>CM038682.1:719586704-721994204 GCA_021605205.1 Aegilops longissima
CTGTGCATCGAGCCGCCGAATAGGCGCTCGCAGCTTCTCTCGTGGGCTCCGCGCCGAGGACGCCTCCCACGTGCCGGGCGAGGCAGCGATCGCACCACAAGATCCGCCCGCCACCGACTCTCCCTAGCCGGCTGCTCAGCGCAGCGAGCGGTCGGCCGCTTTTGGCCTGCTCTGGGCCGGTGTTGGCTGTGGCGCCCCCCGTGATGGTCACGCTATCCTCCTCCTTCCATCACCGCTGGTCGCGGGTCTGCTTCTCCGACGGGGCACGGGATGTTGGGAGCCATGGCGCCAAGAGTAATGACGAGGCGCGAGGCTGATTGCGCAGAGCTTCGCCTCTCTCCATGCCGCTGCTTCCGCCTCGGCCTTGGCCGCAGGCCAGCTTGCGCTGCCCATCTCCGCCACCTCCTGGATGGCCTCCGCCCGCCGCTACTCCGCTTCCTCCCGCGCTTCCTGCTGCTCCGCCCGCTGCCTCCATGAGGTCGGCGTGGGGATCCACGTGGCGGAGCTCAAGACCTCCCGCCGGTCCGACTATGGAGGCAGCCCAACCCATTCGAGGGAAAGCGGCGCCCTGTTCAGCAAATCAAGAAAGCGACTTAGGTGAGCCTCAACTAAAGAAGACAATAAAAAAGTACGAGACATCCAAACACTTAAGCCGAGACCGCCAGGCTGCTTTCACCGCTTGCGGAAGCGGGTTGCCGCGCCGGCCTGCCCCGCTGGTCGCTGTGGAGCCTTTTTTTTTTGGCCGCTGTCAAGAGACCCGCCCGCCCGACACTTTTGCGCGCCACCTCGAAAGCGATCGGGCGCGGCAGAAGGTCCCGCTTTATATCGCCGCCGGCTGGCGGGCGTGGGATGGCTCGGCTTCACATCGCCCGCCAGTCCCAAGCCGCCGGAGCTCGGGCCCGCTGCTCCGCTGCTCACGGCGGCGTTGGCCCATGGCGGCCGCCCCGATCCGAAGTCGCCGAGGTCGCCCGCATTTGCCGGCCGCCATAAATCGGCGCTCGCCCTGAGGCCCCCGCCGGCCGGTCAAGAAGGGGTTCTGCTCAAAGACAAGCCAACTAGTCAAAAGCCGCCGCCACGAACCCGCAACAAAAGAAGAAGAAAAGAAGGAAAACTCACCACAAAGGGGAATCAGCCCGAGAATACGGCGCTTTGCCATACTGCCACCGTGAGCTTGCAGCTGGAGATGTAATTCACCATGTAAGACACCTCGCCACGAGGCATCTCTCTCCGTGCTCACCGCATGGGTCAAGCGGCGCCATCCGCAGATCATGTGCGGTCGGCCTTGAGCGGGAGCACCCGCGCCCATGAAGGCGGGCGACAAGGTCGGCCCCACCAAGCCTCCGATTGATCATCACCCGGAGCCGGGTGACGGCGGCGTTCCCGACACCAGGAGAGCGCCGCCTGAAGGACCAAGATGGCTGCCTCCCAGCCGGGCGGCCGGGCTATGTGGCCGGCAGAGTTGACGAAGTCGCCTTGTGAGGCGACGTTCTTCACGTAGAAGTATGATTGCTGCCAGAGGTTCACCGACTGGATCAGCGAGATAGGCAGAAAGGGGTTGTTGTCGGCTGTCCTCTGCATGGCGATAAAGGCGCCACAGGGGGCGGGCACACCCGCGGAGACGGTGCCTAGCTTGCACTAGAAGAACTCCCCGAAGAGCTCAAGGGTGGGGAGAACGCCAAGAAAACCCTCGCACAGGGTGACGAAGGCCGACAACAGCATCACCGTGTTGGGGGTGAGATGATGCGGCTGGAGATGGTAGAACTCGAGGAAGGAGCGGAAGAACCCGCTTGTCGGGCAGGCCAAAGATGCGCAGGCAAAGGCGAAGCGAAGATGACCCGCGCCTCCTCCGCGCCGGGCGAAACCTCCGCCTCGCGCGCGAGACGGTCTTCACGAGGTCCTCGCCGCAAACCGCCGCTGGCTCATGGTTAATCGATATGGTCCTCGTGGACATTGGAGCCATCCCACGAGCTAGACAGCGCCATGGGAACAAGAGGAAGCGAGAGAGGCGCCGCGGCGGAGGGCACAGCCATGTTGCGGTGGAGCCACGACAGACCAAGAGGGTCGACGGCGGAACGACGCGGTGGTGAGGGCGCTACAGCGGCGGAAGAACGGAGAAGGAGGTAGAGGAAAGAGTGGAGCGAGGGCGAGCGTGCGAGCGTTTGCCGCTCCCCATCCTCCCCCTACTTATAGGCTCGTGCGGTGGAGCCGAGGAGGCGAGGCTGTTGGGTAACGTAGTAATTTCAAAAAATTTCCTACGCACACGCAAGATCATGGTGATGGCATAGCAACGAGAGGGGAGAGTATTGTCCATGTACCCTCGTAGACCGTAAGAGGAAGCATTATGACAACGCTGTTGATGTAGTCGTGACGCTTCACGATCCGATCGATCCAAGTACCGAACGACGGCACCTCCGAGTTCAGCACACGCTCAGCTCGATGACGCATCCCCGGACCCGATCCAGCAAAGTGTCGATGAGTTCCACAAGACGACGGGCGCAGACGATGATGATGCTCTACCGGCGCAGGCTTCACTAAAACTGCATGACGATATGACCGAGGTGGAATATGGTGGAGGGGGCACCGCACACGCTAAGGAACGATCCGTAGATCAACTTGTGTGTCCTAGGGTGCCCCTGCCCCTCAGATATAAAGGAGCAAAGGGGGGTGCGGCCGACCCTAGGAGGAGGCGCGGCCGAGGAGTCCTACTCCCACCGAGTAGGACTCCCCTTTCCTAGTTGGATTAGGACTTGGGGAGGGAAAGAGGAAGGGGGCGCCGCCTTCCTTGTCCTATTCGGACTAGGGGAGGCGCGCCTGCCCCTGGCCGCCCTCCTCTTCTCCCTCATGGCCCACTAAGGCCCATTAACCCCCCAGTGAGGGTTCCGTAATCTCGTGTTCCAGAAAATCCCGATTTCACCCGAACTATTACGTAAGTCCAAACATAGGCTTCCAATATATCAATCTTTATGTCTTGACCATTTCGAGACTCGCCATGTCCGTGATCACATCCGGACTCAACAATCTTCGTACATCAAAACTTATAAACTCATAATGAAACTGCCATCGTAACGTTATGTGCGGACCCTACGGGTTCGAGAACTATGTAGACATGACCTAGAACTATTCTCGGTCAATAACCAATAGCGGAACCTGATGCCCATATTGGTTCCTACATATTCTACGAAGATCTTTATCGGTCAAACCGCATAACGACATACGCTTGTTCCCTTTGTCATCGGTATGTTACTTGCTCGAGATTCAATCGCCGGTATCCAATACCTAGTTCAATCTCGCTATCGCAAGTCTCTTTACTCGCTCCAGAATACATCATCTCGCAACTAACTTATTAGTTGCAATGCTTGCAAGGCTTATGTGATGTGCATTACCGAGAGGGCCCAGATACCTCTCCGACAATCGGAGGACAAAACCTAATCTCAAATACGCCAACCCAACATGTACCTTTGGAGACACCTATAATACTCCTTTATAATCACCCAGCTTACGCTTTTGACATTTGGTAGCACCCAAAGTGTTCCTCCGTAAACGGAGTTGCATAATCTCATAGTTACAGGAACATGTATAGGTCATGAAGAAAGCAATAGCAATATACTAAACGATCAAGTGCTAGGCTAACGGAATGGGTCATGTCAATCACATCATTCTCCTAATGATGTGATCCCATTAATCAAATAACAACACATGTCTATGGTTAGGAAACATAACCATCTTTGATTAATGAGCTAGTCAAGTAGAGGCATACTAGTGACTATATGTTTGTCTATGTATTCACACATGTATCATGTTTCCGGTTAATACAATTCTAGCATGAATAATAAACATTTATCATGATATGAGGAAATAAATAATAACTTTATTATTGCCTCTAGGGCATATTTCCTTCAGAGGAGTGGGGGAACGTCGGATTAACTGCGCCCACTCCCCCCACGTCCCGCGATTATTGCGCCCTAAAGGCGTGCTGAAACCGCCGCGGGAAGGCGAGAGGTCCGTTCGGGCCGCAGAGGATCCGCACATGGGCCGAGGCCTAGGTATGGTGGGCCCCAGCCTGCGGCGGCGACGCCCCATCGCAAGACGGGCTGGCAGGCCTTTTCGCCACGTATGCGCGAGGTTGGCGCGCGATCAACGCGCGATTCAGCGTGCGTTCTCACCTTCTGGCTGCGGAACTTCCTAAAGACGGCACACCCGCTCAAGGCCGGCTCCTAGCTGCCGGCTCCTCAGGATGGGAAGCTGATCGAGTTTCTCGTCCTCCTTTCAACCTCAAAGCTCAGTCAGCTTCGGGGACTACTGTCGGAGTAAATGACCACGGATAGCCTAGTCGGCTCCCCCAGGGACTTCTGAAAAATTTACAAGCCAATCAAGCCATCCAATGTCCAAGACGCAGGGACGCCTTCCCCCAGCCGGCTGCCCCTCAAGCCGGCTGTCAGGAGGTGGCCCGGCCCCAAAACCTACAGGAAGAAGGCCACAAGAGGGCCGGCTACCAAGGAGCCGGCTACCAGAGGCTGACTCGCTGGCCGGCCCACGAAAGGCCGACTCAAGCCGGCCTCCAGCAAGCGCCAAGGCCGCACCTCGAATCTGCACCACATAACGGTGATGAGACGGGCATGGCTATAGTGAAGCCTGCCACCCCACATCCCGGAGCATCGCTGATACAAAGACGCTGCACGGGCAGCCATCACCGTCCGGGCGCGCATGTTACCATGTTGACCATGACATCACCCACGACAGTGTCACAAGACGACCACAGCGGCGGGCCCCTCCGGCCAGAGAGATGCCCGAAGGCGGCTCGGCCTCCCCCAATCGGCATGAGATATGGCCAGCCTCCCATAGCCGGCTTGTTCCCTCCCTCGAAGGAAGCGCCTCATTAAGGAGACAAGACGAGGTGAGACTATAGTGATCGCCGCCAAGGCGGCGGCACTGTATCCATGCTTACCACGACAAAGCCCTTGTCATCAGGATTGAGGCAACAGTAACCAGCCCCCGACAAGGCCCTCAGAGGTGGGGCCAGCTTGTCGACCAAGAAGCCGGCAGTCGGCGGGACCCACCAACAAGCGGGCCCATCGATCAAGCGGAGAAGCCGGGCGAAGCGAGACACCGACGGCTAGGGCCCGCCCCAAACCGGATTACCATTGTACCCCTAGGGTGTAGGCCTATATAAATCCCCCAGGGCACCCATGCAAAGGGTTGATCTCTTAGAGTTTTAGACACCACATAGAGGGAAGAGGAGAGCTAGCCGTGCCCTTCTTCTTCCTCTCACCGAACAGCTCAAAGAGCCTCTTGTAGCCACTTGTTCATCTAGTGATCATGCGGAGACCCAGCAGGCAGCAAGAGGGTGTTATTCCACGAGAGCCCCGGTTGGGTAAGATTCGCCAAGGCGTGCATGTCTTCGCCTCATCCTGTTTCCAGGCACCGGCGACGTCTTATTGGCTCCCACTATGATAAGTCACCCGTTGGCATATGTCACACCTACCACCCGACACCTACTTTACAAGGGTTTCATGCCACACTATAATGTTTGGACGAGGCACGGAGAAATAGGGGTTATGATGGAAGACGGCGAAGAAGAAGAGTACGATGACAACTATGTGCCCCCTGAATACGGTGATGCTGCAACGGGGGGAGCTGGTGAAGATCAAGAGGAACCAGACGATGTGCCCAATGATGCTGCAATGAGTGAAGCTGCTGAAGATCAAGAGGAACCAGACGATGTGCCCGATGATGATGATCTCTTCCGGGTCATTGTCGATGCAAGGACGCAATGCGAAAGTCAAAAGGAGAAGCTGAAGTTCGATCGCATGTTAGAGGATCACAAAAAGGGTTGTACCCCAATTGCGAAGATGGCAACACAAAGCTCGGTAGCGCATCGAATTGCTGCAGTGGAAGGCGAGAATGCAAGGTTCGACAAAGGATTTGAGAAGCTATCAAAATATTGAAGAAGAAGCTTCCAAAGGATAACGAATTGCCCGACAAGACATACGCAGCAAAGAAGGTCGATGCCCTCTAGGATTGGAGGTGCGTAAGATACATGCATGCCCTAATGATCGTGATCCTCTATCGCGGTGCATACAAGGATCTCAACACATGCCCGTATGCGATGCATTGCGTATAAGATCGCATTTAGATGACCTCGTGATGTTGACGGCGAGCCCCCTGTGAAGAGGGTTCCCGCAAAGGTGATGTGGTATGCTACTATAATACCAAGGTTGAAACGTCTGTCGTAAACGGAGAGCATGCCAAGTTGATGCGATGGCATAGTGAGGACCGTAAGAAAGATGGGAAGTTGAGAGCACCACGACGGGTCACAAAGGAGAAAAATCGAGAGAAAGTACTGGGATGAGTTTGCAAAGGACCCAAGGAACGTATGGTTTGCTTTAAGCGGATGGCATTAATCCTTTCGGGAGCAGAGCAGCAATCACAGACCGCCCGTGACTCTATGTATGTATAACCTTCCTCCTTGGATGTGCATGAAGCGGAAGTTCATTATGATCCCAGTTCTCATCCAAGGCCCTAAGCAACCCGACAACGACATTGATGTGTACCTAAGGCCATTAGTTGAAGAACTTTTACAGCTGTGGAATGGAAACGATGTACGTACGTGGGATGAGCACAGACAGGAGGAATTTAACCTAAAGGCGTTGCTGTTCGTGACCATCAATGATTGACCCGCTCTCAAGAACCTTTCGTGACGGATAAATAAGGGATACCACGATGCACGCACTGTTTAGATGACACCGAAAGTATATACCGGACAAATGCAGGAAGAATGTATACCTCGCCATCATCGATTTCTTCCACCAACCATCAATGTCGAAAGAAAGGCAAGCATTTCAAAGCGAGGCAGATCACCGAAGAAGCCCGCCATGCGTATCGGTGATCACGCATTTGCTATGGTCAATGATTTACACGTAATCTTTGGAAAGGGTCCCGCGACTAGCTGTTCGAATGACGCCGAGGGACACGCACCCATGTGGAAGAAGAAATCTATATTTTGGGACCTACCCTCATCGAAAGACCTAGAGGTCCGCTCGTCAATCGACGTGATGCACGTGACGAAGAACCTTTGCGTGAACCTACTAGGCTTCTTGGGCGTGTATGGAAAGACAAAAGATACACCGAGGCACGGAGGACCTGCAACGCTTGCACGAAAAAAGACGACATGCCTCCGGCAAGATGAAGGTCCCGCCAGCTACGCTCTTACGAAGAAGAGAAAGAAATCTTCTTTGAATGCCTGCTCAAGATGAAGGTCCCGACCGCTTCTCGTCAATATAAAGGGAATAATAAATATGCCGAGAAAAAGTTCCGAACCTAAAGTCTCATGATCGCCACGTGATTATGACGCAATCGCTTCCTGTTGCATTGAGGGGCTTCACCGAAAACGTCCGATTAGCCATTGTGAAGCTATGTTCATTCCTCAATGCAATCTCTCGTAAGGTGATCGATCCGAAATCGTACCAAGGCTAAGGAGTGATGTGGCGCAATGTCTTGTCGGTTTCGAGCTGGTGTTCCCACCATCCTTATTCAATATCATGACGCACGCCCTAGTTCATCTAGTCGACGAGATTGTCATTCTGGGGCCCGTATTTCTACACAATATGTTCCCTTTGAGAGGTTCATGGAGTCCTAAAGAAATATGTCCGTAATCGCTTAGGCCGTAAGGAAGCATCTCCATGGGCCATCAAATGAGGATGCCATCGGTTTTGTGTTGACTTCATTCCTGGCCTTAAGAAGATAGGTCTTCCTAAATCACGGTATGAGGGAGACTGACTGAAAAGCACGCTTGGAAGGGACTCAATAATATGCAGGGACGGGTATTCTTGGTCTCAAGCACACTACACAGTTCTACGTAACTCTACCTTGGTGAACCCAGATGTCGATGAACACAAGAATGCCTCAAGGCCCAAACACCCGGAGCGGTCGACAACTGGATTACATGTGAACACATAAGGACTTTCAGCAGTTGGTTGGAAACACGTCTCAGAGGTGACAACACTGTTTGTGATGAGCTGTACTTGTTGTCCAGGGGACCATCTTTGACTATATTGATTTACAAAGGATACGAGATAAATGGGAATACATTTTACACGATTGACCAAGATCAAAAGAGCACCAACCAAAACAGCGGTGTCCGCTTTGATGCAACAACCGAGAGGGGAAATGACACATATTATGGTTACATAGTAGACATATGGGAAGTTGACTACGGACATGATTTTAAGGTCCCTTTGTTTAAGTGCAAATGGGTCAATCTGTCGAGGCGGGTATGTAGACCCACAATGACGGAATGACAACAATGGATCTGAAAAATCTTGGGTACACTGACGAACCGTTCGTACTAGCCAATGATGTGGCACAGGTTATCTATGTGAAGGACATGTCTATCAGACCGAGAAAAAGAAAAGATAAGGACGCGAATACATAATACGATGAGCCAAAGCGCCACATAGTTCTTTCAGGAAAAAGGGACATCGTGGGAGTGGAGGGCAAGACAGACATGTCTAAAGATTATGAGAAGTTTCATGAAATTCCTCCCTTCAAAGTCAAGGCTGACCCAAGCATCCTGATAAACGATGAAGATTATCCATGGTTATGGCGCAATAAGCTAATGACACAAGTGAAGAAAAAGTGAAGACTTTCTCCCGCAACTATTATGATGGTACCATGCCAACTTCGTAGTCCTTCTCCTCCGCCTCGTAAGCAAGCACGAAAGAAGACAGCCGCAGCCGCTCCGTCTGCTCCGGCGTCTAGCAGTACAAACAGAGGCGGGAGGCAATACACATACGTCCACCTCTCAAGCCTCTAGAGAAGTTATCGTACGAGAGGACCGAGGAGGAAAACGCGAAGATCGTGTGGACCGAAGTGAAGGACTTCTTTGAAGGGTTGAAAGCAAAGAGACATCCACCTCCGGAGGAGAAGGTAGATCTGGTGAAAGCAAAGCGCACTATCGATGCCCTGAGGAAACCACCAAAGTCTCCGCCGAAAACCAACTATGAACGCATTACTCAAAAGGCATATCAAGAAGCGTCGCGGTCGGGAAGTACTGTCAGTGATCAAAGGTTAAAAGAACGACGAGCAGCTGGGAAAAAAATTGCCCAGCTCGGCGAACAAGCGAACCAATCGTGCCCCCCGCTCAATGTGTCTAGCGACATTGTCGCTAATGCTCCGAGGACGGTGCCCGGTTATAGCAATCTTGGAGATTACCTGCCTGACGATGTAAATTTTGATTTCATGGAGGTGGTCGAACACAGATACGAAATCTCTAACAACGATGATGCGAAGATTCTATAATTGGTACATGAAAACCTGCAGAGAGTCTGGGGGGCGAATACTTTGTATCTGAGAATTAAAGAGGAGCACGACCTCCTTGGAACTGATCTGTTGCCTGTTCCATTTGAGGAGTTCTTCGAGTTCTTCAATCAAAAGGCCCTTGATAAATTAACGGTCTTTTGCTACTGTCTGTAAATATTATTTCTGTCATTAAGTCTCTATATATAGCTCAGCTCTTTCATTGCATGTATTTATAATTAATTATCCTCACTATATTATGCAGATTGAAGATCGTCGAGTGCAGAAAACAAGAAATGTATGATATTGGGTTCATTAACACAAATATCATAGATGAAATTCAGGTTAAAAAGCATGCCAAGAGGCCGAGGCCAACTTGCTACAATCGTTGATCAAAAATCAAAACAAAGATACCATACTCTTCGTTACAACTTCAAGTGAGTGTTACTTGTCGTGTGCATATTCGGTTCCCTTATTACTCGAAAGCGAGGTTATAGTAATGTAATTGATGAGTTATGCATGCGTGCAGCTTCCACTATGTTCTTCCGGAGATTGCTTGAGCGGGACTAGTAACCTTCTTAGACTCGAGATTTAAAAGATCCCAAACCTATGCGGACATGACTAAATTGCTCAACAAGTAAGTTCAATCGATCATTATCGCACCATATCGGCAACTTTTTGTTCATTTCCTGATATCTCAAGTAATAATAATTATTTTCTTTGTCTTGCAGGGTTTGGAAACAGTTCACCGCAGAAGCTCCGGGACTGCCGAAGGAGGTGCAATATACATACCCGAAAGTAAGTACTACTAGCTAGCTAGTTGCGCGCATCTCTCGTTGATTCTATAGCTATACTTTCATCAATGCCATTTATAATGCTTCATTATCAGTTTGATTGACCTCTATTTCTCGTAAAGTGCTTGTGGCAGGAACAAGGAATAATTATGTGGATACTACGTAAAGTAGTTCATCTACAAAGCAACTTTGAAAAATAAGCGGGCTACTCTAAAAGACAATATGAAGTGCGTAAGCAATAATATTCACAATTTCATTTTATTACACCATCATTTCTGTTGAGTTTCATTCATATATATGTATTAACCCCCTTCTTCAAATTAGATGTGGCAGATGCGGAATGAACTCCTACCACAAGATCGCATGAAAGCAATTCAAGAGGAATTGGCAGGATTCTTTCTTGACCACTTCATCAATAAAGCCGGAGAATACCATGTGTAAGTTGATTTCAAATGCTAGGGATTGTAAGAGATCTTACATATTGTATATGTATGTAGCCAAGGCGCCGGATAGATAATACTAAAACTTGTTGTTTGACCAATCTCGGAGAAGGAGAGGTTGATCGATCACTTCTCTCGGTATGCATGATTTAACTTCTGTACTTAATGGTTTCCTTCATTTTCTTACTAGCTAGCGTGTCGAGGGTCTCCTATGTATAGTACGAAGCGCCGACCAAGCACGGACATAAGAGAGGACACTTCTCTCTATTAATTAGCTAGCTAACACAATATATGAAACACCTAAATTAACCCCCAAAACCCAACCCCCCTTAAAAAAACAAAAACTACAACCCCCGAATGTCGACGCGTGGATGCCTATTGGTCCCGGTTGGTGCCATCAACGGGACCAAAGGCTCCTCCGTGGGCTGGGCGCACTGCCACGTGGAGGTCTGGCCTGTCCCGGTTCTGGACTGAATCGGGACTAAAGGGCCAGGGCATTAGTAACGACCCTTTAGTCCCGGTTCAGGAACCGGGACAAAAGGCCCTTACCAACCGGGACTAATGGTGGTTTATCTACTAGTGCGGGACGCCGCGGTACCTGGCGACCCGATCCGTTCTGGCACCGAGGAGCCGGTTCAACCGGGCCAGCGGGATCCGCTCCATGAACGCGAGGTCGCCTCGGCGGACGCCGTGGAGGACGACGGTGAGGTCATCAAGCTCGGCGGAGATCGCGGCCTGGAGGTTGCGCAGGCGCTGCTCGGGGATAGGGTGTGGCCCGGCGGCGAACTGCGTGGCTAGCAGGTCCATCTTCTTGGTGCGGTCTCCGATGGCGGCCACGACCCGCTCCGGCTTGATCTCGGATGCGTCGTTTCCTGCCATCATCGGGGTGTTGCTCCATCTTCTGCAACGTGCGGTCAATCCCGTAGGGTGTATATTTTCTCGGAGCCACTAGTTAATGAGCGCTCCTTCCGGAGCCTCGCAAGGATCATTGTCATTTGACGTGTTCTCGGTCATTCGTCACGAGTCGCGCTCTAGGCGCTTCCTCCAGATTTTATTTTGAGCACGGTTTTTTATAGGCCGAGCTACCTGGTACCCTATATCAGGGCCGTTCAGAATGCACTGTGACGGATCGAGATATGTGCAAAAGTCTGAAATCTGCAGCTCGATTAGGATGATCGATGCATAATATACTGGCAGGACACTGTTCATGAGATGAAAGGACATATGCCCCTGCCGTTTCTCTCTCTCTCACATGCAGCCTCTTACATAGTCTCTCTCACCTACGAAAAATAGTACCAGGAACACACACACTCTCTCTCGCCTGCTCATGTCTCACTCTTAAAAATATGGTTTTTCTCTCACAAGTTCTCTCTCTCTCTTCAATTTCTTAAAGGTGTCTTTGAGAATGCAAAGTTGTCTCGAACCTAAATTTATCTTTCAAAGGGCAGTTATCTCTCTTTAAAAAGTCCATGCCTTTTTCTCTCTGGTTGTGGGTACTGCCCACTCTTTCCACTTTCTGATTTGTTTTGCTGCATGTGTGAGGGAGCAGCCGAGCATGTAGGTGTCTTTTCCGGTTCACCTCACTGCTGCTGCAGTCTACAGGTGAGAGAGAGAGCTCGTGCATGCAGATGTCTCGTCCGCTTTTATCACCAACTATAGCTAATGACGCTCATCGCAGTCAAGAGGTGGTCATGTGATGCACAGATCTCAACGTCCGTAGACGGTCAGGATAATGGGTACCGTGTAGCTCAGCCTAGCAAAGAACTTTGCGTTTTATTTTTTATTTTTTTGCACATGTTTTCGGCTATTTAAACGGGGTTTTTCCTGTTTTTTCAACGTTTTGGTTTCTCACCGGTGTTCCTTCGCTTTTCGATAAAAGAAATTTCCGAAAAAAATTGCGCCAAAAAACGTGTTTTTTTCCTTTCACGAGAGTCACGATTTTGCTTCCGCGCGAGGCACGGTTGTGGTTTCGTGGAAGTCACGGTCGTGCCTCTTGGAAACGGGAAAAACATGTTTTCTGTTTTTTTTCCTTTTGCGAGAGTCACGGTTTTGCTTCCGCGAGAGGCACGGTTGTACTTTCGCGAGAGTCACGGCCGTGCCTCTCAGAAACGAAAAAAACGCATTTTCTGTTTTTTCCTTTTGCGAGAGTCATGGTTTTGCTTCCGCAAGAGGCATGGTTGTGCTTTCGCGAGGGTCACGGCCGTGCCTCTCAGAAATGGAAAAAACATGTTTTCTGTTTTTTTTCTTTCGCGTGAGTCACGGTTTTGCTTCCGCGAGAGGCTCGGCTGTGCTTTCTCGAGAGCACGGCCGTGCCTCCTCGGAATCGGAAAAAAAATGTGTTTTCTCTTAGAGTCACGGTTTTACTTCTGTGAGAGGCACGGTTGTGATTTCGTGAGAGGTACGGGTGTGCCTTTTTCAGAAAGGGAAAAAAACCATGCTCCTAGTTCGATTTTTTCGTCCAGTTTTTTCGGCTGGTTTTTTCGTGAAAAAGAAGTTCGTCAAAACCTATCAACATGGGATCTAGTTTTGAAGATCTCGACGCGAGGAATCCAACAGTGAAAGCGGTTTGAGATTTGGACGCACGGTTTGAGAGATAAAACATTCTGAATAAACGGGTCTACGAAAAAAGGAAAAACTCCCAGATTGCGACAAGTGGCGCGTTGCATGTGCGCCACTTGTCGTAACCTGGGGAGTTAGAGTGATCTTTGCAACGAGTACTCCACAATTAATGATTTCGATACTTTCTTGCGCGATTGAGGCAGTTTAGACTTGAAGACCGACCGGGCCTGCTCCAGCCGAAACAAGTTGGACTGTACTTCACCAAACAACCCATCTACATGAAGCCCAAAGCCTAGGCCCAAGAGAGGTTTTTCTTTCTTCAGTTCCGGCGACAACAATAGCCTGGACCGTGATCCATGTATAGATGCGTGTTATGGGAGACACCTTTGGTTGTTTCTAAAAAAAGACACCTTTTGGTTGGGTACCCCACATGACCCAACTGTATTTCCGGCAAACATTTTAGCTGATCAATAAAGCCTGGCAAGCTTTTCTTGAAAAAAAAAACAAATTGTATTGATGTGTGTAGTTCGACGAATCAACGCAACCTTCCGCGCTGACATTTTAATTTTCTAAAGATAAATCAAGTCTGTTGGCATTTTCCCTGAATGAAAATTTCGAAATGTATGTGCACTTGTGCATGAATCATCAATTGCCAAGTTCAGGTTTGTTTTATTAGCTCTATGTAGATCCTCATAGTACTTATGTCATTCAATTTGCTGATTCCTAGCCATCCGCAGGTTTTCAAGAATAGAAATGGCGATAAAAAACTGCGCCATGCTTCACTGAAATTTATGGAAACACGAATTTTTAGCACAACTTATGAATAAGGTACAATTGTATTTTCCGCCTGTTTGAGGATACCAGTTTCGCATGAGCCAAAATATGATCACACACCATTCATCCGCAAACCTTTCGTGGCTAGGAGAACAGCCATCACATTGGGAGCACTGCTGGTTCACATCATGTTTCTTGACAAATGTCGTCATATTCAAAAAAAATTCCAAGGGAGGTCCAAAACGAGTATTTGTGAGATTGCTTTTCTTTCCCCTCTTACAAGGCGATTAGGGAAAGCCTTCCTCCCTCCGATCTCCGCCGTCGAGCCCGTGGATTTGCCTCACCTTCACTTGCCGCTCCGGCAGCCGGCGGCGGGAAGGGAATTTCTGGTGCCTCGTCTCTGACTAGTAGATAGGTAGGGTATTAGTTTTCACAGGGGCGACGTTTGGACGGATGCCGGTGTTTCTTCTTCCAGTCAGTCTTCCGGGCTCCGATCCTCCTCAAGTTCGTCAACTGGGACGGACTAGAAGGAGCTTCGACGTAAATTCCTGCCAGTTCCTTGGGGCGACAAGGTATTTGGTGTCAAATTCTTCAGTTTAATTCAAGGGTTCAACGCGAGGACTGCGGCTCTGGGAGGCTAGTCCTTAAGGACACGTGCACGAAAACTAAATCTGTGAGTGATCACATCTCATGTCTCTCTGGATGGAATAATTCAAACGATGATAACGTTTTTTTGTGTTTTCTCTTGTAGGGTGGTGTTGTCGTGAAATGTAGCATCTCAATAGAGAGGCTCACAAGCAAGGTTTACACAAGGGGGGCATGTTTGACCAGTTTGGTGAGTTGTTGTACCATGCTCGAGAAGAAAATTTTGTGCAAAGTGGTGCACACTGATATCTACTATGCAACCTTCTTTTTGTAGACGCTGTTGGGCCTCCAAGTGCAGAGGTTTGTAGGACAGTAGCAAATTTCCCTCAAGTGGATGACCTAAGATTTATCAATCCGTGGGAGGCGTACGATGAAGATGGTCTCTCTCAAGCAACCATGCAACCAAATAATAAAGAGTCTCTTGTGTCCCTAACACACCCAATACAATGGTAAATTGTATAGGTGCACTAGTTCAGCAAAGAGATGGTGATACAAGTGTAATATGGATGGTAGATATAGGTTTTTGTAATCTAAAAATATAAAAATAGCAAGGTAACTAATGATAAAAGTGATCACAAATGGTATTGCAATGCGTTGAAACAAGGCCTAGGGTTCATACTTTCACTAGTGCAAGTTGCTACCTCTTGAGAATGCGTTGGTTTTCCCTTAAAGAGGAAAGGGTGATGCAGCAAAGTAATGTAAGTATTTTCCTCAGTTTTTGAGAACCAAGGTATCAATCCAGTAGGAGACAACGCACAAGTCACCTAGTACCTGCATAAACAATCAAGAACCTTGCAACCAACGCGATAAAAGGGCTGTCAATCCCTTCACGGTCACTCGCAAAAGTGAGATCTAATAAAGATAGTAAAGTAAATATTTTTTGTATTTTTGTTGTATAGATTGAAAAGTAAAGATTGCAAAATAGTAAACGAGATGCGATGTAGATAAAAGAGATGCAGTATAATAAGAAAGAGACCCGGGGGCCATAGGTTTCAGTAGTGGATTCTCTCAGGATAGCATGTATTACGGTGGGTGAACAAATTACTGTCGAGCAATTGATAGAAAATCGCATAATTATGAAGACATCTAAGGCAATGATCATGAATATAGGCATCACGTCCGTGTCAAGTAGACCAAAAGATTCTACATCTACTACTATTACTCCACACATCGACCGCTATCCAGCATGCATCTAGAGTACTAAGTTCATAAGAATAGAGTAACGCATTAGGCAAGATGACATGATGTAGAGGGATAAACTCAAGAAATGTGATATAAACCCCATCATTTTATCCTCGATGGCAACAATACAATACATGCCTTGCTGCCCCTACTGTCACTGGGAAAGGACATCGCAAGATTGAACCCAAAGCTAAGCACTTCTCTCATTGCAAGAAAGATCAATCTAGTAGGCCAAACTAAGTCGATAATTCGAAGAGACTTGCAAAGATATCAAATCATGCTATAAGAATTCAGAGAAGAACCAAATAATATTCGTAGATAATCAAGTTCATAAATCCACAATTCATCGGATCTCGGCAAACACACCGCAAAAGAGTATTAACATCGAATAGATCTCCAAGAACATTGAGGAGAACTTTGTATTGAGGATCAAAGAGAGAGAAGAAGCCATCTAGCTAATAACTATGGACCCGAAGGTCTATGGTAAACTACTCACGCTTCATCGGAGAGGCTATGGTGTTGATGTAGAAGCCCTCCGTGATCGATTCCCCCTCCGGCAGATCGCCGAAAAGGCGCCAAGATGGGATCTCACGGCATGTAAGGTTGCGGTGGAAAAGTGGTTTCGTGGCTCTCTGATGTTTTAGGGTATAAGAGTGTATATATATATATATATATATATATGTATGTATATATATATATATATATATATATATATATATATATATATATATATATATATATATATATATATATATATATGAAGAAAGTACGTCCGGGAGCGCCCTCCTGCCTCGTGGCCGCCTCGTTGCGTCTCCGACTTCATCTCCAAGTCTTCTAGTTTGCTTTCGGTCCAAGAAAGATCATCTCGAAGGTTTCATTCCGTTTGATATTCATTTTCTACGAAACACGAAAATAGGCAAAAGAACAGAAACTGGCACTGGGCCTCCGGTTAATAGGTTAGTCCCAAAAATAATATAAAGAGCATATTAAAGCCCATTAAACATCCAAAACAGATAATATAATAGCATGGAACAATAAAAAATTATAGATACGTTGGAGACGTATCAAGCATCCCCAAGCTTAATTCCTGCTCGTCCTCGAGTAGGTAAATGATAAAAACAAAATTTTTGATGTGGAATGCTACCTAACATATTTATCAATTTAATTTCCTTTTAGTGTGGCATGAATGTTCAGATCTGAAAGCTTCAAGATAAAAGTTTAATATTGACATAAAAATAATAATATTTCAAGCATACTAACAAAATAATCATGTCTTCTCAAAATAACATGGCCAAAGAAAGTTCATCCCTACAAAATCATATAGTTTGGCTATGCTCCATCTTCGTCACACAAAATGCTCAAATCATGCACAACCCCGATGACAAGACAAGCAATTGTTTCATACTTTAATATTCTCAAACTTTTTCAACTTTCACACAATACATGAGCGTGAGCCATGGACATAGCACTATAGGTGGAATAGAGTGGTAGTTGTGGAGAAGACAAAAAAGGAGGAACATGGTCTCACATCAACTAGTCGTATCAATGGGCTATGGAGATGCCCATAGATATCAATGTGAGTGAGTAGGGATTTCCATGCAACGGGTGCACTAGAGCTATAAATATATGAAAGCTCAACAAAAAAAACTAAGTGGGTGTGCATCCAACTTGCTTGCTCACTGAGGGAGTCCTGGACTAAGGGGTGTCTGGATAGCCGAACTATCATCACGGCCGGACTCCAAGATTATGAAGATACAAGATTGAAGACTCCGTCCCGTGTCCGGATGGGACTTTCCTTGGCGTGGAAGGCAAGCTTGGCGATACGGATATGTAGATCTCCTACCATTGTAACCGACTCTGCGTAACCCTAACCTATCCGGTGTCTATATAAACCGGAGGGTTTTAGTCCATAGGACGAACAACAATCATACCATAGGCTAGCTTCTAGGGTTTAGCCTCTACGATCTCGTGGTAGATCTACTCTTGTACTACCCATATCATCAATATTAATCAAGTAGGAGTAGGGTATTACCTCCATCGAGAGGGCCCGAACCTGGGTAAAAACATCGTGTCCCTTGTCTCCTGTTACCATCCGCCTAGACGCACAGTTCAGGACCCTCTACCCGAGATCCGCCGGTTTTGACACCGACATTGGTGCTTTCATTGAGAGTTCCTCGGTGTCGTCACCGATAGGCCCAATGGATCCTTCGATCATCAACAACGACGCAGTCCAGGGTGAGACCTTTCTCCCGCATGATCTTCAGATTCGGGCGGCTTTGCATCGGGCCAATTCGCAGGCCATCCGAGCAGATCGAAGCTACGCCCGCCATCAGGTCAGATTTGGAAGTTTGAACTATACGACCGATATCCGCGGAGACTTGATCTTCGACGGATTCGAGCCGCAGCCAAGCGTGCCGCCTGCCTCGATGGGCATGATCTAGCTCGCAGCGAGCAAAGGCCACGAGGCCGCACTCAAGATCCGCTCCGACCCTTAATCCGGAGCCGGATTCCCCGATCGAGGACGAGACACCGCCTCGGGGGCTATGATCTCTCGACGATTGAGCCGAACTCCATCCCTGTCCTTTGCGAAGACCTTGACTCGTGGTGCCGGACTCCTTTCCGGACTCCGGACCCTCCGCGCCCGCCAATCGAATCCGATTACGCGCGGTCTGAGTTCACCGCCGCAGAACATCTTTCAAAGACTCGCCTTTGGCGACATCCTGAATTCGCTAAAGTCTCTCTCTTTATCCGGAGAGCCCTACCCGGACTACGGACAGGAAGGTTGGGATACGGACGACGAAGAAATTCAACGCCCACCCACCACCCACTTGGTAGCCACTGTCGATGATTTAACCGACATGCTCGACTTCGACTCCGAAAACATCGACGGTATGGACGACGATGCCGGAGACGACCAAGACCCAGCGCCTACAGGGCACTGGAAGGCCACCTCGTCATACGACATATACATGGTGGATATCCCAAAAGATGGGAATGGCGATGGAACAACTGAGGATGACCCCTCCAAAAAGCAACCGAAGCGCCGACGCCGTGGCGCCGCTTAAATCCCGCCACAAAAAAACGGTGATTCCGCACGGAGATAATAACACCCCGGACAGTGCGAATACAACCCTCCAGCAGGACTCAGCGCAGGAGGAGGAGAAGCAAGTCCGCACGACAAGGCGGCAGAAAGAGAGGTCGAGGACGATAATTATGTGCCCCTCCAAGATGAGGCAAGCCTCGATTTACGCATTTAATTTGTCGTACTGAGGATCCCGCCAAACAGGAGCGCGTTTCAAACGCAGGCTTATGGCCACGGCAAGCAGCCTCAAGAAAAAGCAGCAACAACTTAGAGCTGACCAAGACCGCTAGTCGACAGATGGATCAAGTCCTTGCAGCCAAGAGTATGAACTCGAACGCCTCCAAAAGCTACCCCAAGCGCAGGCCGTTGCCTCGATCGAGGAAGCACCCAAGTCACCAGCGACGACATGGCGGACCGCCACCTCGTGGCGCGACAGAGAGGCCTCTAGACCCTCCGTTCAAGCCGCACTCGATGCCGCTCAAAAAGTACCAGGCACGGAAAAAGCGCCGGACTTGCGAGATATATTGGAGGATAAGGCAAAACATACAAGATCGATCTACGGATGGCATGGGCGCCCAACTACGCGGGATGATTACCGTCACGCCGGATACAGAAACTTTGGCAGGGCCGAACACAATAGACAAAGCTCATTTGAGCTGCGTCGTGATATAGCCCAATACAGAGGCGCCGCACACCCACTATGCTTCACAGATGAAGTAATGGATTATCAAATCCCTGAGGGATTTAAACCCATAAACATCGAATCATACGATGGTACCACAGATCCTGCGGGTTGGATCGAGGATTATCTCCTCCATATCCACATGGCCCGCGGTGATGATCTACATGCCATCAAATACCTCCTCCTCAAGCTTAAAGGACCAGCTCGACATTGGCTTAACAGCTTGCCAGCAGAATCAATTGGTTGTTGGGAGGACCTGGAAGCCGCATTTCTTGATAACTTCCAGGGCACATATGTGCGACCACCAGACGCCGATGACCTTAGCCACATAATTCAGCAGCCAGAAGAATCGGCCAGACAATTCTGGACACGGTTCCTAACAAAGAAAAATCAAATCGTTGACTGTCCGGATGCAGAGGCCCTTGCAGCCTTCAAACATAACATCCGCGACGAGTGGCTTGCCCGGCACCTAGGGCAGGAAAAGCCGAAATCTATGGCAGCCCTCACAACCCTCATGACTCGCTTTTGTGCGGGAGAGGACAGCTGGCTAGCTCGAAGCAACAACTTGGCCAAACACCCTGATAGTTCGGATACCAAGGACATCAATGGCAGGTCGCGTCACAACAAGAACAAGCGCCGCATTAACGGCGATAATGCTGAAGATACGGCCGTCAATGCCGGATTAAGAGGCTCTAAACCCAGTCAGCGGAAGAAGCCATTCAAAAGAAATACCCAGGGCCCGTCCAACTTGGACCGAATACTCGACCGCTTGTGCCAGATACATGGCACCCCCGAAAAACCAGCCAATCACACCAACAGGGATTGTTGGGTGTTCAATCAAGCATGCAAGTTAAGTGCCGAACTCAATGACAAGGGGCTGCATAGCGATGACGAGGAAGAGCCCCGGCCGCCAAACAATAGAGGACAGAAGGGTTTTCCCACACAAGTGCGGACAGTGAACATGATATACGCAACCCATATACCCAAAAGGGAGCGGAAGCGTGCACTAAGGGACGTATATGCAATGGAGCCAGTCGCCCCGAAGTTCAACCCATGGTCTTCCTGCCCGATCACCTTCGATCGAAGGGACCACCCTACTAGCATCCGTCACGGCGGTTTTGCCGCATTGGTTCTTGACCCAATTATCGATGGATTTCACCTCACCAGAGTCCTGATGGACGGAGGCAGCAGCCTGAACCTGCTTTATCAGGATACAGTGCGCAAAATGGGCATAGACCCCTCAAGGATTAAACCTACAAAGACGACCTTTAAAGGCGTCATACTGGGTTTAGAGGCCAATTGTACAGGCTCAGTTACACTCGAAGTGGTCCTCGGATCCCCGGATAACTTCCGAAGTGAAGAGTTAATCTTCGACATAGTCCCGTTCCGCAGCGGCTATCACACACTACTTGGACGAACCGCGTTTGCAAAGTTCAATGCGGTGCCGCACTACGTATACTTCAAGCTCAAGATGCCAGGCCCTCGAGGAGTAATCACGGTCAATGAAACACCGAACGCTCTCTCCGAACGGAGGAGCACACGGCGGCCCTCGCGGCGGAGGTGCAAAGCAGCCTCTCGCGGCAATTCTCGAGTCCGGCCACTAAGCTTCCGGACACTGCCAAGCGCGCCCGGAGTAACCTACAACAAGACCGCCTGGCACGATTCAAGCACGCTAGCAATCCGGCCCCAACCCCAGCCCTCGCGCAGTTGCGAAGACAGTACTACGCGTACATAACTACGCTCTAGAGATACCATGGGCATAAGGGGAGGGGCACGACCACGGCACGCCAAGAATGCGGCTCGACCGCATCAGGGGCTCCCGATTGTGTCATTCTTTTTCTTCTTTCTTTCCTTTTTTTTCAAGACTCCGTTTTCCAGAAGTCTTGTCCGGCACTAGAATCGCCGAACTCACGATGCAACAGCCAGGGAAGCAGAAAGCCACGTCGAGTGTTCAGGTGGTCCCTATTACGAGCATTACACCTGTTTTACATACCATCCCGCAGCTTACCCCTGGAGGGGGACATGTTAGATAGTCCCATCCCCTGCTTATCGCACTATTTGTATCGTTCTGCTTTCATTGCAGTACCTTTCTGAATAAACAATACATAGCTTTTGCCTATTATTACACTCCTTTCTTTATCTATATATATGTTCATTTCATGACATGTTGCACCCGTACACTTTGGTACGGCCAATACACCAGGGGCTTAAGTACCCCAAAATTATGGTGTGATAAGTCCGAACACTTTCACAAGTGCGGCACCCCGAACTTATAGCATTATATGAATCGGCTCCGAATCATGTCTTGGGTCAGTAGTTGGGTTTGCCCGGCTCCCGTGTTTTGGTACCTTACGTTCCGCTATATCAGCTAAGGTAGCACCGGGAGAACCACTGCGATTGTTCCCCAATTGAGCTGGGTCGAGCACCTCAGTGGAGAAAGCTAAAACTGACCGTCATGATAGGGAGAGAGCCGGTCGCTGTTCGAGAGGTTTTTTTGGGTCCCTAAATACTTATGCCGCTTAGAGCGAGGAACCGGAGTTGTCCGGCCAAGGCGTGGATAGCGCCCGAACTCGGTCTTCCGAATACTAGGGGCTTCACCAAATTTAAAATTATAGAATTCTATGGCTAAGGAGAGTGTTCAAGCATTATAAGTCCGGTTGCCTTGTTCGTTATGTTGAGCGCCTCCTAGATGGACCCAAGAATGGGAACAAGAGTGCTCAAGTTTATCCCTAACACCCCAACACTCGTGGCATGGGGCTGAAGCCAACGACTTGCCATCTCTCAAATTTGATAAACGGCCGCATGTAAGGTAATATTTTAAATTAACAAGCGTTGCTTAGCGATATGAACAAGTTTTCAGCGTCACAGGATAACAAATGCGAGTCTATTCAAAATTACATCCTTGGAGCACTCATCCGCTATTCGGCGGGCACCTTCAGAGGCCCTCATAGTACATTTCGGCGCAGGATGCTCCTTGCCCTTCGGTGCCCGTCCGTCACAAGCTTCTCCGCATCCAGCTTGCCCGCAGCACTTTAGCACGGGCAAGGGCCCGACGGACACCTTCAATGCAGACGGAGCGCTTGATGACTTCAATCCATGGACAAAGGCCCACCACCGCCGCACCAAGCGAAGTAGCTCCCAGGCATGGCCTCCAATGGCCACAGCCGAACTATGAGGCCCTTCATGGCCTGTTCGGCGACCTTGTGGAGCTCGACCAGCTGCTTTAGCTGGTCGCTTAGGGGCACCGGATGTCCGGCCTCAACATATTGAGACCAGAACACCTTCTCCGTTGAGCTCCCCTCCTTGGCACGGTAGAATGTGGCAGCATCAGACACACTGCGGGGCAAATCTGCGAATGCTCCTGGAGAGCTCCGAATCCGGGTAAGTAATAGGTAATTCACTTTCACATGCTTGCTTTGCATAAAGAATGCCTTACCCGCCGCTATCTTCTTTAACGATTCAATTTCTTGGAGGGCTTTTTGGGCCTCGGCCTTAGCAGCTTTGGCACTCTCAAGAGCTGAGGCAAGCTCGGACTCTCGGGTCTTTGAGTCACGCTCCAAACCCTCATGTTTTTCCACGAGAATCTGGAGCTCTTGCCGCACCTCCGCCAGCTGCGCCTCCCCTTTCTCTCGCTCGGTGCGTTCCGCAGCCGCTTTGTTTTCGGCCACGGACACCGCTTCCTTCAGGGTCGCCACCTCGTTCGTGGCCCCTGCAGTACCCATGTTATTCCTGTTATTTTTGCAACCAAACCTTTCTATAAGGTATTTCTTTAATAAGGTACTACTTACCTTCCTTGTCCTCGAGCTGCTTCTTGGCTTGGCCGAGCTCGTTCTCGGACCGCCGAGGCTCTGCTTCAATGCATTGACCTCCATGATCGGTCTGGCGAGGTCAGCAGCGCATCCTACATTCCCATATTGACATCCTTATGTTAGACTCCTGCGTATATCTTTTTAGATCCTTAGTCCGGCTTTTCTTTCCGAACACCGAACTAAGCATCAGGGGCTACTGTCTATGAGGTAATATTTTTACATATTCTAAACTTACCTCAAAGCCTGTTAGAAGGTTGGTACAGGCTTGGTCAGCCCGCTCTTGACGGATCGAATTGTCCGGATCACCGCACTCATAACAGGCGGTGCTCCTCCTCGATGGAGGCGCTGTTAAGCGCCTCGATGCTATCTGGTGCCTCCGGTTGCACGGAGGACACCGCGTCTTACCCTTCTTCGAAGGACCGCTTGCGGACTCGGAACCATGAAGGTTCCGGCATGGAGTCCGGACAAGGGTCGGGCTTTGAGCCCCTGGGGGTCTTGCCCCCCACGCGCCTGGAGTCCGGGAGGTCGCCTTGTGGCGCCTCGTGCGCCACCTCCTCTTGACCAGGCCCTCCTTGGGGCGCCACCTCGGCATCGTCCGCAGCGTGAGGCGAGGAGGCGGTCGGAAGCGAAGTACTCTCCATTTCCGACGAACCCAGGGACCCGCTCGTCGAAGCGGCTAGATCGCTCTTGGGCGGGCTGCATGATTGTTCGACATTAGAGAACACTATGCAATAATGAAAAAGCCATGGGTATCCGGACACTTACGATCTCGCCAGGGGCTTGGCCCTTGTTGGCCAATCCTCCTCGTCGCTGTCGACGTTGGTGGAGAAGTCCGGAGGAAGGGTTCTTCCTTTCTTGGACCCTCCGGCCTCCCCAGTTGGGGCGGCCTTCCTTTTCCTCTCCTCCCCCACTGGGGGAGAAGCTTCTTTTTCCTCCTCCTCGTCCTCAGGAGAAGATTCTGCTTCAGAATCTGACAGCACCTGGCGTCGGGAGCTCCTTCGAGTTCCCGTGGCCTCCTTCTTGGCCTTCTTCTCCGGCACCACTTGGGTGCCGGAGCCAGAACCCCGTCAATCAAGCGTCCACTGGGTCTTCCGGCAAAGGAGCCGGACAGTTAATCTGTCCCGGCGTCTTCACCATCTGTCAAAGATTAGGGAGTTTTAGATCCCACATAGAGTCAATCTATGAAAAAAGAGTCCCGTAAAGGGTAAAATAACTTACCTCGCCGGCTTGACGCCGCGAGCTGTATCCGCGATCTTTGTTAGCGGATGCTGGGGCTTCAGCGCCCTTGAACAACACCTTCCAGGCGTCTTCGTACGTAGTGTCGAAGAGCCGGTTCAAGGTTCGGTGCTGTGCCGGATTGAACTCCCATAAATTAAAGGCCCGTTGTTGGCATGGGAGAATCCGGCGGATGAGCATCACCTGGATTACGTCGACAAGCCTAAGATTCTTGTCCACCAGGTTTCGGACGCATGTTTGGAGTCCGGATAGCTCGTCCGAATTCCCCCACGTCAGGCCCGTCTCTTTCCATGACGAGAGCCGTGTGGGGAGGCCAGATCTGAATTCGGGGGCCGCCACCCATTCGGGGTCGCGTGGCTCGGTGATGTAGAACCACCCCGATTGCCACCCCTTTATTGTCTCCACAAAGGATCCCTCGAGCCATAGGACTTTGGCCATCTTGCCAACCATGGCGCCTCCGCACTCCGCTTGACGGCCGCCCACTACCTTCGGCCGGACGTTGAAGATCTTCAGCCATAAGCCAAAGTGGGGCTGGATGCAGAGGAAGGCCTCGCACACGACGATGAACGCCGAGATGTTGAGGATGAAATTCGGAGCCAAGTCATGGAAGTCCAGGCCGTAGTAGAACATGAGCCCCCGGACAAATGGGTGAAGTGGAAAACCTAGTCCGCGGAGGAAGTGGGGGAGAAACACCACCCTCTTATGGGGCCTGGGGGTTGGAATGAGCTGCCCCTCGTCGGGAAGCCTGTGCGCGATGTCGCCTGACAAATATCCGGCCTCCCACAGTCTTGTGATGTGCCTCTCCGTGACGGAGGAGGCCATCCACCTGCCTCCCGCTCCTGACATGGTTGGAGAAGGTTGAGGCGGGATGTGCGGACTTGGGCGCTGGAGCTCCGGTGCGCGAGAATGGATGAGCAAAGGAGGAAGAAGGCGTAGGTGAAAAGGTGGATCCTTATCCCCTTATATGGACGGACGAAGCTATGCGTCCCCCACCAGCCTGGTAAAACTCGTTTATCTCCCAAGCGCCGTAATCAATGGCGCAGATGGGTTACCCACGTCCGTATTGATGAGACTCCCGGAATAAGGGGGCACGATCCATGCTTTGATAAGACGTGCCAGGGAAACCGCCTCGCTAAACACGCTGAGGTGGAGCAGTAAAAAAACGATTCATATAAAGGCCTGGCCGTGGTGTGGTGTCACGCCGCGGAATACGCCGGCAGATCTGTGCAAAAGTTATTCTCTCTACGGTGGTATGTGGAACTTGTTTTGCAGAGCCGGACACTATCCTGGTGTTCAAAACCTTCTATGAAGTATTCGGAGGAGGAACCCGCCGCAATGTCGAAGACAATCAACGCGCGGACTCGTCGTCATTGAAGCCTGGTTCAGGGCTACCGAGGAGTCTCGACTAAGGGTGTCCGGATAGCGAACTATCATCACGGCGGACTCCAAGATTATGAAGATACAAGATTGAAGACTTCGTCCCGTGTCCGGATGGGACTTTCCTTGGTGTGGAAGGCAAGCTTGGTGATACGGATATGTAGATCTCCTACCATTGTAACTGACTCTGTGTAACCCTAACCTATCCGGTGTCTATATAAACCGGAGGGTTTTAGTCCATAGGACGAACAACAATCATACCATAGGCTAGCTTCTAGGGTTTAGCCTCTATGATCTCGTGGTAGATCTACTCTTGTACTACCCATATCATCAATATTAATCAAGAAGGAGTAGGGTATTACCTCCATCGAGAGGGCCCGAACCTGGGTAAAAACATCGTGTCCCTTGTCTCCTGTTACCATCCGCCTAGACGCACAGTTCGGGACCCCCTACCCGAGATCCGCCGGTTTTGACACCGACACTCACGAAGACCTAGGGCATTCGAGGAAGCCCATCTTTGGAATATACAAGCCAAGTTCTATAATGAAAATTTCCCACTAATATATGAAAGTGACAAAATAAGAGACTCTCTATCATGAAGAGCATGGTGCTACTTTGAAGCACAAGTGTGGAAAAAAGATAGTAGCATTGTCCCTTCTCTCTTTTTCTCTCATTTTTTATTGTGCTTCTTTGGCCTCTCTTTTTATGGGCTTCTTTGGCCTTTTTTTTCCTCACACGGGACAATGCTCTAATAATGATGATCATCACACTTCTATTTATTTACAACTCAAAGATTACAACTCGATACTTAGAACAAAATATGACTCTACATGCGTGCCTCCGGCGGTGTACCGGATCTGCAATGAATCAAGAGTGACATGTATGAAAGAATTATGAAGGTGGCTTTGCCACAAATACGATGTCAACTACATGATCATGCAAGGCAATATGACAATGATGGAACGTCTCATAATAAACGGAACGGTGGAAAGTTGCATGGCAGTATATCTCGGAATGGCTACGGAAATGCCATGTATGGTGGCTGTTTTGAGGAAGGTAAATGGTGGGTTTATGGTACCGGCGAAAGTTGCGCGGTACTAGAGAGGCTAGCAATGGTGGAAGGGTGAGAGTGCGTATAATCCATAGACTCAACATTAGTCATAAAGAACTCACATACTTATTGCAAAAATCTATAAGTCATCAAAAACCAAGCACTACGCACATGCTCCTAGGGGGATAGATTGGTAGGGAAAGACCATCGCTCGTCCCCGACCGCCACTCATAAGGAAGACAATCAAAGAAACACCTCATGCTTCAAATTTGTTACACAACGGTTACCATACGTGCATGCTACGGGACTTGCAAACCTCAACACAAGTATTTCTCAAATTCAAAATTAATTCACTAGCATGATCTAATATCACCATCCTCATGTCTCAAAACAATCATCAAGAATCAAACTTCTCATAGCATTCAACGCACTTTATATGAAAGTTTTTATTATACCCATCTTGGATGCCCATCATATTAGGACTAGTTTTATAACCAAAGCAAATTACCATGCTGTTCTAAAAGGCTCTCAAAATAATATAAGTGAAGCATGAGAGATCAATAATTTCTATAAAATAAAACCACCACCGTGCTCTAAAAAGATATAAGTGAAGCACTAGAGCAAAATTATCTAGCTCAAAAGATATAAGTGAAGCACATAGAGTATTCTAATAAATTCCGATTCATGCGTGTCTCTCCCAAAAGGTGTGTACAGAAAGGATGATTGTGGTAAACTAAAAATCAAAGACTAAAATCATACAAGACGCTCCAAGCAAAACACATATCATGTGGTGAATAAAAATATAGCCTCAAGTAGTTACCGATAGACGAAGACGAAACAGGGGATGCCTTCCGGGGCATCCCCAAGCTTAGGCTTTTGGTTGTCCTTTAATTTTACCTTGGGTGCCTTGGGCATCCCCAAGCTTAGGCTCTTTCCACTCCTTGTTCCAAAATCCATCAAATCTTTACCCAAAAACTTGAAAACTTCACAACACAAAACTCAACAGAAAACTCGTAAGCTCCGTTAGTATAAGAAAATAAATCACCACTTTTGGTACTGTTGTGAACTCATTCTAAATTCATATTGGTGTAATATCTACTGTATTTCAACTTCTCTATGGTTCATACCCTCCGATACTACTCATAGATTCATCAAAATAAGCAAACAACACATAGAAAACAGAATCTATCAAAAACAAAACAGTCTGTAGCAATCTGATTTGTTTGAATACTTATGAAACTCCAAGAATTCTGAAATAAATTGGTGGAAGTGAGGAATTTGTCTATTAATCATCTGCAAAAAGAATCAACCTAAAAGCACTCTCCAGTAAAAAAATGGTAGCTAATCTCGTGAGCGCAAAAGTTTCTGTTTTTTACAGCAAGATCGCAAAGACTTCACCCAGTCTTCCCAAAGATTCTACTTGGCACAAACACTAATTAAAACATAAAACCACATCTAAACATAGGCTATATAGATTATTTATTACTAAATAGGCTAAAAAGTCAAAGAACAAAAATAAAATTGGGTTGCCTCCCAATAAGCGCTAATGTTTAACGCCCCTAGCTAGGCATGATGATTTCAATGATGCTCACATAAAAGATAAGAATTAAAACATAAAGATAGCATCATGAAGAATATGACTAGCACACTTAAGTCTAACCCACTTCCTATGCATAGGGATTTTGTGAGCAAACAATTTATGGGAACAAAAATCAACTAGCACAGGAAAGCAAAACAAGCATAGCTTCAAGATTTTCAACACATAGAGAGGAAGCTTGGTATTATTGCAATTATTACAAGCATAAATTCCCCCCTCATAATAATTTTCAGTAGCATCATGAATAAATTCAACAATATAACTATCACATAAAGCATTCTTTTCATGATCTACAAGCATATAATTTTTATTATTCTCCACATAAGCAAATTTCTTCTCATGAATAGTAGTGGGAGTAAACTCAACAAAATAACTATCATGTGAGGCATAATCCAATTGAAATTTAAAATCAAGATGGCAAGTTTCATGGTTAGCATTGTTCTTTATATCATACGTGTCATCACAATAATCATCATAGATAGGAGGCATGCTTTCATCATAATAAATTTGCACATCGAAACTTGGGGGACTAAAAATATCGTCTTCATCAAACATAGCATCCCCAAGCTTGTGGCTTTGCATATCATTAGCATCATGGATATTCAAGGAATTCATACTAACAACATTGCAATCATGCTCATCATTCAAATATTTAGTGCCAAACATTTTAATGCAATCTTCTTCTAACACTTGAGCACAATTATCGAAATCCTTATTTTCACGAAAGACATTAAAAAGATGCAGCATATGAGGCACCCTCAATTCCATTTTTTATAGTTTTCCTTTATAGACTAAACTAGTGATAAAACAATAAACAAAAAGATTCGATTGCAAGATCTAAAGATATACCTTCAAGCACTAACCTCCCCGACAACGGCGCCAGAAAAGAGCTTAGTTGACGGGGTGTTAGTGCGCTTACCTAGCCTCCCCGGCAACGGCGCCAGAAAAGAGCTTGATGTCTACTACGCAACCTCCTTCTTGTAGGCGTTGTTGGGCCTCCAAGTGCAGAGGTTTGTAGGACAGTAGCAAATTTCCCTCAAGTGGATGACCTAACGTTTATCAATCCGTGGGAGGCGTACGATGAAGATGGTCTCTCTCAAGCAACCCTGCAAAAAAAATAACAAAGAGTCTCTTGTGTCCCCAACACACCCAATACAATGGTAAATTGTATAGGTGCACTAGTTCGACAAGAGATGGTGATACAAGTGCAATATGGATGGTAGATATAGATTTTTGTAATCTGAAAATATAAAAACAGCAAGGTAACTAATGATAAAAGTGAGCACAAACGGTATTGCAATGCATTGAAAAAAGGCTTAGGGTTCATAATTTCACTAGTGCAAGTTGCTACCTCTTGAGCATGCGTTGGTTTTCCCTTGAAGAGGAAAGGGTGATGCAGCAAAGTGGCGTAAGTATTTTCCTCAGTTTTTGAGAACCAATGTATCAATCCAGTAGGAGACAACGCACAAGTCACCTAGTACCTACACAAACAATCAAGAACCTTGCAACCAACGCGATAAAGGGGTTGTCAATCCCTTCACGGTCACTCACAAAAGTGAGATCTAATAAAGATAGTAAAGTAAATATTTTTGGTATTTTTGTTGTATAAATTGGAAAGTAAAGATTGCAAAATAGTAAACGAGTTGCGATGTAGATAAAAGAGATGCAGTATAATAAGAAAGAGACTCGGGGGCCATAGGTTTCAGTAGTGGCTTCTCTCAAGATAGCATGTATTACGGTGGGTGAACAAATTACTGTCGAGCAATTGATAGAAAATCGCATAATTATGAAGACATCTAAGGCAATGATCATGAATATAGGCATCACATCCGTGTCAAGTAGACCGAAAGACTCTACATCTACTACTATTACTCCACACATCGACCGCTATCCAGCATGCATCTAGAGTATTAAGTTCATAAGAACAGAGTAACGCATTAGGCAAGATGACATGATGTAGAGGGATAAACTCAAGCAATATGATATAAACCCCATGTTTTTATCCTCAATGGCAACAATACAATACGTGCCTTGCTGCCCCTACTGTCACTGGGAAAGGACACCGCAAGATTGAACCCAAAGCTAAGCACTTCTCCACATGCAAGAAAGATCAATCTAGTAGGCTAACTAAATCAATAATTCAAAGAGACTTGCAAAGATATCAAATCATGCATATAAGAATTCAGAGAAGAACCAAATAATATTCGTAGATAATCAAGTTCATAAATCCACAATTCATCGGATCTCGGCAAACACACCGCAAAAGAGTACATCGAATAGATCTCCATGAACATTGAGGAGAACTTTGTATTGAGGATCAAAGAGAGAGAAGAAGCCATCTAGCTAATAACAATGGACCCGAAGGTCTGTGGTAAACTACTCATGCTTCATCGGAGAGGCTATGGTGTTGATATAGAAGCCGCCGTGATCGATTCCCCCTCCGGCAGATCGCCGAAAAAGGCCCCAAGATGGGATCTCACAATTACAGAAGGTTGCGGCGGTGGAAAAGTGGTTTTGTGGCTCCCCTGATGTTTTTAGGGTATAAGAGTATATATAGGCGGAAGAAAGTACGTCAGTGGAGCTACGAGGGGCCCATGAGGGTGGGGGCGCGCCTACCCCCTTGGGCACGCCCTCCTTCCTCGTGGCCACCTTGTTGCGTCTCCGACTTCATTTCCAAGTCTTCTGGTTTGCTTTCGGTCCACGAAAGATCATCGCAAATGTTTCATTCCGTTTGGATTCCGTTTGATATTCCTTTTCTGTGAAACACTAAAATAGGCAAAAAAACAGAAACTACCACTGGGCCTCCGGTTAATAGGTTAGTCCCAAAAATAATATAAAAGAGCATATTAAATCCCATTAAACATCCAAATATAATAGCATGGAACAATAAAAAATTATAGATACATTGGAGACGTATCACACACTCAAGCGGAGAGGCGAGAGAAATGGGCCAGGGGTGTGTATGAAGGGAAAATACTGGAAGATGGGGAGAAATTTGAGTGCAAGTGTGGGCTGTTCGAACACAGGTGCATGCCCTTTTATCACATGCCGAAAGTTTGATTTGTTCTATTTTCAAACCTCACTAAATATACTAGGCATTTCATTATCTGCTTCACTTATACTTGTGGATCTAGGTTATGGATGTCCTGGGGTTTACAGAGATACCACAACATTTGATCATGAAGAGGTGGACAAGAGGCGCGCGGGATACACTTCCATCGCACTCCAGGTACACAACGCGATCATGCTGGTAGCAGGACAATGACACACCGCAACACGGCCGGTACTATATGTCGATGCTATGGAGTTGGCCCGTCTTGGTTATGCATGCGTAGAGGCCTATGAGAAAGTCATGAAGATAATTAAGGATGAAATTGCTTCCTTGGCTGAATATGAGGATCATAGGGATGGGCTCGGGTTGGAAGGCCGGCGTGCAATTGTTGGGAGTGCGGCGACAAACGCAAATGCAAATGCAAACATTGGAACCACAACTGATGGTGAGCAACAAGTACAAGACGATACATTGGTTGGGCTAGGTGCTCCTGAAAAGAAGAGAAAGGCAAGGCGGCCATCAAAGAGCCGTGATAAAGCACCGTATGAGGAGTTGAGTAAGAAAACAAGATTTTGCAGCATTGTAGAGGTAAAAGGGCATAAGAAGAGTGTGTGATAGAAATCTGATAGCATTTTCGCTCGGGTGAAAGAAAATTTGAAAACTAATAACATTAGGAGAGAGGAGTGGCATAGAGAGTGGTAATCAAAGAATAAAATGGATCCCTCCATTAGCTGGTTGCGCTCCGGCGTCCTCACCTCTGGCTTCGTCGATTCATTTACTCGAATGTATCTACATTTGGTGTTTGTGAAAAATGATAATTTCCGATCTGCTACAATTTAGTGGGAGGAGTCGGCTGATGGTGGAGTGAGCCATGGCCAGGAGGGGGCGAGCGCTATCCGTGTACCAGATATTGTTCGTCTGTACCTGATAGAAGTTGTTGGTACTTGACTGTCCTCGTCGTCTATGTCGATGCGGGGTTAACGAGCCACGACAATTACATCGACTGGGACGTGGACCAGGGGTCCATTTGTTATGGGCGAGTATGCTAGGAAATATTTGCAAATGTGAGCATCACGAGGCGCGTGGTAGGTCCAGAATGCTGGAGCATCTGGACCCGAGAACCAAAATGGATTTCCCAACAATTAGCCTTTAGTTTATTCTAAACTCTGTTACTTCTATGAATTTTTTTGAATTGACACAAGATTTTAAATATTCTTGTAGTCGAGTTGATAATTATGAAAATGCAATGTTCTATGTAACGTAAGTTAATTTTGACCATTCTAGATAGCTAAACCGAGAACATATTTTGCCGCAATATTAGGTTGTTTTTGCATAAATTTTAGTGCGAAACAATTATTAAGAACTCTATTTAATTTAACTGCAGCATTTCTAGGTGGTTTTACAAGAACATGATCCCAATTCCACGAGTTAATTTTGTAGTACCTATGTTTATTTATATGTGTTGTGTGTTTTCAGTTTGAAATCTTGTAAGAATGTTATACATATCAAAATAAAAAATCTCAACAAATGTTCCTAAAGCATATAGTTTTCCATGTTTGTTGAAACTAAAAAAAGTGCATTCTAGAGTGTGTGAGATGTCCATTAGATTACTCACAAAGAGGTAGCTACTATTGTAGTGTGCAAACTATACCTCTTCCCTTCCTTCTTGCATATTAACGCTTCTGATTCGTCGGATGTCATCGTGTGATCCTGGGACGCAAACTTCTTCTCCCTATTGAACACCTCTCCTTCCCGCTATGTTCTCTCGGTTGACCTCCTCATTAATGTTATATATTTGGTTTGGCCTACCCTGGCCCGTTTGAGTTGAATCAACAAGCGGTTGGGGGAACTGCTCCCCCTCCCCTAGTCAATCTCGAAAAATAAGCTTTTTGATTGTTTACATGGGAAGGGAGAGGCCAATCAACTAGTGCATCTTTGCACCAAGCAAAGCTAGGGATCTTAGAAGGCATTGCCTATGGATGAATTATATTCTTAGGGCATTTCCAACCGATCCCCTAAAACTTAGTGAAGTATCCGGCGGAGTAAAGTTAGTGGAGTAAATTTTAATCTACTAGCGGTGGCTGCACCGAGCCGATCCCCTATAGTGAGTGGAGTAAAAATAAAATTTTATAGATTTTGTGTCCTAGCCGCATGAACTTCGAATACTACATAATACATAGCTTTAAAACATTCAAAACATGCATAGCATAACCGTCATAACGTAAAGTTTCATCATCCCGCTTTTCAAATGAAAACATACGAAGTTCACCCAAAAGACATCACTTCAAACATGTTTCATCCAAAATCACCACAAGCATAGCATGTATATGTTGTGGATCGAGCCTCCTTCCATCATCGAGGGGGGCGTTGGAAGCTCCATCTTATTCTGCAACGTGCAGTCGATCCCGTAAGAGTTTATACTTTCATGCGCGAACGAGGCCGTTATTTTTTAAGCCGGACCGAGGAAGTTGTAGACTTGAACACCGACTGAGGCGGGACCCTCCCGCGAGCCCTGTTGGGCCGGCCAATGCGCACGGACGGACTCTCCTTGTTTTTTGTTTTTGTTTTATTCTATGTTAAAATAATTCAGAATTACAAAAAGGTTCTAAAATTTCAAAAAAAATGTGATTTTTGAATTGTCAAAACCAGTTCTTGAATTCAAAAAATGACTGCGGTTTAATAAAAAAACAAACATTTTTTAATCTTAATAAACATTTTTTTTGATGAAAATAATTATGAGCATTCTTTAATAATGATGAACAATTTTAATCTTGAAGAACAAATTTTGAATCTGATTAACATTTTCGAACTTGGTGAACGAAATTTGTATTCAAGAACATTATTCTGAAAAATGAATGAACAAATTTTGAATTTAATGGAAAAACTAAATTTAATGAACATTTTTGAAAACAATGAACAAAATTTGAACTTAATGAATTTTTTTAGGTCGGTGAAGAAATGTTGAATTTGGATGAAATTTTTAAATCCGATGAACAAAAAAATGAATTTGACAAACATTTTTGAATGGTTGAACATTTTTTTAATATCAGTGAACATTTTTTGAATTCGATAAAAAAATGTTCACAAATTTGAAAAAAATCGTAAAAAGTGAGTAAGTAAAGATGAAAAAAGACGAAACAGAAAGGAAAAGAAAATTAAAATCAAATAATGTAAAAACAAAGAAAAATTCGTCGGCCCATGAGAAGGCCCAGTGTGTGAGGGGGGGTATTACCTCGCTAGGGCATGCGGGACACACCGTATAGGATTCCCCGACGGACGCCAGCCCCAGCCCAACCAAGTTGGACTGTACTTTATCAAATTACTAGCACATATGCACGTGCGGTGCAACAGGAGAAAAATAATAACATGCATTTAAAGTTAGTGATCATTATATGTGCAAGAAAAACCCTATGTGCACGTGAAAAAGATATATTTAGCTTCTTGGCTTTGCCGGGTGTGAAGTAATAAATCCGCTACTTTTCCATTCATTGATCGAGGGCATTTAAGAGTTGTGTTACGTCATCGTACGCCAGAGAAGACCCATGAATTATTTAATCTACTTTTCTTTTCAATAGAGGAGATTCTCAGGTATGAAGTTTTTGAATATTACGAAACATGAACCATTTTTTAAATTCTAATTTTTTTTGGAACATTATGTACATTTTTCAGAAAAACACAAAGATAAATTTGATACAGGAACATGTTTTAAAATTCACAACATTTTTCTAAAACATCAACTTTTTATAAAAACATGAACATTATTTCAATTTGTGAACCCTTTTAGAACAGGAACATGTGTTGAAATTCATAATATTTTTCGATAATGTGTATCTTTTAACATTATTTTGAATTGTGAAAATTTGAATAAACAAGAATATTTTTCGAATTTGGAGCATTTTAAAATCCCATTTTATATATTCTGAACAGTTTTTAAAACAATAAATTTTTTGAAAAAATGTGAAACTTTTTCAAGTTCCGACTATTTTTCAAAAATTCTGAACATCTTCTACTTTTTTTTAGTTCTGAACGTTGATAAATTCGATAAGAAAAATAAATTTGAAAGGAAAAAAGAGATAAGGGAAGGATAATAAAAATAGAAGTAAAACAAAGAAACAAAGAAAAACAGGTCAGCCCATTATTGGTTGTCCTGAGCGAAGCTCTGATTATTTGTCGCCCTGTGAGGAAAATAGAATTTTCCCAGCTGCATGGGTAGAAAAAAAAGTTGGGCTGGCTTCGCTGGGCCAGAGCGCGCGGCCCGTGTACGAAACTGTGGAAAAACATTTTTTCTAGCAGACGAACGCAGAAGAATTTGGTACCACCTGGGATAGGAAAAAAATATTTTCGGTGATGAATGAATGAAAAATTAGCGAAACGTACCTTGCTTTATTAGTAGGTATAGATTATCAAACAACTAGGCCACCTACGTGAAGCCCAAAGCCTAGCACCTCACGCATGGGGACAAAAGCACACTTTTTTCATCTTCAAGCTAGCCAACGGAGGAGTAAAAATCAGATTAAATCTTTGCAGAGAGAGGATGGGCAGATTACGGTCGATCCGGGCGAGATGGAGAGCTTAACAACGGCTTTTTACAAAGACCTCTACACGTCCGAAGGGGTAAATAACATGAAACGGGTTTTGTCAACTGTCCCACGTAAGGTCACACATGCTATGAATGATACTCTCAATGCCCCTTATAGCCACGAGGAAGTAAAAAAACACACTTTTTCAAATGTTCCTACTTAATACTCCAGGCCCAGATGGCTTTTTCCGCACACTTTTTTCAGCGTCATTGGGACATTTGCGGTGAAGAGGTAAACCAGGGTGGTGTTGAGTATTGTGGATGGAACTGAGTCGGCTGAATACATTAATGAAACAATCCTGGTGTTGATTCCCAAGGTAAAAAATCCAACCCTCCTTACCCAATTCCGCCCCATCAGTTTGTCTAATGTTTTATACAAAATAACATCAAAGGTGATTTCAAACCGGCTTAAGTTGGTCCTACCCGATATTATTTCATAGGAGCAGTCAGCCTTTGTCCCGGGCCCTTCTTGCAATTCTACGAAGCGCAACAGAGGGTTTGTTGGAGACAGGTAAACAAAGTCAACCTAGCATCTTTCATGATCCTGATTAGATCAGGAGCAACGTTCGCCACATCACCCAATTCCATCTGGCTGGTCACCGAGCGTCGTCACCGTTTAGCCGCGCGTCCATCGCCGCCCCTGTACTTTTCCTCCACTGCCTCTCTTCTCCTCGCGTTCGCAGCCGACCATCAATGCCAGGCGCCGCTATGGTCGATGTCCTCTTCTGATTGCCGCGCGCCACAGCCATCGGTAATGGTACGTCGCCAGATCTGGCTAGGCACGACAACCTATGATGTGTCCTCGCCAAATCTGGCCAGGCACAGCCACCTGTGTGGATTGTCTCAACCCGCGACGCCCCCGCCACCATGGTAGCCGCCACGGTCGGCTCCGGTCGCCGATGCCACGCGCCCTACCTCTCTTGCAACCTGTCGCTTTGCAACACAATAGGAGGCTGTTACAGTTGCAACAGGGCTATTGTTGCAATCTCGACATACACTACGGTGAGCTGCAGTAGTTTGTTTTTTTAACAAGATGTTTTTCTGCAATAATGGTCATGTTGCAATCATGAGAGAGAGAAGCATATTGCAACCTCGAACTATCATCAAATTTTAAGACACAACCTTGAACTACGAAACCGTCTAATTTACAACCCTGAACTTTCAAAACCGGACAAAAGACAACCCTGAGGTGGTTTTGACTGATTTCGACTGGTTTTTGGTTGTTGACCATCCGTCCAGTCACTTTGGGTCAAATTTGGCCAAAACAAAAAAAGTTTCCATAAAAAATGGTTTTTTTGTAAAAGCCCACACAACCTTTATATTGAATCTGGAAAAGTTTCGACAAATTTTGCCAAAGTTAAAGCGAAAATTCAAATTATGGAAACGTTTTTTTGCTTTAATTTTTTCTACTTCGCAAAATTTGTTGAAACTTTCCCAGATTCAATATAATGGTTGTGTGGATTTTCGAGATTTTTTCAAAAAGTTTTGACCAAAATTTGAGCAAAATTGATCTGAATATGAATTTTCACGTTAATTTTTTTCTACTTGGCAAAATTTGTTGAAACTCTCCCAGATTCAATATAATGGTTGTGTGGAATTTTCAGAATTTTTCAATTTTTTCTGGAAACTATTTTTTGGCCAAATTTTGACCCAAAGTGACCGGGCGCTGACTGGACAACAAAACCACCCCAGGGTTGTCTTGTCCGATTTTGAAGGTTTAGGGTTGTAAATTAGACGGTTTCGTAGTTCAAGGTTGTGCTTTAGACTTTGTGGTAGTTCGAGGCTGCAACATAAACTTCTCTCATCATGAGATGAGTTGCAGTAGTTTTTTTTTAATTAACAAGCAAGATGTTTTTTGTAACAAGAGTCTTGTTGCAATCATGAGATCAGATTGGATGGGTAGCGACCCAGCCAAGCCGACGAACGCGTAGTAATTTTTATTATTTTCTACCGGTTTTGTTCTCCACGCAAAGACACAACCAGACAAGCCAAACTTCAGGAGATGCCGCGTGACAAAAGGATGCGACCCGGGCAATGGAACAGAAGCGGCGTCAGGATGCACAGGATACCACAGTTGACAGGATAATACCATCCTCAGAAAAAAAAAGATACTAATTCACAGGATACACACAGTACTATGCACATACACACACACCAGGCCTGCTCGCTGATGTTATACACACACCGCACGCCAAAATTGCCGACGGAAAATACATACATGGACAGAAAGCTACAACAACCAACACCTCTCAGGGTACATGCCTCATCTCTAGGGTAGGGTATATGGCTAAGCTATGTATGTATGTGAAGTGGAGGTTCACACGGTGTTCCACTTGATCTCGAGCTGCAGCTTGCCGTTCCTGGAGTTGATGAGGTGGTACTTCTCGTTGATCCGCCCGTTGTTCACCACGTCCACCAGGTTTATGTTCACGTGCCCCAGCGACTCCTGCAAACCAAAATACACACAGAGAGAAGCTCCGGCAGCGTTAGAGCATTACTAGTAGAGCTCTCAAACCCTCAAACCTCTAAAAATAACTGCTTTTTTACAGTTTTCGCGGAAAAAACGCCGTAGACTAGAACCTCTAAACCCTCAAACCCGTAAAAAGTTTTAGAGGTCCAACCCTCAAACCAGTTTCCAATCCGTAGAAGTAGGGGTTGAGAGGAAAATCGCCTCAACCCGCTCGCTCGCCACTCGCCGCCTCGCTTATGCTGGAGCCAACTGCTCCTCCTCGGCCTCCTTCTCCGGCCATGGAGGGCCCCCGCCCTCGCCCCCCCCCGCCTCGCCCGCCACGGCTGCCGTGCCCGCCCCCCCCGTCCCTTGCCCGGCCGCCGCCTTGCCCGCCCTTGCCGCCGTCTCACGCCGTGGTGGCGGTGGCGGCGACCACGTCGGGCGGCGGCGGCGGGCGGCCTCGCCGCGCCTCCTCCGCCTCCCGGCTCCCGCCCGCCTCCGTCCCGCCCGGCGCCCGCCCCGCCACGGCCAAGCCGCCCTTCAAGAAGAGTCGGCCGAAGGTGGCGGCCGTGGCCTCGAGGGCTTGCCAAGGTCGTCGGCTCGTCCCGGCCGTGAAGAAGCCGCGAAGAAGCCGCCGCCATGCCGCGCCCCGCCACACCGTCGCCGAACCTCCTCCCGCCGAGCACGAGGTGTTCGAGGAAATGGCAACCCCATCCTCGTGATTTATGTGTGATTTATGTGATTTGGTGCAGTTTACGGATTGGGTTTGAGGGTTCTAGTATTTGCCCCTGTTTTTCAACCCTTAAAAGTGTCAAAAAGTGGCACTTCTCAACCCTTAAAAGTGCTTTAAGGATTTGAGGGTTTGAAGGTTCTACTAGTAATGCTCTTAGAGACTCAGAGGGAACGGTGCACGGCAAAGACAGACTGTTAGGAAAAAGTGGGAGCAGCAAACCTGGGTGCGGAATGGGAGGAGCCTGCGGCGTCTGCTTCTGATCTCGATGTGGATCTTCTCGTCCATGGGGGCCTCGTCCACCACGAACTGGAACTCCTCGTTCCACCTCGGATCTCGAGCCTTCCTGATCACCTGCAAGCAAGGCACGTAACATCCTTGAGTCAGTAGCCGGCGATAGAATCTGCGAATGTGCTGTGGGTTTGGTACATGGACTGCAAGTTTATATTCAGAGGAGACACTTCCTAGATTAAAACAGACTTTTGCATCTAGATGTGTCTGTTTCAATCCTGTATCTATTTCCTCTCGGTTTTTTATTTACAGTTGTTTGCACAAACAAGTCGTCATTAGCAATGTGGCCCACTTTCTCGGTTAACTGTCAACACTTGGCGGCACCATGGACAGGATCTGGACCTTTTTTATTTCATGACAGTGAACTTACTGTACAACCTGCTTTGCAGTCTGAACGCTACTACTCCCTCCGTCCCATAATGTAAGACGCTTTTTTACACTAGTGTAATGTTAAAAAACGTCTTACATTATGGGACGGAGGGAGTACTTCGGAATTCAGACATGGTTAACATAATTTATTTATTCTTAGAATCCATGGTTAACATATTTGTAGGGTTACTTGATAGTGCAGCTATTCACAATTGTCAATACTCAGCAGCCCAGCACCTGTCAGTTACTGCTGCTACCCCAAAGTTTCCACCTAGAATGGATAGCTGATAACAGAGACCTGGCTAAGAAATCTGGCAACCTCCCTCTCTAAAATAAAATAACAATTCAGTTTCTGCAAGTTAACATGAAGTGTCTGTCCGAAGAAGTGCCGCGCTGCTTCCATTCAGCTCTACATAATGGTATATTACTCTACTCTGGCTAAAACATATTAAGCTATCATTTTCTGTTTAAGAACTGTATATGTTTCGATCCTTGTAACAATGCTACTAGGAGTAATGGTACGTTGCTCCAGGAAGGAACTGATATGGTAAACCATGTAACCAATAGAATGGCAAGTATGACACATAAAACAGATGGATGTTTTAAGACAGTGATTTTTCATCATATACTAGCATTTTCTTCAAACTGGAACTAATAACATGTCAGATAGGTTTGAACTTGAGAAGCAGTTTTGCTAGGTTTGACAATAGTCATTCAAAAAACAAAATAAAAAATTTCATGGAGGTAGCATGATTAAAACTAACCTTGGTTTCCCTCTTTTCGCCCCTAAAAAGAACCACGGCATACGGATTAGTGTGACGCTTCCCTTCAACATCTTCTGCATTTTCAACCGAAACTAACAGCACCCCACCACCGTCCGGGACATCCCTTTTTAAGCTGATATTGCCTTCACCTTCTGAAATCAGAGGACTCGTGCTGTTTTCCTCTCTAAAAGGATCAAATGTCAGTTCCACGACAAGCTTTCCTCTATTCTTCTTGTTCTGCTGATCATTAGGGTTCATGCTTCTGAGAAGGTCTAGTGTGAACAACTTGCTCTCGTAAGGAGTAAGCAAGCGGAGGGGAATCACTTGGACGCCCATTTTATCATGCATTTTGACCTGCACAATCAGAACAAGAGAACTGGTTAGTATCTGACATCTCTGGCAAATTTTCAAAGCAGAAAAAACATAGCAAATGGATTATTTTTTGGAACGACAAGAAAACCTGTCTTCAGCACTATAGTGTGAGGGTTTAAGAAATACTTCTAAAAGGACAGAAGGTAATTAGGTTGCATACGGCATGCTAAACCTTTTCCCAATCAAACATCTGGAGCTCGAGGACTTGCGTCTCAGGATCCTTGACTACGAGTCTGAAATGTTCGTTCCATTCAGGATTCAGGTTGCTCATCTTAACAGAGGTTTTCTTCGACGGCAGTCTCTCGCCACTCAGCCGAAGCTTGACATAGGGATCAGATTTCCCAAGCAAGTCCATCTTGGGAAGATTCATGGCACGAATTACCTTGACATTCAATACTCCCACTGGTTTCTTTGTAGCACCACTGCAGCATGATTCAAATTTCGTATCAATAACTAATGCTCATATCCAAATTAAACCGGAAAAAAAAATCCAAAGGCAAGAATAATGCTTGTTTCAACTGTAAGAAAGTGTATAAATAGCATTTTAGTGATATAACTACCTTTCACCAAACAAAATAACCTATCTTATAGCTACCCCCACGGTTTCTTTCCTTGAATAAAGGTAAGTGCATATATGTTTATGCAAAACCCAAGGATCGCTGTTAAAAGTTTCGATACTAAACTTTCACTCCTCCAGATATAATGTTACTTACAGTTTGAATAATGTGTGTGGAATATAATGACATCATATATTAATGTATGGTAATCAAGAGGGCTTGAATTCATACATTGGCATGGAAGCAGGATATCAATATACAATTTAGTTTTGTTTTAGCATCAGTCACTCTTGACTTTATATTAGCAGAAGGATATTCAAGTTGATATATAGCATAACTTTCACGACAGTAGGTACTTGTTCGGATATCATTAGAGAATATCACCTTGCTCCATCTAAAATAGGAACTTCTATAACCTTAGGCCAATGATACAGGATTGCAATTTGCTTTGATATTTGCTCCTGTGGAAGAGAAAGAATATAGTTAACTATGTAAGTCCAAATAGAACCAAGTATATATACCATCAGTAATGAGGTAGGAATTATGAAATTATTCAGGAAATTGTAATTCAGTGTCCACCCAGTAATATTATGTGAAGTAGTAGAATAACACCTACCTGGACAAACCGATACAAGCCTGGAATCGCCATGACATCTCCACCCAGCAATTTCAATCCGAAGTCAACATGCGGCTTCATAATAATAGCAGTTGAGTCAGTTTTTTAGTGAAGTTGTTATGAACCTAGTTGATTGCTGCTTGCAAACATGATAGAAGTTGTGTGCACATATGTACAGTAAAGAAACATATTTCTACCTTCTCCATTAGTGAAACACACACACTGGCAAAACAGGGAAAGCTTGGCACAAGTGGCTTCAGAGTCGCTCGTGGTGTTAGCATTATATGCAAATCTAAAAGCTGAAAATTGCAATATGATCACGTCAGAGGTTTGTATAATGAAAAGTACATAAACACATTGTCTGTATAATGCAGCCAGGGACAAAACTGACCTGGGCGGACAATTTGAAAGAATGCACCTTCACATCCACAGTTACATTTGCTATGCTAGCCCACCGAATCACAGGTTCGATTACCAGTTCCTTCTCTCGCATTTCATAAACTTTAATTCCTGTTTGTTCAAACAAGGAAATGTAAAGGGAGATCATCAGACCAAGCATCTTAAATCTAAGTGACGATCAGAACTTCAGAAGCATCTTAAATCTAAGTGAAATGGATATCCTAGATTCAAATTGTAGGAACAATTGGTTTTAGACGTCAATTTCTTAACAAAACACCTTCCTAAAACAATCTTATATTATGATTAAATGAAGGTTGGTAGGTTCAATCACATCATTAAAATGAGACTGCGGTGAGGAATGCGTGTACATTACAGATTTGAATTGGCGTACTAATTTAATCAGTTTGTATCATTTAGTTGAGGTTTATAAGAATGAAAAGCAATTGCATTTTTGTTTAGTGACTACAGGCATCATTTGAGGAGATAATCATGTTGTCCCCACTGAAAGGATTGCATCAGAAATTCAGAATAGTAAGTGGTTTAAAAGAAATTACAGACCTTGGAGTGTAGGTGGAAGAGCGCCAAGTGTTACGTTTCCAAATTCAATTGATTCAATACCATATTTTCCAACATACTGATCACATATTGGCTTTGCTACACCTCTTATTATTTTGCATATTGCCTGTGATAAACAGAGGAGAACTATTAGGCTGATCATGTTTGTAACCAAAATTCATACATCACACGAATCGATGTAGCAATGAATAACACTCTAAAACATTAGTCAGAAGAACCTTATCAAGGAAAGGCCACATATCACAAATAAACTTGTTCATCCAATCAATCTGCAAAAATAAGTAAAATGGCATGAGTTAACAACTTGCAGTACTTTTGACATAAAACAGAGGTTGAAGTACGACAAATATAAATCTGAAACAACAAAGGATAAATAGATGACACAGTAGTGTACCGACTACCAACCCGTTCATAGTCTGGATATTTCACCCATAACGGAATGTCCTGTACCATCGTCTGTAATGTCTCATAATCTAAATCTCGTAGAGGTCTAACGACAGGATCCTGCAAAAGTCAATCATGAAAAATCAGATTGGAATATAAATGCTGATCATCTTGCATAGTCTAACCATAAGAGAAACTGTCGACCAACACCGATACACTGTCGTTAACTACAAGAGCAGTCTCATCTCGCATAGTTTCATAGTGAAACTGGGCTGGCTGTCGATTTGGTGTAAAACATGTACTTCCTCCTTTCCTAAATATAAGCCTTTTTAGAGTTCCAATACGGACCTACAGAGCAAAATGAGTGAATCTATACTCTAAAATATGTCTATATACATATACATCCATATGTAGTCCGTATTGAAATCTCTAAAAATACTTATATTTAGAAACGGAGGGAGCATGTAATTCCATTCAAATAAACTGCTAATAAATGGAACATCTGTCATATGTAGCCAATCACACAAATTACTTTGGCAGCATGTTCTTTAAATGTGTCGGGGCCTTTAGGGTCGATTCTGTCATTACTGAACAGAATTTCATTCAGCAATAGTACGATGGAAAATACCCTAGATCCACTGAAGCCTACCAAGAAAGGGAATCTCAAACCGCGTACCAAGAGAAAAGAAGGGCACTAAAATCGCTTTCCATCGTCGCGCCCGCCAACCTCCACCGGCTCCGGCGCGGTCACGAGTTGCTGGCCGCCTACGCCGTAATGCCGACGCCGGCGCGGGGACTTGGATGCGCCGCTCTTTTAGATGCCATTGTCGTCATGGACGAGGATCGGAGGATGGGTGGAGCGCGGCGGAGCCGTCTACATTGGAGCATCGCGCTCGGAACTCAGAGGGAAGGAGTGGCCTTTGCGTGTTCAGGGAAGCAGTGGTTGGTGGGCTATGGCTACTGCTCGGGGCCTTGTGTTTCCCTCCATTGCTGCTCGTGGCGTGCGGAGGAGACGATCGTCGGAGGTGCGGAAGCCACGGCGGAGGGGGTGGGACCATGGGAGTGGGGGAGAGAGAGGTGGGGTTGTGGAGGTGAGGTGGCAAATGCGGGTGACATGTCAATCCACGTAAACAAGTTAGTTTCCACGTCATCAAAACCATGGCTGAAAACCGCTCGGAGGTTTTTTTTTTGAGGGAAATGAAAACCGCTCAGAGGTGAAATTATCCAATAGTATTCTCGAAAAAGAAATGGACCAATAAAAAGAGAGTTTCAATATTTTATAAAAAAAATGGACCAATAGAAAGAAAGTTTCGTTTGGCACATTGAGCGTAATCAAAATAGCATTTCGGAGGTAGCATCGTTTGTTGGTTGCGCCAGATTCAGACAGTGTTTCTGAGTTTGTATTAGCAAACAGTAACACCAAAAAAACTATTATTGAGGAGTAAACACAAATTTATCGTGAAAAAAAGCATGAACTTGTCCCAAAAGTCAAAACTTGATGGGTGTAAAGTAGATGGGCTTTTGGCCCGGACTCATCTTTGACCCAAAATGGTGGTGGACGCTGGAGTGTCAAGTTGGCATACTGCTCCGACTGCAATTGGTGGCAAAGTGCAATGGTCGTTACAAATTTTAGTACTACCTTCAGTAACATGTAGATCGAGTCAGTGTAAAACAGGTGGCTATGACCTCTGACTTTGCTTTTACTTAACGCCGTGGATTTGATTCTTCTGTTCTTTTTTCTAACGAGGCAAGCAACCAAACTGTCATTTATTCCTCTCAACGAAAAGGTTTCAACAAAGTAGGCTGGATTTCTGTGGCGAATCCAATCCCCAAGCTTTTCCTTATCATATTGGTCCATCGCATTTAACCAGCACACGTCATTCGCATCCCTATATGTGGTCCTACCAAGAAAAAGCAATACGGCACCATCAACCGAAGCCGTTTCATATCACGCCGATCGACTATGGCGCCATCTGCAGCAATCTGATCATTTCGCACCGAAAGCAATCGCTCCTCTTAAACGACAACGCCTCCACGGGGATTTCGCACCGACATGCACAGATTGGTCATATTTGTTCTCGAGTCCCGATCAACGTCAGGTCGCCGTCGTCCTCATCCGACGGAACTCGATCTGACACCCTAGCCAAAACTTGTAGAGTGTTGAGTAGGAAAAATGAGATAGACTAGGATTCGGTCATGTCTTGTCTTGTACTTCAAGTTAATCATTGTATTCCTGTATATATGCCCATAAAGCTCAAGCAATCCATCATATTCCGCAACAATCCTCCTCTCTCTCTTATAACACGGTATCTATCGCAAGTCGATCCTAAGCCTTAGCCGCCGCCGCTTCCGCACCCACGCAATGATTGTGGATCGACTTGCGGAAGCCCTAGAGAGTCTTTTCCCCGAGCCACCGCCCGTACCTAGGGTTCGTCCGCCGATCGTGTTGACCGGCTGCCCTAGAGAGTCTTTTCCCCGAGCCTTTGCTCCAGGGTTTTCTCTCTCCTGCCAGTCATCTTAATCGCGCGGTTTTTTTTGGTTTCCGATCTATTCTTGATCGGTTTGCGTCGCCCACCGCCGCCGTTGACCCCGACCGCCTCTACTCCGACCCCGGTGTGACCAGCCGGCCTCTCCTCCGACCCGGCGGCCACGCTGTCGAGCGGCCGTTAGGGCTACCGCCGTCCGCCGTCGGTCCGCCTGTCGCCTTCACGCTGGCCGTCACCGCTTCGCTCCGACGGGGACACCAGACGCTTCGACCCGGCGGCTCGCGCCATCGATGGCTAATCATAGCCGTCGCTTCCGCGCCACCCGCCATCGATCCACATCACCCGCCTCCGCGTCGTCGCACGGCGGCCCGATGGTCTACCTCGCCGGCCTCGTCCTCGGCTGCGTCGGGACGGCTGCGTCAGGCTCGTCGGCTGCCTCAACTCGGGCGTCGTTGCTCCGTTGGTCGCTCGGGCCTCGATGCCCGGGCGCCGGCATTGCTTTGGCACCCCGGGTGCCGGTGCTGACAAGCTCGTCCGCACGACGTCCCACGCCGTCCGTCGTCACCGGCTTCATCTCGGACTCCGCCGCCACCACGCCTCCATCGAGCGGCGTCTCCGCCTCATCTACGTGGCGCGACCGACCTAGCTCATCGGCTTGATCATCCGCTCGCCGCCGCGATCCGCCTCATCTACGCTGCGTGACCGACCTGGCCCATCGGTTACGCGCCCCTCCGCAGGTCCCGTGAAGATCGTCCCCGAGTTCAGCACGCCTCTCCACCGATCGAGCATCGGGCTGCCGCTGCGTCGCCCCGTCGGGCCGCATCGCCGCCGCCCCGTGGTTCTCCTGGCGGCCGCATCGACTCGTGCGTCGTCGCTGCGTCGCCCCTTCGGGCCTTAGTGCCGCGATATGCGGTCCCGCCCGCCGCCGAGGCCGTCCCAGCAGTTGCACCGACTCGCGAACCGCCGTTATGTCGCCCGCCGGACGCGCAGCGTCACGGCCCGCGGTCCCGCCGCCACTCGAGGTCTTCCGCCGTCGCCCGACCGCTTTGCCGCCGCTGCGTCGCCGCTTCTTCGTCGTAAGCGCCAGCGTTCGCTGGTCCGCTCCGTCGTCCATCAGTCGTCGACCTCCCATGGTATGTGCCGCGCCGTCTTCCTTGGCGCGGGAACGCCACCGTCCGTGCTGGTCTTCGTCATGCTGTCAGTGTTCTTCGCCTACTTCGAGCACCGCCGCCGCAGTCCTAACCTAGCCGCTGCCGCCGCCGTCAGGCCGCCTCCGCTGCTCTTCTTTAGCCGCCGCCGCCGCTACCTTCGTAGCCACCGCCGCCGCCCGTCCACCCCCTTCATCTTCGTCCAAGCACCAGCCCGTTGCTAGCGTCGCCGTCATCTACCCCGACCACTTCGTCTACTCTGACCACCGTTGGTGACATCGGCCCCACGCCGATGGACGCTGCAATCGTCGTCGAGTTCTTCTCTGCTGGCCCCTCTGACTTCTCCGACATGGCATACAACTCGTGCAGGTCCCTCGTCTACGCATGCCCGGTGCTGGCAACACCGATGTGTGCATTCATCCACGACGTCTCCCCAGGCCTGGCAAGCCTGGTCGGCGCTTCATCAACTTCGTCTTCGTCCGTCTACGCATGTCCGGTGCTGGCAACACCGGTGCGTGCCTTCGTCCATGATGTGTCCCCGGGCTTGGCAAACCCGCCGTGACATTTTTTTCCCGGCGCACCACTACTTCGACACTATTGCGCCCATGCTAACTCGGCGTCCCGTTGCGCCCGCGGCTCCACGGCGACATCCTCGACACCGGCAACCCCGACTCGACATCGACCACGGCATTCTTCGCACGGCTACCACGACCACGGCTCCACCACCCACGCTCTCGGCTACCTCGACAACGACACAAAGGGCTACCGCCTTACTTGAGCAACCTCGTCGGTTTTTCTCTAGCCACGACATCCGCGATGTGTCGACCGTTACGATTGTGTGTGTGGGGGGGGGGTGTGTCGTCGGCTTGCCTTCAGATTCTTCTCCAGTCTCACCATCTGCGTTGCTACCGTTGTGACTGCGGGGGGATGTTGAGTATATTAATTATTAGGAAAGATGAGATAGACTAGGATTCCGTCCTGCCTTATCTTATACTCCAAGTTAATCATTGTACTCCTGTATATATGCACATGAGGCTTAAGCAATACAACGATTATTCCATCAAACCCCTTTCTCCCTTCTAACGGGCAACAGTCCCATCGACGGACGTGAGATAAAGGGGCCTGTCTGTCTACCTGGCCGGTAGTACGAGATCGATCGCTGACAGCCAGGAGAATACGGCAAAGTCGGAACCGGATACGCGAGCGAGCGGGCGGCAAGCTATGCCCGGATCGAGCTGGAGAATTGTACGTTTGCCAACCAACGAAAAGGGACGACGACGTGCCTGGTCAGAGCAGGCGCGGGAGCACCTACGCGAAGCCATGGGGCTTTTTGAGCATGGCACGGCACGACGCACGAACCGAAACTAGACTAGATCACTGGACGCCGGCCGTATCCCGCCACGTCGCATGGCGTCCCTGTCAAATCCATGGGAGCCGGTGGCCAGCAAGATCGATCGGCGCCCGTTGGTACGGGAGTGAATTGCTAGAGGAGACCGCAGTGCACTGATTGATCCGCGTGGGTTGGTTGCAACAAGTTGCAACACGAAGATCGGTTAGAGAGCTAGCAAACCCGGCGACGGAACTCACCTGGAGACGGCGGCGAGGCGCGAAGAAGCGGGGGCAGACGAGGCAGGCGGCGCCGAGCCCGAGGGGGAGGCCGAGGCCGAAGCCGAGGAGGCCGCCCACGAGTCCCATCGCCGTCCACGCACCCGCGTGGAGGTCACGAGCTAGCGCCGGCCGAGCCCGTCGGCAATGGGCCGCCGGATGGCTCCTCCTCGGAGGCGTCGAACGGCTCCAAGCGAGCGGCGTTTCCCGCGTTTCTATGGGGGTGGAGCGGGCGGCCAGTGGGATGCGCGCGCACGCTCGGGGAACCCGAGGGAATGATGGCGCGCGTGGGATTTTGCATGGGTTTTGCGGGCGGCGCGCGCAGGCCAGCCGGCTCCGTGCCGCGGCGGGTGCTACCAAGCATCACGAACCGCTCTCCCTCAAACATAACGTCACTGCAGAAGCTTTTGGTTGTGACTTTTCTTGAGTTTTTTTTTTGCATGGTGGATCTGATTCTTTCCCGCTATCTTATACTTCCTCCGTTCAAATTCTTTTTCCTTTAAATGAACGTATATAGCACCAAGTTAGTGCTAAATACGCCTATTTGGAAAACAAGTTTAAGGCAAGCTTTTTCGGCCGAAATCACTATTCTAACCCTTTGAACGAACTTTGTCACAAAATGAACTCGACGTGAAATTATTTCACGATCTGACCCTTTTAGCAATACCATAGCCCGTGGCGTTTCTGCCCAACGTAGAAACGCCGAGGTAGCTAGCGTTTCTGATCAAAGAAGAAACACCGAGGTAACTAGCGTTGCGAACCAGGTAAGAAACGCCGAAGGCGTTGGCGTTTCTGGCCATCATAGAAACACCAAGGAGCCATGGCATTGCTGCCCTCTTTGATCATAATTAATTAGCCTTATTAATTAGGTTGTTCATCCACATTCCACATGCACATGAAAAAGGCAGCAACGTCATGGTCATTGGCGTTTCAATGATGGGCTGTAACGCCAGCGCCTTCGACGTTTTTTACCTGGTCCGCAACGCTAGCTACCTCGGCGTTTCTTCTTTGATCAGAAACGCTAGCTACCTCGGCGTTTCTATGTTGCGCAGAAACGCCGCGGGCTGTAAAGAATGCATATAACTAGAAAAAGTCATTATGTGTTTTTTATAATTCATGGATGATATCTTTTTCTTTAAAAAGGGACAAATTCTGTTCTTATACCCTACATATATTCTTTTTATTTAACACAAAAAAACTAGCATTAGTTTTGCTTTGTTTTTCGAGAATTAGCTCTAGTTGTCGTCGACTACTTTTGACTCTATAAAGGCAAGTCGTCAAGTTATTGTATATTGCTTGATACTTAAACTGGCCATGGGCAACCCGGCCTGACAACCCAAACCCAAAAGCCGACGGTAGGGCCAGACTTGGGCTCCAAATAAGCCTCACAGACTGGCCGAAAAGCCCAAGAGAGCTCCAAATGCCCAAAAACTGATCCTAGTTGAAATATAGCAATAGTAATATAAACCCTAAAAATATTTACATTACTATTATTAAATGGGGAAATAACCTTTATTGTTAATTTCAGACAAGGCCTAAGTTGTGATTTTAGGGCCGGTATTCTTAAAGCCCGTAGTAAAAAAGCCCAGCCAGACAAATACGCAGGTGAATACTCCCTCCGCCCCAAAAAGCTTGTCTTAGATTTGTCCACATACAGACATATCTAGACACGTTTTAGTGTTAGATACATTTGTATCTAAATAAATCTAAGACAAGCTTTTTACAACGGAGGTAACTCTCAATACAGATTAATCTGTGCAAACGAGCATATTTGTTGGGAATCTTATCAACTTCTGTAACATAACGTCACTGTAAAAGCTTTTGGTTATGACTTTTCTTAACTTCACATGGTGCATCTGATTCTTTCCTGGTACTATCTTTTTTAGTAAAGTAATCAATTCATCTTTTTTCTTGATAACCACTTTTTATTTTCTCAACGGAAAAGGTTTCAACGATGTACGGTGGATTCCTATGGCAAGTTCGCAGTTGAAATTTCCCATCTTATCCCATTTTTGAGCGTACTCCACTCCCTCCTTTTCAGTTTAGTATACTAGGTCATCTAATTTTTTGGAATTTTCGGTTTGTGTGGCTCGCAATAACTCTTGGCTCTTTATTGGCTCGCTCATTTTGGCAACACGCAAGTACTACTATTAATTCCAACTACATTATCTCTTCTAAAGAAACTACATTATCTCTAAAAAATCCAAATGCATTAATTTTTTAAATAAATTGTGGGGAAATGGCATTAATTTTTACATCGTATAGTACTAAAATAAAGGGCCTAACCGCTGGGAGTTGGTCAGAATTGATGACGAATCAACCGGGAAGCAAGCAAGCATGTAGAGCCGGATCGAGGCATATGGCGAAACGGGAATCGGATACGCAAGCCAGCAACCTGCTGGAAAATGGTTTGTCGCCAACTCGTGTGCCTGGTCAGAGCAGGAGAAAACCACCTGGGCTAAGGCATGGACCTTTGAGCACCGCACGACTGAACTGGTCACACCCGTCTCGCCCGCGTCATGTGATTTGGCAATATCCCACTGGACTAGAAACTGTAGTATACTAATCAAGACGTCCCTATCAACCCGAATCCGATGGAGATGGGGAGGATGGGGGCCGGTGACCGGCATGCACGCACGTACGGCCTCGATCGGAGGGCCACCGGCCACGGCTGAATTCAATCAATTTCGGTTCGCGTCGGTACTGCTTAAGGAGATCGAAGCGCACTGATTGATCCGCGTGGTGTGGTTGCAAGTTGCAGCACGATATGAATACGATGATCGGTTAGTCACGAGGCGCTAGCAAATCGAGCGAAGGAACTCACCTGGAGACGGCGGCGGGGCGCGAAGAAGCGGAGGTAGACGAGGTAGGAGGCGGCGAGGCCGAGGGGGAGGCCGAGCACGAAGCCGAGGACGCCGCCCACGAGTCCCATCGTCGTGCACGCGGCCGCGGACGCAGCACGCGCATGGAGATCACGAGTTCACGGCCAGTCACGGGACGGCCGGCGGCGCCGCCCGCGTGCGCGCGCGCGGTTCTCCTCGGAGGCGTCGAACGGGGGAAGACAGAGGCCAAAGATCACGGGGGCCAGCAAGGTGGGTAGCTAGCTCAGCAAAAGCAACTGCTAGGATGCGCCAAGCGAGCGCCGAGACGGGTTTGTTTATGGGAGGGAGGGAGCGGGCGGAGAGTGGGATGCGCGCGGCGGGGGATCGGAGGGAGGAGAGGATATGTGTGTCGGGCGTGGATTTTGTATGTGTGCTGGCGTGTCGCGGGCGCGCGCCGGCCGGCCGCGGGTGCCGCCATGTTCCAACCGCCCAAACGCCAAAATGCAAACTAGAGTTCAAGTAAAAGTTCTCCTTTTCTTAACTGTGTTCATACAAGATGCCAGATGCAGCGTCACAATTTATAGCTAGCTCTGGTCCACAGCTCAAGAGAAGAAACGGATAAAACCAAGCGGTCAGCTTTGTAAGCTACTATACAAACAAAGAAGAGTAAATACACCGGTGGTGCATGAAGTTGCACAACATGTGCAGTTTGGCGCCATACGAAAAACTGGTGGTGAAACTTGTCACAACGTGCATATGACGCTCACTTGGCATGATAGCGTGGTTCCAGGCCCACTGTCGGTGACTAGGAGGAGCTGGGGCGATGTTTTTTTAGACCCCTCCCCCTAAATTAATAGCAAATCTTGTAGAAAGCCCCTATGACCACTGGGCCATATGAAAAATAGTGCCAACGTGGCTTGATCCCGCGACGTCCCATACCTATCGAGCTATGCTAGCCACTTGACCAATTTGAGATCGTTGTGGATATAAGATAACTATGTTTAATCATCTAGTGACCAAAACACGCAGGGGACTTAAATGGTTAGCAGTCAATGCGGCCAGTTTTTCATATGTTAGTTTATATATATATATATATATATATATATATAGGAAAATCCATTCTACCACCCGGTGGTAGTTACCCCATATGTCTCATATACTACCATGTGGTAGTATATATACTACTTTATCATTTTAAATATATTCATATATTATATCTAAGATATTTCAAAGCAAGTTACATGAAAAATTACATATGAACCGATAGTTTTGTTATATTTGTGAAATACGTACATATTTGTACATAAAAAAGCATACTCAAAACATGGCATATACTACCTAAAAATTAGTATATATACTACCTAATCATTGTTATATACTACATACTACATGTACATACTCTCAATTTTGACAGATACTACATACAACATACAAAACGCAAGTGGTGGTAACTACCACTGCTTGTAGGAAACATTTGTCCTATATATATATATATATATATATATATATATATATATATATATATATATATAGTTCAAATATTGTGTTCATATATTTAGAGAGTTTCATGAATAGGGTTCACATATTTAATAAAGACTATTAACATAATGTTTGTAATACATTTAATAAAAATAGAAAAATACTATTTTAAAAGTATTCAAATAACTAAAGTGGCATTTAAAAATTATAAATTTTTTCATATATGAAAATAATATTTAAAATTTTCATTTGAGGATATGTAGTCTAGTATTTACTAGGCTCGCATATAATTTCCCATAAATCTTATTATTTATTATTGCTTAAGAATAAATAAATATTTTTGCAAACACAAAACTTTATAAAAACATGTGATTTTTTAAAAACAACATAAAAAAATTATATCCTATATGAATTAAAAACATAAACATTTCCAAAATTATATGAACATTTAGTCAAAAATTTAACTTGTGACAGCAAACTGCACATCCTGTGCAACTTCATGTACCACCGATGCATTTACCTCAACAAAGAACTGCAATCAATGAGAAGAAAGGGATAAATCTGACTTCGAGTCAAGTCACTCCATATCATATATTTGTATTATTGACGATCTGATTCCCCTCTTTTGGAAGGACCGAAATAACGAGCGAACATTCACTCCAGGGAAGTCTTAGCGTGACAGAAGATACGCTCACCAGGGAGGTTAGACCCATTTAGCTCCCACGGTCGGTCAGTACCTACTCCTATATCATAAATATGGCTGAAAATAATAATAATAATAATAATAATAATAATAATAATAATAATAATAATAATAATAATAATAATAATAATAATAATAATAATAATAATAATAATAATAATAATAATAATAATAATAAATGTTATCTGACAAATGATCACTAGGAGACCCTGGCGAACGCGTTCCCAACAGTCAAATAGATCTAGGTGCAATGCCATTGCCACGTACAATCCCCATAGTCGTTTGCTACAAGCCGCTCAGTGGTGAACGCCTGGTTTTCCTTGTCCAAAATTTGCACAAAAAGGTGGTCTAGGTGTGTGTTTGGGGGGGAGGGGGGTGGGAGGGTCGAACCCGCGACCTCCTGTGCGTGCACAGACCTGTGCTGCCAGTGGGCTGAGTGGGCTTTTATGAATCTTTAATGTTTAAACTCTCATATTATTATTTTTTGGAGTTAATTTTTTTAATTCCACCAAAAATACTGATTTCTTTTAATTTCCTCACATCGTAGTTTTCTTATATATAGCATGCCTTTTTTATTTCTTAGAGGATCTCAATTTTTGTTATTCATAGGATGACATTTTATTATTATTGGGAGGATGACATTTTCTTAATAGCATGACGGTTTTATTACTAAGTGCATGACATCGTTATTAACAATAGGATGGCATTTTTATTATTAATATGATTGCAATTTATTATTGAGAGGATATAGTTTTATTATAAAGAGCATGGGATTTATAATGTTGAGAGGATGCCATTTTATTTTTAATGGAATCACAATTTTATTCCAGGCCTTATCTAGGTAAAACATTTTATCTAGAGGATGGTAGTTTTATAAAGTATCACAACAAATTTTATTGATCTTAGAGCATGCCATTTGTAAATTTATAGGTTTTTGGGTGTATTTTTGTCCATGTCATTTTCTATCTAGAGGATGACGGCTTTAAAGTTTAGCATTGCTATTTTTATTCTGTAGATCATACAACCTTTTTTTGTTATACTTATTCTAAATTTATAAAATTAGAGAGATGGCAGCTTTTATTAAAGTAGCATCGCATTTTTTTCACAAATTACATCATGACAATTAGGGTCTTTTTTGATGATGTCAATTTTTTAATAATAAATTTAAATGGGCCTCTGGGTGAACCAGGTGTCGCACTAGAGCAGACAAAGGGAGAACCACCTGAAACATTTGTTGGAAGGAAGTCCCCCCCCCCCCCCCTCCCGGCGCTGGCGTGGCCCAACTAAGGGTGGAACCTGAGTACCATGGTTTGATCACCTAAAGATTGCCATGTCCATGTAGCAAACTAACTAGATAAGTCGGAGATTAATTACCATCCTAAGAAATATGGAACATGAATAAAACACTCCAAAAACCACACACAAAAAGTTTTATGTGTTATGCCTGTAGAATTCACATGGACAAATGTTGCACTTATCATCTAACACATGTAATTGTCGTGCTCTAGGCATTGAAAATTACCACATACAGTTGTAATTTGCCATTCCACAAATTATAAGCTGACCTCATAGCCCATGTCAAATCCCCTAGACGAAGTAGAATCATATAATTCACCATTCTTTAAATCATGGGCGAATCTTGCATCACTAGTCCTAGTTGCCACCTCAGCCAAGAAAAATACCCTAAGTTTAGATCTGTGCATTTTAATATGGAGAAGAAGTTGTCGTGCCAGTGTGGGTATGATTAACCAAATGCATAAGGTGTTCGTTGACCTGCAAAAAAATCACGCAGATAAGAAACGTTGGTGCCATATGTATACAAATTTCACATGAATTGCATTGCACCTCAAAATTCCCACAAAAAAGTTGTCATGTTCTAGGAATTTAAAATCCCCACATAATCTTTCTCTACCGGCTACGAGCCATGGATGCCACCAAGTACGAAACGCCCAAATGCAAATATGTACAAAAGTTAGTTTTATTTTTTAGTGTTTTTATCACGATTCATACAACGTAGCAATTTTATACCAAGGTCTCATCCACAACTCAAGAAAAAAAAGAGGAAAAAAGGAACTGAAGAAATAAAGGTCTAAGCAACTCAACAAACGGTTAAAAGCTGTTGGGGAACACAGTAATTTCAAAAAAAAAAAAATCCTACAAACACGCAAGATCTATCTAGGTGATGCATAGCAACGAGAGGGGAGAGTGATATTTACGTACCCTCGTAGACCGAAAGCGGAAGCGTTATGACAACGCGGTTGATGTAGTCGTACGTCTTCACGATCCGACCAATCCTAGCACCGAAGGTACGGCACCTACGTGATCTGCAAACGTTCAGCTCGGTGACGTCCCACGAACTCTAGATCCAGCTGAGGTCGAGAGAGAGTTTCGTCAGCACGACGGCGTGATGACGGTGATGATGAAGCTACCGGCGCAGGGCTTCGCCTAAGCACTGCAACGATATGACCGAGGTGGAAATCTGTGGAGAGGGGCACCGCACACGGCTAAAACAATCAACTTGTGTGTCTTTGGGGTGCCCCCTCCCCACGTATATAAAGGAGGGAGGGAGGAGGAGGCCGGCCTAGAAGGAGGCGCGCGCCAAGGGGAGGCAATCCTACTCCAAGTAGGTTTGCCCCCCTTTTCTATTCCTACTAGGAGAAGGTGGAAAGAGGAGGAGGGGAGAAGGGGGGGGCGTCCCCCAAACCCTAAACCAATTCGGTTTGGGCCTAAGGGGGGCGCGCCCCACACCTTGCTTGGTGCCCTATTTCTCCACTAGGACCCAATAAGGCCCATAGACTTCCCGGGGGGTTCAGGTAACCTCCCGGTACTCCGAAAAATACCCGATACACTTCGGAACCCTTCCAGTGTCTGAATATAACCTTCCAATATATCAATCTTTATGTCTCGACCAATTCGGGACTCCTTGTCATGTCCGTGATCACATCCGGGACTCCGAACAACCTTCGGTACGTCAAATCACATAAACTCATAATACCAATCGTCATCGAACGTTAAGCGTGCGGACCCTACGGGTTCGAGAACTATGTAGACATGACCGAGACACATCTCCGGTCAATAACCAATAGCGGAACCTGGATGCTCATATTGGCTCCTACATATTCTACGAAGATCTTTATCGGTCAAACCGCATAACAACATACATTGTTCCCTTTGTCATCGGTATGTTACTTGCCCGAGATACGATCGTCGGTATCTCAATACCTAGTTGAATCTCGTTACCGGCAAGTCTCTTTACTCGTTCCCTAATGCATCATCCCGTAACTAACTCATTAGTCACATTGCTTGCAAGGCTTATAGTGATGTGCATTACCGAGAGGGCCCAGAGATACCTCTCCGACATTCGGAGTGACAAATCCTAATCTCGATCCATGCCAACTCAACAGACACCATCGGAGACACCTGTAGAGCATCTTTATAATCACCCAGTTACGTTGTGACGTCTGATACACACTAAGTGTTCCTCCGGTATCCGGGAGTTGCATAATCTCATAGTCATAGGAACATGTATAAGTCATGAAGAAATTAATAGCAATAAAACTGTAACGTTCATAATGCTAAGCTAACGAATGGGTCTTGTCCATCACATCATTCTCCTAATGAAGTGACCCCGTTCACCAAATGACAATACATGTCTATGGTTAGGAAACATAACCATCTTTGATAAACGAGCTAGTTAAGTAGAGGCATACTAGGGACACTTATGTTTTGTCTATGTATTCACACATGTACTAAGTTTCCAGTTAATACAATTCTAGCATGAATAATAAACATTTATCATGAAATAGGGAAATAAATAATAACTTTATTATTGCCTCTAGGGCATATTTCCTTCAGTCTCCCACTTGCACTAGAGTCAATAATCTAGATCACATCACCATGTGATTAACACCAATAGTGCACATCACCATGTGATTAACACCCATAGTTCACATCGCCATGTGACCAACACCCAAAGGGTTTACTAGAGTCAATAATCTAGTTCACATCTCTATGTGATTAACACCCAAAGAGTACTTAGGTGTGATCATGTTTTGCTTGTGAGAGAAGTTTTAGTCTACGGATCTGCCACATTCAGATCTGTAAGTATTTTGCAAATTTCTATGTCTACAATGCTCTGCACGGAGCTACTCTAGCTAATTGCTCCCACTTTTAATATGTATCCAGATTGAGATGCAGAGTCATCTGGATCGGTGTAAAAGCTTGCATCGACGTAACTCTTTACGACGAACTCTCTGTCACCTCCATAACCGAGAAATATTTCCTTAGTCTTCTATGGATAATTTCGACCGTTGTCCTGTGATCTAATCCTAGATCACTATTGTACTCCCTTGCCAAACTTATGGTGAGGTACACAATAGGTCTGGTACACAACATATCATACTTTATAGAACCTATGACTGAGGCATAGTGAATGACTCTCATTCTCTTTCTATTTTCTGCCATGGTCGGGTTTTGGCTTACTCATCTTCACACCTTGCAACACAGGCAAGAACTCCTTCTTTGACTATTCCATTTTTAACTACTTCAAAATCTTGTCAAGGTATGTACTCATTGAAAAATCTTATCAAGTGTCTTGATCTATCTCTATAGATCTTGATGCTCAATATGTAAGCAGCTTCACTGAGGTCTTTCTTTGAAAAACTCCTTTCAAATAATCCTTTATGCTTTCCAGAAAATTCTACGTTATTTCCGATCAACAATATGTCATTCACATATACTTATTAGAAATGCTGTAGTGCTCCCACTCACTTTCTTGTAAATACAGGCTTCACCGCAGGTCTGTATAAAACTATATGTTTTGATCAACTCATCAAAGCGTATATTCCAACTCTGAGATGCTTACACCAGTCCATAGATGGATCGCTGGAGCTTGCACATTTTGTTAGCACATTTAGGATCGACAAAACCTTCTGGTTGCATCATATACAACTCTTCTTTAAGAAATCCCTTAAGGAATGCAGTTTTGATATCCATTTGCCAGATTTCATAAAATGTGGCAATTGCTAACATGATTCAGACAGACTTAAGCATCGTTACGATTGAGAAAATCTTATCATAGTTGTCGTGGAATTGTCACGGCAGATGTCCTCTTGCAAGGACTTTATCGTGGAGCCATCGCAACTAGGAAGCTTAAAGGGGTTAATCGGGACAAAGGACACGGGAGGGTTTATACTAGTTCGGCTCCTTACGGTGAAGGTAAGGCTACGTCTAGTTGGGTTGGTATTGCTTGAGGTTTCGATGACCAGGGAGTGAGATACGCTATGCCCGGTTCTTGGTTGGTTGTTTCCTTTCCTAAGCCGCCGACGGGTCGTCCCCTTATATACACGGGTTGACGCCCTGCGGCTTACAGAGTCCCGGCCGGCTCATAAACAGTGTCCGGCTCGGTGACTACCCAAGTCTACCTTATGATACAAGTCATGCCATTATGGCGGTTTACTACAACGGGCCTTAAGTCGCCTGTGGGCCTTAGCCCCCTTGTTGAGACGCCATCTTCATGCTTGGACTTGGGCTTCTGTCTGGTAACTCTTTACGTAACCCGGCCCCTCCTGGGCGGCTTACACAAATAGTTATATCCTCAACATTAGGCCCCAGATTGATTTGAACCTGTTCATGTCAATCTTAAAATAACTTAAAAATAAATCTTCAGTCTTTGGACTACGCAAAAATACTTTTTTTAACCCGGCGTGACATCACTCTTTGGATCTGTGTTAACCCGTCATGACGTCATCTTTCCTTTTATTCCGCCGAATCGGCCCAACGGATCTTCGTCATTATTGCCCGTTCCGAGAATCGAGGCGTCGGGGCCGCTGGATAGTAATTCTTATCTCCTTGTTTCCCGCGCCGTCTCGGTTATCCTCTCCCTATAAATAGGCGCGAATTCAGGTCTTTCATTCTTCTCCTTCCAGTCGTCTTCTTCCTCTCTTCTCTGTCACTCAAGCTCCGCCGGCGCCGCCGTCGACCCCCTCGTCTTCATCGACTCAGGCCGCTGCATCAGCCTGACTCGGACCAGAAATCAACGGCGAACCTCCGCAGCTCGAGTTCATCCGTGAGTTCCTCTCCTTTCCTTTCTTTAGATCTGCATCGGAACTTTCCTGAGTTCGTCGGCGTTCATCACCGCCCGACGCAAACCCTTGCTAGCTTGCACCTCCACAGCCTGCTTAGATCGTAAAAACTGTGCAAAACTGCTGCGGTAGTTGTTTGTGTTGATCTTGTATAAAAACAGATCTCATCTCCCTTGTTTGGGAACTTTCTTCGAGCGCGTGAACTTCTCTGCTCTATTTTAGGTCTAGAAAAAATTTCTTTCAGAACAATAATTTGATCCAAAATAATAGCCGTCATCTGTGAAACTTGTTTCTATCACCCGAAAAGCTTCCTCTGGCAAATGCCCTTAAACACAACTGTCCAGGTGTCCGGTTTAAATAAGTGATACTGAGCTGTAATCCTTGCAGTCTTCTCATGACTTTAAAAGTTTTGAATCACTCTTGATGTTTGCAGCGGCTTAAATATTGTTGCACAATCACCCTTATATCATTAGGCCCCTTCGTAAGCCGCTACCTTCAGTAATTTGGATATTTTCCTCCCAGGTTAAAATTTGAACCGGAACTTCTTATTTTGTAATAGGCCAACTGTTGTCATGGCACCTAAGGCGGCAAAGTTCTGTAACTCTGCAGCTGGGTCCCATCCACAGTCATTAAGAGTAAATCGGCGAATTTGTGAAGTCTGGCCATCTGCCAAAAAGGAGGTCATGTCTTATCGTGTTCTGACCCATCCAAGAAAAGCCTCAACCAAAAGACAGGAAGTGATAGTTTTCACGGATCACATGAACCGGGATTTGCCCTCCGGCTCAAAGTTTTTCAGAGAAGTTCTGAATTTCTTTGACCTTAGACCTCAAGACATCGGGCCCAATTCCGTGTCAAATCTCGCAATTTTCAAGTTTTCTCGAAGTGTACACGAGAAGAACCAAATCTGCTTTTGTTCGGAGAACTTTTTATTTGAACCGCAAAACGAACGTGCTAACGGGCCTAGTCTTGAACTTGGCGGCATCTCCATCCAACTGCGAAGAGATTGTCTTTTCCTTATGCTTTGAGCTGCCAAGTCACCCGAAAGAATGGAACCAGACGTGGTTCTATCGCCAAGATACATCACCGGTGATGAGAAGCCATTGCTGGCTTCGCGCTTGCGTCTCGAATCCAATCATCCGCTGGCAGATAAGTTATCCGCTATTGAACGCCTGCCTCTCAACCCCACCATCAAGAAGATGAAAGCTCTTCTAGGGAATGGTTTAAATGACATCGATCTGGTTCGAGTCTGGGTCACCTGGCGGATACTACCATTAAGCCGCCGCCCCGGCTTAATGTGTACTTATACAGCGAAAAGGATGACTCGATGCGTCATAGCTCTGATGATTTATCGACGATGCGGTAGATGCCACAGTCCAATCTCTGTTGAAGGAAGGCATCAGTAACGATAATGCCTTCGGCTTACTTCCCTTCTGTAAGAATAACCCGGCTCTACGATGAGTTACTAGTCTTCACAACTACTCTTTTACCTGTTACCTTCTTATACTTATGATTCTTTATCTGTTTCCACAGGCGGCGATGATTTCGGAAGGTCAAGTATGACCATGAGGTTGCTAAACAGGCCGTATGCCAAGAAGATCGAAAGAAAAGCCGCCGGGGCGGAACCTCTAAGAAGAAGAAACCCAGCGCCTCGATATATTTAAATTGGATGACTCTTCTTCGGATGAGGAAGAGGTAATCTTTTTCAATTTTCTTTAACTCCTTTGCCATTACTTTACTGACATTTGATCCTTTCAGGAGGATACTGGGAACAGTCAAGCAGCTGGCGAAGAGGTAACTATAATTTCCTCCGACTCAGAGCCTTTGCCAACACAAAAAATCCGAAGGGTGACCCGGAAAGTAAGGTTTTCACACCCTCTAGCTTACCAAGATCCTCAATTTCTTTTGAAGCAATAACAACTTGAGAACCGGAGGCAAACTCGGGCCACTCAAGACGCAGAACTCTCCTCCGGCTTACCCGATATAACCAAGAAGCGTCGAACTGAGGTCATCTCCGCTTTGCGTTCTGTTTATCCTTTGGCGGGTTTAATTTGTCAGCCTCTCAATTCATCTGACTCCAATTATCAGGATACCTCTCCGTCTTCCGGCGAGTCGATGCAATCAAACATGCCAGCCTTTAAAACAGCTCCCGGGTAATGCCACTTTTCTTACTTTAAGTTTTTCCATACTTATTCATTGGTACTCATCCTTCCACTTTGACTGACAGCCTGCAAGTGAAGCCTAGCAAGAGGGCCAAAAAGAATAATTTGTCCCGAGACTCGGTGGTCACTGAACCGGCAATTGACTCATCCGTTCCTGATAGCTCCACTCATCAGCCACCGCCTGAATCGGCTTTTGATAGTCCGGTGTCAACCTCTGACCCGCCTGCAGAAGACGTTGTCCATGATTCTGATAAGCCGGAAATTCCTAGCCCAGTCAAGACGACTGAACCAGAAGTTGAATTTCTGAAAAGCCAATATGTTGAACCGGGCGACCCTCGTCCTTGCTCGATGCCTCGCCAAGGAGGAGTTTGCCCAACGTCGGAAAACCAAACAGGACATCATGATTATACTCACCTAAGCATTGGTGATATAGTCTCGGCTATCGACCCAAGTGCACAATAGCCGTGACCTGGAAATTGACATGGTGAAGCAAATACAACATAAATCTAAGGTATAACTTTAACTTTTTCCTGAACCTTACTTAAGGTATCAGCCCCCAAGTCTATTGCTTATGAATGAATATGTTGTAGACTTAGAAATCTACTTACTGTTAGTTTTGTTCGGCTTAAATTGAATATATTTAACTCGGTGATAGCATGAAACTTTGAATTTGGGTTGCACATTAGCCCCCAAGTGTCAAGTGCCTTTACTTGTAAAGTGCTTGAGACTTAATATACATGATCCGGTAAAATAGGTTAAGAAATTCTTTAAGCATACATTAGCCCCCAAGTGCCAAGTATCTTTACTTGTATAGTGTTTGGGACTTGAATGTAATCTTACCGTGATTCTTACCATAACCTGATGTCAATGCAGGCCGCCGTAAGTCAATTTGAGGCGGAGATTGCTGATCTGAAGAATCAGTTGAAAACCCAAGAGCTTGAAACTCAGAAAGCCAACTCCAAGTTTGAATTCAGTGTCTCCGAACAAGAGAAACTGAAGAAAAATTTTGAATCGGAGAAGAAAACTTGGGTTGAGGAGAGGGCTTCACTGGTGACTCGGGCTGAAACAGCAGAGGCATCTCTTGCCGAGGCAACCGCCGAGCTGTCCGGCTTAAAGCGCCAGATATCTCAAGTGGTCTCAACAATCTTCGTAAGTTACTATGTATAACTCTGAATATCACAATGGTTCCTTTGATGTCTATTTTAACTGTTAATTCCGGCTCACCTTATATGTATAAACGCAGGCCCCAGGAGCACGAACCTCAAGTAGAATATGCTGGTCAAGCTTAAGGCAGTGTACACTCTGGTGGAACAACTATACACCGGGTCACAACGTGCTTTAGCCGTTGTGGCTTTATCAAATGATGCTCCTTATCTCCTGCAAGATGTACTTAAGCGGCTTGCCGTGTTACCTCAACGGATTCAGGAGTTAAGGCGAGCATCTGGTAGAGCCGGGGCCATAGCCGCTTTAAGCCGGGCCAAAGCATTGGCTCGAGCTAGATTTAAACGATGTTGCTCTTGGATACCCCACTTAAAGGAGGACGGCTCAGATTCACCAATCAGACTTCACCACCTGTGTGAGAGTCGTGCCCTGTGGCCACCATCATCGGCAACGATATTGATCTTACAAAGTAACAGCGGGTTATGACAACGAGAACCGGAGGATTCCAACTCCGCATTATGATGATGTCACCGATCCCTCCAACTCGTAAGCATACCGTTGCTCTGAAGTTGACCCGCCAGTTTAATAGATGATGAGGCTGAATTTGAAGCCTTAAGCGGCATTGATCGGACCTCATCAACCTTCCAGACAAAACAACCAAGGAGAGGCGGGAAGGATAACCCGAGTCATCAAGCCACCGGAGGAATGAGCCGCCAGATGTGTTATGAATTTTACAAAACAATGCTTCACTTACTTTAGACTCGGGGAGTCTTGTAATAGGATAGAAAAAACTCCTTAACTCTGTCATGCCTTCGCGCATGTTTTGCGGTGCTTAACAATGTCTCAAGCCGCCAGCAATGTGCACTGCCGGCTTGCTTGAATCATCCAAAAGCTTTCTGCTTTACTCTGTGCATAAAACAAAAACTTCCTTTGGCATCTCACCACATCCGGGGTCATGTAAGATAACGTTAATCCGGAATAGGAACCAAAACATCATAAGTATCAGCCGGTTTAAGGCGTACCTTACCGGCTTACTTGATCCCAAAAAAAAGCAGACAGTTATATTTAACTTCTGAAATTTGGCACATATAATGTTTACCTGGCCCTTAGTATTATTTACTCTTATAGAATAAAATGAACCTAATTTTCAAAGGCCTCTGATTCGAATACTATCAGTAGAACCGTTCCATAGGGGTTAAGCTAAGATTCGGATATGATCACATAGCCCCCAATGGCTTTGGCGATGCCGATCAAATGGGTATCGACAGCTATGTTCTCTTTGGTTCGAATACGACCTATGTTTGAACATGAAGCCCCCAAGTGACCATGAGAGTTGTTTAATGACGCTGATTCAAATACGATCCATGTCAGGCTCAAAGAGGTTAAGCTATGATTCAAATATGATCAAGAAGCCCCCAAGTGGGTTCGGCAGTGTGCCAATCAATTGGGTATCGACAGCTATGTTCTCTTTCGTTCGAATACGACCTATGTTTGAACAGGAAGCCCCCAAATGACCATGGCTTGATTCAGATATGATCATAAGCCGGACCAAAGGGAAAACCGGATTCAGATATGATCCGGTCCCTGTTAGTCGTTTCCATCACCTGGTAAAGAAGACACATAAACCTTGTAGGATGGAAAAGAAAGAGGTCCTGCTTTATTGCTTTATATAATATATACATTGCTAAAAAAGAAAATATAAATATACTCTGAAAGCCAGCAGCTTAAGTATAGTAGGGCCGGAGATGCGCTATGTTCCACGGCCGGCGGGTCTCCTCCTCCGACTTACGTGAGTCTTTGTGCTCTCGAACATCGATGAGGTAATATGACCCATTGTTGAGATTCTTGCTGACCACGAAAGGTCCTTCCCAAGGAGGGGACAACTTGTGCATATCAGTTTGATCCTGGATGAGCCGGAGCACTAAATCACCTTCCTGGAAAGTTCTGCTTCTAACCCGGCGGCTGTGATAACAGCGCAGGTCTTGCTGGTAAATCGTCGAGCGGGCTATAGCCAAGTCTCGTTCTTCATCCAACAAGTCAAGTGCATCCTGACGAGCTTTTTCGTTATCAGCCTCAACGTAAGCCGTTAACCGGGGTGAAGCATGCCGGATGTCACTTGGCCGAACCGCCTCTGCTCCGTACACCATGAAGAAAGGTGTATAACCAGTAGACCTGTTAGGCGTTGTGTTGATGCTCCATAGCACAGAAGGTAACTCCTCCACCCAACAACCCGGAGTTCGCTGTAAAGGAACTAAGAGCCGGGGTTTGATACCTTTCAAGATCTCTTCATTAGCTCTTTCTGCCTGACCATTAGACCAGGGGTGAGCAACAGCCGAAACATCAAGCCGGATGTGCTCTTGTTGACAGAACTCTTCCATGGCACCCCTAGAGAGATTAGCGCCATTATTAGTTATAATACTATGTGGAAAACCAAAACGAAAGATCACCTTTTTGATGAACTGAACCGCCGTGGCTGCATCACACTTACTGACCGGCTCTGCTTCAACCCACTTGGTGAATTTATCCACTGCCACCAACAGGTGTGTCTTCTTATCTTTAGACCTTTTGAAAGGTCCGACCATATCAAGCCCCCAGACTACAAACGGCCAAGTAATTGGAATCATCCTCAATTCTTGAGCCGGCACGTGAGCTCGTCGTGAGAATTTTGGACATTAAATGCATTTCTTGACGGATCCTCCGCATCAGCATGAGCCGTCAGCCAATAAAAACCATGACGAAAAGCCTTGGCTACCAGAGACTTTGAACCGGCATGATGACCACAATCACCTTCATGAATCTCACAAAGTATCTCCTGACCCTCCGTGGGTGATACACAACGTTGAAACGCCCCAGTGACGCTGCGGTGATGCAACTCGCCATGAACAATTGTCATGGATTTGGACCGCCTGACGATTTGTCTTGCCAAGGTCTCGTCCTCAGGCAATTCTCCCTGGGTCATATAGGCTAAGTATGGGACCGTCCATTCCAGGGAGGCATGGAGAGCCGCCACAAGCTGCGCCTCCGGGTCTGGTACTGCAAGCTCTTCCTCTGTAGGCACTCTGACAGAAGGGTTATGCAAAATGTCAAAAAAGGTATTAGGCGGCACCGGCTTACGCAGAGACCCCAGCCGGCTTAAAGCATCAGCCGCCTCATTCTTCCTTCGATCAATGTGCTCTACTTGATAACCTTTGAAATGCCCAGCCACCGCATCAACCTCACGACGATAAGCCGCCATGAGGGGATCCTTAGAATCCCATGTGCCTGACACCTATTGAGCGACGAGGTCTGAATCGCCCAAACATCTTACCCGGCTCAAATTCATCTCTTTGGCCATCCGGAGGCCATGGAGTAAAGCCTCATATTCAGCTGCATTGTTAGTACAGGAAACATAAGCGGAGCACATAACAAAATTTGTCACCTCGGGAAGTTAAAACAACCCCAGCCCCGAGCCCTCAACTACTGGACCCATCAAGTGAATAGTCCAATACGTGTTATCCGGCTTCTCCTCGGTGTCTACAACTCCGTCCAATCATTAATAAAGTCCACTAGGGCTTGAGACTTGATAGCTGTCTTGCGGCATATACTTCAAACCGTGAGGCCCGAGCTCGATGGCCCACTTGGCAACTCGTCCCGTGGCTTCCTGCTCGGATGATGTCTCCCAAGGGGCTGAACTTACCACGCTTATAGGATGACCCAGAAGTATCGCTTTAGCTTCCGGCTCGCCATGAACACCCATAAACCAGTTTACGCCAATGCGGATACCTTTGCTTGGATTCTATGAGCACCTCACTGATGTAATAAACCGGCCGCTGAACCGGATGCTCCTTGCCAGACTCCTTACGTTCCACCACAATGGCCACACTAATAGCACGTGAGTTAGCCGCAACATACAATAGCTCTTTGTCAATCGGAGCTGCAAGAACCGGCGGCTCAGCCAATTGTCTCTTTAAATCTTCAAAAGCAGCATCAGCAGCCTCACTCCAGACAAAGGTGTCTGCTTTCTTCATCATCTGATACAACGGTAAAGCCTTCTCCCTAGCCGCTTATGAATCGGCTTAAAGCAGCAACGCGACCGCCATCGCTGAACATCATTGATGCATGCGGCCTAGCCAGAGAGGTAATCGCCTTGATCTTCTCGGGTTAGCATCAATGCCTGTTTGAGACCAGAATCCCAAAAGTTTGCTGCGGTACACCAAATACGCACTTATGCGGGTTAAGCATCATCTTGTAGACCGGAGATTATCAAAGGTTTCCTTTAAATCGGAGATCAAGGTTTCCTTCTCTCGGACTTCACCACAATGTCATCCACATAAGCATGAACATTGCGCCCAATCTGATTGTGGAGACAATTACGCACACACCGGCGATAAGTCGCTGGGCACTCTTGAGCCCAAGCGGCATAGACACATAGCGAAGGCTCCAAATGGAGTAATGAAAGCCGTCTTCTCCTGGTCATAACTGCCATCTTGATCGATGATAACCAGAGTAAGCATCCAAAAGCTCAACCGCTTCGCAACCCGCGGTGGCATCGATGATTTGATCAATGCGGGCGAGCAAAGGATCAACCGGACAAGCTTTATTTAGGTCCGTGTAATCGACACACATCCGCCAGTGCCGTTTTCTTGAGCACAAGCACCGGGTTAGCCAACCACTCGGGTGAAAAACTTCCACGATGAACCCTGCCGCTAAGAGCCGGCGACCTCTTCCCCTATAGCCTTCGCCTTTCCTCATTAAATCGCCGGAGAAACTGCTCGACCGGCTTATACTTTGGATCAATATTAAGAGTGTGCTCAGCGAGTTCTCTCGGGACACCCGCATGTCGGAAGGTTTCCATGCAAAGATGTCCCGTTCTCACGGATGAACTTCGATGGCGCGCTTTCCTATTTGGGATCAAATTGGTGCGATCTTTGAACTGCTTGGAAGAGTCACCTAGAGTGAAGTCAACCAGTTTTGTCTCGGCGGCCGACTTAAATTTCAAATCCGAGTCTTGCTCTGTTGTTGGCTTTTCAAAGAGGTCATATCTGTCGGGTCAACATTAGCTTGATAAAACTTCAGCTCCTCTTGACAAAGCGGATTCAGCATAAGCCGCATCTCCTTCCTCGCACTCCAAGGCCACTTTTACGACTCCCATGCACAGTGATGGTGCCCTTGTAACCCGGCATCTTGAGCTGCGAGATAAACATAACACGGCCGTGCCATAAACTTGGCATAAGCCGGCCGTCCAAACGAGCATGATACGGGCTTGATTTTGACTACCTCAAGCGTCGACTTCTCAGCCACAGAATCATATTCGTCTCCAAAAGCCACTTCATTCGATCTTTCCCTACAGGATCGCGGACTTACGGATACCACCCATGGAAAACAGTGTTGGGCGTCCTCAAGTCCTTATCATCAGACCCATACGGCGAAAGGTCTCATAATAGAGAATATTGATGCTGCTTCCGCCGTCCATGAGCACCTTAGTGAATTTATATCCACCAAACTGAGGGGCTACCACCAAGGCTAACTGACCCGGGTTATCAACCCGGGGGTGATCTTCTCTACTCCAAATGATAGGCTGTTCTGACCACCTCAGATAACGGGGAACCGCCGGTTCAACCGAATTCACAGCCCTTTTATGAACCTTCTGGTCACGTTTACACAAGTTAGTGGTAAACACATGGTATTGCCCATCGTTTAACTGTTTAGGATGGCTCTGCTAACCTGACTGCTGCTGCTGCTGTCCTCCTTGACCGGACTGCTGCTGATTATAGCCACCTTGACCACCTTGAAAACCGGAACTTGAACCGCCACCCGGGCCATGGAAACCACCTGCTCCTGAACCGCCGCCTGACCCGTGATTGCCATCAAACATGTTTGAATTCTTGAAAGCCTTCATGATCACGCAGTCCTTCCGTAAGTGGGTGGCAGGATTTTCTCGAGTACCGTGTCTTGGACAAGGCTCATTCAGAAGCTGCTCAAGAGATGGACCTGAGCCACCAGATCGAGGAGGTCCTCTCCCCTTACGCTTCTTGTTATTACCTTGAGCATTAGCATTGGCCACAAATGCCGGGTTACCGTCCGGCTTACGCTTGTTACCACCTTGACTTGCCGGCTGTTGCTGCTAACCATTTCCATTGCCGTTCTTCTTTCCCTTTCCTGTCTTTTCCTCCTCAGACACGGGATCATCAGTAGTATCAGAATCGGCATATTTAACCAAAGCCGCCATCAGCGTACCCATGTCATTGCAATCACGCTTAAAGGCGCCCACTTCGCTTCAGCCGCACAAAACGACAATTCGATGGAGCATAAGTACCTTGAGACGGCATCCATCTTATCGATGAATGTATTATTTCTTTGACCGGCGCACCCAATGAGTTGTGGACTCACCCTCCTCCTGCTTACAATTGGTCAAGTCCACAATGGACATAGATTGCTTGCAAGTATCCTTAAAGTTCTGGATGAACCGGGCCTTTAACTCGGCCCATGAACTGATGGAATTGGGAGGCAAGCTTTTCAACCAAGTTCGGGCCGTTCCATCTAACATCATGGTGAAATACTTAGCCATTGCCGCGTCGACTTCCAATAATTCCATGGCCATCTCGTAACTTTCAATCCATGCCCCCGGCTGTAAGTCGGCCGTGTAATTCGGCACCTTTCGAGGACCCTTGAAATCCTTGGGAAGACGCACATCTCGTAGAGCCGGCACGGACAAAGGGACACCATCGGGTTCTAGTGGCCACCCTGCTCCAACGAAGTCATTGGATACTCGGGAAACCATCATCGCCATCTCGCTGAGCCGCTGTTCATCCTCCCCGACGAATCGATCCTGCACCGGGTTATAGCCGCGGGTTGGTTGCGACTGGGCATTACTTGATAAAGCCTTTGACTCCATGTGTCTGCTGAACTCGGACTCGGTTTGGTCGAGGTGCTCCCAAAGGCTGAGGAGTGGAATGAATCTGTCCCTGCTTTGAAGAATAGGCCTCTTCTTTGTGCAAGGCCGTCTGAAGAAGCTCCCTAACCCTCCGGGTTTCCACCGCCGCTTGGTCGTCACCATCCACTGGAAGAGCCACCAGACGCGCCGATGCTGCTATCAGGTTCTCCATGGGGTTGGAAAGGTGGCCCGGAGGTGTTGGTATGTATCGGGGCGGGGCCATGCTCCCGTGAAGAGGTGCCGTCTCATGAGGCTGAACCAACCCTCCTGCTCCGGGCGTCATAAATTGATTGGCTTCGGGCGGATTGCTAGGACCAGCTCCGGGTGTCGTGAAAAAATTCCGAGGATCGTAAACCGGAGGCAGACGGGACTGGGTTTTCTGATGTGTCCTTCTCATCACCTCATTGGATGCATTCAGACTCATGTTAAGCTGGAAAGCCTCTGACTGGAGTCGCTGCGCCCGTGCATCCAAAGCCGCCCGCTCTGCAGCTAGCCTGGTGTCCTCAGCCGCCAAGGCCTCCTTGGCCTGGGCTATCTCCTCACGCACCTTCGCCACCTCCGCGTTATGCTCATCTGGATTTGCAGGAATAACCGTGGAGGTTAACAAGGCCGTCAGCTTGTCCATAAGATCTATCAGCACTTGAGCCGGCGGGCGCGCGGGGCCTCCTGCCCCGGCCGCTCCTAATCCGGACGTTATTGCTGTCGCAGCCGTCGAGTTTTGGCCGGGTTGGGTACCAGCCATGAAGACTCCTGCCTAGCTCGGCGACTCATAGCAATCTGGAACGCTAGAGTCGTCAGAACAGCCCCCTAGCATGCCTTCCTGGACCTGATACACAGAATCTGTTGAGCCGGAGGACGAATCATCATCTGATGGACGGCCGTCTCTTCGCCATCTTTAGATCCCTCCGAAAGTGCCTCTCCATGAACACAACCCACAAAGGCACGCTTCATCACAGGTTGAATCTGAGCGGGTCTCGCACACTGAGCCGTCTCAATGAGGTCGGTACAGCTGTCCGGCTCTGGGCCCGGCTCACCAACCCGGCCGATGAAGACATGAATTCCGCCAAAGGGGACCCGGTACCCGTACTCAATTGAGTCGGCCTCGGGGCCCCAGCCCTCATTGTCGATGTAGATCTTGCCGCGACGACTCTTGGTCATTCGGCCCACTGCGTATCCCTTGAGCCCTTCGAAGCTGCCCTTCAAGAACTCAAATCCACCGTGCACTGGCCCCATGGTGGGCGCCAAATGTCGTGGAATTGTCACGACAGATGTCCTCTTGCAAGGACTTAATCGTGGAGCCATCGCAACTAGGAAGCTTAAAGGGGTTAATCGGGACAAAGGACATGAGAGGGTTTATACTAGTTCGGCTCCTTACGGTGAAGGTAAGCCTACGTCTAGTTGGGTTGGTATTGCTTGAGGTTTCGATGACCAGGGAGCGAGATACGCTATGCCCGGTTCTCGATTGGTTGTTTCCTTTCCTAAGCCACGCCGTGGTAGTCCCCTTATATACACGGGTTGGCGCCCTGCGGCTTCAGAGTCCCGGCTCATAAGCGATGTCCGCTCGGTGACTACCAAGTCTACCTTATGATACAAGTCATGCCATTATGGCGGTTTACTACAACGGGCCTTAAGTCGCCTGTGGGCCTTAGCCCCCTTGTTGAGACGCCATCTTCATGCTTGGACTTGGGCTTCTGTCTGGTAACTCTTTACGTAACCCGGCCCCTCCTGGGCGGCTTACACAAACAGTTATATCCTCAACAATAGTCAACACCTTGAACTTGTCAAAAACCTTTTTCGACAATCCTAGCTTTGTAGATAGTAACGCTACTATCAGCGTCCGTCTTCCTCTTGAAGATACATTTATTCTCTATGGCTTGCCGATCATCGGGCAAGTCCACCAAAGTACACACTTTGTTCTCATACATGGATCCCATCTCAGATTTCATGGCCTCAAGCCATTTCGTGGAATCTGGGCTCATTATCGCTTCCTCATAGTTCGTAGGTTCGTCATGGTCTAGTAACATGACTTCCAGAACCGGATTACCGTACCACTCTGGTGCGGAACTTACTCTGGTTGGCCTACGAGGTTTGGTAGTAACTTGATCTGAAGTTTCATGATCATCATCATTAACTTCCTCACTAATTGGTGTAGGCATCAGTGGAACTGATTTCTGTGATGAACTACTTTCCAATTCGGGAGAAGGTACAATTACCTCATCAAGTTCTACTTTCCTCCCACTCACTTCTTTTGAGAAAAACTCCTTCTCTAGAAAGGATCCGTTCTTAGCAACGAATATCTTGCCTTTGGATCTGTGATAGAAGGTGTACCCAACAGTTTCCTTTGGGTATCCTATGAAGACGCATTTCTCTGATTTGGGTTTGAGTTTATCAGGTTGAAACTTTTTCACATAAGCATCGCAACCCCAAACTTTAAGAAACGACAACTTAGGTTTCTTCCCAAACCATAGTTCATACGGTGTCATCTCAACAGATTTAGATGGTGCCCTATTTAACGTGAATGTAGCTGTCTCTAATGCATAACCCCAAAAAACAGTAGTGGTAAATCGGTAAGAGACATCACAGATTGCACTATATCCAATAAAGTACGGTTATGACGTTCGGACTACCATTACGCTATGGTGTTCCGGGTGGCATGAGTTTGTGAAACTATTCCACATTGTTTTAATTGAAGGCCAAACTCGTAACTCAAATATTCGTCTCCGTGATCAAATCGCAGAAAACCTTTTCTTGTTACGATGATTATCGACTTCACTCTGAAATTCTTTGAACTTTTCAAATGTTTCAGACCTGTGTTTCATCAAGTAGATATACCCATATCTGCTTAAATCATCTGTGAAGGTTAGAAAATAAGGATACCCGCTGCGAGCCTCAACACTTAACGGACCGCATACATCAGTATGTATTATTTCCAATAATTCAGTTGCTCGCTCCATTGTTCCAGAAAACGGAGTCTTAGTCATCTTGCCCATGAGGCATGGTTCGCAAGCATCAAATGATTCATAATCAAGTGATTCCAAAAGCCCATCAGCATGGAGTTTTTTCATGCGCTTTACACCAATATGACCTAAACGGCAGTGCCACAAATAAGTTGCACTATCATTATTAACTTTGCATCTTTTGGCTTCAATACTATGAATATGTGTATCACTACGATCGAGATCCAACAAACTATTTTCATTGGGTGTATGACCATCGAAGGTTTTATTCATGTAAACAGAACAACAATTATTCTCTAACTTTAAATGAATAACCGTATTGCAATAAATATGATCAAATCATATTCATGCTCAACGCAAACACCAAATAACATTTATTTAGGTTCAACACTAATCCCGAAAGTATAGGGAGTGTGCGATGACGATCATATCAATCTTGGAACCACTTCCAACACACATCGTAACTTCACCCTTAACTAGTCTCTGTTCATTCTACAACTCCCGTTTCGAGTTACTAATCTTAGCAACTGAACTAGTATCAAATACTGAGGGGTTTCTGTAAACACTAGTAAAGTACAAATCAATAACATGTATATCAAATATACCTCTGTTCACTTTGCCATCCTTCTTATCCGCCAAATACTTGGGGCAGTTCCGCTTCCAGTGACCAGTCCCTTTGCAGTAGAAGCACTTAGTCTCAGGCTTAGGTCCAGACTTGGGCTTCTTCACTTGAGCAGCAACTTGCTTGCCGTTCTTCTTGAAGTTCCCCTTCTTCCCTTTGCCCTTTTCTTGAAACTAGTGGTCTTGTCAACCATCAACACTTGATGCTTTTCTTGATTTCTACCTTGTCGATTTCAGCATCACGAAGAGCTTGGGAATCATTTCCGTTATCCCTTGCATATTATAGTTCATCATGAAGTTCTAGTAACTTGGTGATAGTGACTTGAGAACTCTTTCAATCACTATCTTATCTGGAAGATTAACTCCCACTTGATTCAAGTGATTGTAGTACTCAGACATTCTGAGCGCATGCTCACTAGTTGAGCTATTATCCTCCATCTTGTAGGCAAAGTACTTGTCAAAGGTCTCATACCTTTCGACATGGGCATGAGTCTGAAATACTAATTTCAACTCTTGGAACATCTCATATGCTCAGTGGCGTTCAAAACGTCTTTGAAGCCCTGATTCTAAGCCGTAAAGCATGGTGCACTAAACTATCAAGTAGTCATCATATCGAGCTTGCCAAACGTTCATAACGTCTGCATCTGCTCCTGCAATTGGTCTGTCACCTAGCGGTGCAGCAAGGACATAATTCTTCTGTGCAGCAATGAGGATAATCCTCATATCACGGATCCAATCTGCATCATTGCTACTAACATCTTTCAACTTAGTTTTCTCTATGAACATATCAAAAATAAAACAAGGGAGCTAAACACGAGCTATTGATCTACAACATAGATATGCAAATACTATCAGGACTAAGTTCATGATAAATTAAAGTTCAATTAATCATATTACTTAAGAACTCCCACTTAGATAGACATCCCTCTAGTCATCTAAATGATCACGTGATCCAATCAACTAAACCATGTCCGATCATCACGTGAGATGGAGTAGTTTTCAATGGTGAACATCACTATGTTGATCATATCTACTATATGATTCACGCTTGACCTTTCGGTCTCCAGTTTTCCGAGGCCATATCTGCATATGCTAGGCTCGTCAAGTTTAACCCGAGTATTCTGCGTGTGCAGGACTGGCTTGCACCTGTTGTATTTGAATGTAGAGCTTATCACACCCGATCATCACGTGGTGTCTCGGCACGACGAACTGTCGCAACAGTGTATACTCAGGGAGAACACTTATACCTTGAAATTTAGTGAGAGATCATCTTATAATGCTACCGCCGAACTAAGCAAAATAAGATGCATAAAGGATAAACATCACATGCAATCAATATAAGTGATATGATATGGCCATCATCATCTTGTGCCTTTGATCTCCATCTCCAAAGCACCGTCATGATCACCATCGTCACCGGCTTGACACCTTGATCTCCATCGAAGCATCGTTGTCGTCTCGCCAACTATTGCTTCTACGACTATCGCTACCGCTTAGTGATAAAGTAAAGCAATCACATGGCGATTGCATTTCATACAATAAAGCAACAACCATAAGGCTCCCGCCAGTTGCCGATAACTTTTACAAAACATGATCATCTCATACAACAATTTATATATCATCACGTCTAGACCATATCACATCACAACATGTCCTGCAAAAACAAGTTAGACGTCCTCTACTTTGTTGTTGCAAGTTTTACGTGGCTGCTACGGGCTTAGCAAGCACCGTTCTTACCTACGCATCAAAACCACAATGATTTTTCGTCAAGTGTGCTGTTTTAACCTTCAACATGGACCGGGCGCAGCGACACTTGATTCAACTAAAGTTGGAGAAACAAACACCCACTAGCCACCTGTGTGCGAAGCACGTCGGTCGAACCAGTCTCGCAGTAAGCGTACACGTAATGTTGGTCTGGGCCGCTTCATCGAACAATACCGCCGAATCAAAGTATGACATGGTGGTAAGCAGTATGACTATTATCGCCCACAACTCTTTGTGTTCTACTCGTGCATATAACATCTACGCATAAACCTGGCTCGGATACCACTGTTGGGGAACACAGTAATTTCAAAAAATTTCCTACGAACACGCAAGATCTATCTAGGTGATGCATAGCAACGAGAGGGAAGAGTGTTGTCTACGTACCCTCGTAGACCGAAAGCGGAAGCGTTATGATAACACCATTGATGTATTCGTATGTGTTGGGGATATGAGGGTATGACCCGCCCAGGAGGGGCCAGGTTATCCCAATGGCAGTTCATCTAAATGAAGCCCAAGAGTATATCGAAGATGGCGGTTCATAAGACAGGCTTGTTAAAGGGCCCAAACCCGAAGGTGGCTTAAGGCCCGTAAGTGTAAACCGCCATGTATATGTAAACTTGCATTGTAAGGCATGTAAGATAAGTCACCAGGCCGGACACGTTTGTATAAGCCGGCCGGGACTCTGTAGGCCGCAAGGCGTCAACCCGTGTATATAAGGGGACGACAAAGTATAATACTTTGTCCCGTTTAACCCCTTTAAGATAACCTCATTGCCATGGCTCCACAACTAAGTCCTTTCACTAGGACATCTGCCGTGACAATTCCACGACAGTTGGCGCCCACCGTGGGGCCAGCGCACGGTGGTTTTGAGTTCTTGAAGGGCAGCTTCGAAGGGATCAAGGGATACGTTGTGGGCCGGATGACCAAGAGTCATCGCGGCAAGCTCTACATCGACGATGCAGGCTGGGGCCCCGAGGCCGGCTCAATTGAGTACGGGTACCGGGTCCCCTTCGGTGGAATTCACGTCTTCATCGGCAAGATCGGTGAACCGGGCCCTGAGCCGGACATCTGCACCGACATCATCGAGACGGCTCAGCGTGCATGGCCCGCCCGGGTTCAACCCGCCGTGAAGCGTGCCTTTGTTGGATGGATCCACGGGGCTGAATTGGAAGGCTCTGTGTCTGGCGGTGAGACGGCCATCTACTCTGATGGTGAATCGTCCACGGGTGAGACCAACTCAATGTATCAGCTACAAGACGAACGGCTTGGGGGCTGTTCCGATGGTGACAGTATTCCGGACCCCCATGAGCTGCCGAATAGGGTGGCAATCTTCATGGCTGGCACTCAGCTGGTTCTCGGTTCAACAGCCGCCGTGGTGATGACTTCTAGCACAGCGGCGGTGACGGCGGCGGGTGCTGGCGGAACAGCGCGCCCGCCGGCTCAAGTTTTGACAGATCTGTTGGAAGCTCTGGCAACTCTGATGGAGGTGGATGTAACCCCAGACAACCAGGAGCAGCATAAGGCGGAAGTTCCTAAACTGCGTGATGGGATAGCGCGGGCCAAGATAGAGCTGGCAGCGGAAAACACTAGGATGGCCGCGGAGCGGGCCGTCTTGTTGGGGAACGTAGTAATTTCAAAAATTTTCCTACGATCACGCAAGACCATGGTGATGGCATAGCAATGAGAGGGGAGAGTGTCTGTCCACGTACCCTCGTAGACCGAAAGCGGAAGCGTTATAACAACGCGGTTGATGTAGTCGTACGTCTTCACGATCCGACCGATCCAAGCACCGAGCGTCACGGCACCTCCGAGTTCTGCACACGTTCAGCTCGATGACGATCCCGGACTCGATCCAGCAAAGTGTCGGGATGAGTTCCGTCGACACGACGGCGTGGTGGCGATGTTGATGCTCCACCGACGCAGGGCTTCGCCTAAGCTCCGCGACGATATGACTTCTCCGGCGCAGGGCTTCTCCTAAGCTCATGACGATATGACCGAAGTGGAATATGGTGGAAGGGGCACCGCACACGGCTAAGGCAAGATCCGTAGATCAACTTGTGTGTCTTGGGTGCCCCCCCCTATATAAAGGAGACAAGGGGAGGTGGCGGCCCTAGAGGAGGCGCGCCAAGGAGGAGTCCTACTCCCACCGAGTAGGACTCCCCTCTCCTAGTTGGAGTAGGATTGGGGAGGGGAAGGGGAAGGCGCCCCCTCTCCTTGTCCTATTCGGACTGGAAGGGGAGGGGCGCAGCCCACCTGGCCGGCCCTTCTCCTTCTCCCTCAAGGCCCATGAAGGCCCATATACCCCCCGGGGGGTTCCGGTAACCCCGGTGTTCCGGTAACATCCTGTTTTCACTCGGAACCATTCCGAAGTCCAAACATAGGCTTCCAATATATCAATCTTTATGTCTCGACCATTTCGAGACTCCTCGTCATGTCCGTGATCACATCCGGGACTCCGAAAAACCTTCGGTGCATCAATACTTATAAACTCATTATGAACTGTCATCGAAACGTTAAGCGTGCGGACCCTACGGGTTCGAGAACTATGTAGACATGACCTAGAACCATTCTCGGTCAATAACCAATAGCGGAACCTGGATGCCCATATTGGTTCCTACATATTCTACGAAGATCTTTATCGGTCAAACCGCATAACAACATCGTTGTTCCTTTTGTCATCGGTATGTTACTTACCCGAGATTCGATCGTCGGTATCCAATACCTAGTTCAATCTCGTTACGGTAAGTCTCTTTACTCGTTCCGTAATACATCATCTCACAACTAACTCATTAGTTGTAATGCTTGCAAGGCTTAGGTGATGTGCATTACCGAGAAGGCACGGAGATACCTCTCCGACAATCGGAGGACAAAACCTAATCTCGAAATACGCCAACCCAACAAGTACCTTTGGAGACACCTGTAGTACTCCTTTATAATCACCCGATTCGTTGTGACGTTTGGTAGTACCAAAGTGTTCCTCCGTAAACGGAGTTGCATAATCTCATAGTTATAGGAACATGTATGGGTCATGAAGAAAGCATTAACATACTAAGCGATCAAGTGTTAAGCTAACGGAATGGGTCATGTCAATCAGATCATTCAACTAATGATGTGACCTTGTTAATCAAATAACAACTCCTTGTTCATGGTTAGGAAACATAACCATCTTTGATTAACAAGCTAGTCAAGTAGAGGCATACTAGTGACATCTTGTTTGTCTATATATTCACACATGTATTATGTTTCCGGTTAATACAATTCTAGCATGAATAATAAACATTTATCATGATATAAGGAAATAAATAATAACTTTATTATTGCCTCTAGGGCATATTTCCTTCATCTCCCACTTGCACTAGAGTCAATAATCTAGATTACAAAGTAATGATCCTTACACCCATGGAGTCTTGGTGCTGATCATGTTTTGCTCGTGGAAGAGGCTTAGTCAGCGGTCTGCAACATTCAGATCCGTATGTATTTTGCAAATCTCTATGTCTCCCACTTGGACTTGGTCCCGAATGGAATTGAAGCGTCTCTTGATGTGCTTGGTCCTCTTGTGAAATCTGGATTCCTTTGCCAAGGCAATTGCACCAGATTGTCACGAAAGATTTTCATCGGTCCCGATGCACTAGGTATGACACCTAGATCGGAAATGAACTCTTTCATCCAGACTCCTTCATTTGCTGCTTCGAAGCAGCTATGTACTCCGCTTCACATGTAGATCCCGCCACGACGCTTTGTTTAGAACTGCACCAACCGACAGCTCCACCGTTTAATAAAAACACGTATCCGGTTTGCGATTTAGAATCGTCCGGATCGGTGTCAAAGCTTGCATCGGCGTAACCATTTACGACTAGCTCTTTGTCACCTCCATATATGAGAAACATATCCTTAGTCCTTTTCGGTATTTCAGATGTTCTTGACCGCTGTCCAATGATCCACTCTGGATTACTTTGGTACCTTCCTGCCAAGCTTACAGCTAAGCATACGTCAGTCTGGTACAAGATTGCATACATGATAGAGCCTATGGCTGAAGCATAGGAACATCTTTCATTTTCTCTCTATCTTCTGCTTGTGGTCGGGCATTGAGTCGACTCAATCTTACACCTTGTAACACGGTAAAAACCTTTCTTTGCTCGATCCATTTTGAACTTTTCAAAACTTTATCAAGGTATGTGCTTTGTGAAAGTCCAATCAAGCGTCTTGATCTATCTCTATAGATCTTGATGCCCAATATGTAAGCAGCTTCACCGAGGTCTTTCATTGAAAACTTTTATTCAAGTATCCTTTTATGCTATCCAGAAATTCTATATCATTTCCAATCAATAATATGTCGTCCACATATAATATTAGAAATGCTCTGAGCTCCCACTCACTTTCTTGTAAATACAGGCTTCTCCAAAAGTCTGTACAAACCCATATGCTTTGATCACATTATCAAAGCGTTTATTCCAACTCCAGAGGCTTGCACTGCACCATAAATTGATCGCTGGAGCTTGCACACTTTGTTAGCACCTTTTGGATTGACAAAACCTTCTGGTTGCATCATATACAACTCTTCTTCTAGAAATCCATTCAAGAATGCAGTTTTTACATCCATTTGCCAAATTTCATAATCATAAAATGCGGCAATTGCTAACATGATTCGGACAGACTTAAGCATCGCTACGGGTGAGAAAGTCTCATCGTAGTCAACTCCTTGAACTTGTCGAAAACCTTTTGCAACAAGTCGAGCTTTGTAGACAGTTACATTACCATCGGCGTCAGTCTTCTTCTTAAAGATCCATTTATTTTCAATGGCTTGCCGATCATCGGGCAAGTCAACCAAAGTCCATACTTTGTTCTCATACATGGATCCCATCTCAGATTTCATGGCTTCCAGCCATTTTGCGGAATCTGGGCTCACCATCGCTTCTTCATAGTTTGTAGGTTCGCCATGGTCAAGTAACATGACTTCGAAATAAGATTATCGTACCACTCAGTGCGTATTTTACTCTGGTTGACCTACGAGGTTCAAGAGCAACTTGATCTGAAGCTTCATGATCATCATCATTAGTTTCCTCACTAATTTGTGTAGTTGTCACAGAACCATTTCTTGTGATGAACTACTTTCCAATAAGGGAGCAGATCTGATTATCTCATCAAGTTCTACTTTCCTCCCACTCACTTCTTTCGAGAGAAACTCCTTCTCTAGAAAGGATCCGAATTTAGCAACGAAAATCTTGCCTTCAGATCTGTGATAGAAGGTGTACCCAACAGTCTCCTTTGGGTATCCTATGAAGACACATTTTTCCGATTTGGGTTCGAGCTTATCTGGTTGAAGTTTCTTCACATAAGCATTGCAGCCCCAAACTTTAAGAAACGACAACTTTGGTTTCTTGCCAAACCAAAGTTCATAAGGCGTCGTCTCAACGGATTTTGACGGTGTCCTATTCAACGTGAATGCGGCCGTCTCTAAAGCATAACCCCAAAGCGATAGCGGTAAATCGAAATAGACATCATAGATCGCACCATATCTAGTAAAGTACGATTCGACGTTCGGACACACCATTTCTCTGTGGTGTTCCGGGTGGCGTGAGTTGCGAAACTATTCCACATTGTTTCAAATGTAAACCAAACTCGTAACTCAAATATTCTCCTCCACGATCAGATCGTAGAAACTTTATTTTCTTGTTACGATGATTTTCCACTTCACTCTGAAATTCTTTGAACTTTTCAAACGTTTCAGATTTGTGTTTCATTAAGTAGATATACCCATATCTGCTTAAATCATCTGTGAAGGTGAGAAAATAACGATACCCGCCAAGTGCCTCAACATTCATTGGACCACAAACATCGGTATGTATGATTTCCAACAAATCAGTTGCTCGCTCCATAGTTCGGAGAACGGCGTTTTGGTCATCTTGCCCATGAGGCACGGTTCGCAAGTACCAAGTGATTCATAATCAAGTGATTCCGAAGCCCATCGGTATGGAGTTTCTTCATGCGTTTACACCGATATGACCTAAACGGCGAGTGCCACAAATAAGTTGCACTATCATTATCAACTCTGCATCTTTTGGCTTCAACATTATGAATATGTGTATCACTACTGTCGAGATTCAACAAGAATAGACCATTCTTCAAGGGTGCATGACCATAAAAGATATTACTCATATAAATAGAACAACCATTATTCTCTGATTTAAATGAATAACCGTCTCGCATTAAACAAGATCCAGATATAATGTTCATGCTCAACGCTGGCACCAAATAACAATTATTTAGGTCTAAAACTAATCCCGAAGGTAGATGTAGAGGTAGCGTGCCGACTGCGATCACATTGACTTTGGAACCATTTCCCACGCGCATCGTCACCTCGTCCTTTGCCAGTGCTCGTCTATTCCGTAGTCCCTGTTTCGAGTTGCAAATATTAGCAATGAACCAGATCAAATACCAGTGCTACTACGAGCTCTAGTAAGGTACACATCAATAACATGTATATCACATATACCTTTGTTCACCTTGCCATCCTTTTTATCCGCCAAATACTTGGGGCAGTTCCGCTTCGATGTCCGGTCTGCTTGCAGGTAAAACACTCGATTTCAGGCTTAGGTCCAGACTTGGGTTTCTTCTCTTGATCAGCAACTTTCTTGCTGTTCTTTTGAAGTTTCCTTCTTCTTCCTTTGCCCTTTTCTTGAAACTAGTGGTCTTGTTGACCATCAACACTTGATGCTCTTTCTTGATTTCTACCTCCGCTGCTTTTAGCATCGCGAAGAGCTCAGAATTGTCTTAGTCATCCCTTGCATATTATAGTTCATCACGAAGCTCTTGTAGCTTGGTGGCGTGATTGGAGAATTCATCAATGACACTATCATCCGGAAGATTAACTCCCAGCTGAATTAAGTGATTGTTATACCCGGACATTTTGAGTATGTGCTCACCGATGTAACTATTCTCCTCCATCTTGCAGCTATAGAACTTATTGGAGACTTCATATCTCTCAATCCGGGCATTTGCTTGAAATATTAACTTCAACTCCTGGAACATCTCATATGCTCCATGACGTTCAAAACGTCGTTGAAGACCCGTTCTAAGCCGTAAAGCATGGCACACTGAACTATAGAGTAGTCATCAGCTACCTTTGCGGACGTTCATAACCGGCTCAAGATCTGCAGCAGGCTGTCACCCAGCGGTGCTTCCAGACGTAATTTTTCTATGCAGCAATGAGGATAATCCTCAAATTCGGACCCAGTCCGTGTAATTGCTACCATCATCTTTCAACTTTGCTTTCTCAAGGAACGCATTAAAATTCAACGGAACAATAGCACGAGCCATCTATCTACATTAAACATAGACAAGCAAAATACTATCGGTACTAAGTTCATGATAAATTTAAGTTCAATTAATCATATTAAAAACTCCCACTTAGACGGACATCTCTCTAGTCATCTAAGTGATCACGTGATCCAAATCAACTAAACCATGTCCGATCATCACGTGAGACGGTGTAGTTTCAATGGTGAACATCACTATGTTGATCATATCTACTATATGATTCACGTTCGACCTTTCGGTCTCCGTGTTCGAGGCCATATCTGTTATATGCTAGGCTCGTCAAGTTTAACTGAGTATTCGCGTGTGCAACTGTTTTGCACCGTTGTAGATGGACGTAGAACTTATCACACCGATCATCACGTGGTGTCCGGGTACTACGAACTTTGGCAACGGTGCATACTCGTGGAGAACACTTCTTGATAATTTTAGTGAGAGATCATCTTAAAATGCTACCGTCAAACAAAGCAAGATAAGATGCATAAAGGATAAACATCACATGCAATCAATATAAGTGATATGATATGGTCATCATCATCTTGTGCTTGTGATCTCCATCGCCAAGCACCGTCATGATCACCATCGTCACCGCGCCGACACCTTGATCTCCATCGTAGCATCGTTGTCGTCTCGCCAACTATTGCTTCTACGACTATCGCTACTCCTTAGTGATAAAGTAAAGCAATTACATGGCGTTGCATTTCATACAATAAGCGACAACCATATGGCTCCTGCCATTGCCGATAACTCGGTTACAAAACATGATCATCTCATACAATATAGTATAGCATCACGTATTGACCATATCACATCACAACATGCCCTGCAAAAACAAGTTAGACGTCTTCTACTTTGTTGTTGCAAGTTTTACGTGGCTGCTACGGGCTGAGCAAGAACCGTTCTTACCTACGCATCAAAACCACAACGATACTTCGTCAAATAGACTCCGTTTTAACCTTCTCAAGGACCGGGCGTAGCCATACTCGATTCAACTAAAGTGAGAGAGACAGACACCCGCCGTCACCTTTAAGCAACGAGTGCTCGGGCGGTGAAACCAGTCTCGCGTAAGCGTCTGCGTAATGTCGGTCCGGGCGCTTCATCTCACAATACCGCTGAACCAAAGTATGACATGCTGGTAGGCAGTATGACTTGTATCGTCCACAACTCACTTGTGTTCTACTCGTGCACATGACATCAACGCATAAACCAGGCTCTGATACCACTGTTGGGGAACGTAGTAATTTCAAAAATTTTCCTACGATCACGCAAGACCATGGTGATGGCATAGCAACGAGAGGGGAGAGTGTCTGTCCACGTACCCTCGTAGACCGAAAGCGGAAGCGTTATAACAACGCGGTTGATGTAGTCGTACGTCTTCACGATCCGACCGATCCAAGCACCGAACGTACGGCACCTCCGAGTTCTGCACATGTTCAGCTCGATGACGATCCCCGGACTCCGATCCAGCAAAGTGTCGGGGATGAGTTCCGTCAGCACGACGGCGTGGTGACGATGTTGATGCTCCACCGACGCAGGGCTTCGCCTAAGCTCCGCGACGATATGACTTCTCCGGCGCAGGGCTTCTCCTAAGCTCCGACGATATGACGAAGTGGAATATGGTGGAAGGGGGCACCGCACACGGCTAAGGCAAGATCCGTAGATCAACTTGTGTGTCTTGGGGTGCCCCCTGCCCCCGTATATAAAGGAGACAAGGGGGAGGTGGCCGGCCCTAGAGGAGGCGCACCAAGGAGGAGTCCTACTCCCACCGGGAGTAGGACTCCCCCTCTCCTAGTTGGAGTAGGATTGGGGAGGGGAAAGGGGAAGGGGCGCCGCCTCTCCTTGTCCTATTCGGACTGGAAGGGGAGGGGTGCAGCCCACCTGGCCGGCCCTTCTCCTTCTCCCTCAAGGCCCATGAAGGCACATATACCCCGGGGTTCAGTAACCCCGGTGTTCCGGTAACATCCTGTTTTCACTCGGAACCATTCCGAAGTCCAAACATAGGCTTCCAATATATCAATCTTTATGTCTCGACCATTTCGAGACTCCTCGTCATGTCCGTGATCACATCCGGGACTCCGAACAACCTTCGGTGCATCAATACTTATAAACTCATTATAAACTGTCATCGAAGCGTTAGCGTGCGGACCCTACGGGTTCGAGAACTATGTAGACATGACCTAGAACCATTCTCGGTCAATAACCAATAGCGGAACCTGGATGCCCATATTGGTTCCTACATATTCTACGAAGATCTTTATCGGTCAAACCGCATAACAACATACGTTGTTCCTTTTGTCATCGGTATGTTACTTACCCGAGATTCGATCGTCGGTATCCAATACCTAGTTCAATCTCGTTACGGTAAGTCTCTTTACTCGTTCCGTAATACATCATCTCACAACTAACTCATTAGTTGTAATGCTTGCAAGGCTTAGGTGATGTGCATTACCGAGAAGGCTCGGAGATACCTCTCCGACAATCGGAGTGACAAAACCTAATCTCAAATACGCCAACCCAACAAGTACCTTTGGAGACACCTGTAGTACTCCTTTATAATCACCCGATTACGTTGTGACGTTTGGTAGTACCAAAGTGTTCCTCCGTAAACGGAGTTGCATAATCTCATAGTTATAGGAACATGTATGGGTCATGAAGAAAGCATTAACATACTAAACGATCAAGTGTTAAGCTAACGGAATGGGTCATGTCAATCAGATCATTCAACTAATGATGTGACCTTGTTAATCAAATAACAACTCCTTGTTCATGGTTAGGAAACATAACCATCTTTGATTAACAAGCTAGTCAAGTAGAGGCATACTAGTGACATACTGTTTGTCTATATATTCACACATGTATTATGTTTCCGGTTAATACAATTCTAGCATGAATAATAAACATTTATCATGATATAAGGAAATAAATAATAACTTTATTATTGCCTCTAGGGCATATTTCCTTCACGTCTTAGACGCCCAAGCACAACGGATCCAAGCAGATTCATATCGGCTCACGGTGGATCAGAACGCGTCAAATGAAGGTTTGAGGAGAAAATACCGGAGTCATCTACCATTGGTTTATGAGTCAAGGAACCTCTTCAACACACCTAGAGCAGGGGCCAGTAACCCGCCGGTGATAAACCAGACAGCTGAAGCACGAGGGGGTGGAACGCCGGGTCAGCCGCGCGTGACAGGTTCTCCACATATGAACAACACCCCACCTCAGCACGTGGTGACGCCGCCGGGTCATTACTCCACCTCTTTAGACAATATGCAGCTACGTGATTGGCGGCTCTGCCAGTCGAGGGCGGAGACTCCGACGGCGGTTGAGACCCGAAGGGCCAGGGAGCTTCTTCAAACAGCTTTGGTGCAGCCGCATGCTTATTCCTATAGTCGTGACCGGATTCATTCGACCCCTCGTCCGAGCCAGAGCTACAGTAGGCACATTGACTCGCCAGTAGTCTCGAGTATGGAGCAGCGCCGTAACCAACCTCATGGACATGACCCCGCGCACAACGGTGCCAATGCACATGATTTGGTGGACCAGGGCAGAGTGCACCGGGAGGCCGAGCTGTCGACTCAGCTGGCGGCTCATAAGCACGCGCCGGCTTACCCGACGGCTTCAATTGAGGCAGGTATAACTTCTAGGGCTTTGGGTGTGCCGTGTTTAACGGCGGCTCTATGAAATGAGCGTCTGCCCAAAGACTTCAAAGGCCCTCGTAAGGTGCCTAATTACATAGCAGATCAGCCCCCTTAGGCTTGGGTGGAGAGTTATGAGATGGCTATGGAGATGCTGGATGTTACTGAGGCTGCATGCACTAAGTATTTCACCATGATGCTGGAAGGGACGACTCGTACCTGGTTGAAGGGGCTGCCGCCCAACTCCATCGGATCATGGGCAGAGCTGAAGGCCCGGTTTATCCAGAACTTCAAAGATACGTGCAAGCAGCCTATGTTGATCGTGGATCTGGTCTCTTGTGTTCAAGCTGAGGGCGAGTCAATGACCAGCTGGGTGCGCCGAGTCTCGACTATCATACACAGATAGTATCAACGTCGGCTCAGCAGTTTTAATGTTGGAGAAAAATTGCCATTTCCTTCCACTCAAGCAGAAACTTGGGCGGCTTAAACATCATTGCAACGACATGGGGGAGCTCATGGCGGAGCAATGCTACATCAACGGACTGGCAACGGGGTTTTACGGGGCTGGGAATACGTGGCAGTTTTTAATGGGTCATTAGTGGGGAAGCGGGGCCCACCCCTGAAAATCAGGGGGCGGAGGGTTAGTATTATGGGATAGATCCGTATTAGTTTCTCTGTGATCATCCGTTGATGTAGCATTTTTGCTCATGGCGGCTCTCGTCAAGTATGCCGACTCTGATAGTACCAAGGACCCTGATACGGAGGATGAAAGATCGGGAAAGGGAAAGAAGAGTAACGGTATGAGGGGGCAACAGTACAACCTGGCCAATCAGGGCGGCAACGGTAAGCGCAAGGCTGATGATTTTGTGGCTAACACCGGTGCACGGAGTTATAACCAGCGTCGTAAGGGGAGACCGGCTCAAGGGACAAAATTTGACCTTGAGGCGATTATGAACCAACCATGTCCAAAACAAGGAACGGATCAGAAGCCGACTACTCATCTATGGAAGGATTGCAGTATAATTAGACACTTTAGGGAGTCCATCCAGCACAACCATGGCCCGAACGACGGTTCAGGGTCCGGCTCTCATGGTTCAAATTCCGGGTTTCAAGGCCACAACAATCAGGGTGGCTACAACCAGCTGAGTAATCAGGGGAATCAAGAGCAGCAACAGTCTGGTTATCAGAGCAACCCGAAGCAATTGAATAGTGGACAGTACCACGTCTTCACCACTAGCTTGTGTAAGCGAGATCAGAAGCTTCATAAGAGGGCATTAAATGCTCTTGAGCCGGCGGTCCCATGTTACTTACGGTGGTCGAAGCAGCCTATTGTGTGGAGTCGTGAGGATCACCCGCCCCGGGTTGATGATAACCCACAAGTATAGGGGATCAATTGTAGCCTCTTTCTATAAGTAAGAGTGTCGAACCCAACGAGGAGCTAAGTGTAGAACAAATATTCCCTCAAGTTCTATCGACCACCGATACAACTCTACGCACGCTTAACGTTCGCTTTACCTAGAACAAGTATGAAACTAGAAGTACTTTGTAGGTGTTGTTGGATAGGTTTTCAAGATAATAAAGAGCACGTAAATAAAAATTAGGGGCTGTTTAGGTAAAGAAGCAATAAAGTTAGTATAGCGAGTGTAGAAAAGTGGTGGTAGGAGTTGTGAAATTGTCCCTAAGCAATTGACTACGTTACTAGACCGATAGCAAGTTTTATGTGGGAGAGGCCACTGCTAGCATGTCATCCTTGACTTGGAATTCTATGCACTTATGATTGGAACTATTAGCAAGCATCCACAACTACTAACGTTCATTAAGCTAAAACCCAACCATAGCATTAAGATATATTGGTCCCCCTTCAATCCTGTGTGCATCAATTTCTATGCTAGGTTGAAGCTTCTGTCACTCTTGCCCTCCAATACATAGTCCTATCAACATACAACTAACCCTATGGTGTGATCCACGCACATGCTCATGTGATGGGCACCAAAGGATAGGAACATAACCACAAGCAAATTAAACCAATTATAGCAATTCACCAATTACTGATAGGACAACAAAAATCTACTCAGACATCATAGGATGGCAACACATCATTGGATAATAATATGAAGCATAAAGCACCATGTTCAAGTAGAGGGTACAGCGGGTTGCGGGAGAGTGGACCGCTGTAGATAGATGGGGGAAGGTGATGAAGATGTTGGTGAAGATGACGGAGGTGTTCGTGGAGATTGCAGTGACGATGATGGCCCCGATGGCGTTCCGACGCCACCGGAAGAGAGGGGGAGAGGCCCCCCTTCTTCTTCTTCTTCCTTGACCTTCTCCCTAGATGGGAGAAGGGTTTCCCCTCTAGTCCTTGGCTCCCATGGAATGGGAGGGGTGAGAGCCCCTCCGAGATTGGATCTGTCTCTCTGTCTCTCTCTGTTTCTGCGTTCCAGATTCTGGCCTTTCACCGTTTCTTATATTCCCGGAGATCCGTAACTCCGATTGGGCTGAAATTTTAACACGATCTCTATCCGGATATTAGCTTTCTTGCGGCGAAAGAAGGGCGCCAACCGCCTTACGGGGTGGCCACGAGGGCCCAGGGCACGCCTGACCCCCTGGGGTGCGCTTGACCCCCTGGGGCGTGCCCCCTACCTCGTGGCCCCCTTGGGCATCGTATAGTATTGATTATTCTTCCCAAAAATCAGATATATTCCAAAAAAAATCTCCGTCAGTTTTCATCCCGTTTGGACTCCGTTTGATATGGATTTTCTACAAAACAAAAAGCATGCAACAAACAGGAACTGGCACTGGGCACTGGATCAATATGTTAGTCCCAAAAATAGTATAAAAAGTTGCCAAAAGTACGTAAAAGTTGTAGAATATTGGCATGGAACAATAAAAAATTATAGATACGACAGAGACGTATCAGCATCCCCAAGCTGAATTCCTGCTCGTCCTCGAGTAGGTAAATGATAAAAAAGATAATTTTTGATGTGGAATGCTACCTAGCATAATCTTGATCATGTAATCTAATCATGGCATGAATATTAATACACGAGTGATTCAAAGCAATAGTATATCATTTGACATTAAGACAATAATACTTCAAGCATACTAATAAAGCAATCATGTCTTTTCAAAATAACATGGCCAAAGAAAGTTATCCCTACAAAATCATATGGTCTGGCTATGCTCCATCTTTACCACACATAGTATTTAAATCATGCACAACCCGGTTTTAGCCAAGCAATTGTTTCATACTTTAGTATTCTCAAACTTTTTCAACTTTCACGCAATACATGAGCGTGAGCCATGGATATAGCACTATAGGTGGAATAGAATATGATGGTGGAGGTTGTGTGGAGAAGACAAAAAGGAGAAAGTCTCACATCAACACGGCTAATCAACGGGCTATGGAGATGCCCATCAATTGATGTCAATGTGAGGAGTAGGGATTGCCATGCAATGGATGCACTAAGAGCTATAAGTTTATGAAAGCTCATACTGGAAACTAAGTGGGTGTGCATCCAACTTGCTTGCTCATGATGACCTCGGGCATTTGAGGAAGCCCATCATCGGAATAAACAAGCCAAGTTCTATAATGAAAATTCCCACTAGTATATGAAAGTGATAACTCAAGAGACTCTCTATATGAAGAACATGGTGCTACTTTGAAGCACAAGTGTGGTAAAAGGATAGTAGCATTGCCCCTTCTCCCTTTTTCTCTCATTTTTTTTGTTTTGGTATTTTTGGTGGGATTCTTTGGCCTCTTTTATATTTTTTTGTGGGCTTCTTTGGCCTCTTTTATCTTTTTGTAAAGTCCGGAGACTCATCCCAACTTGTGAGGGAATCATAGCTTCCATCATCCTTTCCTCACATGGGACAATGCTCTAATAATGATGGTCATCACACTTTTATTTACTTAAAAATCAATATTACAACTCGATACTAGAACAAAATATGACTCTATATGAATGCCTCTGGCAGTGTACTAGGATGTGCAATGATCTAGCGTAGCAATGACATCAAAAAACGGACAAGCCATGAAAACATCATGCTAGCTATCTTACGATCATGCAAAGCAATATGACAATGAATGCTCAAGTCATGTATATGATGATGATGGAAGTTGCATGGCAATATATCCCGGAATGGCTATGGAAATGCCATAATATGTAGGTATGGTGGCTGTTTTGTGGAAGATATAAGGAGGCTTATGTGTGATAGAGCGTATCGTATCACGGGGTTTGGATGCACCGGCGAAGTTTGCACCAACTCTCGAGGTGAGAAAGGGCAATGCACGATACCGAAGAGGCTAGCAATGATGGAAGGGTGAGAGTGCGTATAATCCATGGACTCAACATTAGTCATAAAGAACTCACATACTTATTGCAGAAATTTATTAGCCATCAAAACAAAGTACTACACGCATGCTCCTAGGGGAAGGGTTGGTAGGATTTAACCATCGCGAGATCCCGACCTCCACACAAGGGATAACAATCAAAAAATATATCATGCTCCGACTTCATCACATAACGGTTCACCATACATGAATGCTTCATGAATCACAAACCTCAACACAAGTATTTGTACTAATCCACAATTACTCACTAGCATGACTCTAATATCACCATATTTACATCGCAAAACTATTGCAAGGAATTAAACATATCATATTCAGTGATCTACAAGTTTTATGTAGGATTTTATGACTAACCATGTGAATGACCAATTCCTGTCATCTCTCTAAATAGATATAAGTGAAGCAAGATATTTTAATTCTTTCTACAAAAGATATGCCCATGCTCTAACAAATATAAGTGAAGAAAAATAGCATTCTACAAATGGCGGTTTTCTATGTGAAGAGAAACAGGCAATCCAAACTTCAAATGACATAAGCGAAGCACATGAAGCATTCTATAAAGCCTTACTCAAAAGATATAAGTGAAGCGCAAAGAGCATTCTATAAATCAACCATGGACTATCTCATACCAGCATGGTGCATAAAAGAAAAGTGAAAACTAAATGCAAAAGACTCTCCAAGATTTGCACATATCGCATGAACGAAACGAATCCGAAAACATACCGATACTTGTTGAAGAAAGATGGGATGCCTTCCGGGGCATCCCCAAGCTTAGACGCTTGAGTCTCCTTGAATATTTACTTGGGGTGCCTCGGGCATCCCCAAGCTTGAGCTCTTGCCTCTCCTTATTCTTCTTATGTCAATACCTCCTCGATCTTCGAACACTTCATCCACACAAAACTTAACAGAACTTTTTATTAGAGGGGTTAGTACATATAACATCAAATCCCATTATGTACTGCTCTAACAATATTGTATAATTATAATCAAACACTACCCACTGTATGCTATCACAATTCTATGGCCCCAAGCAAAGGAGGATCAACAAGATTTCAAACATAAGCAAATAATGAAACTATAACAGCAATCTGTGAAAACAGGACAGTTTGTAGTAATCTGAACATTAACTATACCTATGTACGTTCAAAAATTCTGAAAAATTAGGAAAACGTAAACAATTTGTATATCAAGACTGTGCAAAAAGTTTCAGAAACGTTTGACATTCCAATTAAATATGAAAATTCAAGCGCTACATCCAAAGTTTCTGTTTCTGCACCGCACAAACCAACAAGAAATCTAATCATCCTAAAGGCAAATCTTGGCACATTATTTTTATAATACAATGGAATTGTACAAGGGGATAATTATTTTTGTTGAAAAGTTCCTGTAATTAAGATTCAGAAAGTTTCCGTGAGCATGAACAAAGTTCAAGGCTAGCTCCCACTTTAACAATGCTCGTTGTCGGTGTCAAAACCGGCGGATCTCGGGTAGGGTGTCACGAACTGTGCGTCTAGGATCAATGGTAACAGGAGACGGGGGACACAATGTTTACCCAGGTTCGTGCCCTCTCTATGGAGGTAATACCCTACTTCCTGCTTGATTGATCTTGATGAATATGAGTGTTACAAGAGTTGATCTATGATGTCTACTACACAACCTTCTTCTTGTAGACGTTGTTGGGCCTCCAAGTGCAGAGGTTTGTAGGACAGTAGCAAATTTCCCTCAAGTGGATGACCTAAGTTTTATCAATCCGTGGGAGGCGTAGGATGAAGATGGTCTCTCTCAAGCAACCCTGCAACCAAATAACAAAGAGTCACTTGTGTCCCCAACACACCCAATACAATGGTAATTTGTATAGGTGCACTAGTTCGGCGAAGAGATGGTGATACAAGTGCAATAGGGATGGTAGATATAGGTTTTTGTAATCTGAAAATATAAAAACAGCAAGGTAACTAGTGGTAAAAGTGAGCGTAAACGGTATTGCAATGCTAGGAAACAAGGCCTAGGGTTCATACTTTCACTAGTGCAAGTTCTCTCAACAATAATAACATGATTGGATCATATAACTATCCCTCAACATGCAATAAAGAGTCACTCTAAAGTCACTAACAGCGGAGAACAAAATGAAGAGATTATGGTAGGGTACGAAACCACCTCAAAGTTATTCTTTCCAATCAATTCGTTGGGCTATTCCTATAAGTGTCACAAACATCCCTAGAGTTTGTACTAGAATAACACCTTAAGACACAAATCAACCAAAACCCTAATGTCACCTAGATACTCCAATGTCAACTCAAGTATCCGTGGGTATGATTATATGATATGCATCACACAATCTCAGATTCATCTATTCAACCAACACATAGAACCTCAAAGAGTGCCCCAAAGTTTCTACCGGAGAATCACGACGAAAACGTGTGCCAACCCCTATGCATAGGTTCATGGGCGGAACCCGCAAGTTGATCACCAAAACATACATCAAGTGAATCACGTGATATCCCATTGTCACCACAGATACGCACGGCAAGACATACATCAAGTGTTCTCAAATCTTTAAAGACTCAATCCGATAAGATAACCTCAAAGGGAAAACTCAATCCATTACAAGAGAGTAGAGGGGGAGAAGAAACATAAGATCCAACTATAATAGCAAAGCTCGTGAGACATCAAGATCGTGCCAAATCAAGAACACGAGAGAGAGAGATCAAACACATAGCTACTGGTACATACCCTCAGCCCCGAGGGTGAACTACTCCCTCCTCGTCATGGAGAGCGCCGGTATGATGAAGATGGCAACAGTGAGGTTCCCCCCGTGAGGTGCTTAACAGGGTCCCGATTGGTTTTTGGTGGCTCTAGAGGTTTTGCGGCGGCGGAACTCCCGATCTAATCTCTGTTCTGGAAGTTTTAGGGTACGTGTAATTATATAGGCGGAAGAAGCACGTCAGGGGAGCCATGAGGGCCCCACGAGGCAGGGGGGCGCGCCCTAGGGGGGTGGGTGCGCCCCCCACCCTCGTGGATTCCTCGTTCCTTCCTTGACGTGGGGTCCAAGTCCATCCGGTAGCTTTCCTTCCAAAAATAACTTCTCCAGTTGATTTCATTCCGTTTTGACTCCGTTTGATATTCCTTTTCCTCGAAATACTGAAATAGGCAAAAAACAGCAAATCTGGGCTGGGCCTCCGGTTAATAGGTTAGTCCCAAAAGTAATATAAAAGAGGAAAATAAAGCCCAATATTGCCCAAAACAGTAGATAATATAGCATGGAGCAATCAAACATTATAGATACGTTGAAGACGTATCAAGCATCCCCAATCTTAATTCCTGCTCGTCCTCGAGTAGGTAATGATAAAAAAAGATAATTTTTGATGTGGAATGCTAGTTGGCATAATTTCATTGTAATTCTTCTTAACTGTGGTATGAATATTCAGATCCGAAAGATTCAAGACAAAAGTTCATATTGACATAAATAATAATACTTCAAGCATACTAACTAAGCAATTATGTCTTCTCAAAATAACATGGCCAAAGAAAGTTCATCCCTACAAAATCATATAGTTTAGTCATGCTCCATTTTCGTCACACAAGAATTCTCTCATCATGCACAACCCTGATGACAAGCCAAGTAATTGTTTCATACTCTAGTAATCTCAAACTTATAAACCTTCACGCAATACATGAGCGCGAGCCATGGATATAGCACTATGGGTGGAATAGAATATGATGATGGGGGTTATGTGGAGAAGAAAAAAAGGAGAAAGTCTCACATCAACGAGGCTAATCAATGAGCTATGGAGATGCCCATCGATTGATGTTAATGCGAGGAGTAGGGATTGCCATGCAACGGATGCACTAGAGCTATAAATGTATGAAAGCTCAACAAAAGAAACTAAGTGGGTGTGCATCCAACTTGCTTGCTCACGAACACCTAGGGAATTTGAGGAAGCCCATCGTTGGAATATACAAGCCAAGTTCTATAATGAAAAATTCCCACTAGTATATGAATGTGACAACATATGAAACTCTCTATATGAAAAACATGGTGCTACTTTGAAGCACAATATATGAGACTCGCTATATGAAGAACATGGTGCTACTTTGAAGCACAAGTGTGGAAAAAAAAGGATAGTAGCATTGCCCCTTTTTAATAATTTTTTTGGGCCTTCTTTTTTTTGGGACAATGCTCTATTAAATGATGATCATCACACTTCTATTAATTTACAACTCAATGATTACAAATCGATACTAGAACAAAGTATGACTCTATATGAATGCCTCCGGCGGTGTACCGGGATATGCGATGAATCAAGAGTGACATGTATGAAAGAATTATGAACGGTGGCTTTGCCACAAATACTATGTCAACTACATGATCATGCTAAGCAATATGACAATGACGAATGTGTCATGATGAACGGTATGATGGAAAGTTGCATGGCAATATATCTCGGAATGGCTATGGAAATGCCATAATAGGTAGGTATGGTGGCTGTTTTGAGGAAGATATAAGGAGGTTTATGTGTGAAAGAGTGTATCATATCACGGGGTTTGGATGCAACGGCGAATTTTGCACCAACTCTCAATGTGAGAAAGGGCAATGCACGGTACCGAAGAGGCTAGCAATGATGGAAGGATGAGAGTGCGTATAATCCATGGACTCAACATTAGTCATAAAGAACTCATATACTTATTGCAAAAATCTACAAGCCATCAAAAACCAAAGCACTACGCACATGATCCTAGGGGGATAGATTGATAGGAAAAGACCATCCCTCGTCCCCGACCGCCACTCATAAGGAGGACAATCAAATAACACCTCATGTGTCAAATTTGTTACATAACGTTTACCATACGTGCATGCTACGGGGCTTGCAAACTTCAACACAAGCATTTCTCAAATTCACAACTACTCAACTAGCACGACTTTGATATTATTACCTCCATATCTCAAAACAATCATCAAGCATCAAACTTTTCTTAGTATTCAACACACTCATAAGAATTCTTACAAATCTTGTATGCTTAGCATATTAGGATTATTTAAGCAAATTACCATGCTATTTAAGACTCTCAAAATAATCTAAGTGAATCATGAGAGTTCATAAATTTCTTCAAAATAAAACCACCATTGTGCTTTAAAAGATATAACTGAAGCACTAGAGCAAATTACAAACTACTCCGAAAGATATAAGTGAAGATCAATGAGTAGTCGAATAATTATGCAACTATGTGAAGACTCTCTAACTTTAAGAATTTCAGATCTTGGTATTTTATTTCAACAGCAAGCAAAGCAAAATAAAATAAAATGACGCTCCAAGCAAAACACATATCATGTGGTGAATAAAAATATAGCTCCAAGTAAAGTTACCGATGAACGAAGACGAAAGAGGGGATGCCTTCTGGGGCATCCCCAAGCTTAGACGCTTGGTTATCCTTGAATATTACCTTGGGGTGCCTCGGGCATCCCCAAGCTTAGGCTCTTGCCACTCCTTATTCCATAGTCCATCGAATCTTTACCCAAAACTTGAAAACTTCACAACACAAAACTTAACAGAAAACTCGTAAGTCTAAGTTAGCTTAAAGAAAACAAAACACCACTTCAAGGTATTGTAATGAACTCATTCTTTATTTATATTGGTGTTAAACCTACTGTATTCCAACTTCTCTATGGTTTGTAAACTATTTTACTAGCCATAGAGTCATCAAAATAAGCAAACAACACAATGAAAACAGAATCTGTCAAAAACAGAACAGTCTGTAGTAATCTGTAACTAACGCAAACTTCTGGAACTCCAAAAATTCTAAAATGAATTGGTGGACCTGAGGAATTTGTATAGTAATCATCTGCAAAAAGAATCAACTAAATATCATTCTCCAGTAAAAAGTTGAAGCTAATCTCGTAAGCGCTAAAGTTTCTGTTTTTTACAGCATGATCATAAAGACTTCACCCAAGTCTTCCCAAAGGTTCTACTTGGCACAAACACTAATTAAAACACAAAACCATATCTAAACAGAGGCTATATGGATTATTTATTACTAAACAGAACCAAAAAGCAAGAAACTAAAATAAAATTGGGTTGCCTCCCAACAAGCGCTATCGTTTAACGCCCCTAGCTAGGCATGATGATTTCAATGATGCTCACATAAAAGATAAGAATTGAGAAATAACGGGAGCATCATGAAGCATATGAATAGCACATTTAAGTCTAACCCACTTCCTATGCATAGGGATTTTGTGAGCAAACAACTTATGGGAACAAGAATCAACCTGCATAGGAAGGTAAAACAAGCATAACTTCAAGACTTTAAGCACATAGAGAGGAAACTTGATATTATTGCAATTCCTACAAGCATATGTTCCTCCCTCATAATAATTTTCAGTAGCATCATGAATGAATTCAACAATATAACAAGCACCTAAAGCATTCTTTTCATGATCTACTAGCATAGAAATTTTATTACTCTCCACATAAGCAAAATTCTTCTTATTCGGAATAGTAGTGGGAGCAAACTCAACAAAATAACTATCATATGATTGAGAATTAAGATCAATATGACAAGTTTAATGTTTATCATTATTCTTTAAAGCATACGTGTCATCACAATAATCATCATAGATAGGAGGCATGCTTTCATCATAGTAAATTTGGTCATCGAAGCTTGGGGGACAAAGAATATCATCTTCATCAAACATAGCTTCCCCAAGCTTGTGGCTTTGCATATCATTAGCATCATGGATATTCAAGGAATTCATACTAACAACATTGCAATCATGCTCATCATTCACATATTGTATTCCAAGCATTCTATGTAATTCTTGTTCTAGTACTTGAGCACAATTTTCCTTTCCATCATTCTCACGAAAGATATTAAAAAGATGAAGCGTATGAGACAAACTCGATTCCATTTTTTTGTAATTTTCTTTTATAGACTAACTAGTGCTAAAACAAGAGACAAGAAGATTCGATTGCAAGATCTAAAGATATACCTTCAAGCACTAACCTCCCCTGCAACGGCGCCAGAAAAGAGCTTGATGTCTACTACACAACGTTCTTCTTGTAGACGTTGTTGGGCCTCCAAGTGCAGAGGTTTGTAGGACAGTAGCAAATTTCCCTCAAGTGGATGACCTAAGTTTTATCAATCCGTGGGAGGCGTAGGATGAAGATGGTCTCTCTCAAGCAACCCTGAAACCAAATAACAAAGAGTCACTTGTGTCCCCAACACACCCAATACAATGGTAATTTGTATAGGTGCACTAGTTCGGCAAAGAGATGGTGATACAAGTGCAATAGGGATGGTAGATATAGGTTTTTGTAATCTGAAAATATAAAAACAGCAAGGTAACTAGTGGTAAAAGTGAGCGTAAACGGTATTGCAATGCTAGGAAACAAGGCCTTGGGTTCATACTTTCACTAGTGCAAGTTCTCTCAACAATAATAACATAATTGGATCATATAACTATCCCTCAACATGCAATAAAGAGTCACTCCAAAGTCACTAATAGCGGAGAACAAAACGAAGAGATTATGGTAGGGTACGAAACCACCTCAAAGTTATTCTTTCCAATCAATCCGTCGGGCTATTCCTATAAGTGTCACAAACAGCCCTAGAGTTCGTACTAGAATAACACCTTAAGACACAAATCAACCAAAACCCTAATGTCACCTAGATACTCCAATGTCACCTCAAGTATCCATGGGTATGATTATACGATATGCATCACACAATCTCAGATTCATCTATTCAACCAACACATAGAACCTCAAAGAGTGCCCCAAAGTTTCTACCGGAGAATCACGACGAAAAGGTGCGCCAACCCCTATGCATAGGTTCATGGGCGGAACCCGCAAGTTGATCACCAAAACATACATCAAGTGAATCACGTGATATCCCATTGTCACCACAGATACGCACGACAAGACATACATCAAGTGTTCTCAAATCTTTAAAGACTCAATCCGATAAGATAACCTCAAAGGGAAAACTCAATCCATTACAAGAGAGTAGAGGGGGAGAAGAAACATAAGATCCAACTATAATAGCAAAGCTCGTGAGACATCAAGATCGTGCCAAATCAAGAACACGAGAGAGAGAGATCAAACACATAGCTACTGGTACATACCCTCAGCCCCGAGGGTGAACTACTCCCTCCTCGTCATGGAGAGCGCCGGGATGATGAAGATGGCCACAGTGAGGGTTCCTCCTCAGGTGCCTAACAGGGTCCCGATTGGTTTTGGTGGCTCGAGGTTTTGCGGGCGGAACTCCCGATCTAATCTCTATTCTGGAAGTTTTAGGGTACGTGGAATTATATAGGCGGAAGAAGCACGTCAGGGGAGCCACGAGGGCCCCACGAGGCAGGGCGCGCCTAGGGGTGGGTGCGCCCACCCTCGTGGATTCCTCGCCCTTCCTTGACGTGGGGTCCAAGTCCATCCGGTAGCTTTCCTTCCAAAAATAACTTCTCCAGTTGATTTCATTCCGTTTTGACTCCGTTTGATATTCCTTTTCCTCGAAATACTGAAATAGGCAAAAAACAACAAATCTGGGCCGGGCCTCCGGTTAACAGGTTAGTCCCAAAAGTAATATAAAAGTGGAAAATAAAGCCCAATATTGCCCAAAACAGAAGATAATATAGCATGGAGCAATAAAAAAATGATTGATACGTTGGAGACGTATCAATCTACCACGAGATCGTAATGGCTAAACCCTAAAAGTCTAGCCTATGAGTATATGGTAAAGAATCTGTCTTATCCGGACTATGCCCTCCGGTTTATATAGACATCAAAGAGATCTAGGGTTAGATGGAGTCGGTTACATAGGAGGAAATCTTCATAATCGGCCGCCTAGCTTGCCTTCCACGCCAAGTAGAGTCCAATCCAGACACAGGTATAGTCTTCGGCTTTCATGTCTTCATAGCCCATCAGTCCGGCCCAACAGATAACTGCCAGACGCCCGAGGACCCCTTAGTCCAGGACTCCCTCAGTAGCCCCTGAACCTGGCTTCAATGACGAGGAGTCCGGCGCGCAGAGTGTCTTCGGCATTGCAAGGCGGGTTCCCCCTTTTTTAAACTCCAAGATAGTCTTCGGATGCGATGATTGTATCTGGACCTGTTACACACCACTCACAACCGCAGAGAGAACTTATATATTTTATCCGTGTCCCATCCACTGACAACTGTTTATGACATTGTATCACGCCTGCCCGGTTATTATTTCCAACCGTTGGCTAGCCCGTCGCCCCATGTCTCGGGAAGCGGTTTTATTGGCACGTCTTGTCAAAGCAAAGATCGTGCCCCCTTATTCATGGGATTTTCAACAATGTAGGTATGGGTAACCCAACCGTCACCCGGGTACAACTCCTTAAGGATAGGTAAGTTTCAAGACCCAGGAGGGGACGCTCGATATTCTGGGCTTTTATATAGGGACCCAGACTTGTCTTTCTCTTCTGCGCTTGCTTCTTCCTCAACCCCAGCCTCCTCGAGTTCCAGCCCTCGAGTTCCAACCACCACCAACCCTAATCATGTTCGGGTCCATCCGTTCAGGCCGGTGGGTGGCCTCTTCCGTCATGGAGGAGGATATTGCGAAGCTTCGCGTAGCGAGGTACCTGACCCCAGAAATCCTTCATCGGCTTCTTGCTGATGGGCAGATTATTCCCACCCCCAAGTCCGGCGAGAGGGTAGCATTTGTGTCACTTTCTCCATGGGTTAGGGTTCGCGCTTAGCCCCGGACTCTTTTCTTCTTATCTCGGCATTTATCGTCACGTGTGAGGCCTTCCTCCGGACTCCTCCACACTTTGGTTTGTGGCTCAAGACTTTCGATGTGAGACCGCGGGTGATGGAGGAGGAGCAGGCGGAGTGCGACAGCGTTGTAATAAACAAGCTCGCCAACGCGGTTTGGTTTGAAGGATCCTTCGCCGAGTCTTCCGAATTATGGCAGCAGGGGTGGTTTTATGTCAACGAGCCGCGGGGCTCCAAGTGGGTGGCTACTCCTGCGTTCCGACCCGGCCCTCCAACTCAGCTTGCTTCATGGATCAACAAGGGATCGTACTGGTAATCCGTCAATGAGGTGCAGACTCTGCAAGGTCGCATCCGAAGCCTTACCAAGAAGGGCATCGATCTTGTGAACGCCGTTCAAGTAATGCTGGTCCACCGGATTCTTCCGTGTCAGCAGCGGCCTCTCCGTATGTGGGAGTTCAACCCAGAAGGGCGGCGGCCTCTCCAACACTTCTTCGGCACTACGCACGAAGGAACATGGAAGTTATATTTCGGGGAGCGAGAGCAATGGACGGACACCACCGTAGACGTTGTCCTCGACTGCAATCATCCGGACACTCCAGTAAGTAGTCAATCGTCGTACACCTTTCATCCAAGCATCTCTTGATAAGACACTGAGCAACTCATCCTTATACAGGACTGGATAAAGAAAGCGGTGTTAATCTGGTGTCCGGCGCCCCTTCCCGAAGACCCTGCGTCCGCCCTACTGACGCGGATGTTGACTCTGACACCGTACCTGGTGTCTGTAGAGGGGGGCGAGAGCAGGGAGCCCAGAGGCTATGCCCATCCTGAGGGCAATTTAAGCTCTATGTTCGGGGAAACCGAAACCCTTTTGCCCAGGGGAAAAGGTGTGGAGGGAGCACTTCATGGCAAGAAGAGGGCTGCTTCTGGAGGTCAAGAGGGGAAACCTTCCAAGAAAGGGAAAATGCCATCGTCGGGCGGCTTGGGCCGGGCAAGCGATGCCGTCGTAGAGCTTGATGATGAGGACGAACCTTCGACCAGACCGTAAGTGAAGCAGGGCACTTCAACCATTCCTCATTCTTTTCCTTATTACTGAATAATCCTCCGACATGCGTGCATCCTTGCAGGTTAACACCTAGTGTTTCTCAATCATCCTCCTCCTCGAGAGACCTTCTTCCGGAGATGATGGAGAGTGACACGCCTTCTCCGGCCTCTCCGCCCGACAGGTCAGATAATCTCGAGGTGTCGTCCAAGAGGGCTCCACCCAACCAGTAGGTAGTGCAGGAAACGAGGAAGGAGGTACCCGAAGGTGGTGCCTCTGTTACTCAAGGTTCGGGGATCAAGAATGACGACCCCGAACTGTCCGGTTTACAGCCGAAGACAATGCTGGAGGCGGGTAAGCGAATTCCTCCAAAGGAATGTCGTGCTCCGGCAATGGTGTCCAAAGACCCAGGAGTTCATGAGACGCTGACGGACATGCTGCGACGAGCGTCCGTTTCATAGGAGCACCGTGCCTTAATGGTTACGATGGTTGAAAAGGTTTTATCCGCAAAGAGCGGGTTGAACGAGGCCTTTACGAGCCTTCTGAGGGGTTTTGAGGTTTGTGATGTAATGTTGCTAGTTGAATAATATTGACAGAATGCACCTGTTGTGTATGCAGTAGCCCCTGAGACTCGGGTCGCCTTCCAAAGGAAGCGATCGGATGATCGAAAAGATATTTTTAGGTGCTAACCTTGGTTTAATTTGGAATGTAGGCTGTCTCCCCTCCCGCCACTGCCCGAAATTCGAAGGTGACCGAATTGCAGCGAAAGCTGGATATTGCGGAGGATGACATTGCTTTGATCAACAGGCGTCTTGATGACTCGCAAGGTATGTATTTTGAGTATTCCGTATACCAATGTGTCTGTAATTTAACCCTGACTCCGAAAAGAGTTTGAGCAGGCCCGGTTTAGTAATGCGGCTGCCGAAAAGGCATCGGATCAATTGAAGGCCGAACAAGCCGCGCAACATCAAGACCAGGAGACGATGTCCACCATGGCGCGTGAGTTAGAAAATGTGGCTAGCCGCTATAAACTTCTTGAGAAGGAAAATGAAGCCAAAACGGCTGAATTTGACAAGGCCTTATGAGAGGCGAGAGAAGCGCGATCTGAATCCAGAGCAGCCCGTGAGGAGATTCGGCAAGCTGGGGAGATTGTGGCTGGCAAGCCCTTTTTGCTACAGGCTAGGTTCGGCTATCCGAACTATGCTCAGCTTAACTAAGTATGGTGTTCTCCAGAATTTTTTTAGATTTGTCGAAGAGTTCTTCCGATGTGGCGCAGTTTTATCAGGCACACGAGGGGTATGCAACGGAGAAGCTTTTTTAGTCACAATTTGGCGCGTCGTAGCACCCTCTGTTGCTGAATGAACAGATGTCCCAGTGGGCCGAGCTGCATAGGATATCCGGCGCGGCCATGAAGGACGTCATAGCCCGGTTGTGGCCGACTGATCCTATTCCTAGTAGTTACTTCAGCCTGGTTCAGCGGCTTGCTGACGCGGTGCCGTGTATCGATGCTGTGAAGTGGTTGGCGTGCATTGAAGGTGCACGGATGACCTTCGACCGTGTCAAGACATTCTGGGGCAAGATGAAGGCCATCGACATTGCGACGAGGAGTCCACCCAAAGGCAAGGACCGTCCGGAACCGGAGCATTATTTTGAAGACGTTCTTGAGGCCGCCCGCTTGATAGAGGGCCAGTGCTCGAAAAACATAATATTCGAGTGATGTGTACAAGGGTTGTAACAGACAACTTTACAGTTATTATATTTTTATGTTTTGCTCGAGAGTATTCCTCCTGTGCGGCCGTTTCAATATAAATTGAAATTTTTCCAGTCGTCGGCTTCAGCCCCCTCGTAGGAAATACGGGAGTGTTCGGAAAAGCATTGAATCACTCTTTATCCAACGTCTTGGTCCATAAAGGAGGTGATAATGCGGCGAACCAGGCAATCGGACTATAGGGTGTTAACACGTTCACTTAGCCATAGGAGTTTTATGGTGGGACTACGACATAGCCCCTGGTATGTATGCGGCGTATCCTAATATTGTGCCTTACATGTTTTGATCTGAAAAAGATCCTTCGTGTAACACGGAGAGTCGCTAAAGATTCGAATAAATCGTCAAGTGGCTGACCAGCTCTCGCCGCATCATGACAGTCAGTTTCGGCTTTCTCTACTGAGGCGCTCATCCGGTCAAAGCCAGGGCACAATCGCAGTAGGATGACGGAGAAGTCTAAACAAATAGATAGTTTTGGTTGATTTTTTGATTGATTGACTGAAAGTGAGTGAATTCGAAACTTTTTGGAAAGTTAAATGAGAGGGAATAAAAGGAATTTCCCAAACTTTCATTTTGCTTTTATGATCTTCGGGAATTCAAATTCTTTTCATCACAAAACCCTGGAGTGAAGATGATATGACTTCTTCCATTTATTTAAATGACAAGGGGTGTTGAAAATATTTGAATTTCATTTGAGAATATTTCCAATTCTGAAACTTTATGCAACTCAATGATTTTCATGAGCGAAGATAAAATGACTTCTTCAAAACATATGAAATATGAGTTGGGAGTTTCAAAGAATAAAAATTCAAAGTTCTTTTGAATTTATTTTCAATTTGGAGTTATTTGAGTTTTATTCAAATTATTTTCTCCAAAAATAAAATATATGGAAAATAGGGTAACATGATTCCCTACCTCGTAAAAATGGAGAGAAATAAATTTGAATTCATTTTGGTATTTAAAAATGATTTTATTGGATTTTATTGGACCAGTAGCATTGTTTGAATTATTAGAATTTGTGTGAATTTTATTTAATGCTATAGAAATGTCCATGTTGTAGGAAATCTTTTTCTGCAAATTTTGATATATTATATGCCTATATAATTTTTATTATTATTTCGTTTGTTTTTATTTTTGTTTGCCTGTTTTATAAAAAAACTTTTCGAGCAGTCTTGAGGTCAAGCCCAAAGATCGCTCTCTCTCCTCTCTTTCTGGACCCGGGCCAATCGGGCCAAGCCCAGCCAGCCAGGCAGCTGCCCGCCTCGCGCCGTCCCGAGTCGGGCGACGGACTCCGTCCGCCAGACGCCCAAGACCGCCATGGGAGCCGTCCACGACCCGGACTCCTCCGCCGCCTCTCCGTGCCCCCTTCCCCACGCCACCTCCTCCCCGGCCCCTTAAATACCGGGCCCCGACTCCCCTCTCTCCCCTCGCTCGCCGCCCCGCCGGATCTTGCCGCCGCCGCCGAACTCCACTGCCGCCGCCCGCCTCTCCGTCGACCCTCGTCGACACCACCACCGCGTTCGCCGTCTCGCGCCGCCCCTCCCCGACGTCTCCGCCGTCCTCTGCGACTGCCGGAGCCACCGCCCCTAGTTCGCCGGAGTTCGCTCCGCCTCGCCGGAGACGTAACTCGCCGGAAACCGCCGCCCCGTCAGTCTTTTTCACCAAGCCGGTAAAACCCGCGCAAAAACCTGCCCGGTTTTTTTAGTTATATCGGTTTTATATTTTTTGAGCAGTTGATTTTTTTTAGGTTAAGTTGCGAACGTTCACCGGTTAGGCACACTCCGCGAACGATTTTCGTTCATTAACGTTCTGTAACGAACGTTCACTGTCTAGCTTTTTCCTTTTTCTGTTTATTTATGTCAGGGACCCATCCGTGAATATTTGTTTTACAGAATAGTCCCTGATTTTCGAACGCTCATAACTTTTTACTCGTTAGTCCAAATTCAACGAAACCAACGGTCATGTCTTCGTTATGATCTCCTCTATCCAGTAAAATAACTCAAACATGTTTTTGAAAGTTTAAAATTTGAATTAGATAAGATTTGAATTCAAACTTCGTTTGATCGTAACTTGAGTTTTATAACTCCGATTTAGTTGATTCTTTTTGCAAATCGAAGCTCTGGACACAAACTTTCTGATAAGGCCAAATACACATAATTTTGGTACTGTTAGAAATTGCTTTATGTTGCGAGAGTTAATCGCTTGGTTTTGATGCTTTCCGAATCGTTTTCTTCGTTCTTTCCGATCTTTTGAGTGATTGCTTATGTGTGGTTACTATTGCTTGCTTACGATAGACTGACCGGAGTGTGACGAGTAGAACTATCAAGAGTTTTGAGTACGAATCATCTTCATCAACATTGCAGGCAAGTAACACTTGATCATGCCTTTTCATACCCAGTTTTATGCATTAGCTCAACCCTCCAACATTGCATGATTAGGATGGCATTTAATTTGTGGGTTGGGAAGTAGATGATGAGGTAGGAACCTATTGTCCTGTTACTATCAAACCCTTGGGAGTTACTTCTACGTGTTGCTTATATTGCTATGCTATGCTCGTAGACGTGGTTTGGGTTTGAGAGATATTCACGACAGATGTGAGATTGTTAATTAATGGTTTACTTTAAGGTGGCAACTTAAATACACATCTGGTGGATTGAGGCACTGGGGACCCAGTGTTGTCTGCTTTTTTGGAAATCTCGGGTACCGTGTGATCTTCCTATGGACCGCCACCCAGGCTCAAAGGGAACTGAGATTATTCATATGTTATGACTGTTACATGATGAACCGCATCCGACATAATTCTCCATCACCGATCCAATGCCCACGAGACTTTCACATATTTTTCTTCGCTCATTTACTTTTCTGTTGCTCTTGTTATAATCACTACAAAACCCAAAATATTACTTTTGCTACCGCTATCAAGCATACTTCCATATTACTTTGCTACTAAACACTTTGCTGCAGATACTAAGTTATCCAGGTGTGGTTGAATTGACAACTCAACTTCTAATACTTGAGAATATTCTTTGGCTCCCCTTGTGTCGAATCAATAAATTTGGGTTGAATACTCTACTCTCGAAAATTGTTGCGATCCCCTATACTTGTGGGTTATCAAGACTATTTTGTGGCGCCGTTGCCGGGGAGCATAGCTCTATTATTTGAGTCACTTGGGATTCATATCTGCTGGTCACTATGAAGTACTTGAAAGATGCAGAAACAAAAATTTATCCCTCAACTACGAGGGGAGGTGAGGAACTGCCATCTAGCTCTGCCCTTGATTCACCTTCTGTTTTGAGTAAGCTTGCGACACCTAAACCTGCTTCTACTATTAATTCTGATATGTCGCATGTTATTGATGATGCCACTTCTGCTATGCATGATACTTATGATGATACTAATTCTATGCTTGATACTACTGTGCCACCTGGTGAATTTCTTGATGAACAACTTGCTAGGGCTAGAGAGAATGAAATTATTGAAACTGATAATATTGATGAAAGTGATGATGAAGGTTCTCCCAATAAATATGAATTGCCTGTTGTGCCCGAGGGCTATGTTATGGATGAAGAAACTGCTAGAGACTTTCTTGCTTGCAATGATAGAAGTGATCTTAAGAAATTATTAGCTAAGTGAAAGTGCAACTATCCCTAGGTGGTTTTGGTAATTCATAACAACATATAGCTCATTGAGCTAATACTATTCCAAGATGAATATGTCAAGAAAGCTTAATGAATGGCATGTCATGGATGATGAAAGTGGATCCCTCAAAATATTAAGGACAAAGGATTGGCTCAAGCTCAAAAGCTCTAGACTCTACATTTTACATTTTAGTGATCCAAGATCACATTGAGTATCTAGGAAAAGCCAATACTATCAAGAAGGGATGAGGTGTTGCTTAATGAGCCTCTTGCTCCATGTGCTTAGTGATATGCTCCAAAACCCTCCACTACTTTCTCACATCCACTTACGACCTAAACCCAAAGTCAAACTCGGCCCTACCGATTCTTTCTATCCAGCGCCACCGAGTTCAAATGTCATAGCCACTGCCACAAACCCTAGGCAAATCGGTCTCACCGATAGGGATCTCGGTCTCAACGAGATGGGATTGTAATCTCTCTGTTTCCCTTCGTAACATTTTGGTCTAACCGAAGTGAGCGATCGGTCCCACCGAGATTGCAACGTAAACTTTCTGTTTCCCTTTCGTAACATTTCGGTCTCACCGAAAAGAGCAAATCGGTCCCACCGAGTTTACCTGACCAACTCTCTGGTTAGCTAATTACCAAAATCGGTCTCACCGAGTTTATGTAATCGGTCTCACCGAGATTACGTTATGCCCTAACCCTAACCATATCGGTCCTACCGAGATGCATTTCAGTCCCACCGAAAATCCTAACGGTCACTAGGTTTACTAAATCGGTCCGACCGAGTTTGATGATTCGGTCCCACCGAGTTTGGTAAATTGTGTGTAACGGTTAGATTTTGTGTGGAGGCTATATATACCCTCCACCTCCTCTTCATTCGTGGAGAGAGCCATCGAACAAACCTACACTTCCAACTTACCAGCTTCGAGAGAGAACCACCTACTCATGTGTTGAGGCCAAGATATTCCATTCCAACCATATGAATCTTGATCTCTAGCCTTCCCCAAGTTGCTTTCCACTCAAATCTTCTTTCCACCAAATCAAAATCCTGTGAGAGAGAGTTGAGTGTTGGGGAGACTATCATTTGAAGCACAAGAGCAAGGAGTTCATCATCAACACACCATTTGTTACTTCTTGGAGAGTGGTGTCTCCTAGATTGGCTAGGTGTCACTTGGGAGCCTCCGACATGATTGTGGAGTTGAACCAAGGAGTTTGTAAGGGCAAGGAGATCGCCTACGTCGTGAAGATCTACCGCTAGTGAGGCAAGTCCTTCGTGGGCGACGGCCATGGTGGGATAGACAAGGTTGCTTCTTTGTGGACCCTTCGTGGGTGGAGCCTCCGTGGACTCGCAAGAACTGCTACCCTCGTGGGTTGAAGTCTCCATCAACGTGGATGTACGATAGCACCACCTATCGGTACCACGACAAAAACATCCGTGTCTCCAATTGCGTTTGAATCCTCCAAACCCTTCCCTTTACATTCTTGCAAGTTGCACGCTTTATTTTCCGCTGCCAATATACTCTTTGCATTTGCTTGAATTGTGTGAAGATTGCTTGACTTGCTCAAAGATAGCTAAAATCTGCCAAAGTCTAAAATTGGGAAAAGGTTAGGTTTTTATTGGTCAAGTAGTCTAATCACCCCCCTCTAGACATACTTCAAGGTCCTACAAGTGGTATCAGAGCTTTGGTCTCCATTTGCTTTGATTTCCATAGCTTTTGGTGGTCATAGCCTTGGTTTCACAACCTAGGAGAGTATGGCGTCTAGCGAGGGAAATTATCATCATAGAGGTCCTTACTATGATGGCACTAATTTTGCTAGTTGGAAGCATAAGATGAAAATGCATATGCTCGGACATAATCCCGCCGTTTGGGCTATTGTGTGTATTGGTTTGCAAGGTGAATTCTTTGATGGGAGAGAACTGAACCGTGAAGCTAGTGCGGAAGAGTTGAAGATGTTGCAATACAACGCTCAAGCTTGTGATATCCTCTTCAATGGATTGTGCCCCGAGGAGTTCAACAAAATCAGCCGTATTGAGAATGCAAAGGAAATTTGTGACACTTTGATTGATATGCATGAAGGTACCGACTCTGTCAAGGAATCCAAGTTGGATGTGCTCCAAAGTTAGCTTGACAAGTTCAAAATGAAGGATGGTGAAGGTGTCGCTGAAATGTACTCTAGGCTTGCTCTTATCACAAATGAGATTGCCGGCTTAGGAAGTGAAGAGATGACCGATAGATTCATCATCAAGAAGATCCTAAGAGCATTGGATGGAAAATATGATACCGTGTGCACATTGATCCAAATGATGCCCAATTACAAAGATCTCAAGCCTACGGAAGTCATTGGAAGAATTGTTGCTCATGAGATGTCACTCAAGGATAAGGAGGAACTTCACAACAAGTCGAGTGGTGCTTACAAAGCCTCACGTGAAGCCCCCACATCATCAAGTGAGAAACAAACCTTCAATGAAGAATTGAGCTTAATGGTGAAGAACTTCAACAAATTCTACAAGAGTAGAAGCAAATAAAGAAGCTCTAAGTCAAGGTCCTACAATGACAAAAGATCTTCTAGTCGAGAGCACAATTGCTACAATTGTGGGAGACCCGGACAGTATTCCAATGAGTGTACGGCACCCTACAAAAGAAGAGAAGATTTTCCCAAGAGAAGAAGTAGAAGAGAAGAATCACCACCAAGAGAGAGAAGGAGTAGAGATGATCGTTATGAACGAAGACCCTCACAGAGAAGCAAGGATTCAGAAAGGAAGGACAAGTCATCAAAGAGCTACACAAAATGAAGACATCAAGCTCATGTTGGTGAATGGGTATCCGGCTCCGACTCCAACCATCACTCCGAAAGAAGCTATCACTCTGACTCCGAATACACTCAAGATGAAGCTGTTGCCGGTCTAGCACTTGTGTCAACCAACTCCTATGACATATTTGAATCACCAAATGAAGGAATTGGTAGATGCTTCACGGCCAAAGGTCCTAAGGTAACACACCCTGAGTATGTTGATTTTGATGTTGATGAAGATGACTTGCTAGGTGATGATGATTTACTTGTTGACAACTCTAGTGATGAATACTATGATGAAACATCAATTAATCATGCTAATCAAGATGAAACGAATGACAATGATAAGGAGAAGATTGAGCGTCTAACTAAAGAACCAAACACTCTTAAGTTAGTTCATGAAACTATCTTCAAAGATCATCGAGAACTTCTAAGGGCTCATGAGAAGTTACCCTTTGAAAAGCTCAATCTTGAGCAAGAGCATGCGTTCTTAAAGGCAATCAATGATGATCTCCATAAGAAAAGTTCTTCTTACATTGCCAAGCGTTTACTCCTATCTACTTACATGCCTCAAGTCAAGTCTAGTAACAAGAACAAGAAATATTCTTCCTCTAGTAGTAACAATAATAATGCTAAATCCAATATTGTTGCTTCTAGTAGTTCTCTTGATTCCACTAATGATCCTCTTAGCCAAGTTACACTTGAGCAAGAAAACAACTTATTGAAGGGAATTATAGAGAAAGGTGTATAACAGAGCCTTGCCGGCAGTAAGTAATTTGAGGAAATTGTACGCAAGCAAGGAAGGCACCGGAAGAATCAAGGTGTTGGTTTTGAACGAAAGTTCAATGCCAATGGAGTTGAGTGGGAAGAAGATCAATACCCCAAGACGAAGTTTGTTCCTCAACAAGAGAAGTATGATCCTACTTCCTTCAAGGGAACACAAGCACAAGATGATCTTCCACCACAAGACCACAAGAACAAAGGCAAGGACAAGCTTCAAGAGGAAATTGATGCATTTGAAGAAGCACCTAAGGCCTTGATCAGGTGGGTTCCCAAGACTACGTCAAGTTCTACTTCATCAAGTACAACTACTACACCAAGGATTCCCATCAAGATGATGTGGATCCCGAAGAAGAAGAACTAGAGAGTTCTTGAGGGTGACTCCGCCAATATTCTTCACTCATATCATTATGGCAAGGACAAGTGCAATCAACTTCCATATCTTGCAGTAGTTCATGGAGTCACAAACCCTCATGTTGGTAAGGCAAGGGACAAGGTAACCTAATGTTTTCATGGACATCATTTTGTGTGCATCACTCTATGTCTATGGATATTCTTGTTTGTTCCTTGTGGGACTAACCCGTGTAGGTATTGAAAGTGAAACTCACTCCAAAGGATTGCTCCAAACGATCTACATCAACACTGAGCATCCACATCTTCAACACCTACATGAAGTCATCATCGACAAAACCCAAGGTTAGTTTATCCCTCTAAGGGGGGATCTCACATCTAGGGGGAGCTTCACTCTAAGAATTGAGTCAAAGCAAATCTAATGATGTGAACACATAAATGCTTTTTGTAAAAGTGGAAACCCCACTTGAGCTTAAACGATGAGTATGACCTATGGTCAAATGTTCTTATTTGACTCCTAAGTCAATATACTCATATATAGATGACCTAGTCATCGCCAATTGTTTGATAGATGCTAGAATTGGTTGTGCATGCTTTGTCACATATTTCATTTGTCATCTTATTGTGTGAGCATGTTGGTTGCACATTTACTCATTCGAGGACATCCACTTGTTGTTTTGATTGATTGGCTTCTTTTTCTTTAGCCAAGTGGATGGACAAGAATGCCTAAGAACCTTCTCTAGCTATCTATGCTTTTCTTGTCTTAAACTCTATTCATGCTACATCACAAAATGATCAAGTCAGATTCGAACCACTCTGTGTGAGGAGCACTCGGAGTCCCCGATTCGTCATAGACTTAAACTTCCAAAACTTCTTTGTGATTTTCGGTCTGACCGATTCTTCCATTTCGGTCATACCGAGATTACTAAGTCGATCTAGGTTTTCATCTCGGTGCAACCGATTTGTACTTTTCGGTCACACCGAGTTGCTATAACTATTCACAGTTTTGCATCTCGGTGCCACCGAGTTGTACCACTCGGTCACACCGACAGGGTCGGGCTATATATACGCACGGGCAAAATTTGGAAAACTTTCTCCGAATCTTCTCGCCCGCGCATAGCTCGCTCTACCAACTTGGTCTACGGATCGTCGACCTCGTCGCCAGCTGCCTCCTGTCGCTGGTCTCCGCCGCCGTCAACGGAATTCTCCTCCGCCATCGCCGCCGTAGCGAGTTCCCGCCGAACTAGGGTATGAACTCGATCACAGTGCTTTCCTCGTCCGATTCTCAGCACATTGTGTTCATTATGCATCTTGCCACGATTGAAACACTCCTATCTAGTCAAATCAATCCTTAGAATAGTTGCGATTCTAAAATTTAGGGTTAGGTTTCCGCCGAAACTATCTCGGACCCACCGAGTTGAAAAACTCGGTCCCACTGATTTGGCTAATGCCATTGCACTAGTAAGTCTCAGTCTGACCGAGAATTGCTAATCGGTGTGACCGTTCAGAACTTTGTGAAACCCTAGCAGTCTCGGTGCCACCGAACTGTGACTCGGTCTGACCGAGTTCACTAGTTTAGGTTCCAAAACTGCTTTGGTATCATCAAGTTTGAAAATCAGTAGACCCGAAATGTTTTCAGTGGGAAACTAAAACTAACTTTTTTGAATCATTCTTTTGCAAAAATCTCTGCATTTTGTGATGCTCATTCACTCTACCTCATCTATAACTATTCACAGGGTCAGCGATCGGTTGAAAGATGTCGCACCAAAGTGATAGCCAGAACAAATCTGAAGAGCAGATCCAATTGAGCGAGGGCACTAGTCCCTCAAGCAGCTTATATGAGGGGAGCAGAAGCACTCCGAGCAATTTGCCCAAGGCTGCCACAAGGACAAGAAAGAAGAAGACCTCAGAGTCTGAGGATGAGTATTATGTGGAAGTTGAGGATGAGGCAAGCTCCAAGAAGAAAGTGCTCAAGAGGGAGTTCAGCTCATCTGCAGTGAAGCTTGGTTTGAAAATCAAAAGGCCAGAAGGTAGACAACCAATGTCCAAAGCCAGAGTGTCTACTCAAGCTCCTTTGGAATCTCAACCCAAAGAGCCTCTGTTGCAGAGAGGAAAGAAAAGGAAAGAAAGGGTCAAGAAGACCATGGCAAGAGTGATTGGGAAGCCTTCCATGATGGAAGAGGAGGAAGAAGAAGAGGTTGCAGAACCAGCACCCAAGGCACAAAAGCTGATGGGTGATGCTATCAAATCAGGGGCTGCAACTTCCAAGCCCAAAGCTGCCCCCAAGCCCAAGAATGCACCCAAGAGGAATACCAGGAGCATACCAGCAGCTGAAAAGAACAAGGCCCCAATGCCTGAGGTTGAGGCTGAGGAAGATGAAGAAGGGCAGGTCCTAAGGAAGCTCAAACCCAAGATTCCAGACCACAATGATGCTCATCCTGTGGCTGAAAACATGAAGATCAGGAGAGATCATGGGTTGAGGCTATGGAGAGAGTCAGATCCATATGCCACGAGGAGAAGGACTGCTGTGGACTACAGGTTCCACACCAAGGAGCAGCAGGACTTTTATGAGACTATCTTGCTGGATAAGAAGCCCATAGTTTGCGATATGAGATGGGTCGACTGGACCTACATGAAGAAGAACGCAGAACACTACCCTGTAGTATATGACAGCTTCAGTGCGTGTGGAGTTGCTGATTTTGTTGGGCAGAAGCTCACCAACTGGAACGATGAACTTATCATGCAATTCTACTCCACAACACATTTCTATCCAGATGGCAGGATAGTGTGGATGTCAGAAGGAACCAGATATCAGTCTACCATAGAGGAATGGGCAAGTTTGATCAATGCCCCAAAGGAAAGTGAGGATGACCTGGACATATATGGTAAGAAGAAAATGGATCATAACTCTATGTCAGACATGTACAAGGAGATCCCAGATGATGCACTTGAGACCTTCAAGTTTGGATCAGTCCATTTTCTGCTGTCAGGGCTGCCTACGATCAACTGGATCTTAAGGCATACTCTATTGCCCAAATCAGGTGACCATAACATGATTAGAGGGCATGCAATCAATTTGCTTCATGTTTTTGATGTGCCTCAGAAATTCAAGGTCATGAGCCTCATAGTTGAGACAATTAAGAGGACAGCAGCAGCAGATCAGAAGAGGAGCTGTGGTTATGCCCCACAGATTCAGGAGTTGATAAACTCGAAGATGGGCACAGGAAAGTATCTATTGGATAAGGAACACATGGTTCTCTATCATGAATTTGAGGACTATCGAGTTGTCATGACTGAGAATGAACCATCATCAGTGCAAGCTCAGGAGAGAAAGGAGAAGGCAAGGCAAGAGAAAGCTGCAAAGATGCCCACTCTAGCAGAGGCATCGGAGTACTTTCTGAAGAACAAGCAGGAGCAGCTAGGTTACTTGATAGCATCAACTCTATGGATTGAGAAGGGGTTGGCCACCCTAACTCAAAACCAGGAGAGCCTGGAGAGAATCATGGAACAAAAATTCTATGATCTTGATGTCAAAGTGACTGAGATTCAGTCAGCTGTGGAGCAGTTACAAGATGATATGCAGGAGAGGAAGGGCAAGACGACAACTGATGCATTTGCCAGAGTGCCTAGAGCTCAGAGGTCAGCTGCAGTGCCAACTACAGACACCAGAGCCACTTCTTCAGCTCCAGCTACAGCTCCAGCTCAACCAGCTCCAGCTCCAACTTCTTCAGCTCCTACCACGTCTACTGATGCGTTCATCCTTGGAGTCCTGTCTACACCACCACCAGAAGACCAAGCCTGAGAGACGACATAGTGCTATGCATTTTCTAGGAACTTTTTGGTAACTTGTTGCCAAAGGGGGAGAAAAATTTATAGATCATAGGCTTCGAGAGAGAGAGTTTTGCTTTTGTTCTCTCTTGTCTTCTTGGTTGAACTTTATTTGCGTTTGATTGCTTGAGATACTATGCATTACCTGTGAGACATTGATGATCATGTGTTTGATCATAAGCTACACTTATGCTTTTTATGATATTATCTTATTTATCCTTATATGATCATTCACTGTGCTTGGTGATGAGTGCATGTATTCAATCGTTATTATTTTGAGCGCTCCACCAAGATGTATGTGACATGGAAGAGTAACCCATGAGCCTAATTTCTTATGCATTTGCAGTCCAAAGCAAATCTTAATATATGCACAAATTTAGGGGGAGCTCTTGCTTATCACACACTTCTCAAAGCGACGATGTTTTTCAATTTTATTATCATTTGTCGAAGCTTTGATCTATATGTTGTCATCAATTACCAAAAAGGGGGAGATTGAAAGTGCAACTATCCCTAGGTGGTTTTGGTAATTCATAACAACATATAGCTCATTGAGCTAATACTATTCCAATATGAATATTTCAGGAAAGCTCAATGAATGGCATGGCATGGATGATGAAAGTGGATCCCTCAAAATATTAAGGACAAAGGATTGGCTCAAGCTCAAAAGCTCAAGACTCTACATTTTACATTTTAGTGATCCAAGATCACATTGAGTCTCTAGGAAAAGCCAATACTATCAAGAAGGGATGAGGTGTTGCTTAATGAGCCTCTTGCTCCATGTGCTTAGTGATATGCTCCAAAACCCTCCACTACTTTCTCACATCCACATATGACCTAAACCCAAATTCAAACTTGGCCCTACCGATTCTTTCTATCCGGCGCCACCGAGTTCAAATGTCATAGCCACTGCCACAAACCCTAGGAAAATCGGTCTCACCGATAGGGATCTCGGTCTCACCGAGATGGGATTGTAATCTCTCTGTTTCCCTTCGTAACGTTTCGGTCTAACCGAAGTGAGCGATCGGTCCCACCGAGATTGCAATGTAAACTTTCTGTTTCCCTTTCGTAACATTTCGGTCTCACCGAGAAGAGCTAATCGGTCCCACCGAAGTTTACTCGACCAACTCTCGGTTAGCTAATTACCAAAATCGGTCTCACCGAGTTTGTGTAATCGGTCTCACCGAGATTACGTTATGCTCTAACCCTAACCATATCGGTCCTACCGAGATGCATGTCAGTCCCACCGAAAATCCTAACGGTCACTAGGTTTACTAAATCGGTCCAACCGAGTTTGATGATTTGGTCCCACCGAGTTTGGTAAATTGTGTGTAATGGTTAGATTTTGTGTGGAGGCTATATATACCCCTCCACCTCCTCTTCATTCATGGAGAGAGCCATCAGAACAAACCTACACTTCCAACTTACCGGTTCTGAGAGAGAACCACCTACTCATGTGTTGAGGCCAAGATATTCCATTCCAACCATATGAATCTTGATCTCTAGCCTTCCCCAAGTTGCTTTCCACTCAAATCTTCTTTCCACCAAATCAAAATCCTGTGAGGGAGAGTTGAGTGTTGGGGAGACTATCATTTGAAGCACAAGAGCAAGGAGTTCATCATCAACACACCATTTGTTACTTCTTGGAGAGTGGTGTCTCCTAGATTGTCTAGGTGTCACTTGGGAGCCTCCGACAAGATTGTGGAGTTGAACCAAGGAGTTTGTAAGGGCAAGGAGATCACCTACTTCGTGAAGATCTACCGCTAGTGAGGCAAGTCCTTCGTGGGTGACGACCACGGTGGGATAGACAAGGTTGCTTCTTCGTGGACCCTTCATGGGTGGAGCCCTCCATGGACTCAAAGAACTGCTACCCTCGTGGGTTGAAGTCTCCATCAACGTGGATGTACGATAGCACCACCTATTGGAACCATGACAAAAACATCCGTGTCTCCAATTGCGTTTGAATCCTCCAAACCCTTCCCTTTACATTCTTGCAAGTTGCATGCTTTATTTTCCGCTGCCAATATACTCTTTGCATGATTGCTTGAATTGTGTGAAGATTGCTTGACTTGCTCAAAGATAGCTAAAATCTGCCAAAGTCTAAAATTGGGAAAAGGTTAGGTTTTTATTGGTCAAGTAGTCTAATCACCCCCCCTCTAGACATACTTCAATGTCCTACACTAAGCTTAAACAAAAAACTCTGAATGTTAGAATGAAATATGATCCCGCTTATGCTAATTCACCTATCTTTGTTACTGATAAGGATTATGAATTCTCTATTGATCCTGATATAATTACTTTAGTTTAATCTGATCCTTTTTATGGCTATGAATCTGAAACTGTTGTGGCACATCTTACTAAATTAAATGATATAGCCACCCTGTTCACTAATGATGAGAGAACCCTCTACTTTTATATCCTTAAAATATTTCCGTTCTCATTAAAGGGTGATGCTAAGATATGGTTTAATTCTCTTGATCCTGGTTGTGTGCGTAGTCCCTAGGATATGATTTATTACTTCTCTGCTAAATATTTCCCCTCGCATAAGAAACAAGCTGCTTTAAGGGAAATATATAATTTTGTGCAAATTGAAGAAGAGAGTCTCCCACAAGGTTGGGGGAGGCTTCTCAAATTACTTAATGCTTTGACTGATCATCCTCTCAATAAAAATGAAATACTTGATATCTTTTATAATGGACTAACCGATGCTTCCAGAGACCACCTGGATAGTTGTTCTGGTTCTGCTTTCAGGGAAAGAACACCAGATGAAGCTGAAATTCTATTGAATAAAATGTTGACAAATGAAAATAATTGGACACTTCCTGAGCGAATTCCTGAACCAACTCCTAAGCCAACTCCGAAGAAGAGGGGTGTTCAATTTCTAAGTCCTGAAGATATGCAAGAGGCAACGAAATCTATGAAAGAAAAAGGTATAAAAGCTGAAGATGTTAAGAATTTACCTCCTATTGAAGAATTACATGGTCTTAATTTACCGCCTATTGAAGAAATATATGATCTTAATCCATCACCTATGGAAGAAACACATGGTCTTGATAACCCGACACAGGTAGTAAAGGTAAATTCTCTCTATAGATTTGATGAAGGTGATATTCCTCACTATAAGTCTGCTAGACAATGCTTAGATGAGTCTGGCAATTTTATTGTTAAACAAGAAAACTTCAATCCTTATATTGGTAGACAATTGAAATACAATTCCGATATGCTTGGAAACTTGAGTGATTATATGGCTAGAGTTAAAGGTGAACTTAAACTCATTCATAAACATGCTTCTATGGTTACCACTCAAGTAGAACAAGTACTTAAGGCTCAGAATGATTTGCTCAATGAATTGAATAGTAAGAATAATGATTATGCTGTTAGAGTGGCTACTAGAACTGGTAAAATGACTCAAGAACCTTTGTATCCTGAAGGCCATCCTAAGAGAATTGAGCAAGATTCTCAGAGAAATAATATAGATGCACCTAGTCCTTCTAAAAAGAAGAAAAAGAAAAATGATAGGACTTTGCATGCTTCTAGTGAACCTATTGCTGAAACACCTGAGAATCCAAATGATATTTCTATTTCTGATGTTGAAACACAGTCTGGTAATGAACATGAACCTAGTGATAATATTAATGATAATGTTCATGTTGATGCTCAACCTAGCAATGATAATGATGTAGAAATTGAACCTGCTGTTGATCTTGATAACCCACAATCAAAGAATCAACGTTATGATAAGAGAGACTTTTTTGCTAGGAAGCACGAAAAAAAAAGAGAGCCATGGGTTTAGAAACCCATGCCTTTTCCTCCCAAGCCATCCAAGAAAAAGGACGATGAGGATTTTGAGCGCTTTGCTGAAATGATTAGACCTATCTTTCTGTGTATGCGATTAACTGATATGCTCAAAATGAATCCTTATGCTAAGTATATGAAAGAAATTGTTACTAATAAAAGGAAGATACCGGAAGCTGAAATTTCCACCATGCTTGCTAATTATACTTTTAAGGATGGAATACCAAAGAAACTAGGAGATCCAGGAGTACCAACTATACCATGCTCCATTAAAAGAAATGTTGTTAGAACTGCTTTATGTGATCTTGGAGCCGGTGTTAGTGTTATGCCTCTCTCTTTATATCGTAGACTTGATTTGAATAAGTTGACACCTATTGAAATATCTTTGCAAATGGCTGATAAATCAACTACTATACCTATCGGTATTTGTGAGGATGTGCATGTTGTTGTTGCAGATGTTACTATTTTAACGGACTTTGTTATTCTTGATATTCCCGAGGACGATAGTATGTCTATTATTCTTGGAAGAACCTTTTTGAATACTGCAGGGGCTGTTATTGATTGCAACAAAGGCAACACCACTTTTCATGTTAATGGTAATGAGCATACGGTACACTTTCTGAGGAAACAACCTCAAGTCCGCAGTATCAATTCTATTGTTAAAATTCCATCGATTATTTTTGGAGGTTTTGAATTTCCTCTTCCTACTGTCAAGAAGAAATATGATATTCTTATTATTGGGGATGTGCATATCCCCGTTGAGGTAACATAGTGTTATTAGAAATTTCTCCGGTTCCATTTTACTCGAAATGAGTTTGTTAACAAGACTTGATCAACCTTGTTAGTGGATTCCTTTTGATGAGCATGAGATGGATGAAGTTAGAAAGCACAACCTTTTGTACCCTTCTTTTACTTTCCGTTATTTAGTTGAAATAAAATAAAAATAGTATTTTTCTGTCTGTTTTCTGATTTATCCGTGCAATATAAAAATACCCCGAAAATAAAAGTTCTCCAAATGCCCTGTCAATTTAATATGATTTTTTTCTGGAATATTTGAGAATATTTGGCACTGAGAACACAACAGGGGGAGCAAGCACCTGGCCACGAGGGTCCAGGGTGCGCCCCCTGCCTCGTGGGCCCATGGTGGCTCCCCTCCACTTATTCCTGCACCCACACACTTCTTCTTCCTCCAAAAAAAAATCACCAACCAGCTCAAGCACGAGTTCTAGCTCATTTTTCTATGATTTTCGATCTCCTTGCTAGAAGCACCTCTCACAAAACTGCTTTAGGGGATTGTTCCTTGGTATGTGACTCCTCCATTGGTCCAATTAGTTTTTGTTCTAGTGCTTTATTCATTGCAAATGTGTGCTGCCTAGGTGACCATGTTCTTGAGTTTGCATGTCCAATTTATATGGTTCCAAGTAGTTCTAATGCATGATATAGTCTCTACGCACTTGTAGGAGTAGTTGCTATCAATTTTGTTGAGCTTGGTTCACTTTTATTTGAAGTAACTAAAAATTTCAGAAATTTTTCAAAGGAAGAAATATGTTTAGGAAAATGTACCAAGGTGGTTCTTCAAGGAAACAAGGACCCAGGCTTGCAATGCGTGATGCTGATGATGAGCCACCAAGGGACGCTCCCGTGCGGCCTTGTGAATGGCCTTCAGAGGACTTCATGGATCAAGCTGGAATTAAGGAAGAATTTAACGCATACTTGCGTAACGCTGATCTTGTGAGCTTCGAGGCAGAAAAGTGCCGCCAGTACCACTATCTCACTAGTTTCTTTGTTAGGAGGTTTGAATTTTCATCTTCACGCAATTCTCAAACTGTCCTGTTTGATCTTTATGAAAAATTCTTATACTATGGACTTAGAGGATTTTACCACTGCTTGCAAACTTCCACAATGGGGTAGTGCTAGTGAACCTCGCAAATCTGAATTTAGAGATTTTCTTGCTAGTATAACTGTGGGGGAATCTAGAGACATAGCACAAGCTACCATAGGGAGCATTCATTTTCCTGCTATACATGATTTTGCTCTCTTCATAGGTAGGTTCATAAATGGTAAGGATGAAGCATGTCACCTGTGTGTCCCTGACCTCAGTATTCTCAGGAGTGCTGTGTTAGGAAATAAACATTATAATTTGGGAGCCGTTGTTGCACGTAGGTTGCATCATAATAGATTTAATGGAGATTTCTTTGGTGGAATTTATGCAAGCCGTATAGCTAATTTTCTTGGTGTAGCCATACGTGAGGATGATATTGAGTTGGATCCTGCTTATTTGATTTATGAGGCTATGGTTCGTCATCATTTTGTTGAGAGGAACGATCAGTTCCTCCAGTACCAACTAATCTTTGACAGACGACACACCTATCATGTCGCTCTCCCTGCTTCTACTTTCTTTGACTTTCAGGCAAAGGGGAGATATTACCTAACCAGAGAGGAGGCGGAAGAGTATAAGAGGAGGGCTGAGATAGCTCGCCTCCAAGCTGCAGCCCACGATGCCATGACTGGTGCATCTCAGTACGACCCCAACTATAACTTTGGATACCCTCCAGGCCAGCCGTGGCCATAGACCAATTTAGGCCAAAAGCCTAAGCTTGGGGGAGTACGTATTTCTCACTGACATTACATTTATGTTCACACACTCATTGCTAGATATCGGTGATCATACTTTTTCACTGTAATATCCATGCTAGATTATTTTCCTTTTTATGCTTTCTTCTTCTATGTTTGAAAAACCTTAAGAAAAACCAAAAAAAAAATTAGTTGTAGCTTTAGCTAGTTTACTTTTCATGTTGCAGTAGTAATAATTAAAAGAAAACCCAAAAAGATTTCCTATTATTCTTTTTGCTTGTTGGGAGCTTTCCTCTGTAAATAGTTTTATTTCTTTTCTTTTCTTTGGGGGTCGATAGGAGAAGACCATGATTAAATTGTTGAAGTGGCTCTTATATGCATTATTGTTGATTTAACCAAGAGCCCATATTGCCTTGTCTTCTCCTGTTTATTGATTGCTCGCAGATTCCAACTTAGTCCAATGCACATGCACTCTTATTATTTTTCACATCATTCGGTCGTGCAAGTGAAAGGCAATTATGACGATATATGATGAATTGATTGAGATGAGAGAAGCTGGTATGAACTCGACTTCTCTTGTTTTTGTAAATATGATTAGTTCACGTTCCTGATTCAGCTTATTATGAATAAACATGTTTGCAATGACAATTAGAGATTATAGTTACTTATGCCATGCTTAATTAGATAGGAGCTTATAATGGTTTACCTTTCTTGCCAACATGCTATTAAAATGGTTGCGATGTGGTATGATGGGGTGGTATCCTCCTTTGAATGATTTGAGTGACTTGACTTAGCACATGTTCACACATGTAGTTGAAACAAAATCAACATAGCCTTCACGATATTTATGTTCATGGTGGATTATATCCTACTCATGCTTGCACTCAATGTTTATTAATTTTAATGCATGTTCATGACTGTTGTCGCTCTCTAGTTGGTCACTTCCCAGTCTTTTGCTAGCCTTCACTTGTACTAAGCGGGAATACTGCTTGTGCATCCAATCCCTTAAACCCCAAAGTTATTCCATATGAGTCCACTGAAGGAAATATGCCCTAGAGGCAATAATAAAGTTATTATTTATTTCCTTATATCATGATAAATGTTTATTATTCATGCTAGAATTGTATTAACTGGAAACATAATACATGTGTGAATACATAGACAAACAGAGTGTCACTAGTATGCCTCTACGTGACTAGCTCGTTAATAGAAGATGGTTATGTTTCCTAACCATAGACATGAGTTGTCATTTGATAACGGGATCACATCATTAGGAGAATGATGTGATTGACTTGACCCATTCCGTTAGCTTAGCACTCGATCGTTTAGTATGTTGCTATTGCTTTCTTCATGTCTTATACATGTTCCTATGACTATGAGATTATGCAACTCCCGTTTATCGGAGGAACACTTTGTGTGCTACCAAACGTCACAAAATAACTGGGTGATTATAAAGGTGCTCTACAGGTGTCTCCGAAGGTACTTGTTGGGTTGGCGTATTTTGAGATTAGGATTTGTCACTCCGATTGTCGGAGAGGTATCTCTGGGCCCACTCGGTAATGCACATCACTTAAGCCTTGCAAGCATTGCAACTAATGAGTTAGTTGCGGGATGATGTATTACAGAACGAGTAAAGAGACTTGCCGGTAACGAGATTGAACTAGGTATTGAGATACCGATGATCGAATCTCGGGCAAGTAACATACCGATGACAAAGGGAACAACGTATGTTATTATGCGGTCTGACCGATAAAGATCTTTGTCGGTGTAAAAACCGGGGATCTCGGGTAGGGGGTCCCGAACTGTGCGTCTAGGCGGATGGTAACAGGAGACAAGGGACACGATGTTTTTACCCAGGTTCGGGCCCTCTCGATGGAGGTAATACCCTACTCCTGCTTGATTAATATTGATGATATGGGTAGTACAAGAGTAGATCTACCACGAGATCAGAGAGGCTAAACCCTAGAAGCTAGCCTATGGTATGATTGTTGTTCGTCCCCACGGACTAAAACCCTCCAGTTTATATAGACACCGATAGGGTTAGGGTTACACGAGTCGGTTACAATGGTAGGAGATCTACATATCCGTATCGCCAAGCTTGCCTTCCACGCCAAGGAAAGTCCCATCCGGACACGGGACGAAGTCTTCAATCTTGTATCTTCATAGTCTAGGAGACCGGCCAAAGATGATAGTTCGGCTATCCGGACACCCCCTAGTCCAGACTCCTCAAGAGCCCTCGAACCAGGCTTCAATGACGACGAGTCTGGCGTGCATATTGTCTTCGCATTGCAAGGCGGGTTCCTCCGAATACTTCATAGAAGGTTTTGAACACAATGATAGTGTCCGGCTCTGCAAAACAAGTTCCACATACCACCGTAGAGAGAATAATTTTTGCACAGATCTGCTGACGTATTCCGCGGCGTGACATCACACCACGGCCAAGATTTTATACGAATCGTTTTTTTACTGTTCCACCTTAGCGCGTCTAGCGAGGCGGTTTCCTTGGCACGTCTTATCAAAGCATAGATCATGCCCCCTTATTACGGGATTCTCATCAATACGGACGTGGGTAACCCAACCGTGCCCGTTGGCACGCCTCCTCTATCGAAGGCGAGTCCCAATCGACCACGACACTACTAGAAAAAGGGCTATAGATGGGATTGACACTAATGGCGCACCAGAAAGTTGGTGCGCCATTAGTATATACTAATGGCGCACCACATGCTAATGCGCCATTAGAGTTGAAACTACTAATGGCGCACCATGCAAAGGGTGCGCCATTAGTATCAATTTTTTTGAACTAGTGCGCTGTCCAAACATACTAATGGCGCATCCTGCTAAGCGCGCCATTAGTAGTTGTAACTACTAATGGCGCACCAAGCAATAGGTGCGCCATTAGTATAGAAATTTTTTTGAACTAGTGCGCTTGTCAAAACATACTAATGGCGCATCCCGACGGTGCACCATTAGTAGTTGTAACTACTAATGGCGCACCATGCAAGTGGTGCGCCATTAGTATAATTTTTTTGAACTAGTGCGCTTGTCCAAACATACTAATGGCGCATCCGCACGAAATCGCCATTAGTAGTTGTAACTACTAATGGCGCACCGCGCAAGGGTGCGCCATTAGTATTTTTTATTTTTGCAAATCTACTAATGGCGCACCGCCAGAGGTGCGCCATTAGTTACTGGATTACTAATGGCGATTTAGTGCTGGTGCGCCATTAGTAAGTGGGCAGCAACAAGATATTTTGGACAGCCTCTCCTACCCACACTCACTTTCTCCCCACTTCATTCTCTCCACCTCCTCCTTGTCTCGGTGCCTCCTCTTTTCACCTCATTTCCACCATAGATTCATTCAAATTAAGTGGTTAAATTACCTTGTTTTAATAGGTAAGTAAGGGGAAGCTATATTTATGTTGTTCTCCCTACAACAATGTGCACATGCACTTTTTACGGCCTAGCTAGATCTATGTATGTTCGTGGTGTTGCATATGTTTGTGGTGTTGCATATGTGTTTGTGTTTGGAGGTGTACGGTATTTGAAATGCGATAGTTGCCAATATTTTGCGGAATGTTGATTCATTTCCGTTTAAGCGAGAATTTTGGCATTAAGCATTCTTTTTGGTCCTATTTTAGGGAAAGTCATGCCAAATTTTTGTTTGGTTCTAAAATATCGTTTTGCTCTACCCATGGCGACCATAGTCCGCACGATGACCGAAGGCATCGTGAATAGGTTTTGAGGTCCGCGAAGGCCGAGATGCTTCAAAAGAACGAGACGGAGATAAGATGTCCGTGTCGAAGATGCAAGTGAAGAGCCTTATTGCGGACCCGGATTCGGCAGGTGCGGGACCACCTGCTCTTGCGTGGTTTCATGGATGGCTATCGGTGGCAAGGTGATGAAGATGACTACGAAGTCGCCCATGGGGGCGGGCAAGAAATGAGGAAGGGCAGCAAGACAACCACCGCGGCTCGGGCGGGCGAGAAGACGAAGAATCCCGTGAGATGATCACGACGGTGATCTTGTACACGATCATCATGTAGAAGATGCAGGACATGATGACGAGGAAGATGCCGAGCAGGCGACGGGCATGATCATGAAGATGATGATGCGGCGGAGCGACGACGCTGGACCATCGATGGGCTGGGTGCAGGACCCTCATATTCAAGAGCTGCTTCTCAAGCGGACGGATAACGCCAGAGCTGCCGCCGAGAGAAAGCCAAGATGGATCAACTTGAGTTAGACGCGTTACTCCATTGTATGAAGGATGCAGGCCCGAGGATACCGCTGAAAGTAACGCTCATGGCTCGGAGATGAAGGTAAAACACAAAATGACCGACGCATGCTTCGACGAGAACATGTCATTCTGGCACGAACGTCTTCCCAAGGGGAACAAGTGCCCGACTAGTTTGGAGGAGGCGAAGAAAATCGTGTGTCCTCTCGATTTACCGCGCGTGAAATACCATGTGTGCATGAACAATTGCATCATTTATCGTGGCGAGCACGCGAGTCTACCATATGTCCGGTGTCGGCGTCACTCGATACAAGAAGAGGAAGAAAGCTCCTCGAAAAGTGGTGTGGTACTTTCCGATCACTCCTCGTCTGCAGCGCTATTTCGCGGACCCTAAGGTAGCAAAGCTCCTGCGTTGGCACGCGGATAGGGAGGAGAAGAAGCGAGAAGATGACGCAAATGATCCGGAGATAGATAAAAAAGACAAGATGCTGAGTCACCCTAAGGATGCGAGCCAGTGTAGCGTTGAACTTCAAGACTCGAATTTGGGAACGATCCAAGGAACATCGTGCTGGGCGCGAGCACCGATGGAGTCAATCCGTTTGGCAGCCGAGAAGCACACATAGCACCTGGCCTGTGTTTGTGTGGATGTACAACCTTCCCCTAGTTGTGCATGAAGAGGAAGTACATTCACATGAGTATGCTAATTGAAGGGCGAAACAACCAGGGAACGACATCAATCTTTATCTGGGGCTGCTGAAGAGGAGCTTGACACGCTGTGGAAAACGCCAGTGTCGTGGGGCGCGCAGAGAAAGAATATTTCCCTATGAGAGCCGCCTTTGCTCCACGACGGTGCACGACTATCTCGATTACGGATATCTCGCAAGGGGCAGGTAGTCCACGGATTTTCTGGATCGTAAGGTGCATGGATGACACAACGTATCGCCAGCTAGATAGAGATCCGGGTCTTGAAAACCGTGTTCATGGGACATCGAAGGTGGCTTCGCGACGATGACCCGTGGAGGAAACGCAAGGATTTGTTCGATGGTGAAACCGAACCCAAAACGCCTGTACGAGGAGCGGCGAGAAATAGACAAGCTATTGAAAAATTGGAAAGACTGCCCACCGCCGAAAGAAGCAAAAGGCGCGAGCCGAAAGAAGCGAAAGGCGCGAGAGCAGCTGCTGAAGGTATGGAAAACGAGGTCTGTTTTACGGGACTTGCCGTCTTGGAAGATCCACCGTGTGCCTCACAGCCTTGATGTCATGCATATCACGAAGAGCGTGTGCGAGTCTGCTTGGTACCCTACTCAACATGCCGAGAGGACCAAAGATGGGCCGAAAGCAAGGGCAGACTTGAAATCAATGGGCATCAGGCAGGAGCTTCACGCTAATGATGATGATGATGATGATGATGAGGCGAAGCAGGACACAGAAAGTCGTCGCAAAGGCAAAAAGGCCAAGAAGACCGGAAATGACTACCCTCCCGCGTGCTTCACTCTAAGTCAGGAGGAGATCGAGCAGTTTTCACCTGCCTCCTAGGAGTAAAACTTCCTTCTGATTCTGCTGGGAAGATAAGCAGATACCTAGACCCAGTGAAGCGAAGTTCAGCGGGATGAAGTCTCACGACGGTATCGCGTCTTGATGACGCAGATACTTCCAGTTGCAATCCGTGGGATCATGGACACGCACGTCCGTGAAACGCTATTTGGCCTATGCAACTTCTTCGACGTCATCTCTCGGAAGTCGATTGGCGTGAGGCAACTCAGAAGGCTACAGGAAGAGATCGTGGTGATACTATGCGAGCTTGAGATGTACTTCCCGCCCGCATTCTTCGACGTTATGGTGCATCTGCTGGTCCATATAGTGGAGGATATCATCCAACTCGGGCCGACGTTCCTGCACAACATGATGCCGTTCGAAAGGATGAATGGTGTCCTCAAAGGATACGTTCGCAACATGTCACGTCCAGAAGGAAGCATAGCCAGGGGCTTTCTGACCGAAGAGTGCGTCTCCTACTACACGAATTATCTAGGCATCGATGGTCGACTCGCCAACTTTGAAAGAGCAAACCTAGTCGCGCTACAACACATAGACGTGGTCGATCCTTGGGTGGTACAGCACAAAACCTTTATTAAGAAGACGTACAATGACCGAGGCCAACAGAGGACGGACGGAGATATACTCAAAGAGCACAACTCATGTTTCACGCGTTGGTTCAAACAGAAGCTTCTGTCGTACCCTTTACATGAGGATTCTTCCGCGGAAGAACAACTCATATTCGCCTTGTCACAGGGCGCCGAGCACAACCTGAGGACCTATGAGGCGTCGATATCAACGGCTACACATTCTACACCGAGGCCAAGGACATTAAGAGCGATGGTTATCAGAACTCCGGGGTAACGATGGAATCCTACACCGGTAACGACAAGGACAGATACTACGGAAGGATCGAGGAGATCTAGGAGCTGAGCTCTGCCGAGAGAAGGTCCCATGTTCCGTGTCGATGGGCCAAGAACGTCATAAAAGAAAACCGGTATTTCACCACCATGGTTATACCCGAAGCCAAATCCAAGACCGCGGGCGCAAACGTCACCGCGAAAAATGAGCCATGGGTACTGGCTTCCCAAGTGGACCAATGCTTCTTCATTACCGACCCGCCAAAGCCCAGTCGTGTTGTCGTGAGGAGAGGTAAAAGGAAGATCATCGGAATGGATGGAGTAGCCAATGAGCAAGACTTCGACAAGTACGGCTACCCGAGGATCGAACATGACGACGATGATGAAGTAGCAGCATACACCACAAGAAGAAGCAGGACCACCCTACCTAAAGGACGTCCGTTTCATAGAAGAACTCCATTTGCGAAAAAGAAGGGCAAGAAGATTGTGAAGAGATAGCTAGCTAAGATCGATTGTATTTAAATCGTAGACTTCATTTCTCGATTGTATTTCATGGGCACTTTTTGAACTATCATGAATATTTTTTAATTTCATGGACACTCGATCCCCCTCCATCTCGATCGCTATCCCACCTCGCCAGATCCGGTCCACCGGCCGCCGCCGCCGACCGCCCGCACCCTCGATTCCCCTACTCAACCGCCACGACCCCCGCACCCTCCCTACTCAACCGCCGCCCCTCCCCCGCACCCTCCCTACTCAACCGCCACATTGACCCTCGCACCCCTCCCTACTCAACACGCCGCCGACCCCCCCGCACCCCACCCCAAATATTACTATCTTATAAAAATATTACTGTTATGATTTAAACAAGTTTGAACATATTTAAACACAAGTAAGTATCAAACAGCATTTTAATGCATAAAAAAATTGTGGAGCCTGGAATCGAACCCAGGACCTCCCAGTGTGAGAACTAGCTGCTGACCAAATGAACTAGTAGAGAAGACTTGATGTGTATCAGGTCCAGTGGTAGATAACCCTGTTGGCTCGGGCGAAGTAAAAAAATACTAATGGCGACTGGGTGAGGTGCGCCATTAGCATGTATGTACTTATGGAGCACCGAGGGGTGGTGCGCCATTAGTATTGTGCCGCCCCTCTGTATCAGATCCCTCTCTCTCCTCGCCCTCGCCCATGATCCCTTCCCTCTCTCCTCTCCCGACGCCGCCCGCCGCCTCGGCGCCTCCCGACACCAGCGCCGCCCCGTCCACACCACACCACCGACGCCTCCCTCTCCCATCCTCCCTTCCTCCCCTCCGCCCCACCCCACTCTCGCCGGGCAGCGCCGCCTGTCCCACACCACACCACCGACGCCTCCTCTCCCCATCCTCCCCTTCCTCCCTCCGACCCCACCCCACTCTCGCCGGAGCAGTGCCGCAGGGCCGACACCAACCTCGCCCTCGCCCGCGCGCGCCGCAACCTCCGCCTTGCCAAGTCCGGAGCTGCTCGTGGAGGAGACGTGGCTGGAGGCGATCTCCGGGGAGGTGCCCGTCTACCCGCCGCCCTCGAGCGCCAGTTTGTCCTCAGCCCGCCGTCGACCTCGTCGATTCAAGCTCGCCGTGCAAGGTATGACGCTACTTCTTCCCCTGCCTCCTCTTGTGCTGATGGCCAGATGGATTTGATTCAGATTGGTTCAGTAAATTAGGCTAGGGTTTGATGGATTCTAGTGATTTGTTCCAAGAACAAGATTGATTCCCCTATCCTGTGATTTAGATTCAATCAATTTGGTTAAGGTGGACATGCTTGTAGAAATCCCCATCTATTTCTTCTTATTAATCCCTGAGAGAAACACGTTAGATCCGTGCTATTACTCTGCACTCTGCAGTTCTTGGTAGAAAATCACATTACTTAGTATGTGTGCGTAAGAACATACAGAGGAAGTATATAAAAAGATGCGGTTTGCTGTAGGCAGCCATGTCCGTGGATTGGGACTATTTACATGTGATTCATTTTGGCATATAGAAGTAGTACAAAGCAGGGATGTTGAGACAGTGCTCTGAAGTCTGAACTTGAACTTACTGTTTAGACATTAGCATGTTGCCATCTGGTTTTTTTTCTTGTTTGAGCAATGACTGTTGGGATTCAGAACTAGAAAACTTGAATACTCCCTGCAGTTTTTTAAACTGTAGTTGCACTACAACAGGATACTTGTATTATTGTCGATTGCTCCATGCTAATATTTAACAGGAAAACCTCACCTCAATCTTAGTTTACAAGTGCACATGTGTCTTTGTTTCAAAAAGAAAAGAAAAAAGCAAAGTCCATGTCAACAATAAATTAGTTGTATCATCTCCATATTATGAATGGACAACTGCATGTGGCCTATGGTTAGAAAGGGCAGCATAATACAGTGGAAACGATTTTAACAAGCAACCGATCACACAACACAGCAGTGGTGATCATTGTCTGATGAATAATGAGTTAATAAGCTTAGAGAGGCCGCCACTGGTTGGTCTAGAGGAGACATAAGTTGTATCACTGGAATAGAAAAACTTTTCCTAAGATTAGCACATATGTGACCAATCTGTCTAGCCGAACTGAACTGGACTCAGCTAAAAGTGATCTTCCAAAGAAAATTGGTTATCAATAGTTTCGATGCCTATGAAAACTATAATCCGTGATTGTACATGCCAAGGTGTGTTTGGATTTAACATGTGTGCTTCTATCTATTGCATAATTAAGCAAAACCAATGACATAAATATGTTAAATTTGGAACAGCTAGTGAAGAATTAGAACATTTTTCTACAAAACATTTTGTGTGTGGTGTGCTTTCTACTACCTCTGATTGAAAAATATAAGTAGATTTATTATGGTTAGAAGCCTGAATTCAGACAGTCAAAGCTAAACTTTACATTGGACAGTCAAGAAGATCCATCCCTCTTATGTTTTAGATACTAGTACTCTATTAGTGAACATCCAGGTTTCCTGCTATGTTTCGTAATATTTCTATGTTCTACAGGGTACTAGTAATTATACTATGTTCTACAGGGTATTTGTTAGTCATTCACTAAAAGATCCTCAACAATCGCATGCATCTAGTATTAAATTTCTTGGACGGATCATCTCTTTTAGCAAAGGACTGTAATAATTAACTAACTGAAAATTTGACATTCTGACTATGCTTGGCTCGTCATGAATTTTATTTTACTTTCCCCACTTTATAACATTCAGAAATTGTTTACTAGCTCAAGCTTCTCCTTTGCACTTTATCACTTCAATCTGCTGCTACCTCAAGCTTCTCGTTTACACTTGTGCCAAGTAGCATTTTTCCTTGTATAATTATATGGTGGTTGACCGAGCTGCTACTTTTCCTTGTAGAAGATCGCAGGTCGAGTGGGAGGGATCCAGTCGCGACGATGACCGAATCACTAGCAAGGCAGCTGCCTAGAATAATAGGTTGACTCACCTATATATACTACTATCTTGCATCTCTCTCTTGTTTCTTCTTCTACTACAATACAAAGAGAGTCATTTCAGTTACTTGTCTTAGTGTGTGGTGTGGCTGTTTATTGTTCAACACTAGCAGCTAGCTATATTTAGGTCCAAGAGAAACGACATGGCTCTCCAATTTTAAGTAATCTTGCATATGTTAGAAACTACATATATGGTCTCCGGTTTTCTTACCTCTACTCTAAAACACCAACGCATCAACAAAAGAAGATGGTATTTTTATTACGCTTTCAGTTAAGTGTCGTGGGAGATATAATGTTTTACAATCTTTCTCGGTTATATTGGAGTTAGGTTTTTGAATATGAGTAGCAGTGACTTGGATATACCTTATGGAGTTGTAACGGTTCCTCTTGGTGCTTAGGTGCATTTTCTTTGTGTAACTTGGTTTAAAAATGTGATTTGGTCTTTTGTGGCATTTGGATGCCTAAATCCCATTTTCTTAATCATATTGCTTGGAAACTTTTGGTTATCTCCTCTCGGTGATGAAATAATTTATATGTACTGCACTTTTTTCATAATTAGGTAATAACGTTGGTTACTGCTTTTGGTAGTTCAAACGGAATGTATCTCATTTTGTAGACAGATTATTTTCTGAATATCATATATTCAAATTTGTAATGAATGATGGCTTCTACCTGAATTGGTAGACTCTGTGGTGTTAGTTTGTTCTAAATAAAGTAAGATAATTTTAACAACTGTAGAACATGTTGAGATTAGCAACTTTTTTGTGACATCAACCAACAGTCCTGTCACCGGGTTATCCTATTTTATATTTTTAATTACTAACTTAAGTTTGAGTAAACAAGGGCAGTGAAGTCCTCATAATAATCAGCGGATGTTAACTTTCCGATGTCCCCGTGGTTAACTAAGATTGTGGTGCTAGTAGAGGCACATTGTGGCCTTTTCATCCATATGAAAGTAGAGGCACATTGTGGTGCTAGTTTGCTGGGTTTTGTCTCCAACCATCGTGTCGTGATGATATTGCAGGTACCCTGAGAGGCCCTTGAGTTTGCCGGAATGTCGATTAACTTCCGCTCCGCAAATTGGTACTTCATATGTCCTATTTTCAGCAAAGGTCATGCTGAAATTTTCCATGAATTTTAGCATGACTTTGCTAAAATAGGACATATGGGGTACTTGTGACTAATGCATGGGCCGGGGTATCTTAGTAGTTAATTAAGTAGGATCAAGTGCCCCGGCGTACTTGTGACTAATGCATGGCTTTTAGGGTGCCTCGGTGTCGATAAAAACCGAAATGATGAAAGGTTAGGCTTTTAGGGTGCCTCGGCGTCGAAAAACCCTCAATGATAAAAGCTTAGATTTTAGGATGCCTCGGTGTCGACAAACCCTAAATGATGAGACCATGATCTTGTTCCTTGACAATAACCAACTTTTGACCAAACTTTGTTTCTATTTAGAGAGAAACATGGCCCACAACGATGAGGCCGGGGGTTCGGGCGGCAAGGCATTCTGGGAGCTGTCCCAGGAGATGGAGGAACAACCTCACTTGTATGAGGACGCCGCCTTCCCCACCGATCCTGAGACCACTGATGGTACCGCCGAGGATGACCCCACTGATGCCACCACTGATGGTGCCGCTGAGGATGCCACCATCGATGATGGCGGCACACGCAGATGGCAGCCAATGAAGAGGCAACGGAAGGACGGGCGCCTCGACGTGCTTCGCACCCTCAAGGAGGAAGTTATCAAGTGGACTCCGACGGAATCCAATGGCGCCCGAACGAATAGTCAAGGGGTACTCGCTTCAGCTCGGGTGCATTCTCCGAGCACCGCCTCGATCAACACCGAGAACCCGAGGCATCCTGACCGAGGGAGTTTGCGCAACCTCCTCTTCACGGTTGCACGAACGATACAAGTTCCCCGCTGCTTTTGAAAACACAAGCCTCAAAGGGAATAAAGTGAACAATGCTGCCCTCACGAAGATGAGCAAGGACCTGTCTACTTGGAAAAGCAATGTGAATAGAATGATCGAGAAAGGTGAGAGCTATGAGAAGATCAAGGAGAAAAATCCTTCGATCACCGAAGATGACTACAACGACTTCAAGATCAATTGCTCGAGCACCGCAAACTCCCAATCAAGTGAGTGGGGGAAACAAATGCGGGAGCTGAACATAGGGGAACACACACTCGGTCCCGGCGGTTACAGAGTGGCGGAGCCTATATGGGACAAGGAGGAGGCGGACCGTGCGAGCAAGGCCTACCGCCCTCTTCGATAAATACGGTGACAAGCGCACCAGGAACTTTGTCGGGGCCCGTACAAGAAGGACCCGAAACAAAGGAGCTTACCACGGATCCGAAGACCAGGGCGCTTGAGGTTGTTCTGGTAAGGAATACCACCCTCGGGTAATTAGCTCCATATGGTTGCATTCTAATTAATGAAGCCAAATTTCTAAATGGTTCACATTCCTTCCACAGCGCATCGAAAGCAGATGGCTGGGTCGACTAAGAGCAACCCTTGGGACACCACTCTAAATAGGGGTTGAATGTAATGAAGAACAAGGATAAGCTCGAAGTCCGACGTCGGCTGGTCGTGTGGCGGCAAAGGCTTGTCGACAAAATGGGGTCATACTATACCGCTGGTGTGCGGAAGGAGAAAAAGACTAGCTCGGAAAGCCAGGCGCGAGAGGTTCAAGAACTCAAGGCACAGGTGGTGCGGATTCCGGAGATTGTCCAAGAGCAAGTGGAACAATGACTCGGAGCGACGATCACCGCCATTGTGCCTACCTTGATCCAGGGGTTGAGTCGTGGATTGCGAGGCGCCAACAGGGCCGCCCGATTCCTAGCTTCACGGCCAGCAACTCGCAGAATGCGATGGCGGGGCCATTGGTGTCTCCGGCGGAGGCGGCATTGGTGTCTCCGACGCCGGCACGGGAGCTTAATGCACCCGGGTGTACGCCGGCCGCCACCTCTGCAGCAAGCGGCCCCTCCGTCAACTGCACGCCCGCCGTTGGCGGTGCCTCGACATTAGCCGAGCTCGACGCCATCATCACGGTAACTAATTAAGCCTCTCTCGGTCGAGGACTTCATCTCCTTGCCTTTGACTGGGCATCCCTGACGCCCTACATGTTTTCGCAGGGCGCCGCCGATGTTCCGTGCACTCTCCTGCACTTCGTGAACAACGAGTTGGTCGATGTCGCCAAGGGAAAAATCATTCAACCGGGCAACCCCTTGTTCCACGGTACCCAGATGCCACCCAACTTGTTTAGGGTTCAACTGGTTCGGGTGCTGCCAGGCTGCGACGAGTTGTTACCTCCGATTCAACCCGTCGGGGCCGACGATGATGACGTGATGACCCTCGCCGCTCTGCTGAGCTGGCCCTCGCTTTGGCGAAGAGCCAATTCGTTTGGGGCGGGGACACCACCCCAAAGACAACACCACCAGTCGTGTTGCCGCCAAGTCGGCCCCATGGCAAGACCGCCAGCGGTGCCGGACATCCCTATGCCATTGGATCCAAACATGCATATGGCACAGATCGAACGACGACGACGACGATACATTTGCCAACGCCGATCAAGATGCCGCCGATCATGGGTACGGTGGCGACTTCATGGGGCCTCCTTCTCAAGAACCCAACCCAACAAAAGACGTCGCGATCTAGCTGGTACCGCGGAGAAGCCAAGTAGCAACAGCGCCGCTCGCCGCTCAGCTCTCGGAGACGCCTCACTGCCGACTTCACCGAGCCTCGAGATAGGCAAGGTGTGAAATATTATCAGCCCCAACACACTCAAGAAGGCGGTCTGTGAGCAGAACTCGGTCCCATTACAGGAGAAGAAGAAGGCACACAAAAGAAAGACTAAAAAGGGTGCGGGCCAGCCGGCACCGAGTACGATCCGTGCTCAGGACGGGCCACCTTCACCTGAGGATATCTCGAGGAGGGTGCATGTGGCGGGTAGGGCGATGCTACCGACAAATATGCTCAATGCTGCAACCGGTGCTATGCGGAGTCTGCATGACAGTGTTCTTTCTTTGGAGAAGCGGCGTCTCAGAGAGAAGGATGTGGCATACCCGGTTTTCGTGGCCAAGGTGCCAGAGGGCAAGGGCTTTGTGGATAACTCCATCGGGCGTACGATCGTCCTGCGGTTTGATGACATCCACGCTATGTTGAACCTTCATCCGCTCCACTACACCTTCGTTCGGCTATTTTCGCTGAGTATGGAGATGCGGATCATTCGCGACAAGACCCCGGACATCGTGATAGTCGACCCTTCTACATGCGTGCAAGATCTTGGGCAGCGCTGGGACCGCAAGTCGCGAGTTCTTACCTCGAAGGCATCATTCTGGCAAACCAAGATAAGGATAACTTCCTCGTGCCTTACTTTCCCGAGTAAGTCCTCCCCTCAACCGGCCCGTAACATATGAATTCTTAGATTTCGATCATTTTTCTTTTAACATTCCGTGTTTTCTGCAGTGACACACATTGCACGCCATCCTCCTAAGCCCCAAATATTCCATGGCCACGATTTCGACCCGGACCGTCAATTGAACGTAGACTACACAAATGTCAAGAAGGTTCTTGATGATGTTCTCCCAGCCACGCCTAATCTGGAGGCACCTTCACCAGGCCTATTCGTAAATACGGCAAGCACGTGTTCTCCCACAATCTGACGCTCGCTGCGTCAAGCAACCGGCGGTCGAAGGGTGCCTACTACGCCATCCATCACATGCGGGCGATCGTGCGGGACCATCATCAACTTCGCTACCAAGTAAACTCCAAGATTGGGCCGCGAAGCGTGTCGGCAATCCAGGACGCGACATCGACAAGAATTCTTTCGCATCCAATGGAGTTTGCGGAAATCATCCATCAAGATGTCCTTCGCACTCGGGCAGTTCTACCTCGAAATCAACCGTCCAACAAAGACATCGACACAATGCTACAAATGCAGGATGACAACGCCTGCTCTTTCATGACTCCCACGATAGACGGCGGCTTCATCCACGCCCCGTCCCTTGAGTCGAGTTGTCAGTTCTGAAACATCGATTGGCTCATGTTGTAATTAAACTTTAATGAACTTGTAGTATGTCTCTTTGGTTTCGAGAGTCGCTCAACTTAGATGTAATCGATGCTATTAATGTCTTGCTTTTCTCTTCCGATCGCTCTGTTGCATACTTATATATTGCTTATGTATTGTCTCGTGAATTGGTACTAACGCTTCGCTTGGCTAGTGCATAGCGATGCCGACGTATGTCGTGTACAAGGGTAAGGTTCCCGGAGTCTACGATGACTGGAGGAGTGTCGGAGACAGGTTCACCGATTCAGCGGTAACAGTTACAAAGGGTACACCACTAGGGCCGAGGCCGAATCTAGATACGCCCGCTATCTAGCGGAGAGGGAGGGAGCGTTGGAGGAACCGGATGAAGACGAAGTTTCATCGTGATGATGCTCATCGTGATGACCGCAGCTCTCTCTATGTGATGGTAGTTTAGATGATCGATATCGACTTGTAATGTGAATACAAACTCGCTACTCGCGGTCTCGAGACTTGTAATATAATGTTCTATCTTTGTTCGGTCTTTTCAATTCGGAGACTAATATGATGAATTGTATTCGAGACTAATATGATGAATTGTATTCAAAGACTAATCTTCTATTGTATTCGATGAATCTGTTGTTGATGTGTGCTGTCTATATTTTGTCAAATTATACATTTTGTAACCTGTGCAAAAACAGAAAACAAAAATAAAAAACCTAATATTCATACTAATGGCGATCACATGATAGTGCGCCATTAGTATGACAAAGCATACTAATGGCGATCATGGTCGATCGCCATTAGTATGCCGCGTTTACTAATGGCACATCTCGTGGTCGTGCGCCATTAGTATGCCAAAGCACCTGGTATACATGGCCCCGGGAGGCATACTAATGGCGCATCAGTAGTTTATATTAATGGCGCACAGGTGGTGCGCTATTAGTATACCAGATACTAATGGCGCACCACTGGTGCGCCATTAGTAAAAATTACTAATGGCATGCTAGTAATGGCGCACCAGTGATGCGCCATTAATGGCCAAATTAGGTGCGCCATTAGTAGCGGTTTTTCTTGTAGTGCGGGGAGGGCTCTTGGTATTCAACTTCTTTATAATGAGACCAAGGCCCTCTTCTTTTTTCCACCCTCCATCGAGTTCGCCTCGCGCTTCAAGTTCTAACACCCAAAGCTTCAGATTTAGGCGCTTCGAACCTTCGACGATGTCCGGCTCCGACCAGCTCGGCCGATGGATGTCTTCTTCCGTCACAGAAGAAGATGTGCTAAAGCTGCGAGATGCCAGGTATCTAACCGGCGAGATCTCGCATAGGCTGCCTGCTATAGGGCAGGTCATTCCCACTCCCGAGCCCGGCGAGAGCGTGGTGTTCGTGTCTCACTTCCTTCGGGGTTTAGGCTTCCCGACGGATCCCTTTGTGCGGGGGCTCATGTTTTATTATGGGCTGGATTTTCATGACTTGAATCCGGAGTCCATCCTCCATATCTCGTCATTCATTTTCGTATGTGAAGCCTTCCTCCATATTACCCCTCACTTTGGATTGTGGCTCAAGACGTTCAAGGTGGAGCTGAAGATGATCGAGGGGCAACAAGCAGAGTGCGGAGGGGCGGTCATAAGCAAGTGTGCTGATGCTCCGTGGCCCGAGGGCTCTTTTCAAGAGGAGCTTGGTTTGTGGCAACGGGAGTGGTTTTATATCACCGCTCCCAGGGGCACCAAATGGGTGGCGCCACCCGCCTTCCGCTCAGGTCCACCACAGCGGCTGGCATCATGGGTCAACCGGGGGCTCGACTGGGGGCCGTCCAAAGACGTTCCTCTGTTGCAGGGCCGTATTCAAGACCTCCAAGAAAGAGAGATCAATCTGGTCGTAGTGGTGCAGGTTATGTTGATTCGGCGCCTTCTGCCCTGCAAACGTCGCCCCTCCGCCTGTGGGAATCTAATCCGGAGGGACCACGAGCTCTCCAACATTTTATGGGTACGACGCCCGTGGAGATGTATAAACTATTCTTCAGATCACAAGAGAAGTGTCCGGACCTGACTGAGGACGCAGGACTAAGCTGCAATCGCCCAGATACCCAAGTAAGTAGTCATGTACCCGGACAGGCTGTCCGTTCATTTATCATAAACTTGCCCTTAAAGGAGCTGTTTCTTGAACATGAGTGGATAGCGAAGGCAAAGTTGATAAGGTGTCCGTCTCCCCTCCCAGAGACCACGCCGGATCCCATGCTGACCAAGATATTGAAGGCCGCGCCTTTTAAAGAAGGCGAAGGGGGAGCAGGGGAGCTACTGCCTCCACGAAGGAGGCTTTCGAGGAAGGGGGGATCGAAAGTCCCTCCCTCCAAGGAGAGAAGAGGACCGCTTCGGAAGATCCGGAGGTCAAGGCCTCAAAGAGGGGAAAGAAATCTTCGCCGAGAGTCCGCGCCTGGAAGTACCCCAGCCGCACTATTTCCCCAAGGGGATCAGCCCTCCAGCGAGCCGTAAGTAAAAAGAAGGGGTCTTGTAATAAAGGACATCCCTATATTTATTTCTGAAGATAACCAAAATTATACCTTGTAGTTCGGATCTCAGCCCTTCTCAGCAGAGCTCGTCTTCGGGGGATCTTCCTTCGGAGATGATGGAGAGCGAAACGCCTCCACCTGTCGCACCTTCATGCGAGGCGGACGCCCCTGAGGTGTCGTCGCGGAGGGTTTCCCCGAGTCCGGCGGGGCCGGAAGGTCCGGCGCCAACTGGCATGCGGTCGGAGGAGCTGAAGGATCTGCTCGGGCGAGCGGCTATCTCAGAAGATCACCGTGCGCTAATGGGTATGGTGATTGAAAGAATTGCATCCGCTGAGAGCGGATTGCATGAAGCCGTCAGAAGCTTACTGACGGGGTTTGAGGTACGCAAAAATGATGTACCTTCTGACAGTTATGCATATACAATGCGCCCTGTATAGATAGTAGCCCCTGAGACTCGGTATGTTGTCAAAATTGACAGCGTGTCGAGGATCATAATCTCAGTTATAACATATCGCCGCTCCTAAATAGGTGGCGAGGCGTCCGGTGGCTAGCGGAACTGATGATTTTGCCGAACTAAAGTGGCAACTTGACGAGGCGGATGCGGACATCGTGCTGGTCAATAAACGGTTTGACGAGTCACAAGGTATGCGACTTCTCCGCGGACACCTGGTAAGGGAGCTTGACGCCCAAGCCTTACTACTTGTATGCTTTTGATGCAGACGGTGCCGCTGCTGTGGAGGAGCTGCGGGCGGAACTCACCCGAGCGAAAGAGCAAGCCAGAAATAGTAATGCGGTCGCTTTAAGGGCGGCCGAAGAGCTAAAAGCCGAACGGGCTGCTCAATGCCGAAGCAAAGAGGAAATGGCCGATATGGCCATAAAGTTGAAGAATACTACCGACCGCTGCGAGGTTCTTGAAAAAGAACGTCAAGCGGAGCAAGAGGACCTGAAAAAGGCCACCGCCGAATCCAAGGATGCCCGTTCCGCTATGAGAGCTGCCAGGGAGGAGCTGAGTCAAGCCGGGGCTATTACGGCTGGAAAACCGTTTCTGCTGCGGAGGAAATATACGGATCCGAAGTATGCTCAGTTGGACAAGTTGTGGAGTTCGGATGATGCTTATCTGGACTTAGCGGCGAGCGCTGCGGACGCGATTAAGCACTTCCCAGGGCAGAAGGGGCACAGAAGGGAAGAGCTATATTGGTCGCAATTCCATAGTCCGGAGCGTCCTCTTCCGTTGACCGATCGGTTGGCTGAATGGGCCAAGCTGAGTCGATTATCCGGACTTGCCATGAAGCATGTCATGACTCATTTGTGACCAGGCGGACCCCAGCCGAAGAGTTATTTTGGCTTAGTGCAGCAGTTCCTTGGTGCGGTACCGCGTATCAACGCAATGAAGCGGTCGGCGTGCATAGAGGGAGCGCGGATGGCTCTTGCCCGTGTCAAGATATACTGGGCGGAGATGAAGGCCACCGACGTTGCATCCCAAGACTCGGATAGGAGCCGAGTACCAGCCGAGCACTATTTTGAGGAAGTCCTGCAGGGCGCTCGTTTAATAGAGATGCAGTGCTCGAAGGATATTATGTTTAAATGACATGTATGATTTGTGAAAACAATGTTTCAATATACTATAAGAGCTTTTTATACTTGTGCGTTCAAGTATTAAAACGCCTCCTGTGCGGCCGTTGATGTATATGTGTATATAACCTGAAAGATGGCAGTCTTCGGCTTCAGCCCCCACGCACATAGTGCGGGGGTGTTTGCAAAAAAGGCGCATTTTCACACTTAATCCAACTTCTTGGTCCTGTGAAGGAGGTGATAGCGTAGCAAACTAGGCAACCGGACTATAATGCTTTATCACTTTCACTTAGCCATAGGAGCTCGATGGTGGGGCTACTATATAGCCCCTAGGGGCACCGCGCTCTCCCGAATTCGGGGCGCGTGTGTGCCTGACCGGGAAACGGCCCTTCGTCAATGTGGGGGAATTCTAAACATTCCGCTGGGTCATCGAGTGGTTGACCAGTCTCACGCTATATCATGATAGTCAGTTTTAGCTTTCTCCACTGAGGTGGTCAACCCAGCTCAACCGGGGCACAATCGCAGTGGTTCTCCCAGCGCTACCTTAGCCGATATAACGGAACGTAAGGTACCAAAACATGGGAGCCGGGCAAACCCAACATTTGACCAAAGAAATGATTCGGAGCTGATGCATATAAGGCCTAACTCGAGACGCCGAACACTCCCTAAGGTATTCGGTCTTTATGAAAACGGGCAGAATAATGCCCTAAGCCCCTGGTGTCCAGGTACGTGCAAAAATTCTGGTGCGGCCGATGCCAAAATGCCAGCCTCCTCCTCGGTTAGAATCAGAAACCGGGGGATGTGTATCAACAAGAGACAGTAAAAAAGGTTTACGCAGGGTCTTAATCAGAAAAGAATCCTTGTGACGGGTCCCTGCTGCACGTCTGCGCCTGTGTCTCCATTGTGCCGTATCCTGGACGGGTTTAGCATGGTGTTCATCTGTAAAAGAGAAGAACTTAGTTGAAAAGAAAAAATATCGTGCGAGGAATGTACTTTATATTAAATAAACATAGTACGGTTCGGAAGGTGAATAAAATTGAGCTTTATTGTCTCTTGTTGTGCGTAAGTGCAGCCTCTTGTATGGGGGCATGCCGCTAGTAGGCGCCGGACTCATCTAGCCGTGTCCGGGTTTGAATGACCTATTCAGTGCTTTGATTAGCGGGCGGATAGGTGTGGGGCTGTCAAGGCAGTCTCACGTTCTTCCGTGCTCGAGTAACATAATACTCCCTTTTAATGAGATGATGCCGCGTGGACGGGCATTTTAAGTGTAAGAGATGCATAATGCGGTATTGCGTTAAAGCGGCGAAAGCTTCACGCCCATGAGTGCTTGATAGCTACTTTGAATGGGGCGGTGTGGAAGGTTAACTTTTCGCGGCGGAAGTTGTCGGATGATCCGAACACAACTTCTAGCAGTAGGGAGCCCGTACAATGGGCATACAGGCCTGGCATTACCCCTTTGAAGGAGGTGTTGCTATGGCTAATCCTGTTTGGATTTGTCCCCATGTTGCGGATTGTGTCCTGATATAGCAGGTTTAAATCCCTACCGCTGTCCATTAGGACTTGCGTAAATTGAAGGCTGTCGATTATAGGTTCTAGTATCAAGGCAGTCCATCCTGCGTTCTGGATACTTTCGGAGTAGTCCTGATGGTAGAAGGTAATTGGTTTTGACAACCAGTGTTGGGACTCCGCTGGGGTAGATTGTGCGGCGCGTAATTTAGTGGGTGCCGCTCTGTTTTCCCCTTTTGTTACTTGAAGTAAGTTTACTGTTTTGACTTCTTGCGGGAAATTCTATTGTTTTCCGGGGCTCTGCTTGTGGTGCTCATCATCATCTTCACTTGGTGTGTCGAGCCCCTTTTGTTCGACGTTGAGTCTGCCGGACTGCTTGAAGACCCAACAATCTTTGTGGGTATGGTTTGCAGGCTTCCCGGGAGTACTGTGGATTTGGCATATCTTGTCCAAGATTTTGTTTAAGTTGGATAGCTCATCGCTATTGTCCTTAAGGGGCAGTTTTTTATTGTTCTGCCGTGAGCTTTTGAATCCGGCGTTGATCGCCACGCTTTTGGACCATTCCCTTAATCCGCACTGGTCCTTGCTGCATCGTGGTTTCCATTTCCATCCCTTACTTCGGATGTACTTGGGTCATTGGTATGCGCATCTTGCCAGCCAACTATCCTCTCCCGCGCAAAAGCGGGTCATGAGGCTTGTTAATGCAGCCATGGTTCTCGGCTTCCTTATGCGGATCCTTATGCGGATCACGTGCCGGCTTGTGTGCGACGCCATTTGCCACTCTCTGTTTGCCGTGTGGTCGTCCATCCGACCGGGTGGCCTTCTTGCTTTTTGATTGTGGGGGTTCTACGGCCTCCTCATCAAATTCGGGCAGTAGTTTTCTCTTTGGGTAGCTCTTTGTTGTTCGCGCATCGCCGCCGTATTTGTCTCTTGGTGTTGAGTACTTTGCTCCATCTGATTCTGAGTGCATCTTCCGCTGTTTTGAGCTTCCACTTCGCTTTTTCAGGCTACGCGCGATGGCGACGAGCCTTTGTGGAGGTTCTTCTGCTCCAACAATTTGTCCGGCGTGAGATCGTCCGGACTGTTATCTTCGCCGAGGATGGGTTGTTTATCCAAGTTGTCCTGTTCGGACGGTTGCTCGATAGCATGTTAAATGCGTCCACGGTTCGCCCTGCTCTATGACTGGGTCTTCGTCGGCGTGACTTGGTGCGGCGTTTACGTTGCCGTTTTGACTGCTTTTCGAGGGATTTATCCTTCGTAGTGTCCCGTCGTTCCTCGTCGTCATTTCCTTTAGGTGTATCCACCATGTATACATCATGGGATGAGGTGGTTGTCCAGTATCCTATAGGTGCTGGTTCAATGTTGTCTCCTACATCATCGTCCATACTGTCGATGTCTTCGGAGTCGAAATCGAGCATGTCTGTTTAAGCTTTCGACAGTGGCTACAAAGTGGATGGTGGGTGGGCGTTGAATTTCTTCGTCGTCCGCATCCCAACCTTCCTGACCGTAGTCCGGCCAGGGTTCTCCTGATAAAGAGAGAGACTTTAATGAGTTTAGGATATCGCCAAAGGGCGAGTGCTGAAAGATGTCCGCGGCGGTGAACTCCATAACCGGCGCCCAGTCGGATTCGACTGGCAGGGGCGCGGGAGTTTCGGAGTCCGGAAAGGAGTCCGGCACCTGGGAGTCCCGAGCTTTGCAAAGGACAGGGATGGTCTTCGGCTCAATCGCCGTAGAGATTTCAGCCCCCGAGGTGGTGTCCAACCAACCATCCTCGATCGGCGAGATCGGCTCCGAATCAATGGTCGGAGCGGACACTAGTGCGGCCTCCAGGACACTGTTCGGCGGCAGAGTTAAATCATGCCCATCGAGATAGTGCGGCGCGCTTGGCTGCGGCTCGAATCCGTCGAAGATCGAGTCTCCGCGGATGTCGGCCGTGTAGTTTAAACTTCCAAACCTCACCTGATGGCCAGGGGCGTAGCTTTCGACCTGCTCCAGATGGCCTAGCGAATTGGCCCGCAGTGCAAAGTCGCCGAATATGAAGATCTGTCCGGGGAGAAAATTCTCACCCTGGACCGCGTCGTTGTTGATGATTGAAGGAGCCATCGGGCCTATAGGTGACGACACAGAGGAACTCTCAATGAAAGCACCAATGTCGGTGTCAAAACCGGCCGATCTCGGGTAGGGGGTCCCGAACTATGCGTCTAGGCGGATGGTAACAGGAGACAAGGGACATGATGTTTTTACCCAGGTTCGGGCCCTCTCGATGGAGGTAATACCCTACTCCTGCTTGATTAATATTGATGATATGGGTAGTATAAGAGTAGATCTACCACGAGATCAGAGAGGCTAAACCATAGAAGCCAGCCTATGGTATGATTGTTGTTCGTCCTACGGACTAAAACCCTCCGGTTTATATAGACACCGGATAGGGTTAGGGTTACACAGAGTCGGTTACAATGGTAGGAGATCTACATATCTGTATCGCCAAGCTTGCCTTCCACGCCAAGGAAAGTCCCATCCGGACACGGGACGAAGTCTTCAATCTTGTATCTTCATAGTCTAGGAGTCCGGCCAAAGATGATAGTTCGGCTATCCGGACACCCCCTAGTCCAGGTCTCCCTCAATCTTCGTAGAATATGTGGGAGCCAATATGAGCATCCAGGTTCCGCTATTGGTTATTGACCGGAGATGTGTCTCGGTCATGTCTACATAGTTGTCGAACCCATAGGGTCCGCATGCTTAAAGTTTCGATGACAGTTATATTATGAGTTTATATGTTTTGATGTACCGAAGGAGTTCGGAGGACCAGATGAGATCGGGGACGTGACAAGGAGTCTCGAAATGGTCGAGACGTAAAGATCGATATACTGGACGACTATATTCGGAAATTGGAAAGGTTCCGGGTGATTCATGTACTTTTCGGAGTATCGGAGAGTTATGGGAATTCGTATTGGGCCTTAATGGGCCATATGGGAAAGGAGAGAAAGGCCCCAAAGGGTGGCCGCACCCCTCCCCATGGACTAGTCCGAATTGGACTAGGGAGGGGGCGGAGGGCGCCCCCTTCCTTCCTTCTCCTTCTCCCTTCCCTTCTCCTACTCCCACAAGGAAAGGAGGAGTCCTACTCCCGGTGGGAGTAGGACTCCCCCCTTGGCGCGCCCTCCTCCTTGGCCGGCCGCCTCCCGCTTTCTCCTTTATATACGGGAGCAGGGGGGCACCCCATAGAGACAACAATTGATCGTTTGATCTTTTAGCCGTGTGCGGTGCCCCCCTCCACCATAGTCCACCTCGATAATACTGTAGCGGTGCTTAGGCGAAGCCCTGCGTCGGTAGAACATCATCATCGTCACCACGCCGTCATGCTGACAAAACTCTCCCTCAACAGTCGGCTCGATCGGAGTTCGAGGGACATCATCGGGCTGAACGTGTGCTGAACTCGGAGGTGCCGTGCGTTCGGTACTTGATCGGTCGGATCGTGAAGACGTACGACTACATCAACCGCGTTGTGCTAACGGTTCCGCTTACGGTCTACGAGGGTACGTAGACATCACTCTCCCCTCTCGTCGCTATGCATCACCATGATCTTGCGTGTGTGTAGGAAATTTTTGAAATTACTACGTTCCCCATCAGTGGCATCCGAGCCAGGTTTTATGCGTAGATGTTATATGCACGAGTAGAACACAATTGAGTTGTGGGCGATTTAAGTCATATTGCTTACTAGCATGTGACACTTTGGTTCGGTGGTATTGTTGGATGAAGCGGCCCAGACCGACATTACGCGTACGCTTACGCGAGACTGGTTCTACCGACGTGCTTTGCACACAGGTGGCTGGCGGGTGTCAGTTTCTCCAACTTTAGTTGAACCGAGTGTGGCTACGCCTGGTCCTTGAGAAGGTTAAAACAACACTAACTTGACAAACTATCGTTGTGGTTTTGATGCGTAGGTAAGAAAAAAGGTTTTATGACAAAGTTCAAGGTGCACTAGTAGAAAAAGGGCCTATAGTCCCGGTTGGTGAGGGCCTTTAGTCCCGGTTTATGAACCGGGACTAAAGGGTCGGTACTAATGCCCTGACCCTTTAGTACCGGTTCAATCGAACCGGGACAGATGGGCCTCCACGTGGCCTGTCCGTGAGCCGAGTAAGAGCGCCTTTGGTCGGTTGGTGGCACCAACGGGACCAATAGGCATCCACGCGTCGACATTTCTATGGCTGTGGTTTTGTTTTTTTGAAAAGGGGGGTTTGGGGGTTTTGGGGTGTTTCATATATTGTGCTATAGCTAGCTAATTAATAGAGAAAAGTGTCCTCGCTTTTGTCCGTGCTTGGTCGACGCTACGTACTATACATACGTATAGAGAGGACTAGCTAGACACGCTAGCTAGCTAGTAATTAAGCAAATAGAAGATCGTCATGAACATATATGCATACAGAGAGAAGTGATATCGACCACCTCTCCTTCTCCGAGAGATTGGTCGAACAACAAGTTCTCGTGTATCTATCCGACACTACCGGCTACATATATACAATAATTATCTTTTACAAATATATAATCTCCTAACATACGGACGCGTGGTCCACATAGTATTCTCCGTCTTCAGCGATCACGTGGTCAAGAAAGAATGCCGCCAATTCCTCTTGAATTGCTCGCATGCGATCTGGTGCTAGGAATTCATCCCGCATCCAAACATCTAATTTTAAGAAAGGGTCAATACATACATACATACATATATATATATATATATATATATATATATATATATATATATATATATATATATATATATATATATATATGAATGAATGAATGAAACTCAACACAAATGATGGTAATAAAATAAAATTGTGAATATTTTTATTTACGCACTTCATATTGTTTGTCGGAGTAGCCCCGCTCACAGGTCGTGTTGCGGATGGACTCACAAACGTAGTATCCACAGAAATCATTCCCTTGTTCCTGCCACAACCACTTTACAAGAAATAGAGGTCAATCAAACTGATAATTAGCAAGCATGCTAAATGGTATTGATGAAACTAGCGCTTGAATCACTAGGAGATGCGTGGAATATGCTACTATATAGTACTTACTTTGGTGTCTAAATTGCAGCTTCTTGGTAGTCCCGAGCTTTTTGGTGAATTTTCTCCAAGCCCTGCCATACAAAGAAAACAATTACTTGATATCAGAAATGAAAAAGTTGCTGATATGGTGGATAATGATCGATTTAACTTACTTCTCGAGCATTTCAGTCATGTCCGTGATACTCCTTGGGATCTTTTCGCTTGGAGTCTAAGACAGTTACTACTCCTTCTCAAGCTTAATCTCTAGGAGAATATAGTGGTATCTGCTTTTACATGCATAACTCATCAATATTACATTACTATAACCTGGACTAATAAGGAAACCGAATATGCCACAAGACAGTAACACTCACTTGAAGTTGTAAGGAAAGAGTATTATATCTTTGTGTTCATTTATTACCAACGATTGTAGCAAGCTGGCCTCGGTATTTTCTTTACAAAATTCAACCTCAGATTTATCTATGAGATATGTGTTAATGAACCCAATATCACCCACTTGTCTTTTCTTCAATTCGGCGATCTTCAATCTGCATAATATAGTGAGGATAATTATAAATACATGCAATGAAAGGGCTGAGTTATATAGAGAGACTTAATGACAGTAGTAGTACTACTTACAGACAGTAGCAGGTGACCGTTGCTTTATCGAGGGCCAATTGATTGAAAAACTGATAGAACTCCTCAAATGGAATAGGCAACAGTTCAATTCCAAGGAGGTCATGCTCCTTTTTAACTCTCACATACAAAGTACTCCTCCCCTCAGACTCTTTGCAGGTTTTCATGTACCAATCATGCAATCTTCGCATCATCGTTGATAGAGAACTTTCATCTTTGACGAGAGGCTTCCCGTACTCGTATCTTTGTATCTGCACCTCCAAAAAATCATAATGTACATCGTCGGGCAGGTAATCTGCAGGATTGCCATAACCGGGCACCATCCCCGGATCGACGATGTCGCTAGCAGGTACCTTGAGCGGGGGGCACGATTGCTACGCTTGTTCGCCGAGCTGGGCAATTTGTTTCCCAGCTCGTCGTTCTTTCATCCTTTGATCACTGACAGTACTTCCCGACCTCTCCGCTTCGGCAAATGCCTTTCCAATAATGCGCTCATAGTTGCCTTTCGGCGGAGACTTGGGTGGTTTTGTCAGGGCAGCCAGAGTGCGCTTCGCTTCGCCGGATCTACCTTCTCCTCCGGAGGTGGATGTCTCTTTGCTTTCAACCCTTGAAACCAGTCATCCACTTTGGTCTGCGCGATCTTCGCGTTTTCCTCCTCGCTCCTCTCGTACGGTAACTTCTCTGGAGTCTTCAAAGAAGGACCGAATCTATATCTCCTCCTGCCTTTGGCTCTACTGCTAGACGCCGGCAGAGCAGACGGAGCGGATGTCTTCTTTCCTTGCTTACGAGGCGGAGGAGAAGGACTACGACACGCCGGAGCAGCCGGAGCGGCGGCGGTCTCTTCCACCCTTGCCGACGAGGCGGAGAAGGAGGAGGCTGGCTGCTCAGCGCCTGTGCAAAGCGGAGAAGGAGGCGGAGTGCCGCCACACGCCGGAGAAGGAGCCGGCCGAGTGCCTGATCGTCACTCGCCGGAGGAGGAGGCGGTGGAGGCGGAGTGCCTGACTCACGGGAGGAGGAGGAGGAGGCGGAGGCGCCCAGTTCGGAAGGTTGATGAGATCCTTCCGCCATAGGCATGGAGTCTTGAGCGAGAACCCAGCCGATACTCCCTTCACCGGTAGGGTGGTCAAGCCGGAGGTCCTCAAATCCTCCATTATTTCATCGACCATCACCTTAGCATATCCTTCGGAATCGGCGGCAGTGAAAAGTTGAGTCGGGTTTAGTCGGATAAACAGAGCCAACTGCCGCCTTGACCTTCAAATTGCTCCATTGCGCCATAAGGTGGCAATTTTCAGCATCCGTGATAGCATCCACGGGATAGCTGGCAGGAGCCGTCAAGGTATGCTGCTCTGGCTGAAGCAGCTCGGTGGAAGCCACGCTGCTTCTCCGCTGAGATGGCGGGGTAGCTTCGGGGGAAGCTTCGGCAGGTCGTTTGCTGCGATCTGCTGCTTCTCGTTCCTCTTCTCGTTCCTCTAGCCCCATTACCCTTTCGTGCATCGCCTGCATTTGGCTCTGCTCCAGTTTCTTCCTCCTCTCATGGGTTTTGTAACCCCTGCGTCCGAAATCCAGCCTTCCATGAAGCGGAGCTGGCGTGCCTCGTGTCCGCCCGGGGTGCTCGATTTCCGAGGGCCATTGTGAGCTCGTCCTTCTCCTGTGCTCGAACGAACTTCCCTTGCTGCGCTGCTTCGATATATTGCTGAAGCCTCTTGACCGGTATGTCCAATTGTTCGTCCGTCCAAATGCACTTCCTGTTATAGGGTCCAAGGATCCGCCGCCCCGAAGAACCAAGTCCGCAACGGTCTGGCGATTCATTGTCTCGGTTCGAGCCCTTTATCAAGCAGATCATTCTCAGCCTTGGCCCACTTAGGTCGGGCTACGAGGTAGCCACCGACCCCATGCGATGGTGAAGCTTCTTCTTCAGCATTTCTCTTGTTTGTCGCCGACATCTTTTTACTCTTTTCCGATGTCTTGTAGGCCACAAATGCGGGCCATCATCTCGATCTTCTCATATTTGCCCTTGAATTCTAGTGTCTCATTTTTTCGACATACGTATTGAGTTCTTTCTTCCAATTCCTGAATAGTTCTGCCATCTTCTTAAGAGCAAAAGACTTGATTAATGGTTCTATTACTGGCTTCTCCGGATCATCCTCTAGCGGTAGGGTAAAATTTGACTTCAGCTCGAGTCAAAGATCATTTTCTGCATATCATTGACATAAGACGCCTCGGGGTCTTCGTTCTTAGGCTTATACCATTGGTGGATGCTGATCGGGATCTTGTCCCTAACCGAACCCCGCTTGAGCAACAAATGCCTTCTTTGTCCGGTAGGGTTCAATCGGTTGGCCGTCGCCTTGCGATTTGTATGATCTCAAACTTTTCATCCGAGCTCAACTTTTCTTGGGCCTCGTCTCTTTACCGGTTGTGCTCAATCCGGAGGGCTAGAAAAAGAACAAAGACGAGAGTTAATTAATATGTGTACATACCAAAACAAAGACGAGAGCTAGTCAAGGCAGGCTTAACTAATATATATACCTGGCGAACTCGGTTTGGTGATCACGAGCCGTCCTCACGGTCTACTTCTTCACCCTCTCCTTCTTGAACCGGCATTGGGTCATCGGAGCCATGTAAATCATAGCCAGCTGCTTCTTCACCCTCTCCTTCCAGACCATCGTTGTCGTTGAGAAACATCAACGAGCAGACGGCATCACTTCCTTGTGCGATTATGTCCCTCAACAACGCTTCTTGTGCTTCGTCTCGGTGGGTGTCCATAGTTTCTAAAAATATTTACAACGCTTCAAGGGTTAGGGGGTGGCCTCGAGAACGCTTCAAGGAGGGGGTAATATCGACCCCCCCCCCCACGTGTTGAAGCTATCGGGAGGGGGTCGGCGTTGAACACTACATCTATGTCCCACAAGTGACGTGGGCATCGGCGCCCGTGATAGGATAGAGGGTCGTGGATCACCGAGCGATCGAGGTCAAGGGTCGAGGATCGCCGAGGGTCGGGAGGTTGCCTAGTGTCAAAGTTCAACAAAACCATGTCTTCATCATTAGTAAAGTAACAGGTGCATGATGGTACGAATCTCTCCAAAGTTATTTTGGAACGGAGTCCCAGATAGGATAATTCGCCTTTTGGTACAAAGTTCAGCAATAACCTTTCGAATATCGTTATTTGAAAGGCCTTTGCTGAGATTCGTACAAAAAGGCAAATTATCCTATCCGGACTCCATTCCGAAATAACTTTGAGGACTTCGCACCATCATGCCATGGTTACTCCGGCTAATGATGAAGCCATGGATTTCTTCAATACTTTGACACTATCGAACCCTCGACCCTGAAACCTTCGACCCTTGACCCTTAACGACCCTCGACCCTCTACCCTAGTTCCCGACCCTCGACCCTCGGCGATCCTCGACACCCTCGTTATATCGACAACGACGCAACATACATATACATGGGAAAATAATGTTATCTGGGAGGGGGTATCGGTACACCCCCCCCGTGTCAAAGTTTCTTCTTTCTCCTCTATTCCTTTCTTCTTCTCCTCTTCTTTTTCTTCTTATCCCTCGAGAAAGGAAAATAAGGAAAAGGAAGAAAAGAGGAAGAAGGAAGAAGGAAGAAGAAGAAGAAAAAGAAGAAGAAAACAAAGAGGAGAAGAAGAAAAAATAGATTTTTTTTCTATTTTTTCTTCTTCTCCTCTATTCCTTTCTTCTTCTCCTCTTCTTTTTCATCTTTTTTCTTCTTCTTATTTATTTCTCCTCTTCTTCCTCTCCCCTCTTCTTCTCCTTTCTTCCTCTTCTTATTTCCTTTTTCCTCTCATTCTTTTCTTCTTCTTCCTTCTTAAAAATACATGAAGTAGTATTGCCTAATTCATTGTTCATATGAATATACAAACATTTGCATATTTACAATAATTAATATCACCAAAAAAATCTATGAACAGAAAAAAAATCCTAATTTTTCTAAAAAACTATCTTTTGCATTGTTCACATACACATATACATTATAGCCACATACACATATACATCACATATGAACAAAAAAATTAAAACATAAAAAAACAGAGCATAAAAATAAAAAAAGAGCTTAAACATTATATATATATATATATATATATATATGAAAAAAATTAAAGAAATAAAAAAAGAGCCGGGCGGCGGCTCACAGTGTGAGGAAGCGAGCGCCCGGCCTTGGGCGAGACGGACGGGCAGCGGGGCAGGGCGACGGCGACTAGGAGGCGGGCGGCGACGCCCGTGAGCAGGGGAGCTCGAGGCGACGGCGAGGGCGGCGAGGGCCCAGGCGCTGGGCGGGAGGGGGCAGGGCAGGGCGACGACGAGCACGGGCAGGGGCGCGGGCGACGGCGACGGCGAGCACGGGCAGCTGACGACGTCGTCGGGCGGGAACTGGCGATGAAATCTGAAAAACGCCAAGTCTTTGCTTATATAGAAAAGGCTTTGGTCGGTTCAATGTACGAACCGGGACTATCTGCTTTAGTCGGTTGGTGCCACCAACCGGGACCAAAGGCCAATTTTCAGCAGCCCAAAGGGCGGGAAGCGGCGCCTTTGGTCCCGGTTGGTGGCGTGTTTGGTCCCGGTTGGTGGCACCAACCGGGACTAAAGGGGGCATTAGTCCCGGTCGTGGCACCAACCGGGACCACCTCATTCTTTAGTCCCGGTTGGTGCCACCAACCGGGACCAAAGGCCTTGTGCTGCCCCGTGCCCAAAAGTTTAGTCCCACCTCGCTAGTTGAGAGAGCTCGAGAGTGGTTTATAAGCGCTGCTGCGCCCACCCTCTCGAGCTCCTCTCAACTGCAGGCTTTCAGGCCTAATCTGTCACTAGCTATGTGCCTGTGGGCCTACTTGGCCTCATGCTGGCCTGAATCCTGGCCCATGTAGGGTTTCTAGTCGTATTCAGGCCGTGGGGGCCCAGTAGGCGGCACTATTTTTTTCCAGTTTTTTTTGTTTTGTTTTCTGCATTATCTAGTTTTTGTTGTTTTTTCTTTATTTTTTAATTATTTTTGCTTTTAGTTTTAGAAAAATTATAAACTTTCTGTTAGTGCCATTAGTTTTCAAATTTGAAAACACTATTTTTGTTTTCTTTGTTGCTCTATTTATTTTATTTTGTTTCTGCTTACAACAAAATGGTGTGTAGAGGGACGGGCTTATAAACCGGTGTGAGCGCCCTTCGGTTGGTGAGGTTTTCAAATTCATAGTTTTCAAATGAACTCTGAAAAAGTTGGCATAGCATGTGCATGTATCATACTCGTCTGTTACAAAGTTGGCATGGTATCATCATAATAGTTGCGGGAGAAAGTCTTCACTTTTTCTTCGCTTGTGTCGTTTGCTTATTGCGCCGTAACCATGGATAATCTTCATCGTTTATCGGGATGCTTGGGTCAGCCTTGACTTTGAAGGGGAATTTCATGAAACTTTTCATACTCTTGAGACATGTCTGCCTTGCCCTCCACTCCTGGATGTCCCTTTTTCTGAAAAGAACTATGTGGCGCTTTGGCTCATTGTATGATGTATTCGCTTCTTATCTTTTCTTTTCCTCGGTCTGTAGACATGTCCTTCACATAGATAACCTGTGCCACATCATTGGCTAGGACGGAGACGGTTCGTCGATGTACCCAAGATTTTTCAGATCCATGTTGTCATTCCGTCTTCGTGGGTCTACACCTACCCGCCTCCTCGACAGATTGACCCACTTGCACTTAAACAAAGGGACCTTAAAATCTACTCCGTAGTCAAGTTCCCATATGTCTACTATGTAACCATAATATGTGTCATTTCCTTGTTGGTTGCTGCATCAAAGCGGACACCGCTGTTTTGGTTGGTGCTCTTTTCATCTTGGTCAATCGTGTAAAATGTATTCCCATTTATCTCGTATCCTTTCCAAATCATTACAATCGAAGATGGTCCCTGGACAACAAGTACAGCTCATCACAAACAGTGCTGTCACCTCGAGACATGTTTCCAACCAACTGCTGAAAGTCTGATGTGTTCACATGTAATCCGATCGTCGCCTTTGCTCCGGATGTTTGGGCGCAGATCGTTCTTGTGTTCATCGACATACGGGGTCACCAAGGTAGAGTTCTCAGAAACTGTAGTGTGCTTGAGACCAAGAATATCCGTCCCTGCATATTATTGAGTCCCTTCCAAGCGTGCATTTTCGGTCAGTCTCCCCTCATACCGCGATTTAGGGAGACCTATCTTCTTAAGGCCAGGAATGAAGTCAACACAAAACCCGATGACATCCTCTGTTTGATGGCCCATGGAGATGCTTCCTTCGGCCTAGTGTGGTTACTGAACATATTTCTTTAGGACTCCATGAACCTCTCAAAGGGGTACATATTGTGTAGAAATCGGGCCCCAGAATGACAATCTCGTCGACTAGATGAACTAGGGCGTGCGTCATGATATTGAAGAAGGATGGTGGGAACACCAGCTCGAAACCGACAAGACATTGTGCCACATCACCCTTAGCGTTGATACGATTTCTGGATCGATCACCTTCGAGATATTGCATTGAGGAATGCACATAGCTTCACAATGGCTAATCGGACATTTTCGGTAGAAGCCCCTCAATGCAACCGGAAGCGCTTGCGTCATAATCACGTGGCAGTCATGAGACTTTAGGTTCTGGAACTTTTCTCCGCATATTTATTATTCCCTTTATATTCGACGAGAAGCTAGTCGGGACCTTCATCTTGAGCAGGCATTGAAAGAATATTTCTTTCTCTTCTTTAAGTAAGAGCGTAGCTGGCAGGACCTTCATCTTGCTTCGGAGGCATGCCCTCTTTTTCGTGCAAGTGTTGCAGGTCCTCTCGTGCCTCGGTGTATCTTTTGTCTTCCCATACACGCCCAAGAAGCCTAGCAGGTTCACGCAAAGGTTCTTCGTCACGTGCATCACGTCGATCAAGAGCGGACATCTTGGTCTTTCGGTAGGGCAGGTCCCAAAATATAGATTTCTTCTTCCACATGGGTCCGTGATTCTCGCGTCATTCGAACAGCTAGTCCGCCGGACCCTTTCCAAAGATTACGTGTAAATCATTGACCATAGCAAATGCGTGATCACCGATGCGCATGGCGGGCTTATTCCGTGATCTGCCTCGCTTTTGAAATGCTTGCCTTTCTTTCGACATTGATGGTTGGTCGGAAGAAATCGACGATGGCCCAGGTACACATTCTTCCTGCAGCTTCCTGGTATATACTATCGGTGTCAAGTAAACAGTGCGTGCATGCGTGGTATCCCTTGTTTGGCTGTCCCGAAGGTTCTTGAGAGCGGGCCAATCGTTGATGGTCACGAACAGCAACGCCTTTAGGTCAAATTCCTCCTTTTTGTGCTCATCCCACGTACGTACACCGTTTCCATTCCACAGTTGTAAAAGTTCTTCAACTAATGGCCTTAGGTACACATCAATGTCGTTGCCGGGTTGCTTAGGGCCTTGGATGAGAACTGGCATCATAATGAACTTCCGCTTCATGCACATCCAAGGAGGAAGATTATACATACATAGAGTCACGGGCCAGGTGCTGTGATTGCTGCTCTGCTCCCCGAAAGGATTAATACCATCCGCGCTTAAAGCAAACCATACGTTCCTTGGGTCCTTTGCAAACTCATCCCAGTACTTTCTCTCGATTTTTCTCCATCTGCGACCCGTCGTGGGTGCTCTCAACTTCCGTATTTCTTATGGTCCTCACTGTGCCATCGCATCAACTTGGCATGCTCTCCGTTTCGAACAGACGTTTCAACCGTGGTATTATAGGAGCATACCACATCACCTTCGCAGGAACCCTCTTCACGGAGGATCGCCGTCAACATCACCGGGTCATCTCGTCGATCTTATACAGAATGCACCGCATACCGGCATGCGTTCAGATCCGTGTAGGCACCACGGTAGAGGATGCAGATCATTAGGGCATGCATGTATCTTCTCCACCTCCAATCCTAGAGGGCATACAACCTTCTTTGCTGCGTATGTCTTGTCGGGCAATTCGTTATCCTTTGGAAGCTTCTTCTTCATTATTTTCAGTAGCTTCTCAAATCCTTTATCGAGCACAACATTCTCTGCCTTCCACTGCAGCAATTCGAGTACGGTGCGAGCTTTGTGTTGCCATCTTCGCAATTGGGGTACAACCCTTTTTGTGATCCTCTAACATGCGATCCAACTTCAGCTTCTCCTTTTGACTTTCGCATTGTGTCCTTGCATCGACAATGACCCGGCGGAGATCATCATCATCGGGCGATCGTCTGGTTCCTCTTGTTCTTCAGCAGCTTAGCCGCTTGCAGCACCATCGTGCACATCGTCTGGTGCATCTTGACGTTCATAGCATCACCGTATTCAGGGGCACATAGTTGTCATCGTACTCTTCTTCCTCGCCGTCTTCCATCATAACCCCTATTTCTCCGTGCCTCGTCCAAACATTATAGTGTGGCATGAAACCCTTGTAAAGCAGGTGGGTGTGAAGGATTTTCCGGTCGAGTAAGACTTCAGATTCCCACATATAGGGCATGGACAACACATAAAACCATTCTGCTTGTTTGCCTCAGCCACTTGAGAAAATCATGCACGCCTTAATGTACTCGGAGGTGTGTACGTCACCGTACATCCATTGCGGTTCATCTGCGTGCATTATATATAATTAAGTGTGTCAAAAATCATTACGAACATCATGAATAGATAATTAAGTGACCAAATTAATAGAAGTTCATCATCACATAAAACCAAAGTACATACATAGTTCTCATCTAACAACATAAAGCTCTGCAGAGCATCTAAATTAATTAAACCATACATTGAAACTATGTAAAACATTTCAATGCGAAAAAATGCGATCATAATCGCAACCAAGGTAACAACTGATCCAACGGCATAATGATACCAAGCCTCGGTATGAATGGCATATTTTCTAATCTTTCTCATCTTCAGCGCATTGCATCCATCTTGATCTTGTGATCATCGACAACATCCGCAACATGCAACTCCAATATCATCTTCTCCTCCTCAAGTTTTTTATTTTTCCTTCAAGAAATTGTTTTCTTCTTCAACTAAATTTAACCTCTCGACAATAGGGTCGGTTGGAATTTCGGTTCAACAACCTCCTAGATAAATAAAATCTATGTCACGTTGGTCGGCATAATTTTCGTAAACAATAAATGAACCAATAGTTATGAAAAGATAATATATACCACATCCGAATCATAGACAGGACGAGGGCCGACGGGGGCGGATACCAAAACCATCGCACTATATAAGATGCAATAATAAAAGTAAGAAAATAATACAAGTATCTATCTAAACAAATAAGTAATAATATTTTTCCTTTTAGAAAGAAGATAAGAACAAGAGGCTCACCACGGTGGTGCGGGCGATGAGATCGGCGCTGGTGATCGGCGGCGATGAAGACGGGACGGGCGTGACGGACCGCTAAACCTAGATAAATATTGAGGAAAATGGAGCTTGGCGGTCGAGCTTGGAGAGGAGAAACCTTAAGTAGTGTGGCTCGGGCATTCCATCGAACACCTTGTGTGCATAGGAGGTGAGCTAGAGCACCACCAAGCCCTCTCCCCCTCGGCCAGAAAAAACAGAGCAGTGTGCTCTGCTGTTGCGCGAGGGGCTATATATAGGCATCACCATTAGCCCCGGTTGGTGGAATGAACCGCGACTAAAGGGAAGCCTTTGGTCCCGGTTCATGCCACCAACCGGGACCAATAGTGGTGGGCCAGGAGCCATGACCATTGGTCCCGGTTCGTCCCACCAACCGGGACCAAAAGGTCCGGACGAACCGGGACCAATGGCCCACGTGGCCCGGCCGCCCCCCTGGGCTCACGAACCGGGGCAAATAGCTCCATTGGTCCCGGTTCTGGATTGAACCGGGACTAATGGGCTGAACTGGCCTGGACGAAAGCCCTGTTTTCTACTAGTGGTGTTGACTATGATGAGATTTTCTCACTCGTAGCGATGCTTAAGTCTGTCCGAATCATGTTAGCAAATTGCCACATTTTATGAAATCTGGCAAATGGATGTCAAAACTATATTCCTTAATGGATTTCTTAAAGAAGAGATATATATATGATGCAACCAGAAGGTTTTGTCGATCCTAAAGGTGCTAACAAATGTGCATGCTCCAGCGATCCATCTATGGACTGGTGCAAGCATCTCGGAGTTGGAATATAAGCTTTGATGAGTTGATCAAAGCATATAGTTTTATACAAACTTGCGGTGAAGCCTGTATTTACAAGAAAGTGAGTGGGAGCACTACAACATTTCTGATAAGTATATGTGAATGACATATTGTTGATCGGAAATAATGTAGAATTATTCTGCAGAGCATAAAGGAGTGTTTGAAAGGAGTTTTTCAAAGAAAGACCTTGGTGAAGCTACTTACATCTTGAGCATCAAGATCTATAGAGATAGATCAAGATGCTTGATAAGTTTTTTCAATGATTACATACCTTGACAAGATTTTGAAGTAGTTCAAAATAGAACAATCAAAGAAAGAGTTCTTGCCTGTGTTACGAGGTGTGAAATTGAGTAAGACTCGAAGCCCGACCACGGTAGAAGATAGAAATAGAATGAAAGTCATTCCCTATGCCTCAGCCATAGGTTCTATAAGGCATGCCATGCTGTGTACCAGATCTATTGTATACCCTACACTGATTTTGGCAAGGGAGTAAAATAGTGATCTAGGAGTAGATCACTGGACATCGGTCAAAATTATCCTTAGTGGAATAAGGATATGTTTCTCGATTATGGAGATGAGAAAAAGGTTCTTCGTAAAGGGTTACGTCGATGCAAGTTTTGACACTGATCCAGATGACTCTAAGTCTCAATCTGGATACATATTGAAAGTGGGAGCAATTAGCTAGAGTATCTCCGTACAGAGCATTGCTTACATAGAAATTTGCAAAATACATACGGATCTGAATGTGACAGACCCGTTGACTAAACTTCTCTCACAAGCAAAACATGATCACACCTTAGTACTCTTTGGGTGTTAGTCACATAGCGATGTGAACTATATTATTGGCTCTAGTAAACCCTTTGGGTATTGGTCACATGACGATGTGAACTATGGGTGTTAATCACATGGTGATGTGAACTATTGGTGTTAAATCACATGGTGATGTGAACTAGATTATTGACTCTAGTGCAAGTGGGAGACTGAAGGAAATATGCCCTAGAGGCAATAATAAAGTTATTATTTATTTCCTTATATCATGATAAATGTTTATTATTCATGCTAGAATTGTATTAACCGGAAACATATTACATGTGTGAATACATAGACAAACAGAGTGTCACTAGTATGCCTCTACTTGACTAGCTCGTTAATAGAAGATGGTTATGTTTCCTAACCATAGGCATGAGTTGCCATTTGATTAACGGGATCACATCATTAGGAGAATGATGTGATTGACTTGACCCATTCCGTTAGCTTAGCACTCGATCGTTTAGTATGTTGCTATTGCTTTCTTCATGACTTATACATGTTCCTATGACTATGAGATTATGCAACTCCCGTTTACCGGAGGAACACTTTGTGTGCTACCAAACGTCACAACGTAACTAGGTGATTATAGAGGTGCTCTACAGGTGTCTCCGAAGGTACTTGTTGGGTTGGCGTATTTCAAGATTAGGATTTGTCACTCCGATTGTCGGAGAGGTATCTCTGGGCCCGCTTGGTAATGCACATCACTTAAGCCTTGCAAGCATTGCAACTAATGAGTTAGTTGCGGGATGATGTATTACGGAGCGAGTAAAGAGACTTGCCGGTAACGAGACTGAACTAGGTATTGAGATATAGACGATCGAATCTCGGGCAAGTAACATACCGATGATAAAGGGAACAATGTATGTTGTTATGCCGTCTGACCGATAAAGATCTTCGTAGAATATGTGGGAGCCAATATGAGCATCCAGGTTCCGCTATTGGTTATTGACCGGAGACGTGTCTCGGTCATGTCTACATAGTTCTCGAACCCGTAGGGTCCGCACGCTTAAATTTTTGATGACAGTTATATTACGAGTTTATATGTTTTGATGTACCGAAGGAGTTCGGAGTCCCGGATGAGATTGGGGACATGACGAGGAGTCTCGAAATGGTCGAGACATAAAGATCGATATGTTGGACGACTATATTCGGACACCAGAAAGGTTCTGAGTGATTCGGGTATTTTTAGGAGTACCGGAGAGTTATGGGAATTCGTATTGGGCCTTAATGGGCCATACGGGAAAGGAGAGAAAGGCCCCAAAGGGTGGCCACACCCCTCCCCATGGACTAGTCCGAATTGGACTAGGGAGGGGGGTGCCCCCTTCCTTCCTTCTCCTTCTCCCTTCCCTTCTCCTACTCCCACAAGGAAAGGAGGAGTCCTACTCCCGGTGGGAGTAGGACTCCCCCCTTCGCGCGCCCTCCTCCTTGGCCGGCCGCCTCCCCCTTGCTCCTTTATAAACGGGGGCAGGGGGTCACCCCATAGAGACAACAATTGATCGTTTGATCTTTTAGCCGTGTGCGGTGCCCCCCTCCACCATAGTCCACCTCGATAATACTGTAGCGGTGCTTAGGCGAAGATCTGCGTCGGTAGAACATCATCATCGTCACCACACCGTCGTGCTGACGAAACACTCCCTCAACACCCGGCTGGATCGGAGTTCGAGGGACGTCATCGGGCTGAACGTGTGCTGAACTCGGAGGTGCCGTGCGTTCGGTACTTGATCAGTCGGATCGTGAAGACGTACGACTACATCAACCGTGTTGTGCTAACGCTTCCGCTTACAGTCTACGAGGGTATGGAGACAACACTCTCCCCTCTCGTTGCTATGCATCACCATGATCTTGCGTGTGCGTAGGAAATTTTTGAAATTACTACGTTCCCCAACATCCACTATATCTTCCTATATGCGGTATCTACCTGCCGTTCCAAGTAAATTTGTATGTGCCAAACTCTAAACCTTCAAATGAAATTCTGTTTTGTATGCTCGAATAGCTCATGTATTAACTAGGGCTGTCTGTATCTTCCATGCTAGGTGGGTTATTCTCAAGAGGAGTGGACTCCGCTCCTCACTCACGAGAAAATGGCTGGTCACCGGGATGCCCAGTCCCATGCTTTATGCAAACCAAATCAAAATAATTGGAAACAAAACTCCCCCGGGACTGTTGTTAGTTGGAGGCACTTGTTGTTTCGAGCAAGCTATGGATTGATGCTTGTTGGTGGAGGGGGAGTATAAACTTTACCATTTTGTTTGGGAGCCGCCTATAATGTGTGTAGCATGGAAGATATCGCCATCTCTTGGTTGTTATGTTGACAATGAAAGTATGACGCTCAAAATATTATTTATCTCTATTTCAAAATCGAGCTCTGGCGCCTCTACAAATCCCTGCTTCCCTCTGCGAAGAGCCTATCTATTTACTTTTATGTTGAGTCATCACCTTCTTATTAAAAAGCACCAGCTGGAGAGCACCGCTGTCATTTGCATCCATTACTATTAATTTATATTGGGTATGACTATGATTGGATCTCTTTTACCATGAATTACAATGTCTAGTTAGTCCTTGATCTTTAAAGGTGCTCTGCATTTATGTTTTGCGGTCTTAGAAAGGGCTAGCGAGATACCATCTTGTTATATCATATCATGATTGTTTTGAGAAAGTGTTGTCATCCGAGATTTATTATTATTGCTCCCTAGTTGATTATGCCATTGACATGAGTAAACATGAGACCTAAGTGTTATTGTGAATATGGTTAGTTCATAATCTTTGCTGAAAACTTGAGTGCTGGCTTTACATATTTACAACAACAAGAGCAAACGGAGTTTGTAAAAGTTTTCTTTATCACTTTCAGTTTATCAACTGAATTGCTTGAGGACAAGCAAAGGTTTAAGCTTGGGGGAGTTGATACGTCTCCTTCGTATCTACTTCTCCAAACACTTTTGCCCTTGTTTTGGACTCTAACTTGCATGACTTGAATGGAACTAACCCGGACTGATGCTGTTTTCAGCAGAATTGCCACGGTGTTGTTTATGTGCAGAAACAAAAGTTCTCGGAATGACCTGAAACTCCACGGAGATTATTTTTGGAAATAATAAAAAATATTGGCGAAAGAATCAAGGCCAGGGGGCCCACACCCTGGGCACGAGGGTGGGGGGCGCGCCCTACCCCCTGGGTGCCCCCCTGCCTCGTGGGCCCTCTGGAGCTCCACCGACCTCAACTCCAACTCCATATATTCGTGTCCGGGGAGAAAAAAAATCAAAGAGAAGGATTCATCGCGTTTTACAATATGGAGCCGCCGCCCAGCCCTAAACTCTCTCGGGAGGGCTGATCTGGAGTCCGTTCGGGGCTCCGGAGAGGGGAATCCGTCACCATCTTCATCACCAACCATCCTCCATCACCAATTTCATGATGCTCACCGCCGTGCGTGAGTAATTCCAGCTTAGGCTTGCTGGACGGTGATGGGTTGGATGATATTTATCATGTAATCGAGTTAGTTTTGTTAGGGTTTGATCCCTAGTATCCACTATGTTCTGAGATTGATGTTGCTATGACTTTTCTATGCTTAATGCTTGTCACTAGGGCCTGAGTGCCATGATTTCAGATCTGAACCTATTATGTTTTCATGAATATATGTGAGTTCTTGATCCTATCTTGCAAGTCTATAGTCACCTACTATGTGTTATGATCCGGCAACCCCGAAGTGATAATAATCGGGACCACTCCCGGTGATGACCGTAGTTTGAGGAGTTCATGTATTCACTATGTGTTAATGATTTGGTCCGGTACTCTATTAAAAAGAGGCCTTTATATCCCTTAGTTTCCATTAGGACCCCGCTGCCACGGGAGGGTAGGACAAAAGATGTCATGCAAGTTCTTTTCCATAAGCACGTATGACTATATTCGGAATACATGCCTACATTACATTGATGAATTGGAGCTAGTTCTGTGTCACCCTATGTTATGACTGTTACATGATGAACCGCATCCGGCGTAATTCTACATCACCGATCCAATGCATACGAGCTTTTCACATATTGTTCTTCGCTCATTTACTTTTCCGTTGCTACTGTTACAATCACTACAAAACCCAAAAATATTACTTTTTCTACCGTTACCGTTACTTCCATATTACTTTGCTACTAAAAACTTTGCTGCAGATACTAAGTTATCCAGGTGTGGTTGAATTGACAACTCAACTGCTAATACTTGTGAATATTCTTTGGCTCTCCTTGTGTCGAATCAATAAATTTGGGTTGAATACTCTACCCTCGAAAACTGTTGCGATCCCCTATACTTGTGGGTTATCACGACTCATCTAAGTAGTTCAGCATCAGCGCTAATCTGGATCCGAAATAGGAAAGCGCGCTCATCGAGTTCATCCGTGAGAACCGGGACATCTTTGCATTGAAGGCTTCAGACATGCCGGGTGTACCGAGGGAACTCGCTGAGCAAACACTTAATATTGATCCGAAGTTTAAGCCGGTCAAGCAATTCCTTCGTCATTTTAACGAAGAGAGGCGAAAGGCCATTGGTGAGGAAGTTGCCCGGCTCTTGGCGGCCGGGTTTATCGTTGAAGTTTTTCAACCTGAGTGGTTGGTTAACCCAGTGTTAGTGCTCAAGTAGAACGGCACTTGGCGAATGTGTGTGGATTACACGGATTTAAACAAGGCTTGTCCGGCTGATCCATTTGCTCTCCCTCGTATTGATCAAATCATTGATGATACGGCAGGTTGTGAGCATTTGAGTTTTTTGGATGCTAATTCTAGTTATCATCAGATCAAGATGGCAGTTAAGGACCAGGAGAAGACATCTTTTATTACTCCATTTGGAGCCTTATTCTATGTGTCTATGCCTTTCAGGCTCAAGAGCGCTCAGGCGACTTACCAGCGGTGTGTGTAGAATTGCCTTCACAATCAGATCGGGCGTAACGTTCATGCTTACATAGATGATACTGTGGTGAAATCCAGGGAGAAGGAGACCCTGACTGATGATTTGAAGGAGATGTTTGACAATCTCAAGATGATGCTTAACCCGACCAAGTGTGTTTTTGGTGTACCGACGGGTAAGCTTTTGGGTTTTTTGGTTTCAAACCGAGGTATCAAAGCTAACCCGGAGAAAATCAAGGCTATCACTTCCCTGGCTAAGCCAAAGTGTGTTAATGATGTCCAACGCTTGGCGGGTCGGATAGCGGCTTTGATCCGGTTTATAAGCCGTCTAGGAGAAAAGGCTATTCCTTTGTATCAGATGATGTAGAAGATAGATGATTTCGTCTGGAGTGATGCAGTAATGAAGCATTTGAGGCGCTTAAGAAGCAACTGGCTGAGCCGCCGGTTCTTGCTACTCCTATTCATAAAGAGCCTTTGTTGTTATATGTGGCTGCCAATAGCCGGGCTGTCAGCGTGGCCATTGGGGGAAGGAAAGAGGCAGGCAAAGAATATCTGGTTCAACGGCCGGTTTATTACATCAGCGATGTACTTATTGAGTCCAAGCAGAGGTATCCACATTGGCATAAGCTTGTGTATGGGGTTTTTATGGCAAGTCGAAAGCTCAAGCAATATTTTCTGGGTCATCCCATTATTGTGGTTAGTTCGGCTCCTTTGGGGGATATCATCCAAAACAGATAAGCCACGGGTCGAGTAGCCAAGTGGGCCATTGAATTTGGTCCCCATGGTTTAAAGTATGTGCCTCATACAACCATCAAGTCACAAGCACTCGTGGATTTTATCAATGATTGGACAGAATTGCAGATGCCCGAGGAAAAGCCGGATAACACGTATTGGACTATTCATTTTGACGGATCCAGACAGTTGGAAGGCTCGGGGGCTGGAGTTGTCTTAGCTTCCCCGCGAGGTGATAAGTTTTCTTATGTTCTCCGATTAATGTTCCCTGGTACTAACAACGCAGCTGAGTATGAGGCCTTGCTCCATGGTCTTCGGATGGCTAAGGAGATGAACTTAAGCCGGGTGAGGTGCTTCGGCGATTCAGATCTGGTAGCTCAGCAGGTTTCTGGCAAATGGGATTCCAAGGATCCACTCATGGCGGCTTATCGTCGAGAGGTTGATGCTATTGCGGGTCACTTCAAGGGTTACCAAGTTGAGTATATTGATCGCAGGAAGAATGAGGCAGCTGACACTTTAAGCCGGCTAGGGTCTCAGCGTAAGCCGGTGCCAGCTAACACGTTCCTGGATGTTCTGCTTAACCCTTCTGTCAAAATACCTACGGAGGGGGATCTTGCTGTTCCTGACCCGGAAGCACAATTGGTGGCGGCTCTTCACACTACTAGGAAATACCTTATAGATAGAAGCTTAGCAGTAGCGAGGGGTATATGGGCTGTGCTGCTGCTAATTAGTAGTAGCGCGGGGTATAAACCCACGCTACTACTAAGTTGATAGTAGTAGCGTGAGGTATAAATCCCACGCTACTATTAAGTGATTCTCACCTTACCCCCGGGATCGGCCATAGTAGTAGCGCGGGGTATAAATCCCATGCTACTACTAAGTTGAGAGTAGTAGCGTGGGTTATAAGGCCTACGCTACTACTAAGTACACCACCCGGACATGCTATAGTTGTAGCGCAGGTGAAACATGTTGCACTACTACTATTTTGTCGCTGGCTGCGCTGTAACTACAACCGTGTACTTATAAAATGCCAATGCATCCCGTCGCCTCGATCTCTCCCTCCCCCACATCTTATCCCTATCTGACTTCTGCATCCACATCCTCCTCCACCACTGGATCCGGCCACAACCAAGGTTTCCCCTCACCTAGCTTAGAGCGGCGAGGTACGCTACTTCTCCACCCATCGGCGAGGTGCAGACGCCGGCCGCTGGCCTACTCGGGGGTCGTGCCATTCCTTGTGCAGCAGCTCGTAGTGACCTACACGTCCGCCACCGGCGAGGATGCGGCTGACACGCTACTCAGCATCTCCCTCCCCATAGCTCATGTCATCCCCCGTCCCGGTTGTCTCCCATCCGGCCGGCAGCAGTGAGCCCCCTCTTCTTCCCGTCTCACTCTTCTTCATCCTTCGTGACATAAAAATTAACAAGGGAGCCCATGTTTTTTTGTTGTAGATCTCATCCTACCTAGCTTGGATCCGTGGACGGCGAGTGGATCAGGCAACTTGGATGCCGGTGGCTGCGGCTCATCTCCAACCCAATGCACGGTGTACTTGTTAATGCAAGTGATCAATTGATATTTGGATCATATACATCTCAAAAGCAAACATTTGTGTTGTCTGTCCAGTTAATTAAGAAGCTGGTTGAATTGTATACATCTCAAAAGCATAAATTGGAATTTGTGGATTTAAAAAAAATCCTAATTAGTTAGTAGTAGCGCGGGGCAGCATCCCGCGCTGCTGCTATTAGTAGTAGCGCGTGTGCATCCCACGCTACTACTATCACAACTAGCTGTAGCGCGGGGTAAAAACGCGCTACTACTAAAATTTAGTTGTAGCGTCATAGCAGTAGTGCGGGCACCAACGCTACTGATAGCCAAAAAACTCATGCTACTAATAGCCTTTTTCCTAGTAGTGTCATGGCATTCCTGACTGGATAGTTCCGTATTTGGCTTACGTGAACCGGGGTGAGCTGCATGAGGATGAAATTTTGGCCAGATAGATAACCCGGCGGTCTAAGTCAATGACGATTGTCAATGGGGAGTTGTATCATCGCAGTGTCATAGGTGCGTTTCAACGTTGCGTCTCTCCTGAAGAAGGCTGTGAGATTCTGCGAGAGATTCATGAGGGAGATTGTGGTCATCATGCTGGTTCTAAATCTCGAGTACCATTCTTTTTCTTTTTTCTTTTTTCTTACTTTCAGGACTCTGTTTTCCAGAAGCCCTGTCCGGCACTTGAATTGCCGATACCACGATGCAACAGCCAGGGAAGCAGAAAGCTACGTCGAGTGTCCAGGTGGTCTCTATTACGAGCATTATACCTGTTTTACATACCATCCCGCAGCTTACCCCTGGAGGCGGACATGTTACATAGTCCCATCCCTTGCTTATCGCACTATTTGTATCATTCTGCTTTTATTTGTAGTAACTTTTTGAATAAACAATACATAGCTTTTGCCTATTATTGCACTCCTTTCTTTATCTATATGTATGTTCATTTCATGACATGTTGCACCCGTACACTTTGGTAGGGCCAATACACCAGGGGCTTAAGTACCCCAAAATTATGGTGTGATAAGTCCGAACACTTTCACAAGTGCGGCACCCCGAACTTATAGCATTATATGCATCGGCTCCGAATCATGTCTTGGGTCAATAGTTGGGTTTGCCGGCTCCTATGATTTGGTACCTTACGTTCCGTTATATCGGCTAAGGTAGCACTGCGAGAACCACTGCGATTGTACCCTGGTTGAGCTGGGTTGAGCACCTCAGTGGAGAAAGCTAAAACTGACCGTCATGATAGGGCGAGAGCCGGTCGCTGTTCGATAGGTTTTTTCGGGTCCCTAAAGACTTATGCCGCTTAGAGCGAGGAGCCGGCATTGTCCGGCCAAGGCGTGGATAGCGCCCCAAACTCGGTCTTCCGAATACTAGGGGCTTCGCCGAAATTTAAAATTATAGAATTCTATGGCTAAGTGAGAGTGTTCAAGCACTATAAGTCCGGTTGCCTTGTTCGTTGCGTTGAGCGCCTCCCTCGACGGACCCAAGAATGGGAACAAGAGCGCTCAAGTTTATCCCGAACACCCCAGCACTAGTGGCATGGGGGCTGAAGCCAACGACTTGCCATCTCTCAAATTTAATAAACGGCCGCACAGAAGGTAATATTTTAAATTAACAAGCGTTGCTTAGCGCATATGAACAAGTTTTCAGCGTACAGGATAACAAATGCGAGTCTATTCAAAATTACATCTTTGGAGCACTCATCCGCTATACGACGGGCACCCTTCAGACGCCTCATAGTACATCTCGGCTTATGATGATCCTTGCCCTTTGGTGGCCCGTCCGTCACAAGCTTCTCCGCATCTAGCTTGCCCCAAAGCACTTTAGCACGGGCAAGGCCCGACGGGCACCTTCAATGCAGACGGAGCGCTTGATGACTTCAATCCATGGACAGGCGTCCACCAGCCGCTGCACTAACCCGAAGTAGCTCCCAGGCATGGCTTCCAATGGCCACAACCGAACTATGAGGCCCTTCATGGCCTGTTCGGCGACCTTGTGGAGCTTGACCAACTGCTTCAGCTGGTCGCTCAGGGGCACCGGACGGTCGGCCTTAGCATAATGAGACCAGAACACCTTCTCCGTCGAGCTCCCCTCCTTGGCGCGGCAGAACGCGGCAGCATCAGACACACTACGGGGCAGATCTGCGAACGCTCCTGGAGAGCTCCGGATTCGGGTAAGTACTAGATAACTGACTTTTACATTCTTGCTCTGCATAAAGAATGCCTTACCCGCCGCGGTCTTCTTTATTGCCTCAATCTCCTGGAGGGCTTTTTGGGCCTCGGCCTTAGCAGCTTTGGCACTCTCAAGAGCCGAGGCAAGCTCGGACTCTCAGGTCTTCGAGTCACGCTCCAAACCCTAGTGTTTTTCCACGAGAGCCTGGAGCTCTTGCCGCACCTCCGCCAGCTGCGCCACCCCCTTCTCTCGCTCGGTGCGCTCCGCAGCCGCTTTGTTTTCGACCGCGGACACCGCCTCCTTCAGGGCCGCCACCTCGCTCGTGGCCCCTGCAGTACCCATGTTATTCCTGTTATATTTTGCAACCAAATCCTTTCTATAAGGTATTTCTTTAATAAGGTATTACTTACCTTCCTTGTCCTCGAGATGCTTCTTGGCAAGGCCGAGCTCGTTCTCAGACCGCTCGAGGCTCTGCTTCAATGCATTGACCTCCGCAGATCAAGTGAGACAGAGGTCGCAGCCAGAGCCTGCATTCCCATATTGACATACTTATGTTAGGCTCCTGCGTATATCTTTTAGATCCTTAGTCCGGCTTTTCTTTCCGAACACGAACTAAGCATCGAGGGCTACTGTCTATGCAGTAATATTTTTACATATTCTAAACTTACCTCAAAGCCTGTTAGAAGGCTGGTACATGCTTGACCAGCCCGCTCTTGGCGGATCGAACTTCTGATCACCACACTCATAACAAGGCGGTGCTCCTCCTTGATGGAGGCGCCGTTAGCGCCTCGATGCTATCCGTGCCTCCGGTTGGGCGGAGGACACCGCGCCTTACCCTTCCTACGAAGGACCACTTGCGAGACTTGAACCGCTGAAGGTTCCGGTATGGAGTCCGGACGAGGTCGGGCTTAGAGCCCCGGGGTCTCGCCCCCACGCTGAGTCCGGGAGGTTGCCTTGCGGCGCCTCCTGCGCCACCTCCTCTTGACCAGGCCCCCCTTGGGGCCCCACCTCGGCGTCGTCCGCAGCGTGAGGTGAGGAGGCAGCCGGAAGTGAAGTACTCTCCATTTCCGACGAACTCAGGGACCCGCTCGACGAAGCGGCGAACTCGTCCTTGGGCGGGCTGCATGATTGTTTGGACACTATGCAATGGGAAAAGCCATGGGTATCCGGACACTTACGATCTCGCCACGGGCTTGGCCCTTGTTGGCCACTCCTCGTCGTTGTCGGCGTTGGTGGAGAAGTCCGGAGGAAGGGTCCTTCCCTTCTTGGACCCTCCGGCCTCCCCAGTTGGGGCGGCCTTCCTTTTCTTCTCTCTCCCCGCTGGGGGAGAGGCTTCTTTTTCCTCCTCCTCTTCCTCAGAGAAGGATTCCGCCTCAGAGTTGTCGGGCGGTGAGTCCGACAGCACCTGGCGCCGGGAGCTCTTTCGAGTTCCCGTGGCCTCCTTCTTGGTCTTCTTCTCCGGCACCACGTGAGGTACCGGAGCCAGCAGCCATGTCAGTCAGGCGTCCGCTGGGTCTTTTGGCAAGGGGGCCGGACAGTTAATCTGTCCGGACGTCTTCAGCCAGTCCTGTCAAAGGTTAGGGAGTTTTAGATCCCGCACAGAGTCAAACTATGAAAAAAGAGTCCCATAAAGGGTAAAATAACTTACATCGCTGGCTTGACGCTGCGAGCTGAATTCGCGATCTTCGGTATCGGATGTGGGAGCCTCGGCGCCCTTGAACAGCACCTTCTAGGCATCTTCGTACGTAGTGTCGAAGAGCCTTTTCAGAGTTGAGTGTTGTGCCGGATCGAACTCCCACAATTTGAAGGCCCGTTGTTGGCATGGGAGAATCCGGCGGATGAGCATCACCTGGATTACGTTGACAAGCCTGAGATTCTTGTCCACCAGGTTTCGGACGCAGGTTTGGAGTCCGGATAGCTCGTCCGAATTCCCCCACATTAGGCCCGTCTCTTTCCATGATGAGAGCCGTGTGGGGAAGCCAGATCCGAATTCGGGGGCCGCCGCCCATTGAGAGTCGCGCGGCTTGGTGATGTAGAACCACCCCGATTGCCACCCCTTTATGGTCTCCACAAAGGAGCCCTCGAGCCATAGGACTTTGGCCATCTTGCCAACCATGGTGCCTCCAAGACTGCTTGGCGGCCGCCCACTACCTTCGGCTTGACATTGAAGATCTTAAGCCATAAGTCGAAGTGGGGCTGGATGCAGGAAGGCCTCGCACCGCACGATAAACGCCGAGATGTTGAGGATGAAGTTCGGGGCCGATCGTGGAAATCCAGGCCGTAGTAGAACATGAGCCCCCGGACAAATGGGTGAAGTGGAAAACCTAGTCCGCGGAGGAAGTGGGGGAGAAACACCACCCTCTCATGGCGCCTGGGGGTTGGAATGAGCTGCCCCTTGCTGGGTAGGCAGTGCGCGATGTTGCTGGACAAGTATCCGGCCTCCCGCAGCTTTTCAATGCGCCCCTCCGTGACGGAGGAGGCCATCCACCTGCCTCCTGCTCCGGACATAGTTGGAGAAGGTTGAGGTGGGATGTGCGGACTTGGGCGCTGGAGCTCGAGTGCGCGGAAATGGATGAGCAAAGGAGGAAGAAGGCGTAGGTGAAAAGGTGGATCCTTATCCCTTATATGGACGGACGGCTATCGCGCCCCGCCCACCGGTAAAACTCGCTTATCTCCCAAGCGCCGTAATCAATGGCGCGGATGGGTTACCCACGTCCGTATTGATGAGAAACCCGGAATAAGGGGGCGCGATCTCCGCTTTGATAAGACGTGCCAAGGAAACTGCCTCGCTAAATGCGCTGAGGTGGGACAGTAAAAAATGATTCGAATAAAGGCCTGGCCGTGGTGTGACGTCACGCTGCGGAATACGTCAGCAGATCTGTGCAAAAATTATTCTCTCTACGGTGGTATGTGGAACTTGTTTTGCAGAGCCGGACACTATCCTTGTGTTCAAAACCTTCTATGAAGTATTCGGAGGAGGAACCCGCCTTGCAATGCCGAAGACAATATGCGCGCTGGACTCGTCGTCATTGAAGCCTAGTTCAGGGGCTACTGAGGGAGTCCTGGACTAGGGGGTGTCGGATAGCCGAACTATCATCGTGGACGGACTCCTACACTATGAAGATACAAGATTGAAGACTTCGTCCCGTGTCCGGATGGGACTTTCCTTGGTGTGGAAGGCAAGCTTGGCGATACGGATATGTAGATCTCCTACCATTGTAACCGACTCTGTGTAACCCTAACCCTATCTGGTGTCTATATAAACCGAAGGGTTTTAGTCCGTAGGACGAACAACAATCATACCATAGGCTAGCTTCTAGGGTTTAGCCTCTCGATCTCGTGGTAGATCTACTCTTGTACTACCCATATCATCAATATTAATCAAGCAGAGTAGGGTATTACCTCCATCGAGAGGGCTCAACACAGGTAAAACATCGTGTCCCTTGTCTCCTGTTACCATCCGCCTAGACGCACAGTTCGGGACCCCCTACCCAAGATCTGCCGGTTTTGACACCGACAAGGAGCGTGACATTGCGGCGGCTCGTCCGGCGATCTACCAGCAAGATCTACGCTGTTATCACAGCCGTCGGGTTAAGACCAGAACCTTTCAAGAAGGAGACTTGGTACTCCGGTTTATCCAGGATCAGACTGACATGCACAACTATCCCCACCTTGGGAAGGACCCTTTGTGGTCAGCAAGAATTTGAATAGTGGGTCATACTATCTTATCGATGTTCGAGACCACAAGGACTCACGCAAGTCAAAGGAGGAGACCCGTCGGCCGTGGAATATTGCTCATCTTCGGCCCTACTATACTTGAGCCACCGGCTCTCATGATGTACATAGTCTGATGATGTATATATTATAAACAGTATAATAAAGCCGGCATCCCTGATAATTCAGGGCCTCTGTCGTTTCACTTCTTCAAAGCCGAGTCTTTATCATCATTTTACATGTTCATTTAAGAGGCTTGGCGCCCAAATTACAGGGATCAAAGAGAGTTGGATGCACAGCACAACTCAAACATAGGTCCCTGAAGAGCACAACTTGTCAGTATGTCACTTGGGGGCTTCATGTTCAAACATAGGCGTATTCGACCAAAGAGAACATAGCGTGACTACCCTATTGACCAGGTTATCTTGTTCAAACATAGGTGTATTCGACCAAAGAGAACATAACCTTTCCGGATCATCCTACCTGTATACCAGCTGCTTCAACTCCATCAGGTCATCCTGATTGACTCGCCGAACTCTTAAACAATCAGTCTTTTACGGTGTATTCACCAAAGATCCTGAGCTTGGTAAGGTTCACAAGGCGGCTTCTCATACGAGAGCACGGCCTACAGATAGTCTGGATAGATCCAGGCTTCATAAGCCGCCTTCCTTGAAACTTGGGTAAATCAGCCCGTGATGTATGCTGCTACTCTGACCCTGCGTACTCCTGATAAGTCTATCTTGATACAAGAATTGACTTTACCTGGGTTCAAATGTCGATCGGGTACTGTGAGTGCCGGCTCACGGAAAGCACGTACCTTCTAGTGGCTCAGGCTAGTTTCATCGATGGCTTGGCAGCCTACACAAGCCTCGAATTTCTTCTGATTTTCTTATTTTTATTATTTATATGATCTCTTCTTTGCCATCTGGTTTTTACAAATCGGGCCCAACTACCCAATCTATGGCTCATATTTGAAGCATCTTTTGGGTTTCTGCAACCCGCCAGAATGGCAGAATCTAAGTCGCCAGAACATAATAATCTTATGTTTTTAGTTATAGATCTAAATACTCTAATCGTATGAAGCTGTTAAGCTAGCAGTTTAAAGTGTATACTACAGGTACGACATTATATTTAAATTGTGGTCGGACAAGCCCTGGTTATGGACTATTCGTCCCCAGTAGCTTCAATTGGGTATCATGACCCGCCCGGCGGTCAGCCGCCAGGGCACTTGTAATTTCTTTGTGTGCCGAATAATAGTCAATCAGATCTGCATCACTCAATGCTATCATAAGCATAAAATGATAGTTTCTCAAATTGGCGGATCAGCAATATTGCACCAAACAGAAACGTGCATGATGGCATGGCAGATTCAAGTTTTTACTACCCTATTACATGACTCCATGAGCCAAATAAGATCAAGTGTTTTCAGAGGGACCACTATATAACCCGCCTGGCGGTTCATTGTTCTTGGCCTTGCTGATTGGAGGCCTCTGGGTCATCCCTTTCCGGTTCTTCGTCCTCCTCCGTCGTCTGAAAATTTGGTGATGACCAATCGATGCCAGATAAAGCTTGAAATTCAGCCTCATCATCTATAAGATCAGACGGCTCAACTTCTGGGGCAAAAGTGTTCTTACGGATTGGGGGGATTAAGTCCATCACTTTATAAGCCGGCTTTGGCATCTTCTGATTCTCCTTGTTATAAGCTGGATGGTATTTTGAAAGGTCCGAGTCATTGGCAATCAGAGTCGCCATTGGATGAATTTCTTTCACACAAGCAGAGAAATCCTTCTGATCAAACGAAGTACCTTCTTATTTCAAGCTTGGGTATCCAGTAGCTACCTCAGACATGTCAAGCTCTGGTACCCATGCCTTGGCCCGGCTCAAAGTCGTCACGGCACCGGCTCTTGCAGCTGACCGCTTCATTTCATAAAACCTGGCAGGCAGCACAATTTTTTTTCAAGACATCTATCAAAAGAGTAGGCGCTTGATTCGTTGGAGAAATTTAGGCCAGTGCATATTGAGCTCCGGTGTACAGCTGTTCGACAAGTGTGTAGACAGCCCTGAGCTTCACAAGCATGTCTTGGTTAAGGTTGCTGCTCCTGGGACCGGAATAAATCACAGATTGGTTAATGGTGGATTATAATATCACGACAAGGATTCACTTTGGATGATTAGAAAAGCGACTCACCAAAGATAGCAGAAACCATCTGAGATACATGGTGTTTGAAGTCGGTGAGCTCAGTGGTCACCTCTTGAAGAGCTGCCTCTTCTTTTTCAGCTCGCTGCGTTAAAGCAGTCTTTTCTTTAGCCCAAGTGCTTTTCTCCACCTCAAAACTGGTCTTCAGTTTTTCCGATTCAGCTATGCTAAACTGGAATTTGGACTCAGCTTTCGGGGTCTAAGATTCCTGATTCGCCAGCCGGGTTTTTGCATCAGTTAACTATGATTCAAGTTCAACAGTAGCAGCCTGTATGAAGCACAGAGTTATCAACACGTTCATATCAGTTTTACAGGAATATAAGTCCCAATTCTTTTGCAAGCAACAACACTTAGCACTTGGGGGCTAATGCCTGCCGAAAAATTTATTCATGCAAACGGCTCATGTGAATAAGTCCCATGCACTTTGCAAGAACGACTGCTTGGCACTTGGGGGCTAATGTATATCGCTTGTGTCTTCCTACTACTTTATGATGACCCGGTTGTGCTGTAAACAATCACAACCGGTTCATGGGGGCTACACAAATAAGCTTTCATCTTTTAAACAATGGTAAATAGGACCGTCTCATTCATGCTGATTAAACCGGCCCTTGGGCACTACAGATGCAATGCTAAATTGTTTACACATCCGGTTTAATTCTAGCTATGACAACCGGCCTTGGAAGGATTCTACTACAGATGCTTATGGATTATTCTAAGTCTACATCATATTCAACCTTATCATAACCAGTAGACTTGGGGGCTGGCAGGATGTACATAACTCATTTAAAGCCGGAAGTCATAAGTCATACTTTTGATGCATCTGCTTCACCATATCGATTTCTAGATCGCGGCTGGAGTGTACTTGGTTGAGATAGCTAGATAGAATTTCACTGGTGCTCAATTGTGCATAGTGGGAGACATCAAACCTCACTTTCCGCCTCTCAATAACCTCTTGTTTGGTGGAGTGTTTGGCCAAGATAGTTGGATTTCCTGGTTCCATAAAACCGGAGCCAGTGATTAGAACATCATCAGTATGAGTCTCTGACGGCTTAGGTGAGCTTGACGGTTCAGTAATCAAAGAATCGGTGTTGGCATGATCAATGGAGAGATCAGGGATTTCAGGTGGAACGCCAGGGGCAGGTTCTTCTGACTATTTTTCAGAGGCATCAGGTGCAGAGACTTGCTGCTCCGGTTCAACAACTTTAGGAGCTTCAGTTGGCTTGGTCACCTTTGCCTTCTTACTAGGCTTTGCTTGTCCACTGCATGGTTTGTGACAAGTCAGTATAATTGTAAGTACATAAAGGGGTACAGAATAAAAAGTAATTGTTGTTACCTAGGGCTAGTCTTGAAAGCTGGCAGTTGGGTCTGTGATGAGTCGCCAGAGGAAGAACGAGAAACCTCCTGGTAGTTTGAGTCAGAGGAATTGAGTGGCTGGTGAAAACAACCCGCCAGTGGGTAAAAAGAAGTTAAGTTTGGAAGAACCTCGTTTTGGCGTTTCCGTGGAACTGGAGTATTTGGTAAGCCGGAGGACAATTCTTCACCTCCGCTGTTCCGAGTCTGGCACCGGCTCTCATGCTGCTGTTGCTTCAAAAGAAAGGGAGGATCCAAATGAGCTAAGGGGTGTGAAAGCCTTACTTTCCGGGTTACTCGTCAAAATTTCTATCTTGGCACAAGCTCTGAGTCGGAGGAAATAATAGTTACCTCTTCTTCAACAGCTTGGCTGGCCCCCGTGTCATCCTGAGAGTAATCAGTGTCAATAAGATAACTGAAAAAGGAGCCAAGAGAGTCAAGGGCTACCTCCGACTCAGAGGTGTCATCTAGATCAAACATGTCAGAGGCAGTTGGTTTCTTCTTATGCTTCTTGGTGGTTTTCTTGGCGGCTTTCTTGGCAGCCCTGGCTTTCTTGGTGGCTTCATGGTCATATTTTTCCTTCTAGAAAGCATATTTAGCCTGTGGAAGTCAGCAAAGTTGAGTTAATACAACATTTGGATAATGAGATAAAAGTAAGATAAGTTAGAGACTCACATCTGCGGCGGGTTAAGTTTGCAGAAAGGGTTCAAACCAACTTTGTTGCATGATAACCCACAAGTATAGGGGATCAATTGTAGCCTCTTTCGGTAAGTAAGAGTGTCGAACCCAACGAGGAGCTAAAGGTAGAACAAATATTCCCTCAAGTTCTATCGACCACCGATACAACTCTACGCACGCTTGACGTTCCCTTTACCTAGAACATGTATAAAACTAGAAGTACTTTGTAGGTGTTTTCGGATAGGTTTGGAAGATAGTAAAGAGCACGTAAATGAAAAGTAGGGGCTGTTTAGGTAAAGATACAACTAAATTAGTTTTAGTAAAGAGCTTTTTGTCACGAGAAATTTATACTAGGCAATCGATAACTAGACCGGTAATCACTATCGCAATTTTATTTGAGGGAGAGGCATAAGCTAACATACTTTCTCTACTTGGATCATATGCACTTATGTTTGGAACTCTAGCAAGCATCCGCAACTACTAAAGATCATTAAGGTAAAACCCAACCATAGCATTATAAGGCATCAAGTCCTCTTTATTCCCATACGCACACAACCTACCTACTCGGGTATATGCTTCTGTCACTCACGCCACCCACCATAAGCAAATCATAAACATATTGCAAACCCTACAGCGGGAATCCCTCACGCTTGCGCGACACAAAGAGAAGCATAGGACAGCACCAATAATAAAACATGCAACTCAAACCAATCACGATCATCAATTAACCCATAGGACAAAACGGATCTACTCAAACATCATAGGATAGCCATACATCATTGGGAAATAATATATAGTGTTGAGCACCATGTTTAAGTAGAGATTACAGCGGGTAGAAGAGGGGTTACACCGCTGCATAGAGGGGGGAAGAGTTGGTGATGATGGCGGTCAAGCTGTTGGTGAACATTATGGTGATGATGATGGTCCCCGGTGGCACTCCAGCGCCACCGGAAGCGAGGTTGAGAGAGCCCCCCTCCTTTTTCTTCTTCCTTGACCTCCTCCCTAGATGGGAGAAGGGTTTCCCCTCTGGTCCTTGGTCTCCATGGTGTGGGAGGTGCGAGAGCCCCTCCGAGATTGGATCCGTCTCTCTGTCTCTCTCTGTTTATTCGCTCTTGGGATTCTGCCCTTTCACCGTTTCCTATATATCCGGAGATCCGTAACTCCGATTGGATTGAAACCTTCTCCCATATTTTTCTCCGAAAATTAGCTTTCTTGTGGCCAAAGAAGAGCAGCAACCGCCTTATGGGGGCCCCATGAGGGTCAGGGGCGTGCCCCTGCCTCGTTGCCCCCTCGGGCACCTTCTCGCGTTGATTCTTCTTACCATATTTCACACATATTCCAAAAATATTCTCCGTCCGTTTTTATTCCGTTTGGACTCCGTTTGATATGGGTTTTCTGCGAAACATAAAACATGCAACAAACAGGAACTGGCACTGGGCACTGGATCAATATGTTAGTCCTAAAAATAATATAAAAAGTTGCCAAAAGTATGTGAAAGTTGTATAATATTGGCATGGAACAATCAAAAATTATAGATACGATGGAGACGTATCACTGCAGTCTTTGGAATCTTCATTCAGAAGGGTTTTTGTCATCTCAGTAATTGCATCATTAGTCAAACGCAAGGGGCTGTGGCGTAATGGATCCTTTGTACCACCTGTATATGTACACATTAAGCCGGGCCGGCGGCGCAAGGGTATAATCTGCCACGAGACCCAGCACCGGACCAAATCAATGCCAGTTAAACCGTTCCCCAGCAGGGCCTTGACCTTCGCAATAGTAGGGGCAAGCTTCTTATGTTCAGCAGCGGTAAGTTTTTCAGGAAGAAGATGCTTCGGGTCAAGATGGTCAGCACGGTAACCTGGCAATGGATTCTCGTCAGTCGGAGAGGTATCCTTGCAATAAAACCATGTCTGGTTCCAATCCTTGGGGTGACTCGACAGGCACGCATAAGGGAAGATGGCATCTCTTCTGTGTTGAATTGAGATTCCGCCAAGTTCCAAGCTGGGCCCATTCGTTAACTCGTTTTGGCGGTTCAAATAAAAAATTCCCTAAACAGTTCAATACTGGGCTCGTCTTGAAGGTATACTTCATAGAAGACTTGAAAGTTGCAGATGTTCGACACGGAATTGGGTCCGATGTCTTGAGGATGGAGTTGAAAAAAGTGCAGAACGTCTGAGAAAAATTTAGAGCCGGGCTGTGAGAAGCCCCAGTTCATATGATCAATGAAAACAATGACTTCGTCATCCTTTGGCTGAGGTCTTTCTTCGCCTGGATTAGGGGAGCGATAATGCATGACATTCTTTGCTGGGAAGTACCCGATTTTGACAAAGTCTTTGAGTGATCCCTCAGTGGCGATGGAGGGAACCCCGTTACATGTATAGACTGTCTTTGGCAGCATTGTGAAGAGAAAAAAACCTAAAGAAGAGGAAAACTTTGCCAGTTCAAATTGACTCGTGAAACCGCAAGTTAACAACTACGGTATATATTCAGAATGGCAGCTTAAATGGGGACTAATAATATATGATTAATTATAAGCCGACGATGTAAGCCGCCATGACGAGTACTGGTACTCGAGATCTGACAAGAGCAAATTTTACTAAGTATGGGACAAACAGGTTTCACATATTGAAGCTATGAGATTGGATCTGTAGCTGTTCAGAAATATGAAATAAAATCTAAACGTAAGGTGGTGGCAGCAGAAAAATGGAAATGCCTAGATGAGATCAGCTACTATGAAGATATATTCTGATATTGCAAAATAAGTGCTAAAACTGCTACCGCGCAAGATTTATATCGTCTTCAGATCAAAAGTAGGCAATCTAAGAAGGAGAAGGAATAACGGTGATGAACACCGACGAATAGGGAAACCCTAAGACAGATCTGTTAAAGAGAAAAGGTGACGGTTTACCGATGCTGATGAACAGCAGAGGAGTGCTGAAGTGTTTTGGTCCATTCAGGGTGATGCAGTGGCTGGAGTCGAAGCAGGGGACGAAGGTCGACGGCGGCGGAGCTCGGGCGCGCTGGAGCGTTGCAAGGAGGAAGAAGAAGGCGATAAGGCAAAGGGGGAGAGTGAAAAGAGGCCCCGTGGCCCTATTTATAAGGCTAAAAGGATAAGTGGCATGCGCGGGAATCGAGGAGACAACAAAATGGATATGTGATGGCGGGGACGCCTCGATTTTTGAAGGTTCAGTAAAGGAAAAGATTTATTAAGATTTGGGTCGTATGTAATATTAATAACAGATGACGTCAAGGCGGGTTACCGCAATTTCAGGAGATGATGTCATGGCGGGTTACAGATAACACAGGAAGATGAAGAAGGATTTTTTCTAAGTGTTGAAGATTGACATGAACAAGTTCAAATCAACCTGGGCCTAATGTTGGGGACATGACTATCGGGTATGACCCGCCCAGGAGGGGCCAGGTTATCCCAATGGCGGTTCATCTAAATGAGGCCCAAGAGTATTTCGAAGATGGCGGTTCATAAGATAGGCTTGTTAAAGGGCCCAAACCCGAAGGCGGCTTAAGGCCCGTAAGTGTAAACCGCCATATGTATATGTAAAGTTGTATTGTAAGGCATGTAAGATAAGTCACCAGGCCGGACAGGTTTGTATAAGCCGGCCGGGACTCTGTAGGCCGCAGGGCGTCAACCCATGTATATAAGGGGACGACCCAGCTGCGGCTTAGGGCAAGAAACAACAGATCGAAAGCCAGGTAAAGTGTATTCGCTCCCTGGTATTCGAAACCCTAGCAATACCACCTCAAACTGGATTAAGCCTTTACCTTCACCGCAAGGGGCCGAACCAGTATAAACTCCTCGTGTCCTTTGTCCCATTTAACCCCTTTAAGCTAACCTCGTTGCCATGGCTCCACAACTAAGTCCTTTCACTAGGACATCTGCTGTGACAATTCCACGATAGTACGTCTTCACGATCCGACCGATCATAGCGCCGAAGGTACGACACCACCGCGATCTGCACACGTTTAGCTCGGTGACATCCCACGAACTCTAGATCCAGCTGAGGTCGAGGGAGAGTTTCGTCAGCATGACGGCGTGATGACGATGATGATGAAGCTATCGGCGCAGGGCTTCACCTAAGCACTACAACGATATGATCGAGGTGGAAATCTGTGGAGGGGGGCACGGCACACGGCTAAAACAATCAACTTGTGTGTCTTTGGGGTGCCCCCTCCCCACGTTTATAAAGGAGGGAGGGAGGAGGAGGCCGGCCTAGAAGGAGGCGCGCGCCAAGGGGGGGGGGGCATTCCTACTCCAAGTAGGTTCCCCCCCCCTTTCCTATTCCTACTAGGAGAAGGAGGAAAGAGGAGGAGGGGAGAAGGAAAGGGGGGCCGGCCCCCCAAACCCTAAACCAATTCGGTTTGGGCCTAAGGGGGGCGCGCCCCACACCTTGCTTGCTGCCCTCTTTCTCCACTAGGGCCCAATAATGCCCATAGACTCCCCGGGGGGTTCCGATATCCGACTATAACCTTCCAATACATCAATCTTTATGTCTCGACCAATTCAGGACTCCTCGTCATGTCCGAAATCACATTCGGGACTCCGAACAACCTTCGGTACATCAAATCACATAAACTCATAATACCAATCGTCATAGAATGTTAAGCATGCGGACCCTACGGGTTTGAGAACTATGTAGACATGACCGAGACACATCTCTGGTCAATAACCAATAGCGGAACCTGGATGCTCATATTGGCTCCTACATATTCTACGAAGATCTTTGTCGGTCAAATCGCATAACAACATACGTTGTTCCCTTTGTCATCAGTATGTTACTTGCCCGAGATTCGATCGTCGGTATCTCAATACATAGTTCAATCTCATTACCGGCAAGTCTCTTTTCGTTCTGTAACGCATCATCCCATAACTAACTCATTAGTCACATTGCTTGCAAGGCTTATAGTGATGTGCATTACCGAGAGGGCCCAGAGATACCTCTCCGACATTCAGAGTGACAAATCCTAATCTCGATCTATGCCAACTCAACAGACACCATCGGAGACACCTGTAGAGCATTTTTATAATCACCCAGTTATGTTGTGACATTTGATATCACACTAAGTGTTCCTACGGTATCCGGGAGTTGCATAATCTCATAGTCATAGGAACATGTATAAGTCATGAAGAAAGCAATAGCAATAAAACTGTAACGATCATAATGCTAAGCTAATGAATGGGTCTTGTCCATCACATCATTCTCCTAATGATGTGATCCCATTCATAAAATGACAACACATGTCTATGGTTAGGAAACATAACCATCTTTCATAAACGAGCTAGTCAAGTAGAGGCATACTAGGGAAACTTATGTTTTGTCTATGTATTCACACATGTACTAAGTTTCCAGTTAATACAATTCTAGCATTAATAATAAACATTTATCATGAAATAAGGAAATAAATAATAATTTTACTATTGCCTATGGGGCATATTTCCTTCAAAAGCATCATCATACTTTGATTTTCCGTATCTACCATGCTTCCTAGCAACATAGTCTCTTCTATCATATCTTTGCAAGGAGGTGGGTCATCAAGCACAACTTCAGGTTCTATTTCTTCCTCCTTATCAAGTTCATTATTATCATAGGTGGAGTATCATCCTCAACATTATTGTCTTCTTCTTCTTCTTCTTCTTCTTCAATTCTCTGAGAATCTTGTTCAATCCTTTTAGGATGACCCTCAAGATATAAAGGATACTGAGTAGATTACCCCCTCTAGTGTCTACTCCATAAACATATTCATTTTGTTGTTTAAGCATATGCACTGGTGCGCGTCGGTCCTAAACAAACGGTTTAAAACCCCTTTCCACGACGGCATCAGGAACCGTCTTCAAGTAAGTGTGGGTGATAGGGGGGTCCTTCCCACATGACCCAAAAACCATCGGGGATATGCCCTCCTGGCACACACGTTCAGCAAAATGAGGCCGTGTGCGACCGGCGAGCACTCAAATATGGAAATACGTACAATACAGATAAAAAAATACAATTGTATGGTGAAATTGTTTCCGGTCGCAAGTACATCCCACACATTCAGTCCCCACTAAACGTTTCCGTTCGTATGCACATCCCACACAGTTGCTCCAAGGAAAACATTTCCGTTCACAAGTACATCACACACAATTTTTCCCGTTAAACCGTTTGCATTATTGAATGTAGCACACACGGTCCGTAGAAGAAACTGTGTGGCAAAGGCTGTCCATGACACACAGTTTTTATGTGGTAAACGTTTGCGCAAGGTGACCTAACGCAAACAGTTTTCAAGAGAAAGTCGTGTGTGATTGTTCATTGATCCAACACGGTTTATTCCTAGAAACTGTGTGCGTTGCCTGAGGTCATCACCCAAGGTATTTTTTCAACAACCGTTTGCAATATCAAAACCCAATTAGCAGGCTAATTGCCCTATTATTAATAATCCATTTATGAATCTAATTGACATTCATATTAAGCACAGAATATATTTCATTTCCATATTAAGTAAGCAAAATTTCATAATTTAAATACATCAGAGTATAACATGATATAGCTTCAGCACTCAGCTACCCCATTACACAACTGCACCAGCAGCAAGTTCCACATGCAACATGTAGAACCTTTTGAAATTAGCATCATAGACGGTATATAGACAGATGCATCTCATTTGGAAAACTGCTGAAGCGGAAGGCGAATATTGAGCCTTCATTCATGTTGAAGGTCTTTGCAACTTTAGGCCAGTGCCTGTGGATGATTGTCCGTCCGTCCTTCGACCTCTTCAGGAACACTTCAATATTGAACCATGGGTGTTGTATGAAAATCTTCCTCGCCTCCTGACCATAGAGGCGGTTTGAGAGGTAATCATCAGTGAACTGCTTTGGAAAGGCCTGAAAACAAGGATGTGCATAAATATCTTCTCTATATTGGAAATGGGGCAAAGGAATAAAAAAAGGCAAGGTATAATAGTTAGTACCATCTTGTAGTGAACTGCTGTCTTCTTCATTGTGCAGACAAAGATCTTGTTGTTTTTTGTTGCTAATTTCTTTATTCTAAAAATCTTTTTGAGTTTCTTGATTTGATTGATATTCATGGATAACTCACTTCCCCATATGCAAAAAGGGTCGAACAGTGGGTTAAAACCTCTGACAGCAGGACCTACATGTGCAAGACCAGATTGTTAAAAACCAAAATATTAGAATGGTTCCTATAATTGCACAATAATGTGCTATTAGACAACAGACCATGCACGTGCTAACCCCGATTTTAAACCTCAGTGCTTCCCATTGTTTCCCTGCAACACGTATAAGGTAGTTAGTCATCATGTTAAGTAAGGGTTCACATGCTATTAGTAAAATATGTTGATGAATAATAAGCACATTGCAGATTCATCAAATTAATTGAAGCCACACGGAAAACCCATTTACCCAAACCAAGCATGATTAAGAACTAGGAAATATAGCACTTGTATATGTTTCTCATGTATTAAGAGCAGCCAAATTTGATTTATTCCTCACATGCACAACATACAAAATTGAACCCAGGACAATTGGACATCGCATTGCAGAATTGAACCAAGCAATTAACTAAACACCACAACAAATGAACCAAACATTAACTGAGCACCACACTGCACAATATAACATTGAACCAAGAAGTTAACTAAGCACCACAACAAATGAACCAAACATTAACTGAGCACCACATTGCACAATATAACATACTCCTAATAGAAGATGAGGCAGTTAACCAAACAGTTAACTACAGCTAATTGTAGCAATTGAATTTGTTTCTCATGTATTTACTACAGCCAAATTCAATTTATTCCTCACATGGTATACAATAACAGAATGCACCCACAATTTTGTAAAGATAAATTTGATTTATTTCTCACATGGAAGACAATACAAAATTGCATCCTGAAGAATTGAACATCACATTTGCAGAATTGAACCAAACAGTTAACTGAAGATGACAACTAATTAACAAAACAGTTAATAAGTGAGCACCACACTGCACGACATATAGAACATATACACTAGAGCAACAGATTGCATGGTGAAATTAGATAGCACAATTCACTAGATTTTGTGAAGGAAAGACAGGAGCAGCACATGCAATGGGTAAACCGAGCATGCTTAACCGGCGTAGCTAGCAATTGGCAAGGTGCTCCACCAAGATCTGGGGGTCGGCACGAATGGCAGCCATCGCGACCTCATTCAGCGCACAGGCGGCGCGATTTGCTTCTCCGCTGCCAAATGCTCCTTGAGGTCCTGGCTATATTGCGTGCACCATGGCTTAGGCCGGCGCTTATTTGGTGGAGGGGTCGGTGATTTGGGTGGAAGGTGTCGCGCTCGCGCCGGCGGTCGGGCATGTGGGATGTGGAAGGAGGAGGATGGGGGTCAGGTGTGGATTACCTGCCTGGATAGAGGAGGCCGAGCAGCGTGAAGGAGGGTCACCGGCGAGGAGGCGGCGAAGCTGCAAGCAAGGAGTGAAGGTTTCAACTTGGAAAGGAAGGCGGAAAGAGGGGAAATGTGGCTTTTGGTAAGGGGAGGGCGGGAGGTAGATATTTTCGCGGAAGCCAAAAATTTGGAATCGCTTCAGCCAAAAAATTGGCGCGCAAAGTGTCATCAGAGTATCAGACACGGTCCCTTATTCCGAACTGTGTACAATATGTGGACATCACAAATGATTCAGATAGCTTAACCCGTGTGTGATGATTTTGAACGTAAAAAGTTTTGGTTCGAATTTCCAGGGTTACAGTGGTCATTCACGTCATTGCATAATTTGGGTACACAAAGGAGACTACAACACACCCACACTTCTTAATTGAGAAAGTTCAGCAATTAAACAGACCTAGCTGACTTAATCATTACTCTAAAAAATTAAAGACCGGCGCTCTTAATTAAACAAAACACAGAGTACTACTACGACTGGTGCTCGTCGATCTCCGCCACCGCCTCCATGTCCAACTCGCGCTTGACGATCTCCTGGGGAAGGGGCTCCATGACATCCATCACACCATACTCGGCAAACATCTCGCCATCCATGTCCGCCATCTCTTTGGAAAAGGCCGCCACGAGTTGGACGTGGGCGGACACGATCTGGGCTTGGACGGGCTCCATCGTTGCAAGGTATGCGGCAGAGGAACGGACGGCTACTCGAACGCTCTCGGCGATTGCCTGCTCTTCGGCCGTGGGTTGCCGACCGTTGTCGGAGAAGCTTCGTTCGATTTGTGCGGTGACCGCCAGGAGCTAGGCGTGGGCGGCCTTGACATGGTCGTGGGCGGCCTCCATCAGGGCTAAGGCCACCGCTGCGGAACGGACAGCTGCTGTGCAGCTCTCGCCAGTTGCTATCCCCGAGGCAGATGTTGCCGCCACCACCTGAGAAGCAACAACGGCCGTTTGGGTCGCCTTTGCCGCCCGGTCGCAAATTGCGGCCGCGCTCATGCACCTAGTTAGCACGCACATGGCAGCTGCGGCCGCGCTCTCGCCGGAGTGGGCCACCGAAGTTGCCCTCACGACGCGGGTCCACGTGCCCATCTTTCATCGGCGAGGATTGAACAGTGAAATGATATTTGGGGAGCGAGCTAGTGTGTTTGAGACGCTGGCTATGGACTGTAGCCACGCACCTTCTCGCGTAAGCCATAGGCGTACTATACGCCAACGGTGCTCCAAGATATTTTGTACTACATCTCACACGGTTGCTGATAATAAACTGTGTGCGATCTACTTGATTTTTCATCTTGATTTGAATTACATAATGGGGACACAGCGACAATGGACGGTGTTTGAATTGCTAGACCTTTTATCTGGAGTGAACATGCAGCTATATGTGTGTCGTAAAAGAATTGGAATTATTCAGTGTTCGTTTGAACATTTTATACATTAAATTAGTTTTCTAGCCATTTCAGGTGAACAATTCAAATTTGAACTACATGCACATGCTCAAGTGCACATAAATTGGTTGAAAAATCAAATCTGTGTCCTTGGGTACATGCTTAGGTCCCATACAAGAAATGGGAATGAATTTCAAACACCGGGGCACCGTTGATTGCCGGCAAAACATTGAGATGCCTGGTTTTTAAATTCTAGTAAATACAAAACTCGTCTGAAATTCATGAAACTTGGCATGCTGTCATGGAGCAGCATCAACATGTCGTGGTACAAATTTTGTCCCAATTGGGGCAGGTTTGGATATATGCTTCTCACAAACCGGAGCTTCTCACAACAAGCATGATGGTTTTCGGTAGGGAACGTCCCACCTTTGTGGACGAAATGATATCCATTGCCTCTTATTGCTTTCAATTTTTTTTCTCGTGTCAACATAGAACAACAGGAGTGTTATGTGATTTTTCGGGGTTCGTTTGGACATTTTTATGCATTAACTGAGTTTTCAATGCATTTTATGTGCATAATTCAAATTTGAACTACATGTACATGCTCCAGTGCATATAAATTGGTTGCAAAATCAAATCGGTGTCCTTGGGTGCATGCTTAGGTCCCATGCAAGAAATGGGAATGAATTTCAAACATCGGGGCACCGTTGATTGCCTGCAAAACATTGAGATGCCTGGTTTTAAAATTCTAATAAATCCAGAACTCGTGTGAAATTCATGAAACTTGGCATGCTATCATGGAGCGGCATTGAGGGAGTCCCGGATTAGGGGGTGTCCGGATAGCCGAACTATAACCTTTGGCCGGACTCCTGGACTATGAAGATACAAGATTGAAGACTTCGTCCCGTGTCCGGATGGGACTTTCCTTGGCGTGGAAGGCAAGCTTGGCGATACGGATATGTAGATCTCCTCCCATTGTAACCGACTCTGTGTAACCCTAGCCCTCTCCGGTGTCTATATAAACCGGAGGGTTTGAGTTCGTAGGACAAACACCAATCATACCATAGGCTAGCTTTTAGGGTTTAGCCTCTTTGATCTCGTGGTAGATCTACTCTTGTACTACCCATATCATCAATATTAATCAAGCAGGAGTAGGGTTTTACCTCCGTCGAGAGGGCCCGAACCTGGGTAAAAACATCATGTCCCTTGTCTCCTGTTACCATCCGCCTAGACGCACAGTTCGGGACCCCCTACGCGAGATCCGCCGGTTTTGACACCGACATTGGTGCTTTCATTGAGAGTTCCTCTATGCCGTCGCCATCAGGAAGGATGCCTCATCCCATCTTTAAAGACGACACTGTTGCTAAAGGAGCTTTGGCTATCGGCCAAACACTCCGGCTAGGCGGTTTTCTTATGACCGCTGTTCGTCGCCAGCTACCGACGATGACTTCTCGGGTCATCGAAAGCAATCTTCACATCAACTCAGAACTCGCCGAGCAGTTAGATCCGACGGAGCTCTCTTGCTTAAACGAGCTCCTGGATCGCATCGCCGCCCTGGGAGTTGCTACAGACTACGATCAGATTGGGCCTAAACCTGATCTTAGAGAGATTAACTCTCCCCAGGTCACCCATCACGTTGCTGTAGTGGAGGAACAATGCGACGACCCTTCATCTATCTTAAGGACTAGCTATGTCCGATTCCCGATCCTCCAAGCCGGATACCCGCGGAGGAGGACGCCACTCAAGACCTGAACTTAGAGTCAGCAACGGCTAGATTCATTGGACAACATCCAAGAATCCAAACTTCCGAAGTTCGAAACTCCTTGGCCCTTGAGTCTCAGATTGGGTGAGGTTTCGGTTTAATTCCACCCACCCACCCAACATATGCGATCTATCCAAAATTAGGCAAGAGCCCGAGGAAACAGTACATAATTACTGGGCCAGATTCCTCCTGGTTATGAATAGGATAAAGGACTGCCGCGAGGAAGACACAATTTCATTCTTATGCAATAATTGCACGGACAAGGGAATCCTCAACGCCATAGGTTGCCGTGAAATTACACGCTTTGCTGACTTGGCGTCCATAGTACGAAAGTACTATGCGATGGAAAGCGCCTGGAAAACTGAAGTAAGATTTTGGGACAATTCGGCCCTGAATACAAACCCAGTCCGAAATAAAAGGGTGCATTATCGACAGTCACCCGGGTTAAACACCAAAAACCAAAAAACCCCTACAGGGCATGAAACCGTACTGGACGGATGGCTCAATGGACCCTGTAAAATTCATAGTACAGAGGGCGCCACACCAACTCATGGCCTTAGAGCATGTTGGATACTCTGGCAGGTGGCCAAAATTGGCGAAGAGCTTCTAACCCCAGAATCCATAGAGCACCAGCTATCAGGACCCCGATTCCAAGTCACATCGATCTAGCCGGTAACACCTCATATCACTTTGCGGCCTCACGCACGGTATTCCCACGGTGTCGCCTTACCATGGCCGGGACCGTTTATGCCTTTTGGCTCACGATATGATAGTGTCGCTAGCATCCATATGACAGAGAACCCGGGCCGACATGACTAGTCGTGAACCCAAAGCGGCGCTAACCCATGGGGACAGGCATACATGAATCACATCGAGCATGTCGGTCATCAACGTATGAATCCGGGCTGTAGCACTGGGCTAGCAGGACTCTGGTAACCTGGGCTGTAGCACGCTAGGCAGGACTTCGGATGTCACCGCGTCACATTTCCCCGAAGGGACAAACACAGGAATGAAGTGAAACACATGCCGGCCAGTCAAGTGTCCAGAGCAGTAGTGCTGGGCTAGCAGGACTCCGGTGAACCGGGCTGTAGCGGACTACTATCGCTCAGGAAGCACTAGACTACATTTCCCCATATGAGAGGCTGCCAAGGATAAACAACTAGTTTGTCGGATCCCACTCATACCAAGCATTTCAATTATACACACAATATGCCCGATATGAGTACATACAACATGGCATCACAACAAAACTCTACAAACTCAAAGTTCTTTATTTAAGAGGCTCCGAGGAGCCATACATAACATATTCATACAGATAGGGGTCACATGACCCAACACTCAAGTCATACAATCATACAAGCACATGCGGGAGCAAACTAGTCTGAGTACAGACACTAAAAAGATAGAAGGCTTGACGAAGCCCTTCTATCTACAATGGCCCTTCACAAGCCTTGGATCACCACTTGGGTGGCTAGTCACTCGTCGACGTCAAGGTCTACGTAGAACCCATCGGAGGGGGCGGTGTTGTCGTCTGAAAACATTAATTAAGAAAACATGAGTATGGAGGTACTCAGCAAGTCTTACAAGAGAATCCTACTATACATGCACATTCTCAAGAAGGTAGTGGAGTTATTGCAGCAAGCCAGCTTTGACTCTTGGCTAAGCTATCCTACGTGACACCACTTGAAGAATATTTGTCGCACATGAGTCCACTAATCACCATCACAATACTCCACCGGTGGATCCTCTCTCGTGAACCCACAAGAGGGCCATCCGCGGTACTCACACTTATCTTGAGGCTTTTAGTAGTATCCATTTACTTGTCTATGAACTGTATAGGTGACCAAGTAGTCCTTTACCGCGGATGCAGCTATTCGAATAGTTTCATACCCTGCAGGGGCGTACTTCTTCACACACGCTCTCACCACTTATCGCCGCTACACGACATGTACTCGGCAACCTTCAAGTAGAAGCCCAGCGAGGGTGTCGGCCACGACCTGACTAAACACACGAGTCCCTAGTCCAGGTTTATCGCCTATTCGGGTTCCATCCGCAGGGAGTCCGGCCGAGGTTTCCACTAACGGCCCCGAACGATGTGTGCAGGGTTCCCGAGACACCAAACGAGTGAATCGGTACACCGGGCCACGTGCCTACCGCAACACAACCCACCCCTAAGGTCAGCGCTGCGTGCGGCACCCAGCATGCTACAAACACCAGAAACTACTTTGCAACTCCCGGACAAAGGACAAGAGTGGTTAATAAGTCGAGAGGGTCCATTGGTTTCGGGCCCAATGCGTGGTAGTAGCTAAGTCTTAAATCACACACACAGATCTCAGTTCTTAAGGGCGGCTTCAATGAAACAACCCACCATGTACTCCTACATGGCCTCTCATCTATACCTTTACCAAACCGTGTTCAACACTTCACTCTCCTTACCAACACAACCTTTCACTCTAGTTCATCATCCCGATGAGCCAGACCCGACACAACTCTAAGCATAGCAAGCATAGCATGGTAGGAAACACAAACATGGCTCAATCAGCTCCTACACATACTAGTGGGTTTCATCTAGTTACTGTGGCAATGACAGGTCATGCAAAGGAAGTGGGTTCAACTACCGCAACACTCAACAGTTTGAATCGCGTTGTCTTAATGCAGTAAACAAGAGCAGAAGCGAGATCATGGGTTTGTATCGGAATGATCAATGGGTTGCTTGCCTAATGTAGAGGTAGTAGGGTACTGCCCTTCAGATGGATATTCGGGGTTATCCTCGGAGACAGAACCTACCACGAAAGACACACCGAACATAATCAACACATCACGATATGCAACAATATGATGCATGCTATGACATGGCAATATGAATGTGTGTTGGCCTAATGCAAGCTAGAACAGAAAGGAATGAACACATTTGAATCATCGAGCATGTCGGTCAGCAGCGTGCGAATCCGGGCTGTAGCACTGGGCTAACAGGACTCCGGGAACCCGGGCTGTAGCAGGCTAGGCAGACTCGGATGTCACCGCGTGACATTTCAAGGGACAGACAGAGGAACGGCGAATCACATGCCGCCAGATCAAGTGTTCCGAGCAGAGTGCTGGCTAGCGGGACTCCGTGAACCGGCTGTAGCGGACTACCATGGCTCGGTGGAAGCACTAGACTACATTTCCCCATAAGAGAGGCTACCAAGGATAGACAACTAGGTTGTCGGATCCCACACATAGCAATACACGTTACACGTACGCATAACATGAAAGTATGTGCTGTACAACATGGCATCACAACATAACGCAAACTCATATAGATAAAGGCCCAGAAGAGCCACATAGCATTAAATACAAACAGGGGTCACAAGACCCATCATTCAGAGCATACAAGCAACGGAAGCATTACATGTCTGAGTACAGACAACTACAAAAGAAAAAGGCTGAGAAGCCTGACTATCTACAAGACCCTCCCAAGGGTACAAGAACGTAGCTGAGGTAACAAGCTACTCGTCGAAGTCCAAGCGGAACTACTAGTAATACCGAAATCTCCGCTGCAAAAACATAAATAAAGCAACGTGAGTACAAAGGTACTCAGCAAGACTTACATCAGATCCTATCATACATGCATTTGTACCAAGAAGGTAATGTGGGGTTTAGTTGCAGCAAGCTAGCTTTGACTCAGTGGCTATCCTGTTCTACGACTACAAGAACTTCTTTGAGGTGATATGGCACACACGAGTCCACTAGTCACCACACAATACACTACTATGGATTCATCCCCGTCTCCCTACGAGAAGGCCATCCATAGCACTCACACTTGTCTTGAGCATTTTAGATTATCCACTTCAAGTTGTCTATGTACCACGTAAGCATCCAAGAAGTCCATAACCGTGGACCCGGCTATTCGAATAGATCATGTTAAACCTGCAGGGGTGTACTTCTTCACACACGCTCTCGCCACTTACCGCCATGTACACATCATGTATCTCGGCAACCTTCAAGCGGAAGCCTGGCGAGGGTGTCGGCCACGACCTGACTAACCACACGAGACTCTAGTCCAGGTTTATCGCCTATTCGGGTTCCATCCGCAAGGAGATCCGGCCGGGGTGTCGCTCACGGCCCCAAACGATGTGAGCAGGGTTCCCAAGCCCACCAACCGGGTGCCACTTGGTACACCGTGCCACTGTGCCTAGTCTGTCCCAAGCCCACCTGGTCGGGTGCCACTTGGTAGACTACTAACACTACCTACAAACACCAGAAACTAGTTGCGACTGCTGGATAGAGATCAAGTTGGTTAATAAGTTGAGAGGGGTCAAGTTACCGGAACCCAATGTGTGGTAGTATCGAGTCATTGGACAACATACATAGAACTCAGTGCTTAAGGACGGTTCCAGTGAGACAACCCACCATGTACTCCTACATGGCCTCTCACCGCTACCTTTACCAAATCGTGTTCACACACTTCACTCTCAGCATCAGAACATAGCATTGCACTCCATCTCATTCCCAATGAATCAGACCCGACACAACTCTAAGCATTAGCAGGCATGGCATGGTAGGAACACAAAATGGCTCAATCAACTCCTACACATGCTAGTGGGTTTCAACTATTTACTGTGGCAATGACAGGTCATGCAGAGGAATGGGTTCAACTACCGCAGCACAAAGTAGCAGATGAATCGTTGTTGTCCTAATGCAATAACTGAGAGCAGGAGCGAGAGAGTAGGATTATATCGGAATGAAAAAGGGGGTTTGCTTGCCTGGTAGATCAACAGGGGGGGGGCACTGCTCCTCTGACAGGTAATCTGGTTCGGTCTCCGGAGCAGGACCTATTGAGAAGGAACGGTGTCGACAATCAATACACAAGCATATGCAACAATATGATGCATGGACATGGCATGTAGATGTGATGTTGTTTGAGCCAATGCAGCTAGAGTTCATTTGGTTGAAGTGCATTTGAACCAAAGATTCAAATGCATTTCCAAAATAAGTTCTTTATAAATGCCATTATAGTGTTTCACTTATACAGCAGGTATAAGTTGGTTTATCATGCATGAAACTGGTACAGATGGATAGCTTGCATTTTTCTGATGATTTTGAGCTACGGTTGAATTTCTATGATTTTTTGAAGTTTGGATCATTTCCTGGGTTTTCCAGATTTAATTTAAATCCAAAACATGAAAAACAGTGTCAGCATGACGTCTGTGTGACATCATCAGGTCAACAACGTTAGCCCAGGTCAAACCTGACGCTGGGGTCCACATGTCAGCCTCTAACTAAACTAACCTAGCTTAGTTAATACTAACCTATCTTAATTAGCCCGGGGCGGTGGGGTTATTAGCACTAACCTAAACAGGGTAAGGCCGGCGGGGTCAAAGCGGTCAAACCCGCTGGCGTTTAGCCGTCGGCGAGGCCTAACGCGGCGGAGGGGCTCGGGGCCGCTTCTCCGGCGGCCAAAAGGACCGCGGAGACCATCTACGAGGAGCCCAGGCTCGCGCGCATCCAGTGGGACACGCGGGAGACCGTGGGGGTTCCAGAGCTCGCAGGAGCAGAGCTCACGGCGGCGGCCGGAGCACGGGCTTCGAGCGGGAGCGGCTGTGGGGCAAGGGGAGGCCACCCGAGGGGCTCTGCGGCACCCTCGTGGCACCAGGAGCACGGTGACATGCTCGGTTGCGGGCTGCGGTGGCCAGGGCGACAACGGTGACATGGACGGCGGCGAGGTGCTACGGCCATGGAGGGGGAAGGGGGCCACAGCGCGGGAACGGAGAAACGGAGAGAGGGGAACGGCGTAGAAGCTCATGGCGGTTCGGACGAGGCGGTCGGCGAGCTCGGGGAGGGCTGGTGACGACGTAAGGTCGTCGGCGATCTCGGTGGCCGTGGGTCGAAGATGACGATGGTGACGGCGTTCCAGGGAGCTCCGGCTTGCGTGGCTCGGCGGAGATCTTGAGAACGAGGAGGCGGAGCTCCTGCGCGTGTCGGACAGGCGAGGGGGAGGCGGTGGCTACGGTAACGATGAACGGCGGCGACGGTGGCGCTCGGCCGTGAGAGAGAGAGAGAGAGCGAGGAAGAGGGGAACGAGAGAGAGTGAGAGGGTTCGGGGCCGTGTGGCGTCGTCTGGGCGTTCCAGGGCGTCGAGGAGGACGCCAGGCAGGCAGCTGCGTGCCGGCGTGCACGACGTCGGGCACCGCTTCCCCTCTGCCTACTGGCAAGAGGAGGAAGACGGCTATGCCCCTGGTGGGCTGGGCCAGAACAGAAATGGGCTGGCAAGAGGCGCCAGGCGGCTGTAGGTAAGCGCTAGGTAAGCTTTTCTGTTTTCTAATTTTCTGACATTTGTTCTGATTTAGTAAAATACTAAATCAACTTATTTTATTCTGTAAATTTTAGTAGGGACTAGTTGGACCACTCCAAAGCCCCTCACCAAAATTCAGAAATATTGGACAATATTTTGTATATATAAAAATATTTATCCAACGCAAATAAATACTGGATTAATTCCAAATGGCCAAAATAAATATTTGTGAGCTCCTAATAATATTGGTTTGATTTTATCTCTGTCCAATATTTTCAGAGAGCAACATGAGCATTTTCTTGGAGCCTTTTGGAGCAATTTTTATTTGGGTCATTTCCAGAAATAATCTCTGAGGGTTTCACAAATCCCCATTTCAAAATTAAGTGGAATTTAAACATGATGCACACATGACTAGCTAGTCATGGTCATACCAGAACTAGGGATGTGACAACTCGCCCCCACTTGAAAGAATCTCGTCACGAGATTCAGGGGTCGACGGAAAGAAGGCGGGGTACTCCAGTCGAAGACGATCTTCTCGCTCCCAAGTAGCTTCTCTCTCGGAATGATGAGACCACTGAACTTTGAGAAACTTGATGTTATGACGTCAAGTGACACGCTCTGCTTGATCAAGAATGCGAACTGGGTACTCTCAATATGTGAGGTTATCTTGGAGATCAAGCGTTTCGTGGTCCACTCCGCGGATAGGATCCGGGAAGCAACGCCTGAGTTGAGAGACATGGAAGATATCATGCACTCTGGAAAGATGTGGGGGTAGTTCCAACTGGTAGGCAACCTCTCCTCGTTTAGCGAGAATGCGAAAAGGACCAATGTAACAAGGAGCCAACTTGCCTTTGATACCGAAACGATGGGTACCCTTTAAAGGAGTAACCCGAAGGTAAGCCTTTTCGCCAACTTCATAAGTCATATCCTTATGATGACGATCATACTGGCTCTTTTGACGAGACTGGGCTGTTTTCAAGTTCTCTCGAATGATGCGAACTTGCTCTTCGCCTCTGGATCATGTCCGTCCAAAGAATTGTCTTTCACGGTTTCGACCAGGTCAAAGGTGTTCGACATCTTCGCCCATAGAGAATCTCAAAAGGAGCTTTCTTGAGACTGGATTGATAGCTATTGTTATAAGCAAACTCGGCGAAAGGAAGACATTTCTCCCAATCCATACCGAATGAGATAACACAAGCTCTAAGCATGTCTTCGAGAATTTGGTTGACCCGTTCCACCTCACCACTTGACTGAGGGTGGAAAGCGGTACTGAAGGAAAGATGGATTCCCATGGCAGTTTGGAAACTCTCCCAGAAATGAGAAGTGAAAAGACTACCACGTTCTGAATTGATCTCTAGTGGAACACCATGGAGTGATACTATTCGAGAAATATATAAGTCAGCGAGCTGACTAGCAGTGATACTCTCTCGAACAGGAAGGAAGTGAGCCACTTTGGAAAGACGATCAACGACTACGAAGATAGCATTATTCCCTCTCTTGGTCCTGGGAAAGCCGGTGATGAAGTCCGTACCAACTTTATCCCATTTCCATTCAGGAATAGCTCAAGGCTGAAGAGTTCCAGCAGGTCTCTGATGCTCTGCCTTAACGCGACGACAAACGTCACAATTAGCAATAAATTGAGCAATTTCTCTCTTCATCCTAGTCCACCAGAACCTCTGGCGTAGGTCCTGATACATCTTAGTACTACCGGGATGAATCGTGAGAGGAGATTCATGCGCCTCCTTAAGAATCAATTGTCGAAGATGTTGCTTCTTGGGGACCACCAGACGGTTCCCAAAGAAAACGACACCTCGATCATCTATAGAGAAACTACCAACAATACCCTTGGCAATGTTTCTCTTGATCCGGGTAATTCCCGTATCATGCTTCTGGGCTTCTATGATATGATCCACAAGAGTAGGTTTCGCCACCAAGGTAGAAAGGAATCCGTGAGGAGCAATGTGAAGGTTAAGCTTATAGAATTCCTCATGGAGAAGTGGTTGACCCTGCTGCAACATGAGATTGTTGCAATAGGATTTACGGCTTAGCGCATCAGCCATGACATTAGCTTTGCCTGGAGTGTAGTTAATCCCTAGATCATAATCTAAGATCAACTCCAACCAACGTCTTTTCCTAAGGTTCAAATCTGGTTGGGTGAAGATATACTTGAGACTCTGGTGATCGGTGCAGATCTCGCAACTTTTACCAAGAAGGTAATGTCGCCATGTCTTAAGTGCTTAGACTACGGCTGCAAGCTCTAGATCATGTGTAGGATAATTCTCCTCATGTGGATGCAACTATCGAGATGCATAGGCAATCACATGACGATCCTGCATAAGAACGCAACCTAGTCCCTATCATGAGGCGTCGCAGTAGATAACAAAGTCTTTGGTGAAATCCGGTGGCACAAGTATGGGAGCAGAAGCCAGGCGTCTTTTCAGTTCCTAAAAACTGTACTCACACTGTGGGGACCACTCAAACTTTTTATCTTTCTTGAGAAGTTCCGTGAGGGGTTTAGCTACTTTGGAAAAGTTTTCAACAAAGCGGTGACAATAGCTGGCTAGACCAAGGAAACTCCTAACTTGTTTAACTGATTCAGGTGGAGTCCAATCAAGAACGGCCTTAACTCTCTCGGGATTGACAACAATGCCCTTACCAGAGATCACGTGGCCTAGGTAGGTGACTTCTGGCAACCAAAATTCACACTTGGAGAACTTGGCATAAAGGCGGTGCCCTCTGAGTTTTTCTAGCACAAGTCTAAGATGTTCGGCATGCTCTTCCTCGTTCTTCGAGTAGATAAGGATATCATCGAGGTAAACCACGACGAACTTATCTAAGTACTCCATGAATATCGAGTTCATCAAGCGGGAGAACGTTGCTGGAGCATTGGTTAGACCAAAGGACATGACGGTGTACTCGTACTGGCCATAACGAGTGACAAAAGCCGTCTTAGGAATGTCCCCATTTCTGATCTTGATTTGGTGGTAGCCTAACCTCAAATCCATCTTGGAGAAGACTGAGTATCCAGCGAGCTGATCATACATGTCGTTGATCCTGGGAGCGGATATTTGTTCTTTATCGTGACCAAATTAACGGGACGATAATCTACAACCATCCGGTCCGTACCATCCTTCTTCTTGACAAAGAGGACGGGGCAAGCCCAAGGAGAAGAACTAGGACGGATGAAACCCTTTTGCAAGGACTCATCAAGTTGTTTCTTAAGCTCGGCTAGTTCTAAGGGTGCCATCTTGTAAGGTCTCCTAGAGATTGGAGCGGTTCCTGGATAAGATCTATGATTTAACTCTACATCTCTGCTGTGGAACACCTGGCAGTTCCTCTGGAAAGACATCCGGAAAGTCACGGACTACCGGGATATCTTCAAGGTTTGGAAGAGGGCTGGCATTAAGAGAATAGAGCTGACGCCTTGCAACTCTAGTGGAGACAGTGACTATCTTGCCAGATGGGTGTGTAAGCTGAACGGACCTGGTGTAACAATCAATTTTGGCATAATGAGCTTTCATCCAGTCCATACCCAAGATGATGTTAACATCTGTAGACTTGAGGGCTACAAGTGAGGCAAGGAATACAAGTCTGTCAACAAGGATTTCGTTACCATGGCTTACACTAGAAGTTTGCCATTTGGATCCAGGAGTTTGGATGACCAGTGGAGAGGGCATACCACAAAATGACATGTTGTGCAAGTTAGCATAGCTTTTAGAAATGAAAGAATGAGATGCTCCAGTATCGAATAGAACCGATGCTGGATGACAATTGACAAGGAGTGTACCAAGAACGACATCCGGATCATCATCAGCGTCTTTAGCTGAGACGTGATGCACACGTCCATGTTCAATGGGAGCTGACTTGACACTGATCATCTTGCATGGGGGCTTACAATGGCCAACAGACTTCTTGGGCTGGGGTGGAGCATAACTGGTCTGAGAGCAGTCACATGCATAGTGTCCTGGCTTCCCGCATGTGAAGCAAGTCCCTGAAGTTGGATGTGGACCCGCACTGACAAGCGGTCTTCCAGCAGGCCTGGGTGGAACATATGACTGAGCTGGGGAAGACACCACATAGGATGGTCTTGGTGAATATCCGGAAGGAAGAGCGGAGTTTGGGACCCAAATCCGGCGCTTCTGAGGACCAGAACCGGAAGAAGATCCCAAATCACGGGTGTGCTTACGAGACTCCCTGTAAGTGAGCTGAGCTGTCTCTGCATTAATGGCCTTGTTCACAAGAGCTTGGAATGTATCACAATGATGCAGGTGGAGATCACGACGCAACTTGGGGTTGAGACCCTTCCGGAACCTAGCCTGCTTCTTGGCGTCCGTGGACACCTCTTCTGAAGCATAGCGGGCAAGGTTCTCAAACTCTCTACTGTAAGCATCAACAACCATCTTACTCTGGGTGAAACTACAGAACTCATCTCTCTTGCGATCGATGAGGGCCTCAGGTATGTGATGCTCGTGAAAAGCCTCAGTGAAATCCCTCCAGGTAGGAATCTGGCCAGCTGGAAGCATAGCCTCATAGTTCTGCCACCAAATACTAGCAGGACCTTCCAAGTGGTATGTGGCATAGGTGACCTTGTCATCTTCAGCTACGTTCGCGGAACACAGCTTATGAGTGATGCTACGGAGCCAGTCATCTGCATCGAGTGGCTCAATGGAATGATGAAAGGTGGGTGGGTGCAAGCGGATGAAGTCATGAATGGTCACAGATCCTTTGAACTGATGTGCGGTGTTCTCCTCGATACATGCCAACAAGCGGTTAGACTCACGCTTGTTTCTCTCCATCTCTAACATGAACTTTGCCAACGAAGGTTGGTCGGGAGAATCCTCATCCCTACCATCTCCGTGGTTCTGGCTACGGGCAACAGAACTTCGCTTAACTCATGACATCCTGAGAAACGAAACCAAGGGCGGAATCAGCATCAACTATAGGCTATAGAATGTAGGACAAGGAAATTAGTAACTCTCGAACTCCTAGGGAAATTCCGGCAGCATAACGGCACTAAAATGCCCAGAATGAGACATCCTGCTAAAATGGGGTAGTAACATACTCAACATCATCACTCAAGGTTCTGAGATCATACTAAACAGACTACACCAGAAGTACTCGAAAACTAGAATATGACTCCGATCAACCAATCCTATGGGACTACGGAGTAGTAACATGTGATCCTGATAGACGGAAGAGAAAGCCTAGTTCCTTAACCCCGTCGGAAAGATAGGATGACTCAGATCAGAAGGCCATGAGGTATAAGGAGTAAAAAGAGCCTTACGTTCCTTCCCACAATCAATTCCCATACATAACTAAAGAATTTCTAGACTCAACTTCGACCAGGTTGGCTTGGAAATCCTACAGGCAGTCAGGCTCTGATACCAAAGCTGTCAGGACCCCGATTCTAAGTCACACCGATCTAGCCTGTAACACCTCATATCACTTTGCGGCCTCACGCACGGTACTCCCACGGGTGTTGCCTTACCATGGCCCGGGACCGTTTGCGCCTTTTGGCTCACGTATTTGATAGTGTCGCTAGCATCCATATGACAGAGAACCCGGGACGACATGACTAGTCGTGAACCCAAAGTGGCACTAACTTAAGGGGACAAGCATACATGAATCAACATCGAGCATGTCGGTCAGCAGCGTGCGAATCCGGGCTGTAGCACTGGGCTAACAGGACTCCGGGAACCCGGGCTGTAGCAGGCTAGGCAGGACTCCGGATGTCACCGCGTGAAATTTCCCCGAAGGGACAGACACAGGAACGAAGTGAATCACATGCTGGCTAGTCAAGTGTTCCGGAGCAGTAGTGCTGGCTAGCAGGACTCCGGTAAACGGGGCTGTAGCGGACTACCATGGCTCGGTGGAAGCACTAGACTACATTTCCCCATAAGAGAGGCTACCAAGGATAGACAACTAGGTTGTCCGATCCCACACATAGCAATACACGTTACACGTACGCATAACATGCAAGTATGTGTTGTACAACATGGCATCACAACATAACGCAAACTCATATAGATAAAGGCCCAGAAGAGCCACATTGTAACATCCCAAATTTTCAATTTGGAATGTTATACATTAGGTCATCATGCATATCATATTTTTCTCGCATTTTTCCGATCCTAGAAATTTCGCGCAACTCAAGGACCCTCGGAGAGAGTTGGAAGTTTCATTATTTTCATATTTGGGATTTCCCAAATTTTGAAAATAGGATCATTGGTTTATTTAATTATCTTCATAAAGTTTTTCCTATAAAAATATTTGGAGAGGGAATAATATGACTTTCCCAACAATTAGGAAAAATGAAGATATTATAAATAAACCAAAATTGCTTTTGGAAGATTTATTTTGCTTAGGCAAAAATGAGCATAAAAAAATTATGCATGTTTGCTGTTTTAAAGTTCATTTTGTTCGACTCATTTTTAGGAGTCGGGAAAATTTGTTTTATTTAATTTGGAGTTCATTTGGTATTTTTTTATTTCATTTGGTTTAAAATTTTATTTAAAAAAAAAACGCGCTGGGCGAGGCCCACCGGCCAGCCAGCCAAGCCCAGCCCAGCGCCCCCGCCCACCTCCTCCTCCTCCTCGCCTTGCCCTTGAAAGGCAGTGCCCGCCGCCGCCGACGACGCCGCCGCCGCCCGAGTCCCACCCGACCAGGCGCCCTTGCCCCCTCCCAAGTCGCCGCCCTCCCCCCCCCTTATAACCCCCCCTCTCTCCCTCACCTCGACCACCGCCCGCCGCCCAAGCCGCCCGCCCGCCGCCCAAGAGCGCCGCCGCCGCCGCCCTCGCCCTTGCCGCCGAACCCCGCCGCCCCTCGCCTCCCGACCCGCCGCCCCTCGCCCCTCGCCCGGAGCCCCCGAGCTTCGCCCGGCGAGATCACCGAGGTAGCCCGCCCGATCCGGTTTTTCCTAATAACCGATCCGGTTTATTTTTAAAAAAGATGTTGGTTTTTTAAAAAACCTAGATTGGTTTTATTTTTTTGGTTTTCTTATTTAACGAACGTTCACCGAACCGTTCGTTTCAATGAACGCGTTCGTTGGATTAGATTCGTTAACGAACGTCCGTTATTTAAACCGTTAATCGTTTTCTTTTAATCGGATTTAATCCGTTATTTTTCGATTTGATTTCAGATCCGATTTTCAAAACTGTTTTATTTCTCGCCGTTTATCGAATCAGTGATTCAAGCGCTGGAGTTTCAATGTGAAACCGCCGTTCGACTACCCTACTTTCACAGAGTTTTGCTACTGTGAAATTTTGACCTAATTTCAGATTGCAAAACCGAGTCGTTCTCTCTCGAGTTTCGACTTTCGGAGTTTATTTTGATTCGATTCTTTTGCAACCAGGGTTCTTAAGTTGAACTTTCTGGTTAGATCTTTTATTCGAGATTTCCTGTGCATTAGATGAGTACTTATTGTATGCTTGTTGTTTGTCTGCGTTAGATCACCCGGAGTCGCCGCTTGTTACTTCGAATCTCTAGGACTCGCGGATCATCAGCAAGGCAAGTAACACTTTGATCATACTCTTCTCATACCCAGTTTTATGCATTAGATCTATTCCTCAAACACTTGCATGGTTAGGATCTAATTAAATTGTGGGATGGGAAGTAGATTGAGTAGTACCTATTACCTGTTTTACTTATGAAACCTTGGGAGTTACTTCTCGTTTGCTTGTTTATGCCATGCTATGCTAGTAGGCGTGGATTGGGTGAGTGAATATCCATGACAGATGTGAGATTGTTAATTAATGGTTTATATAAGGTGGCAACCTAAACACACATCTGGGTGGATTGAGGCACTGGTTTCCATCGAGACTTGCTGTATTTCTTGGACCGCCACCTGTGCTCTAAGGGATCATAAGATTATTCAAACTGGAAACTTCCGTGTGCAGCCACAAGCCAATTATGGGCTCTGGCGTAGTTGACTAAGTCGTCACGAACTCTTACGGGTAGGCTAGCTGATGTAGGGGATGTAGGTTGGTACGGTCTACCCACATGTAAGGTGCTAGCGCTTCGAAAGACTATGTCTCGGTCATCCGTTTCTCAAACACCATGTAGTCACGAGAACCAAGCGGAGGCGATCGAGTCTTGTGGGGAAAAGTGCACAAACCTCTGCAGAGTGTATAAACTAATCATGATTAGCCGTGTCCCGGTTATGGACAATTTGAGTATCCTGTAATTGAATATCATGTGTATCTCAACATGTTACTTCTAAATAAAAGTTATTGGGTTTTGATGAGTACTTTTAATTGGGATTGAGGATGTCTGTCAACCATTCTCAATGTTTAACAACCACCATGATAGTTAAATAAAATTATTCCTTTGATGTAGGGAAAAATCAGCTTTATGCAAATGTAACAGAGAGCCTTACCACCAGCCATATATGCATGTAGTGTAGGCTTATTCATTCATTGCTCTTATGTGTTACATTGCGGCATATTCCATGTGTCAACCCGTTTTGGCTGCAACTTTTCACGTTGCAGACTTTTCGATTTATTTAGTAAGGTGTTAGGTCGTGGTTCTATACTCGGTGATGCCGCTGGAGTTGATGGACTCGCTTATCTTCCAATCCTTCCGCTGTTATTATTAGATGGCCTTAAGCCATATTATTGTAATAAGTTCCTTGTGGACAACGATGTAATAAGTGTGTGATTGCTACTCGCTATAAATCCTTGAAGCACTGTGTGGTGTCGATTCTCGATCCAGGGATGACACCGAGCACGAGACTTGATCCATTCGGTCTGGTCGCTCAGAGAATGGTATCGAGCACACGTTGGTAGGGACACGACCACTAATATAAAGCCATAGATCACTACTCTCTTCCCATTTTCTAACTCCTCATCTTTTCTACTCTCTTTAGGATGACGGACGCGAAGATCAAGTACACCCAACCAGATGAAGGCACACCTTTTGGATTTCACTTGAAGGAAGTTACTAAGTACCTGAATATTGGATTACCAAGCTTCACCGGGACTTTCAACGCCACTCTGCCTGAAGAGGAGCGCTGGAAGATTCACGCTCACGTTCCGGGAAGGACATTCACCCCAATCACCAAGCCTATAGATAGTGTTTTCAGTGCACCCACTTGGAGTCTGGGAAAGAGCATGGCAGCTCACATCACCATGGGACGCATTGGAGAAGTTTATCAAGAAGACCTCAAGGATACCATCTACCAGATTTGCGGACGCCGAGATGACAACTGGGACGTCGTCAGCACCAAGAAGGATAGGTCCGTTGCAGCGTTCATCCAGGAGTTAAATCAGCACATTCGACGCCAGGAGAACCAAATGTGCAATGACATGTTGGAGTTGCAGAAGACAAAGGGAAGGATCATCGAACTGGAAGAAGAACTAAAGACTACCCGCAAGGACTACATGGACGAGATCGTAGCTCTAGCAAGACACAATAACGATCTTAAGTACGAGATCGAAGAACTCAAGAAGAAGTTGGTGCTCAGGAATGAAGACCAGAATGTCGAATACCCAAGCGACTACATTAACATCGACGACACGATTCGGATCCAAGTGAACCCGACTTTGAAGACGGTCGAGCAGTACATCATGGAGTCTTCCACGGTTCAAATTAGTAGAAGTCCCCACATATTAGTAGTATTCCTCCATGTAACATTATAGTACACGCACTTTTGTGATAGTTAGATCGTTGTAAGCCCTTGTTTGATTGAATGAAGTGATTTTGTGTGTTTTGCTCATGTGCATTTGGGTAGTGATTCCTTAGACCTCATTCTATTCTACATTTCTCTTCTCTTCTAAACCCATCGATGCCTCCGAGACGCGACCGGATTCGTTTTCCCGCCAGAGATCACCCAATTGATCCAGCAGCGAATACCCTGATTCAAACATTGGTGCGAACAATAACAACAACAACAACAACAACCCACCGCCACCACCACCACTGCGGATCATCGACTCGTTTCCTTAGACTAAACCCGCGGTGTATTCCAAAGAGCACCGAGCCAATCAGTAGCGTATGACCGGCTCCGCAAGATAGGAAGGAGCTGACCACTGCAGGATGCACAGATGGTGAAAGAGTGAAGTTTGCAGCACATCGACTTGAAGGACCCGCAGCAGCATGGTGGGAGAATTTCACAGCCACTTACCCGTGAACACCGCCACATGGGATCAATTTCAGCAAGCTTTTCGACCGCCCATGTTTCAGCAGGAGCCATGGCCATGAAGAAGCGTGAGTTTCGCAACTTACGCCAAGGAGGAAGGACTGTTGGCGATCGTGGATGACTTTAGTAAATTAGCACGTTATGCCCCGGATGACGTTGCTACAGATGCAGCTAAACAGAGAAGTTTCTAGAAGGACTGAATGATGAGTTCAGATGCCGTTGATGATAGCAAGTTTCAACAACTACCAGGAGTTAGTAGACCGAGCTCTCATGATTGAAGGAAGCAGCAGCAAATTGAGAACCGCAAGAGGAAGTATGGACAAGGGAAGTATAACTCGATCCCAGCAGAAGCCTCGTTATACCCTAAATCAGGAATTCAGTTTCAGATACCCATGGAGGAGGTAATTCAGATAACCATAATGGCACCAAGAATGGGAGCGGAATGGAGGAAGCAACGGACAGAACCGCACCAATCCGTCTACACCATCCAAGGTAGACCTGAGTCACATTACTTGCTTTAAGTGCCGCAAGATCGGACACTATGCAAATGACTGTCCGAAGGCGAATGGAAATGGCAATGGAAGCTCGAAAGAAGCCCAACCCTTTCAACAGGGACAAGTGAACCACATTGATGTGGAGGAGCTTGAAGATCAGCCCGATCACGAAGAATCGGTAAGTTTTGGTTAAGTCATTTATCGCAGTTGTTCTTTTCGATCTTGGTGCATCGCATTCATACATATCAAGGGATTTGTGGATAAGTACAAGTTACCAACCCAAACCCTTAGGTCACCCATGCTAGTAACCTCACCCGAGCAGAGTACATGGCTAGTAAATGGTGTGATCGATCGCCACTACGGATTGGACACTATGTTTTCCCTCGCACCTAATAGTTACGGAATCCCAAGGATTGGATGTGATATTAGGTATGGATTGGTTATCAAAGTATGGAGGAAACATAGATTGTACCACAAGGTCAATTTTACTCACCACACCAGAAGGAAGAAGGATTAAGTACATATCACGGCACGAGCCGAGGAGAGCACAAGTTAATTGCTTATCAGGAGTGGTACAGGAAGAAGTACTAGTGGTAAAGGATTATCCTGATGTATTTCCAGAAGAGTTGCCAGGAATGCCGCCGGATAGAGACATTGAGTTTTGATCGAGATGTTGCCAGGAACAGGCCCGATATCGAAGCGACCATACAGGATGCCCACAAAGGATTTGGCGGAAATCAAGAAGCAGATTAAGGAACTATTGGATAAAGGTTTTATTCGCCCAAGTTCTTCACCTTGGGGATCACCCGTTTTGTTAGTGGAGAAAAAGGATGGATCGTTGAGAATGGTTGTTGATTACCGTGGATTGAATGAAGTAACAATCAAGAACAAGTACCCACTACCTATGATAAATGATCTGTTTGATCGCTTGCAAGGAGCCAAAGTGTTTTCTAAGATCGACTTGCGATCGTGGTACCATCGATTGAAGATTCGGGAGCAAGATATACCCAAGACAGCATTTACCACGAGATATGGATCTGATGAGTATACCGTTATGTCATTTGGACTGACTAACGCACCAGCCTATTTTATGAACCTGATGAACAAAGTGTTTATGGAGTTTTTGGATAAGTTCGTCGTAGTGTTCATTGATGACATTTTGATTTTCTCGAAGAATGAAGAGGAACACAAGGAACATTTGCGATTGGTTTTGGAGAAACTGAGGGAACACCAGTTGTATGCCAAGTTCAGCAAATGTGAGTTTTGGCTAAAGGAAGTTGGATTTCTCGGACATGTTATATCCGGAGAAGGGATAGCAGTTGACCCCACAAAGGTTGAGACCGTAACCAAATGGGAAGCACCAACGACAGTTGGAGAGATTCGGAGTTTCCTTGGACTCGCAGGATACTACCAAGATTCATTGAGAATTTCTCAAGGATTGCAAAGCCTATGACTGAATTGTTGAAGAAGGAAAACAAGTTCATATGGACCGAGGACTGTGAGGCAAGTTTTCAGGAGTTGAAGAAAAGATTGGTTACCTCACCAGTTTGATATTGCGAGATCAAACTAAGGATTATGAGGTGTATTACGGCGCTTCACGCCGAGGACTTGGAGCAGTGCTTATGCAGGAAGGAAGAGTTGTTTCGTATGCTTCACGACAACTTAAGCCCCATGAGTTGAATTATGCCACTGATGATTTGGAGTTAGCAGCCGTTGTGCATGCCTTGAAGACATGGAGACATTTTCTCATTGGAAATCATTGTGAAGTATATACGGATCACAAGAGTTTGAAGTACATCTTCACGCAGAAGGAATTGAATCTCAGACAAAGGAGATGGTTGGAGCTAATCAAGGATTAGGATATGAGATTGCATTATCACCCCGGAAAGGCTAATGTTGTAGCAGACGCATTGAGCCGTAAGAGCCACGTCAATACCCTAATGATGGGAGGAATACCCAATGAGTTAGCGAGGACCTTCGAGAGCTATGTTTGGAAATAGTTCCAGAGGCTATGTAGCAGCATTGGAGATTCATCGACATCGATGGACAAAATCGAGAGAAGCCCAAAAGGCGAGATAAGGAAGTTGCCTCTATAAAGGAGAAAATGAGCAAAGGAAAAGCTAAAGGATTTCGTGAGGATGAGCACGATACCCTATGGTTTGAAGACCGTGTTTATGTGCCTAATGACCCAGAGATCAGGAAGTTGATTTTACAAGAAGCCCATGATTCACCTTATTCGATTCAGGAAATACCAAGATGTATTTGGATTTGAAGAATATTTTCTGGTGGACCGGAATGAAGAAGGACATTGCGGAGTATGTAGCAATTTGCGACGTATGTCAGAAAGTAAAGGCAGAACATCAGAAGCCAGCAGGATTGTTACAACCATTGCCGATACCCGAATGGAAGTGGGATAAACTAGGCATGGATTTCATCACAGGTTTGCCAAAGACCCGTTCAGGATATGACTCGATTTGGGTCATAGTCGACCGTTTGACCAAGGTAGCTCATTTCATTCGATCAAGACTACCTATAGCAGTGCTAAGTTGGCAAAGATATACATGACCAGAATTATGTGCTTACACGGAGTTCGAGGAGCATCGTATCGGATAGAGGAACCCAGTTTACTTGAAATTTTGGAACCAGTTACACGAAACATTGGGAACCCGATTGGAATTCATACAGCTTTCCACCCACAGACCGATGGACAGACCGAGAGAGTCAATCAGATTTTGGAGGACATCTTTGAGAGCTTGTGCACTAGATTATGGATCTAGTTGGGATGATAATTTGCCGTATGCAGAATTTTCCTACAATAACAGCTTACCAAACCAGCTTGAAGATGGCACCTTCGAGGCTCAGTATGGAAGAAGGTGCAGGACACCGTTGTCATGGGACTAAACCGAGATCGTCGATTGTTTGGACCAGATTTGATTAAGGAGTCGAACAGAAAGTCAAGTTGATTCGAGACAGAGCTCAAGGTAGCCCAGTCCTGCACGTAAGAGCTATGCTGATTCAAAGCGCAGTTTATTGAGTATGAAGTTGGAGACAGTATATCTCGAGTATCCCCACTTGAGGAGTTAAGCGTTTTGGAGTTAAAGGAAAGTTAGCACCCCGTTTCGTTGGACCATATAAGATTTTGCAACGCATGGGAGAAGTTGCGTATAAGTTGGAATTGCCAGGAGGACTGTCAGAAGGAAGTTGGAAATTAGTAACTCTCGAACTCCTAGGGAAATTCCGGCAGCATAACGGCACTAAAATGCCCAGAATGAGACATCCTGCTAAAATGGGGTAGTAACATACTCAACATCATCACTCAAGGTTCTGAGATCATACTAAACAGACTACACCAGAAGTACTCGAAAACTAGAATATGACTCCGATCAACCAATCCTATGGGACTACGGAGTAGTAACATGTGATCCTGATAGACGGAAGAGAAAGCCTAGTTCCTTAACCCCGTCGGAAAGATAGGATGACTCAGATCAGAAGGCCATGAGGTATAAGGAGTAAAAAGAGCCTTACGTTCCTTCCCACAATCAATTCCCATACATAACTAAAGAATTTCTAGACTCAACTTCGACCAGGTTGGCTCGGAAATCCTACAGGTAGTCAGGCTCTGATACCAAAGCTGTCAGGACCCCGATTCTAAGTCACACCGATCTAGCCTGTAACACCTCATATCACTTTGCGGCCTCACGCACGGTACTCCCACGGGTGTTGCCTTACCATGGCCCGGGACCGTTTGCGCCTTTTGGCTCACGTATTTGATAGTGTCGCTAGCATCCATATGACAGAGAACCCGGGACGACATGACTAGTCGTGAACCCAAAGTGGCACTAACTTAAGGGGACAGGCATACATGAATCAACATCGAGCATGTCGGTCGCCAGCTGCATGAATCCGGGCTGTAGCACTGGGCTAACAGGACTCGGGGAGCCCGGCTGTAGCAGGCTAGGCAGGACTCGGATGTCACCATGTGAAATTTCCCGAAGGACAGACACAGAACGAAGTGAATCACATGTTGGCTAGTCAAGTGTTCCGGAGCAGTAGTCTTGGCTAGCAGGACTCCGATGGCGGGCTGTAGCGGACTACCATGGCTCGGTGGAAGCACTAGACTACATTTCCCCATAAGAGAGGCTACCAAGGATAGACAACTAGGTTGTCGGATCCCACACATAGCAATACACGTTACACGTACGCATAACATGCAAGTATGTGCTGTACAACATGGCATCACAACATAACGCAAACTCATATAGATAAAGGCCAGAAGAGCCACATTGTAACATCCCAAATTTTCAATTTGGAATGTTATACATTAGGTCATCATGCATATCATATTTTTCTCGCATTTTTCCGATCCTAGAAATTTCGCGCAACTCAAGGACCCTCGGAGAGAGTTGGAAGTTTCATTATTTTCATATTTGGGATTTCCCAAATTTTGAAAATAGGATCATTGGATTTATTTAATTATCTTCATAAAGTTTTTCCTATAAAAATATTTGGAGAGGGAATAATATGACTTTCCCAACAATTAGGAAAAATGAAGATATTATAAATAAACCAAAATTGCTTTTGGAAGATTTATTTTGCTTAGGCAAAAATGAGCATAAAAAAAAATTATGCATGTTTGCTGTTTTTAAAGTTCATTTTGTTCGACTCATTTTTAGGAGTCGGGGAAAATTTGTTTTATTTAATTTGGAGTTCATTTGGTATTTTTTTATTTCATTTGGTTTAAAATTTTATTTAAAAAAAAATTTCGCCCCACAGGGCCGAGGCCCACCCAGCCAGCCAGCCGGGCCCAGTGCCCAGCGCCCCGGCCCACCTCCTCCTCCTCCTCGCGCCCTTGCAGCAGTGCCCGCCCGCCGACGCCTTGCCCGCCGCCCGAGTCCCACCCCGACCCGCGCCCTTGCCCCCTCCCAAGTCGCCGCCCCCCCCTTTATAACCGGCCCGCCCCTCTCTCCCTCACCTCGACCCCGCCGCCGCCGCCCAAGCAGCGCCGCCGCCCATGAGATCCGCCGCCTTGCCCCTCGCCGCCGCGGCCGAACCCGCCGCCCCTCGCCTCCCGACCCGCCGCCCCTCGCCCCTCGCCCGAGCCCGCGGGCTTCGCCGGCGAGATCACCGGAGTAGCCCGCCCGATCCGGTTTTCCCTAATAACCGATCCGGTTTATTTAAAAAAGGTGTTCGGTTTTTTAAAAACCTAGATTGGTTTTATTTATTTTTGGTTTTCTTATTTATGAACGTTCACCGAACCGTTCGTTTCAATGAACGCGTTCGTTGGATTCGTTCTGTTAACGAACGTCCGTTATTTAAACCGTTCGTCGTTTTCTTTTAATCGGATTTAATCCGTTATTTTTCTGATTTGATTTCAGATCCGATTTTCAAAACTGTTTTATTTCTCGCTCGTTTATCGAAATCAGGTGATTCAAGCGCCTGGAGTTTCGTAACGAAACCGCCGTTCCGACTACCCTACTTTCACAGAGTTTTGCTACTGTGAAATTTTGACCTAATTTCAGATTGCAAAAACCGAGTCGTTCTCTCTCGAGTTTCGACTTTCGGAGTTTATTTTGATTCGATTCTTTTGCAACCAGGGTTCTTAAGTTGAACTTTCTGGTTAGATCTTTTATTCGAGATTTCCCTGTGCATTAGATGAGTACTTATTGTATGCTTGTTGTTTGTCTGCGTTAGATCACCCGGAGTGCGCCGCTTGTTACTTGAATCTCTAGGACTCATGGATCATCGACAAGGCAAGTAACACTTTGATCATACTCTTCTCATACCCAGTTTTATGCATTAGATCTATTCCTCAAACACTTGCATGGTTAGGATCTAATTAAATTGTGGGATGGGAAGTAGATTGAGTAGTACCTATTACTGTTTTACTTATGAAACCTTGGGAGTTACTTCTCGTTTGCTTGTTTATGCCATGCTATGCTAGTAGGCGTGGATTGGGTGAGTGAATATCCATGACAGATGTGAGATTGTTAATTAATGGTTTATCTAAGGTGGCAACCTAAACACACATCTGGGTGGATTGAGGCACTGGTTTCCATCAGACTTGCTCAGATTTCTTCGGACCGCCACCCGGGCTCTAAGGGATCATAAGATTATTCAAGCTGGAAACTTCCGTGTGCAGCCACAAGCCAATTATGGGCTCTGGCGTAGTTGACTAAGTCGTCTAACTCTTACGGGTAGGCTAGCTGATGTAGGGGATGTAGGTTGGTACGGTCTACCCACATGTAAGGTGCTAGCGCTTACGAAAGACTATGTCTCGGTCATCCGTTTCTCAAACACCATGTAGTCACGAGAACCAAGCGGAGGCGATCGAGTCTTGTGGGGAAAAGTGCACAAACCTCTGCAGAGTGTATAAACTAATCATGATTAGCCGTGTCCCGGTTATGGACAATTTGAGTATCCTGTAATTGAATATCATGTGTATCTCAACATGTTACTTCTAAATAAAAGTTATTGGGTTTTGATGAGTACTTTTAATTGGGATTGAGGATGTCACAACCATTCTCAATGTTTAACAACCACCATGATAGTTAAATAAAATTATTCCTTTGATGTAGGGAAAATCAGCTTTATGCAAATGTAACAGAGAGCCTTACCACCAGCCATATATGCATGTAGTGTAGGCTTATTCATTCATTGCTCTTATGTGTTACATTGCGGCATATTCCATGTGCTGACCCGTTTTGGCTGCAACTTTTCACGTTGCAGACTTTTCGAATGACAGTAAGGTGTTAGGTCGTGGTTCTATACTCGGTGATGCTACCGGAGTTGATGGACTCGCTTATCTTCCAAGCCTTCGCTGTTATTATTAGATGGCCTTAAGCCATATTATTGTAATCAGTTCCCTTGTGGACAACGATGTAATAAGTGTGTGATTGCTACTCGCTATAAATCCTTGAAATCTTGTGTGGTGTCGATTATCGATCCAGGATGACATCGAGCACGAGACTTGATCCATTCGGGTCTGGTCGCTACACACATAGCATTAAATACAAACAGGGGTCACATGACCCATCATTCAGAGCATACAAGCAACGGAAGCATTACATGTCTGAGTACAGACAACTACAAAAGAAAAAGGCTGAGAAGCCTGACTATCTACAAGACCCTCCCAAGGGTACAAGATCGTAGCTGAGGTAACAAGCTACTCGTCGAATTCCAAGCGGAACTACTATTAAGACCGAAATCTCCGTTGCAAAAACATAAATAAAGCAACGTGAGTACAAAGGTACTCAACAAGACTTACATCAGATCCTATCATACATGCATTTGTACCAAGAAGGTAATGTGGGGTTTAGTTGCAGCAAGCCATCTTTGACTCAGTGGCTATCCTGTTCTACGACTACAAGAACTTCTTTGAGGTGATATGGCGCACACGAGTCCACTAGTCACCACACAATACACTACTATGGATTCATCCTCGTCTCCCTACGAGAAGGCCATCCATAGCACTCACACTTGTCTTGAGCATTTTAGAGTATCCACTTCAAGTTGTCTATGTACCACGTAAGCATCCAAGAAGTCCATAACCGCGGACCCGACTATTGAATAGATCATGTTAACCTGCGGGGTGTACTTCTTCACACACGCTCTCGCCACTTACCGCCATGTACCGTCATGTATCTCGGCAACCTTCAGCGGAAGCTTTGGCGAGGGTGTCGGCCACGACCTGACTAACCACACGAGACTCTAGTCCAGGTTTATCGCCTATTCGGGTTCCATCCGCAAGGAGATCCGGCCGGGGTGTCGCTCACGACCCCAAACGATGTGAGCAGGGTTCCCAAGCCCACCAACCGGTGCCACTTGGTACACCGTACCCGTGCCTAGTCATCCCAAGCCCACCTGGCGGGTGCCACTTGGTAGACTACTAACACTACCTACAAACACCAGAAACTAGTTGTGACTCCTGGACAGAGATCAAGTTGGTTAATAAGTCGAGAGGGGTAGAGTTACCGGAACCCAATGTGTGGTAGTATCGAGTCATTGGACAGCATACATAGAACTTCGATTAAGGGCGGTTCGGTGAGACAACCCACCATGTACTCCTACATGGCCTCTCACCGCTACCTTTACCAAATCGTGTTCACACACTTCACAATCAGCATCAGAACATAGCATTGCAGTCCAACTCATTCCCAATGAATCAGACCCGACACAACTCTAAGCAATAGCAGGCATGGCATGGTAGGAACACAACATGGCTCAATCAACTCCTACACATGCTAGTAGGTTTCAACTATTTACTGTGGCAATGACAGGTCATGCAGAGGAATGGGTTCAACTACCGCAGCACAAAGTAGCAGATGAATCGTTGTTGTCCTAATGCAATAACTGAGAGCAGGAGCGAGAGAGTAGGATTATATCGGAATGAACAAGGGGTTTTGCTTGCCTGGTAGATCAACAGGGGGGCACCGCTCCTCTGATAGGTACTCTGGTTCGGTCTCCGGAGCAGGACCTATCGAGAAGGAACGGTGTCGGCAATCAATACACAAGCATATGCAACAATATGATGCATGAGCATGGCATGTAGATGTGATGCTGTTTGAGCTAATGCAGCTAGAGTTCATTTGGTTGAAGTGCATTTGAACCAAAGATTCAAATGCATTTCCAAAATAAGTTCTTTATAAATGCCATTATAGTGTTTCACTTATACAGCAGGTATAAGTTGGTTTATCATGCATGAAACTGGTACAGATGGATAGCTTGCATTTTTCTGATGATTTTGAGCTATGGTTGAATTTCTATGATTTTTTGAAGTTTGGATCATTTCCTGGGTTTTCCTGATTTAATTTAAATCCAAAACATGAAAAACAGCGTCAGCATGACGTCTGTGTGACATCATCAGGTCAACAGCGTGAGCCCAGGTCAAACCTGACGCTGGGGTCCACATGTCAGCCTCTAACTAAACTAACCTAGCTTAGTTAATACTAACCTATCTTAATTAGCCGGGGGTTATTAGCACTAACCTAAACAGGTTAGGCGGCGGGTCAGCGGTCAAACCCGGCGGCGTTTAGCCGCCCAGCGAGGCGAGCGACGGAGGGGCTCGGGGCGCGTCTCCGGCCAAAGGACCATGGAGACCATCTGCGAGGAGCCCAGGCTCGCGCGCATCCAGTGGGACACACGGGAGACCGTTGGGGTGCCAGAGCTCACTGAAGCAGAGCTCGCGGCGGCGGCCGGAGCACGGGCTTCGAGCGGGAGCGGCTGTGGGGCACGGGGAGGCCACCCAAGGGGCTCTGCGGCACCCTCGTGGCACCAAGAGCACGGTGACCTGCTCGGTTGCGGGCTGCGGTGGCCAGGGCGACGGCGGCGACATGGACAGTGGCAAGGAGCTACGGCCATGGAGGGGGAAGGGGGCTACAGCGCGGCAACGGAGAAACGGAGAGAGGGGAACGGCGTAGAAGCTCATGGCGGTTTGGACGAGGCGGTCGGCGAGCTCGGGGAGGGGCTGGTGACGACGTAAGGTCGTCGGCGATCTCGGTGGCCGTGGGTCGAAGATGACGATGTTGACGGCGTTCCAGGGAGCTCCGGCTTGCGTGGCTCGGCGGAGATCTTGAGAAAGAGGAGGCGGAGCTCCTGCGCGTGTCGAAGAGGCGAGGGGGAGGCGGTGGCTACGGTAACGACGAACAGCAGCGACGGTGGCGCTCGGCCGTGAGAGAGAGAGAGCGAGGAAGAGGGGAACGAGAGAGAGTGAAAGGGTCCGGGGGCGCGTGGCGTCGTCTGGGCGTTCCAGGGCGTTACAATGATCTCTGCGGGTCACCTTCAACGATCAATTGTAAATTGCCTTAGGCTGGTATGAAGAGTTTCAATGATCTCCGAATCAAAAGTAATTCTTTTTCCCACTTACGGAATATTCTGTGAGTCACCTTCCTTAAGATGTCTCGTTGTGGTATCATGGCAACTCAACCTCTCGCTACGTGGACAACCGTTCACCACCTTCTTAAGTGTGGAATTGTGCCTACGTAGTGAATCTTTGTCATCTGTTACACTCCATCCCTCTGGATGTATGTTTCATGTCTCAGCTCGAGAAATGTTGTTGTGTCTCATTCCGTGAGTTAATCCTGAGTTGTTCGATCCTTGAGAAGATCAATCCTTCTAGAATCTCCTTCTCCTCTCATTGTTATGATAGCTGGAGTTCTCAGAGCAAGACGTCGAGACAAAGATGCTGATCGAATCAACGTTCTGGTGAGATGCAACCTGGATCGTGAAGATTGCGTTAGTTGCGTTCCCCCTTCATCTTACCCTACGCTTGAATCTCGGGACGAGATTCTTGTTTAGTGGGGGTGAGTTGTCACAGCCCCAATTCAGGCCTTGCTTGCCTTTGCATTAGCATCCATGCATCATGTTTAAATTTCATGAAACTTGAAATGGGGATTGATCAAACCCTAGCACCAGATCAAATCAAATAGGTCCGGGGGCGCGTGGCGTCGTCTGGGCGTTCCAGGGCGTTACAATGATCTCTGCGGGTCACCTTCAACGATCAATTGTAAATTTCCTTAGGCTGGTATGAAGAGTTTCAATGATCTCCGAATCAAAAGTAATTCTTTTTCCCACTTACGGAATATTCTGTGAGTCACCTTCCTTAAGATGTCTCGTTGTGGTATCATGGCAACTCAACCTCTCGCTACGTGGACAACCGTTCACCACCTTCTTAAGTATGGAATTATGCCTACGTAGTGAACCTTCATCATCTGTTACACTCCATTCCGCTGGATGTATGTTTTGTGTCTCAGCTCAATAGATGTTTCAATGTCTCACTCGATGAGTTGATCCTGAGTTGTTCAATCTTCGAGAAGATCAATCCTTCTGGAGTTTTCCCTTTCCTCTCATTGTCATGTTAGTTGGAGTGCTCAAAGCAAGACATCGAGACAATGATGGTGATCATGTCAACGTTCTTATGAAGTGCAACCTGGATCACGAAGACCGTGTTAGCTTGTGCCCCCTCTGTCTTCTTACCTCACGTATTGAATCTCGGGACGAGATTCTTGTTTAGTGGGGGTGAGTTGTCACAGCCCCAGCTCAGGCCTTGCTTGTCTTTGCATTAGCATCCATGCATCATATTTAAATTTAAAGAAACTTGAAATGGGGATTGATAAACCCTAGCACAAATGCAATTCAAATAGGTACAACCAAAAATATTTTCAATGACCTCAAAATATCCTTTTTAAAATGTTCCTTATTTATGGAAAAAGGTGAAAACCTCTACCAGAGATGATGCATATTTTTCCAGGACATTAAGGTCACTGAATTAAATCATACGCTATTTGCAATTGGGCATTTAAAATACTATATGTTATTTTAAGTGCTCAATTAATTCTGAACTTAAGTGAGGGCTGTTAGGAATAATCCAAAGAGAGCCCCTGATTATTTTCAGGATTTTTAAAGATGCCTAAGTATTTTTAATAAAGCCCCATAGTTACAGAAAATTAGAAAAAACAATTAAAATGACAAAAAAAGCAGAGAGAGAGAGAAGGCCAATGGCCACTTACCTGCACTGGGCCGGCCCACCTGGCCCGTGCCAATCACCACCCACCTCTGCCAGTAGGCAGAGGAGGGACACCGCGACGCCGCCGAGCTCGCCACGCCTCCTCCTGCTAGCCACGCAGCTGCTCCCCTCGACCTGCTCCGCCGCCCTGGACCGCCTCGACCCCTCTGCACCTCTCCCCTCTCTCTCTGGAGCCCTTCCCCCTCCCTCTGCTCTCTCCGTGTGGCACCACCGAACACACCCGCCGCCGCCGACGAGCACCACCACGGCCACCGGCCCTCCCTCGCCCATCCATTGCGTCTGGAAGAACCGCCGCAACTCCGTCTTCCTCATCGTCGACGTACTCAAGCCCGGACGCCCCGTGGAGCCGCCTCCGCCCTCATCTTCCTCCTCGGGCAACCGAGATAGCTGCCGTGATTTCGTCGCCTCCGAGCCGCCCCCAAGCATGTTGAGCTCCTCAGCGACCTCCCAGTGAGCTCCGACGCATTCCCCCTCTCTTTCCCGCGTCTTCCCCGACCTCCAGCCGCGGTTCCGTCAAGGCCGATACTCACCGCCGCCTGAGCTCAACGTCGGCGTGGCTCCGGTGACCAATTGGTCCCGGGCGTGCGTACGTTACGCTCAGGGAATCTCGTGCTGCATCTTCAGCATGCTAGCTCGCTCGCTTGGGCACCGCAACCACGTCCCTGCACCTGCCCGAACTCCGCCCGCCGCCCGGTCCGTCGCCACCGCTGCTACATGCTGCCCCGGCACCGCCTATGGCCAACAATCGAAGCGCCTCGTCGCGCCGCAGCCGTAGAGGCCAGCCCCGCTTGCTCCCGTCGCCGGAAACGGCCGGGAGGGTAACTTCGGTGCCCTCTGCTAGCGCCGGCGATTAAACCCGGCGACTGTCGACGTGGCCGTGATTAGAGCCTAATCACACCGCTAACCAACCCCCTGGGCCACTGATGCATGGGCCCCACGACCTAATTAATCCCAGTTTTGTTTCTATTTAGGTTAGTTTAAAACCCAGAGGGACCCACATGCCTGAGTTGAACCCGCTGACGTGGCCGTTGACTGGGCCCACACGTCAGCGACCCTAACCAGCACCGTGACACTGACCAATGGGACCCCCTGGTCAGGTTTGACCCGGGGCAGCCCTGTTGACTCTGCTGACGTCACCCTGACGCAATTAACAATTTTCTGGATTTAAAATAAATCCAGGAAATTTCAAAAAATTGCCTAAACTTCTAAAAATCATAGAAATTCAATCGTAACTCCAAATCAAACAAATTATATATGAAAAATGATCAGAAAAATCAAATCTTTCCATCAGTACTAGTTTCATGCATGTCAGAATACTTTAACCTTGCTGTTTAGGAGAAACAAGCTAATGCACTTATATCACTTATTATTTTGGGTGATCATTTGAATCCTTGATTCAAATGGACTCAAACCTTTCTGTCCCAAGTTGCATTAGACCTATCACACATCATATTTCCATGTCATGATCATGCATCATATTGTCGCATTGCATTGATTGTGTTCTTTCTCTGTTGCCGGTGATTGTCCCCTCTCAGTACACGACGTTCCGACGATTGTTCAATGACACCGATGAAGAACTATAATATCTTCAGAAGTGCCAGGCAAGCAAAACCCCCTTGTTCATTCCGATACAATCCCACTCTCTCGCTCCTGCTCTTTTTACTGCATTAGGACAACAACGATTCATCTATTACTTGCTGCGATGGCTGAACCCCTTTATCCTCTGCATGACCTGCCATTCCATAGTAAATAGATGAAACCCACTAGCATGAGTAGGAGTTGTTTGAGCCCTGATGTGCCTACTCATTCATGCTTATTTGTCATGTCTACTGCTTAGAGTTGAGTCAGGTCTGATTCATCGGGAATGAATCGGAGGTGTGTGAACATGTCCTACTGTTGAGAGCTAAGTGTGTGAACACGATTTGGTAAAGGTATCGGTGAGAGGCCATGTAGGAGTACATGGTGGGTTGTCTCATTGAAGCCGTCCTTAGGAACTGAGTTCTGTGTTTGTGATCCATGATTCTGCTACTACCATGCATTGGGCCCTGTAATATGACCCCGCTCGACTTCTTAATCACCCTTGTCCTCTGTCCAGGAGTTGCAAGTAGTTTCTGGTGTTTGTAGTATGCTGGGGGCCGCACGCAGCGCTGACCGTAGGGGTGGGCTGTGTTGCGGTAGGCACGTGGCCGAGCATGCCGGGCGCCTATTTGGTGTCTCGGAACTCTGTACACATCGTTCAGGGCCGTATGCGGAAACCTCGGCCGGACTCCCTGCAGATGGAACCTGAATAGGCGATAAACCTGGACTAGAGACTTGAGTGTTTAGGTAGGTCGTGGTCTACACCCACGTCGGCTTTCGCTTGAAGTCCGCCGAGCACATGTCGTGTGCAGATGCTAAGTGGTGGAAACATGTATGAAGAAGTACACCCCTGCAGGTTCAACATCATCTATTCGAATAGCCGTGTCTGCGGTAAAGGACTTTTTGGTTACCTATATCAGTTCACAGACAAGTGAAAGTGGATACTCTAAAATGCGCAAGATAAGCGTGAGTGCTATGGATGGCGTTCTCGTAAGGAGACGGGAGCGGATCCATAGTGGTGTATTGTTATGGTGAATATGTGGACTCGTGTGTGCCACCTCAAAAGAGTTACTCGCAGTCATAGTTCAGGATAGCCACCGAGTCAAAGATGGCTTGGTGCAGTCAAACTCCACCACCCCCTTTGTTGATAATGATGCATATGTAGTTAGTTCTGATGTAAGTCTTGCTGAGTAGATTTGTACTCACGTTTGCTTATTTTATGTTTTGCAGAGAGACGTCAGTCTCGCTAGTAGTTCCGCGTGGACTTCGGCCTTTAGCTGGTTACCTCAGCTACGATCTTTTGCCCTCGGCAGGATCTGGTAGATAGTCAGGCTTCTAAGCCTTTTTCATTTGTCGATGTCTGTACTAAGACATGTTAAGCTTCCGCGTGTGCTTTGTTTTGTATGCTCTGAATGTTGGGTCATGAGACCCATGTTTGTAATATCTCGCTCCTCGGAGCCTAATGAATAAATACTTGAGTCGTAGATTTATGTTGTGATGCCATGTTGTATTTACACATATCGGGCATATTGTGTGTATGTTTGAAATGCTTGGTATGTGTGGGATCCGACAATCTAGTTGTTTATGTTGGGTTCTACGGTAGGGTGCGTCGACTGCAAATTAAAAATTCCTACGCGGAGAACATCCAGGAACATGCTACGGGAGATGGATCACAGTTCGTTACCACTAGACGCGCAGTGCCGTGCAGCAGAAGAAGAGTTGGGGCAGCGCGTCCGCGTGGATCGTCTCCTCCTCGTTCGATCTCCCTCGAGCGCTCGGTCGTCCGATCCCACGTACGAGTTCGCCGGAGCAGCGCAAGTGCACCGCCTCTAAAGGTATCCGCGCGTGCGGGAGGAACGTCGTGCGGCGGACTGCTAGGTCCGATCACACAGTCGGCGGCGAGTGGAGGTGGCTATTCGCAACACATGCAAACCCTAGCCGCAACGCCGAAGCGATCAAAATCCTGAGTGTGCCGCACCTCCACTTTATATAGGCGTCCGTCGCGGGCTTAACACTTGGGCCTCGCACGGACCCTAAAGCCCAAAGTCTATTCGGTCACGTTCCTAGTCCAGTTCGGATCACATCCGACCAGTGTCCTATGAACTGACATCGTAGGTTCCTTCCCTTAAGCGCGCGACCCCTTAGGTTCAAGTCGGCTTGGTCACAGTTCGGATCACCTCGGACATGCACGGTTGGTAGCGGCCTCTAGCAAGGCGTGCCGACCACCAAGCAGACTATGAAGTTGGTTAGGCGAACCTGCATAACGTGTCACACTTCTGCTCCTTTGCCGCACGATATATGTTGTCGGGCTCAAGGCGAGACTGTCATCCTTGTGCTAGCCCGACCTCTTTCTCGCTCCAAAGGATATCGACCACAATCCGGATTATCTCATAATCCTTGTCGCATGGCCATGCTGTTCCTGGTCGGATCACACGAGGGGCCCAGAGTATATCTCTCCTGATCGGAGGGGCAAATCCCATCTTGCTCGACCATGTCTCGCAGCATGGGATTGGACAAACCGAAACCTACCTTTGTAACTACCCAATCACGGAGTAGCGTTTGGTCGGCCCAAAGAAAGTCTATCACCATCTCGAGTACATGCGTCAGCTCAGGTCTTAGGACATAGAACGATGTTGTACTAGAGACTCACAGATGACATATCGCTGCGTCTCATAGTTGGGTCTGTCCGACTCGGACCTTATCTCGACTCGGATCCGACTATGTCGAATCCGACCAGACCTTTCCAAGTCCATATTATCCGGTTAGCATCCAATGCTCCATGGCTAGTGAGACCGAGCCATCGACCGTGTCATATGCTAGTCTAGTCGGCTGCGTGTCCACACAGCCCTTTCGACTAGGGACCTTTTAGGACAGTCATCATACAATGCATAGTCCCACAAACAAGTCACGTACTTGCTGATACACATCATTGATAATGTCCAAGGACTATCTTTATTCATAAACACATAGGAAATATCATCATACATGATTGCCTCTAGGGCATATCTCCAACAGTCTCCCACTTGCACTAGAGTCAATCAAATAGACATCGAATGCCCATAGCTCTAACGTGCCCCTCATGCTTGGGTTGTGGAAGCGGCTTAGTCAACGGATCTGCAACATTTGCATCCGTGTGAATCTTGCATAACTCTACATCACCATTCTTACGATCTTTCGATCGTGATATTTCCGGTCTATGTGTCCGACCTTGTGGTGATTCCTCGGCTCCTTGGCTTGTGCGATGGCACCAGAATTATCACAATAAAGGTCCAACGGTTTCACCGAGGCTGGGAAAATACCAAGATCATCCAGAAATGCCGGATCCAAACACCTTCCTTTGCAGCTTCACAAGCCGCAATGTATTCGCTTCGTGGTAGAATCGCCACCGTATCCTGCTTGGAACTCATCCAATTACAATCGCTCCTCCGCTCAGACGCATACGAATCCGGACTGTGATCGACAATCATCTCTGCCGGTTTGGAAACTAGCATCGACGTAACCCCTTATGACGAGCTCTTCCTCACCTCCATAAACTAGGAACATCTCTTTAGTCCTTTTCGTACTTCAAAATAGTCTTTACCGCTGCCCAAAGGACTCTCACCGGTTGGCCTGGTATCTACTTGTTAGGCTTATTGCAAAAGCAACATCAGGCCTTGTACATATCATGGCATACATGATGGATCCGATTGCTGAGGCATACGGAATCCTACTCATCCTGCTTCGCTCATCAGATGTCGAAGGACTCTGAGTCTCGCTTAGCCTTATACCATGTGAGAGCGGCAAGAACCCTTTCTTCGCCTCACTCATGTTGAACCGCTTCAACACTTTATCTATGTACGTGTTCGCTTAAGCCGAGCAGCCTCCTCGATCTATCTCTATAGATCTTAATGCCTAAAATATAGACTGCCTCACCAAGGTCCTTCATCGAAAACTTGCCATTCAATGATTCCTTGACCGAGTTTAGCATCGAAACATTATTTCCGATCAGTAGTATGTCATCCACATACAAGATCAAAAACACTATCGAGCTCCCACTTAACTTCTTGTATAAACAAGAATCCTCTTCGCTTTTGATGAAACCGAGACCATTGACGACCTCATCAAAACGAATGTTCCAACTCCGAGATGCTTGCTTCAACCCATAAATGGATCTCTTGAGCTTGCATACCTTACTAGTGCTAGTCGGATCGACAAAACCCTCGGGCTGTATCATATACACGCCCTCGGTTAAATTTCCGTGAAGGAAAGCCGTTTTGACATCCATCCGCCATATCTCGTAATCAAAATATGCAGCTATAGCTAGTATGATCCTCACCGATTTCAGCATCGCTACCGCCAGTAAGTCTCATCGTAGTCAATTCCTTGAACTTGTCCATAACCTTTAGCGACAAGCCGAGCTTTGTGGATCTGAACATTTCCATCCACATCGGTTTTCTTCTTAAAGACCCATTTGCAACCAATGGCGCTTCGCCGGTGGCGGATCAACCAAGTCCTGCACTTGATTCTCATCCATGGACTTTAACTCGGATCTCATGGCCTCTAGCCATGCCTCGAATCTGGGCTCACCATCGCTTCAGATACGTGGCCAGCTGCCGCTTAGCAACAATACATCACGACTCTGCGCAATCTTTCCGACCTCCGTGGTTCCGGTGCCGCTTCCACTACGGGTTCCCCGACCGACTCGATATGATCTCATCACCAGCCGAGCCGCCCCGAGTGGTCCTCGAATTTCTTCGAGTCGAACCGCCCTCCCACTGGCCTCCCGACCGAGAAACTCTTTCTCAAGGAAAACCCGCTCCGAGCAACAAACACTTTGTTCTCTTCCGGTTGTAGAAGCTATATCCCAAGGTTTCTCGGATATCCCACGAATATGCATTTATCCGACTTGGGTGTAAGCTTGTCCGACATAAGTCGCTTGACAAATGCTTCACAACCCCAAATCTTTAGAAAAGACAAACCGACTCTTCCCACCCACATCTCATGCGGTGTCTTGTCTACGGATTTTGATGGTACCCTATTAAGTGTGAAAGCTGCAGTTTCTAGAGCGTATCCCCAAAATGACAAGGGTAAATCCGATTTGCTCATCATAGACCGGACCATGTCCAACAAGGTCCTATTCCTCCGCTCGACACGCCGCTTTCTCGTGGCGCATCTGGAGGTGTGAGCTGAGGTACTATACCTCGACTTTTCAGATGATCATCGAACTCCTCGCTCATGTACTCACCTCCACGATCAGATCGCAGAAGCTTTATAGTCTTGCCGAGCTGATTCTCAACCTCGCTCAAACTCTTTGAACTTTTCAAAAGTCTCCGACTTGTGCCTCATCAAATAGATATATCCATATCTACTCAAGTCGCCGGTAAAAGTCACGGCATCGATAGCCACCTCTGGCAGTTGTGCTCATTGGACCACACACATCACGTGTATAAGCTCCAATAGCTCGGATGCCCTCTCGCAACTCTTTGCGAAAGGAGACTTAGTCATCTTGCCGAGCAAGCATGATTCACATGTCTCGAACGACCAAGTCGGACGGGTTAGGAGCCCATCATCATGGAGCTTCTTCATGCGTTCGCACTAATGTGTCCAAGCCGCAATGCCGTAAGTATGTCGATTTATCTCATTAGGCTTATGCCTCTTGACATTCACGTTATAGACCGTTCCTGTTCTAGATTCAATATAAATAGCCCATCAACAATGGGTGCATAGCCGTGGAACATACCATTCAAAAATATCGAACAACCATTGTCCTTTAAATTGAATTCATAACCTTGACTCATCAAACATGAGGCGAAATAATGTTCCACTAAGTGCAGGAATGTAATAACAATTATTCAATTCCATAATGAATCCGAAGGAAGTTGGAGCTGCATCGTGTCGACCTCCAACGCAACAACTCTTGCTTTGTTGCCGACCCGATGTCAATCTCCCTTGTGCCACACGCCTAGTTCTTACCAGCCCTGCATCGAGTTGCAAATATGAACAACCGATCCGTATCAAATACCCAAGAGCTACTAGGTATGTCAGCAAGGTAAATGTCTATAACATATGCAACAAGTGTACCTTTGCCTGAAGAAGCATTTCCGGCCTTCTTGCCATGCTCTGCAAGCCACTTGCTACAGTTTCTCTTCAAGTGACCGGTCTCCTTGCAGTGAAAGCAAATGGTCTTCGAGTCCGGTCCAGACTTCGGCGCAGCGGCAGAGGTTACCGTCTCCGTGCCCTTTGCCTTAGCCTTTTTCTTGGACCAACTCTTCTTGAACTTAGCCGATTTCTGCACCATCAACACTTGATGCGTGCCTTTCTTAATATCCTGCTCTGCCACCTTGAGCATCCCATGCAATTCAGTGAGCTTCTTATCCATGCCATGCATATGATAGTTCGAGATGAACGTCCCATAGCTGGGCGGAAGAGAACCCAGAACATCATCAAGAGCCAGCTCATCCAAGAGCGGAAGCCCAAATGATCCAAAGCTTGCACATATCCGATCATCTTGATCACATGTGGGCTCAAGGATCACCTTCCTTCAGCTTGCAATCCATCAAGGATCGCCAGACGTTGAACCTTTCGGTCCTAGCCTCGTGTCTCAAACATGCTCTTGAGACTCTCGATCATATCGTAAGCCTCAACATTTTCAAATGCTGTTACAAATCGGCTCCATACAAGCCAGAGATCGACAACTGATCTCCGTTGATTCATCAACGAAGTTTCGTAGGCATTCTTAGCTGTGGCACTAGCATTATCGGCAGGTTCCTCCGAAGTGGATCCTCTAGAACATGTTCCTTTTATCGTGCTTGAGAACAATTCTCAAATTTCTATACCAGGTGGTAAAGTTTGTTCCATTCAGTTTATCCTTTTCCGAATTGATTTCAATGCAAAGTTGGGTTGAGCAGGTGGTGCCATTGATCTACAAATGTAAAATATGCAATCACTAAGCAATGTGTTTATGTAGAGTAATTCTAGCCTAAACAGAAATACTCCCATCAAGTCAAGCATCCTCCGCAAACTCTCAAGGATTCAGATCCGACTAGCGCATGCGACTAGTGAGCTTTAGCATCACGCTAGCCAACATACCTATCCGTAAGCAACTCCTTGCTAATCGTATTCTATACGACTCGCCGGTCGGGAAGGTATCTCATACCCGACTCCCAACCTTCTTTGCCACAAGGCCCAAAACCGCTTTTGATAGCCTTGTCAAGTTAACTCGATGCAAAGGTATGTCCGTGTCCGACACGAACCCTTCAGTTCAAGGACACCCAAAGCACCCCAATTTTATGAGCCCACTACTAGACGTATTTGACGTGCGAAGGTGCAACATCGGGATGGCAATTCGCTTGATATTCATGAGGGATCATTCTATCATTTTAACATGCATAGAAACAAAGAAGCATAACAATCACAAATATAACACATATTGTGAAATAGTATGGCTCCTTCATGGACGTTCTTCCGTGTCGGCTCCGACTCGGTGACCATCTACTTAACTCCATCTTGTTTGTCACGCCGACGCCAAGCCACCAACCTGATCTCTATTATCCAACTACTACAACTAGTAATGAATTTACATAGAGTCACAAGTCGACAGCAGGTCGTTATACATTATAATGACAACACTTTGGCTCCTGCCGGCTGACAAACATGACACGCAGGCCACTTATAAATTACACACATGCATCACATACACATGAGCCATACTATTCACATCAAACCTGCAAAACAAAGTTATGCATAGAATCGCATTCTACCGGTCTGTGTGTCGGGTACGAAATACACGGCGCTACGCACACGGCGGTCACAGATCACATCACATCTGAAATTTTCGTTTTCGGAAATCACAGATCACATCTGAACTCCGATCACGCCGAATTCTCTGATCTGACCGATCTTATTGATCATCGTGAATCCGATTCGGATTTACGTTTCACTGTTAACCCCGATGGCGGATGACCGACCGGTAGGGGTAGATCGTGTCACGACCTCATCGATCCCGATTTACAGAAAACATAGCCTCAACGATCCCCATGTGCAGTTGATCACATCAACTGTGCACATAGCCGATCTCTTCAAGGACAACTGATCTCATCTGCCGCCTCCACATATCTAATATGCATGCGATCTGAATCCAAATCCTATAACAGAGGCTCGATACCACCGTTGGGTTCTACGGTAGGGTGCGCCGACCGCAAATTAAAAATTCCTACGCCAGAGAACATCCAAGAACATGCTACGGAGATGGATCACAGTTCGTTACCACTAGACGCCAGCGCCGCAGCAGCGAAGAAGAGTTGGGGCAGCGCGTCGCGTGGATCGCCTCCTCCTCGCTCGATCTCCTCGAAGCGCCGGTCGTCCGATCCCACGTGACGAGTTCGCGGAGCGGCGCAAGTGCACCGCCTCTAACGGTATCCGCGCGTGCGGGAGGAACGTCGTGCGGCGGACTGCTAGGTCCGATCACACAGTCGGCGGCGAGTGGAGGTGGCTATTCGCAACACATGCAAACCCTAGCCGCAACGCCGAAGCGATCAAAATCCTGAGTGTGCCGCACCTCCACTTTATATAGGCGTCCGTCGCGGGCTCAACACTTGGGCCTCGCACGGACCCTAAAGCCCAAAGTCTATTCGGTCACGCTCCTAGTCCAGCTTTGGATCACATCCGACCAAAGTCCTCTGAACCGACCTCGTAGGTTCCTTCCTTGCTGCGACCCCTTAGGTTCAAGTTGGCTTGGTCACAGTTCGATCACCTCCGACATGCACGGTTGGTAGCGGCCTCTAGCAAGGCGTGCCGACCACCAAGCGACTATGAAGCTGGTTAGGCGAACTCGCATAACGTGTCACACTTCTGCCCTTTGCCGCACGATATATGTTGTCGGGCTCAAGGCGAGACTGTCATCCTTGTGCTAGCCCGACCTCTTTCTCGCTCCAAAGGATATCGACCACAATCCGGATTATCTCATAATCCTTGTCGCATGGCCATGCTGTTCCTGGTCGGATCACACGAGGGGCCCAGAGTATATCTCTCCGATCGGAGGGAAAATCCCATCTTGCTCGACCATGTCTCGCAGCATGGGATTGGACAAACCCAAACCTACCTTTGTAACTACCCACCACGGAGTAGCGTTTGGTCGGCCCAAAGCAAGTCTATCACCATCTCGAGTACATGCGTCACTCAGGTCTTAGGACATAGAACGATGTTGTACTAGAGACTCACAGATGACATATCGCTGCGCCTCATAGTTGGGTCTGTCCGACTCGACCTTATCTCGACTCGGATCCGACTATGTCGAATCCGACCAGACCTTTCCAAGTCCATATTATCCGTTAGCATCCAATGCTCCATGGCTAGTGAGACCGAGCCATCGACCGTGTCATATGCTAGTCTAGTCGGCTCATGGCGTCCACACAGCCCTTTCGACTAGGGACCTTTAGGACAGTCATCATACAATGCATAGTCCCACAAACAAGTCACGTGCTTGCCGATACACATCATTGATAATGTCCAAGGACTATCTTTATTCATAAACACATAGGAAATATCATCATACATGATTGCCTCTAGGGCATATCTCCAACAGTTTATCCTTGGCAGCCTCTCTTATGGGGAAATGTAGTCTAGTGCTTCCTTGAGCCATAGTAGTCCGCTACAACCCGGTTCATCGGAGTCTTGCTAGCCCAGCACTACTACTCTGGACACTTGGCTGGCCGGCATGTGTTTCACTTCGTTCTGTATGCATCGCCGAGAAATGTCCTTGTGGTGACATCAAGAGTCCTTCTAACTGCAATAGCCGGGTTCCCGAGTCTGTTAGCCTAGTGCTACAGCACAGATTCTGCACTGGCGACCGACATGCTCGAAGTTGATTCATGTATGCATGTCCCCATGGGTTAGTGCGCTTTGGGTTCATGACTAGCCATGTCGGCCGGGTTCTCTGTCATATGGATGCTAGCGACACTATCATATCGTGAGCCAAAAGCGCCAAGCGGTCGAGGCCATGCGACACCCAGGAATACCGTGTGTGAGGCGCATAAAGTGATATGTGTTACCGCCAGGTCGATGTGACTAGGAATCGGGGTCCTAACTTGGAATGAGTAATGACCCGATTCCAAGTCACATCGATCTAGCCGGTAACACCTCATATCACTTTATGCCTCACGCACGGTATTCTACGGTGTCGCTTACCATGGCCCGGACCGCTTATGCTTTTGGCTCACGATATGATAGTGTCACTAGCATCCATATGACAGAGAACCCGGCCGACATGGCTAGTCGTGGAACCCAAAGCGGCACTAACCCATGGGGACAGCATACATGAATCACATCGAGCATGTCGGTCAGCAGCGTGTGAATCCGGCTGTAGCACTGGCTAACAGGACTCGGAACCCGGCTGTAGCAGGTTAGGCAGGACTCGGATGTCACCGCGACATTTCAAGGGATGTATACAGAACAAAGTGAAACACATGTCGCAAGCCATAGTGTCCCGAGCAAGAGTGCTGGGCTAGCAGACTCCGGCCAACCGGTCAGAAGCGGACTACTATGGCTCAAGGAACCACTAGACTACATTTCCCCATAAGAGAGGCTACCAAGGATAAACAACTAGATTGTCGGATCCCACACATAGAAAGCATTTCAATCATACACACAATATGCTCGATATGTGTAAATACAACATGGCATCACAACATAACTCTACGACTCAAGTATTTATCCATTAGGCTCCGAGGAGCGAGATATTACAAACATGGGCCTCATGACCCAACATTCAGAGCATACAAATCAAGCACTTGCGGAAGCTTAACATGTCCGAGTACGATATGTACAAATGAAAAAGGCCGAGAAGCCCGACTATCTACTGATCCTGCCGAGGGCGTAAGATCGAGCTGAGGTAACAAGCTAAACGTCAAGTCCACGCTGAACTACTAGCGAGACCAAGTCTCTCTCGCAAAACCATAAAATAGGCAAACGTGAGTACAAATGTACCCAGCAAGACTTACATCGTAACTAGCTACATATGCATCATTATCAACAAAGGGGTGGTGGAGTTTGACCGCAGCAAGCCAGCTTTGACTCGGTGGCTATCCTGAACTACGATCGCAAGTAACTCTTTTGAGGTGGCGCACACGACTCCACATATTCACCATCTCAATACACCACTATGGATCCGCTCCCGTCTCCCTACGAGAACGCCATCCATAGCACTCACGCTTATCTTGCGTGTTTTAGTGTATCCACTTTCACTTGTCTATGAACTGTACAGCCAACCCAGAAGTCCTTTTCCACGGACACGGCTATTCGAATAGATCATATTAACCCTGCAGGGGTGTACTTCTTCACACACGCCTCGCCACTTACCACCATGTACACGCTGTATCTCGGCAACCTTCAAGCGGAAGCCTGGCGAGGGAGTCGGCCACGACCTGACTAACCACACAAGTCTCTAGTCCAGGTTTATCGCTTATTCGGGTTCCATCCGCAAGGAGATCCATTCGGGGTGTCGCGCACGGCCCCCAACACATATCCTACAAACACCAGAAACTAGTTGCAACTCCTGGACAGAGATCGAGGCTATTAATAAGCCGAGAGGGGTCGAGTTATCGGAACCCAATGTGTGGTAGTAACTGTTTCATGGATCACAAACACATAACTCAGCTCCTGGGGACGGCTCCAATGAGACAACCCACCATGTACTCCTACATGGCCTCTCACTGCTACCTTTACCAAATCGTGTTCACACACTTAGCTCACACACAGTAGGACATGTTCACACACCTCTGATTCATCCTCGATGAATTAGACCTAACTCAACTCTAAGCAGTAGCAGGCATGACAAACAAGCATGAATGAGTAGGCACAACACGGCTCAAACAACTCCTACTCATGCTAGTGGGTTTCATCTATTTACTGTGGAATGACAGGTCATGCAGAGGATAAAGGGGTTCAGCTACCGCAGCAAGTAACAGATGAATCGTTGTTGTCCTAATGCAGTAAAAAGAGCGGGAGCGAAAAGTGGGATTGTATCGGAATGAACAAGGGGGTTTTGCTTGTCTGGCACTTCTGAAGGTAATATAGTTCTTCATCGGTGTCATCGAACTCATCGTCGGTACGTCGTCTACTGAGAGGGGACAAACACGGACAAACAAAGGAGAAACATAGTCAATGCCATGCGACAATATGATGCATGAAGATGACATTGCAATATGCTGTTGATTGGCCTAATGCATCTAGCAACAAGTTAAATGGGGTTGGTTTGAACACTAGGTTCAAATTCAAACTCCATATGTGAGAGTTTAAATGCCATTTAATTGGTTTGACCTGATCAGCAGGTATAAGTTGTTTTAACATGCATGAAAATGGTCCAGATGGATAGTTTTGATTTTTCTGATCATTTTTCATATATAAATTATTTCATTCTGAACTACGGTTGATTTTCTATGATTTTTAGAAGTTTTGGTTATTTTCTGGAATTAAATAAATCAAATAGATTTATTTAAAATCCGAAAAAGCATTATCACATCGACCGACGCCGTAATGACGTCATCAGGTCAACAGCGTCGGCCCAGGTCAAACCTGACGCCGCGACCCACTAGTCAGTGACTAGGCTAATTAACAGAGACTGTTTAGGTCGCTGACATGTGGGACCAGTCAACGCTGACTTGGCCAAAGTCAAACTGACACGTGGGGTCCGCAAGATTAACACTAATCTAAACATGAAATAAAGCTAGAGTTAATTAGGGAATGGGGTCCATGTGTTAGTGGCTTAGGGGGTTGGTTAGCGGGGTGATTAGGCCCTAATGATGGTGCCACGTCAGCACCACCGGCGCAGTGATCGCCAAGCACTCAAAACCGCAAGGGTGTGCACCGAGTGGCTCGGGTTTCACCTCTGAGGGCTGCTTGGGCATGGGCGGTCCCGTTGGAAAGCTGGCACTTGGCCGCATCCAACGGAGGTGGAGGGAGGCCCTGGGGTTGCCAGAGTTGGGCTCGGCGATGAGGTCAAGCGGCGGCGGGGCTCGTGTTCCATGGGCACAGGGCTGCAGCTCGAGGGCGAGCAAACGGAGGTGCCACACAGCACCTAAAGGTCATCAGAGGCACACCAGAGCATCTAGTAGGAGCGGAAGGGCTCGGGGCACGGAGCTCGCCGGCCATGGCGGACGGCGGCTTCGGGTGCTCGCGGGGCAGCGGCTAGGATGCAGGATAGAGCACGAGGGAGGAGGGGAAACAGATTAGAGCTCACAGTGCGTCGAACGGAGAGCTTAGCGGGCTCGGGGACGCTTCAGAGATGGCGAATCGTCGGCGGCGATCCACGGGCCGAAGGTTGAAGCCGACGGCCTAGGCGAGGCTGCATTGCGTCTGGCGTCACGTGGCTTGGTCGAGAGGAAGAGGGCATCGCGTAGGATCCTCTAGGCTGTACTGGGAGGGGTAGGGTGGCCGGTAGCCGTGGTGGCAGCGATCGGCGACGACCGTGGTGTTGGGCTGCGGGAGAGAGAGCGAGACAGAGAAGGGTAGAGGAGGTGTGGGGGATCCATACGGCTCCAGGGGGTCGCGTGGCATCTCCAGAGCGATGAGTGGTAAAACGGCAAGCAGGAGGTGGCCGGGCGGTGGTGCGGCTGTGCACGCCTGCCGGCCCTTCTCGTCCTGTGAAGGGGATGACTGGCAGCTGAGCTCTTGTGGGCTGGCTGCTGCTGGGCCACTCAGGTAAGGCCAGGTGAGTGCTTCTCTCTCTCTCTTTCCTAATTCTTTTTGTTTTCTATTATCTGTAATTGTTTTGGATTTATTAAAAATGCCAGACCATTTTCAAAAATTATGAGACTGTTTGTGGCCACTGTTTGGATTATTTCCAACAACAAACATTTCAGTTCATGAATATTTGGACATTTAAAATATTGTATATCATTTAAATGCCCAAATGCAAATAGCATATGATTTAATTCAGTGACCCAATGTTGTCCTAGAAATTTGTGCATCACTTTTGACAGTGGTTTAAGACCAAGGCAGAAGTGATGAACATTTTAGAAGGGCATTTCAGGTTCATTGAAAATGTTTTTATGTTGGACCTATTTGATTTGATCTGGTGCTAGGGTTTGATCAATCCCCATTTCAAGTTTCATGAAATTTAAACATGATGCATGGATGCTAATGCAAAGGCAAGCAAGGCCTGAATTGGGGCTATGACAACTCACCCCCACTAAACAAGAATCTCGTCCCGAGATTCAAGCGTAGGGTAAGATGAAGGGGGAACGCAACTAACGCAATCTTCACGATCCAGGTTGCATCTCACCAGAACGTTGATTCGATCAGCATCTTTGTCTCGACGTCTTTCTCTGAGAACTCCAGCTATCATAACAATGAGAGGAGAAGGAGATTCTAGAAGGATTGATCTTCTCAAGGATCGAACAACTCAGGATTAACTCACGGAATGAGACACAACAACATTTCTCGAGCTGAGACATGAAACATACATCCAGAGGGATGGAGTGTAACAGATGACAAAGATTCACTACGTAGGCACAATTCCACACTTAAGAAGGTGGTGAACGGTTGTCCACGTAGCGATAGGTTGAGTTGCCATGATACCACAACGAGACATCTTAAGGAAGGTGACTCACAGAATATTTCGTAAGTGGGAAAAAGAATTACTTTTGATTCAGAGATCATTGGAACTCTTTATACCAGCCTAAGGCAATCAGAATCGATCATTTGAAGGAGTTTGGAAGAATGACATACACGGACTAGAATGGATGATGTGGACTACCTTGTTGAAGACAGCGCAATGGATGATTTTGCTTATCATCGGAAATGGATGGGACCCATGGTAGGACCACTTTTGAAGATGATCCTAAACAACAATTACGGAGAAGGCAACCCATAGTGAAATGGCACAAAGACGGTGCAAGCTAGGAACAAAATGCAAATGTTGGGAGTGTTCCAACCATCATATCTGCCTGGGATTCAGATCTGGTTGGTAACGGGACATTTCAGACAGCATGTCTGAAAAGGAAAGGTTGCAACACAAATCGATGAGATGATGTTGCGAGATTCTTGGGAGATGGACTATGGTAGTAAGCTCCAAAACATGAGCGGGTTCTGCTACAAACATGTGAACACGCTGTCCCAGACAAGCATGGCCATGTAGTAGTCTTATATTAAACACTACCAAGTTCAGGTGGGGGAACCATCATTGAGGATATTGGAATCTTTTCATAAGTCCAGATTAGCTCTTATGAAGGGACTCCTTCTCCTTGAGCAAATCAGTCAGTGGCTTGGTGTGCTAGGGATTCATATGGAATGAAGGTTGCGAGCCTGTCAAACCATAGCATACTTCGCACATGCATGACTGACTTGGGATGGTACCAGAGGAAGCAAAAACAAACTTTCTCGAATTCATGGCGGCAACTTGCTTCAAATGCACATGAACTAGAGGAAGTCACTTCTTTCATCCAAACATATATCTCATGAATGGAAGACGAAGGCAATGCTTACAAAGTTTCCAACACTAGTGTAATGTTCAACATGAATCACGGGGGAGACAAAATGTTGCTGATGGGATCAACAACAATTCATCGGAATTTCCATATCACTGGACTTCCACCATCATGTGAACACGGTGATAGCATTGGTCAGACCAGAAGATGTAATGGGGTATGCTCGAGGGATCAACCACGAGTAAGACAACATTACAAACATCGTTGGTTCTGATTTGACTTAATGATAGCCCATACTCAAGTCAAAGTTTTGACAAGACAATAGATCTAACAACTGATCACGAGGATCAATCGATGAAGATATCATCTTTCTTCAACACACACTCAAAAAGGATATCCCTTAAAATGAACTAAGTCGGACAAGCTTTTATCTTCCAACTCTCCAAGTTGTTGTTTAGCTTAACCAACCAGCTCAGGGATATCCAACACGGATTCTTGGAGAAGGGGTGGTTTACAAGAAACCAACTTGATCACGAACTTAACATAGCGGTCAGGTGACAACCTGGTAGCACTTCCAAGAAGATATTTGGAAAGTCACGAACCACCGATATATTACTAAACTCGAGAACAATCTTGCTTTTTAGGGCAAGACGATATGATAAAATGAGCGAGGACTTGACAAGATCCTAACTCATCAATCAAAGTGTGCACCAGGAAAATGGACTAGGTGGCATGATGAACCTTAGGGTGATGATTCAATAATCAACACGCTAAGAATGAGAATATTGTCCATTAACTACCAAGCAACATGGTTGCTAGGAGTATAAATTTCACACATCACGATTCACTTGTCGGCATTCCGGTTGCGACAACACGGAACCGTGGAATGAGTAATGATGGCGAGAAGTATCACTACGTCAAGAATTCCCAAGAGCCGGTGCAATTCTCATGAAAATCCTGACATAAAGGGGGTAATACTCCAGGGTAGAACAGAATCAAAAGCTTGATTGCATTTGATCTGCGGATTACAATTGTTTTGACCCAATCCTGGATATGGATGAGGTACTGGAGTTTGTTTCTCCCAGTCATTCCAGAATACAGTGGCTTGACACACCAAAAGAATAATAGGCATCGATGACGGATGCACGACTACTCCTGACTATCAGTTGACAGACGGGGGTCAGAATACAACTAAAGAGAACAACTCAAACGAACATATAATTTTCTGAGTTGTGGATGCATAGATTAGTATGTTGAGCAAAGCTCAACATTTCTTCCGGATAACCCATGCAGAAAAGGTAGAACTGGCAGAGTCACAATTAATGGAGAACTCCTCAAGAGTACTCTGGTTGTGATCTTTTGGCTCAAAGAACTTCTGCCATAAGCAGTTCATGGTATTCGAAAAAAGGAAATACCACGGACCTCGAGGACTATCGCAAAGTTTCTAATATCCTAAAGGTACGAGCAACACTATCAACACGAGGTAGGTAGAGTGAATCTTGGGTCAAGAACCCAGGAATGGAATACCTACCACTAAATGGCATCATAGGATGCTTTCGAGAATGATGGCCAGAATCAACACACCGGGAACACAAAACATGGCTAGATTGCTAGGTGACTCCCTAAACACCTAGGTTCATAATAATAGCTCCAACATATATGCCGAGGCAGCGGAGTACCTTAACACTCCGGTTAGTGTGCTTATTCTGACCAAAAAGGACATCGGGAATGGAAGAAAGGATTTGCAAATGCATCAGACTATTTAGAGACCTGGGATGACTCGGACAACATAACGGCTGTAAAGGCTCAAAATGATTCGAGACATCCTGCAAAATAGTGGCATGACCACTCAACATCACAATATCAAGGTTCTGAGACCAACTATGAACACACAGAAGTAGTAAAAACTGAACTAAGATTTGAAACTATCAATTCTATAAGTCTATGGATTAGTAACACATGATCCAGATAGATAGATGAGAAGGCCTAGTTCTTAATCCCCGTAGAAAAGAAGAGGCTGACTCAGATCAGAAGGCCATGAGGTATAAGGAGTAAAAAGAGCCTTACGTTCCCTTCCACAATCAATTCCCTTACATAACTAAAGCATTTTTAGACTCAACTTCGACCAGTTTGGCTTGGTAATCCTACAGGCAGTTAGGCTCTGATACCAAAGCTGTCAGGACCCCGATTCCAAGTCACATCGATCTAGCCGGTAACACCTCATATCACTTTGCGGCCTCACGCACGGTATTCCCACGGGTGTCGCCTTACCATGGCCCGGGACCGCTTATGCCTTTTGGCTCACGATATGATAGTGTCGCTAGCATCCATATGACAGAGAACCCGGTCTACATGGCTAGTCGTGAACCCAAAGCGCACTAACCCATCGGGACAGGCATACATGAATCACATCGAGCATGTCGGTCAAAGATCGTGTGAATCAGGCTATAGCACTGGCTAACAGGACTCAGGAACACGGGCTGTAGCAGGCTAGGCAGGACTCCGGATGTCACCGCATGACATTTCCCCGAAGGGACAGACACAGGAACAAAGTGAAACACATGCCAGCCAGTCAAGTGTCCTGAGCAGTAGTGCTGGGCTAGAAGGACTCCGATGAACCGGGCTGTAGCGGACTACTATGGCTCAAGGAAGCACTAGACTACTTTAACCCATAAGAGAGGCTACCAAGGATAAACAACTAGATTGTCGGATCCCACACATAGAAAGCATTTCAATCATACACACAATATGCTCGATATGTGTAAATACAACATGGCATCACAACATAACTCTACGACTCAAGTATTTATCCATTAGGCTCCGAGGAGCGAGATATTATAAACATGGGTCTCATGACCCAACATTCAGAGCATACAAATCAAGCACTTGCGGAAGCTTAACATTTCTGAGTATAGACAACTACAAATGAAAAAGGCTGAGAAGCCTGACTATCTACCAGATCCCGCCGAGGGCACAAGATCGTAGCTGAGGTAACAAGCTAAACATCAAAGTCCACGCGGAACTACTAGCGAGACTGAAGTCTCTCTGCAAAACCATAAAATAGGCAAACGTGAGTACAAATGTACACAGCAAGACTTACATCAGAACTAGCTACATATGCATCATTATCAACAAAGGGGGTGGTGGAGTTTGACTGCAGCAAGCCAGCTTTGACTCGGTGGCAATCCTGAACTACGACTGCAAGTAACTCTTTTGAGGTGGCGCACACGAGTCCACATATTCACCATCTCAATACACCACTATGGATCCGCTCCCGTCTCCCTACGAGAACGCCATCAATAGCACTCACGCTTATCTTGCGCGCTTTTAGAGTATCCACTTTCACTTTTCTATGAACTGCATAAGCAACCCGTAAGTCCTTTTCATGGACACGGCTATTCAATAGATCATATTAACCTGCAGGGTGTACTTCTTCACACACGCTCTCGCCACTTACCACCATGTACACGTCGTGTATCTCGCAACCTTCAAGCGGAAGCTCGGCGAGGAGTCGGCCACGACCGACTAACCACACAAGTTTCTAGTCCAGGTTTATCGCCTATTCGGGTTCCATCCGTAAGGAGATCCCGCCGGGGTGTCGCTCACGGCACCAAACGATGTGTGCAGGGTTCCCGAGACACCAAACGGGCGCTCGGTACACCGGGCCATGGTGTATCTACCGCGACATAGCCCACCCCTAGGGTCAGCGCTACGCACGGCCCCCAACACATATCCTACAAACACCAGAAACTAGTTGCAAATCCTGGACAGAGATCGAGGCGATTAATAAGCAGAGAGGGGTCGAGTTACCGGAACCCAATGTGTGGTAGTAACTATTTCATGGATCACAAATACAGAACTCAGTTCCTGAGGACGGCTGCAATGAGACAACCCACCATGTACTCCTACATGGCCTCTCACCGCTACCTTTACCAAATCGTGTTCACACACTTAGCTCACACACAGTAGGACATGTTCACACACCTCTGATTCATCCTCGATGAATCAGACCTGACTCAACTCTAAGTAGTAGCAGTCATGACAAACAAGCATGAATGAGTAGGCACAACAGGGCTCAAACAACTCCTACTCATGCTAGTGGGTTTCATCTATTTACTGTGGAATGACAGGTCATGCAGAGGATAAAGGGGTTCAGCTACCGCAGCAAGTAAGAGTTGAATCGTTGTTGTCCTAATGCAGCAAAAAGAGCAGGAGCGAGAAAGTGGGACTGTATCGGAATGAACAAGGGGGTTTTGCTTGCCTGGCACTTCTGAAGATAATATAGTTCTTCATCGGTGTCATCGAACTCATCGACGGTACGTCGTCTACTGAGAGGGGAAAAACACTGACAAACAAAGGAGAAACACAATCAATGCCATGCAACAATATGATGCATGAAGATGACATGGCAATATGCTGTTGATTGGCCTAATGCATCTAGCAACAAGTTAAATGGGGTTGGTTTGAACACTAGGTTCAAATTCAAACTCCATATGTGAGAGTTTAAATGCCATTTAATTGGTTTGACCTGATCAGCAGGTATAAGTTGTTATAACATGCATGAAAATGGTACAGATGGATAGATTGGATTTTTCTGATCATTTTTCATATATAAATTATTTCATTCTGAACTACGGTTGATTTTCTATGATTTTTAGAAGTTTTGGTTATTTTCTGGAATTAAATAAGTCAAATAGATTTATTTAAAATCCAGAAAAGCATTACTGCGTGAGCCTGACGTCAGAATGATGTCATCAGGTCAACAACGTCGGCCCAGGTCAAACCTGACGCCGGGACCCACTGGTCAGTGACTAGGCTAATTAACAGAGACTGTTTAGGTCGCTGACATGTGGGACCAGTCAACGCTGACTTGGCTAAAGTCAAACTCACACGTGGGGTCCGCAAGATTAACACTAATCTAAACAGGAAATAAAGCTGGAGTTAATTAAGGAATTAGGTCCATGTGTCAGTGGCTTAGGGGGTTGGTTAGCGGGGTGATTAGGCCCTAATGACGGTGCCACGTCATCACCACCGGCGTGTGATCACCGGCGACCAAAACCGCGGCGGGTGTGCACCGGAGTGGCTCATGTTTCACCTACAGTAGGCTGCTTGGGCCGCGGGTGGTCCCGTTGGAAAGCTGGCACTCGGCCGCATCCAACGGAGGTGGAGGGAGGCTCTGGGGTTGCCGGAGTTGGGCTCGGCGATGAGGTCAAGCGGCGGTGGGGCTCGGGTTCCATGGGCGCAGGGCTGTAGCTCGAGGGCGAGCAAACGGAGGTGCTAGACAGCACCTAAAGGTCATCAGAGGCACGCCGGAGCATCTAGTAGGAGCGGAGGGGCTCGAGGCATGGAGCTCGCTGGCCATGGAGGACGGCGGCTTCAGGTGCTCGCGGGGCAGCGGCTAGGATGCAGGATAGAGCACGAGGGAGGAGGGGAAACGGATTAGAGCTCACAGTGCGTCGAACGGAGAGCTTAGCGGGCTCGGGGACGCTTCAGAGACGGCGAATCATCGGCGGAAATCCACGGGACGAAGGTTGAAGACGACGTCCTAGGCGAGGCTGCGTTGCGTCTGGCGTCACGTGGCTTGGTGGAGAGGAAGAGGGCATCGCGGAGGAGCCTCTAGTTTGTACTGGGAGGAGTAGGGTGGCAGGTAGCCGTGGTGACAGCGATCGGCGGCGACTGTGGCGTTCGGCTGCGGGAGAGAGAGCAAGACAGAGAAGGGGAGAGGAGGTGTGGGGGATCCATATGGCTCGAGGGGGGTCGCGTGGCATCTCCAGAGCGACGAGGGGTAAGACGACAAGCAGGAGGTGGCCGGGCGGTGCGTGGCTGTCGCCGGGCACGCTACCGCGCCCTTCTGTTCACACGAAGGGGATGACTGGCAGCTCGGCTCTGGTGGGCTGGCTGCTGCTGGGCCTCTCAGGTAAGGCCAGGTGAGTGCTTCTCTCTCTCTCTTTCCTAATTCTTTCTGTTTTCTATTATCTGTAATTGTTTTGGATTTATTAAAAATGCCAGACCATTTTCAAAAATCATGAGACTGCTTGTGGCCACTGTTTGGATTATTTCCAACAGCAAAAATTTCAGTTCATGAATATTTGGACATTTAAAATATTGTATAGCATTTAAATGCCCAAATGCAAATAGCATATGATTTAATTCAGTGACCCAATGCTGTCCTAGAAATTTGTGCATCACTTTTGACAGTGGTTTAAGACCAAGGCAGAAGTGATGAACATTTTAGAAGGGCATTTCGGGTTCATTGAAAATGTTTTTATGTTGGACCTATTTGATTTGATCTGGTGCTAGGGTTTGATCAATCCCCATTTCAAGTTTCATGAAATTTAAACATGATGCATGGATGCTAATGCAAAGGCAAGCAAGGCCTGAACTGGGGCTGTGACAACTTGTCACATCCCTAGTTCTGGTATGCTCAAGACTAGCTAGTCATGTGTGCATCATGTTTAAATCCCATTTAAATTTGAAATGAGGATTTGTGAAACCCTCAGAATCATTTCTGGAAATGACCCAGATAAAAATTGCTCCAAAAAGGTCCAAGGAAATGTTCATGTTGCTCTCTGAAAATATTGGGCAGAGATAAAAATCAAACCAATATTTTTAGGAGCTCATAAGTATTGATTTTGGGCATTTGGAATTAATGCATAACTATTTGCATTGGATATATATATGTTATATATATAATATATGTCCAAAAATTATGCCATTTATTATGGAGCTCTGGAATAATATAACTAGCTCCTATAAAAATTGGCATAAGAAAATAAAATGATTTAGTATTTTTATTAAATCAAAACAAATGCCAGAAAATAGAAAAGAAAACAAAAATGGAAAAAACCTTACCTGGACTTACCTGGGCCACTTGCTGGCCTGGCTCTGTGCCGGCCCATGCAACTGGCCCCTGCCAGTCGTCCCTCTCCTCTCGCCAGGAGGACAGGGGCGTGTGCCCTGCACGCCAAGATGAACGCCGCACGCACTGCCTGCTCACGTCACTGCCACCGCGACGCCTCGCGTCTTCTCCTCGGCGCTGCCTCGGCCTGACACCACTCTCCCTCCTATGCTCCCCTCGCCCTCTCCCCCCATGCCCGAGCGAAGTTAAATCGCTGCTCGCCATAGCCACGGCCATCGCCTCCCCTCGACCCCTCGCTGTGCTCGCGAGCTCCGCCTCGACGCCCCGACCTCCTCGACGACCCACGAGGCCCCGGACGACTTTTACGCCGCCACCGATGCTTTTCCCCTCCTCGGCCGCGGAGATCGACCTCGCCGCCCGCCAGCTCCGCCTTCCCGAGCTCGCCCGTCTACACCGCTGTAACCGCCATAAGCCTCTCCCCGAGCCCCCTCTCTGTCCTGCTTTCATGTCGTAGTTCTAGTTCATCGACGATCAAGTCGCCACCGCCATGGACGTTGAGCCACGCGCTCCCAAGCTTCGCTTGGTCGCCCTAGTGGCACAGACGTGCTCTGGTGACCCCACAACACCGTCTATGCCCTTGGTTGAGCTCCTCGTGCTCGCCACGCCAAGGCTTCGTGTAAACTCAGAGTCGCGCCGCCAAAACTCGCCGCCGCGAATTCGATAGCCCCGACCCCGCTCGCCCATTGATGCGCCCGAGCAAGGGCTTCTCCCCGATGCTTTCTGCACGACAAACCGCGGCCTACAACTCGATCCCGAGCGTCGCCACCGCGAGCCGTGGTCGCCGTCGTTTAATCGCCGGCGTGGCCGACGTGGCTACGTCATTAGGGCTTAATGGCGTTTAGTTTAATCACACCAGCCGCTGACATTAGGGCCCCACCAGCTAAATAACCACTGGTTATCCTTTTAATCAGTTTTAATCAAACCAAGCGGGACCCACGCGTCGGAGTTGACCATGCTGACGTGGCCCTTGACTGGCCCCACACGTCAGTGACTAATGCAACCCAATGAGACTGACCAGTGGACCCCACTAGTCAGGTTTGACCTGGTCAGCGCTGTTGACTTGCTGACGCAAGCATGACACAGTGCTGACGCAATATGTGACTTTCTGGTTTTTCAATAAATCAGGAAATTCCAGAAAATGTCCTAAACTTCTAAAAATCATAGAAATTCAACCGTAGCTCAGATTGAAATAATTTATATATGAAAAATTATCAGAAAAATCCAATCTATCCATCTGTACCATTTTCATGCATGTTAGAACAACTTATGGCTGCTGTTTAGGCCAAATCATATAAATGACATTTAAACTCTCACATATGGAGTTTGAATTTGAATCTTGGATTCAAACCAACTTCATTTAATCTGGTTGCTAGTTGCATTAGCTCAAACCACAGCATATTGCCATGTCACACTCATGCATCATATTGTTGCATTGCATTGATTGTGTTCTTTCTCTGTTGCCGGTGTTTGTCCCCTCTCAGTGGACGACGTACCGACGATGATTTCGATGACACCGATGAAGAACTATATTATCTTCAGAAGTGCCAGGCAAGAAAAAACCCCTTGTTCATTCCGATACAATCCCACTCTCTCGCTCCTGCTCTCTTTTACTGCATTAGGACAACAACGATTCATCTGTTACTTGCTGCGGTAGCTGAACCCCTTTATCCTCTGCATGACCTGTCATTGCCACAAGAAATGTGATGAAACCCACTAGCATGAGTAGGAGTTGTTTGAGCCCTGATGTGCCTACTCATTCATGGTTGTTTGTCATGCCTGCTATTGCTTAGAGTCGTGTCAGGTCTGATACATCAGGGATGAATCGGAGGTGGGTGAACATGTCCCATCGTTGAGAGCTAAGTGTGAACACGATTTGGTAAAGGTAGCGGTGAGAGGCCATGTAGGAGTACATGGTGGGTTGTCCTGTTCTGCCGGCCCTCGTGAACTGAGTTCGTGTTTGTGATCCATGAAACAGCTTACTACCACACATTGGGTTCCAAAGAATCGACCCCTCTCGGCTTATTAATCGCCTACATCTCTGTCTAGGAGTTGCAACTAGTTTGTGTTTGTAGGATATGTGTTGGGGGCCGTGCGTAGCGCTGACCCTAAGGGTGGGCTATGTTGCGGTAGATACACCATGGCACGGTGTACCGGGCGCCCGTTTGGTGTCTCGGGAACCCTGCTCACATCGTTTGGGGCCGTGAGCGACACCCCGGCCGGATCTCCTTGCGGATGGAACCCGAATAGGCGATAAACCTGGATGAGAGACTTGTGTGGTTAGTCAGGTCGTGGCCGACTCCCTCGCCAAAGCTTCGCTTGAAGGTTGCCGAGATACACGACGGTACATGGTGGTAAGTGGCGAGAGCGTGTGTGAAGAAGTACACCCCTGCAGGGTTAATATGATCTATTCGAATAGCCATGTCCGCGGAAAAGGACTTCTGGGTTGCCTGTACAGTTCATAGACAAGTGAAAGTGGATACTCTAAAATGCGCAAGATAAGCGTGAGTGCTATGGATGGTGTTCTTGTAGGAAGACGGGATTGAATCCATAGTGGTGTATTGATTGGTGAATATGTGGACTCGTGTGCGCCACCTCAAAAGAGTTACTTGCAGTCGTAGTTCAGGATAGCCACCGAGTCTAAGCTGGCTTGCTGCAGTCAAACTCCACCACCTCTTTGTTGATAATGATGCATATGTAGTTAGTTCTGATGTAAGTCTTGCTGAGTACATTTGTACTCACGTTTGCCTATTTTATGTTTTGTAGAGAGACGTCAGCCTCGCTAGTAGTTCCGCGTGGACTTCGACATTTAACTTGATACCTCAGCTACGATCTTGTGCCTCGGCAGGATTTGGTAGATAGTCAGGCTTCTCAGCCTTTTACATTTATAGTTGTCTGTACTCTGACATGTTAAGCTTCCGCATGTGCTTTGACTGGTATGCTCTGAATGTTGGGTCATGAGACCCATGTTTGTAATATCTCGCTCCTCGGAGCCTAATGAATAAATATTTGAGTCGTAGAGTTATGTTGTGATGCCATGTTGTATTTACACATATTGAGCATATTGTGTGTATGTTTGAAATGCTTGGTATGTCTGGGATCCGAAAATCTAGTTGTTTATCCTTGGCGGCCTCTCATATGGGGAAATGTAGTCTAGTGCTTCCTGAGCGATAGTAGTCCGCTACAGCCCGGTTCATCGGAGTCCTGCTAGCCCAAAGACTACTGCTCGGATACTTGACCGGCAGAGCATGTGTTTCACTGCCGTTCTGTATCCATCGGGAAATGTCACGCGGTGACATCCGGAGTCCTGCCTAGCCTGCTACAGCCCGGGTTCCCGGAGTCCTGTTAGCCCAGTGCTACAGCCCGGATTCACACGCCACTACTAGAAAAACCCCTACTAATGGCGCACCTAGTATGGCTATTAATGGCGCATCTGTGGTGCGCCATTAATAGCACGCCACTAGTAAGTTTGAATTTTTTTGAATTTTTTTGCCGCTAGATCTTGAAAGCCCCGTAACTTTTTTTCTGTTAGGTTTTTGGGGATTTTGAAAATGTTTAACGGGGTTCCCCCCGGTTAAATTCGGATGTAACTTTTCGAGTAGATGATTTTTCATATAAAAAACTTTTTCATCCGAGTTAGTATGCAAAAGTTATGCCCATTTTTACAAATTCTCGAAAGATTTTGCAAATGAAGTCGAAATTCATATTTGCAAATTTTCCCGACAACTAGACCACATATCACATGGGAAACTTATTTTCTTTTATTTTTTTGACATTTTCATCATTTTCATTTATTTTTTTTAAAACTGAAAAGGCGATCCACGGTGGGGGGGGGGGGTGCATTCGGTGGAAGGTGGCCAAGTTACTAATGGCACACCGTGGGGTGGTGCGCCATTACTAGTTGAACTAGTAATGGGTGCGCCATTAGTAGTTTTGAAAAAAAAATAAAAAAAAATGATAATTTTTTTGATTTTTTTTTGAAAAAAACTTATTAATGGCGCACCAGTGGAAAGTGCGCCATTACTAGTTAAAAATAGTAATGGCGCACCGAGACATGGTGCGCCATTAGTAACAAAATTTTATTTATTTATTTTTTACATTTTTTCAAATTACTAATGGCGCCTTTACGGATGTGGTGCGCCATTACTATGTCAATTAGTAATGGCGCACTATGCATCGGTGCGCCATTAGTAACAATTTTTTTTTCGAAACTACTAATGGCGCACCACACACCAGGTGCGCCATTAGTAATATATTACTAATGGCGCACCGAGACATGGTGCGCCATTAGAATATAGTAATGGCGCACCACATCACAGGTGAGCCATTAGTAGTCATTCCATCTATAGCCCTTTTTGTAGTAGTGCGCTGCTGACTGACATGCTCGATGTGATTCATGTATGCCTGTCCCCATGGGTTAGTGCCGCTTTGGGTTCACGACTAGCCATGTCGGCCCAGGTTCTCTGTCATATGGATGCTAGCAACACTATCATATACGTGAGCCAAAAGGCGCAAACGGTCCCGGGCCATGGTAAGGCGACACCCGTGGGAATACCGTGCGTGAGGCCGCAAAGTGATATGAGGTGTTACCGGCTAGATCGATGTGACTGGGAATCGGGGTCCTGACACCAGCCCAGGGATACCAGTACGGTATTAACAGTCTTCAAGACTTTCGCATCAAATAATATGCGGAAACGAACACTCCGCAGCCTTTCCGAAGTCTACCACGTAGCAGTGATAAACCCATGGAGTGACACGGCTATTACCTTTAATGCCAGTGATGAACCTAAATTCCGAACAGCCCGAGCACCAACCGCATTGGTCCTCAGTCCAATAGTGGACGGATTTCGCCTTACCAAGGTACTCATGGACGGTGGCAGCGGACTGAACCTGATTTACGATGAAACCCTTCAAAAAATGAAAATAGACTGGAGCCGCATTGAGCGAAGCAGCACAACCTTTAGAGGAATAATCCCCAGTCGGGAAGCGTGCTGTACAGGAAAAATCACACTGGATGTGGTGTTCGGCAGGCCGGATAATTACAGGTCCGAGGAGGTCACGTCCCAAGTGGCCCCATTCAGCAGCGGATACCACGCTCTATTAGGGCGAGAGGCATTCACAATTTTTCAAGCTATACCCCGTTACGGGTACATGAAGCTCAAAATGCCCGGGCCCAATGGAATCATCACTCTTTCTAGTGACCCGGACATAGCACTCCGCACCGAAAATAAGACAGCTGCACTGGCCCTTGAGGCACTATCCGAAGCCCTAGTGGCCGAGGAACTGACTGCGCTGCGCTCCACGGTGAACAGGGACGACGTGATACTCGATAAAAGATCCAAGTCCACCTCCTTTAAACCGGCGGACGAAATAGTCAAATTCCAAGTCCATCCAACGGACCCTACAAAAACGGCCTCCATCGGGGCGCAATTAAACCCTGATGTAGACGCCGCACTACGAGAATTCCTACGCGAAAATTGGGACATTTTTGCCTGGCACCCTTCAGACATGCTAGGAATCCCACGCCGGCTGGCCGAGCGCAACCTAAACATCCTAAAAGGATTCAAGCCAGTCAAGAAGGCTCTTCGGTGTTTCTCCGAACCCAAGAGGCAAGCCATGGGAGAGGAGCTAGCCAAACTATTGGAGGCCGGATTCATCAGAGATATAAAACATCCGGACTGGCTAGCAAACCTGGTGATGGAACCAAAGAAGGACAAATCCTGGCACCTATGCGTCGATTTCAAGGACCTCAACAAGGCTTGCCCAAAGGATCCCTTCCCCCTCCCCCGCATCGATCAAATTATCGACGCTACCACAGGACACGATTCATTGTGTTTCCTCGACGCATACTCCGGCTACCATCAAATTAAGATGGCAGAGCCTGACCAAGCCGCAATGGCATTCATAACCCCATACGGCCCATTCTGCTTCAACACAATTCCCTTCGGGATAAAAAACGCCAGCGAACATATCAACAAGATGATTCGGACATGTCCGCAAACCAGATCGGCAAAACAAAGGAGGCATACGAGATGATGTGGTCGTCAAAACCAAGCATGTCGAAACTCTAGTAGACGACTTGAGGCTCACATTCGATAACCTCCAACATATGACATCAAGCTTAACCCGGAAAAATGCGTTTTGGTACCAGCCGAAAAGCTCTTGGGCTTCATTGTATCCGTAGAGGAATTGAAGCAAACCCAGCCAAGATCCTTGCTCTGTCACAATTGGATATCCCAAAGGACCTCAAACAAATACAAAAATTGACTGGATGCGTGGCGGCTCTAAGCCGCTTTATCTCCCGCTTGGGAGAAAAGGCATTACCCCTTTATCGCCTCCTCCGGCGCACCGAACACTTCGAGAGGGCGGATGCCGCCACGGCCGGACTCGAAGAAATAAAAGCCATATTGGCAACAAATCCGGTCCTGGCCGCGCCTAACATGGGCGAACCAATGCTATTATACATCGTGGCAACTCATCAAGTTGTAAGCGCGGTGCTCGTTGTCGAACGAGAAACGGACGGACACAAGTTCCCCCTTCAAAAACCAGTTTACTACGTGTCCACTGTCCTCACTCCATGCAAGTCGCGGTACCCGCATTATCAAAAGATAGCGTACGCGGTATTTATGGCATCTCGGAAGCTGTGACACTACTTTCAAGAGTGTTTGATAACAGTAGCCTCTGAAGTACCTCTTAACGATATTATAAACAACCTCGACGCGACGGGCCGGATTGCCAAATGGGCCATTGAGCTCCTCCCGTTCGACATAACCTATAAGCCACGGCGAGCTATTAAGTCGCAAGTTTTAGCCGACTTCGTCGCCGAATGGACTGAAGCCGAACTCCCTAAAGAGTACGGAACTTATTCGAATTGGATCATGCACTTCGACGACTCCAAAATGTTGGCTGGTCTGGGGGCTGGCGTCGTCCTGACGTCCCCAACAGGAGATACAGTTCAATACGTACTCCAGATAATGTATACGGACTCCAACAACGCAGCCGAATACAAGGCCCTTCTACATGGTCTCGGATGGCAGTCTCCATGGGCATTCAATGCCTAGAGGTGCGCGGGGATTCGAACCTCGCGATATCCCAAATAAATGGAGACTTTGATGCCAAGGATCCGAAAATGGCAGCTTATCGCAACGCCGTCCTCGAAATGGCAGCTCGGTTCGAAGGGCTCAAATTTCACCATATAGCTCGGGAAAACAATCAGGCAGCGGACGTCTTGGCGCATTACGCGCGCGCGATACCCGCCCCAATATCTTCTTGGAGAGGCTGTTCAAGCCATCCGTATTATGGGAAGGGGAGTCCGAAATAACAGCCGGACCCAACCGCACCGCCCGACACGAACATTCGACACAACGGAGGCTCGCCAGCGAGTAACACCTTCAGCCCACGTAATAATGGCAGTCATTGCCCCGTGGGATGAACCATTCCTAGCCTACCTAACTAGGCAGGAACTTCCCGAGGACCAAAACGAGGCACGCTGCATAGTGCGGCGATCCAAAGCCTATAAAGTCCATGAGGGAGAGCTTTATAAGAAAAGCACCACCGGAGTCCTTCAAAGGTGTATCTCCGAAGAGGAAGGGCGGAATCTTATGGCTGAAATTCATGCCGGACTCGGCGGACACCACGCTGCAGCCCGGGCTCTTGTAAGCAAGGCCTTCCATACAGGATTTTATTGGCCGACGGCCTGGGCAGATGCTCAGGACTTAGTCCAACAATGCGTCGGTTGCCAGCTCTTTGCTAACCAAAGCCATATGCCATCTACCGCCCTCCAAACCATACCCATCACCTGGCCCTTCGCGGCCTGGGGGCTTGACATGGTTGGACCCCTTAAAGGAGGAACCCACAAGCAAAAATATCTACTGGTCATGGTGGATAAATTCACCAAATGGATAGAGGCCAAGCCGGTTAAGACGGCCGAATCCGGACCAGTGATAGACTTCATATCAGGGGTCGTACACCGTTACGGCGTCCCCCACAGCATCATCACTGATAACGACACGAACTTTACGGCCGATGAGGTCAAACTCTGGTGCAAAAACATGGGCATCAAGCTTGACTATGCTTCAGTCTATCACCCACAAACTAACGGTCAAATCGAACGAGCATATGGTCTAATCATGAGCGGCATCAAACCTAGATTAGTGCGGTCCCTCAAGGAATCTAACACGCACTGGGTAGAAGAGCTCGACTCCGTACTCTAGGCTGCGGACCATGCTGAATCACACCACCGGATTCACACCATTCTTTATGGTATACGGCGCAGAGGCGGTTCTGCCCTGCGACATAATTCATGACTCGCCTCGCGTGCGCATGTACGAAGAAAGAGAAGCCGAACTTGATCGGCAGGACAGTTTGGACGCCTTGGAGGAGGAGCGTGACATGGCAAAAGCCCGTTCCGCATTCTATCAATAGCAGGCTCGAAGATATCAAAGCAGAGAAGTACGGGCCAAAACTTACAATGTTGGCGAGTTAGTTCTATGCCTGACGGACAAGAAAAAGGACAAACTCAAGCCCAAATGGGAAGGTCCCTTTATTATTGACCAAGTCCTGACTGGTGGAGCGTACCGTCTGCGAGATGCATCGGATAACCGACTCGAGCCGAACCCATGGAACGCAGCCCGTCTCCGAAGATTCTACGCCTAGCGCCGGACTCTGTTTTGTCTCCTTCCTCTGTCTATTTTTTACGCATTAGCTGTCTTTTATTTTTCTCCTTCTCCCTCCCTTTCCCTTACAGCCTTAAGGGCCTGTTCGCGCCTTTGTTCACTTTTGGCCAGACGCGCTATCCGCTACTCATTATACAGGGGGCTTCATATGAAGCTTATTTATACAGGCTTCATGCCCAACACATGTGTCACACTTCCGCATGTACCTTTTATTCACCATTATATGCATCGATATGACTTAAATTTTGGCCAAGCTAGGTTGCCTGGCTCCTGTGCTTACCCATACGTTCCCGATTGTTCGGCTAGGCGGTAAAGGGAGCACCTCTGCGATTGTTACTGCCGGGTGAGCTGGATGTGTACCTCAGACTGGGTGAAGCCGAAAGCTAGCATTCTTAAGGGAATATTCGGTCGGTGAACTAAAGATGATTTATCACTTGCTTATTTATCTGCCCCTAGATGCTTTTCTGTTTTTTCGCAGTCCGGACATGCACTTTAGGGCATGCCTCCCAGGGAAAGGAACCCCTAACGGAACTATTCTCCCTGGAAGATGTTTCTTACTAACCATGTAATATAACATAACTAGTTGGGCACTTGTCTGTTCAAGCACTAATGACCCCTACGCCTGGTCTCCATGCATGCCCCGGTTCCTACATAACCGAGAGGGTATTCGGACACACTCCGGACTATCGGGTCCCGAGGCTGAAGCGAAAAGGTCCGCCATGACAAACGATCTACAATCCGGCTAGAAGGCATTTTACATGTCATCTTAAATTACATAGTCAATTTGACTGAGCATATTCCTCTTCAATACCATCCAACAGGTTGTCTAGTTTACAGTCCTGTTGGGAATATTTGGCGGCCAACTCTACTTGGTCGTACACTAAGCTCACAGGGATCTCCTTCCCATCGGCCCCCACAGGTCCGACCTCGGCCATGTGGTTTGGGTCAGCCGTGTACCGCGTCTTCACCATGGCCCAGCCTCCTCAGCACCTTGACGGCAGGCCGATATCTTCCATAATCGGAAGCGCCGCCGTGCTCCCTTAAGCATCTCTGCAAGCTCTCCAAGGCCTTCTGGCATGGAGACAGATAGCCACAAGGCACAGGCGGCGCCTTTCATCACCTACCGAACTTCGTTCGTGAAGTTGTAAGAGCTCGGGAAGAAGGTCACCCATAGAACGGGCATTTCCTCCGCAGGGCGACACAGTGAGCATACCTCTGAGACATAACTCGTTAGTCGACTTCCTCACGAACTCTTTTTCAAAGTTCGCTCAAGCACTTACTAAAATGCCGCGTCGAAGCCGTCCGATTCTCCTTCACGGAGTCCGGCGGTGAGCACGAACATCCTTTAGTTCCTCGCCCAGCTGGGTGTTGGCATCTTGGAGATTAGTCTTCTCCTGCCTCACCCTTGTAAGCATGCTCTCGCCGGCCTTTAATCGGCGCAAGAGTTGTTGCTTGTCCGGATCTACTCCGGCGCCATCTGCAATGATATTGTCAGATTTGCACACACCGCACTTCACAACATACTTATCTTCAAGCGTATATTACCGTAGGGGTCTCCTTGGCATCCCCTGCGCGGCTAGTCTTGACCTCAAGTTGGGCTTTGCACTCTTCCAGCTCCTGGGACAGTTGGGTATTCTTTTTTGTAAGATCCTGCATAACAAATGATCCTTAAATCAGTTATTCTAACTGTTTCAAGTCTCGGGGGCTACTGACATATATAACCATCAAATTTTCTCACCCGTATGTCTTTCACATACTGCTCGGTGGCTCTGGCTAGACCATTATGAGCGGCACGGAGGTACGCACCTCCCGAATTGAAGGCATCCAATGCCTCTTGGGAGAAACAAGCGTCACGAAGAACTGTCCGGCGACGCCTGTGATTCATGGCACTCTCCACCTCGGAATTGGTGGGAGACAGTCTGTCCGCATCCTCTGAGGAGCGTCCGATGCATGCCTCGTGTTCGCCTCTGCTTCTGGACCTGGCTTTGGGGCCTGGCTGGTGGAGGCTCGATTGGCAATCTCTTCGGATATAGTCCGGCGAGCCCTCTTTTTCCTTAAAAAAGGAGAGCACGGGCGTTAGTATGCATCGTAAGAATAATACCTTGGAATAAGGCAGCACGCCTTACTGATGCGCCGGTGCCTTGACCCGGACTGCGTGTCTCTTTAGCCTACCCGCCCTCGCGGTCCCCTGTTGGCTAGTCGCCGCAGGCTCGGCATTCTGCCTCGGGATCCTCCCCTGCGAAACACCATTGCTATACGGTGGTCAAAAATAAGCACGGATGGATCATCTTCGAAGTATTATGACTTCGGTCTCGATTACTTGTGAGGCGGGGAGCAGTCCAGGATAATCGGCTGTAATAGCCACCAAGGCATTATCGATGCTCAGTTGGTGAAATACCCCATCGATCAGCTCCACAGATATATCCGGATCCTCTTGGGAGGTCGGATCGAGGGACCGTTCCGGATCCTCGGGTTGTGGAGGAGGGCTGTTTATATCCTTTACGGCCCGGCGCAATTCCTGTGTCGAAATCACAAGATAAGGTACTTAACTATGGGAACATGGAACGGATGGGCAAAAAGAAGTGTCCTCTTACCTAGCATGGAGGATTGTTCATGGAAAATCCGCCCTATGGATTGACGCGGAGGAACTCCTCCTCTTGTCCCTTGCACAATGCGGACAAGATCTTCGTCAGAGCGGCAACCGATCCCAGCCCCTTACGGCCGCACCGGGTGGCATCATCCTCCCCGTTGAAATCCCACATGGGGTGGCCTCTATACTGAAGCGGCTGCACCCCCCGCATAATGCATGTGGCCATGACCCCGATCATGGTCAGTCCGGAATGAGCTAACAACCTTATCCGGCTCATCAGGTAAAGGACGTCCATGTCATTTTCCCTCTGAGGGCTCCGTGGACGCCAGCTTAGGCGCTTCTTCAAAGGAGCATTATTGAACTCAGGGAGGCCGATCCGAACAGGGTCCGGCAGGGGGACATCTTCTATATAAAACCATTCTGAAGGCCAGTCTTCGGACACCTTCCTTGGGGTTCCGGATAGATATCCGGTCCTGGCGATGCGCCATAGTTCGGCTCCGCCCACTTGATATATCGACCCCTCCTGAGAACGGGGCACAAGGCAGAACAGCTTCTTCCACAGTGCGAAATGAGCCTCGATGCCCAAAAACAGCTCGCAAAGGGATCTGAAGCCCGCAATATGCAATATGGAGGCGGCGAAGGTTGTGCAACCGGAGGTCGTAGAACTCTGTGGAGCCCCGGAGAAATGGATGAATTGGAAATCCGAGCCCTCTTATCGGATAAGGGACAAGGCATACCCGCTCTCCTTTGGAGGGACTGGGGACGCTCTCCGCATGCTCTCCGCCATTATAGGTGGAAAGTCCGGCTCGAATCGGGACCATGAAGGCTGGGGGAAGGAATCCCTTGGTTTGGAGCGTCACTAGCTCGCTGTGCGGGACGGAACATCTCTCCCAACCTCCTGGCTGAGGGCTGGGAGGGCGAGAGGAGGAGTTGCGTCGATTGGCCATGATGGAATGGATCTCTGTCGGGTGCGCTCCGATGAATGCTCGCGAAGGGAAGATGGTGTGATTCGGATCTAAATCCTCGTCTCTTTTATAGGCAGCTCATTTGCGCAGCTAGGGGTGTAAATGTAAAAACACCCTGGCTTTTCGCATTCTTTTGACACGTGGAAGACGGCCATTATTGGGCGTGGAAGCCAAGGAGCGCAATATTCATGAGAAGCCGAACACTATTCAACAGGTACACAGAATTTGGAGAAGAACCCGCCTTGCAATGCGAAGACAATCTGCTACCGGACTCATCGTCATTGAAGCCTGGTTCGGGGCTCTTGAGGAGTCCCGGATTAGGGGTGTCCGGATAGCGAACTATAATCTTTGGCGGACTCTGGACTATGAAGATACAAGATTGAAGACTTCATCCGTGTCCGGATGTGACTTTCCTTGGCGTGGAAGGCAAGCTTGGCGATCTGGATATGTAGATCTCCTCCCATTGTAACCGACTCTGTAACCCTAGCCCTCTCCGGTGTCTATATAAACCGAGGGTTTTAGTCCGTGGGGCGAACATCAATCATACCATAGGCTAGCTTTTAGGGTTTAGCCTCTCGATCTCGTGGTAGATCTACTCTTGTACTACCCATATCATCAATATTAATCAAGCAGGAGTAGGGTTTTACCTCCATCGAGAGGGCCCGAACCTGGGTAAAAAACATCGTGTCCCTTGTCTCCTGTTACCATCCGCCTAGACACACAGTTCGGGACCCCCTACCCGAGATCCGCCGGTTTTGACACCGACAGGCATCAACATGTCGTCGTATAAATTTTGTCCCATTTGGGGCAGGTTTGGGTATAGGCTTCTCACAAACCGGAGCTTCTCACAACAAGCATGATGGTTTTCGGTAGGGAACGTCCCACCTTTGTGGACGAAGCGATATCCATTGCCTCTTATTGCTTTCAAATATTCTTTTCGTGTCGACATAGAACAACAGGAGTGTTGTGTGATTTTTCGTGATTTTTCGGGGTTCGTTTGGACATTTTTATGCAATAACTGAGTTTTCAATGCATTTTATGTGCATAATTCAAATTTGAACTACATGCACATGCTCTAGTGCATATAAATTGGTTGAAAAATCAAATATGTGTCCTTGGATGCATGCTTAGGTCCCATGCAAGAAATGGGAATGAATTTCAAACACCGGGGCACCGTTGATTGCCGGCAAAACATTGAGATGCTTGGTTTTTAAATTCTAGTAAATCCAAAACTCGTCAGAAATTCATGAAACTTGGCAAGCTATCATGGAGCGGCATCAACATGCCGTGGTACAAATTTTGTCCCATTTAGGGCAGGTTTGGGTATATGCTTCTCACAAACCGGAGCTTCTCACAACAAGCATGATAGTTTTCGGTAGGGAACGTCCCACCTTTGTGGACGAAACGATAACAATTGCCTCTTATTGCTTTCAATTTTTTTTCTCGTGTCAACATAGCAAAACAGGAGTGTTGTGTGATTTTTCGGGGTTCATTTGGACTTTTTATGCATTAACTGAGTTTTCAATGCATTTGATGTGCATAATTCAAATTTGAACTACATGCACATGATCCAGTGCATATAAATTGGTTGCAAAATCAAATTTGTGTCCTTGGGTGCATGCTTAGGTCCCATGCAAGAAATGGGAATGAATTTCAAACACCGGGGCACCCTTGATTGCCTGCAAAACACTGAGATCCCTGTTTTTTAAATTCTAGTAAGTCCAAAACTCGTCTGAAATTCACGAAACTTGGCATGCTATCATGGAGCGGCATCAACGTGCCGTGGTACAAATTTTGTCCCATTTGGGGCAGGTTTGGGTATATGCTTCTCACAAAGCGGAGCTTCTCACAACAAGCATGATGGTTTTCGGTAGGGAACATCCCACCTTTGTGGACGAAATTATATCCTTTGCCTCTTATTGCTTTCAATTTTTTTCTCTCATGTCAACATAGAACAACAGGAGTGTTGTGTGACTTTTTGTGATTTTCCGGGGTTCGTTTGGACATTTTTATGCATTAACTGAGTTTTCAATGCATTTTATGTGCATAATTCAAATTTGAACTACATGCACATGCTCCAGTGCATATAAATTGATTTAAAAACCAAATCTGTGTCCTAGGGTGCATGCTTAGGTCCCATGCAAGAAATGGGAATTAATTTCAAACACCGGGGCACCAATGATTGCCGGTAAAACATTGAGATGCCTGGTTTCTAAATTCTAGTAAATCCAAAACTCGTCTGAAATTCGTGAAACTTGGCATGCTATCATGGAGCGGCATCGACATGCCGTGGTACAAAAATTTGTCACATTTGGGGAAGGTTTGGGTATATGCTTCTCGCAAACCGGAGCTTATCACAACAAGCATGATGGTTTCGGTAGGGAATGTCCCACCTTTGTGGACGAAACGATATCCATTGCCCCTTATTGCTTTCAATTTTTTTTCTTGTGTCAACATAGAACAACAGGAGTATTGTGTGATTTTTTGTAATTTTTCGGGGTTCGTTTGGACATTTTTATGCATTACTGATTTTTCGATGCATTTTATGTGCATAATTTAAATTTGAACTACATGCACTTGCTGTAGTGCATATAAATTGGTTGCAAAATCAAATCAGTGTCCTTGGGTGCATGCTTAGGTCCCATGCAAGAAATGGGAATGAATTTCAATCACCGGGGCACCCTTGATTGCCGGCAAAACATTGAGATGCCTGGTTTCACTACTAGAAAAACCGCTACTAATGGCGCACCTAATTTGGCCATTAATGGCGCATCTCTGGTGCGCCATTACTAGCACGCCATTAGTAATTTTTACTAATGGCGCACCGATGGTGTGCCATTAGTATCTGAGTATACTAATGGCGCACCACCGGTGCGCCATTAGTATAAACTACTGATGCGCCATTAGTATGCCTCCCAGGCCATGTATACCAGTGCTTTGGCATACTAATGGCGCATCGACCACGAGATCGCCATTAGTAACCATGGCATACTAATGGCGCCTTGACCAGTGATGCGCCATTAGTATGCTTTGTCATACTAATGGCGCCTTCATGTGATGCGCCATTAGTATGAATATTAGGTTTTTTTATTATTTTCTGTTTTTTGCACAGGTTACAAAATGTATAATTTGACAAAATATAGACAGCACACATCAACAACAGATTCATCGAATACAATAGAAGATTAGTCTTTGAATACAATTCATCATATTAGTCTCCTAATACAATTCATCATATTAGTTTCGAATTGAAAAGACCGAACAAAGATAGAACATTATATTACAAGTCTCGAGACCGCGAGTAGCGAGTTTGTCTTCACATTACAAGTCGATATCGATCATCTAAACTACCATCACATAGAAGAGAGCTACGGTCATCACGATGAGCATCATCACGATGAAACTTCGTCTTCATCCGGTTCCTCAACGCTCCCTCCCTCTCCCGCTAGATAGCGGGCGATCTAGATTCGGCCTCGGCCCTAGTGGTGTACCCTTTGTAACTGTTACCGCTGAATCGGTGAACCTGTCTCCGACACTCCTCCCACCATCGTGACTCCGGGAACCTTACCCTTGTACACGACATACGTCGGCATAGCTATGCACTAGCCAAATGAAACGTTAGTACCAATTCACGACAATACATAAGCAATATATAAGTATGCAATGAACGATCGGAAGAGAAAAGGAAGACATTAATAGCATCGATTACATCTAAGTTGAGCGACTCTCAAACCAAAAAGACATACTACAAGTTCATTAAAGTTTAATTACAACATGAGCCAATCGATGTTTGAGAACTAGACAACTCGACTCAAGGGATCAGAAGCGTGGATGAAGCCGCCGTCTATCGTGGGAGTCATGAAAGAGCGGGCGTTGTCATCCTGCATTTGTAGCATTGTGTCGATGTCCTTTGTTGGACGGTTGATTTCGAGGTAGAACTGCCCGAGTACGAAGGACATCTTGATGGATGATTTCCGCAAACTCCATTCGGATGCGAAAGAATTCTTGTCGATGTCCGCGTCTGGATTGCCGACACGCCGCGGCCCAATCTTGGGTTTACTTGGTAGCGAAGTTGATGATGGTCCCGCACGATCGCCCGCATGTGATGGATGGCGTAGTAGGCACCCTTCGACCGCCCGGGAGCTGCTTGAAGCAGCGAGCGTCGTATTGTGGGAGAACACGTGCTTGCCGATTCTGAATAGGCCTGGTGAAGGTGCCTCCAGATTTGGCGTGGCAGGGAGAACATCATCAAGAACCTTCTTGACATTTGTGTAGTCTACGTTCGATGACGGTCCGGTCGAAATCGTGGCCATGGAATATTTGGGGCTTAGGAGGATGGCGTGCAACATGTGTCACCGCAGAAAACACGGAATGTTAAAAGAAAAAGCGATCGAAATGTAAGAATTCATATGTTATGGGCGGTTGAGGGAGGACTTACTCGGGAAAGTAAGGCACGAGGAAGTTATCCTTATCTTGGTTTGCCGAATGACGCCTTGAGGTAAGAACTCGCGACTTGCGGTCCCAGCGCTGCCCAAGATCTTGGCACGCATGTAGAAGGGGTCGACTATCACGATGTCCGGGGTCTTGTCGCGAATGATCCGCATCTCCATACTCAGCAAAAATAGCGAGCGAAGGTGTAGTGCAGCGGATGAAGGTTCAACATAGCGTGGATGTCATCAAAACGCAGGACGATCGTCGCCCGATGGAGTTATCCACAAAGCCCTTGCCCTCTGGCACCTTGGCATGGCTGGGTATGCCACATCCTTCTCCACGAGACGCCGCTTCTCCAAAGAAAGAACACCATCATGCAGACTCCGCATAGGACCGGTTGCAGCATTGAGCATATTTGTCGGTAGCATCGCCCTACCCGCCACATGCACCCTCCTCGAGATATCCTGCGGTGAAGGTGGCCCGTCCTGAGCACGGATCGTACTCTGTGCCGGCTGGCTCGCAACCTTCTTAGTCTTTCTTTTGCGTGCCTTCTTCTTCTCCTGTAATGGGACCGAGTTTTGCTCACAGACCGCCTTCTTGAGTGTGTTGGGGCTGATAATATTTCGCACCTCGCCTATCTCGAGGCTCGGTGAAGTCGGCAGCTGGGCGTCTCTCGAGAGCTGAACGCCGACGGCGCTGTTGCAACTTGGCTTCTCCGCGGTACGAGCTAGATCGCACACGTCTTTTGTTGGGTTTGGTTCTTGAGAAGGAGGCTCCATGAAGTCGCCATCGTACCCATGATCGGCAAAGTACTGATCGACGTTGCCAAATGTATCATAGTCGTTGTCGTCGTCGTTCTGATCCTGTGCCATATGCATGTTTGGATCCAGTGGCATAGGGATGTCCGCACCGTTGCGGCGGTCTTGCCATGGGGCGACTTGGCGCCGCACGATCGGCGGTGTTGTCTTTGGGGTGGTGTCCCCGCCCCAAACGAATCTGGCTCTTGACCAAAGCAGGGCCAGCTCAAGCATCGCCGAGGGTCATCACGTCATCATCGTCGGCCCCGACGGGTCGATTCGAGGTAACAACTCGTCGCAGCCTGGCAGCACCGAACCAGTTGAACCCTAAACAAGTTGGGTGGCATCTGGGTACCATGGAACAAGGGTTGCCGGTTGAACTATTTTGCCCTTGGCGACATCGACCAACTCGTTGTTCACGAAGTGGAGGAGAGTGCGGAACATCGGCGGCGCCCTGCGAAAACATGTAGGGCGTCGAGGATGCCCATCAAAGGCAAGGAGATGAAGTCCTCGGCGAGAGAGGCTTAATTAGTTACCGTGATGATGGCGTCGAGCTCGGCTAATGTAGAGGCACCGCCAACGGCGCGTGCGATTGACGGAGGGGCGCTTGCTGCGAGAGGTGCCGGCGGCGTACACCCGGTGCATTAAGCTCCGTGCGGCGTCGGAGACACCAATGCCGCCTCGCGGGAGGCACCAATGGCCCGCCATCGCATTATCGAAGGTTGCTAGCCGTGAAGCTAGGAATCGGGCGGCCCCTGTTGGCGCCCGCAATCCACGCACTCAACCCGAGATCAAGGTAGGCACAATGGCGGTGATCGTCGCTCCGAGTCGTGGTTCCACTTGCTCTTGGACAATCTCCGAATCCGCGCCACTGTGCCTTGAGTTCTTGAACCTCTCGCGCTGGCTTTCCGAGCTGGTCTTTTCTCCTTCCGCACACCAGCGGTATAGTATGACCCCATTTTGTCGACAAGCCTTTGCCGCCACACGACCAGGTGACGCCGACTTCGAGCTTATCCTTGTTCTTCATTACATTCAACCCCTATTTAGAGTGGTGTCCCAAGGGTTGCTCTGAGTCGACCCCGCGCTACTGCTTTCAGTCGCTGCGGAAGGAATGTGAACCATTTAGAAATTTGGCTTCATTAATTAGAATGCAACCATATGGAGCTAATTACGCGGGGGTGTATTCCTTACCAGAACAAGCTCAAGCGACCTGGTCTTCGGATCCGTGGTAAGCTCCTTTGTTTTCGGGTCCTTCTTGTACCGGGCCCTGACAAAGTTCCTGGTCTGCTTGTCACCGTATTTATCAAAGAGGGGCGGTAGGCCTTGCTCGGCACGGTCCGCGTCCTCCTTGTCCCATATAGGCTCCGCCACTCTGTAACCGCCGGGACCGAGTGTGTGTTCCCCTATGTTCAGCTCCCGCATTTGTTTCCCCCACTCACTTGATTGGGAGTTTGCGGTGCTCGAGCAATTGATCTTGAAGTCGTTGTAGTCATCTTCGGTGATCGAAGGATTTTTCTCCTTGATCTTCTCATAACTCTCACCTTTCTCGATCATTCTCTTCACATTGCTTTTCCAAGTAGACAGGGCCTTGCTCATCTTCGTGAGGGCAGCATTGTTCACTTTATTCCCTTTGAGGCTTGTGTTTTCGAAAGCAGCGGGGAACTTGTATCGTTCGTGCAGCTTCGTGAAGAGGAGGTTGCGCAAATTCCCTCGGTCAGGATGCCTCAGGTTCTCGGTGTTGATCGAGACGGTGCTCCGGAGAATGCACCCGAGCTGAAGCGAGTACCCATTGACTATTCGTTCGGGCGCTGTTGGATTCCGTCGAGTCCACTTCATAACTTCCTCCTTGAGGGTGCGGAGCACGGTCGGCGCCAGTCCTTCCGTTGCCTCTTCATTGGCTGCCATCGTGCGTGCGCCGCCATCATCGATGGTGGCATCCTCGGCGGCACCATCGGTGGTGGCATCAGTGGGGTCATCCTCGGTGGCACCATCAGTGGTCTCAGGATCGGTGGGGAAGGCGGCGTCCTCATACAAGTGAGGTTGTTCCTCCATCTCCTGGGACAGCTCCCAGAATGCCTTGCCGCCCGAACCCCCGGCCTCATCGTTGTGGGCCATGTTTCTCTCTAAATAGAAACAAAGTTTGGTCAAAAAGTTGGTTATTGTCAAGGAACAAGATCATGGTCTCATCATTTAGGGTTTGTCGACACCGAGGCATCCTAAAATCTAAGCTTTTATTATTGAGGGTTTTTCGACGCCGAGGCACCCTAAAAGCCTAAGCTTTCATCATTTCGGTTTTTATCGACACCGAGGCACCCTAAAAGCCATGCATTAGTCACAAATGCGCGGGGCACTTGATCCTACTTAATTAACTACTAAGATACCCGGCCCATGCATTAGTCACAAGTACCCCATATGTCCTATTTTTAGCAAAGTCATGCTAAAATTCACGGAAAATTTCAGCATGACCTTTGCTGAAAATAGGACATATGGAGTACCCGAATTTGCCGGAACGGAAGTTAATCGACATTCCGGCAAACTCAAGGGCCTCTCGGGGTACCTGCAATATCATCACGACATGATGGTCGGAGACAAAACCCAGCAAACTAGCACCACAATGTGCCTCTACTTTCATATGGATGAAAAGGCCACAATGTGCCTCTACTAGCACCACAATCTTAGTTAACTTCTGGGGACATCAGGAAGTTAACATCCGCCTGATCACATTTTTAAACCAAGTTACACAAAGAAAATGCACCTAAGCACCAAGAGGAACTGTTACAACTCCATAAGGTATATCCAAGTCACTGCTACTCATATTCAAAAACCTAACTCCAATATAACCGTAAAGATTGTAAAACATTATATCTCCTGTGACACGAACTGAAAGCGTAACAAAAATACCATCTTCTTTTGTTGATGCGTTGGTGTTTTAGAGTAGAGGTAAGAAAACCGGAGACCATATATGTAGTTTCTAACATATGCAAGATTACTTAAAATTGGAGAGCCATGTCGTTTCTCTGGACCTAAATATAGCTAGCTGCTGGTGTTGAACAATAAACAGCCACACCACACACTAAGACAAGTAACTGAAATGACTCTCTTTGTATTGTAGTAGAAGAAGAAACAAGAGAGAGATGCAAGATAGTAGTATATATAGGTGAGTCAACCTATTATTCTAGGCAGCTGCCTTGCTAGTGATTTGGTGTCGTGCAAGCTGGATCCCTCCCACTCGACCTGCGATCTTCTACAAGGAAAAAGTAGCAGCTCACCAACCACCATATAATTATACAAGGAAAAATGCTACTTGGCACAAGTGTAAGCGAGAAGCTTGAGGTAGCAGCAGATTGAAGTGATAAAGTGCAAAGGAGAAGCTTGAGCTAGTAAACAATTTCTGAATGTTATAAAGTGGGGAAAGTAAAATAAAATTCATGACTAGTCATGGCACTAGAAAAGAGACCAAGAAAGCATTAATCACTAATTAATTCCCGAGCGGTGGATCGTTTCGAGCGGGTTGCAAAGGCACACAGATGATGATTCTTCATCAAATGCCCTCTTCTTTTTCCTTACAAAGGTGAGTGAAACATTTGTATCATCAACAACATCTGATTGTGTTCTCATTTGGGGAACCTGAACACAATTTCAGGGAATCAGATGAGGCACCACGCAGTTCTAGCCCAAAATACCTAATCTCCTGCGAACGGGATTTGTGTTAGTCTGCACTTAGGTACCACTCGACTTCTTTCGTTGCTCATGTGCACAACTGACAGTGATGTGCTTTTTCTCAGTTAATTAGGTGCAAATGCAGTCAGATATACACCATTGTCAAACTTACGCTGTACTAACAAATCTACCCATCTTCACTAGATTCTTGCCCAGTTAACTGGTTACAAATATAGTTTGCGACTATGAAAATCTCCAATCAAAGAGGTCGAGAGAACGTGCCATCTTTAAACCTCATGACTCTTTTGACTTTTTTTGTCGATTATATATTTTTGAATTCAGAGTTCGACTTGGCATCATGCAGTCCGCCACACGAAGCACCACTTGATTATTAATTTTGTCGCTTAAACCTTTTAGAAAGCAGACTGCCTGCATTAAGCATCAAAGTTCAAAGAGAAACTTGATTAATTCCGACCAAAGCAAGACTGAACCAAACAAGGCCCAGAATATAATATGATGTCTACATAATCGAAGGCAGGATAACAGCCAAATTATTATTATTTATTCTTCACGAGTGCCATCGTTACACAATGCTAATCTTCTTGGTGTCCTTGCAACCATATCATAGTACCATCAGTTGGCAACTGTCATGCTCCTAGTTCTTGAGTGCGGCCGCGAGAGAAGGATGTGGGAGGGAGCAATGTATACCGCAAGAGCAGTTCTTGCTGCAGGTAGCCTGAAAGAAGGACAGCAACCGCCGCTGCCTCGCAGTAAATCAGATTTGCGGTCCACGCTTTGCAAGATGCCTTGCAGCCTGTGACACAAATACATATTAAGACTACCAGCAAATACGATCCTATTCAAGGACGGCGACAGCAATTGTGGTAGAAACCGATTAATCGACAACCCGCATATATAAATTTAACAAGTCAAGAACATCTAAGGAAAAACATTGTGTTCCTTTGGACTGGAACAGACTCCTTAACCCAAGACTCAAGAACAGAGCAATTAAAGAGTCCTTGACCCCCCAAGCTTCCAATAACGAATCCTTAACTCCAAGATTCAAAGCAATTAAGGACACCACAACTGGCTCCCAAGATTTGAAGAAGAAATCAATTAAAATCGTGCTGAAAACACACACGTACGCACACGCACACAAAGTAAAGAAAGAGACATATACCACGGAGAGGGCGAGCCGCCACCCATGGAGCGGGACTAAGAATCGCTCGAATCTACAAATTGTCTTGGCGATTTTGGGTCTGCTTTCCGCCGTCTCGTGGTACCTACCCATCGTCGCTAATCGCTAGAATTTTTAGATGGGCGCAAGTATTTAGTCACCAGCATCTCCTAGTCCAACCAAAACTTGAAATTTACACCGTGTTGGAGAGGACACGTTGAACATCTATTAGAAATTTAGAACACGTTGTCGATGCGGGATAAGCCCGACCAAAACTCGGAAACATACACCGTCTTTGGAGAGGAAAATTCACATGCGACGCGACGGCATCGCAGGCGAATCCGGCGGCGGCCGGGGCGGAGCAGGATGATTTGCACAACGGGCGCCAGAGCAAGTAAAGAAGCACCACTTGGAAGAGGAGGGATTGTGCATACCTGTTAATCCGGCAAAGCAGCTACTCGCGACTCCGGCGTGAGTCCCAGATCGAATCCGCTGCTCGGATTACTGCTACTAGTGGTGTGGTGTGGGCGGGCGGCGCTGCTCGGCGAGAGGGGTGGGGTCGGAGGGAGGAAGGGAGGATGGGGAGAGGGAGGCGTCGGTGGTGTGGTGTGGACGGGGCGGCGCTGCTCCGGCGAGAGTGGGGTGGGGTCGGAGGGGAGGAAGGGGAGGATGGGGAGAGGGAGGCGTCGGTGGACGGGGCAGCGCTGGTGTCGGGGCGGCGTCGAGGGCGGCGGGGCGGCGGCGTCGGGAGAGGAGAGGGGAAGGGCATCGCGGGCGAGGGCGAGGGAGAGAGAGGGGATCGATACGAAGGGGATCGCGGGCGACACAATACTAATGGCGCACCACCCCTCGGTGCGCCATAAGTACGTACATGCTAATGGCGCACCTCACCCAGGTGCGCCATTAGTATGTTTTTTTTTACTTCTGCCCGAGCCAACAGGTTATCTACCACCAGACCTGATACACATCAAGTCTTCTCTACTAGTTCGACTGGTCAGCAGCTAGTTCTCACACCAGGAGGTCCTGGGTTCGATTCCCAGGCTCCACAAATTTTTTTTATGCATTAAAAATGTTGTTTGATACTTACTTATATTTAAATATGTTCAAACTTGTTTAAATCATAACATTAATATTTTTTATAAGACAGTAATATTTTAAAAAATATATCATCAAACAAGAATGTCGGTGGAGCGGGGAGGTGCTTGGGGTCTTGGGTCGGGTGGCGGTTTGAGTAGGGAAGGTGTGGGGGTCGGCGTGGCGGTTGAGTAGGGAGGGGTGCGGGGGTCGGCGTCGCGGCGGTTGAGTAGGGAGGGTGCGGGGGTCGGCGGCGGTTGAGTAGGGAGGGTGCGGGGGTCGGGGGCGCGGTTGAGTAGGGAGGGTGCGGGGGTCGTGGCGGTTGAGTAGGGAGGGTGCGGGGGTCGTGGCGGTTGAGTAGGGAGGGTGCGGGGGTCGTGGCGGCGGTTGAGTAGGGAGGGTGCGGGGTCGTGTGGCGGTTGAGTAGGGAGGGTGCGGGGTCGGGTGTGTGGTTGAGTAGGGAGGGTGCGGGGTCGTCGGCGGCGGTTGAGTAGGGAGGGTGCGGGGGTCGGCGGCGGCGGTTGAGTAGGGAGGTGCGGGGGTGTGTGGCGGTTGAGTAGGGAGGTCTGCGGGGTCGTGCGCGGTTGAGTAGGGAGGGGCGGGGGTCGTGCGGCGTTGAGTAGGGGAATCGAGGGCTGGGGGCGGTGGCGGCGGCGGTGGACGGATCTGGCGAGTGGGACAGCTATCGAGATGGAGGGGATCGAGATGGAGGAGGATCGAGTGTCCATGAAATTAAAAATATTCATGATAGTTCAAAAGTGCCCATGAAATACAATCGAGAAATGAAGTCTCGATTTAAATACAATCGATCTTAGCTAGCTATCTCTTCACAATCTTCTTGCCCTTCTTTTTCACAAATGGAGTTCTTCTATGGAGCGGACGTCCTTTAGGTAGGGTGGTCCTGCTTCTTCTTGTGGTGTATGCTGCTACTTCATCATCGTCGTCATGTTCGATCCTCGGGTCGCCGTACTTGTCGAAGTCTTGCTCATTGGCTACTCCATCCATTCCAATGATCTTCCTTTTGCCTCTCCTCACGACAACACGACTGGGCTTTGGCGGGTCGGTAATGAAGAAGTATTGGTCCACTTGGGAAGCCAGTACCCATGGCTCATTTTTCGTGGTGACGTTTGCGCCCGCGGTCTTGGATTTGGCTTCGGGTATAACCATGGTGGTGAAATACCGGTCTTCTTTTATGACGTTCTTGGCCCATCTGACACGGAACATCGGGACCTTCTCTCCAGCGTAGCTCAGCTCCCAGATCTCCTCGATCCTTCCGTAGTATCTGTCCTTGTCGTTACCGGTGTAGGATTCCATCGTTACCCCGGAGTTCTGATAACCATCGCTCTTCATGTCCTTGGCCTCGGTGTAGAATGTGTAGCCGTTGATATCGTACGCCTCATAGGTCATCATGTTGTGCTCGGCGCCCTGTGACAAGGCGAATATGAGTTGCTCTTCCGCGGAAGAATCCTCATGTAAAGGGTACGACAGAAGCTTCTGCTTGAACCAACGAGTGAAACATGAGTTGTGCTCTTTGAGTATATCTCCGTCCGTCCTCTGTTGGCCTCGGTCATTGTACGTCTTCTTAATAAAGGTTCTGTGCTGTACCACCCAAGGATCGACCACGTCTATGTGTTGTAGCGTGACTAGGTTTGCTCTTTCAAAGTCGGCGAGTCGACCCTCGAAGTCGACATGCATTTCGCGGCGACCCTCACGGTGATCCCATCCAGCGAGCCTGCCGAGGTGCCTATTCTGAGCAGACCAGCGGGTTCTCGATGCCTAGATAATTAGTGCGAGAGGAGATGCACTCTTGATCGAAAAGCCCCGGCTATGCTTCCCTCTCGGCGTGACATGTTGCGAACGTATCCTTTGATGACACCATTCATCCTTTCGAGCGGCATCATGCTGTGCAGGAGCGTCGGCCCGAGTTGGATGATATCCTCCACTATATGGACCAGCAGATGCACCATAACGTCGAAGAATGCGGGCGGAAGTACATCTCAAGCTCGCATAGTATCACCACGATCTCTTCCTGTAGCCTTCGAGTTGCCTCACGCCAATCGACTTCCGAGATGGCGTCAAAGAAGTTGCATAGGCCAAATAGCGTTTCACGGACGTGCGCGTCCATGATCCCAATGGATTACAATGGAAGTATCTGCATCATCGACGCGTGACCGTCGTGAGACTTCATCCCGCTGAACTTCGCTTCGCTGGGTCTAGGTATCTGCTTATCTTCCCAGCGTAACCGTAAGGAAGTTTTACTCCTAGGAGGCAGGTGAAAAACTGCTCGATCTCCTCGACTTAGAGTGAAGCACGCTGGAGGGTAGTCATTTCCGGTCTTCTTGGCCTTTTGCCTTTGCGACGACTTTACGTGTCCCGCTTCGCCTCATCATTATCATCATCATCATCATTAGCGTGAAGCTCCCGCACGATGCCCATTGATTTCAAGTCTGCCTTGCTTTCGCCCCATCTTTGGTCCTCTCGGCATGTTGAGCGGTACCAAGCAGACTCTCGCACGCTCTTCGTGATATGCATGACATCAAGGCTGTGAGGCACACGGTGGATCTTCGAAGATGGCAAGTCCCGAAAACAGACCTCGTTTTCCATACCTTCAGCAGCTGCTCTGGCGCCTTTCGCTTCTTTCCGGCTCTGGCGCCTTTTGCTTCTTTCCGGCGGTGGGCAGTCTTTCCAATTTTTCAACAGCTTGTCTATTTCCTCGCCGCTCCTCGTACAGGCGTTTTGGGTTCGGTTTCACCATCGAACAGATCCTTGCGTTTCCTCCACGGGTCATCGTCGCGAAGCCACCTTCGATGTCCCATGAACACGGTTTTCGAAGACCCGGGATCTCTATCTAGCTGGCGATACGTTGTGTCATCCATGCACCTTACGCATCCGAAAATCCGTGGACTACCTGCCCCACGAGATATCCGTAATCGAGATAGTCGTGCACCGTCGTGAGCAGTGCGGCTCTCATAGGGAAATATTCTTTCTCTGCGAGTCCCACGTATTGGCTGGCGTTTTCCACAGCGTGTCAAGCTCCTCTTCAGCAGCCCCAGATCTGATTGATGTCGTTCCCTGGTTGGTTCGGCCCTTCAATTAGCATACTCATGTGAATGTACTTCCTCTTCATGCACAACCAGGGGGGAAGGTTGTACATCCACACAAACACAGGCCAGGTGCAATGTGTGCTTCTTTGGCTGCCAAACGGATTGACTCCATCGGTGCTCGCGCCCAAGACGATGTTCCTTGGATCGTTCCCAAATTCGAGTCTTGAAGTTCAACGCTTGCCACCGCTCGCATCCTTAGGGTGACTCAGCATCTTGTCTTTTTTATCTATCTCCGGATCATTTGCGTCATCTTCTCGCTTCTTCTCCTCCCTATCCGCGTGCCAACGCAGGAGCTTTGCTACCTTAGGGTCCGCGAAATACCGCTGCAGACGAGGAGTGATCGGAAAGTACCACACCACTTTTCGAGGAGCTTTTCCTCTTCTTGTATCGAGTGGCGCCGCACACCGACATATGGTAGACTCCGCGTGCTCGTCCCGATAAATGATGCAATTGTTCATGCACACATGGTATTTCACGTCGGTAAATCGAGAGGACACACGATTTTCTTCGCCTCCTCAAACTGGTCGGGCACTTGTTCCCCTTGGGAAGACGTTCGTGCGAATGACATGTTCTCGTCGAAGCATCGTCGGTCATTTTGTGTTTTACCTTCATCTCGAGCCATGGCGTTACTTTCGGGAGGGTATCCTCGGGCCTGCATCCTTCATACGATGGAGTAACGCGTCTAACTCAAGTTGATCCATCTTGGCTTTCTCTCGGCGGCAGCTCTGGCATTATCCGTCTGCTTGAGAAGCAGCTCTTGAATATGAGGGTCCTGCACCCAGCCCATCGATGGTCCAGCGTCGTCGCTCCGCCGCATCATCATCTTCATGATCATGCCCGTCGCCTGCTCCGCATCTTCCTCATCATCATGTCCTGCATCTTCTACATGATGACTGTACAAACATCACCGTCGTGATCATCTCACGGGATTCTTCGTCTTCTCGCCCGCCGAGCCACGGTGGTTGTCTTGCTGCCCTTCCTCATTTCTTGCCCGGCCCCCATGGGCGACTTCAGAGTCATCTTCATCACCTTGCCACCGATAGCCATCCATGAAACCACGCAAGAGCAGGTGGTCCCGCACCTGCCGGAATCCGGTCCGCAATAAGGCTCTTCACTTGCATCTTCGACACGGACATCTTATCTCCGTCTCGTTCTTTTGAAGCATCTCGGCCTTCGCGGACCTCAAAACCTATTCACGATGCCTTCGGTCATCGTGCGGACCATGGTCGCTGCGAGGTAGAGCAAAACGATATTTTAGAACCAAACAAAATTTGGCATGACTTTCCCTAAAAATAGGACCAAAAGAATGCTTAATGCCAAAATTCTCGCGAAACGGAAATGAATCAACATTCCGCAAAATATTGGCAACTATCGCATTTCAAATACCGTACACCTCCAAACACAAACACATATGCAACACCACAAACATATGCAACACCACGAACATACATAGATCTAGCTAGGCAGTAAAAAGTGCATGTGCACATTGTTGTAGGAGAACAACATAAATATAGCTTCCCCTTACTTACCTATTAAAACAAGGTAATTTAACCACTTAATTTGAATGAATCTATGGTGGAAATGAGGTGAAAAAGAGGAGGCACCCGAGACAAGGAGGAGGTGGAGAGAATGAAGTGGGGAGAAAGTGAGTGTGGGTAGGAGAGGCTGTCCAAAATATCTTGTTGCTGCCCACTTACTAATGGCGCACCAGCACTAAATGCGCCATTAGTAATCCAGGTAACTAATGGCGCACCTCCTGGCGGTGCGCCATTAGTAGATTTGCAAAAATAAAAAAAATACTAATGGCGCACCCCTTGCATGGTGCGCCATTAGTAGTTACAACTACTAATGGCGCACCTCGCCGGGATGCGCCATTAGTATGTTTGGACATGCGCACTAGTTCAAAAAAATTTCCTATACTAATGGCGCACCCACTGCCTGGTGCGCCATTAGTAGTTACAACTACTAATGGCGCACTTGAGCAGGATGCGCCATTAGTATGTTTGGACAGGCGCACTAGTTCAAAAAAAAAGTTTCATACTAATGGCGCACCCTTTGCATGGTGCGCCATTAGTAGTTTCAACTCTAATGGCGCATTAGCATGTGGTGCGCCATTAGTATATACTAATGGCGCACCGACTTTCTGGTGCGCCATTAGTGTCAATCCCATCTATAGCCCTTTTTCTAGTAGTGTTTATTAAATTCTAGTAAATTCAAAACTCATCTGAAATTCATGAAACTTGGCATGCTATCATGGAGCGGCATCAACATGCCGTGGTATAAATTTTGTCCCATTTGGGACAGGTTTGGGTATAGGCTTCTCACAAACCGGAGCTTCTCACAAAAAGCATGATGGTTTTCGGTAGGGAACGTCCCACCTTTGTGGATGAAACAATATCCATTGCCTCTTATTGCTTTCAAATTTTCTTCTCGTGTCGACATAGAACAACAGGAGTTTTGTGTGATTTTTTGTGATTTTTCGGGGTTCGTTTGGACATTTTTATGCAATAACTGAGTTTTCAATGCATTTTATGTGCATAATTCAAATTTGAACTACATGCACATGCTCTAGTGCATATAAATTTGTTGAAAAATCAAACATGTGTCCTTGGATGCATGCTTAGGTCCCATGCAAGAAATTGGAACGAATTTCAAACACCGGGGCACCGTTGATTGCCGACAAAACATTGAGATGCTTGGTTTTTAAATTCTAGTAAATCAAAAACTCAGTCTAAAATTCATGAAACTTGGCATGCTATCATGGAGCGGCATCAACATGCCATGGTACAAATTTTGTGCCAATTAGGGCAGGTTTGGGTATATGCTTCTCACAAACCGGAGCTTCTTACAAACCGGAGCTTCTCACAATAAGCATGATGGTTTTCGGTAGGGAACGTCCCACCTTTGTGGATGAAACGATATCCATTGCCTCTTATTGCTTTCAAATTTTCTTCTCGTGTCGACATAGAACAACAGGAGTTTTGTGTGATTTTTTGTGATTTTTCGGGGTTCGTTTGGACATTTTTATGCAATAACAGAGTTTTCAATGCATTTTATGTGCATAATTCAAATTTGAACTACATGCACATGCTCTATTGCATATAAATTTGTTGAAAAATCAAACATGTGTCCTTGGATGCATGCTTAGGTCCCATGGAAGAAATTGGAACGAATTTCAAACACCGGGGCACCGTTGATTGCCGACAAAACATTAAGATGCTTGGTTTTTAAATTCTAGTAAATCAAAAACTCAGTCTGAAATTCATGAAACTTGGCATGCTATCATGGAGTGGCATCAACATGCCATGGTACAAATTTTGTGCCAATTAGGGCAGGTTTGGGTATGTGCTTCTCACAAACAGGAGCTTCATACAAACCGGAGCTTCTCACAACAAGCATGATGGTTTTCGGTAGGGAACGTCCCACCTTTGTGGACGAAAGGATATCCATTGCCTCTTATTTCTTTCAAATTTTTCTCTCGTGTTAACTTAGAACAATAGGAGTGTTGTGTGACTTTTTGTGATTTTTTGGGGTTCGTTTGGACATTTTTATGCATTAACTGAGTTTTCAATGCATTGTATGTGCATAATTCAAATTTGAACTACATGCACATACTCCAGTGCATATAAATGGGTTGAAAAATCAGATTTGTGTCCTTGGGTGCATGCTTAGGTCCCATGCAAGAAATGGGAATGAATTTCAAACACCGGGGCACCATTGATTGCCGGCAAAACATTGAGATGCCTGGTTTTTAAATTATCCAAAACTCGTCTGAAATTCATGAAACTTGGCATGATATCATGGAGCGGCATCAATATGTCGTGGTACAAATTTTGTCCTATTTGGGGAAGGTCTGGGTATATGCTTCTCATAAATCGGAGCTTCTCACAACAAGCATGATGGTTTTCGGTAGGGAACGTCCCACCTTTGTGGACGAAACGATATCCATTGCCTCTTATTGCTTTCATATTTTTTTCTCGGGTCAACATAGAACAACAGGAGTGTTGTGTGATTTTTGGGACTTTTGGTGGTTACTTTGTACATTTTTATGCATTAACTGAGTTTTCAATGCATTTATGTGCATAATTCAAATTTGAACTACATGCTCATGCTTCAGTGCATATAAATTGGTTGAAAAATCAAATATGTGTCCTTGGGTGTGTGCTTGGGTCCCATGCAAGAAATGGGAATGAATTTCAAACACCAGGGCACCATTGATTGCCGGCAAAACATTGAGATGCCTGGTTATTAAATTCTAGTAAATCCAAAATTCTGTTAACTTCACATGATGCCATGTTTCTTGGTTTTAATGGCTGTAGGAGGTGTCTTGTGGACAGCTACTTGACCTTGACTAAACGGGAGGCGTGTGAGCGCCATCTGGTGCGCAGGTTGACCGAGAGGCGTGCAAGTTGTCCTTGAGTGTGCAGGCTCACTGGGAAGCTTGCGAGCTGTACGTTGCGTAGGCTCGCTGGGAAGTGAGCCCTTTGACTTCCATGGCCGCCCGCCTTGCTCGCATCCTCTCCATTAATTGCACCCAAGCCACAGTTTAATTCGCTTTTTAAATATAAAACACTCATCGTAAATGTTTTAGTTAGAACACCCGTATGCAAACCGACAGCTTCCCAAGGAAGCCAAGAGAAAATGTGCCGAGCAGGATTTCTGCAGCTCTTGATCGCAAACGTTTTAGATAGAATACCCGTATGCAAAGTGAGAGCAGCGCAGGATTTGTGCATCCCTTCAATGCAAACGGCTTTTTTGGATGACCCGTGTAGAACCACGTACAAACAATTTGGTAAGATTTGTCAATCCTTGTAACACTGCGATTTGTCAAAATATGAAGCTAAAAAATCACTAGCAGTATCTAATTGGATGTGTGCGAATGATCTGTATAGTCACTTATGTAATTGGATGTTTATTTCAGTTATATATATATATACACACACACACACACACATACATTCATGTTATTCAACTGTAGACATAGCAATTCACACGGCTTATTAGCAGCAATCGTCTGTGTTATTATTGGTCTTCGCACACATTTCAGATTACGGACATGTTTGCCGCGTATCACACCCATCTTGTTCAGTTGAACCATTTCCATTGTGTCTCCTAACCACACAAAGTTCATCCCAGTGAACCGTATGATGTATATCGCACACGCCTTCATCTGGCTGTCCGTTTCTTTTGTGCGTCCTCGTCAAAAACAGTTCATTGAGCTGAACTGTATGCCCTGCATCGCACACGCAACTAAATTCTGAACCGTGTTTGATGCATCTGTCATCGCAAACGTTTTGCACCTCTTTTGAAGCTTTTTTACACCATCGTTTCTGATTATGGCATTGCCACAGTTTCGTCGAAGGGTCTCTGATCATAGTGTCGCGTTTGGACCATCCTGCAGTACTGATATCTCTAAACAAATCTTGATGCGATCTAGAAACTTGTTCAAATTGAGTGTGAACCATAGTGAAGTGTTTACATAAACCTTTAACATCATTAGAAATTCTGATTAGCACATCACTCAACTTTTTAGTGGATTATCGTGATAATGTCTCGATTTCGAAAGAGGCCTTATTTGAGAACACTTCGACTTGCATTTTCCTTTTATATTGAATATTAATGGAGCGGAAAATATCATATGTATAACTTCAGTCCTTGTAAAACTTTGGAGTTCAAAATATGACTTTAATAATTCTTTTTTTATATAAAAACAACTCTAAAAAATTAAAGAAAGTGTCTCTGTACTGGCCCTATGACGCAATCCGCTCCAACACAGTAAAAAAGGTACTCCCTCTGTAAACTTTCATAAAGCGGTTTAGGTCACTAGTACATTTGTGCAATTTAAGAATGTGCGCACTGGCTGCTTGGCAGGTTGGGCCCGTTCGAAAGCTCTCTGGCTTCCTAAAACCGCTAGCTCTAGCTCCGCATATAGCCAGCCAACCAGCTTCACGAAGGAGCAGCGAAGTGTTTGGTGGCCTGACCGGTACTTCGGGGTGGCACATGGATGTAACTTCGAGGAACTCATACTTCTGGTTTTAGAGAAGTTGGGCTTTCACTTCTCCTCGAAATTGCACCACTGGATCCTTTTCTCGCGAAGTTGGCTTCTTGGAACACGACCATTCGGGCTGGCTTCATGCAACAATTATGGGAAGCTGGCTCGTGGAGAGCTTCCGAATGGGCCCTAAGTATGTAACAATGCATTATTCCTCACAAAAGAAACACAATGCATTATTATATTTGTAGTTTTCTACACTATTTATATTGACAGTACATAGTATTGCACGATGCATATCTAAAAAGAATCATTATTCATATCACGAAAAAATATCAAGAGATACGGGAGCTTAGATACACCCGTGATATGGGCTCCCGCGAGCCGTTGGATCCGAGATCCAATGGTGTCGGTGGGAAACGACACCTATGGAATCACTGGAATCCCTTCTACAGTTGCGGGGCGCGGGGATCGTGAGAAGAGCGGTACTAGCAGGCAACACAAGGGGGATTTACCCAGGTTAGGGCCGCAAAGATGCGTAAAACCCTACGATCCTGTTTTGGTGGCTGTATTCAGTGTTCTTGAGCTCGTGAACTAGCTCTAGGTGCTGCTAGGTTCAAAAGAGTCGAATCCTTCTCCAGTGCACCATGGGCCTCCTTTTATAGGCGAAAGGGGCTGCCACAGTGGCACACAGGAGGTGGAAAGTGCTACAGCGCTGTGAGCTTATCCATGGTGTTACAGGACAAAGCGTATTTAATGCGAGGCTTAGGTGTCCCTTCGCTTTATCGGGGGCGGGAGCGAGGCCCGTCCCGCCCGTCGCCGCTCCTCCTTGCTTCGACACGCGCCCTGGCCAGCGATGCATGCGGTGCCATGTAGGCAGGCAGGCAGCTGAGGTGGCACGGTGGTGGAGCCTCCACGAAGGGTTTCATGTTGCCACGCAGGTGCCTGCCCAGCTGGTTGGGTCGGCAGCCGCATGCGAACGACGGCGGAGACTTGGCTCGTGCGGGCCTGGCAGTGGCCCTGCTGGCGCGCTTGGCGAGGGTCTTGCCTGGTGGCCCGGCAAGGGTCTTGCCGTGGCGCGCCTGCGTCCCCGGCAAGGATCTTGCCGGGGGTCTTGTGGGTTTCTTCGGTGAGGATGATTGCCTTCCTATCCTCACTTGATCTTGACTATTCTTTGTCTTCACAAAGATCTGCATGCCACCACGGAGGTGCCTCCCGAGCCCTGTCCTAATGCGTTCGTCAAGCGTTGGTGGGCTCAAGGGTGGCTCGCTCGGCTGGCGTGGGCGATCTGCCCCGGCAAGGGTCTTTGCCGGGGAAACCTGCTTCGCCCATCCGATCCTTGTGGCCTTGGTCCTTGTCGTTGCTTTATTTGTCTTGTGCCTTCGGCTTCTCTCCGGCTTCCCTTTCCTATCCTGTTATGTGTGGTCGTGGCGGGTGGCTCTGACTGCCCGTGCACAAGTAAAGGGGCCAAAAAAAGAGCCCCTACTTTTGTACACCGACAAATGGTCACAGGACGAGCTCCTAAACTGGCAAGTAAATATACTCGTCTTTCATCACTATAGCTTTTTGACATGATGCCGGTCCCTCTGTCAACACGCGCACAAACACTCACCGTTCTTCCCGGAAGCGGATCCTCTAACATTGAGAAGGAAAATTAGAGAAGCTACAGTACCCTAACATTCCTTCTTTTTATCCATATAATTAAGGCTAAAACCGACTTAAATTAATTAGCACATTGATGACCTATTGTGTACATTTAAAGTAATTACATACAAACACATTAATGGTGAAATAAGGTTAATTTTAAATTATTTATATCTACAGTAAATATCAATAGTAAACAACCTACTAACTACCTACTAATAGTCCTTAACTTTTTTTTCATTTTACACTAGACGAGCATTGTAGCACCGTGACTTTCCTTTATATTAGAGTATATATATCCAGTTGAGAGCGGCAAAACTACCGTGCACATACCGTGCCTGGATCTGCCACTCATTGTGGTACCGAGATTCGCGCCCAAAAGAAATCAATGTGCATGCAAAACCACTAATCACCACCCCTCCTGTCACATGCTCAGGTTGTGTGTGTCAGGGTGTCCCTGTACATGGCCGTGCCCCTCATGGCAACTCTATCAGGAAATATATTATCTATTTCTGTGTAAACGATTTAAATACCTCATATCTTCTAATACAAAAGTGCGTCTTACATTCTATCTGGACAAACGTGTTTATTTTGACGAGATAACTGAAACATGACCAATATTGAATATATTTTTGCAAACTTATTTGTTCTTACGGCTCAAATACACTTTGACCATTGTCTACAAAAATGAAATAAGCACATATGGTTCATAAACATATTACACATCCGATTCAAAAAATAAACTGGGTCTAAACTTTGGAGTACAAAAAAGCATGGATGAGTGAAATACCAAGTGCATCGTTTCTTTGGGGAGAGAGGAAAGTTATGTGCTCAAGGGAAAAGGTGACTGATTGACATGACGATTAACTACTGAAACCGGGGCCACAAATTCAGATGAACTAAGCACTGCAGTAAATACATGCATGCATGAGTGGCGGATACATGCATACTACTCCCTCCGTTCCTAAATATTTGTCTTTCTAGCCATCTCAAATGAACTACAACATACGGATGTATGTAGACATGTTTTAAAGTGTAGATTCATTCATTTTGCTCCATATGTAGTCACTTGTTGAAATCTCTAGAAAGACAATTATTTAGGAACGAGGGAGTAGATACCGTGCATGGTAAAATCTCTTTTCTCATATCCAGTTCCGTTTTAGCTTTCCACACCAAAACCAGAGTGCGTCCAAAAACCCTCTCACCACCAGAATGGCGAAATCCATCCCCTGAGCTCTTCCCAGATCTGCACTGCATCTCCTCTCCACCGCGGGCCTCCGCTGCCGTCTCTCCTCAGGCCGCGGTCCCTCGCTTGCTCCACCAGATCACCGTACGCTGCGCCGAGGTCGCAGCCAGCCTTGGCGGGTGAGCGGATCTGCACCGAGGTCGAGGGAGGCCGTGGACGGTTCTGCCATGTGATGCTCGGCGCCGCCTCGGTGCCAAGATCGAGGGCGCGGCGGCCTCCTGCTCCAAGGTCGCCGCCGCGGATTCTTCAACGCTTCACCAGCAAAGCAGGCGCCATGGTCGGAGCTCCCGGCGGACATGCTGGCCCTCGTGCTCTCCCTTTGCCCTCCCAAACCGACCGCGTCCGCCTCCGTGCCGTCGGCCAGCCGTGGCGCTCCTCCACAGCCAGCCGGCCATTGCCGCCACCACTCCGTGGCTCTTCGTCTGCTGGCGACACCTTCCTCACCTCCCCGAGGGCGCACCCCACCGCATGCCCCTCGACCTCGACAAAATGCACCTACGTGTCCCCACTGGCAGCGTATTCTTTATCGTGCACCGCAACGGCAGATGCTCCCTGCTGAACCCTTCTTCCGGAGAAGCGGCTTAGGCCTCCCCTCCCCCTCCCGTCCCGTCCTCTCCCTCCCGCTAGGGTTCTGCCACCGCCGTCGCCGCCCTAGCCCCTCCGCCGCCGCCGCCGCTGCTCGACGCCGACCCTCCGGCCCCCTCTTCCCCCTCCCCATCCCGTTTCCGTCCCTGCACCGCCTCCCAGGAAGGTGGCCGGGGCGGCGCGCCCCTCCTTTTCCCTCGGCCGCCACCCGTGAGCTCTCCCACGCCGCCGACGGGTGCCCTGGGCTGGCCGGTGCTGCCGGGCGGCGGCGGGCCTGTCTGTACCAGCGTTCGTCTCCCTCCGGGGTTGGTGACGGCGGCCGTGATGCTCGGTGGCGGCGGCTGGCGACCGCAGCGATCGCCCGCGGTATGTCTTGTGGCGGTGCTGCCCTTGGCGCAGGGCGGCGTGGTGGCGTCTTGATGGCGGCGGCGCGTCCTCGCCCATATCTGGCCCTCCCGCCCCATCTGGGTCCTAGCGGGCTGGTCTGGCGTGGCTTCGCTGCGTCTCGTGTGGTGAGGAGGAGGAGCGGCTCGGATGGGGACGGCGATGCCGATGGCGTGCTCGCCGCAACGCGATGGAGGGAGCTTTCGGGAATGGAGTTCGGCCGGCTGTGGGCACACGGGCCTGGTAGGCTCTCGCTAGTGTGTCCGGTCGGCTACCGTCGTTGACGGTGGAGGTTGTGCCCTCCCGCGTGCCGACGGTGCTGCGGCCCCTAGTCCCGGCTCCTATCCCTTGTTGTGCAGACCTCACCTCGTGGTGTCGTGGTGAGACGGCGTGGAGGCTTCTTGACCATGGTGACGCAAGATGGTGGTCGGTTTGGTGGCAGGCTCTGGAGCATCCGAGGTGAAGGTTGGGATCGGGGGAAACCCCTGTCGGCCTGTCCGACACCGACGCGGCGATGCTGGTGGGTGCCGTCGAACCTTCCTGGAGGGCGTCGGGGGCGACCCTTCCTCTCGCCTCGTCGTGTACCAGGGGAAACCCTTGGCAGTAGCGTCGTCTTCGTCACGGTCCTTCTTGGAGGTGCTGATTTGTCACGCCCCGAGATCGGGCCTAGGCGAGACAGCCGCCGCGAGCCTATAGACCAGAGGCCTATAGTCACGCAAGGCGTAATTAAGCAGGCATAAACCACCAGTGGATCACAAAAGCTCATATATTTGGCTATAATTTTTTTTTTACATTTACAAACATCTCAAATGAATAACTCTATAGCCGCTTCCCACCCACTGGTCCAGCCTAATTTTAGATGACGACATCCTTTGAACATGCTTAAGTTACATCGTCTGCATCTAGAAAAAATAGAGAAAGCAAGGGTGAGTACGACAAGTCATACTCAGCAAGCAGATACTTCCCTATTCAACAAAAGCGATGGTATGATGGTGTAGATCAACAGACGGACTGAATCCGAAGGATGAACAAGGTAATAATCATTGGAACATGTTTTACTGGAGATGTGAAAAAGGAATAGCATCGAAAACGGATAAGGAAATTATTGGCATCACATATGACCGCAAGCTTCCCAACCCGGGAGTCACAGGGGTAAAATTTCACACTTTTACGCTCTTAAGAGGGGTACTCCGACGTCAACAGCCTCGACCAGAACCACACAGGTTCTAGAAGAGCTGAGATCTTGTACCCACTAAGACCCGGACACCTGGACCTACTGATGTCGGTCGCTCCTACGGATCCATCACCGACACGTTCCCGAACAAGGTCCGTCCTTGGCGGAGAGCCCAGACAGTCCCATACCTGAACTGTAACCGGTACAATATGTTTGCCGTCGTGACACCAATATGAAGAGATTATGATATATGGTTGACTCGAAGATAGGATCGCTGAAATATCAAACAAGACAATACACTCATGCCTCTACATGAGTTCCTCCCAACATAAACGGACTCCATCGTCAACAGATGGATTACAAGCACAACATGTCTATCTCATATAGCATAGAGATCGATGAAGCAATTAACAAGATCAGGGTCCAACAACATAATCAGATCGAGGATCAAAAGGAGACAACAATAAGATAGGATTCAGGAGTTAGCAAAGTAGCCACTTGCCTCGATAACAAGATTTCTCTTCTAGAATAGTAATCGGCCACCAGATAATATCCCATCGTATATGCTAATATTTTCTAAACGTATGGCTCAACTCTTCCGTCCAGCAACACCTACATGCTCCATATATATTTTCTCCATGCCTTCTCTCTCTCACACACACACACGCTCTCTCTTCTTCACTCTCTCTCTCTCTCTCTCTGGTCTCTTTCTGTCTTCTCACTTTCTTTTGCGTGGATCTAGGTTGTGAAGCAGCAACGTGAGTGCTCTATTTATAGGAGCTGATGGTTGGGTAAAATATCTGAGCCGGGCTGTCCCTTGAAGCTGACCTTTGGAGCTGGTAAAAGTCGCTGGCCAACGTCTTCATGGATATGCAAAAGGTCATTTGCCGCCGCCTGGTGACGCCTAGGAGTCCACGTCCAGACTTGTGCTTCATAGCCTCTAGTATGCTGCCAGCATATGCATGCATCTGCCCACGTTTGCTTCCATTCTTCTCCTGTACGTGTAGTTGATTCACTAGAGATTTCTCAACACCTGACACATGCATGCATGTCCTCTAGAACCAAGCCACGTTGCCTCACTCATTATTATATGCATGTACCTAGTTGACTTGGAACTCTAGTACTAGGAAATATCTATCGACTATCATTTCTACTGACCCAATTCCATCTAGTCTAATTCCATGCTAACCCCTTTAATTATCTAGCTTGTACTACCATCTAGTACCACATGCAAACACCACCACGTGAGTAAATGGATGCTAGTCTCGTGCACAAATACACGCCCTATCTGATTGTGTGGTTATACCATCTAATTTCTTATTGCGGGAGAAAAATATATGTCTATCATATTTCTTTGAAACATTGATCAAGCATATCTTATTCAGTTAGTTATTATTTATCAGATAATACAAATCTCATAATTCATCTTAACTTTAGAACAGAAAATAATAACCCTAAAAATATGGGTTATTACATCCTTCCCACCTTATAAGAATTTCTTCCTCGAAATTCAAAACAAAACTGTCTATGAACCCTTCTTAATAATTACACTTATTTCAGCTATACGTGTGAGAGTTGTTCTAAAGTATGTCTAAGAATTAATTAGGACGACTACAAAATATCCAAATTTTTGACTAGCTAATTAAATCTTATTTTTACTCTCCCAACAACATAAGCATGCTACTTTTTATATCTGGTTCACTACACTCTCCAGCAAAACAAATATTTGGTCACTCATATTTAAGAACTAAATAAATATTTTTCTTCTTCGCCGGACATCTATCGACAAAAACATGATAGTTAAGTTGAAATCAACTATTGTTAGATTTGCTAAATTTTCTATTGGTAAGGCAAAACAACTACATTTTGCACGAATCAATTTACACGATCTCCAATAAAAGATTTTATTATAGTCTACGAGCCTAAAATTTATATAAACATTTCTAGTTGGCAGAAATATGTAGCGATAGTTAGTCATAAATTTATTTGTGATCTACCTGTTTATCCCAGCGCAACCTAAAACCTAGAGCTCTGATACCACTTTAACTATCACGCCCCGAGATCGGGCCTAGGCAAGACAGCCGCCGCGAGCCTATAGACCAGAGGCCTATAGTCACGCAAGGCGTAATTAAGCAGGCATAAACCACCAGTGGATCACAAAAGCTCATATATTTGACTATAATTTTTTTTTTTACATTTACAAACATCTCAAATGAATAACTCTATAGCCGCTTCCCACCCACTGGTCCAGCCTAATTTTAGATGACGACATCCTTTGAACATGCTTAAGTTACATCGTCTGCATCTAGAAAAAAACAGAGAAAGCAAGGGTGAGTACGACAAGTCATACTCAGCAAGCAGATACTTCCCTATTCAACAAAAGCGATGGTATGATGGTGTAGATCAACAGACGGACTGAATCCGAAGGATGAACAAGGTAATAATCATTGGAACATGTTTTACTGGAGATGTGAAAAAGGAATAACATCGAAAACGGATAAGGAAATTATTGGCATCACATATGACCGCAAGCTTCCCAACCCGGGAGTCACAGGGGTGAAATTTCACACTTTTACGCTCTTAAGAGGGTACTCCGGCGTCAACAGCCTCGACCGAAACCACACAGGTTCTAGAAGAGCTGAGCTCTTGTACCCACTAAGACCCGGACACTGACCCTCACGATGTCGGTCGCTCCTACGGATCCATCACCGACACGTTCCCGAACAAGGTCCGTCCTTATCGGAGAGCCCAGACAGTCCCATACCGAATCAGTAACCGGTACAATATGTTTGCCGTCGTGACACCAATATGAAGAGATTATGATATGTGGTTGACTCGAAGATAGGATCGCTGAAATATCAAACAAGACAATACACTCATGCCTCTACATGAGTTCCTCCCAACATAGACGGACTCCATCGTCAACAGATGGATTACAAGCACAACATGTCTATCTCATATAGCATAGAGATCGATGAAGCAATTAACAAGATCAAGGTCCAACAACATAATCAGATCGAGGATCAAAAGGAGACAACAATAAGATAGGATTCAGGAGTTAGCAAAGTAGCCACTTGCCTCGATAACAAGATTTCTCTTCTAGAATAGTAATCGGCCACCAGATAATACCCCATCGTATATGCTAATATTTTCTAGATGTATGGCTCAACTCTTCCGTCCAGCAACACCCATATGTTTCATATATATTTCCTCCATGCCTTCTCTCTCTCTCTCACACACACACACACGCTCTCTCTTCTTCACTCTCTCTCTCTCTCTGGTCTCTTTCTGTCTTCTCACTTTCTTTTGCGTGGATCTAGGTTGTGAAGCAGCAACGTGAGTGCTCTATTTATAGGAGCTGATGGTTGGGTAAAATATCTGAGTCGGGCTATCCCTTGAAGCTGACCTTTGGAGCTGGTAAAAGTCGCTGGCCGACGTCTTCATGGATATGCAAAAGGTCATTTGCTGCCGTCTGGTGACGCGTAGGAGTCCACGTCCAGACTTGTGCTTCATAGCCTCTAGGATGCTGCCAGCATATGCATGCATCTGCCCACGTTTGCTTCCATTCTTCTCCTGTACGTATAGTTGATTCACTAGAGATTTCTCAACACCTGACACATGCATGCATGTCCTCTAGAACCAAGCCACGTTGCCTCACTCATTATTACATGCATGTACCTAGTTGACTTGGAACTCTAGTACTAGGAAATATCTATCGACTATCATTTCTACTGACCCAATTCCATCTAGTCTAATTCCATGCTAACCCCTTTAATTATCTAGCTTGTACTACCATCTAGTACCACATGCAAACACCACCATGTGAGTAAATGGATGCTAGTCTCGTGCACAAATACACGCCCTATCTGATTGTGTGGTTATACCATCTAATTTCTTATTGCGGGAGAAAAATATATGTCTATCATATTTCTTTGAAACATTGATCAAGCATATCTTATTCAGTTAGTTATTATTTATCAGATAATACAAATCTCATAATTCATCTTAACTTTAGAACAGAAAATAATAATCCTAAAAATCTGGGTTATTACATGATTGGTACCGGTGCTTCGGAGCCTTGGAGCTTGGTGGGAGATCTTCGGTGGGCGCAGTGGTCGTGAAGCTTCTTCATTTCCGTCGATCCGCCGTTGTCGGCATTCTTTTCTCTTGTTGTTTCTCTTTCGTTTTTTCGGTGTGATTGTGCTGCTTCCGTCCCAGCACCTATCTTTGAATGGATCGGTTGGTTGCTTTGGAATACAAAGCGGGGGGAAACCCTTTTTCTCAAACCCTTCTTCCGGGCAGATGACCCCTCTACAACCACACGTCTAACAGCAACGGCCTCAAGATCGACCTCAGTTGCCGCAGCTACAAACAGATCAGTAAGGTGGTGGTGTCTGATCGCATTGTCGCTGTCACTGTTCCGTATAGTAGCAATGGCGTGGTCACAATCTTTCCTCGCATGGCGTTGCCAGGTGCCAGATTGTGCTTGGTGCCCCCTGCAAGCACCCATGTCGACACTGACATCGCACTCTTCCAAGGTGAGCTTTACGTAGTCCTCACCAAAAAGCTCAACATAAGTGGTCCTGAACTACCCGAGCTCCATCGCTTGGAAATCGACGAGCAGCAGAACCGCGTCAGGTCAGTCCAAGGCATACGCGGCACGCCAAGAAACAGCGTGGACGACCCTGGCCTACGTGAGCACCAAAGCTGGCGCTCCGTCTCCTACCTTGTCGAGTGCGGCGATCGACTGCTAATGGTGGATTGGCGTACTGTTGTTGAGAAGTTCGTGGTCTGGGACGGCGTCTCCCGAGAGAGAGGTTCGAGAACCATACGGACCCGGATCAAGGTCTGGGAGGGGGTGGACCTGATCGGCAGCCATGGGCATTGGAGCAAGGTGGATACATTGATGGGGCATGCGCTCTTCCTCAGCCAAGGCTGCTCTGAGTCGCTCCCTGCCCAATGTGGAGCTCGACAAGATTGCGTCTATTTTGTGATCACTGACAGTCCCTGGCTTGGTCCTAGACGGAAAAGGAAGCCTCAGGATGATGTCCTGCGCTGTGCTGCTTACAACGTCAGAGACAGGAGAATGGAGCCATTGGAGACGATGGCAGCGAGGGCCAGTCCATGGGAACCGACTTGGTTTTTCCCTGCCTATGTTTGTGTGACATACGGAGTATATCTGTCCTCCTTGGTTTAGCCGTTTACTAATATCTGTCCTTAGTAATTATAATATCGGGTTTGACAATGTATGCCAGTTAATCACTTCCCTTGTAAAACGGGGAGAGAAAAAGCTAGAGGATGCCCGTGATGAAGAACAGCTATTTGGATGGAGTGAATTTGTATTGTACTCGATGAATCTTGAATCAGTTAACATTTTAGCAGTGCAGGGTTAGTTGTATGACGATGCTCTAGTGAATGAGTGAGAATCCATAAGCCAAGGTTGTATTCAGTATGTTTGTTATGCACGGAATATCACCAAGAATGAGATTCTTGTTTGCTCACTAATCAATTCTGATGTTTTTCTTTCTCAAGAGGGATGATGCTTTTGGTTACAACTATATTCCTGAAGAAAATACTACCCCTTCCGGCCAAAATTAATTATTGACGCAGACTTAGTATAAAGTTGTACTAACTTTGTACTAAGTCTGCGACAATTAATATGGATGGGACGGAGTATGAGATTTTCTCTGACCATCTCCTGCTGCCTAGCATAGTCTAGTCAGAGGGCAAAAGTTTTCATGGACATTTGTTGATGTACTTAGCGCTGCTTTTCCGATAACACCAAGAAAGAAATGAAGTCATCAGCCTTTACAATTGTTGGGCATATGTCAGTCAAACACCACCCTAGATGAGAGTTTCATTGAGTTCTTTCCTTTCACCATCAGTAAGTCCAGATTATTATATGACAATAGAGGTACAGGAGATTGCCCCCTGTTTTTAGGACCTTGCCTGGTGAACAAAGCTATTTGTACCGTTCATCATCTAGGTGCCAAAGTTAACTTATTTCGTTTCGATATATTTGCCATGTGTTCGTCTTGTTTGCATCAGGCTTTTGAACCTTTTTGTATGTTCATAAATATTGTTTTGTGAACAGATACAACTTCTGCTCCTAGAAATCCTTCTATGTCATCGGGATGTTTTAGTGCAGCTAGTACGTCCACCAACCTTTTTCAATGTGTACAAGGAATGTCAGTAATGTCTCTACATCGAAGAAAACATGGTTGTCGACCTCCGCACTGGCTCTGGAGCTTGTCTGCGCAGGAAGTTGAAGCTGCCGATGACGATTTACTCGCTATGTCGTGCGGCATTTCATGATTTTTATGCATCGCTCTGCTTCCTTGGTGTTGTCCACTCCGAGGATTCGCACGCAGGTGGTTATCTCAGATATGTATGCCATAGAACGGATTTCAATTTTTCGTCATCATGGTATGTGGGTGTGCCCCTTCATGCATCGTCTCCTTTGGCAAGTGGTGGTGATGACACACAGTGTCTTCGGTTTGGCGGTACTCTCCTGAGTATCGGGTCACTAGCAGTGGCGCAGCCACCTCCCGGCTACCCGGGGCAGCTGCCCGGGCTCACCCATGCCTTCTCGTTTGAGTAATAGCAGCAAATGAAGAGCTAGTAGAAAAACACCTATTAGTCCTGGTTCATAAGGGTCTTTAGTCCCGGTTCATGAACCGGGACTAATGGGTCGTTACTAATACCTCCCCCCTTTAATCCCGGTTCTAACACGAACCGGGACAGATGGGCATCCACGCGTCAAGATTCCAAAGGATGGGGTTTTGTTTTTTAAAGGGGGGTTAATTTAGGTGTTTCATATATTGTGTTAGCTAGCTAATTAGTAGAGAGAAGTGTCCTCTCTTTCGTCCGTGCTTGGTCGACGCTACGTACTATATACATATAGCCCTCGACACGCTAGCTAGTAAGAAAATGAAGGGAACCATCGAGTACAGAAGTTCGTCATGCATACCGAGAGAAATGATCGATCGACCTCTCCTTCTCCGAGAGATTGGTCGAACAATTTAAAACAAGTTTTCGTATCATGTACGTCCAACGCTACTGGCTACATACATGTACAATATATAAGATCTCTCAATTACAGTCCCCTAGCATTTGAAATCAACTTCCACATGGTATTCTCTGGCTTTATTGATGACGTGGTCAAGAAAGAATCCCGCCAATTCCTCTTGAATTGCTTTAATGCGATCTGGTTCTAGGAGTTCATTCCGCATCTGCCACGTCTAATTTGAAGAAGGGGGTTAATTAATACATATATATGAATGAAACTCAACAGAAATGATGGTGAAATAAAATGAAATTGTGAATATTATTAATTGCTTACGCACTTCATATTGTCTTGGAGAGTAGCCCCGCTTGTTTTTCAAAGTCGCGTTGTAGATGAACTCGCACACGTAGTATCCACAGAAATCATTCCCTTGTTCCTGCCACAAGCACTTTACGAGAAATAGAGGTCAATCAAACTGATAATGAAGCATTATAAATGGCATTGATGAAAGTATAGCTATAGAATCAACGGAAGATGCGTACAACTAGCTAGCCAGTAGTACTTACTTGCGGGTATATATATCGCAGCTCCTTCGGCAGTCCCGGAGCTTTTGCGGTGAACTGTTTCCAAACTCTGCAAGACAAAGAAAAAAATAATTATTACTTGAGATATCAGGAAATGAACAAAAAGTTGCCGCTATGGTGCGATAATGATCGGTTAATTGAACTTACTTGCTGAGCATTTCAGTCATGTCCGCATAGGTGCTGGGATCTTTCCGTCTCGAGTCTAAGACGGTTACTAGTTCACGCTCAAGCTTAATCTCCAGGAGAATATAGTGGAACCTGCGCACGCATGCATAACTCATCAATTACATTACTATAACCTCACTCGAGTAATAAGGGAAACCGAATATGCAAACGATCAGTAACACTCACTTGCCGTTATAAGGAAAGAGTATGGTATCTTTGTTTTGATTTTTCATCAATGATTGTAGCAAGTTGTCCTCGGCCTCTTTGACGTGCTTTTCAACCAAAAATACATCTATGATATTTGTGTTAATGAACCCAATATCATAGATTTCATTTTTTTGCACTCGACGATCTTCAATCTGCATAATATATTGAGGATAATTAATTATAAATACATGCAATGAAAGAGCCGAGCTATATATAGAGACTTAATGACGGAAATAGTACTTACAGGCAGTAGCAAAAGTCCGTTAATTTATCGATGGCCTTTTGATTGAAGAACGCGAAGAACTCCTCAAATGGAACACACAACAGATCAGTTCCAACGAGGTCGTGCTCCTCTTTAATGTTTAGATACAAACAATTCGTCCCCCCAGACTCTCTGTAGGTTTTCATGTACCAAGTATGGAATCTTCGCATCATCGTTATTAGAGATTTTTCATCTTTGACGAGAGGCTTCCCGTACTCGTATCTGTGTTCGTCCACCTTCATGTATTTAGGAAGTGCATCGTCAGGCAGGTAATCTTGTAGATTGCCATAACCGGCCACCATCTCCGGAACATTAGCGACGATGTTGCCGCTAGACACATTGAGCGGGGGGCACGATTGGTTTGCTTGTTCGCCGAGCTGGTCAATTTTTTTCTTAGCTGCTCGTTCTTTTGCTCTTTGATGTCTGACAATACTTCCAGACCGCTCCGCTTGGAGATATGTCTGTTCAGTAATGCGCTCATAGTTGGTTCTCGGCGGAGACTTTGCTGGTTTCCTTAGGGCAGCCAGAGCGCGCTTCGCTTTCACCGGATCCACTTCGGTCTGCGCGATCTTCGCGTTTTCCTCCTCGGTCCTCTCGTACGGTAACTTCTCTGGAGTCTTCAGAGAAGGACCGTATCTGTATTTGCTCCCGCCTTTGGCTGTACTGCTAGACGCCGGCAGAGCAGACCGAGCGGATGTCTTATTTTTTGCTTGCTTACGAGGCGGAGGAGAAGGACTACGACGCGCCGGAGCAGCCGGAGCGACGGCGGGTCTCTTCCGCCCTTGCTGACGAGGCGGAGAAGGAGGAGGCTGGCTGCTCGGGCGCGCCGGTGCAGGCAGAGAAGGAGGAGGCTGGCTGCTCGGCGCGCCGGCGCAGGCGGAGAAGGAGGCAGAGTGCCGCCACGCGTGCCCTGATCGTCACTCGCTGGAGGAGGAGGCGGTGGAGGAGGCGGAGTGCCCTGACTCGGCGGAGGACGAGGAGGTGGCGGAGGCGTCCGAAGGTTGATGAGCTCCTTCCGCGATAGGCATGGAGTCTTCAGAGTAGAACCCAGCCTAGTCTCCCCTTCACCTGTAGGGTGGTCAAGCAGGAGGTCCTCAAATCCCTCCGTTATTTCATCCACCATCACCTTAGGATATCCTTCTGGAATCGGCTGGCAGTGATAAGTTGTGCCGGCATTAATGGGTCGAAGCCTTCATGAACATGGCCCTCTTCTTCACCCAGTCCAGTGTCGTTGAGAAATGACGCAACTTCATCACTTCCTTGTGCGATTATGTGCCCCAACATCGCTTCTGTTTCTTCGTCTCGGGAGTGCTCCATAGTTTCTGCAAATATTTACAACATGTCAATTATTATTCAAACATGGTACAGATGGATATATATATATATATATATATATATATATATATATATATATATATATATATAGTGGAAAACGAGAACTAGCTAGCTAATCACAATAAGGAATCATGTTAGTTTGGGTGGCCTCGAGAGAGTTAATTTGTCGGGTAGGGGCGCCATGGAGGGGGTAGGAGACCAACATCGTTTTCTCTCTAGGGTTTGGGGTCGCCTCGACACAACGCTCAAGGGTTAATTTGGGTGGCCTCAAGAGAGTTAATTTGTCGGGTAGGGGCGCAAGGGAGGGGTAGGATACCAACATCGCTTTCTCTCTATGGTTTGGGTGTCCTCGAGAGTTTTGGTCGAGCGAGAGGGCCGAGGGGGGTGCTGCCGTTGTATAAGTTATCATGGTCGAGAGGGGGTATATATATCGACCGCCCCTCATGTCGAAGTTATCTCGAGGGGGTTATATCGACAACGACGCGACATATATATACATGGGAAAATAATGTTATCGGGGAGGGGGTATCGGTACCCCCCCCCCTCGTGTTGAACTTTCTTCTTTCTCCTCTATTCCTTTCTTCTTCTACTACTCTTCTTTTTCTTCTTCTCGCGAGAAAGGAAAATAAGGAAAAGGAAGAAAAGAGGAAGAAGAAAAAAAAAGAGGAGAAGAAGAAAGGAATAGAGGAGAAGAAGAAAAATAGAAAAAATTTCTATTTTTCTTCTTCTCCTCTTCTTTTTCTTCTTATTTCCTCTTCTTATTTATTTCTCCTCTTCTTCCTCTCCTCTTCTTCTCCTTTCTTCCTCTTCTTATTTTCCTTTTTCCTCTTCATATGAATATACAAACATTTGCATATTTCTACAATAATTAATATCACAAAAAATCTATGAACAGAAAAAAACCTAACTTTTCTAAAATTTATCTTTTGCATATATGAAAACATTAATACACATGTGAACAAAAATACATATATGAAGAAAAACATGCTCTGAACAATTTTTTTATACATTTTGAACATCTACATACACATAGCCACATACATACACATATAAATTATATATATATATATATATATATGAACAAAAAAATTAAACTAATAAAAGTGAAAAAAACAGAGCCGTGTGGCGCTGGCTGCTCATCATGGGGCGGCTAGATGACTATGGCGACGGTGGGGGCGAGGACGCCGGCGCTGCTGGGCGGGACGGGCACGGGCTCGGGAGGCCGGGCGACGAGGACGGCGCTTGAGCTCGGGAGGCTGGCGACGAGGACGACGCTGGTTGGGGGCGACGGCCTTGGCGGCGGCGGCGGCGACGGCGAGGTGGAGCAGCCTGGCTGCATCGAGGAGGCGGGTCGGCGTCGTCGGGGCAATCATGCGATGAGATTCTGAATTTTGCAAAGTGTTTACTTATATAGCAAAGTCATTGGTCCCGGTTCGTGAAACCAACGGGACTAATGCCTTTAGTCCCGGTTGGTGCCACCAACCGGACCAAAGGCTCTTTTTCGCAGCCTAAAGGGCGGAAGCGGCGGCCTTTGGTACCGGTTGGTGCCACGAACCGTACCAATGCCCCCTTAGTCGGTTGGTGCCACCAACCGGGACCAAAGGCCCTCTTTGCCGCACGCGTCGGGGCCAAAGTTTAGTCCCACCTCGCTAGTTGAGAGGGGCACGCAGTGGTTTATAAGCCCCACTGCCGCACCCCTCTCAACCTCCTCTCCATTGCAGGCTTACGGGCCTACTTGTTACTGCTATGCCTGATGGGCCTGCTGGCCTTGCTGCGGGCCTGAATCCTGGCCCATGGATGGGTTTCTAGTCGTATTCAGTCTGTGGTGGCCCAGTAGGTGGCTAATTTTTTTCTGTACTTATTGTTGCTATTTTTATTTTTTTTTTCCAGTTTTTTTGTTTTGTTTTCTGCATTATTTATTTTCTTTTGTTTTTTGATTTATTTTTTAATTATTTTTGCTTTTAGTTTTAGGAAAATTATAAACTTTCTGTTAGTGCCATTACTTTTCAAATTTGAATACACTTTTTTGTTTTTTTGTTTTCTTTCTTGCTTTATTTATTTTATTTTGTTTCTACTTACAACAAAATACTTATTGTTGTTTTTTGTTTTGATTTCTACATTATTTATTTTCTTTTGTTTTTGCTTTATTTTTCAATTCTTTTTGCTTTTAGTTTTAGGAAAATTATAAACTTTCTGTTAGTGCCATTAGTTTTCAAATTTGAAAACACTATTTTTGTTTTTTGTTTTCTTTCTTGCTTTATTTATTTTATTTTGTTTCTACTTACAACAAAAACTTATTGTTGCTATTTTTAATTATTACGAGGGCGAACTATAAGACATTAAAGCATTTCAATGAACTCTGAAAAAGTTGAAAGTTGGCATGGTATCATACTCGCTCGCCACAAAGTTGGCATGGTATCATCATAATAGTTGCGGGAAAAAGTCTTCACTTTTTCTTCGCTTGTGTCATTTCTTATTGCGCCAGTAACCATGAATAATCTTCATCGCTTATCGGGATGTGGGGTCAGCCTTGACTTTGAAGGAGGAATTTCATGAAACTTTTCATAATCTTCGATACATGTCTGCTTGTCCTCCACTCCCACGATGTCCCTTTTTCCGAAAAGAACGATGTGGCGCTTTGGCTCATCGTATGATGTATTCTCTTCCTTATCTTTTCTCTTTCTCGGTCTGGTAGACATGTCCTTCACATAAATAACCCGTGCCACATCATTGGCTAGGACGAACGGTTCGTCAGTGTACCCAAGATTTTTCAGATCCACTGTTGTCATTCCGTACTGTGGGTCTACCTGCACCCGCCTCCCATGATTGACCCATTTGCACTTAAACAAAGGGACCTTAAAATCAGGTCCGTAGTCAAGTTCCCATATGTCCACTATGTAACCATAATATGTGTCCTTTCCCCTCTCGGTTGTTGCATCAAAGCGGACACCGCTGTTTTGGTTGGTGCTCTTTTGATCTTGGTCAATCGTGTAAAATGTATTCCCATTTATCTCAGATCCTTTCCAAATCAATACAATCAAAGATGGTCCCTGGACAACAAGTACAACTCATCACAAACAGTGTTGTCACCTCGATACGTGCTTCCAGCCAACTGCTGAAAGTCCCGATGTGTTCACATGTAATCCGATCGTCGCCTTTGCTCCGGTGTTTGGGCGCAGATTGTTCTTGTGTTCATCGACATAAGGGGTCACCAAGGTAGAGTTCTGTATAACCGTGTAGTGTGCTTGAGACCAAGAATATCCGTCCCTGCATATTATTGAGTCCCTTCCAAGCGTGCCTTTTCCAGTCAGTCTCCCCTCATACCGCGATTTAGGGAGACCTATCTTCTTAAGGCCAGGAATGAAGTAAACACAAAACCCGATGACATCCTCTGCTTGATGGCCATGGAGATGCTTCCTTCGGCCTAGCGATTTACGGACATATTTCTTTAGGACTCCCATGAACCTCTCAAAGGGGTACATATTGTGTAGAAATACGGGGCTCGAAATGACAATCTCGCCAACTAGATGAACTAGGACGTGCGCCATGATATTGAAGAAGGATGGTGGGAACACCAGCTCGAACCGACAAGACATTGCACCACATCACTCCTTAGCCTTGCTATGATTTCTGGATCGATCACCTTCGAGAGATTGCATTGAGGAATGCACATAGCTTCACAATGGCTAACCGGACGTTTTCGGTAGTAGCCCCTCAATGCAACCGAAGCGATTGCGTCATAATCACGTGGTAGTCATGAGACTTTAGGTTCGGAACTTTTCTCCGCATATTTACTATTCCCTTTATATTCGACGAGAAGCCGCCGGGACCTTCATATCGAAAGGCATTCAAAGAAGATTTCTTTCTCTTCTTTCGTAAGAGCGTAGCTGGCAGGACCTTCATATCGCTTCGGAGGCATGCCCTCTTTTTCGTGCAAGCGTTGCAGGTCCTCCGTGCCTCGGTGTATCTTTTGTCTTCCCATACACGCCCAAGAAGCCTAGCAGGTTCACGCAAAGGTTCTTCGTCACGTGCATCACGTCGATCAAGAGCGGACCTCTAGGTCTTTCCAGAGGGTAGGTCCCAAAATATAGATTTCTTCTTCCACATGGGTGCGTGATTCTCAGCGTCATTCGAACAGCTAGTCCGCCGACCCTTTCCAAAGATTACGTGTAAATCATTGACCATAGCAAATGCGTGATCACCGATGCGCATGGCGGGCTTCTTCCGTGATCTGCCTTTCATTCGACAGTGATGGTTGGTCGGAAGAAATCGACGATGGCACAAGTACACATTCTTCCTGCAGCTTGCCAGGTATACACTATCGGTGTCAAGTAAAAAGTGCGTGCATGCGTGGTATCCCTTGTTTGTCTGTCCTGAAAGGTTACTGAGAGCGGGCCAATCGTTGATGGTCACGAACATCAATGCCTTTAGGTTAAATTCCTCCTGTTTGTGCTCATCCCACGTACGTACACCGTTTCCATTTCACAGCTGTAAAAGTTCTTCAACTAATGGCCTTAGGTACACATCAATGTCGTTGCCGGGTTGCTTAGGGCCTTGGATGAGAACTGGCATTATAATGAACTTCCGCTTCATGCACATCCAAGGAGGCACTACTAGAAAAAGGGATATAGATGGGATTGACACTAATGGCGCACCAGACAATGGGTGCGCCATTAGTATATACTAATGGCGCACCACCTGCTGATACGCCATTAGAGTTGAAACTACTAATGGCGCACTTGGCCCAGGGTGCGCCATTAGTATCAAATTTTTTTTTGAACTAGTGCGCCTGTCCAAACATACTAATGGCGCATCCAGACAATGTGCGCCATTACTAGTTGTAACTACTAATGGTGCACCCGTCCGAAAGTGCGCCATTAATGTTGTTTTTTTTATTATATTTTTTATTCCTTTTTTTGCAATACTACTAATGGCGCACTGATCAACCGTGCGCCATTACTAGTTTAAACTAGTAATGGCGCATCGTGGATCAGCGCCATTAGTATTTTTTTTGTAAACTACTAATGGCGCACCGCCGGAAGGTGCGCCATTAGTAACTGGATTACTAATGGCGCATTTAGTGCTGGTGCGCCATTAGTAAGTGGGCAGCAACAAGATATTTTGGACAGCCTCTCCTACCCACACTCACTTTCTCCCCACTTCATTCTCTCCACCTCCTCCTTGTCTCGGGTGCCTCCTCTTTTTCACCTCATTTCCACCATAGATTCATTCAAATTAAGTGGTTAAATTACCTTGTTTTAATAGGTAAGTAAGGGGAAGCTATATTTATGTTGTTCTCCTACAACAATGTGCACATGCACTTTTTATGGCCTAGCTAGATCTATGTATGTTCGTGGTGTTGCATATGTTTGTGGTGTTGCACATGTGTTTGTGTTTGGAGGTGTACCGGTATTTGAAATGCGATAGTTGCCAATATTTTTCCGGAATGTTGATTCATTTCCGTTTCGGCAAGAATTTTGGCATTAAGCATTCTTTTTGGTCCTATTTTTAGGGAAAGTCATGCCAAATTTTTTCTTGGTTCTAAAATATCGTTTTGCTCTACCCCGCAGGCGACCATGGTCCGCACGATGACCGAAGGCATCGTGAATAGGTTTTTGAGGTCCGCGAAGGCCGAGATGCTTCAAAAGAACGAGATGGAGATAAGATGTCTGTGTCAAAGATGCAAGTGAAGAGCCTTATTATGGACCCGGATTCCAGGCAGGTGCGGGACCACCTGCTCTTGCGTGGTTTCATGGATGGCTATCGGTGGCAAGGTGATGAAGATGACTACGAAGTCGTCCATGGGGGCCGGGCAAGCAATGAGGAAGGACAGCAAGACAACCACCGCGGCTCGGGCGGGCGAGAAGACGAAGAATCCCCAGGAGATGATCATGACGGTGATTCTGTACACAGTCATCATGTAGAAGATGCAGGACATGATGATGAGGAAGATGCCGGAGCAGACGACGGGCATGATCATGAAGATGATGATGCCGGCGGAGCAGACGACGCTGGACCATCGATGGGCTGGGTGCAGGACCCTCATATTCAAGAGCTGCTTCTCAAGCAGACGGATAACGCAAGAGCTGCCGCCCGAGAGAAAGCCAAGATGGATCAACTTGAGTTAGACGCGGTTACTCCATTGTATGAAGGATGTAGGCCCGAGGATACCCGCCTGAAAGTAACGCTCATGGCTTTGGAGATGAAGGTAAAACACAAAATGACCGACGCATGTTTCGACGAGAACATGTCGTTCTGGCACGAACGTCTTCCCAAGGGGAACAAGTGTCCGACCAGTTTGGAGGAGGTGAAGAAAATCGTGTGTCCTCTAGAGTTACCGCACGTGAAATACCATGTGTGCATGAACAATTGCATCATTTATCGGGACGAGCACGCGGAGTCTACCATATGTCCGGTGTGCGGCGTCACTCGATACAAGAAGAGGAAGAAAGCTCCTCGAAAAGTGGTGTCGTACTTTTCGATCACTCCTCGTCTGCAGCGGTATTTCGCGGACCCTAAGGTAGCAAAGCTCCTGCGTTGGCACGCGGATAGGGAGGAGAAGAAGCGAGAAGATGACGCAAATGATCCGGAGATAGATAAAAAAGACAAGATGCTGAGTCACCCTAAGGATGCGAGCCAGTGGCAAGCGTTGAACTTCGAAGACTCAGAATTTGGGAACGATCCAAGGAACATCATGCTGGGCGCGAGCACCGATGGAGTCAATCCGTTTGGCAGCCAGAGAAGCACACATAGCACCTGGCCTGTGTTTGTGTGGATGTACAACCTTCCCCCCTGGTTGTGCATGAAGAGGAAGTACATTCACATGAGTATGCTAATTGAAGGGCCGAAACAACCAGGGAACGACATCAATCTGTATCTGGGGCTGCTGAAAGAGGAGCTTGACACGCTGTGGAAAACGCCAGCCAATACGTGGGACGCCGCAGAGAAAGAATATTTCCCTATGAGAGCCGCACTGCTCACGACGGTGCACGACTATCTCGGCTACGGATATCTCGCGGGGCAGGTAGTCCATGGATTTTCTGGATGCGTAAGGTTCATGGATGACACAATGTATCGCCAGCTAGATAGAGATCCCGGGTCTTCGAAAACCGTGTTCATGGGACATCGAAGGTGGCTTCGCGACGATGACCCGTGGAGGAAATGCAAGGATCTGTTCGATGGTGAAACCGAACCCCGAAAACGCCCGTGTACGAGGAGCGGCGAGGAAATAGACAAGCTGTTGAAAAATTTGAAAGACTGCCCACCGCCGAAAGAAGCAAAAGGCGCCAGAGCCGGAAAGAAGCGAAGGCGCCAGAGCAGCTGCTGAAGGTATGGAAAACGAGGTCTGTTTTCGGGACTTGCCGTCTTGGAAGATCCACCGTGTGCCTCACAGCCTTGATGTCATGCATATCATGAAGAACGTGTGCGAGTCTACTTGGTACCCTGCTCAACATGCCGAGAGGACCAAAGATGGGCCAAAGCAAGGGCAGACTTGAAATCAATGGGCATCGGGCAGAGCTTCACGCTAATGATGATGATGATGATGATGATGATGATGATGATGATGATGATGATGATGATGATGATGAGGCGAAGCAGGACACAGAAAGTCGTCGCAAAGGAAAAAGGCCAAGAAGACCGGAAATGACTACCCTCCCGCGTGCTTCACTCTAAGTCGAGGAGATCGAAGTTTTCACCTGCCTCCTCGGAGTAAAACTTCCTTCTGTTACGCTGGGAAGATAAGCAGATACCTAGACCCAGTGAAGCGAAGTTCAGCGGGATGAAGTCTCACGACCGTCACGTCTTGGTGACGCAGATACTTCCGGTTGCAATCCGTGGGATCATGGATGCGCACGTCCGTGAAACGCTATTTGGCCTATGCAACTTTTTCGACGCCATCTCTCGAAGTCGATTGGCGGAGGCAACTCGAAGGCTACAGGAAGAGATCGTGGTGATACTATGCGAGCTTGAGATGTACTTCCGCCCGCATTCTTCGACGTTTTGGTGCATCTACTGGTCCATATCATGGAGGATATCATCCAACTCGGGCCGACGTTCCTGCACAGCATGATGCCGTTCGAAAGTATGAATGGTGTCATGAAAGGATACGTTCGGAACATGTCACATCCAGAGGGAAGTATAGCCGGGGCTTTCGATCAAGAGTGCATCTCCTCGCACGAATTATCTAGGCATCGAGAACCCCGCTGGTCTGCCCGTCAACAGCACCTCGGCAGGCTCGCTGGATGGGGTCACCGTGAGGGTCGCGCGAAATGCATGTCGACTTCGAGGGTCGACTCGCCGACTTTGAAAGAGCAAACCTATTCGCGCTACAACACATAGACGTGGTCGATCCTTGGGTGGTAGAGCACAAAACCTTTATTGAGAAGACGTACAATGACCGAGGCCAACAGAGGACGGACGGAGATATACTCAAAGAGCACAACTCATGTTTCACGCGTTGGTTCAAGCAGAAGCTTCTGTCGTACCCTTTACATGAAGATTCTTCCGCGGAAGAACAACTCATATTCACCTTGTCACAGGGCGCCGAGCACAACCTGATGACCTATGAGGCATACGATATCAACGGCTACACATTCTACACCGAGGACAAGGACATGAAGAGCGATGGTTATCAGAACTCCGGGGTAACGATGGAATCCTACACCGGTAAGGACAAGGACAGATACTACGGAAGGATCGAGGAGATCTGGGAGCTGAGCTACGCTGGAGAGAAGGTGCCGATGTTCCGTGTCAGATGGGCCAAGAGCGTCCTAAAAGAAGACCGATATTTCACCACCATGGTTATACCCGAAGCCAAATCCAAGACCGCGGGCGCAAACGTCACCGCAAAAATGAGCCATGGGTACTGGCTTCCCAAGTGGACCAATGCTTCTTCATTACCGACCCACCAAAGCCCAGTCGTGTTGTCGTGAGGAGAGGCAAAAGGAAGATCATCGGAATGGATGGAGTAGCCAATGAGCACGACTTGACAAGCACGGCGACCGAGGATCGAACATGACGACGATGATGAAGTAGCAGCATACACCACAAGAAGAAGCAGGACCACCCTACCTAAAGGACGTCCGTTCCATAGAAGAACTCCATTTGCAAAAAAGAAGGGCAAGAAGATTGTGAACAGATAGCTAGCTAAGATCGATTGTATTTAAATCGTAGCCTTCATTTCTCGATTGTATTTCATGGGCACTTTTGAACTATCATGAATATTTTTAAATTTCATGGACACTCGATCTCGCTCCGTCCATCTCGATCGCTATCCCACCTCGCAAGATCCGTCCCCCTCGCCGAAAGCACCCCGTCCACCGCCGCGCCCACACCCCCGCCCTCGATTCCCTACTCAACCGCCGCCACCGACCCCGCACACGATTCCCTACTCAACCGCCGCACGACCCCCAAACACCCTCCCCTACTCAACCGCCGCCACCGACCCCCTTTGATTCCCCTACTCAACCACACACACTTCCCCCACACCCTCCCTACTCAACCACCACACCCCTGCACCCCGCAGACTCGCCGCTGCCGCACGACCCCCGCACCCTCGATTCCCCTACTCAACCGCCGCACCTTCCCCCCACGATTCCCCACTCAACCGCCGCCACACCCCCCAGACACCCTCCCTAGTCAACCGCCACCACCGACCCCCTGCACACGATTCCCTACTCAACCGCCGCACCCCAGACAGCCCTCCCTACTCAACCGCCGCCGACGACCCCGCACACGATTCCCTACTCAACCGCCACCGACCCCCGCACACCCTCCCCTACTCAACCGCCGCCACACCCCGCACCCCCGCACCTCCCCGCTCCACCGACATTACCGTTTGATGATATTTTTAAAAAAATTATTACTGTCTTATAAAAAAAATATTACTGTTATGATTTAAACAAGTTTGAACATATTTAAACACAAATAATTATCACACAGCATTTTAAATGCATAAAAAAATTGTGGAGCACAGGAATCGAACCCAGGACCTCTGGTGTGAGAACTGGCTGTGACCAGTCGAGCTAGTAGAGGGAACTTGGTGTGGATCAGGTCAGGTCGGAGATAACCTGTTGGCTCGAGCAGAAATAAAAAAAAATTACTAATGGCGCACCAGGGTGAGGTGCGCCATTAGAATGGATGTACTTATGGCGCATCGATGGGTGGTGCGCCATTAGTATTGTGTCGCCCCCACCCCGCGGCCCAAACCTATCCCTCTCTCCCTCGCCCTCGCCTCGATCCCTTCCCTCTCCTCTCCCGACGCCGCTGCCCGCCGCCTCGACGCCGCCCACGCCTTGACCCGCCCGTCGTCCTCGTCTCCGCCCAGACGCCTGACGCCTTGCGACGCCGCCCTCTCCTCTCCCGACGCCACTGCCCCGCCGCTTTCCCCGCGGAGAAGGAGGAGGAAGAGGTGGCCCGGACGCCGCCCCGTCGTCCTCGTCTCCGCCCCACAAGGTCTCCTCCCCTTCGCTCGCCCATCTCCTCCTCTCTGCGCCGCCGCCGCGATTTGCTCTAGTCCTTGATGCAGCCGATGCCCTCACGCAGGTGCACGAGGGATCCGTGGCCACCACTCAGGCGCGGCGTAGTGGATCTCACGAATTCCACCAGCCACGCATGATCAAGCCACGCTGCAGGATCAAGTTCTAGCGCTGGTAAAGCGACGACTTTTCCTTCCCCCCTTCCAAGCTTGCAGCACTTTAAATTTCCCGTGGCTAGCTCGTTTGGTTTGATTTGGTCTGGGGTTTCTTATATCCATGTGTAGTTTGTAGGATTCAGTTCACTGGGACACTCATGGACGGAATGGAGGAAACATATGCCCCTTCTTTTTAGATTCATTTTCAGATTTCTTGTAGTTGTGTGATGAATGGATAGCATTGATCACTAGAATATTCAGAAAGCCATATAAAATGATACCATTTCGACAATTTGCATGCAGCCAGTCCTTTTTGCTTGGAATCGTCCACTTGGTTTGATCTTTCAGCATGCTTTGCCGTTAAAAATGCGCATGTATGGTTCAGCTAGACATTCTCACCGAAACATGCACGCACTCCTCTCACCACTTCCAAATATGATTCTCGCATGAGAACAATTTGTGTTTGTTATCCATCTCTATATGCTGCTCTCTTTCTACCCTAGGCCAAACCACTGAATTACAATGTTTTCCCCCCTTGATGTACCAATCGTGAATTGATGCCATGGTCTGCTCATCGAGTATTCTCGTGATACATTATGGTCTATAAGTAGGATCCTGACATCCCGTGCCACTATGAGAATATGTGATTATATTAGTTTGATAGCATTTTGGTAGGATGACCATTAGTTGGGTGTTAGTCTTTCAAAATAATTAATTGGGTGTTTATGGGTGAAGATATTCTTTTTTGTTGTTGGTTAGCTTGGCTGGCTGTTGTAGACACATGTTTATTACATGCTTTGCTTATTTAATGTATAACTGGATTAATTGTTAATAAGTCGTCGCTTTACCACGTATGGTTTCGTTTGCTGAATTTACACAAGCCACGTATAACTGGACTGTGCAACTGATAATCTAGTAACTCTGTGGTATGTACTAATATTATTGTGATCTCCTGAACCCAAGTATGCTATTCGTCTGTGATATGTGATTGTATCTGATGTACTAATGTCTGATTGTCTCTGCCTGCTGGTTGGATTGTATTAGCCACACAATTCCATTTTTCTCCTTTCATTTCACTTGATGTCACAACTATTCTTCTTCATGTGTTGTGCAAAGTTGGCCATGGCAAATGCCAGTTGGTCAGTTTGTTATGGCTTGGTTTGTTATAAACTTCATTGCAAGAGAATTCATCCAAAACACAAATTGCTTTAAGATATAAACACAACATGCTTCTGTTTTTTGCTTGATTGCTGTTGTGACATGTGATCAAGGTAGAGACAGCAAGATATGTTCTGGCCATGAATCAAACCAGATATGTTCTGGCTTCTGCTTTGGTTTGTAAAGTATAGAATATCATGTAGTTCAACATCTTCTGTTGATTGCTACTCACAAGGATGAAATTGGAAACTGCACCTGCAACTTGTAGGCAAATTATCTCATTCTTATGGTATGCATGAACTTGTCCCTCCAGCTCATGATAGGAGTAGGACTCTGCTGTACAACACAGATGATGGAAATGCGGTTATTTAAAAAAATCACTTTCTATTATCTTCCACTTTAGTGCATGAAAAAAGATGATCATTGAAATTATGCACTATACAACAGAATGAACTTACTCATTATGTTAGATTTTGTAAACCTTTTAATTGAACTGTTTCTCATACTTGCTGCAGAGAGGTGAGGCTAAACTTCTAACGGAAGATTGGGAAGGTGCGGTTGAGGATCTGAAAGAGGCTGCCCAGAAATCCCCACATGTGAATTTTATGCAATTTTGCTTTGTTCTCCTGAGTATAGTATATCACAGCTCTCCTGAGTATACCTTTTTTTTTCTTTTGGTCCAACTGAAGGAGCCTAAGCTCCCAGTCTGTCAGAGCATGCTAATTTGAATTTCCTTTTAAAACCTGCATCTTGCTGTATTTGATTTACTCTCTGATGATGTGCTTCTGTTGGCGTGCATCTTGTTATTCCCATTTCCATTAGGCTGAATACAGTTATGTTCTGAAGAAATAGGTTTGTTATGCTCAGTGAGTACCCTACATATATAGTTTCCCAGTGGACAAATCATGCGTTTTAACTGCTTGGACGGATGACGTACACAGCAATAGATCCTGCATTAGCTAGACTTTGGTATAATACGGGGTGCAACTTGTGGTTAAAAGTTAACTCTCTGGCTGAGGTTACACGCACGAGGGAACTCTGCTGTCATGCTCTGCTTCCTGTCCCTGTCCCCTTTATTATCTTTGAAATTCCAAAATAAGGATCACGCATCTCCAGTGGATAGTTTTACTTGCAAGCTTGGTTTATGGCTCGTGTGAACAAATGAAAGTGTAGACTTATTTTCACTAACTTACCTCACTAACTAATGGTGGCTGCCTAATGATGACAGACTAAGTTTCTGATTTATTTTCTTATAAAAGTGTAGATTCATTGGTAGCAATTGTTTTTAGTGTCTCATGTTGCAGATTGTCTACTTTTTTGCCTTGTCCACCCGAGAGGCCCTTGAGTTTGCTGGAATGTCGATTAACTTCCCACTACTAGGAAAAGGCCTACTAATGGCGCACCTAATTTGGCCATTAATGGCGCATTAGTGGTGCGCCATTAGTTCCACGCCATTAGTATATTTTACTAATGGCGCACCACCGGTGCGCCATTAGTATCTGGTGTACTAATGGCGCACCACTGGATGCGCCATTAGTATGCCTCCCAGGGGGCCATGTATACCCAGGTGCTTTGGCATACTAATGGCGCACAGCAGCAAGATGCGCCATTAGTAACTTCGGCATACTAATGGCGCACTATTTAATGATGCGCCATTAGTATCCTTTGGCATACTAATGGCGCATCATGTGTGATGCGCCATTAGTATGAATATTAGGTTTTTTTTAATTTTCTGTTTTTTGCACAGGTTACAAAATGTATAATTGGACAAAATATAGACAGCACACAACAACAACAGATTCATCGAATACAATAGAAGATTAGTCTCTGAATACAATTCATCATATTAGTCTCTGAATACAATTCATCATATTAGTCTCTGAATTGAAAAGACCGAACAAAGATAGAACATTATATTACAAGTCTCGAGACCGCGAGTAGCGAGTTTGTCTTCACATTACAAGTCGATATCGATCATCTAAACTACCATCACATAGAAGAGAGCTGCGGTCAACATGATGAGCATCATCACGATGAAACTCGCCTTCATCCGGTTCCTCCAACGCTCCTCCCTCTCCCGCTAGATAGCGGGCGATCTAGATTCGCCTCGGCCCTAGTGGTGTACCCTTTGTAACTGTTACCGCTGAATCGGTGAACCTGTCTCCGACACTCCTCCCGATCGTCGTGAGACTCAGGAACCTTACCCTTGTACCACGACATACGACGGCATCGCTATGCACTAGCCAAACGAAACGTTAGTACCAATTCACGACAATACATAAGCAATATATAAGTATGCAACAGAACGATCGGAAGAGAAAAGCAAGACATTAATAGCATCGATTACATCTAAGTTGAACGACTCTCGAAACCAAAGAGACATACTACAAGTTCATTAAAGTTTAATTACAACATGAGCCAATCGATGTTTCAGAACTAGACAACTCGACTCAAGGGACCGGAGCGTGGATGAAGCCGCCGTCTATCGTGGGAGTCATGAAAGAACGGGCGTTGTCATCCTGCATTTGTAGCATTGTGTCGATGTCACCGTTGGACGGTTGATTTCGAGGTAGAACTGCCCGAGGTACGAAGGACATCTTGATGGATGATTTCCGCAAACTCCGATTGGATGCGAAAGAATTCTGTCGATGTCCGCGTCTGGATTGCCGACACGCCGCGGCCCAATCTTGGAGTTTACACGGTAGCGAAGTTGATGATGGTCCCGCACGATCGCCCGCATGTGATGGATGGCATAGTAGGCACCCTTCGACCACCGGCAGCTGCTTGACGCAGCGTAACGTCGTATTGTGGGAGAACACGTGCTTGCCGTGCTTACGAATAGGCCTGGTGAAGGTGCCTCCAGATTGGCGTGGCTGGGAGAACATCATCAAGAACCTTCTTGACATTTGTGTAGTCTACGTTCGGTCGACGGTCCGGTCGAAATACGTGGCCATGGAATATTTGGGGCTTAGGAGGATGAGCGTGCAATGTGTCACTGCAGAAAACACGGAATGTTAAAATAAAAGCGATCAAAATCTAAGAATTCATATGTTACGGGCGGTTGAGGGAGGACTTACTCGGGAAAGTAAGGCACGAGGAAGTTATCCTTATCTTGGTTTGCCGAGTGACGCCTTCGAGGTAAGAACTCGCGACTTGCGGTCCCAGCGCTGCCCAAGATCTTGGCACGCATGTAGAAGGGGTCGACTATCACGATGTCCGGGGTCTTGTCGCGAATGATCCGCATCTCCATACTCAGCGAAAATAGCCAAACGAAGGTGTAGTGGAGCGGATGAAGGTTCAACATAGCGTGGATGTCATCAAACCGTAGGACGATCGTACGCCCGATGGAGTTATCCACAAAGCCCTTGCCCTCTGGCACCTTGGCCACGAAAACCGGGTATGCCACATCCTTCTCTCTGAGACGCCGCTTCTCCAAAGAAAGAACATTGTCATGCAGACTCCGCATAGCACCGGTTGCAGCATTGAGCATATTTGTCGGTAGCATCGCCCTACCCGCCACATGCACCCTCCTCGAGATATCCTCAGGTGAAGGTGGCCCGTCCTGAGCACGGATCGTACTCGGTGCCGGCTGGCCCGCACCCTTGTTAGTATTTATTTTGCGTGCCTTCTTCTTCTCCTGTAATGGGACCGAGTTCTGCTCACGACCGCCTTCTTGAGTGTGTTGGGGCTGATATATTTCGCACCTCGCCTATCTCGAGGCTCGGTGAAGTCGGCAGTGGGGCGTCTCTGAGAGCTGAACGGCGGGCGACGGCTGTTGCTACTTGGCTTCTCCGCGGTACCAGCTAGATCGCGCACGCCTTTTGTTGGGTTGGGTTCTTGAGAAGGAGGCCCCATGAAGTCGCCACCGCACCCATGATCGGCAAAGTACTTGATCGACGTTGGCAAATGTATCGTCGTCGTCGTCGTTCGATCCTGTGCCATATGCATGTTTGGATCCATGGCATAGGGATGTCCGCACCGTTGCGGCGGTCTTGCCATGGGGCCGACTTAGCGGCAACACGATCGGGCGGTGTTGTCTTTGGGGTGGTGTCCCCGCCCCAAACGAATCTGGCTCTTCGCCAAAGCAGGGCCAGCTCAGGCAGGCGCCGAGGGTCATCACGTCATCATCGTCGGCCCGACGGGTTGAATCGGAGGTAACAACTCGTCGCAGCTGGCAGCACCGAACCAGTTCAACCCTAAACAAGTTGGGTGGCATCTGGTACCGTGGAACAAGGGTTGCCGGTTGAACGATTTTGCCCTTGGCGACATCGACCAACTCGTTGTTCACGAACTTGGAGAGTGCACGGAACGTCGGCGGCGCCTGCGAAAACATGTAGGGCGTCGGGGATGCCCGATCAAAGGCAAGGAGATGAAGTCCTCGACCGAGAGAGGCTTAATTAGTTACCGTGATGATGGCGCCGAGCTCGGCTAATGTCGAGGCACCGCCAACGGCGGGCGTGCGATTAACGGAGGGGCCGCTTGCTGCAGAGGTGCCGGCCGGCGACACCCGGTGCATTAAGCTCCGTGCGGCGTCGGAGACACCAATGCCGCCTCCGCGGAGACACCAATGGCCCCGCCATCGCATTCTCGCGAGTTGTTGGCCCCGAAGCTAGGAATCGGGCGGCCTCGCTACGCCCGCAATCCACGCACTCAACCCCTGGATCAAGGTAGGCACAATGGCGGTGATCGTCGCTCCGAGTTGTTGTTGCACTTGCTCTTGGACAATCTCCGGAATCCGCGCCACCTGTGCCTTGAGTTCTTGAACCTCGCGCGCCTGGCTTTCCGAGCTGGTCTTTTTCTCCTTCCGCAAACCAGCGGTATAGTATGACCCCATTTTGTGGACAAGCCTTTGCCGCCACACGACCAGCTGACGTCGGCTTACTGAGCTTATCCTTGTTCTTCATTACATTCAACGCCCTATTGAGAGTGGTGTCCCAAGGGTTGCTCTTAGTCGACCCCACGCTACTGCTTTCAGTCGCCTGCGGAAGGAATGTGAACCATTTAGAAATTTGGCTTCATTAATTAGAATGCAACCATATGGACCTAATTACCCCGGGGGTGGTATTCCTTACCAGAACAACCTCAAGCGCCCTGGTCTTCGGATCCGTGGTAAGCTCCTTTGTTTTCGGGTCCTTCTTGTACCGGGCCCTGACAAAGTTCCTGGTCTGCTTGTCACCGTATTTATCGAAGAGGGACGGTAGGCCTTGCTCGGCACGCTCCGCGTCCTCCTTGTCCCATATAGGCTCCGCCACTCTGTAACCGCCGGGACCGAGTGTGTGTTCCCCTAAGTTCAGCTCCCGCATTTCTTTCCCCCACTGACTTGATTCGGAGTTTGCGGTGCTCGAGAAATTGATCTTGAAGTCGTTGTAGTCATCTTCAGTGATCGAAGGATTTTTCTCCTTGATCTTCTCATAACTCTCACCTTTCTCGATTATTCTCTTCACATTGCTTTTCCAAGTAGACAGGGCCTTGCTCATCTTCGTGAGGGCAGCATTGTTCACTTTATTCCCTTTGAGGCTTGTGTTTTCAAAAGCAGCGGGGAACTTGTATCGTTCGTGCAGCTTCGTGAAGAGGAGGTTGCGCAAATTCCCTCGGTCAGGATGCCTCAGGTTCTCGGTGTTGATCGAGACGGTGCTCCGGAGAATGCACCCGAGCTGAAGCGAGTACCCCTTGACTATTCGTTCGGGCGCCGTTGGATTCCCGTCGGAGTCCACTTCAGTAACTTCCTCCTTGAGGGTGCGGAGCACGGTCGGGCGCCGGTCCTTCCGTTGCCTCTTCTGTTGGCTGCCATCTGTGCGTGCGCCGCCATCATCAGTGGTGGCATCCTCGGCGGCACCATCAGTGGTGGCATCAGTGGGGTCATCCTCGGCGGTACCATCAGTGGTCTCAGGATCGGTGGGGAAGGCGGCGTCCTCATACAAGTGAGGTTGTTCCTCCATCTCCTGGGACAGCTCCTGAATGCCTTGCCGCCTGAACCCCGGCCTCATCGTTGTGGGCCATGTTTCTCTCTAAATAGAAACAAAGTTTGGTCAAAAAGTTGGTTATTGTCAAGGAACAAGATCATGGTCTCATCATTTAGGGTTTGTCGACACCGAGGCATCCTAAAATCTAAGCTTTTATCATTGAGGGTTTTTCGACGCCGAGGCACCCTAAAAGCCTAAGCTTTCATCATTTCGGTTTTTATCGACACCGAGGCACCCTAAAAGCCATGCATTAGTCACAAGTACGCCGGGGCACTTGATCCTACCTAATTAACTACTAAGATACCCCGGCCCATTCATTAGTCACAAGTACCCCATATGTCCTATTTTTAGCAAAGTCATGCTAAAATTCACGGAAAATTTCAGCATGACCTTTGCTGAAAATAGGACATATGGAGTACCCGAATTTGCCGGAACGGAAGTTAATCGACATTCCAGCAAACTCAAGGGCCTCTCGGGTGGACAAGGCAAAAAGGCCTCCATCACAACATGGAAAATATATATCAGCAAACTCAAGGGCTTTTGCTTTTGCTTTTCAGTGCCAAATTGTAGCTAGTACCAGCAAATTAACATCTAGCAACAATCTTCCTAGTCTAAGCATCATCGACCTGTAACTGTACAGTTTGGTTCAATTAAAAAAAAGACCTGGTAACTGTACCAGCTACCACATTGTTCACGGACAGCTACCAAACTGTTTCTGTATCAAAACAACATGGTAGCTGTAAATGTGGCAAAGAAGCACAATAAATCTGATAAGTTGGTATACAGCTTCAGGTTCCATACAAAGTCAAATGCCAATGGGCAAAAAAAGTAAGTAGCTAGTTAATTGCCTTATTTTCAGTGTAACAAAAATTATGGAAAGCATGAGGGTTACACTATAATTATAGGAAAATTTACACTGTTATTAGGGGAAGTTTTATACTGTAATTACATATAAGAAGCATCAGGGCTACACTGAAAATTACTGAGCTTACACTAAAATACATCTGCACTGCAGGGCTTGTACACACAAATTCAGTTAGATGATCTAACACTGACAAAATAAAGGAAACACCTACTGAACCAATACAGAGATATGAAAGCACAAGTTACTAGCATTTGCCTAAAAACTACATAACTAGGATATGAAAGCACAAGTTACTAGCATTTTACTAAAAACTACATAACTAGTGGACCAACTCTCTGTCTGTAACAAGAACTATAGATCATGGGTGCTCGGGGGAAAGTAGCACAAACAGACAATGCAAACAACCAATCAACTAGTGAAGCCAATCAAGAACCTAGAGATATAGCTAGCAAACTGAGAAGCACATGCAGAGCAAGAGCAGAGCAGAGCAAAAGAACAAAGCATCAACTTTGTCAAGCGTATGAATTTGCTTAGGTTCAACAGAAAACAAAAATTCCCTGTCAATTTTCAATGCCCTGTTTAATTGACCAAACAAGTGTTTTTATAGGCATAATACAGCAGCACAGCCCCTGTATAAACTAAACTGATAGCACCCCCGAACTTAATATCGATTGATGCACGCAGCCTTCTATTGTTGCATAGTTATTTATTTATTTTATTTGTGGTGTATTGCACAGTACTCCTAGTGATTCTTGGTGAACTGTGGAAGATTAAAGTACCAGATACTAACCATTTCAATAAATATTAAAATGGCCAAAAAAGGCATCATTTGATGAAGCAAACTTGAAGCAGTAGATTAACCAAAAATAAGCTTAACCCTTCAGATACTAACCATTTTATCTAGTGTATAGTTTCTTTGTTTCAGATAGAACCAAGTTTTATCTAGTAGATTAACCAAGTTTCAGATATTAACCAAGGATCTTCCCTTGCAGAAATTGCACATGCCATTCAGAAAGAAAAAAGCATCGCAGGTATAACTATAACATTCTGAAGTAGAGTTCAGAAAAAAAAATTTCATCATCAACTAACGTCTCAGCGACTTCTACTGTTTTTATTTTTTGAATTCTGGACTTCTACTGTTCAGTTATGTTGGGCTGCACGATGCCATACATTCCTCTATGCACTTCTAAACGTGTAAGATGTAACCTTTCTAGTACACTACAGAAAGAACAACATGGACGTCTCATGACAGCCGGGAGGAGACTTGGAGTCAAATTACCGCTAGCTTGCTCAACTCCCTATGTTCCGACCTCCACGCATTACAACAGTGGTTGCGTGCAAATTCTACCTACTCTTGAAACATATAGAGTCACAGGCGTGCCTTTCTTGTTTCGTTCAAGAACCTTGAGAGGAAAAGACAACAAGTTGATGATTATTATCAGCAAAGACTAGCCAAGACAAACAACACTATAACTGACTGTCACAGAGCACTCTGCTTTCTTGAACACATGGAGCAGTTTGATACTTTCGTATCACAAAGCACTCTGCTTTGTCAAACACAGAGCACTCTGCTTTCCCTAGTGTGTATCTATAGGTAGCGAAAAACTATATCTGGAGGAAGTAAACAACAATTGTTGACAATGGATTCTTAAAAAAAATAAAAAATCTACAGCACCACAGAACTAAAAAGAGACGAGTTGTACCAAAAAATGCAATCGTATGATTCTTCCATTCAATCACTTGAACAAATTCCTTCCAAAAAAGCAGTAGCTACCAGGCAAAATGACTATTAACTCTAGGTAGTTGATTATATATTTGCCACTACGGACAAATACACTTTATACTGTATATTTGCCAAAACGGGTCCAGGAGGAGGTAATCGATTCCCATCAAAGAAATGTACACAACAAAAGTGTTTTGACAGTCTTGAAAAAGACTATTAAGTCTAGGTAGGAATAGAATAGTGCATCTCTTGCACACTAAAAAACTATACAGAGTGGCCACGTGATGAAAAACTAACTTGACAACAACGAAAATCACTTCTTCTTGTGGTAAAAAGCACTGTTAATCAGCTCTAGTCTGCTTGCTGTGGCACCAGTCCCATTTTCACTGAATAAATTAGTTTTGGTTGCATTTGGTTTTTCTAGATGTACAACATCTAAAACTAATGAACCAGGAAGAAAAATGTGAAAAATTGTGAGAGGGGGAGAGGGGGAGAGGGGGAGAGGAGGAGGGGGAGCTCACGGGGGCGGGAGGATGGGGAGAGGGGGAGAGGAGGAGGGGGAGCTCACGGGGGCAGTGGGGCGCGGGGAGGATGTCGGGGACGACGATGACGCAGGGGAGGAGGCGACGAGGTCCGGGTGGTGGTGGTGCTCCGGCGACGGTGGTGTGGACGGGGCGGCGTCCGGGCCGCCGGCGACGAGGGCGACGGGGCGATGGCGTCCAATGAGGTGGGGCGATGGGGAGAGCGGTGCTGACGTCGGGGCCTCAGGCGGCGGTGGTTGGAGACGGGCGACAGGGACGACGGGGCGCCGGCGATGGGCGCAGGGGCAAGGCGGCGGGGCGGCGTCGAGGCGGCGGGGCAGCGGCGTCGGGAGAGGAGAGGGGAAGGGGATCGAGGGCGAGGGGCGAGGGAGAGGGGATAGGTGTGGGCCCGGGAGGAAGTATGGATGGGGGGCGGCACAATACTAATGGCGCACCACACCTCGGTGCGCCATAAGTACATCCATACTAATGGCGCACCTCAGCCTGGTGCGCCATTAGTAATTTTTTTTTTGATTTCTGCTCGAGCCAACAGGTTATCTCCCACCTGACCTCATCCACACCAAGTCCCCTCTACTAGCTTGACTGGTCAGCAGCCAGTTCTCACACCAGGAGGTCCTGCGTTCGATTCCCAGGCTCCACAAATTTTTTTTATGCACTAAAAATGCTGTTTGATACTTACTTGTGTTTAAATATGTTCAAACTTGTTTAAATCATAACAGTAAAATTTTTTTATAAGACAGTAATATTTTTTAAAAAATATCATCAAACAGTACGTAATGCCGGTGGAGCGGGGAGGTGCGGGGGTGCGGGGGTCGTGGCGGGGTTGAGTAGGGAGGGTGCGGGGTCGGCGGGCGGCGGTTGAGTAGGGGAATCGAGAGTGCGGGCGGTCGGCGGCGGCGGCCGGTGGACCGAATCGGGCGGCGGTTATGCATTAAAAATTCTGTTTGATACTTGTGTTTAAATATGTTCAAACTTGTTTAAATCATAACAGTAATATTTTTTATAAGACAGTAATATTTTTTTAAAAATATCATCAAACAGTAATGCCGGTGGAGCAGGGAGGTGCGGGGGTGCGGGGGTCGTGGCGGCGTTGAGTAGGGAGGTGCGGGGGTCGGCGGCGGCGGTTGAGTAGGGAGGGTGCGGGGTCGGTGCGGCGGTTGAGTAGGGAATCGAGGTGCGGGCGGTTGGCGGCGGCGGCCGGTGGACTGGATCTGGCGAGGTGGGATAGCGATCGAGATGGAGGGGATCGAGATGGAGGGGATCGAGTGTCCATGAAATTAAAAATATTCATGATAGTTCAAAAAGTGCCCATGAAATACAATCGAGAAATGAAGTCTACGATTTAAATACAATCGATCTTAGCTAGCTATCTCTTCACAATCTTCTTGCCCTTCTTTTTCGCAAATGGAGTTCTTCTATGGAACGGACGTCCTTTAGGTAGGGTGGTCCTGCTTCTTCTTGTGGTGTATGCTGCTACTTCATCATCGTCGTCATGTTCGATCCTCGGTCGCCGTATTTGTCGAAGTCTTGCTCATTGGCTACTCCATCCATTCCGATGATCTTCCTTTGCCTCTCCTCATGACAACACGACCGGGCTTTGGCGGGTCGGTAATGAAGAAGCATTGGTCCACTTGGGAAGCCAGTACCCATGGCTCATTTTTCGCGGTGACGCTTGCGCCATGATCGTGGATTTGGCTTCGTATAACCATGGTGGTGAAATAGCGGTCTTCTTTATGACGTTCTTGGCCCATCGACACGGAACATCGGGACCTTCTCTCCAAAGATAGCTCAGCTCCCATATCTCCTCGATCCTTCCGTAGTATCTGTCCTTGTCGTTACGGTGTAGGATTCCATCGTTACCCGGAGTTCGATAACCATCGCTCTTCATGTCCTTGGCCTCGGTGTAGAATGTGTAGCCGTTGATATCGTATGCCTCATAGGTCATCGGTTGTGCTCGCGCTCTGTGACAAGGCGAATATGAGTTGTTCTTCCGCCAAGAATCCTCATGTAAAGGGTACGCACGAAGCTTCGCTTGAACCAACGTGTGAAACATGAGTTGTGCTCTTTGAGTATATCTCCGTCCGTCCTCTGTTGGCCTCGGTCATTGTACGTCTTCTTAATAAAGGTTTTGTGTTGTACCACCCAAGGATCGACCACGTCTATGTGTTGTAGCGCGACTAGGTTTGCTCTTTCAAAGTCGGCGAGTCGACCATCGAAGTCGACATGCATTTCGCGGCGACCCTCACGGTAACCCCATCCAGCGAGCCTGCCGAGGTGCCTGTTGACGGGCAGACCAACGGGGTTCTCGATGCCTAGATAATTCGTGCAGTAGGAGATGCACTCTTCGGTCAGAAAGCCCCTGGCTATGCTTCCTTCTGGACGTGACATGTTGCGAACGTATCCTTTGATGACACCATTCATACTTTCGAACGGCATCATGCTGTGAAGGAACGTTGGCCCGGGTTGGATGATATCCTCCACTATATGGACCAGCAGATGCACCATAACGTCGAAGAATGCGGGCGGGAAGTACATCTCAAGCTCGCATAGTATCACCACGATCTCTTCCTGTAGCCTTCTGAGTTGCCTCACGCCAATCGACTTCCGAGAGATGACGTCGAAGAAGTTGCATAGGCCAAATAGCGTTTCACGGACGTGCGTGTCCATGATCCCACGGATTGCAACTGGAAGTATCTGCGTCATCAGCACGTGATACCGTGAGACTTCATCCCGCTGAACTTCGCTTCACTGGGTCTAGGTATCTGCTTATCTTCCCAGCAGAACCAGAAGGAAGTTTTACTCCTAGGAGGCAGGTGAAAACTGCTCGATCTCCTCCCGACTTAGAGTGAAGCACGCGGGAGGGTAGTCATTTCCGGTCTTCTTGGCCTTTTGCCTTTGCGACGACTTTACGTGTCCCGCTCACTCATCATCATCATCATCATCATCATCATCATCATCATCATCATCATTAGCGTGAAGCTCCTGCACGATGCCCATTGATTTCAAGTCTGCCCTTGCTTTCGCCCATCTTTGGTCCTCTCGGCATGTTGAGCAGGGTACCAAGCAGACTCTCGCACACGCTTCTTCGTGATATGCATGACATCAAGGCTGTGAGGCACACGGTGGATCTTCCAAGACGGCAAGTCCCGTAAAACAGACCTCGTTTTCCATACCTTCAGCAGCTGCTCTGGCGCTTTCGCTTCTTTCCGCCTCTGGCGCCTTTTGCTTCTTTTGCCGCAAAGGGCAGTCTTTCCAATTTTTCAACAGCTTATCTATCTCCTCGCAGCTCCTCGTGACACGGGCGTTTTCGGGTTCGGTTTCACCATCGAACAGATCCTTGTGTTTCTCCACGGGTCATCGTCGCGAAGCCACCTTCGATGTCCCATGAACACGGTTTTCAAGACCCGGATCTCTATCTAGCTGGCGATCGTTGTGTCATCCATGCACCTTACGCATCCGAAAATCCGTGGACTACCTGCCCCGCGAGATATCCGTAATCGAGATAGTCGTGCACCGTCGTGAGCAAAGGCGGCTCTCATAGGGAAATATTCTTTCTCTGCGGCCCCACGATTGGCTGGCGTTTTCCACAGCGTGTCAAGCTCCTCTTTCAGCAGCCCCGATACAGATTGATGTCGCTCCTGGTTGTTTCGCCCTTCAATTAGCATACTCATGTGAATGTACTTCCTCTTCATGCACAACCAGGGGGGAAGGTTGTACATCCACACAAACACAGGCCAGGTGCTATGTGTGCTTCTCTGGCTGCCAAACGGATTGACTCCATAGGTGCTCGCGCCCAGCACGATGTTCCTTGGATCGCTCCCAAATTCGAGTCTTGAAGTTCAACGCTTGCCACCGCTCGCATCCTTAGGGTGACTCAGCATCTTGTCTTTTTATCTATCTCCGGATCATTTGCGCCATCTTCTCGCTTCTTCTCCTCCCTATCCGCGTGCAACGCAGGAGCTTTGCTACCTTAGGGTCCGTGAAATAGCGCTGCAGACGAGGAGTGATCGGAAAGTACCACACCACTTTTGAGGAGCTTTCTTCCTCTTCTTGTATCGAGTGACGCCGCACACCGGACATATGGTAGACTCCACGTGCTCGTCCCGATAAATGATGCAATTGTTCATGCACACATGGTATTTCACGTCGGTAAATCGAGAGGACACGATTTTCTTCGCCTCCTCCAAACTGGTCGGGCACTTGTTCCCCTTGGGAAGACGTTCGTGCGTAATGACATGTTCTCGTCGAAGCATGTCCGGTCATTTTGTGTTTTACCTTCATCTCCGAGCCATGAGCGTTACTTTCGGGCAGGTATCCTCGGCCTGCATCCTTCATACAATGGAGTAACCGCGTCTAACTCAAGTTGATCCATCTTGGCTTTCTCTCGGCGGCAGCTCTGGCGTTATCCGTCTCGCTTGAGAAGCAGCTCTTGAATATGAGGGTCCTGCACCCAGCCCATCGATGGTCCAGCGTCGTCGCTCCGGCCGCATCATCATCTTCATGATCATGCCCGTCGCCTGCTCCGCATCTTCCTCATCATCATGTCCTGCATCTTCTACATGATGATCGTGTACAGCATCACCGTCGTGATCATCTCCCGGGATTCTTCGTCTTCTCGCCCGCCCGAGCCGCGGTGGTTGTCTTGCTGCCCTTCCTCATTTCTTGCCCGCCCCCATGGACGACTTCAGAGTCATCTTCATCACCTTGCCACCGATAGCCATCCATGAAACCACGCAAGAGCAGGTGGTCCCGCACCTGCCGAATCCGGGTCCGCAATAAGGCTCTTCACTTGCATCTTCGACACGGACATCTTATCTCCGTCTCGCTCTTTTGAAGCATCTCGCCTTCGCGGACCTCAAAACCTATTCACGATGCCTTCGTCATCGTATGGACCATGGTCGCTATGGGTAGAGCAAAACGATATTTTAGAACCAAACAAAAATTTGGCATGACTTTCCCTAAAATAGGACCAAAAGAATGCTTAATGCCAAAATTCTCGCTAAACGGAAATAAATCAACATTCCGCAAAATATTGGCAACTATCGCATTTCAAATACCGTACACCTCCAAACACAAACACATTTGCAACACCACAAACATATGCAACACCACGAACATACATAGATCTAGCTAGGCCGTAAAAAGTGCATGTGCACATTGTTGTAGGAGAACAACATAAATATAGCTTCCCCTTACTTACCTATTAAAACAAGGTAATTTAACCACTTAATTTGAATGAATCTATGGTGGAAATGAGGTGAAAAAGAGGAGGCACCCGAGACAAGGAGGAGGTGGAGAGAATGAAGTGGGGAGAAAGTGAGTGTGGGTAGGAGAGGGCTGTCCAAAATATCTTGTTGCTGCCCACTTACTAATGGCGCACCAGCACTAAATGCGCCATTAGTAATCCAGGTAACTAATGGCGCACCTTCTGGCGGTGCGCCATTAGTAGTTTTGCAAAAAAAAAAATACTAATGGCGCACTGATCCGCAGTGCGCCATTACTAGATTAAACTACTAATGGCGCACTTCATCTTGATGCGCCATTAGTATGTTTGGACAGACGCACTAGTTAAAAAAAATTTGATACTAATGGCGCACCCTTTGCACCGTGCGCCATTAGTAGTTACAACTCTAATGGCGTATCAGAAGGTGGTGCGCCATTAGTATATACTAATGGCGCACCTACTTTCTGGTGCGCCATTAGTGTCAATCCCATCTATAGCCCTTTTTCTAGTAGTGTCCGTTCCGGCAAATTCGGGTACTCCATATGTCCTATTTTCAGCAAAGGTCATGCTGAAATTTTCCGTGAATTTTAGGATGACTTTGCTAAAAATAGGACATATGGGGTACTTGTGACTAATGCATGGGCCGGGGTATCTTAGTAGTTAATTAAGTAGGATCAAGTGCCCCTTTATTCTAGCTGCATTAAACCATAGGCGGCAATAGAGCCAAGTGATTAGGCCCAACTTAGAATTCTCCTTCCCAGCTTAGCTTTTAGGATGCCTCGGTGTCGACAAACCATTCATTATACAACCTTGGCCTTTAGGGTGCCTCGGTGTCGATAAAAACCGAAATGATGAAAGCTTAGGCTTTTAGGGTGCCTCGGCGTGAAAAACCCTCAATGATAAAAGCTTAGCTTTTAGGATGCCTCGTGTCGACAAACCCTAAATGATGAGACCATGATCTTGTTCCTTGACAATAACCAACTTTTGACCAAACTTTGTTCCTATTTAGAGAGAAACATGGCCAACAACGATGAGGCCGGGGTTCGGGCGACAAGGCATTCAGGAGCTGTCCCAGAGATGGAGGAACAACCTCACTTGTATGAGGACGCCGCTTTCCCCACCGATCCCGAGACCACCGATGGTACCGCCGAGTATGACCCCACCGATGCCACCACCGATGAAAGCCGCCGAGGATGCCACCATCGATGATGGCGGCGCACGCACGATGGCAGCCAATGAAGAGGCAACGGAAGGACGGGCGCCCGACTGCGCTTCGCACCCTCAAGGAGGAAGTTATCAAGTGGACTCGACGGAATCCAACGGCGCCGAACGAATAGTCAAGGGTACTCGCTTCAGCTCGGGTGCATTCTCCGAGCACCGCCTCGATCAACACCGAGAACCCGAGGCATCCCGACCGAGGGAATTTGGCGCAACCTCCTCTTCACGGCTGCACGAACGATACAAGTTCCCGCTGAATTTGAAAACACAAGCCTCAAAGGTAATAAAGTGAACAATGCTGCCCTCACGAAGATGAGCAAGGCCCTGTCTACTTGGAAAAGCAATGTGAAGAGAATGATCGAGAAAGGTGAGAGTTATGAGAAGATCAAGGAGAAAATCCTTCGATCACCGAAGATGACTACAACGACTTCAAGATCAATTGCTCGAGCACCGCAAACTCCGAATCAAGTCGATGGGGAAAGAAATGCGGAGCTGAACTTAGGGAACACACACTCGGTCCCGGCGGTTACAGAGTGGCGGAGCCTATATGGGACAAGGAGGACGCGGGCGTGCCGAGCAAGGCCTACCGCCCTCTTCGATAAATACGGTGACAAGCAGACGAGGAACTTTGTCAAGGCCCTGTACAAGAAGGACCCGAAACAAAGGAGCTTACCACGGATCCGAAGACCAGGGCGCTTGAGGTTGTTCTGTAAGGAATACCACCCCGGGTAATTAGCTCCATATGGTTGCATTCTAATTAATGAAGCCAAATTTCTAAATGGTTCACATTCCTTCCGCAGCGATCGAAAGCGATGGCTGGGTCGACTAAGAGCAACCCTTGGGACACCACTCTAAATAGGGCGTTGAATGTAATGAAGAACAAGGATAAGCTCAAGAAGTCGACGTCACCTGGTCGTGTGGCGGCAAAGGCTTGTCCACAAAATGGGGTCATACTATACCGGTGTGCGGAAGGAGAAAAAGACCAGCTCGGAAAGCCAGTAGCGAGGTTCAAGAACTCAAGGCACAGTGGCGCGGATTCGAGATTGTCCAAGAGCAAGAGCAACAACAACTCGGAGCGATGATCACCGCCATTGTGCCTACCTTGATCCAGGGTTGAGTGCGTGGATTGCGGGCGCCAACAGGGCCGCCCGATTCCTAGCTTCACGGCCAGCAACTCGCAGAATGCGATGGCGGCGCCATTGGTGTCTCCGGCGGAGGCGGCATTGGTGTCTCCGACGCCGGCACGGGAGCTTAATACACCCGTGTACGCCGCCGGCACCTCTGCAGCAAGCGCCCCTCCGTCAATCGCGCGCCGCCGCTGGCGGTGCTCGACATTAGCCGAGCTCGACGCCATCATCACGGTAACTACTGTTTCCTCTCGGTCGAGGACTTCATCTCCTTGCCTTTGACTGGGCATCCCTGACGCCCTACATGTTTTCGCAGGGCGCCGCCGATGTTCCGTGCACTCTCTTGCACTTCGTGAACAACGAGTTGGTCGATGTCGCCAAGGGCAAAATTGTTCAACCGGGCAACCCCTTGTTCCACGGTACCCAGATGCCACCCAACTTGTTTAGGGTTGAACTGGTTCGGGTGCTGCCAGGCTGCGACGAGTTGTTACCTCCGATTCGACCCGTCGGGGCCGACGATGATGACGTGATGACCCTCAGCGCCTGCCTGAGCTGGCCCTCGCTGGCGAAGAGCCAGATTCGTTTGGGGCGGGGACACCACCCCAAAGACAACACCACCGCCGTCGTGCCGCCAAGTCGGCCCCATGGCAAGACCGCCGCAACGGTGCGGACATCCCTATGCCATCGATCCAAACATGCATATGGCACAGGATCGAACGACGACGGCGACGATACATTTGCCAACGCCGATCAAGACTTTGCCGATCATGGGTACGGTGGCGACTTCATGGGGCCTCCTTCAAGAACCCAACCCAACAAAAGACGTGCGCGATCTAGCTGGTACCACGGAGAAGCCAAGTTGCAACATGCGCCGTCTGCCGCTCAGCTCTCGAGACGCCTCACCTGCCGACTTCACCGAGCCTCGAGATAGGCGAGGTGCGAAATATTATCAGCCCCAACACACTCAAGAAGGCGATCTGTGAGCGAACTCGGTCCCATTACAGGAGAAGAAGAAGGTATGCAAAAGAAAGACTAACAAGGGTGCGGGCCAGCCGCACCGAGTACGATCCGTGCTCGGGGCGGGCCACCTTCACCGAGGATATCTCGAGGAGGGTGCATGTGGCGGTAGGGCGATGCTACCGACAAATATGCTCAATGCTGCAACCGTGCTATGCGGAGTCTGCATGATGTGTTCTTTCTTTGGAGAAGCGGCGCCTCGAGAGAAGGATGTGGCATACCCGGTTTTCGTGGCCAAGGTGCCGAGGGCAAGGGCTTTATGGATAACTCCATCGGGCATACGATCGTCCCGCGGTTTGATGACATCCACGCTATGTTGAACCTTCATCCGCTGCACTACACCTTCGCTCGCTATTTTCGCTGAGTATGGAGATGCGGATCATTCGCGACAAGACCCCGGACATCGTGATAGTCGACCCCTTCTACATGTGTGCCAAGATCTTGGGCAGCGCTGGGACCGCAAGTCGCGAAGTTCTTACCTCAAGGCGCTATTCGCAAACCAAGATAAGGATAACTTCCTCGTGCCTTACTTTCCCGAGTAAGTCCTCCCTCAACCGCCCGTAACATATGAATTCTTAGATTTGGATCGTTTTTCTTTTAACATTCCGTGTTTTCTGCAGTGACACACATTGCACGCCATCCTCCTAAGCCCCAAATATTCCATGGCCACGATTTCGACCCGGACCGTCACCGAACGTAGACTACACAAATGTCAAGAAGGTTCTTGATGATGTTCTCCCCGGCTACGCCCAATCTGGAGGCACCTTCACCAGGCCTATTCGTAAGTACGGCAAGCACGTGTTCTCCCACAATATGACGTTCTGCTGCGTCAAGCAGCCGCTGGCGGTCGAAGGGTGCCTACTACGCCATCCATCACATGCGGCGATCGACGACCATCATCAACTTCGCTACCGAGTAAACTCAAAGATTGGGCCGCGAAGCGTGTCGGCAATCCAGACGCGGACATCGACAAGAATTCTTTCGCATCCAATGGAGTTTGCGGAAATCATCCATCAAGATGTCCTTCGCCTCGGGCAGTTCTACCTCGAAATCAACCGTCCAACAAAGGACATCGACACAATGCTACAAATGCAGGCTGACAACGCCTGCTCTTTCATGACTCCCACGATAGACGGCGGCTTCATCCACGCCCGGTCCCTTGAGTCGAGTCGAAAGCGGTGATGTCGTGTCTAGTTCTCAAACATCGATTAACTCATGTTGTAATTAAACTTTAATGAACTTGTAGTATGTCTCTTTGGTTTCGAGAGTCGCTCAACTTAGATGTAATCGATGCTATTAATGTCTTGCTTTTCTCTTCCGATCGTTCGTTGCATACTTATATATTGCTTATGTATTGTCTGTGAATTGGTACTAACGCTTACGCTTTGGCTAGTGCATAGCGATGCCGTCGATGTCGTGTACAAGGGTAAGGTTCCCGGAGTCTACGACGACTGGGAGGAGTGTCGGAGACAGGTTCACCGATTCAGCGGTAACAGTTACAAACGGTACACCACTAGGGCCGAGGTCGAATCTAGATACGCCCGCTATCTAGCGGGAAAGGGGAGGGAGCGTTGGAGGAACCGGATGATGACGAGTTTCATCGTGATGATGCTCATCGTGATGACCGCAACTCTCTTCTATGTGATGGTAGTTTAGATGATCGATATCGACTTGTAATGTGAAGACAAACTCGCTACTCGCGGTCTCGAGACTTGTAATATAATGTTCTATCTTTGTTCGGTCTTTTCAATTCGGAGACTAATATGATGAATTGTATTCAGAGACTAATATGATGAATTGTATTCAGAGACTAAACTTCTATTGTATTCGATGAATCTGTTGTTGATGTGTGCTGTCTATATTTTGTCCAATTATACATTTTGTAACCTGTGCAAAAACAGAAAATAAAAAATAAAAAACCTAATATTCATACTAATGGCGCATCATCATCACGATCGCCATTAGTATGCCGAAGGATACTAATGGCGATCATTAAACAAAGCGCCATTAGTATGCCGGTTACTAATGGCGATCGCTGTTGTGCGCCATTAGTATGCCAAAGCACCTGGTATACATGGCCCTCTGGGAGGCATACTAATGGCGCACTGTTGTATATACTAATGGCGCATCCAGTGGTGCGCCATTAGTACACCAGATACTAATGGCGCACCTGTGTTGCGCCATTAGTAAAATATACTAATGGCGTGGCACTAATGGCGCACCACTAATGCGCCATTAATGGCCAAATTAGGTGCGCCATTAGTAGGCCTTTTCCTAGTAGTGAGGAAGGTTATACATACATAGAGTCACGGGCCAGGTGCTGTGATTGCTGCTCTGCTCCCCGAAAGGATTAATGCCATCCGCGCTTAAAGCAAACCATACGCTCCTTGGCTCACTTGCAAACTCATCCCAAGATTTCTCTTGATTTTTCTCCATCACGACCCGTCGGCGGTGCTCTCAACTTCCGTCTTTCTTCACGGTCCTCAACATGCCATCGCATCAACTTGGCATGCTCTCCATTTCTGAGCAGACGCTTCAACCGTGGTATTATAGGAGCATACCGCATCACCTTCGCAGAACCTCTCTTCTGGGGGCTCGCCGTCAACATCACCTGTGGTCATCTCGTCGATCTTATACAGTAATGCACCGCATACCGGGCATCGCTCAGATCCTTGTACGCACCGCGTAGAGGATGCAGTCATTAGGGCATGCATGTATCTTCCGCACCTCCAATCCTAGAGGGCATACGACCTTCTTTGCTGCGTATGTACCGTCGGGCAATTCGTTATCCTTTGGAACCTTCTTCTTCAATATTTTCAGAGCTTCTCAAATCCTTTGTCGCAGCACAGCATTCTCGCCTTCCACCGCAGCAATTCCAAAGACGGTACCGAGCTTTGTGTTGCCATCTTCGCAATTGGGGTAAAACCCGCTTTTGTGGTCCTCTAACATGCGATCGAACTTCAGCTTCTCCTTTTGACTTTCGATTGCGTCCTTGCATCGACAATGACCCTGCGGAGATCATCATCATCGAGCACATCGTCTGGTTCCTCTTGATCTTCAGCAGCTTCGCCTGCAAAGATCATCGCACATCGTGCGGTTCCTCTTGATGTTCAAGAGCATCACCGTATTCGGGGGCATATAGTTGTCATCGTATTCTTCTTCTTCGCCGCCTTCCATCATAACCCCTATTTCTCCGTGCCTCGTCCAAACATTATAGTGTGGCATGAAACCCTTGTAAAGCAGGTGGGTGTGGAGAATTTTCCGGTCAGAGTACGAGTTCGTATTCCCACATATAGGGCATGGACAACACGTAAAACCATTCTGCTTGTTTGCCTCAGCCACTTAGAGAAAATCATGCACGCCCTTAATGTACTCGGAGGTGTGTCTTGAACCGTACATCCATTCCCGGTTCATCTGCGTGCATTATATATAATTAAGTGTGTCAAAAATCATTACAGAACATCATGAATAGATAATTAAGTGACCAAATTAATAGAATTTCATCATCACATTAAAACCAAAGTACATACATAGTTCTCATCTAACAACATAAACCTCTGCAGAGCATCTAAATTAAGATAAGATAAGAACAAGAGGCTCACCACGGTGGTGCCGGCGACGAGATCGGCGCGGGCGATCGACGGCGGTGAAGACGGGACGGACGTGACGGACCGCTAAACCTAGACAAATATTAAGGAAAATGGAGCTTGGAGGTCGAGCTTGAGAGGAGAAAGCTTAAGTGTGGCTCGGGCATTCAATCGAACACCTCGTGTGCATAGGAGGTGAGCTAGAGCACCACAAGCTCTCCCTCGCTCCACATTTAAAAACAGAGCACCGGAGTGCTCGCTTCATGGCGAGGTATATATATAGGCAAATAATTGGTCCCGGTTGGTGACTTGAACCGACTAAATGGCAGCTTTGGTCCCGGTTCGTCCCACCAACCGGGACCAATGGTGGTGAGCCAGAGCGAGGCCCATTGATCCCGTTCGTCCCACCAACCGACCAAAAGGTCCAGACGAACCGGGACCAATGGCCCATGTGGCCCGGCCGCCCCAGGGCTCACTTAACCGGTCCAATGCCCCATTGGTCCCGGTTCTCGATTGAACCGGACTAATGGGCTGGCGGGCCTGACCATTGCCCTGTTTTCTACAAGTGTAATCACCATTTTATAGGGGCAAACAACCGATAGACAACAGCTCCGTACTTTGCCCTGGTCACGAGCTCCGGGGTGAAAGCCCTTGGTCTAACCTTTGACGGTTGCACCTGGAAATGGTGGTGGTTACGCGTCATTTTTATTCTTGAAAGCATTGCTTTGGAGATTTGCCTATTAGCGGTTAGGTCCGCCGACGACATTGCTTGCATGTCATACCTTTCCTGATGGTGTTGATTTTGGATAACCTTTTCGTAGTTCACAAGTTTTCAAGGGTGTGGATGTGGTGCTCCTTGTTTGCCTTGTTGTGTGTCGTTAGTCTTGTCAGCTATCTTTACTTTTTCTTCTTCTTTTTTATCTTTTTATTAGCTGTGTGCATCATTAAATCTCGATTAGATGTAATTGGTATCGTCTTCATATCAATATGTTATCTTTATAAAAGAGACAATGAAGAAACATAGTTGTACCTTTTACGGCTCAAAGCAATATGTGTTTGTTTGTGTCATCTCACAAGTATCAAATGGTGCATCTTGCATGAAGTAGTTTTAGTAAATGATGAGAAAACTTTTATTTGGAAAGTAGAAAATAAAGAACAATAACTAATTTACCTTATCTTGTCGACCAGATATTTGGGATAAGTTTGAAGTAGAAACCTAAATGATACCTAAGTTGAGGGTCGGGCTTGAAGTCATGGACCAACATGTGAAATTTCAGATAAATTAATCAGCAATAGGCGGATGACCATAGTTTTGTTTATGTTCATGGAACATGATGTAAAAAACAATGTTTTCCAAAATTTTAATCTTATGTTGACGGCTACCGGAGAGTGTAGTTACTTGTGGGGACGCGTTTTAGTTGAGTGAAGCCACTGTTTGTGCATGCACACTGATCCCAAGATAAATTTTGAGTGAACACAACAAACTGAGTATCACAAGTTACATCCATTACATAACGATAAAGTCTTACATAAATATGACCATTATGGTCAAGTCTTACACATCATTGCCTCATGGGCTGAACTCCAACTGAAAGAGCAGTGGAAACTCCAACGGTAGCTTGGGCCCTAGCCATCATGCTATTACGCTACACACATTTTGACAAGGAAGCATCCTAACTCGTAGGGGTGTCGTCAACGAACTCATCTTCAGGAATGAAAAGTCCTCCATGCCCGACCAAGTTAAATAGTCGAGATAACAATATCGGTGAGTACTTGAATATGTTCGCAAGCAACCCACAAGGAGTTGATAATAGATATTCATGCATTGACTCAATACAAAAGAAGGCTGCTATACTAAGTTCCAAATTTTGCGGAAAGCCAACTTTAACAATTGATGCAATCAAAATGACTTACAAAAGCATTTGTAAAAGCAGTTGACAACACAATAGTGATAAGAGAGCCAAGGGCAGAATTGGGCCTGGGACAACTGAGGCTACAACCCAGGGGTGTCCCAACTAACCTATACATCAGTAGAATCATTTCTTGAATTTTAGACATATAGAATATAGAAAGCCCAGCCCCAGGTGTGTAGTGCAAGCCTAGCCCCAAGCTTTGGGCAGTGCTATGTTTCACTTATAGCAAGAACTAACGTCTGCTCGCGTCATGCGCCTCCTTAAATGGGCCAGCCAGGCACGCGGACAGCCACATGCCACTGCCTCATTTTCCCCTGTTATTTTCACCTTTTGTTTTATTATTTTGCTTTTTTATATTTTTTACTTCCAAATATTATAAAACATTTCAAAAATGTTAAGTGGGTATAATAAAATGTTTCTCATGCATATAAAAATGTATAAAACATATATAATGTCATGAAAAAATTGATCATTTATTTACAAAAAGTGTTAATCAAGGTATTGATTTTTAAAGTGTTTGAAAAATATTAATCAAGCATTACTGTGCATAGAAAAATAGAAAAAAATGTTTGTCATGTATATGAAAAATAGATAGAAAAACAACAATGTGTGTGAAATAATGTTGATCATATATTTAAAAAATGTTAAATGCGTAAAAAATGTTACCGAGTATATAAAAAATGTACATGTACATTGGGTCTGAAAAACACTTTATTGCCATTAATAAAGTCTTAACCGTGTGTTGAAAAATGTTGACCGTGTATTAAAAATGTTAATATTGTATTTGAAATTTTTAAAACTGTATTAAAATGTATTAGATATATACAGCAAAAGTGTACATTGTGTAAGGATAAAGTAGACATAAAAATTTTATTTTTCCTAAATGTTAATCATTTACTTAAAAATGTAAAAATGTACAGATGTATATGATACTTTTGGATGTGTACTAGAAGAAGTTGGCATGTCTTGAACAAAAAATGATGAAAATCTACAAAGAAACAATGGAAAACATAGAAAATCAATAAAATCAAAGATAAAAGGAAAGAAATCCATAAAGAAAATAAAAACCATTGCAAAAGAATGGAAACATTGAAAACCAAGAACCAAACAACGAAAATAGAGAAAATGCATTTGAAAACCGAGAAAGAAACACAGAAAAGAAAGATAAAAGGAAAAAAAACAAATGAAACCAGGAAATAAAGGAAGAAAACAGATGAAAAACAAAGAAAACAGAAAATTGAAGAAAATCAGTGAAGAAATATACAAAGCTGTAAGTAAATAAATAAAAGAAAAGAAAAAACACACTAAAAGAGTGAAATCGAGTGAACGACATATGTTTAACTTCGATCAAAAGGCGGAAGAAAAAATACACAAAAATGGGCCGACCCAAGAGATACAGTAAGGAAAATCCTTCACTGAAACGTAATCTACTCGTTACTAAAAACACGTAATCAACTCACACTAGAAGCGAGATATAGGGTTTGCACCAAGCTCTATGCCGACGAGCCTCCATGCAGCCCATGCTACCAAAACAAATTTGTAGAATCGTGGGAGCAGCTAACAAAAGAGTACCCCTTACGGAAACCCAGCAAGGGTCACTTTTGGTAGGCAGATAGCACACCACTTGGCGCAATCTCTGCGTTTCCACGTGTAGCACGTTGGGTGCTCCCTCGTGACTTTATTTTATTTATCTTTTTACACGTTTTTGGGGTTTGGATGTTTTTTTATTTTTTTAGTTTACCCTAGGTTTTGGAGAAAAAATCAAAAAACATTTTTGCACGAAAAGATTTTTTTTATTCCGCAAGAAGCACGGATTTGCTTCTCATGGAGGCACAAAATTGCTTCTGCATGACTCTAGAAAAGGGAACAACATGCTTTCTTTTGCTTTCCCGAGAGGCACAAATTTGCTTCTCATGCAGACACAAGTATGTTTCCACGGGAGGCACAATTATTGAAGGAAATATACCCTAGAGGCAATAATAAAGTTGTTATTTATATTTCCTTATATCATGATAAATGTTTATTATTCATGCTAGAATTGTATTAGCCGAAAACTTAGTACATGTGTGAATACATAGACAAACAGAGTGTCCCTACACTACAAAAAAATACACTTCCGTGATGATACGTGTTTGTCACAGTCGGTCGCGTTTTTTGTCATGCATGTACATCCATGACAAATTTATGACATAATCAAGATAGTCATACGTGTGCTGTCGTAGAAGTGTTCCATGACATTACGAAAATTATCATCACGGAAGTGTCCACTTCCATGACGATAAATCGCGCGTCACAGAAGTGCTTTCATCAAGGGGTGACCGACACGTGGCATCTACCGTAACGGAACGCCGTTAAGCTATCGGGTCGGGTTTTGGATCCGATAACCCGTTAACAGCCCCGACCAATGGGGATTTTCCACGTGTAAAATCATCATTGGATGGAGGAAACACGTGTTGGCTCACCGCTGGGACAGATGTCATCCACTCATTGGACAGAAGGCGCCTATGATACGTCGACACGTGGCACGGCCCAACAACTTTAATTGGGCCGGCCCAATTAAAGGCCCACAAGTTTTGCGGACCATAATGGGCCGGCCCAGCTAAAGGCCCACAAGATTTTGCGGACCATAATGGGCCGGCCCAGCTAAAGGCCCACGAGATTTTATGAAGCCACAATGGGCCGACCTGTAAAGGCCCACAAGATTTTGCGGGCCATAATGGGCCGCCCAGCTAAAGGCGCACAATATTTTGTGTGCCATAATGGGCCGCCTGTAAAGGCCCACAAGATTCTTATGGATCATAATGGGCCTGCCCACTTAAGGCCCACGAGATTGCCGACATTAATGGGCGGCCCACTGTAGGCCCACAAGATTTTGAGGACCCTAGTAGGCGGCCCATTAACTGTTGCCATGTTTTGGGCCAAATGTTGCCCATATCGATCCGGCCCATTAATGGCCTGCCACGTTCCGGTCCTAAAAGTGGCCCATATGAGATCCGGCCCGTTACAAGCCTACCACGTTCTGGGCCAAATTACGGCCCAAATCAGGTCCGGCCCTTTAAGAGGCTTTGGGCTCAATTATGGCCCATATAAAATTCGGCCCGGCAACTGGACAATATGCTTTTGGGCCCACTTGCTAAATGCCCACTTAGTAATTAGGCCTGATATTAATTTTGGCTTGTTAAGGGCCTGTTTAACATTTCGGCCCTATATTAATTTCGGCTGTTAAAAGCCCGTCATATAGTTGGGCCTAACTACGGTCCGATTGCATCCGCCCGCTCATGACCGATATCCGATTGGGCCAAATAAGGACCGAGACAATTTTGGCTCGTTAAAAGCCCGTGATTTGATTCGCACAATCATGGGTCGGGTTCATTTCGGGCTGCCGCCGCCCGTGAGCTGTTCGCACGCTTCGGGCCAAACCTACATCGTGATTGCATGACGCCCGATTATGTACCGTAATTTTACGGTTTGGACGGTTTATCGCGAAGACAGGATATATATACAGTAAAATAACTGCAACATCGTGAATAAGAAAAAACCTAGACTATACAATAAAGTAACTACGACATATTACATCAATCGGGCATCAAAGTTCGCCACTATGATAATAAAGCACAAGCGATCAAATATTACATACACTAGGCATCAAAGATCGCCACCAATTGCAAATAAACACGCCGACAAAATAATATACAAAACCGACAACACTTCAATAGAGTTCAAGAAAGGTTAGCCCTCTGGGAGCTGCAACAAGCAAGCACGGTGAGCAAGATGATGAGATCGCGCTTGTTCAACACTTATATCTTCCTTACTCAAAGATAAACAAGCGAGACAGATGACAGGTTTTGCACGTAAAAGTATCAAGGTTGACAATTCATCACGTTTCTTCGATTTAATAAAGTGACACAGTTTAAAATTGCATTAACACAATATGGTATTGTTCAGGTCAAGACATGGCAGGAAATGACATTGTGAAGGAGTTGGCAGCTTCACGACAACACCGGATTACAGATCAAGAACTCGTAAGTATCAATGGTTATTGTGCTGTCAATTTATACCATTTCAGATTGGCAAATAAAGGACGGTTTAAATAATAGTAGAATGATATGACATTGTTCATAGTTAAGACATAGCAGAATATGACATTGTCTGTGTAGTGGGTAGGTTCACCACACCACCGGATTATGGATGAAGAATGTAAGCATACATGCAAAGGCAAAAGAAGATCACTTGCTCAGATAGTTTAATTTACATGGTATGAAGAAGGAACTTGGTTGTACAACTGAAAACTTAAATTGAGAAAGGACAAACTTTTGTTTATGAACTACATAATAAACTTTAAATAAGCAATTTGATGCAAACACAAAAAATAAACAGATGTTGCAGTCATGCCTAACCAAATATATACAACAAAGTTTGAAGGCTTAAGATGGACAAACTTACATTATTGGTGAAGACAGGCTCTATAAAGGCCTTGTCCATGCTGATGGGGGGGGGGCAATTCAAGAAGTTTACCATAGAATCTTCTTCAAAAGCATTGCCTTTATTCTATATTTTATTAAGAGTAAATATAGATGTGATAATATACGAAAAAATGGAGAATATTGAAGATAAGATGAAGAGTGATGCTACATAACCAAGTAGCTATAAATGTAAGTGCAGCGATACAAGCAAAAGGTACAGCCAAGAGAAATGTACAGCTAAACTTCTTCAGTACCAACCTTATGGTAAGATCAAATACAGATATGATGTGTAGAAAATGGAGGGCAAATGAAAATAAGCTGTAGAGTGATGGTACATGAACAACTACTCATCAATATAAGTACCTTCGATAAAGGACAACATGTACTTACAAGAACAATGCAGAGCTAAAAACATTGGTATTGATATATTCTACACTAATGTAACCATTAATACAGATCGATAATTTGAGCGAACAATTGATAAGCAAGCTATCATGCATACTGCTGTCACATAATGAACCAGTATGTATGCAAGTACAGTGATACAGACAACAGTACTAACAAGAGCAAAGCAGCGAGCAGCATATTTGCGATATCCTCGTCGTTCTTTCAAACCGAATTCTTCTTCGAGCAGATTTCCGCAAAAAGATCCGTAAGGCACATGTAAAAAGTAGAAGTTCAAATTGTCATGTGATTTCATAGACAATACCTCATCCTCGAACGAGACGAAGGCATAACAAGGTTTTTCCATTCAATGTCTTCTAAATTTAGCACAGGAGACTTCACCGAATTTTGTTTATAGACTTGCCATCAAAGTGTGAATTCCTCGTAACACCGACACTCCTGCAATGCTTCCTTGAAAAGCACAAGCAAGCTTTACTCGTCATGACTATCCAGATTGACCTCGCCTAGTTACAACAACGTAATGTAAATCATTGATGTGTTCAATCAGCAGAAAAACAGGAAAATAATAACCATGAATAATAGCACTTACACGTAAGTTGGACAGAAGATGTGAAAATGGTGTTTTCTTCACTGTAATCTTCCCATGATGGGAATATATGCACGTAGTCCCTAACAACATTGAAAGCATTCTCTTTAAATCTGGGAATAAATGGAATGGGGTTCCAATCTGCAGGAATTGGCCGTCTCTGCAGCTTGGGATAGGTCTTCGGCGGTGGACTTGCTGTACTTTTTTTGTTGGAGTGGGACTTCTCTGTGGTACAGCCGGTGCTATGGCAAATGAAATCGGTATACATTTTGCTGGAGTGCAGGTCCCGTGTGGTGGGGCTAGTGGTGTGGCCAATGAAGTATGGGTACAGTCTGCTTGGAGTCGGTCCTACGCTTTGTGTCACCGGTTGTACATCCAATATAAGTGGGGTGTTGTCTGATTTCTTCGGCACCACCATGTTTTTCAAGGACTTTGCTGGTGCTCCTTCAGGTTCTGCAATCACCCTCTTTGATGTCTGATGCACAAGGACAACATTTGAGTGGAAAAACATGGATGTTTTGCACGTAAAAGTATCAAGGTTTATAATTCATCACATTTCTTATCGATTTAATAAAGTGACACAGTTTAAAATTGCATTAACACAATATGGTATTGTTCAGGTCAAGACATGGCAGGAAATGACATTGTGAAGGAGTTGGCCTTCAATGACAACACCGGATTACGATCAAGAACTCATAAGTATCAATGGTTAGTGTGTCAATTTATACCATTTCAGATTGGCAAATAAAGAGACGGTTTAAATAATAGTAGAATGATATGACATTGTTCATAGTTAAGACATTGCAGAATATGACATTGTGTCAGTAGTGGGTAGGTTCACCACACCACCGGATTATGGATGAAGAATGTATATACATGCAAAGGCAAAAGAAGATCACTTGCTCAGATAGTTTAATTTACATGGTATGAAGAAGGAACTTGGTTGTACAACTGAAAACTTAAATTGAGAAAGGACAAACTTTTGTTTATGAACTACATAATAAACTTTAAATAAGCAATTTGATGCAAACACAAAAAATAAACAGATGTTGCAACCATGCCTAACCAAATATATACAACAAAGTTTGAAGGCTTGAGATGGACAAACTTACATTATTGGTGAAGACAGCTCTATAAAGGCCTTGTCCATGCCGATGGGGGCAATTCAAGAAGTTTACCATAGAATCTTCTTCAAAAGCATTGCCTTTATTCTACATTTTGTTAAGAGTAAATATAGATGTGATAATATACTAAAAAATGGAGAATATTTAAGATAAGATGAAGAGTGATGCTACATAACCAAGTAGCTATAAATGTAAGTGCAGCGATACAAGCAAAAGGTACAGCCAAGAGCAATGCACAACTAAACTTCTTCAAGACCAACCTTATGGTAAGAGTAAATATAGATCTGATGTGTAGAAAATGGAGGCAAAGGAAAATAAGTCAGAGAGTGATGGTACATGAACAACTACTCACATTATAAGTACACCGATAAAGGACAACATGTACTTACAAGAACAATGCAGAGCTAAAAACATTGGCATTGATATATTCTACACTAATGTAACCATTCATACAGATCGATAATTTGAGCGTAACAATTGATAAGCAAGCTATCATGCATACTGCTGTCACATAATGAACTGTATGTATGCAAGTACAAAGGATACAGACAACAGTACTAACAAGAGCAAAGCAGCGCAGCATATTTATGATATCCTCGTCGTTTTTTCAAACCGAATTCTTCTTCGAGCAGATTTCCGCAAAAAGATCCGTAAGGCACATGTAAAAAGTAGAAGTTCAAATTGTCATGTGATTTCATAGACAATACTCATCCCGAACGAGACCAAGGCATAACAAGGTTTTTCCATTCAATGTCTTCTAAATTTAGCATGAGACTTCACCGAATTTTGTTTATAGACTTGCCATCAAAGTGTGATTTCTCAGTAACACCGACATCCTGCAATGCTTCCTTGAAAAGCACAAGCAAGCTTTATCTCATGACTATCCAGATTGACCTCGCCTAGTTACAACAATGTAATGTAAATCATTGATGTGTTCAATCAGCAGTAAAACAGGAAAATAATAACCATGAATAATAGCACTTACACGTAAGTTGGACAGAAGATGTGAAATGGTGTTTGTCTTCACTATAATCTTCCCATGATGGGAATATATGCACGTAGTCCCTAACAACATTGAAAGCATTGTCTTTAAACTGGGAATAAATGGAATGGGGTTCCAATCTGCAGGAATTGGCCGCCTCGCAGCTTGGGATAGGTCTTCGCCGTGGACTTGCTGCACTTTTTGTTGGAGGATTTTTCTGTGGTACAGCTGGTGCTATGGCAAATGAAATCGGTATACCTTTTGCTGGAGTGCAGGTCCTGTGGTGGGGCTAGTGGTGTGGCCAAGGAAGTATGGGTACAAATCACCGAGTCGGTCCTACGCTTTTGTGTCACCGGTTGTACATCCAATATAAGTGGGTGTTGTCGATTTCTTCAGCACCACCATGTTTTTCAAGGACTTTGCTGGTGCTCCTTCAGTTTCGCAATCACCCTCTTTGATGTCCGATGCACAAGAACAACATTTGAGTGGAAAAACATGGTATGATGACAGATGGAATATGTATTGATAATGGATGGGCATGGCATCTCGACATATATGATGAGTAAACTATAGATGGCGTGCAACAAAGTAGAAGAAATGCAAGACAACATATGCAAGATACCCGCAATCAATAAAACATTGCTAAATTAGAATAGGCACCTTGATGGGTGAACAGACATGCCATCTTCCTTTGACTCCTCGAGGTTAGAATAGTCATTAGGATCATATTCTCAACAAGAATCAACATGTGGGGAGCGATGAGTTTCATTGTATCCGAATGGCACTCAATGCCTTGGTGCCAATTTTGTAAGTCATTGCAGTGTTTAGCTTCAAGAGTGGATCTGCTAGTGTGACACAAAGCAGCTACACGATCATAGTGTAGATATAACGGAAAACCTTAAGCATCGAGTAAAATCAGCAAAGTGGAACTTTCTCGGAATATATGTGCTAGTATTGCAGACGGCTAGAAAGGCTTCGGATACCAGCTCTCTTCAAGTGAAGGTGCGGTAATCGTTAATATCAGTAACTCTCAAAGGCACACAGCTCCCCGCATTTCTTGCTATTCTTATAGGATTCAAGTGGGCAGGCCACTACATTCCTATTCCTATGTTTACAAGATCCTACGAATCAAAGAGGCTCAAAGTGTCCATCACAACCAACCGTATAGACCTCTACACCGCAAATGTCCCTCGCCATCTTCAAGACAAGGAACATACTGATTATTAGCATATTCCTCCGCTCCAAAATATAAGTCTTGGTAGAGATTTCCACTATGGATCACATATGATGTATCCAGATATATTTTAGAGTGTAGATTCACCATTTTGCTCCATATGTAGTCCATGGTGGAATCTATACAAAGACTTGTATTTAGGAACGGAGAGAGTACATATTAAAGAAGAACGGAAGAGGAACATGGTAAAGAAGAGCAAGCAGATTTTGGATAATAAATGTTGGTTGCGCAGTGTCCACATTATGATGAACCAGAGCGCATTAAGAATGCAACTCCCACTGTCTCGACCATTTCAAAGGTTGGATGAAGATCCCACGCCTCCTAACCCTTCTTCTTCCTCGCTCGATTCTTCCCATACGTGCATCATCAAGACGGGTCAGCCGGCCGACCACCGCCCCCAACCGCCAGTGTTCCTCCGCCACCCCACCCCCCACCGCCCCCAACTGCCAGTTCTCCGCCACCCCCACCCCCACCATGAGGCCCCACAACCACCCGAGCCCCTTCGATCGCACCGCGAACTCCGCGAAGCTCAAAATCGATCGACCCAATTTTGAAATTTAGTCTATGTGATTTAACTAGTGTGGAATATAAAAGGAAAACCATAAGCATTGGGAGTATAGTGTTGAGCGTGCCATGGCGGATCCAAGGTGCAAACGGACAAAGGCAACTTCGCAACCAAGACAAGAAATCAGAGTAAAGCAAAGGCGATCTATTTTCTTGCTTCGATAAATAAGTTGAGAAGATATTAAAGAGTACCGCCTGTGCGGCGCTGTATGCATCTGCTGAGAATTTGATTTGCAAGGCGGTAGCGATGGTGTCGGCGGCGTGGAAGCAGATCTAGGAGGGTAGACGGTGGCAAGGGGTGCAGTGGACGAGACGGTCAGAGGAGCGGCGCCGCAAGGTGGACGACGGCGGGATGAAGCGAGAGGACGGATGCAAGGATCCCGTCCAAGGCGTGATGAGAGAGGTCGATCTCTTGTAATGGACGGCGGTGTCTGGGTATCAGCTCCGCATGGTGGAGGAGGACGGAGGTGGATGGGTGGCGGACGCCCATGGACGGAGGAGGGTGGGGTGGAGAGGGTGTTTTGGCGCCACGGAGTATGAATGGGGAAAAGGGAGGTAGAGAGGAAGGGGGAACCATGTATTCAGTATGCGCTTGTCTCAAATGCGAGGAAATTTACAAACTTAGCCCCTGCTTCAAATTTCTACTACATCACAACAACATTAGTCGGTTGGGGATAGGACGGTAATCTCAAGATACACCAATATTTGCCAACTAGAGTTTGTTTTTGGCGCCCACCGTATGAATATGAATCGGGGGAGTCGATTTCGCCGAGGACACACTGTGTTTTGGCGCCCACCGTATGAATCCGGGTGAGAGGCTTACCCACGCTTGGGTGAAATTACAAACCTACCCCTATCGAAACCTATAGAAATCCAGCAGATAGGCTTTGCATGGCAGGATAGGCGTGAGTGATTTCCATCTCGCAGATTTTGGTTTCAAGGTTATCGCGATTTTCCCCGCTTCGCTCAAATTTTGCAGAGTGCACGCCATCGTACAACTCAATTTGAACTGCTTGTATTCTATTTTTTCAAGGGATCCATTTTCAATTGGAATTACATTCTATATACATCATTTTTTATATATACTTTCAAAAGCACAACAAAGAATTCTGCCCTTTATATGTATAATATGATTTACAAATACAACGATCTTGGAATCTTAAGGTTGAATTCAAAAAATTAACCAAATTATGTTCTACTAAAATGTATGGATCAAGAATACCTACATATTAAATAACATAGATGTGCGTGAATTCATATGAGTATGCATGTTTGATAGATCAATTTTGGTTCGAGTATGGATTACATGTATCATCATCTCAATTCAAATATTTGAATCCTTTTTGTTCACTCCTTTCACGCCCATCTCTCTCGCATGCATGCTCCTTCAGTAGCTATCACTCTCTTTTCTCCAGCTCACCAAGACGCTCACTTCATGTTTCTCCTATCCTCGCAAACATGGTCTCTCGACGCCTCCCTTGAGAAGTGTCACACTCTCCCTATCATTATACATTACACGGTTTTCATTATCTCTCACGCTCTCACTGTTCTCTGTACTTGCACCTAAGCTTTTTTTCACCGCCACACACACAGTCTCCACTGCCTTTCACTTTGTCTTTCTCTCTATGGGATTCTCTCACACACCCTATATGTCTCTACATATGACTCATACCACTAAAATTACTCTCTCTCTCTCTCTCTCTCTCTCCTGAGACACAACATTTGTTGCGGTCTCCTTTCGCTCCATCCCAAATCGACATTATTCATTTGTTTACCGATCGACAACCCCGACTACCGCTCCTCTCTCTCTCTCACACACACACACACACACACACACACACACACACACACACACACAACTCCTGCTTCCACTCCCTTCCCGACCACCGCCTCTCTCTCACACACACAAAACTCTCGCTGCAGACTCGACTGTGATTTCTCTCACAAACATTTATCGACTAGCTAGCCTCTAGATAGGTTTATACACCCACACACTCATGCTTCCACCATCGCATACATGTCTCTCTCCTCCCTTGTATCTATGTAGATTTTTCTTCCCTTCTCGAGACACGCCTCTCGATCGCACACACACACTATCGCCTCATTTTAAGCTGATACCTATCGCACACACACTCCTTTGTGTCTTGTCACACATGCACTGGGCCCTCCTCCACTCTCCCTCTCTCTCACACACACATGGGCTTTTGCAACAACTAGCAAGATGCCCATGCATTGTACGGAACATCAAGATGCATTTGTATGAGTAGTTTATCTTGTAAAAGGATGAACGAGGGAAGGCCTTATTTGCAAATGTGAGAGGGTGTGGGTATCTTTTTAAAATTGTTATAGTTTCTTTCTATCCGTCAGATATAGATCGACGTTTATATTGCAGGATGGCAGGCACACCATCATCACCGACAATGCTTTTTATAAGAGTAGGGATAAAAATAGAGTTGGTGATGATGGTGGGCCTGCCATCCTGCAATGTAGGTCGTCCGATTTATATCTCGACGGATAGGAAGGAAAATATGGCAATTTACCCGCACTCTTCACCACATTTGCAGATAAGGCCTTCCTCGCTCATCCTTTTCTCCCACAAGATCTTGATGTTCGCGCAACGCACGGGCATCTTGCTAGTAAGAGTAGAAATTAGACATATACCACTTCTAATCTTGAAACCAACAACATTCCTCCCTTATCTCATCAAAACGCCAAAGGAATATATTTTGAGTGAAACATAACATATTTTTAGTGATATACGATTTCAAAACTAGACTTTTTTCTATCAAATCGGTGAATATGTAATAATCTACTTTGATCGTGGGCAACGCATTGGCACATTGCTAGTAGTTATTATAATTTTTGGACACCGCATAAACGGTGGAGTACATATACGAAGAGAAGAGGCGACGCACGCAATCGGCCTCTCGCTGTCTCGCACACATGAGTGTTACGTAAGGCGACGTTAACAAATAAACCCTAAAACCCTAGGTGCACGATTGCTGCATTCGCGGGTACCGGATACGGGTGGAGCACCTTTGTAGGAATAGTCAGCTCATGGTGATAATTTGATCCGAGGAGTTGATGGTCGGGACCACAGTGAACGACTTGAGCGCGGTGGCTCGCCAGCTTGCCACACATCGAGTAGCCACGCTTAAAATATCGCTTTTTAGCGGGTTAAGAGTTCCGATTTTCAATGGCGCGCTATAAGTAGTAAGTAGTTTTAGAACGATTGGTATGGAGAGAAAATGGAATTCATAGTACTACGTACTCTCCTTGGCGATGGTTGTATGGTTTTTTTTGCGATGGAGGTTTTATGGGTTTATGTTGCAGATGTTGAACCTGGTAGTTCTAGGGCAAATACTATGGTTTAGATTTAGATGCTGGTTTTCAAGAATGAAAATCGAAGGGGAAACCCTTCTTGATTAAAAACTACTACCTCCATTCTGGTTTACTAGTCCCCATCGTATTTTGGGTCAAAGTTTGTCCATGAATTTTACTTGTAAATGTGAATGGAAAACGAGATTTTGTTATACCCAAACAAAAAGGACTGGAGGGAGTGATTGCTCGACACGGACGCGACCTCTCATAGCGCAGGCATTGAACTGGCGCCACCGCCAAGAGGGTCAGACTCGCCGCAGTCTCGGCCGAGCACGCCTCCTGCGCAAGGCAACCAGCTTATGCCTTCATTGAATCCAAGGTGTGCCGGCAACACGCCACGCCCTTCCATGAGCAGCAGGCATTTTAGAACACAAAAATGACTAAAATATAATTAATTTACGCATGGTCTTGACTTGTTGTGCTCGACCGTAGCAGGAACTAGTAGAGGTTTTTCTTTATTTATAACTCTCCTCACATTTTTTGGCTTTGAAATGAATCATGGTTGTGGACATTATGTATGAAATGTGCAGATATTTGTGAACATGAGTTTGATGTGGAAGTTGAACTTGGAATGTTGGGCTTATGCGTGAACTATACCATGTCCAATGCTTCATCTGTTATTGTTTGGAAAGTAATTTTGTTATTACATGACCCAAAAAACATTTTGTGCCACATCAGAGATGCACGGACATCACAACAGCATGCTGACTGGATAAACATTTGAACCTAGCTATTATGAAGGAAATTTTGTATTGACAACAGTTTTAGATAGCAGGAGACGCCTAGCCTGCTCTGCCTCGCTAGCTTATTTCTCGCTTCTTCCATCTCTTCTTTGGCTTGGGTGAAGAGAGCATCCGATTGCTCTTTTCGCTTCTTCAGAACTCAGCTACATTCTCAAGGGCTGCTGCAAGCTTTCTTTCAGCCTTTACTAATGCCACGAGGACACGAACAGCTGATTTACTCCACCTGCTTGTGTGTAATCCAAGATCATCTCGGAATTTGCACCTTGTGTCTAATCCAAGATCATTAGGAACTGGAACCTTGTGTGTAATCCAGCCTCATTTTGGAAACATGATCTCGAGGTTGACCATACTTCCTCCTCGCAGGAACTGCATCCCGACATGAAGTTACTTTTTTTAGATCAATACTCGAGCAACCTAGATCCATTTAGTAGAAGCCGATAAACATAACTCGGAGAAGTGAATTCAAAAGGAAAAAATATAAAACAGACTACAAGGTGAGAACACCCACTTCCTACATCAAGCTAAAAACAAAAGCATTAGGACGATTAAGACTCTTCTTATTACACATCAAAGAACACCACGCTTAAGAGAAACAAAACTACAACATATACACATCAAGAACACGAGGCTACACGAAAGTAATTGAAAGGGTGTTACTTACCAAAGCTCGCTTTACAGGTTTGGTGCAGCTCCTCTTTAACTTGCCACGCCCTTGAAGATGTCCCGAATATCCCGTGTTTGGTCTTCATTGCTCCTCCGCATGTTCAGACTCGTGGTTTTAAAATCTCAACATGGCAAGAAAAATATACTACTAGTAATACTCAAGATCTTGTGGGCAACATTAAAGCACTGCCTGCCATGTTAGAGCATCTCCAACAGAATCGCAACGCGGGCGCTTAAAAAGCTTTACAAAGGTTGAGATCGAGAAGTAGATAGAGTAGAGGATAGTTCTCAACATAGATAGATAAAAAAGATAATTCAACTACTCCTCGTCGTCCAACTCCTCCTCGGTGATGTCCTCCTCCGACGCTTGATCAGAGGCGTGAAGATACCGATCATCGCCGGATTCCTGTGGCGACGCTGCTCCTAGCCTCATGTTGAATTGAGCATCCGCTTTCTCCTACGCTTGTCCTCGCGATAGGCGGCTCGCCCGCCTCCTCTTATCCCTCTCCGCCTCCTTTGCGCAGAGAACTCGTGCTCGCTGATGATGTCCTGCGGGAAGTGTTGGCGCCACAACGCCATGGCTTCTCGTCCATCTCGGCGATGCCGAGACGGTGCTCCCGCCCGTTGTCGCGACGATCTTCGCCGGTGCTAAGCCGCAACAGAGGCGTGAGCTCCGCGCCGCCCCGCTCGCCGGCACGCTGGGGAAGTTCAATGTTCTATGAGGCCACCAGAGTCGCCACGCCGCTGTCGCACATGCGGGCGGCCTCATTGGCGGTGTCGAAATTGCCGAGGCCGAGGCGCATCCCGCTGAACCGGATCTCGCGGAGAAGCCGCCGAGGGGCGCGCGCGACGCCGCAAAGATCCCCTGTTTTCGCGCGACGCGGGCGGCATGGCAGCGCGGGCGGCGAGGTGAAAATGAGCGGGAGAGAGCGGTGGCAAGGCATGAGTGGTGGAGGCGTTGATTTTATAAAGCGCGCCGGACGCCGGCGCCAAAACTAGCGCACGCCCGCCGCTTTTTCCTGCATGCGATCCTTTCCCCGATGTCTCTGCTATCTCTACTTCTTCTCTACTGTTATATTTATTTAATATTTAATATTTAATATTTATCTCTACTTCCTTTACTGTCTACTTTTTTTCTCTATACTTTTTTTCTTGCAATATAGGTCATCCGATTTATATCTCGCAGATAGGAAGGAAACAAATGGGAATTTTGCAAAAGATACCCATACCCTCTCTAGATTTGCAAATAAGGCCTTCCTCGCTCATCCTTTTCTCCCACAAGATAAACTACTCATACAATGCATCTTGATGCGCAACGATGGGCATCTTGCTAGTTCTAAAACCTTTCCATCATTTGCCACACTACATGTTGCGATGAAAACCTACCAAGCACAAAGACGATACAGAGCGACGCACAATTACAAGCTGATATTCTTTGGACAATGGAGGCTATAACCAATTACTTTTACGGGAACAATAGCACCCAGGAAATTTGAAGGGTAGGTATGAACAAAATTGAACTGCACATGTATCGCTAAGTGATTCAATACACACATTACCAATCGAGGAGGAGAACGATGGTCGCGCTGGCCTCTGTGAGTCATGGTCGGCAACGGAGTCAGTTCATTGTCCACGACGGTGGTACTCTGCGCTTGGCGCCGGCTTCCGGGAAGCAGATCCGAGACCGTGGAAGACGATCCGGGAAGAGGCTCCGTGTACGACAACGACGGTGGACCGCTCCAATGCGGCATACGAGGTCGCCGATGAGGCAGATGCGCCATGGTGGAGGAGTGCGCCGATGTAAAGGGAGGAGCACGAAGGCTGGGTGCCATGGAGAAGTCTATTTTGCGGGGATAGAAAATGGGAGTATTCAGGTGTACTACTGGGTGCCGGGTAGGGTGAACCTGAAGTTACAAAACAGCCCCTACCAAGCGCCATCCGTAGGCCTGTTCCAAGGCTATGATGGTAACTTCCCACTACTCGAATCAGGGTCGCGGAGATTTTCCCACGACCTCAAAATTTTGTGACACCGACTCCCGTGTGGCGGTTGAGTGATTCGCTAAGCAACTAGCTAGTAGTAGTAGTAAACTCTGCATATTAGGTTTGATCAAGTCAAACTTCCTAAAGTTTGACCAAGTTTATAGAAAATATAAACATTTACCATAACAAATATGTATGATGTGAAAGTACATTCAATAATGAATCTAATGGTATTTATTTGTTATTGTATATGTTAATATTTTTGTTATAAGCTTTCCGAGAGTTTACAAAACTTGACTTTGACCAATGCTAATACGCTGACTTAAATAAAAACGGAGGAGTACACATTTGTTTTCTTAGTTTGTAGTGAACTAATCATTTGTTGAAATTGTGAAATAAATATATTAGGCTATTGACTTCAATGTAATGGTCTATACAATTCAATAGTTACAATCATTGTCTAATCCCAAGATGTATACAAGGTCTATAGTACTTCACAACATGCTCAAACTCACATAATCCCAAAGGAAATGAGAATCTAAATGCATTTCATAGTTATTACTTTGTAGGATGCAACAAAATGACCATAACTCTACATCAGCCATTGGCCCTGTTTGGATACTCTAACACGCTTAGAGTTAGAGTTATTTTCAACCCACTCTAACCCAAATAAGCACCTCTCCACCGGGATAGTTGGGTTAGATGGAACTAACCATCTAACCCTCCTGTTTGGATACTTTTGGGTTATTTGAGCCACCAACTAACCCAAACTAGCTCTAACCCCATGATCCAAATAGGACCATTATAGAAGCAACATTTTGACATATCCCAATGTGTGAATGAAACATGCAGAGAGAGCTTTTGAAGATGGAGCAGATAGGGTGGGAAAGATTGTATGTATGTGGACGAGAGAGTAGGAGACAAACCTAACGAGACAGAGGGAGAGAGATAGAGAGAGAAAGAGAGAGGAAGAAGTTAGGTCTGTGAGAAAGATGGAGACATGTAATATACGTGAGATGCATGCATCCAGATTCTGTATACGTGGAAGGAGAAGAGACAACATGTTTGATGAGAGAGCTGGAAAAAATGGACGAGAGGGGAAGGATCTCGTGGGTTGAGGGATTGACAATTTTGTGCGGGGGAGAGAGGGATTGGTAATTTTGTGCAAGAGAGAGAGAGGGGGTGGAGGAGTCACCAGCCGTCGTCACATCACCCTTCCAAATGACCCCATTCTCTAGTGCGGTGTGGTCGCTGCCTTCGATCTGCTCGATGCCCTCTTTGAAGATTGAGGTGTTGTGCATGTTGGGGTGCAAAGAAGCACAAGCGAGAGTGGTCGCCGATAACCTTGGATGGGGATGAATTGTGTGCTCGGGGAGTGTGTGTGTGTGTGTGTGTGTGTGTGTGTGTGTGTGTGTGTGTGTGTGTGTGTGTGTGTGTGTGTGTGTGAGAGAGAGAGAGAGAGATATTGAGAGAAACAAACCTAAGGAGAGAAATGGGTATTCACAAAGAGATTGTGCGGGCCTTGAGGTGGGCAGGGGCCGAGTGAGGGTGTCAAATGTGCGCATTGATGCATGTGTTGCATGCACTCGCAGTGAGGGACTGGACGAATCGAGAGAGATGGTTGTTGTGTTATGGATGCTCTCTCTCTCTCTCTCTCTCTCTCTCTCTCTCTCTCTCTCTCACACACACACACACACACACAAGTAAACTAGAAGACCGCTCTCTCATGTATACACAACGATCGACATATCTGCCTATGTCTCACTCATGCATGATCATTTGCACATTCACACCTCTCTATGTCTCAGATCACACGCACACCGCTCCACATTGCCCTTCCGCCACAACACACATATGGACACATACACGCTCTCTCTCACACACACACACAAAATCAGTATTAAAAAACTAGGGCGCACCTAAAACGCCCAAATCCAAATAAACACGAATCGGAGCTAAATTCAAATATATGGAAATATTGCAGCGCCAAGAACTTTCCAGGAAAAAAGTTGAGTAATATTCGAGGATTGTTTTCACACACACAAAAGGTTCGTGGATGTCCTTCGAGCGACACGGTGACGCACTGCTTGATCGATCAGCGCGCATGCAGTTCACGCGCTTGCACAGGATTCCGTGATCGTGGCTGTGGTACTAACTAATAAAAGCGCTGCCTAAGTCTAATGTTTACGGTACTAGTACGGTTTTCTTTTAATTTTGACCAACCTTATATAAAACTAAAGTAAGCTCCCACACGACACTCATCAATATGCCGCCGCCGCCGTTGTGCATGCCGGCGCCACCGCTTAGGGCCAACAATTTCTTGCTGAGCACCGCCGTGTCGCTGCCATCCTCGTGCCATGGAGCCAAGGCTCGCCCGCCACGTCGCCTGCAGTCCTCCTCGCGATGCCGCCAAGGCTGCCAAGCACGCGAGCAGCTGGTGGAGCCGCATCTATGCATGCAGCATACGAAGAGGAGGACGAAGCGCATGCTCCAAAGACGCCGGCGAGGAGGAACTAGCGTTTCATTGTCGCTCGCCGCCAGCGGAGGAGGCGCGCATGGTGGCTGTCGCGTGGAAGCCGGTCGCTACAAGTGTCGAGCCCGCAAACCGGTGCGGACGCTGAATCTACCTTCGAGACCTTGAATGCCACGTGATCCTGCAACTGATGGAGCAATTTGGGTCACCGACTCATGTGAGCCGCTTGATGCAACATGGATGGCTAGAAGGGCTTCTTCCACCTCTTCGCCTTCTTCCTTCGCCCATCGAACTTCTTTCACAAATCGATCGACCCAAATTATACTACTAGTACGAACGTATTAAGTACAATAGGAACACGAAGATACAAGCAGTAGTACCAACTACAAGAAGAATAGTAGTAAGACATAGTACTAGTACTACTGTACGTACTAAAGAGTTCAAATAACGAGAAAGAACATACTAAACATAGTTCTGCTGGGGCCTCAAAGACAACACACCCTTGAAAATAAACTAAGCAACTAGTCAGCTTGACATCGCAGAGAACCAGCATGAGCGACGGCATCGCCACCTACTCGGAGTCCGAGTCCACGCCCTGACTTCGCCCTCGCCCCTCTTCCTCTTCCACGTCGCCGACGCTTCTTTGCTTGAACCGACACTGGCTCGCTTCTTCATCCAACCCTTGTAGATATTTAAACAAAGTTAGGCATCCATTGTTGCGTGCGATGATGTGATCTTCATCTAATGTCTTCGACTCCCATGCATGATGAAACTCGTGATGAGGTTTCTTCGCTTTAGCGAAGAAGGATCAATCATGGCTGCTGCTGTGGTCAGCATTGAAGGTTGAGAGGAGGACACCAGTTGCTTGCTTCGGATATCGAAGGCTGGCCTACAACGATACCTATCCGATGCAGGACATCCTGTCGTTCTTAAAGCCTACAAAGAACGAATTTCACTCTTTTGTCCTTGAGGAAGTTCTTAAAATCCTGGTGTCGGTGTCAAAACCGCGGATCTCGGTAGGGGGTCCCGAATCAAGCGCCTAGGCGATGGTAACAAGAGACAAGGGACACGATGTTTTTACCCAGGTTCGGGCCCTCTCGATGGAGGTAATACTCTACTCCTGCTTGATTAATATTGATGATATGGGTAGTACAAGAGTACATCTACCATGAGATCAAGGAGGCTAAACCCTAGAAGCTAGCCTATGGTATGATTTTTGTTCGTCCTACGGACTAAAACCCTCCGGTTTATATAGACACTGGATAGGTTAGGGTTACATAGAGTCGGTTATAATGGTAGGATATCTACATATCCGTATCACCAAGCTTGCCTTCCACGCCAAGGAAAGTCCCATCCGGACACGGGACGAAGTCTTCAATCTTGTATCTTCATAGTCTTGGAGTCCGGCCGTGATGATAGTTCGCTATCCGGCACCCCTAGTCCAGACTCCTCGGTAGCCTCCTTAACCAGGCTTCAATGACGACAGTCCGGCGCGATATTGTCTTCGCATTGCAAGGCGGGTTCCTCCTTCGAATACTTCATAGAAGGTTTTGAACACAAGGATAGTGTCCGCTCGCAAAACAAGTTCCACATACCACCGTAGAGAGAATAACTTTTGCACAGATCTGCTGACGATTCCGCGGGCGTGACATCACACCACGGCCAGGCCTTTATATGAATCATTTTTACTATTCCACCTCAGCCGTTTAGCGAGGCGGTTTCCGCACGCCTTATCAAAGCATAGATCGTGCCCCTTATTCCGGGATTCCCATCAATACGGACGTGGGTAACCCAACCGTGTTCGCTGGCACGCCTCCTCTATCAAAGGCGAGTCCTAATCGACCACGGGGAGGGCTCTTGGTATTCAACCTCTTTATAATGAGACCAAGGCCCTCTTCTTTTTTACACCCTCCATCGAGTTCGCCTCGCGCTTCAAGTTCTAACACCCAAAGCTTCAGATTTAGGCGCTTCGGACCTTTGACGATGTCCGGCTCTGGCCAGCTTGGCCGATGGATGGCTTCTTCCGTCACAGAAGAAGATGTGCTAAAGCTGCGAGACGCCAGGTACCTAACCGGCGAGATTTCGCATAGGCTGCCTACTCCAGGGCAGGTCATTCCCACTCCCGAGCCCGGCGAGAGCGTGGTGTTCGTGTCACACTTCCTTCGGGGTCTAGGCTTCCCGACGGATCCCTTTGTGCGGGGGCTCATGTTTTATTATGGGCTGGATTTCCATGACTTGAATCCGGAGTCCATCCTCCATATCTCGTCATTCATTGTCGTATGCGAGGCCTTCCTCCATATTACCCCTCACTTTGGATTGTGGCTCAAGACCTTCAAGGTGGAGCCCAAGATGATCGAGGGGCAACAAGCAGAGTGCGGAGGGGCGGTCATAAGCAAGTGTGTTGATGCTCCGTGGCCCGAGGGCTCTTTTCAAGAGGAGCTTGGTTTGTGGGCAACGAGAGTGTTTTATATTACGCTCCGGGGCACCAAATGGGTGGCGCCTCGCCTTCCGCCAGTCCACCACAAAGATCTCGCATCATGGGTCAACAAGGGCCTCGACTGGGGCCGCCCAAGGACGCTCCTCATGCAGGGCCGTATTCTAGACCTCCAAGAAAGAGAGATCAATCCGGTCGCAGTGGCGCAGGTTATGTTGATTCGGCGCCTTCTGCCCTGCAAACGTCGCCCCCTCCGTCTGTGGGAATTCAATCCGGAGGGACCACGAGCTCTCCATCATTTTGTGGGTATGACACCCGTGGAGATGTATAAATTGTTCTTCAAATCACAAGAGAAGTGTCCGGACCTGACTGAGGACGCAGGGCTAAGGTGCAATCGCCCAGATACTCAAGTAAGTAGTCCTGTAACCGGACAAGCTGTTCATTCATTTATCATATATATGCCCTTTAAAGGAGCCGTTTCTTGAACAGGAGTGGATAGCCAAGGCAAAGTTAATAAGGTGTCCGGCTCCCCTCCCAGAGACCACGCCGGATCCCATGCTGGCCAAGATGTTGAAGGCCGCACCTTTTAAAGAAGGCGAAGGGGGGAGCGGGGAAGCAACTGCCTCCAGGAAGGAGACTTTCGAGGAAGGAGGGATCAAAGGTCCCACCTCCAAGGAGAGAAGAGGACCGCTTCGAAGATCCGGAGGTCAAGGCCTCAAAGAGGGAAAGAAATCTTCGCCGAGAGTCCGCGCCGAAGTAACCCAGCCGCACTGCTTCCCCAAGGGATCAGCCCTCCAATGAGCCGTAAGTAAAAAAGAAGGGTCTTGTAAATAGGGAACATCCCTGCATTTATTTTTGAAGATAACCAAAACTGTACCTTGTAGTTCGGATCTCAGCCCTTCTCGCAGAGCTCGCCTTCGGGGATCTTCTTCCGGAGATGATGGAGAGCGAACGCCCACCTGTCGCGCCTTCATGTGAGGCGACGCCCTGAGGTGTCGCCGCGAGGGTTTCTAAGTCCGCAGGCTGGAGGTCCGGCGCCAACCGGGCGTATGCGGTCGGAGGAGTCAAGGATCTGCTCGGCGAAGCGGTTATTCGTAAGATCACCGTGCTCTAATGGGTACGGTGATTAAAGAATTGCATCCGCCGAGAGCGGATTGCATGAAGCCGCCGTAAGCTTGCTGACGGGGTTCGAGGTACGCAAATATGATGTACCTTCTGACAGTTATGCATATAAAATGGACCCTATATAGATAGTAGCCCCTGAGACTCGGTATGTTGTCAAAATTGACAGCGTGCCGAGGATCATAATCTCAGTTATAACATATCGCCGCTCCTAAATAGGTGGCGGGGCGTCTGGTGGCCAGCCGGACTGATGAATATGCCGAACTAAAGCGGCAGGTTGACGAGGCGGATGCGGACATCGCGCTGGTCAATAAACGGTTTGACGAGTCACAAGGTATGTGACTTCTATGCGGACACCTGGTAAGGGAGCTTGACGCCCATACCTTACTACTTGTATGCTTAATGCAGGTGGTGCCGCTGCTGTGGAGGAGCTGTGGGCGGAGCTCGCCCGAGCTAAAGAGCAAGCCAGAAGTAGTAATGCGGCCGCTTTATGGGCGGCCGAAGAGCTAAAAGCCGAACGGGCTGCTCACTGCCGAAGCAAAGAGGCCGATATGGCCATAAAGTTGAAGAATACTACCGACTGCCAGAGGTTCTTGAAAAAAGAACGCTGCGGAGCAAGAGGGCCTGAAAAAGGCCACCGCCGAATCCAAGGATGCCCGTTCCGCTTTGAGAGCTGCCAAGGAGGAGCTGAGTCAGGCCGTGGCTATTGCGGCTGGAAAACCGTTTCTGCTGTGGAGGAAATATACGGATCTGAAGTATGCTCAGTTGGACAAGTTGTGGAGTTCGGAGGATGCCTATATGGACTTAGCGGCGAGCGCTGCAGATGCGATTGAGCACTTCCGAGGCCAAACGGGGCACAAAAGGGAAGAGCTATATTGGTCGCAATTCCATAGTCCAGAGCGTCCTCTTCCGTTGACCGATCGGTTGGCCGAATGGGCCGAGCTGAATCGATTATATGGACTTGCCATGAAGCATGTCATGACTCATTTGTGGCCAGGCGGACCCCAGCCGAAGAGTTATTTTGGTTTAGTGCAGCAGTTCCTTGGTGCGGTACCGCGACGATGCAATGAAGCGGTCGGCGCAGTATTGAGGGAGCGCTGATGGCTCGCCCGTGTCAAGACATACTGGGCGGAGATGAAGGCCACCGACGTTGCATCCCAAGATTCGGATAGAAGCCGAGTACCTGCCGAGCACTATTTTGAAGAAGTCCTGCAGGGCGCTCGTTTAATAGAGGCGCAGTGCTCGAAGGATATTATGTTTAAATGACATGTATGATTTGTGAAAACAATGTTCCAATATAATATTAGAGCTTTTTATACTTGTGCGTTCAAGTAGTAAACTACTCCCTGTGCGGCCGTTGATGTATATGTATATATAACCTGAAAGATGGCAGTCCTTCGCTTCAGCCCCCACGCACATAGTGCGGGGGTGTTTGCAAAGAAGGCGCTTTTTCACACTTAATCCAACGTCTTGGACCTATTAAGGAGGTGGCAGCATAGCAAACTAGGCAACCGGACTATAATGCTTTATCACTTTCACTTAGACATAGGAGTTCGAGGGTGGGGCGACTATATAGCCCCTGGGGGCACCGCACTCTCCGAATTCAAAAGCGTATGTGCCTGACCGAAAACTGGTCCTTCGTTAATGCGGAGGAATTCTAAACATTCCGTGAGTCATCGAGTGGTTGACCAGTCTCTCGCTATATCATGACAATCAGCTTTCGCTTTCATCGAGGTGCTCACCCGCCGAACCGGGCACAATCGCAGAGTTCTCCGGTGCCGCGTTAGCCGATAGAACGGAACATAAGGCAGCAAAACACAGGAGCCGGGCAAACCTAACATTTGACCAAAGACATGATTCGGAGCTGATGCATATAAGGCCTAACTCGAGACGCCTAATACTCCATAAGGTATTCGGTCTTTATAAAAACGGGCAGAATAATGCCCTAAGCCCCTGGTGTCCAGGTACGAGCGAAAATTCTGGTGCGGCCAATGCCAAAACACCAGCCTCCTCCTCGGTTATAGTAAAAAACTGGGGGATGTATATCAACAAGAGACAGTAAAAAAAGGTTTACGCAGGTCTTAATCAAAAGAATCTTTGCAACGGGTCCCTACTGCACGCCTCGCGCCTGTGTCTCCGCTGTCTTGATCCTCGACGGGTGTAGCACGTTTTTCATCTCAGTAAAGAGAGGAACTTAGTTTAAAAGAAAAAGATCGTATGAAAGATGTACTTCATATTAAATAAACAGAGTACGATTCAAGAAGTGAATAAAATTGAGCTTTATTGTCTCTTGTTGTACATGCATGCAGCCCTTGTATGGGGGTATGCGCTAGTAGGCGCCGGACTCGCCTAGCCGTGTCCGGGTTCAATTACCTATTCAGTGCTTTGGTTAGCGGAGCCGATTGGTGTGGGGCTGTTAAGGCAGCCTCACATTCTTCCGTGCTCGAGTGACACTTAATACTCCCTTTTAATGAGATGATGCCGCGTGGACCGGACATTTTAAGTGTAAGAGATGCATAATGCGGTATTGCGTTAAAGCGGGCGAAAGCTTCGCGTCCCAATAGTGCTTGATAGCTACTTTTAAATGGGGTGACATGGAAGACTAACTTTTCGCGACGGAAGTTGTCGGATGAACCGAACACAACTTCTAGCAGTAGGGAGCCCGTACATTGGGCATATGGGCCTGGCATTACCCCTTTGAAGGAAGTGTTGCTATGGCAAATTTTGGTTGGGTCATTGAGGGAGTCCTGGATTAGGGGGTGTCCGGATAGCCGGACTACCATCATCAGCCGAACTATCATTGGCCGGACTATCATCATTGACCGGACTCCAAGACTATGAAGATACAAGATTGAGGACTTTGCCCCGTGTCCGGATGGGACTTTCCTTGGCGTGGAAGGCAAGCTTGGCGATACGGATATGTAGATCTCCTACCATTGTAACCGACTCTATGTAACCCTAGCCCTCTCCGGTGTCTATATAAACCGGATGGCTCTAGTCCGTAGGACAGAACAACAACCCTTACAATCATACCATAGGCTAGCTTCTAGGTTTAGCCTCCTTGATCTCGTGGTAGATCCACTCTTGTAAACATCCACAATATCAATATCAATCAAGCAGGACGAGGGTTTTACCTCCATCAAGAGGGCCCGAACCTCGGGTAAAACATCGTGTCCCTTGTCTCCTGTTACCATCCGCCTAGACGCACAGCCGGGACCCCTACCCGAGATCCGCCGGTTTTGACACCGACATTGGTGCTTTCATTGATAGTTCCTCTGTGTCGTCACCGATAGGCGTGATGGCCTCTTCAATCGATAACGACGCAGTCCTGGGTGAGACTTTTCTCCCCGGACAGATCTTCGTATTCGGTGGCTTTGCACTGCGGGCCAACTCACTTGGCCATCTGGAGCAGATCGAAAGCTACGCCCCTGGCCGCCGGTCAGGTTTGAAGCTTAAACTTCACGGCCGATATCCGTGGGGACTTGATCTTCGATGGATCTGAGCCACACCGAAGCTCAGCTGGCACGATGGGCATGACCTAACTCTGCCGCCGGACAGCACCTTGGAGGCCGAACACGAATCCGCTCCGACCCATAGTCCGGAGCCGATCGCTCGGATCGAGGACGGATGGCTGGATACCACCTCGGGAGCTGCAACTTCTACGGCGATGGAGCCGAACACTTACCTTGTCCCGCATAAAGCTCATGACTCCGAGGTGCCGGACTCTCTGCCGGTCTCCGAACCTCCTGCGCCCCTGTGTGTCGAATCCGATTGGGCGCCGATCATGGAATTCACCGCTGCGGACATCTTTCAGCACTCGCCCTTTGGCGATATCATAAATTCACTAAAGCATCTCTCGCTATCCGGAGAGCCCTGGCCGAACTACGGCCGGATGGTTGGGACGCGGACGAAGAAGAAATTCAGAGCCCACCCACCACCCACTTCAGAGCCACCGTCGATGATTTAACCGACGACTTCAACTACGACTCAAGACATCGACAGTATGGACGGCGATGCGGAGACTACCAAGAACCAAAGGCCTACAGACACCGGAAGACCACCTCGTCATACGACATATACATGGTGGACACCCCAAAAGATGGGGACGGCGAAGAAGCAACGGAGGCCGATTCCTTAAAGAAACAGCCCAAGCGCCCGACGTCGTGGCGCCGCTCTAAATCCCGCCACGACAAGAATGGAGATTCCGCACAGAGATAATAACACCCAAGAAAGTGCCGAAGACAACTCCTCCAAAGACGATCCAGCGAGGAGGAGGCGAAGCAAGCCCTCACGAGAGGCGGCGCATTTAAGACGTCGAGGATGACAATTACTTACCTCCTCCGAGACGAGGCAAGCCTCGACGACGATTTAATTCGTCGTGCTGAGGATCCCGTCGAACAAGAGCGCTTTGAGACGCAGGCTAATAGCCACGACAAACAGCCTAAAGAAAAGCAGCAACAACTTCAAGCTGATCAAGACCCATCTTGCCGACAGATGGACCGAGGTCCTCGCGTCAAGAGTATGAACTCGAACGCCCTCCAAAAGTTACCCAAAATGCAAGTTGCTCCCCGATTAGAGGAGGAAGCGTACAAACCTGCATCACCAGCGCTGTACGGCAGACCGACCACCTCATGGCTAAGACAGAGAGGCGCAAGCCCTCCACCAAAACCGCACTCGGCATCGCTCAAAAAGCATGAAGCCATGGGGAACGCGCGGACTTAAGTAGATATATTGGAGGACAAGGCAAGACAATCCAGATCTATCTATGGATCACGTGGGTGCCCCAAGACCCACGATGAATACCGTCGCGCGAAGATAAAACTACTCCGCCGGGCGAACACAGCAGCACAACGCCTCTCGAGCTATGTCGCGATATTGCTCAATACTGAGGCGCCAGACACCCGCTATGCTTCACCGACGAAGTAATGGATCATCAAATCCTCAAGGGTTTAAACCCGTTAATATCGAATCCTACGATGGCACAACAGACCCAGCGGTTTGGATTGAGGATTATCTCCTCCATATACATATGGCCCGCGGCGGCGCATCTTCACGCCATCAAATATCTCCCGCAAGCTCAAAGGACCAGCCCGGCATTGGCTTAACAGCCTGCCCGCAGAGTCAATTGATGTTGGAAGACCCGAAGCCGCATTCCTCGACAACTTCCAGAGACGCGATAAAGCGACCACCGGACGCAGATGACCTAAGCCACATAATCCAGCAGCCGCATTTAATCGCCGTGCAATTCGGACACGGTTCTAACAAAGAAAAATCAAATCGCCGATTGTCCGGATGCGAGGCCCTCGCTGCCTTCAAACATAACATCCGCGATGAGTGGCTGGCCCGCACCTAGGACAGAGAAGCCGAATCCATGGCAGCCCTCACATCACTCATGACCCGCTTCAGGCGGGAGAGGATAGCTGGCTAGCTCGCAAGAACAACCTCAGCAAAAACGCCGGCAGTCCGGATACCAAGGACCGCAATGGCAGGTTGCGTCGAAAAAAAACAAACGCCGCGTTAACGGCGACAAAATGAGGATACGGCAGTCAACGCCGGATTCCGAGGCTCCAAGCCCGTCAACGGAAGAAGCCATTCAAAAGAACCACTCCGGCCCGGCCCAATTTGGACCGAATACTCACCGCTCTGTCAAATACATGGAACTCCCGAAAAGCCAGCTAACCACACCAACAGAGATTGTTGGGTATTCAAGCAGCGAGCAAATTAATCGCCAAAACAGTGACAAGGGGCTACACAGCGATGACGAGGAAGAGACCCGCCGCCAACAACAGAGGACAAAAGGATTCCCCCTCAAGTTCGGACGGTAAACATGATATACGCAACGATATTCCCAAGAGGGAGCGGAAGTGCACTAAGGGACGATACGCGATGGAGCCAGCCGCCTAAAATTCAACCCATGGTCCTCTTGCCCATCACTTTCGATCAAGAGACCATCCGACCAGATCCGCCATGGCGGATTCGCCGCATTGGTTTTAGACCCAATCGCCGATGGATTTCACCTCACGAGAGTCCTGATGGACGGCGGCAGAGCCTGAACCTGCTTTATCAGATACAGCGCAAGATGGGCATAGACCCTTCAAGGATTAAACCTACAAAGACAACCTTCAAAGGCGTCATACCAGGTGTCGAGGCCAATTGTACAGGCTCAGTTACACTGGAAGTGGTCTTCGGATCCCCGGATAATTTCCGAAGCGAGGAGTTAATCTTCGACATAGTCCCATTCCGCAGCGGCTATCACGCTCTGCTCGGACGAACCGCGTTCGCAAAATTCAACGCGGTGCCGCATTATGCATACCTTAAGCTCAAGATGCCAGGCCCTCGTGGAGTCATCACGGTCAATGGAAACACGGAACGCTCCCTCCGAACGGAGGAACATACAGCGGCTCTTGCGGCAGAAGAACATAGCAGCCTTTTAAGGCAATTTTCGAGTCGGGCCGTTAAACGACCAGACATGGCCAAACGCGCCGAGCAACATCAACCAAGACCACCGCACGCCCGAGCATCGCCAGAGCAATGCGGCCTCAACCCCAGCCCTCGCAAAATTGTAAGACAAACTCTCCACAGACATAATTACGCCCTGGAGATACCATGGGCATAGGGGAAAGGCACAACCACAACAGACCCAGAGTGCGGTTCGACCACACCAGGGCTCCCAAGTGTCGCTTTTTTTCTTTTTATTTCTCTTTTTATACAGAACTCTGTCCGCGGCGAACCTGCCAACTCATGATGCAACAACCAGGGAAGGACAAAGGCTGTGATTTAACACTCGGTGGTCTCCATCACGAGCATTAAATTTGTTAAATACAACATTCCGCTGCCTACCCTCGAGGGAGACGCCTTTAATTCGTCCAACCCTTGCTTTCCGCACTATTTGTATCATTCCGCACTCATAGCATATCTTCTCGAATAAAATGCAGCACTTTTTGCCCATAATTGCATTACCTTATATATATATATATATATATATGTTCATTTACGACATGTTGCACCACATTTTGGTACGGACAAATACACCAGGGCTTATGTTCTCCGTGATTATGGTGTGATAAAGTCCGAACACTTTCACAAGTGCGGCACCCGAACTTATAGCATTATATGAATCAGCTCCGAATCATGTCTTGGGTCAATAGTTTGGTTTTCCGCTCCCATGTTTGGCACCTTACGCCCGCTCTATCGGCTAAGGTAGCACTGGAGAACCATCGCGATTGCGCCCGGTTGAGCCGGGTTAACGCCTCGGAGAAAGCTAAAACTGACTGTCATGATAAGGCGAGACTGGTCGCTGTTCGAGAGGTCCTTTCGGGTCCTTAAAGACCGACGCCGCTCGAGCGAAGTTCGGATAATGTCCGACGAAGGCGTGGATAGCGCCCAATTTGGTCCTCCGAATACTAGGGGCTTCACCAAATTTAAAATTATAGAATTCTATGGCTAAGTGAGAGTGTTCAAGCACTATAAGTCCGGTTGCCTTGTTCGTTGTGTTGAGCGCCCCCTAGATGGACCCAAAATGGGAACAAGAGTGCTCAAGTTTATCCCAACACCCCAAAGACTGTGGCATGGGGGCTAAAGCCGACGACTTGCCATCTCTCAGATTTAATAAACGGCCGCATGTAAGGTAATATTTTAAATTAACAAGCGTTGCTTAGCGATATGAACAAAGTTTTCAGCGCACAAGATAACACATTGCGAATTTACTCAATAATTACATCCTCAGGGCACTCATCCGCAATCTTGCGGGCGCCCTTCAGACAGTCTTATAGTACATCTCGGCGACGATATTCCTTGCCCGCTGGTGGTGCGCCGCTGATTAGCTTCTCCGCATCCAGCTTGCCCCAATGCACCTTTGCGCGGGCAAGGGCCCGACGAGCACCTTCAATAAAGGCGAGCGCTTGATAACCTCCACCTGTGGGCACGATCCACCAGCCATCGCGACGAGGCGAAGTAGCTCCAGGCATGGCCTCTCCAGCCACAACCGGACTATGAGGCCCTTCATGGCCTGCTCGGCCACCTTAGGAAGCTCGACCAGCTGCTTCAGCTGGTCGCTAGGGGCACTGGATGGCCGGCCTCAAAGATATCGAGACCGAAGACCTTCTCCTGTGAGCTCCCCTACTCGGCTCGGTAGAATGCGGCGGCATCAGACACGCTTCAAGGCAGATCTGCAAACGCCCCTGGAGAGCTCCGAATTCAGGTAAGTAACAAGTAATTTACATTCACATGCTTGCTTTGCATGAAAAATGCCTTACCCGCCGCTATCTTCCTCATCAACTCAATCTCCTGAAGGGACTTATGGGCATCGGCCTTGGCAGTTTTACACTTTCGAGAGCCGAGGCAAGCTCGGACTCGAGTCTTTGAGTCACGCCCAAACTCTCATGCTTTTCCATGAGAGCCTGGAGCTCTTGCTGAACCACCACCACCCGCGCCTCTTGCTTTTCTCGCTCTGCCTGCCTCCGTGGCGCATTATGCTCGGCATGACACGGCCTCCTTCGTGGTCGCCACCTCGCTCGTGGCCCCCGCAGCACCCATGTTATCCTTGTTATTTTTGTTGCAACCTAAATCCTTTTCAGAAGGTACAAGTTCAAAGTGGTGTTACTCACCTTCTTTGTCCCGAGCTGCTTCTGGCGCGCCGAGCTCTTGCTCGACCGCTCGAGCTCCTGCTTCAAAGCACCAACCTCCGTAGTCGGTCTGGCGGAGGTCAGCAGCAGCCTGCAACCCATATTGACATAATTTTTAGCAACCCTGCATATATCTTTTTTTCAGATCCTCATCCGCTTTTCTTCCCAACACCGAACCGAGCATCGGGGCTACTGTCCATGCGGTATTACATTGCATATTTTTAACTTCTTACCTCAAAGCCCGATAGAAGGCTATGCGCAGCTTCGGTCAGCCCGCTCTTGGCGAAGCTGCACTTTGGAATCACCGCACTCATAATAGTGCGGTGTTCTTCTCGATGGAAGCGCTCGCAGCGCCCAACAAATTGCCCGGCGCCCGGTTGGGCGGAAGCCGCGCGGCGTCACGGTCTTGCCCTTCGTTCGAAGGGCCGCTGCCGACTCCGAACCACTGCGGGTTCTGATATGGAGTCCGGCGCAAAGTCCGGAGGACGCCTTGCGGCGCCCGAGCCTCCCCGATGGGTCCTTCTGGGATCCCACCTCGGCGCCCTCGGTGTCGCGAGGGGTGGAGGCGGTCGGGATGGAGTCTACATCCGACGGAGCCAACGACCCGCCGATGAAGCGGGAGATCATCACCGCCGGACTACAGGCAGCATGCGGCATTAGAATGACACTATGTGCGCAGAAAAAGAAATTATAAATCATTCAGAATCCGATACTTACGATCTCGCCGAGGCCTGGCCCTTGAAGGCCATTCTTCCTCGCCAACGTTGATGTTGGCGGAGCTGTCCGGGAATAGTCCTTCCCTCTTGACCCTTCGCCTCCCTTGTTGGGGAAGCCTTCCTCTTCCTCTCTCTCCCCCTCCGAGAGAGTCCTCTTCTCCTCCTCGCTTTCGGAGGAGTCCGCCCAGTCGTCGGACACCTGAAAACGGGAACTCTTTCGAGCACCGTGGCCTCCTTCTTGGTTTTCTTCTCCGGCACCACGCGGTGCCGAACCAGCAGCCTCGCTAGACGAGCGCCTCTCGGATTTTACGGCATAGGAGCCGGGCAGATAATCTGCTCCGCCTTCCTCATCCAGTCCTGTCAAAGGAAAAGGGGAAATTAAAACCCGCATAGAGTCAAACTATGAAAAGCAAGTGTCCCGTAAAGGGGTAGAATCACTTACCTCGTTGGCTTGGCGGTGCGAGCGAAATCCGCGATCTTCCGTCGCGGATGCGGGGGCTTCGGCACCCTTGAAAAGCACCCTCCAGGCACCTTCGTACGTTGTGTCGAAGAGCCCGCTTAGCGCTTGGTGCTGTTCCGGATTGAACTCCCACAGATTGAATGCCCGCTCTTGGCATGGGAGAATCCGGCGGATGAGCATGACTTGGACCACGTTAACCAGCCTGAGCTTCTTCACCAGCTTCTGGATACAGGCTTGGAGTCCGCCGGCTCCTCCAACTACCCCACAAAAAGCCCTTCTTTTCCGTGAGGTGAGCTGCGTGGGATACCAGATCTGAACTTCGGGGCCGCCGCCCATGTAGGGTCAGCGCTCGGTGATATAGAACCACCCCGATTGCCACCCCTTGACGGATTCCACGAAGGCCCCTTCAACCAAAGGACATTGGGCATCTTGCCAACATGGCGCCTCAAGACTCCGCTTGAGTGCCCTTCACTACCTTCGCTTGACATTGAAGGTCTTGAGCCACAAGCGAAGTGGGGCTGGATGGAGAGGAAGGCCTCGCACACACGATAAACGCCGAGATGTTGAGGATGAAGTTCGCGCCAGATCATGGAAATCCAGGCCGTAGTAGAACATGAGCCCCTGGACAAAGGGGTGAAGTGGAAAGCCCAGTCCATGGAGGAAGTGGGGAAGGAAAACGACCCTCTCATGGGGCCTGGGTGGGGATGAGCTGCCCTCGTCGGGCAGCCGGTGCGTGATGTCGCCGGAGAGGTATCCGCGCCGCGCAGTTTACGATGTGCTCCTCCTTAACGGTGGAGGCCAACCATTTACCTCCCGCCCGGACATGGTCGGAGAAGGTTGAGACGAGATGCGCGAACTTGGGCGCTGGAGCTCGAGTCTTGGAGATGGATAAGCAAAGGAGGAAGAAGGCGAGGTGAGAAGGTGAATCCTTATCCCTTATATGGGCGGGCGAAGTCTCGCGCCCCCACCGCCCGGTAAAACTCGCTTATCCCCAAGCGCCACCATCAATGGCGCGGTTGGGCTACCCATCCGTATTGATGAGAATCCCGGATTAAGGGGAAACACGATCTCGCTCGACAAGACGTGTTAAGGAAACCTCTTCGCTAAACGCTACCGAGGTGGTAAAGTAAAAACAATTCAAGTAATGGCTTGGTAGTGGTGTGACGTCATGCCACAAAAAACGCCGCAGATTGAACTTGTGTATATATTATTCTCTCTACGGTGGAATGTGGAATTTATTTTGCGAGCCGACACTATCCCGGTGTTCACAATCTTCTATCATTCGGAGGAGGAACCCGCCTTGCAATGCCAAGCAATATACGCGCCGGACTTATCTTCATTGAAGCCTGGTTCAGGGGCTACTGAGGGAGTCTTGGATTAGGGTGTGTCCGGATAGTCGGACTACCATCATCAGCCGAACTATCATTGGCCGGACTATCATCATCGACCGGACTCCAAGACTATGAAGATACAATATTGAAGACTTCGCCCCGTGTCCGGATGGGACTTTCCTTGGCGTGGAAGGCAAGCTTGGCGATATGGATATGTAGATCTCCTACCATTGTAACCGACTCTATGTAACCCTAGCCCTCTCCGGTGTCTATATAAACCGGATGGCTCTAGTCCGTAGGACAGAACAACAACCCTTACATTCATACCATAGGCTAGCTTCTAGGGTTTAGCCTCCTTGATCTCGTGGTAGATCCACTCTTGTAAACATCCACAATATCAATATCAATCAAGCAGGACGTAGGGTTTTACCTCCATCAAGAGGGCCCGAACCTGGGTAAAACATCGTGTCCCTTGTCTCCTGTTACCATCCGCCTAGACGCACAGTTCGGGACCCCCTACCGAGATCCGCCGGTTTTGACACCGACAATGTGTCTCCGATATATCAGGTTTATGTCACTTAATAAGCCATCCATGAGGACTTGTGTAAATTGGAATCCATCGATTATAGGATCCAATATCAAGGCAGTCCATCCTACGTTTGGATACTTTCGGAGTAGTCCCGATGGTCGAAGGTGATTGGTTTTGACAACCAAAGGTTGGTACTCCGCTAGGGTAGTATGTGCGGCGCGCATTTTAGTGGGCGCCGCTGCTGTTTTCCTTTTATCACGTGAAGTGAGTTTACTGTTTTAACCTCTTGTGGGAAATTCTTTTGTTTTCCGATGCTCTGCTTGTGGGGTTCGTCATCATCCTTACTTGGCGTGTCGAGCCCCTTGTGTTCGGCGTTGAGTCTGCCGGACTGTTTGAAGACCCAACAATCTCTGTGGGTATGGTTTGTAGGCTTCCCAGGAGTACTGTGGATTTGACATATCTTGTCCAAGATTTTGTTTAAGTTGGATAGCTCATCGCTATTGTCCTTAAGGGGCAGTTTTTATTGTTCGCCGTGAGCTTTTGAATCCGTGTTGACTGCCGCTCTTTGGACCGTTCCTTTAATCCGGACGCTAGTCCTTGTTGCGCCGTGGTTTCCCATTTCCATCCCGACTTCGATGTACTTGGTTCGGCTGGTGCTGCATCTTGCTAGCCAGCTATCCTTTCCCCGCAAAAAGCGGGTCATGAGGCTAGTTAATGCGGCCATTGCTCTCGGCTTTTCTTGGCGAGGTGTCCGCGAGCCATTCGTCTCAGACGTTGTGTTTGAAAGCTGCTAAGGCTTCGCGTCCGGACAGTCGACTATTTGGTTCTTTTAGTAAGGAACCTGTTCCTGCAATTTCGGGCTGACTCTCCGGGCTGTTGAGTTATGTGACTTAGATCGTCGCATCCGGAGGGTGGACATAGGTTCCCTGAAAATTTGCCCGAAACGCATCCTCGAACTCTTCCCAGCTTCCAATGGTATTTTCGGGGAGGCTTTTAAGCCAATGCCGAGCTGGCCCTTTGAGTTTGAGGGGTAAGTATTTTATGGCGTGGAGATCATCTCCTCTAGCCATGTGTATGTGGAGGATGTAATCCTCAATCCAGACTCCAGGGTCTGTTGTTCCGTCGTATGCCTCTATGTTTACGAGTTTGAATCCCGATGGAAATTCATGATTGAGCACCTCATCGGTGAAACATAGGGGATGTGCGGCGCCCCTGTACTTGGGTGTGCCGTGATGTTCGGATATTTGGCGTGTTGCATTGCTTTGAAGAGCTTGCTTTTTTGGGCCCATAGATGGACCTAACTGGGCCATCCTTTCGATGAGAATCCTTATGTGTGCGGCACCATTTGCCGCTCTATTTTTGCCGTGGGGTCGTCCATCCGACCGGGTGGACTTCTTACTTTTTGATTGTGGGGGCTCTACGGCCTCCTCATCAAATTCGGGCAGTAGCTTTCTTTGGTAGCTCTTTGTTCGGGCGATCGTCGCCAGATTTGTTCTCGGTGTTGAATACTTTGTTCCATCTGATCCTGAGTGCATCTTCCGCTGTTTTGAGCTTCCGCTTCTGCTTTTTCAGGCTACGCGCAGTGGCGACGAGCCTTTTGTGGAGGTTATTCTGCTCCAACAATTTTTCCGGCGTGAGATCGTCCGGACTGTTATCTTCGCCGAGGATGGGTTGTTTATCCAAGTTGTCCTATTCGGACGGTTGCTCGATAGCATGTTCGTCGTCCACCGGTTCATCCTGCTCTATGGCTGGGTCTTTGTTGAGGCGGGACTTGGTGCGGCGTTTACGTTGCCGTTTTGACTGCTTTTCGAGGGATTTATTCTTCGTAGCGTCCCGTTGTTCCTCGTCGTCACTTCCTTTAGGTGTATCCACCATGTATACATCATGGGATGAGGTGGTTGTCCAGCGTCCTATAGGCATTGGTTCATGGTTGTCTCCTACATCTTCGTCCATACCGTCGATGTCTTCAGAGTCGAAATCGAGCACGTCGTGTAAGCTTTCGACAGTGGCTACGAAGTGGGTGGTGGGTGGGCGTTGATTTTCTTCGTCGTTCGCATCACAACCTTCCTAACCGTAGTCCGGCCAGGGCTCTCCAGATAAAGAGAGAGATTTTAGTGAGTTCAGGATATCGCCAAAAGGCGAGTGCTGAAAGATGTCCGCGGCAGTGAACTCCATGACCGGCACCCAATCGGATTCGATTGGTAGGGGCGCGGAGGGTTCGGAGTCCGGAGAAGAGTCCGGCACATTGGAGTCACGAGCTTCGCAAAGGACAGGGATGGAGTTCGGCTCAATCGCCGTAGAGATCGTAGCCCCCGAGGCGATGTCCAACCACTCGTCCTCGATCGGGGAATCCGGCTCCGGACTAAGGGTCGGAGCGGATGCTGGTGCGGCCTCCAGGGCACTGTCCGGCGGCAGAGCTAGATCATACTCGTTGAGACAGTGCGGCACGCTCGGCCGTGGCTCGAATCCGTCGAAGATCAAGTCTCCGCGGACATCGGCTGTATAGTTCAAACTTCCAAATCTGACCTGATGGCCAGGGGCGTAGCTTTCGATCTGCTCCAGATGGCCAACTGAATTGGCCCGAAGTGCAAAGCCGCCGAACACGAAGATCTGTCCGGGGAGAAAAGTCTCACCCTGGACCGCATCGTTGCTGATGATCGAAGGAGCCATCGGGCCTATAGGTGATGACACAGAGGAACTCTCAATGAAAGCACCAATGTCGGTGTCAAAACCGGCGGATCTCGGGTAGGGGGTCCCGAACTGTGCGTCTAGGCGAATGGTCAAAGGAGACAAGGGACACGATGTTTTTACCCAGGTTCGGGCCCTCTCGATGGAGGTAATACCATACTCCTGCTTGATTAATATTGATGATATGGGTAGTACAAGAGTAGATCTACCACGAGATCAAGGAGGCTATACCCTAGAAGCTAGCCTATGGTATGATTGTTGTTCGTCCTACGGACTAAAACCTTCCGGTTTATATAGACACCGGATAGTTAAGGGTTACACAGAGTCGGTTACAATGGTAGGAGATCTACATATCCGTATCGCCAAGCTTGCCTTCCACGCCAAGGAAAGTCCCATCCGGACATGGGACGAAGTCTTCAATCTTGTATCTTCATAGTCTTGGAGTCCGGTCGTGATGATAGTTCGGCTATCCGGACACCCCCTAGTCCAGGACTCCCTCACCTGGAACTCAACATCGGCATGGAATATATGGTAGACCAAGCAAACGTTATGTACGCAAACCTGGATCACGACGGGCTTCTTCCTCCCTTCGTCCTTTAGATCCTTCTCTCGTCCCAGGACTCTGGTGTACTCAACATCTAGCCCAGCGACCCACTCATCCGTTGAACTGTTGAACATGCGTAGGAAGCGAGCAAGCCATGCTTTCACCGTCGCGGATCCACGTGTGTAGATGACGATGAACTGATCACCGGTGATGGCTCTAACCTGGTACTCAGCAGCGACCATGGAGATTTGGGAGGCCATGGATTTCGGAGGAGGGTTAGGAGAAGTTGAACTGTTGTACCCCGCAAAAACTGGGAGCGAACTAATGTGAAAGGACAGGACGACTGGGAGCGAACTGTTATAAGGTAGTAGAAGACGGGGACGAGTAGGGTGTGCGAACGGCGTGGGGTTGCTGGCTTGCCCGGTGGATAAACGGCTGCAAGCCCCCAAAGAGTTCTCGAGAACTATGCAGGACCCACTAGATGTCATGTCTACTAGACCCATATCGTAGGCCTGACGGTATAGCTTATGCCTGTTCGCACGCCATGCCGGCGCGTGGATGTAACCTCACTTAATTCCGTCAACCGCGCGCCTCCCACGACCTTCGCCTCCCTCACGCGGTCGGGCCCTTTGAAACTTCGACCGGCTATAAATGAGAAATTTTTTTGCCTACTCCGCATGCATGATACTCCCTCTGGTCCTTTTTACTCCCGTCAACCATTTGCAAAGTGTTTGACCAAATTTATAGTTTTTTTTGAACACCACCTTATATTAATTAACCAGCCACACCAGTACACTCATTCGATACAATATTCACCACACAGGGCGGTACGTTATTTACAAGAATACCATCTAATCTATTGTCAAAGCTATACTTAGCGATTAAGTGTGCCACCTTATTGGCCGAATGGCTAATCTTTGATAGTTGAAGATTGTTGATCAACTTTGAGATACTCAACACTTTCATCTTCAGGTCACGCATAGCAGACCTGTCATAGTCCCCCGATGCAAGAGACGCTACCACAAAAGCGTAATCAGTCTCTAAAATTACAGGATTATGCAGAGAAATACCTATGTAGAGACCGGCAATGCAAGCCCTAAGCTCCACTTCCTCCATGCTTTGGCAGGCATCAATGAAATCCCACAACCAAATTTATACTAAAAATATCAATATCTACAATACTGATTATAATGAGTATAAGAACTACGTATTGTAATGAGTGTAAAAATATTGATTTGACATTGTGAATGTTGATACATTTTTCTATAAGTCTGGTGAGAGTAGAGGTACATTGACTTCAGACAAAACTTGAATGCACAATGCAGACTAGTTCCTCCGTCCAGGTGTGTGCCATGTCCTATCTTGTCATCACAACAAGGTTAGCTATTAGAGTACCACTACCTCCCTTCTAGTTTAAAGGGCTCGATTCAAAAATTTCACCTACTCTTAGCAAGATAGTAGAGGCGGTGGAATAGTTTTTGAAGTCTGCAAAAGTACTCAACTAGTGCTGTCGTTCTTCACACGAAAATGTGTTTACCAATGCATGCATGAACACTAGTTACTCTAACCCCCTCTCTTCTTTATTCTTTGCCACATCAGCATGTTTGCTACTATTCCCGTGTGCATGATACCAGCTAAGATACCACCATTATGGCCAGCCTTAATCATCGCATGCAATAATTTAGTGCACCTTGAAATATGAACATGTGTGGGCGTGTATGTTTTAATGACTTGAGACTATACCTAGCCCGCATGCAAGATGACTTATTATGCACCATTCCCCATACCTGCAGGAAGCCCGTTCGTCTCCAAATCTTTTCCTCTCCATGTGTGGAAACAATATGCCTGCCAAACTCTCCTTCTCCCTCCGGCGGTCCCACCACTCCACCCCTGTGAAAAATCTGCATGCATGACTCTCCTCCCCCCACGCTCGTCCAATCCGTTGTGACCAGCAATATTTCCACCCCTTCGCTCCCCCGTAATTTACTCCAACAAATATGCCCACGTAGATGTTACTTAACTACAGGTGCATTGGATCACTGACATATGGGCCCAACAGGTGTTCGGCCCACATGTCAGTGACGCAACTGGACCTGCAGTTAAGTCAGTGCACCTCAGTCCATATTGTATGTAGGTATGCCATTGCTCGCTATAAATATTGCGCCTCCGACGACATCGCTATCTCCTACCCCTCATGTTCACGTTCATCGCTATCTCCTCACCCTCCCTCTCACTCGACCACCATGGCATCACCCCTTCCAAGCCCTAGGAGCCCCTCGCTACACCGCGCAGACGGTCAAGCGTCGCCGTTCCGTTCCTCGCCGCCACTAGTCGAGGAGGACGCGTCGGTGTTCCGCTCCTCGCCGCTACGCGACGCGTCGTTGTTCCGTTCCTCGCCGCCACTAGTCGAGGAGGACGCGTCGGCGTTCCGTTCCTCACCACGACGCGACGCGTCGCCGTTCCATTCCTCGCCGTCACTAGTCGAGGAGGACGCGTCGGCGTTCCGCTCCTCGCCGCGACGCGTCGAGGTGGATGCGTCGGCATTCCCAATCTCGCCAGCACGCGCGTCGGAGGACGCGTCGGCTCCCCGCTACGAGGAGAACACCGCGCCGCCCGCCGAGCCCCCCCAGCCTTGAGGAGCTTTGGAAAGAAATGGATGTCGCCTTGTGGGAGGCTTTGCCTCCAGCAGAGCGCGCCAATATAGAGGTAGAGAAGAAGGCCGAGGAAGAGAAGCGCACCGCGGAACAAGCTACCTGGGAGGTCTATGTCACGTCTGAGAGAGTCAGGCAATTGGCTCTTTGGCAGAAGGCTCGTGCCAGGGCCGTGAGGGTGGCGGAGGACGCCCGTGCTGACGCCCTGCGTGCAGTCGGGCCCAAGCGCCTCATCTACGCTTGGCGGTACATGGACCGGGTGCGCGCTTCCAGCAAGGCGGAGTACCTGTTGGCGCCGGATCACCACGCCGGTGAGATCGTGCTCGCCCGTCGGCAAGCCGCCAAACAGCACCTCGCGAGTTGCGAGGCTGAGGAAGAGGCGTCGTGTCGGCGCGCTGGGAAACGGCCGCGCACCAGGGCACTCGTGGCGCGCCGCAAGCGCTCATGCGAGCACCGTGGCTTTTAGGAGGAGTATAATTTTTGTTTCGTAAGGCGATCTCATTAGTTTTGGGACGCAAATGATAAATCCTGAACGTTCAGGAATTTTTAGCGTCCTTAATTAAGTATGTAAAAGGGAAAGTTTGGAAACCTTGTGTATTCGTACGCATTTTGCAAGTACGTGCATATAGCACAAACTTTACTATATACTATCGCACTACACGTCTCTCTCGATATATGCTTGCAGACTTTGCTACTCCCTCCGTCCAGGTCAATAAGTCATATTTGGTTGTGCACCGTGACCAAGGAGGGAAGACTTGTACACCTAGACGGAGGGAGTACTACTATTACTTATGTACGTGCAAATGCACGTTTTAACATTACGATGCAGTTTTTATAAAAGTAGAAAAACAGCACTAGTCAAGCTTGTGAAATGATTCAATGCAAAACAAATGCAAAAATGCTCGTTTGATTGTTTACTTTTAGCTTCCTTCTCTGTCGTTATTTCTCTGTCTTACTTTGTACGGAGTATCTCACTGGTTGGAAAGGCATGCAAATTCCCTAACACTTCCTACACCCTCTATCGAATTTTTTTGCCTAACAAGTTGTGCCGTGCAATTGGAATTCCAACTTGAGTACTACTACTAGTAGGAGTACCAGGGGCCAGTTCTTTTAGGCTTCTAGATTAGTAATCCCATAACTACTACCTCTGTCCTGGTTTATTGGTCCCCATTGTAATCCGTCTCAAATTTTGATCATAAATTTAACTAATGAAATGTTAGTGCATGTCACATGCACTACTCCATCCGTCTAGGTGAGTAAGTCATCTTAGGCTGTGCACCGTGACCAAGGAGAGGAGGGGAAAACGAGAAACGTTAATGTTTATTTGCTAAATCTTTGGTCAAAATTTAGCACAAATTACAATGGTGAGGAATAAACCAGGACGGAGTAGTAGTTTAGAAGCCCAAATAAATGAGTGAGGCGCCTTATTGTTACTCTCCACTGTGACTAGTCTTGTGGGAAAAGCCGGGGAAGCCGCCAAAAGAACTGGCCCTAGGAGTAGTAGCTAGGGATCGAGTGTGCGAGATGAACCGGAGAAAGTAAATGCAGAGAGATGAAATGCAAAAAATACGGAGGTATGTGATGGTTGCTTGTCCGTTTATTTTACCAGGCCACTTATTACTGGGAGTGGTTGGGTTTTGTGATATGACGGCTTTACTGCCGCGCCACGAGCGTGGTGAGAGGTGAGACTCCCGTGCAACGCCGCCCTCTACACTTGTACTACATCGGTCGTGGTTTATTAGTCCCCCATTGAATTTCACTGAAGATTTAACTGACAAAATGTTAGTGCATGTCAACAAAAACTATATTGTTGGATTCGTATTTGAACATAGTTTTGAATGATATAATTTTAGGTGACATGCATCAGTATTTATCGTACTATATATAATGTTAGTTCAATTTTTGGTCGTACTAATCTATAGTAGTAATGTGCCCGTGCGTTGCACCGAAGAGTGAAATGCATTGATCGGGGAGTTGTTTATTTTGACAAAGGTTGTGGGGGTCATCTCATGTGTAACGGGTATTGATAGGTTTCTTCGGATATTATCTCATCTCTAGAGCTCACAAACATCCGGGTGAAATAGATAAAAAGGTATCTTTTGCAAACAAAAGCGTTCAACTGTTCAACCTGCATCCAAAACTTGTGAAGAAATAACACTTATTGCAAGAAATGATCTTTAAGAATTAGTTTTTGAGTATCGATTGTTATGCATGTTGGCTACAGATGACATGGCACTTTCTTATAGTCAACAGTTGGCTATACTATTAAGTAATATTAACCATGCCCTTATACACCTAGACGGAGGGATTAAATCAGGATGACTTGCAAGAGGGCAGAGGAGATGTAAGAAATGGTTCATCGTAAGTCTTTCACCAGTACTGTAGTAAAAATTCATACATGGAAGATTCTAGACTAAACCATAAATGTATACACTTTTATTCATGCGCGATACTCCAATAGAGCAAGATCCTGCATGGAAGTCTCCACATGCTTAGACAGCGGATTACATTGAGCGAAGACTAATGATCAACATTTAACTTGATAATGCATAATTTTTTTAGAAGAACAGGGAGGCACCTCCCCGGTTCCATTATCAAATGAAACCCAAAGTGTCTTACATCAGCTCACTGAGAGGAGCAGTTCAAAGGAAGGACCACGGTGAAAGCCACTCAAGTTAAACGAAAATCTTACAGAATCAAAAGCGGCAAAGACACGGGCCATAAGCGCCCACACACACACTACATGTTTTCTAAGTGCACTTGATAATGCGTATGTCCAGGTGAACCTCCTTGGAGTCCCCGTGCACCGCGTCGGCGGGTAAAGGATGGAACGGATGCCATGGGTTTTCCAAGTCCACATTGGCGGGATAGTCCCAGCTCCCTAGAGTCCAAGTCCGTCCGATGAGGCCGGTGTCGCCGCCCACGCGACCCGGAGGGGTAGTAAGAGTGACCACGCACCCGTACAACTGCCTTGTGTCAGTGTCAGCGTCAGCGGCGACACCCCTTACGCACATTACAGAGACGGGGCGGCGGCCTGCGCGGGCCTCGCCGATGCCCACGATCAAGAGGAAGACGCTGATGTCCTCTTCCGAGACTAGCAGGCGGCGGTGATCCTCCAGTGACTCCAGCATGGTGAACCGGTAGCACGTGTCGTACTTGATGTTCTCCGCCAAGGGCCAGTAGTGACCGTTGCACGCATCCGTGAGGTGATGCACCATATCCGCCGGCGAGCCACAAAACGGCATCGGGCACTCATAGCAGTGGACGAAGGGATCCTTGGAGGCATCGACCAGGCCGTCCATGGCACGGGAGTGGCTGTAGGGGACGTTGCGCCAGTTGAATATATGAGCAAGTTACTACGAGATTTAATCCGAATAAGCATAAAATAAATCATGACGGCTATAACAGAGATGAAACTGATCATGTGGACTAGCATAGTAGTAGGATACATAGTAGAAACATGAATTCTACCACGATTTCGAACAGGAAGGACAGAAACACATACGGTGCAACGGGAGCAGCATCGTTGGCGTTGAGGTTGTCGCGCATGTCGTTGAGGAAGAGGTTGCCGAGGTCGGGGAAGAAGTCGTCGTCGGTGAAGTCGTGGCTGCCAGCAGTCGCGTGAGTGCGCACCCCAGATTTCAACAGCGCCCGCTGAATGGAGCGCATGAGGGGTGGCTGTAGGGGACGCTATGTCACCGAATGGAGCGCAGGAGTAGCACACGGGCAAGAGATGGTGTCCTTACTAGTACTCCCTAGTCTCTATCTATCTATATCTATATATATCTACTCTTATAGAAAACCGAGTTGGTGATGATGGTATGCCTGCCATCTTGTAATATAGACCGTCCGATCTATATCAGAAGGATAGAAAGCCAACTATGACAATTTTACAAAAGATACCTGCACCTCTCTCCACATTTACAGATAAGGCCTTGCCTTATTCATCCTTATCTCCCACAACCTCGTGCTCCTCCCTATGTCTCTATCTCTACTACTCTTCTTTGTTTTTTATAACAAATCGAATAGTGCTGCGTCGTCCGCTGCACGCCCGGCTGAACACGCCTCCTCGCCTCCATCATCACCAACTGAGTCTTTTATAGGAGTAGGAGTAGAGAAAAAACCGAGTTGGTGATGATGGTGTGCCGTGCAATGCATGGGCATCTTGCTATTTTTTGCATATAAGTCCAAACACCACATAGACACGATCTTTGAGCACGGTTCGTAGTCGTTCCATGCTCGGGCATTGAAGTTTGTAACTATTTTAGATTAGAATATACTACTACTCCTCCGGTGCTAGTAGTAGAGCAGAGTCCTACTCTACTACTCTACTCTAGAAAGCTAGGGCATAGTACTGTAGTAGGTACTGTAGAGAGTACCAGTACTGTGATCACTCAAGCAAGTTGTCTGGCATCGATATGACCCTACACTGCTGGTATGTGTCTCGTAAGTCAAGCGGCGTGTTGTAGTCATCATCACCTGTCCACTTCCCGCAACACATATTCGCTTCTCCATCTTTGTCCGCACATAATCTTGTCCAAGCTTCCATCCCCGCTAAGGCGCCTCCCCCCTCGTCCGAAACCCAAGCACTAACAATGGCAGAATCGAGCAGCGTCCGCCGAAAGAGTGGCTGGAATTCGCTCCCCACAGAGGTAATCAAGCTCATTGTTTTGCGTGTGGACAATCTCAGTACCATGCCGCTCGCTGAGTGCTCGTCGGGGCTGTACCGTTTACTCAAAGCCCTCAGGGCGGAACTTTTTAAGCCAACTCCTTGCTTGCTGATGCCGCCTGATCTTCAGAAATGGCGTGTCACGTAGTATAACGATCATAGGGTGGCGAGCATCAACTCCCTTCACTGCGATCCGATCCCCATCAGCCTCAGCTACATTAACGGTATGTACTGGGTCGGCATGAACACGTCTTGGATGGTGCTCGTCGACGGTCGCGGCAGCTGGATGCTCGTGGAGGTCTACACCCGGCGATTGATCCCCCTTCCTTCGATTAACACCGCACCGCTTTGGCACCGCGCCCGAATACTCGAGAATCTTACAAGAGCCAACATGATACAAAGTTTGATTTGCTCAAGGTTGTAATCTGCCAAGTGCCCACAAGATCTGCGAATTATAAAGACTTCAGCTAATTATGTTCTTCAACCGCGGTCTCGCCTATCTCGATGTGTCACTGCGGTAAGTGGATAAATCTGCACGCCCATTGCAGGATCATACATCCTCCATGGTTCTCTCGATGCCATTGAACACAAGGGCTTCATTTACGCTGTCGACTCCTTCTATGGCTGGACGTATTGCTGGCCTACTCCATCATCGCTACAAACGGCTGTTACAGCAGATGTTACTTTCCTATGATATCATGATGGCTTTCTTATATTACTGTCAACATTTACTGAAAATATATTCATGCTCATAACATGTTGTTCTTAAGATTGACTAAATCAAGAGCCCTTTTTATTTGACTCAACTTGATATGATGTTGTAGGTCACCGGTATCCCAACCCTTCCTAATCCCAGAACCTTTCAAAGAAAAGTGGCATGGCAGTTGCAGGTGGTTCCTGGCTCGATCAGACGACGGCGAAATATTGATGATCGTTCGCACATACCGGACGTGTTGTTTCGCGGAATACAATCACATTCACTGCAAGGTCTTTGAGCAGGATCCCAGCTCTCTGGGCCTTCAGGAATTTTTGACTGGAGGCTGGTAAGTAGCCTTGGTGCACGCTCTCTGTTTGTCGGACTGAATTATCCGATTAACCAGGAGATAACCGACGGCAAGGATCATGATGGCAGCGTGGTTTCGTTCATCAGGCAAAACTGTGTGTACACAGCGTACCATGCGTCTCTGCATGCACCATACCTTGATATGTGCCTCCGCCTGCAGCCCAAAGTAGGAGAGAGGGTCGCAAGTATCGACTTCACCTCGGGCTGGAGTTTCCCCCGTCAGGTACCCATCTGGTTCAAGCCGTCAGCCAATTTCCACAGCTTAATAAATAGTAACGTCTAACTGAGCTAGTTAGTTAGATGTGTACACTTGGTGTAGTAGGATCTTTATTTAGGTTGATGCATACACTTGTTCTTTTTTGGTAGCCCTTTTGTAATGATGGCTGATGTTTGGTTTGGAAGAGACAACTGCGTCTTCACTCTTCCGCCTGCTTATCGCTTCGCTGCACCCCAGCCCTGGTTCTTTGCTGCTGCTGTTTTCAATGTACAATCAGTAGTATATTTCGTCTGTTGGTTGAATAAATGTGTTGTTAGAACGACAAACACAATGTTTTGGAAGTCGTTGCACGGTTCGATCCTTTAGTGCCCCGTACCGTACGTAGCTCATACTATTTTTTCGTATGGAACACATTTTCCACTTGTTGATAAGATGCAGCCCACTGATGAAGGCCCAATAGAGAAGCCCGTAATTCACTGGAAGGGAGGCTCTCACATGAATCCGGCCCAGGTACATGCTCATGGTCCCCTACACATAAATAAGTAAATAAATAAATAAAGATAAATGCTCATGCACCAGTTCTTTGGGAAAATAGGTAGCCCAGTATTTCGTTTTGAAGAATACCCAAGCTAGGCCTACTAGTTTTCTCCGAATTACTGGGCTGCAAATCTTTCAAGACGAGGAGGGATGCATTCCGTCCTGGACAAAGAGTATGGTCAATGTCTGTTAAAAGTTGTAGCGACCCGACCTCAGATGGTCAAGTCTCTGTGCTTCCGTGTCATCCCTGGAACGGTAATGCTGACACACACAGTACTCGAAGGATTTATAACAGAGTAGCAATCACACACTTATTACATCGAATGTCTCAAAAGAGAACTAATTACAATAATATGGCTTAAGGCCATCTAATGTGATAACAGCGGAAGGCTTGGAAGATAAAGTGAGTCCATCAACTCCAACGGCATAGCTGAGCTGCACGGCAACGACCTATCGAACCTTACTCCTCGTCTGAAAAGTCTGCAACATAATACGTTGCAGCCCGAGAACGGGTCAGCACATGGAATATGCTGGCAATGTAACACAATAGAGCAACAACAGAATAATGCTAACACTACATGCATGTTTGGCTGGTGGAAAGCTCTACGGTTACAGTTTTTGCGAAAAGCCAATTTTTTCCTACATCAAAGGAATAAGTTTTAAATTTAACTATCATGGTGGTTGAAACATCATTGAGAAGGTATAACCCCAACTCAATCCCAATTAAAATAATTAACAACCCAGCAGTATTAACTTAGAGTGATGAGATACATGTGAATACTCAAGTACTAGATACTCAGAATTGTCCATAACCGGGGACACGGCTAACCATGATTAGATTGTACACTCTGCAGAGGTTTGCTCACTTTTCCCCACAAGACTCGATCGCCTCTGTTGATTTCTGGCACTACATGGTGTTTGAGAAACGGATGACCGAGACACAGTCTTTCGGAAACATTAACTCTCTACTCCGGATAGATCATACCAAACCTATAAAACCCACTACCTGCTGATCTACCTCTTCGAGAGCTTCACGTAACTTACTCAACTATGCTAGAGCCCATAATAGCTTGTGGCTGCACACGGAAGTTTCTAGCATGAATAATCTCAGTTCCCTTTGAGCCTGGGTGGCGGTCCATAGGAAGATCACACAGGTACCCCGGGATTTCCAAAAAAACAGACAACACTGGGTTCCCCAGGTGCCTCAATCCACCCAGATGTGTATTAAAGTTGCCACCTTAAAGTAAACCATTAATTAACAATGTCACATTTTGTCGTGAATATCTCTCAAATCCAAACCACGTCTACGAGCATAGGATAGCAATATAAGCATAACGTAGAAGTAACTCCCAAGGGTTTGATAGTAACAGGGCAATATGTTCCTACCTCATCAACTACTTCCCAACCCACAATTTAATGACATCCTAACCATGCAATGTTTGAGGGTTGAACTAATGCATAAAAACTGGGTAGGAAAAGGGTATGATCAAGTGTTACTTGCCTTGCTGACGATCCGTGAATCCTAGAGACTCGTAGTAACACGCTTCGCACTCCGGGAATACTATCGCAAGCAGACAATACATACATAAGCAACAAGCAAAGAAGCACAAACGAAACTTCAACTGAAAGAGATTGACCGGAGAGTACAACTTAAGAACTCCGGTTTGCAAAAACAATCAAACCAAACGGAGCAACGAAATTCAAACGGCGAAAGAAACAAGATTCTTTTACTAATTTGAACTAGGGTCAAATTTTACAGAGACAAAAACTGGTTTAAGTTGGCTATTCGGAAAGAGGGTTTCGAGATGAAACTCCAGGCGCTTGAATCGCCTGTTTCCGATAAACGAGCGAAAATTTATACTAATTCGAACGTCGGATCAGAAATCGCGATCGGAATAATCGCGGAATAAATCCGATAAAAGAAAACGACGAACGGCTAAACGAACGAATGTTCGTTAGCAGAAACTAAACGACGAACATGTTCGTAAAAAACGAACGAACGAGCGAACGCTCGCAAAATAAATAAACCAGAGAAATAAAACCGATCTATATAAAAAACGGGCTAGGGTTTTTTTTAAAGAAAACCGAAGGGTTCTTTAAAAAAACCGGCGACGGGGGCTACCTCCGGCGAGGTCGTTCAAGGGCGGTCGGCGCCAAGCGGGTTCGAGGGGCGGCGAGGGGCTGCGGCAGCTCGGCGAGGGCGGGCGGCGCGGAGGCGGCAGCGACGCCAAGGGCGGCGGCGGCGGCGGCTCGGGGCTCGGGGCTCGGCCCGGGTCCGGGGGGCGGCGGCGGTGGCTAGAGAGGGGGGGTGGTGGCTATTTAAAGGGGGTGGCTTGGAGGAGGGGGCAAGGCGGGGGGGAGGAGTCCAACTCGGACTCGGTCCCGCGCCAGCGGCGCGCGTGCACAAGGCGGCGGCGGTGGTGGTGAGCCAAGCCTGCTCAGCTGAGCCTTTGGCCCAGTCGGTATGATTCATTTTTAAACGTCTACCAAACTTAAAAAAATCCTAGAAAATAAATAAAATCTAAAATGCCAAAACAAGTTTTCTTTGCCTAAATAAAATATTTGGAACAAGATGAACTTTTCTTGGCCCCTAAAATGAAAATTTTAAATTATGCAAATTTTCTCTAGGCAAATAAAATTCCAAATAAATAAAATAAAATCCAAATAATGATTTTAACATTTTTCCTCCGATATTTCAATTATTTTTGGAGAAGTCATATTATCTCCTCTCATTTATTATTAAACATGAAATATTTTCCGGAGAGAAAAATAATAAAATCTAAAATCCTCGTCGTCATTATTTGATAAAATTCAAATATGAAAATCGGAAAATCCCCAACTCTCTCCGAGGGTCCTTGAGTAGCTTAGGATTTCGAGGATGGCAAACGAGAATGCAATAAAATATGATATACATGGATGACCTATGTATAACATGCCAAATTGAAAATTTGGGATGTTACAAACCTACCCCCCTTAAGATGAATATCGCCCTCGAGATTCGGGTTGGCTAGAAAATAGGTGCGGGTGGTCCTTGCGAATATCATCTTCTCGTTCCCAGGTGGCTTCCTCCTCTGTATGGTGGCTCCATTGAACTTCGCAAAACTTGATAACTTTGCTGCGGGTGACTCGGCTGTCGAAATCAAGAATCTTTACTGGCTTCTCCTCATAAGTCAAATTACTATCCAACTGTATCGCCTCTAGGGGCACTGTATCCTTTAACGGTATATCGGCCATCTCAGCGTGGCACTTCTTCAGCTGTGATGCGTGAAACACATCGTGAACTCCTGACAATCCTTCAGGTAACTCTAGCTTGTAGGCAACTTCTCCCATCCGTTCCAAAACACGATACGGTCCTACAAATCTTGGGGGTAACTTTACCTTTACTCCAAATCGTTTCACTCCCCTCAAGGGTGATACTCGCAGATAGGCTCTGTCTCGAATTTCATAGGTTACTTCCTTGCGTTTTGAATCTGCGTAACTCTTCTGTCTAGACTGAGCAATCTTTAGTCTGTCTCTGATCAATTTAACCTTCTCTTCGGACTCTTTGATCAAATCTGGTCCAAACAACTGACGGTCTCCTACCTCATCCCACATCAACGGTGTTCTACATCTGCGTCCATACAGAGCTTCGAACGGTGCCATCTTCAAACTGGCCTGGTAGCTGTTGTTATATGAGAATTCTGCGTACGGCAAATTGTCATCCCAACTAGATCCATAATCTAGCGCACAGGCTCTTAACATATCCTCCAGAATGTGGTTGACTCTCTCTGTCTGTCCATCCGTCCGTGGGTGGAACGCGGTACTAGACTCCAATCTGGTAACCAAAGTCTGGTGTAGCTGATGCCAAAACTTTGAAGTAAACTGGGTTCCTCTATCTGATACGATGCTCCTCGGAACTCCGTGCAAACATACGATCCTGGTCATATATATTTTGGCCAACTTGGCACTTGTATAAGTTGTTTTCACTGGGATGAAGTGAGCTACTTTGGTCAAACGATCCACAACTACCCATATTGAATCATATCCTGCTTTGGTTCTGGGTAATCCGGTGATAAAATCCATGCCAAGTTTGTCCCACTTCCATTCGGGTATTGGCATAGGCTGCAACAGTCCTGCTGGCTTTTGATGCTCTGCCTTCACTCTCTGACATACATCGCAAACGGCTACATACTCGGCAATATCCTTCTTCATACCAGTCCACCAGAAACGTTCCTTCAGGTCTAAATACATCTTGGTCTTTCCGGGGTGAATCGAGTATGGTGAGTCATGGGCCTCTTGAAGTATTAACTTCCTGATCTCCGAATTGTTGGGCACATAAATCCGGTCCTCAAACCACAAGGTATCATGCTCATCCTCGCGAAAACCTTTGGCTTTTCCTTTGCCCATCTTCTCTTTTATCTCAGCAATCTCTTTATCCTCCTTCTGAGCTTCTCGAATCTTGTCCAACAATGTCGACTGAACCTCCATTGTTGCAAGAAAACCTCTTGGAACAATCTCCAACTGAAGTTCCATAATATCCTCTGCTAACTCCTTTGGCAGTCACTACTTCCAAGGATATTGGCATAACTCTTCCGACTCAAAGCGTCTGCTACGACGTTGGCCTTACCTGGATGATAGTGTAGCTTCATATCGTAATCCTTTATAAGCTCCAGCCATCTCCTCATCTAAGGTTCAACTCATACGTGTGAAAATGTACTTCAAACTTTTATGATCCATGTACACATCACAACGGTTTCCAATGAGATAATGTCTCTGTGTCTTTAACGCATGCACTACAGCTGCTAACTCCAAATCATCGTGGCATAGTTCAACTCATGTGGCTTCAGCTTGTCGTGAGGCATACTGAAACAACTTTTCCGTCCTGCATAAGAACACATCCAAGTCCCAAGCGAGAGCGCTACAATACACTTGAAACTCCTTATGTATATCTGGCAAGGTCAAGACTGGGCTGTAGTCAACCGTTTCTTCAACTCTTGAAAACTTGTCTCGCAATCCTCTGTCCATTTGAACTTACTATCCTTCTTTAGCAATTCTGTCATTGGCTTAGCAATCTTGGAAAAATTCTCAATGAATCTCCGTAATATCCTGCCACCAAGGAAATCGCGAATCTCACCGATCAAGTGGGTGCCAACCATTCAAAGGATCGACTGAATTTTACTGGGATCTACTGATATACCCTCTCCTAATATAACATGCCCAAGAAATTCAACTTCCTTCAACTAAAACTCACACTTGCTGAATTTGGCGTATAACTGGTGTTCCCTGAGTTTCTCGAGAACCAAACGTAGGTGTTCGGCGTGCTCCTCTTTGTTCTTCGAGTAAACCATAATACCATCAATAAACACCACAACAAACTTGTCCAAATACTCCATGAACACTTTGTTCATCATACTCATGAAATAGGCAGGGGCGTTAGTCAGTCCAAATGGCATGACCGTATACTCATATAATCCATACCGTGCGGTGAATGTTGTCTTTGGTATATCCTTCTCTCGGATCTTCAACTGATGGTATCCTGATCGTAGATCAATCTTCGAAAACACCTTAGCTCCTTGCAACTGATCAAACAGATCATTAATCATCGGTAAGGGATACTTGTTCTTTATCGTTACTTCATTCAGAGCTCGGTAATCAACAACCATCCTTAGGGATTTATCTTTCTTCTCAACCAAAAGAACTGGGGCTCCCCAAGGTGATGAACTTCTACGAATGTAACCTTTCTCCAATAGCTCCTTGATCTGCTTCTTAATTTCCTCCAGATTATTTGCGGGCATCCGTAGGGTCTCTTTGATATTGGCCCTGTACCTGGCAATAATTCTATCAGAAACTCGATGTCTCGATCCGGTGGCATGCCTGGTAACTCTTCTAGAAAAACATCTGGATAATCCTTTACTACAGGTACTTCCTCCTGTACAACTCCCGTGAGGGCATTCACTTGGCTCCTCCTAGGCACATGCCTAGATACATACTTAATCCTTTTTCCCTCTGGGGTGGTAAGATAAATTGACCTGCTAGCATAGTCAATACTTCCTCCATACTTTGACATCCAGTCCATACCTAATATCACATCCAATCCTTGCGACTCCAAGATAATTAGGTCAGACGGAAAAACATGCGTGCCAATGATTAGGGGTATCTGGGTGCACCATCTGCTAGCCATGTACTCTGCTCCAGGCGAGCTCACTAAAAGAGGGGTCCTAAGGGTCTGGGTTGGTAACTTAAACTTATCCACAAATCCCCTTGATATGTATGAATGCGATGCACCAGTATCGAAAAGAACAATAGTGGTAAATGATTGAACCAAAAACTTACCTATTACCGCGTCCGGCTGCTCTTCAACTTCCTCCATGTTAACGTGGTTCACTTGTCCTTTGTTGAATGGATTGGGCTTCTTCCCAGCGCTCCCATTTCCGTTTCCATTCTTTCCTTCGGGGCAATCATTGGCATAGTGCCATGTCTTCTCGCACTTAAAGCAAATAACTTGGCTTAAGTCCCTCTTGGCGGGTGTAGATGGGTTAAAGCGATTATGATTATTGTTGGCCCCATTCCCATTCTTCACACCAGTTTGATTATACGATCCTCCTCCAGTATGGTTATGTCCTCCATGGTTATGAACAAGTCCTCCCGAGTTCGGGGTTAAACGAGGCTTCTGGTGAGCTCCTGAGTTATACTTCCCTTGTCCATACTTCCTCTTACGACTCTCAATTTGCTGCTGCTTTCCTTCAATCATTAGAGCCTTATCTACCAACTCCTGGTAGTTGTTGAAAGTTGCCACCATCAACTGCATACTCATCTCATCATTCAGCCCTTCCATAAACTTCTCTTGCTTCGCGGCATCTGTGGCCACATCATCAAGGGCATAGCGTGATAACTTGCTAAACTCATCCACGTCTTCGGGCCACAAGACGGTTCCCTGGCGTAAGTTGCGAAACTCACGCTTCTTTGTCTGCATGGCTCCAGTTGAGACATGGCTCGTGAGAAAAGCTTGTTGGAACTGGTCCCAAGTGACATTGGCTATAGGAAAAGTAGCCGTGTAATTCTCCCACCATGCGGCTGCTGGTCCATCCAATTGATGTGCGGCAAAGCGCACTCTTTCAGCATCCGTGCATCCTGCGGTGGTTAACTCCCTTCCAATACGGCGTAGCCAATCATCTGCAACTATTGGCTCGATGCTACTGGAAAAAACCGGCGGTTGTAACCTCAGAAAACGGGCTAAATTTTCCACTGGCGGCGGGTTGTTGTTGTTGTTGGCATTGCCCTGGTTCTGAACTAGCAATTGCATCAAGGCATTCTGCTGTTGGATCAACTGGGTGAGCTCCGGTGGGAAAACAAAACCGGGGTCACGTCTCGGAGGCATCTGAAGGTTTAGATAGAAGAGATTAGAATAGAAAGAGGTCTAGCGAGAAAACACTACCCATATGCACATGAGGCAAACACACATATTCATTCAATCAAGCAAGGGCATACAAAACGGTCTAGGACTATCGCATAAGTGCTCAACTACTACTAGTTACATGGGGAAAAATACTACTATTATATGGTGGTCATCTAGAAATTTTGATCGGTGGAAGACTCCATGATGTCTGCTCCAGCTTCATCTTCATAGTCATCATCCCTTGGATCAGAGTCGGTGTCGTCGATGATGATGTAGTTGTCCGGACAAGTGGGATCTTCTTCCTCTTCTTTCGGTGCTGGTCCTCCCATGAAGACTCCGATCTTCTTGACTAGGTCGTCATTCTTCTCCAGTAGGGTCTTGATTTCTTCCTCATATCCATCGCGTGTAGACTTGAGTTCTTCCTCCAGCTCGATGATACTAGTTTTCGCCTTCTTCAAATCCATCATGTCTGTGCACATTTGGTTCTCTTGATGTCGAATGTGCTAGTTTAGCTCCTGGATGTAAGATGCAATGGATCTATCCTTCTTGGTGCTGATTACTTCCCATTGCTCGTCTCGGTGCCCACATATTTGGTATATGGTGTCTTTAAGCTCCTTATTGTAGACTTCTCCAATGCGTCCCATGGTAATGTGAGCTGCCATACTCTTTCCCAAACTCCATGTTGGTGCATTGAAAACACACACTATGGGCTCCATGCTTGGCGCAAACGTCCTTCCAGGAACTAGAGCTTGAATCTTCCAGCATTCTTCTTCTGGTAAGGTGGCGTTGTACATCCCAGTGAAGCTTGGTATTCCAATATTCAGGTACCTAGTGACTTCCTTCAAGTGGCGTCCAAAAGGTGTGTCTTCATCCGGTTGTGCAAACTTGTACTTCATCTCCGTCATCCTAAAGAGTGGAAAAATGGAGAGGAGTCAGAAATGAGTAGAGAGGAGTGACCTATGGTTTTATCTTAGTGGTCGTGTCCTACACTCAGCGTGTGCTCGATACCATCTTGTAGCGACCGACCTCGAGATGGTCAAGTCTCTCGTGCTTCCGTGTCATCCTGGATCGGTAATGCTTGACACACACAAGACTCAAGGATTTATAACAGAGTAGCAATCACACACTTATTACATCGAATGTCTCAAAAAAGAACTAATTACAATAATATGGCTTAAGGCCATCTAATGCGATAACAGCGGAAGGCTTGGAAGATAAAGTGAGTCCATCAACTCCAACGGCATAGCTGAGCTGCACGGCAACGACCTATCGAACCTTACTCCTCGTCTGAAAAGTCTGCAACATAATACGTTGCAGCCCGAGAACGGGTCAGCACATGGAATATGCTGGCAATGTAACACAATAGAGCAACAACAGAATAATGCTAACACTACATGCATGTTTGGCTGGTGGAAAGCTCTACGGTTACAGTTTTTGCGAAAAGCCAATTTTTTCCTACATCAAAGGAATACGTTTTAAATTTAACCATCATGGCGGTTGAAACATCATTGAGAAGGTATAACCCCAACTCAATCCCAATTAAAATAATTAACAACCCAGCAGTATTAACATAGAGTGATGAGATACATGTGAATACTCAAGTACTAGATACTCAGAATTGTCCATAACCGGGGACACGGCTAACCATGATTAGATTGTACACTCCGCAGAGGTTTGCGCACTTTTCCCCACAAGGCTCGATCGCCTCCGTTGATTTCTCGCACTACATGGTGTTTGAGAAAGGGATGCCGAGACACAGTCTTTCGGAAACATTAACTCTCTACTCCGGATAGATCATACCAAACCTATAAAACCCACTACCTGCTGATCTACCTCTTCGAGAGCTTCACGTAACTTACTCAACTATGCTAGAGCCCATAATAGCTTGTGGCTGCACACGGAAGTTTCTAGCATGAATAATCTCAGTTCCCTTTGAGCCTGGGTGGCGGTCCATAGGAAGATCACACGGTACACCGGATTTCCAAAATAACAGACAACACTTTGGGTTCCCCGGTGCCTCAATCCACCAGATGTGTATTAAAGTTGCCACCTTAAAGTAAACCATTAATTAACAATCTCACATATGTCGTGAATATCTCTCAAACCCAAACCACGTCTACGAGCATAGCATAGCAATATAAGCATAACGTAGAAGTAACTCCCAAGGGTTTGATAGTAACAGGGCAATAGGTTCCTACCTCATCAACTACTTCCCAACCCATAATTTAATGACATCCTAACCATGCAATGTTTGAGGGTTGAACTAATGCATAAAAACTGGGTAGGAAAAGGGTATGATCAAGTGTTACTTGCCTTGCTGACGATCCGTGAATCCTAGAGACTCGTAGTAACACGCTTCGCACTCCGGGAATTCTATCGCAAGCAGACAATACATACATAAGCAACAAGCAAAGATGCACAAATGAAACTTCAACTGAAAGAGATTGACTGGAGAGTTCAACTTAAGAACTCCGGTTTGCAAAAACAATCAAACCAAACGGAGCAACGAAATTCAAACGACGAAAGAAACAAGATTCGTTTACTAATTTGAACTAGGGTCAAATTTTACAGAGACAAAAACTGGTTTAAGTTGGCTATTCGGAAAGAGGGTTTCGAGATGAAACTCCAAGCGCTTGAATCGCCTGATTCCGATAAACGAGTGAAAAGTTATACTAATTCGAACATCGGATCAGAAATCGCGATCGGAATAATCGCGGAATAAATCCGATAAAAGAAAACGACGAACGGCTAAACGAACGAACGTTCGTTAGTAGAAACTAAACGACGAACATGTTCGTAAAAAACGAATGAATGAGCGAATGCTCGCAAAATAAATAAACCGGAGAAATAAAACCGATCTATATAAAAAAACGTGCTAGGGTTTTTTTAAAGAAAACCGAAGGGTTCTTTAAAAAAACCGGCGACGAGGGCTACCTCCGGCGAGGTCGTCCGGCGGGGCGGGCGGCTCCGGCGGGGTTCGGCGAGGGGCGGCGGCGGCTCGGCGAGGGGCGGGCGGCGGGAGGCGGCGCTCGGGCTCGGCCTCGGGTCCGGGGTGGGCGGCGGTGGTGGCTAGAGAGGGGGGCGGTGATAATTTAAAGGGGGGTGGCTTGAAGGAGGGGGCAAGGCGGGGGAGGAGGAGTCCGCTCGGACTCCGTCCGGTCTTGGCGCGGCCAGGCCGCTACAAGACAAAGGGCGGCGGTGGCTGGTCAAGTTGCTGCTGGTGAGCCTTTAGCCCGATCGGTATGATTCATTTTTTAAAACGTTCACCAATCTTAAAAAATCCTAGAAAAATAAATAAAATCTAAAATGCCAAAACAAGTTTTCTTTGCCTAAATAAAATATTTAGAACAAGATGAACTTTTCTTGGCCCCTAAAATGAAAATTTTAAATTATGCAAATTTTTCTCTAGGAAAATAAAATTCCAAATAAATAAAATAAAATCCAAATAATGATTTTAACATTTTCCTCCGATATTTCAATTATTTTTGGAGAAGTCATATTATCTCCTCTCATTTATTATTAAACATGAAATATTTTCCGAAGAGAAAAATAATAAAATCTAAAATCCTCGTCTTCATTATTTGATAAAATTCAAATATGAAAATCGGAAAATCCCCAACTCTCTCCGAGGTTCCTTGAGTTGCTTAGGATTTCAAGAATGGAAAATGAGAATGCAATAAAATATGATATGCATGGATAACCTATGTATAACATGCCAAATTGAAAATTTGGGATATTACAAAAGTAATATCAAAAGGGGTTGAAAATTCCAAAAAAATATAGCAAATGGGATATTAGTTTTTTTTTTGTTTTTGTTCTTCACTGATATCTTATATATATTTCATTGGATTTAACATGACATAGTACTAATTTATTTTTAAATTATGGCTATTAATTTTTGTATTAAGAATATTTCGTTCCCCGGCAAAAATTTGCGAATTTCAAAAATTTCCCACATATTTAGTTAATTTTTTGACACTGGTACTGACCAGAAAATGGCCAGCAATTCTAAAAATAGAAAATGGGCTGCAATAAATTCCATATGAATTAGAAAATGAGTAAAAATTATAAAAATAATAGCAAATGGCTGACTTGTTTACGCAAGGCTTTGTCAGTGAACACACGGTTCTAGCAGTAGTGACTGTTAGATGTCCATCCAACGACCGACGTGCTTCTTCAATCTCTGATCTTCCTGCTCCAGCCGCCTAAACTAGCGTCGGCGGGACTGCCTTCTCCCTCCTCTTGTGGCCCGCTGTGATGCCGCGCAGGCTTCCCCGACCCACCCTACTCCCTCCGCAGGCCTGGCCGCACGCAATCAACTGCCTCCTTATTACGCGAAAAAAATGATTCCTCCCACTGACATCTGGGGCGCACCGGTTGGGAGGCTGACCTATGGGCCTACTACGTTGACGCGTACGCAGGGCTTGTCAACTTAGTCAACAAACGATTCTAGCAGCAGTAACCATTGGATTTGAATCGAACGGTCCTGTTGCTTCTTCAATCGTTGCTCTTCTTGCACCAGCCGCCCAAACCAGCACCGGGGAGACTGCCTGCTCCTGCCTCCAGTGGCCGGCTGTGCCGCCGTTGAGGCCTCATCGCCCCCTACTACTCCCACCGCTAGCCAGGCCCTGCGGCGACGGCAGCTGATACGTCTCCGTTGTATTTACTTTTCCCAACACTTTGCCCTTGTTTTGGACTCTAACTTGTATGATTTGAATGGAACTAACCCAGACTGACGTTGTTTTCAGCAGAATTGCCATGATGTTGTTTTATGTGCAGAAAACAAAAGTTCTTGGAATGACCTGAAACTCCACGGAACATCTTAGAAAAAATAATAAAAAATCCTCGCCAAACATGAAGACCAGGGGGCCCACACCCTGTCCACGAGGGTGGGCGCCCCCTCTGGGCGCGCCCCTACCTCGTGGGCCCCACAGAGACCTTCCGACGCCAACTCCAACTCTATATATTGGCTTTTGGGGAGAAAAAAATCAGAGAGAAGAAATCATCGCGTTTTACGATACGGAGCCATCGCCAAGCCCTAAAACCTCCCGGGAGGGCTGATCTAGAGTCCGTTCAGGGCTCCGGAGAGGGGGATTCGTCGCCGTCGTCATCATCAACCATCCTCCATCACCAATTTCATGATGCTCACCGCCGTGCATGAGTAATTCCATCATAGGCTTGCTGGACGGTGATGGGTTGGATGAGATCTATCATGTAATCGAGTTAGTTTTGTTAGGGTTTGATCCCTAGTATCCATTATGTTCTGAGATTGATGTTGCTATGACTTTGCTATGCTTAATGCTTGTCACTAGGGCCTGAGTGCCATGATTTTAGATCTGAACCTATTATGTTTTCATGAATATATGTGTGTTCTTGATCCTATCTTGCAAGTCTATAGTCACCTATTATGTGTTATGATCCGACAACCCCGAAGTGACAATAATCGGGATACTTCTCGGTGATGACCATAGTTTGAGGAGTTCATGTATTCACTATGTGCTAATGCTTTGTTCGGGTTCTCTTTTAAAAGGAGGCCTTGATATCCCTTAGTTTCCATTAGGACCCCGCTGCCACGGGAGGGTAGGACAAAAGATGTCATGCAAGTTCTTTTCCATAAGCACGTATGACTATATTCGGAATACATGCCTACATTACATTGATGAATTGGAGCTAGTTCTGTGTCACCCTATGTTATGACTGTTACATGATGAACCGCATCCGGCATAATTATCCATCACCGATCCAATGCCTACGAGCTTTCCATATACTAGTTTACGCTTATTTACTTTCCCGTTGCTATTGTTACAATCATTATAAAACACCAAAAATATTACTTTTGCTTCCATTACTTTTGTTACCGTTACCACCACTATCATATTACTTTGCTACTAAACACTTTGCTGCAGATATTAAGTTTCCAGGTGTGGCTGAATTGACAACTCGGTTGCTAATACTTGAGAATATTCTTTGGCTCCCCTTGTGTCGAATCAATAAATTTGGGTTGAATACTCTACCCTCGAAAGCTGTTGCGATCCCCTACACTTGTGGGTTATCAAGAACAATTTCTGGCGCCGTTGCTGGGGAGCATATCTCTATTCTCTGAGTTACTTGGGATTTATATCTGCTGGACACTATGAAGAATTTGAAAGACGCTAAGAAAAAAATTTATCCGTCAACTACGAGGGGAGGTAAGGAACTGCCATCTAGCTCTGCACTCGATTCACCTTCTGTTATGAGTAAGCTTACGACACCTAAACCTGCTTCTGCTATTCGTTCTGATATGTCGCATGTTATTGATGATGCCACTTTTGTTATGCATGATACTTATGATGAAACTACTTCTATGCTTGATACTACTATGCCCCTTGGTGAATTTCATGATGAACAAATTTATAGGGCTAGAGATAAAGACACTATTGTAAATGATTATATTGATGAAAGTGATGAGGAGGATATGCCTACTATTCCTGAGGGTTATCTTTTTGATGCGGAATCTTCTGCAGCTATTTTTGCCTGCCAGGATAGATACGAACTTAAGAGGCTGTTAGTTAAATGGAGATAGAATGAGGCCCGACCCTGCTTTTGCTACTTCACCTATTTGTGTTCCCGATAAGGATTATGAATTCTCTGTTGATCCTGATATAATTACTTTGATTGAATCTGATCCTTTTCATGGTTATGAATCTGAAACTTTTGTGGCACATCTTACTAAATTAAATGATATAGCCACCCTGTTCACGAATGATGAGAGATCTCGCTACTTTTACATCCTTAAAGTATTTCCGTTCTCATTAACGGGTGATGCTAAGATATGGTTTAATTCTCTTGATCCTAGTTGTGTGCGTAGTCCCTAGGATATGATTTATTACTTCTCTGCTAAATATTTCCCTGCTCATAAGAAACAAGCTGTTTTAAGGGAAATATACAACTTTGTGCAAATTCAAGAAGAGAGTCTCCCACAAGCTTGGGGGAGGCTTCTCAAGTTACTTAATGCTTTGCCTGATCATCCTCTTAAGAAAAATGAAATAGTTGATATCTTTTATAATGGACTAACCGATGCTTCCAGAGATTACCTGGATAGTTGTGCCGGTTCTCTTTTCAGGGAAAGAACACCGGATGAAGCTGAAGTTCTATTGAATAATATGTTGACAAATGAAAATAATTGGGCACCTCCCGAGCCAGCTCCTGCTCCAATTACTGAGCCTATTCATAAACCAACTCCGAAGAAGAGAGGTGTTCTATTTCTTAGTCCTGAAGATATGCAAGAGGCAAAGAAATCTATGAAAGAAAAAGGTATTAAAGCTGAAGATGTTAAGAATTTACCTCCTATTGAAGAAATACATGGTCTTAATTTACCGCCTGTTGAAGAAACATATGATCTTGATCCATTACCTATTGAAGAACCTCCTGATCCCGATAACCCGACACAGATAGTAAAGGTAAATTCTCTCTATAGATTTGATGAAGGTGATATCCCTCACTATAAGACTGCTAGACAATGCTTGGATGAGTTTGATAACTTTATTGTCAAACAAGAAAATTTCAATGCTTATTTTGGTAGACAATTGAAACAAAATACCTATATGATTAAACACTTGGGTGATTATATGGCTAATTTAGATGTGAACTTAAACTTGTTAGCAAACATGCTTCTATGGTTACCACTCAAGTAGAACAAGTACTTAAGGCTCAAAATGATTTGCTCAATGAAATGAATAGTAAGAAAAATGATTATGCTGTTAGAGTGGCTACTAGAACTGGTAGAATGACTCAGGAACCTTTGTATCCTGAAGGCCACCCTAAGAGAATTGAGAAAGATTATCAGAGAAATAATACTGATGTGCCTAGTTCTTCTGAAAGGAAGAAAAAGAAAAATGATAGGACTTTGCAAACTTCTAGTGAACCTATTGCTGAAGCACCTGATAATCCAAATGATATCTCTATTTATGATGCTGAGACACAATCTGGCAATGAACATGAACCTAGTGAAAATGTTAATGATGATGCTCATGATGATGCTCAACCTAGTAATGAATGATGTAGAAGTTGAACCTGCTATTGATCTTGATAACCCACAATCAAAGAATCAACGTTATGATAAGAGAGACTTTGTTGCTAGGAAATATGGTAAAGAAAGACAACCATGGGTTCAGAAACCCATGCCCTTTCCTCCCAAACCATCCAAGGAAAAGGATGATGAGGATTTTGAGAGCTTTGCTGAAATGATTAGACCTATCTTTTTGCGTATGCGATTAACTGATGTGCTCAAAATAAATCCTTATGCTAAGTATATGAAGGATATCATTACTAATAAGAGAAAAATACCGGAAGCTGAAATTTCCACCATGCTTGCTAATTATACTTTTAAGGGTGGGGTACCAAAGAAACTTGGAGATCCAGGAGTACCCACTATACCATGCTCCATTAAAAGAAATTATGTTAAAATTGCTTTATGTGATCTTGGAGCTGGTGTTAGTGTTATGCCTCTCTCTTTATATCGTAGACTTGATTTGAATAAGTTGACACCTACTAAAATATCTTTGCAAATGGTTGATAAATTAACTGCTATACCTGTCGGTATTTGTGAGGATGTGCCTGTTGTGGTTGCAAATGTTACTATTTTAACGGACTTTGTTATTCTTGATATTCCCGAGGACGATAGTATGTCTATTATTCTTGGAAGACCTTTTCTGAATACTGCAGGGGCTGTTATTGATTGCACCAAAGGCAATGTCACTTTTCATGTTAATGGTAATGAGCATACGGTACACTTTCCGAGGAAACAACCTCAAGTTTATAGTATCAATTCTATTGGAAAAGTCCCATCGATTATATTTGGAGGTATCGAATTTCCTCTTCCTACTGTCAAGAAGAAATATGTTATTCTTATTATAGGGGATGTGCATATCCCCATTGAGGTAACATAGTGTTATTCGAAATTTCTCCGGTTCCATGTTAATCGGAATGAGTTTGTTAACAAGACTTGATCAACCTTGTTAGTGGATTCCTTTTGATGATCATGAGACAGATGAAACTAGAAGCACAACCTTCTGTACCCTCTTTATACTTTCTGTTATTTAGTTTAAATAAATTAAAAATAATATTTTTCTGTCTTTTTCCTGATTTATCCGTGCAATATAAAATTATCCCGAAAATAAAAGTTCTCAGAATGCCCTGCCAATTTAATATGATTTTTTCAGGAATATTTGAGGATTTTTAGTGCAAAAATTACCGCGGGGGGAGCTGCCACCTGGCCACGAGGGTGGAGGGCACGCCCTACCCCCTTGGGCGCATCCCCCTGCCTCATGGGCCCACGGTGGCCCTCCTCCACTTATTCCTGCACCCATCCTCTTCTTCTTCCTCCCACAAACACGAATAAACAGGTCAAACACGAGTTCCAGCCCCTGTTGCTGTGATTTTTGATCTCTTTGCTCAAAGCACCTCTCACAAAACTGCTTGGGGAGATTCTTCCTTGGTATGTGACTCCTCCATTTGTCCAATTAATTTTTGTTCTAGTGCTTTATTCATTGCAAATTTTTGCTGCATAGGTGACCATGTTCTTGAGCGTGCATGTCAAATTTATATGGTCCCAAGTAGTTCTAATGCTTGATATAGGCTCTAGTCACTTGTAGGAGTAGTTGCTATCAATTTTATTGAAGTTGGTTCACTTTTGTTTGAAGTTACTAAAAATTTCGGATTATTTCAGAAAATAATGAAGAGACTTTTGAGGGGCTCGTCGAGCCGAAGCTCGAAGGAAAAACAAAAGGAAGAAGCACAGAAGCTCAAATGTAATTTGCCTCGCACCGCGGAGGTCCGGCCGTGTGAATGGCCTTCCGATGACTTCTTGAGGAGAACCGGAATTTATGAGGATTTTTATTTATTGATCGAGAATGCTGGCGTCACCAACTTCCTCCGCGACCAACGTCATCAGTATCTCTTACTCACAAATACTTTTGTGCAAAACTTCTACTATTTTCATAAGGAATCACCTCCATCAGTAGAGTTTCATTTATATGACGTTGTTAAGAAGATGCCATTAGCTGAATTTTGCGAGGTTTGCAAAATACCCTTTGAGGGCACCTTAGATGAACCACACCGTAATGAAGTGGAAGCATTTATTAACACTATCACTGTGGGAGAAACCAGGAAGGTTTCTGATGCAAGAATTACTAGCATACATTTTCCTGATTTACGCTACTTTGCCTTATTGGCTAGTCGTTGCTTGATTGGTCGCGGAAACTGTTGAAACCTTAGTGTTCCTGATATTATCATTTGGTTCCATGGTTTATACTGCAATAACTCTGTTAGTATGGGTGGAATTGTTGCTAGACGGTTAAGTCTGAACCGTACTAAGGGCCCCATCTTTGGAGGCATTTATGCTTCATACGTAGCTGAATATTTTGGCATACCTATTAGGCATTTTGAGAAACAAGAAAAATTGCTGCCTAGTGCTTATCTAGATTATAAGAGTATGCTAGCACATGATTTTATTGTTAAGAGTCGTGAAGGGGAGCTCAAATATAAATTGTAATTTGATAAACATCACCCTGAGACTATTACTTTGCCTGCTCCTTCTTTGTTTAACTTGTCTGCAGGTCCTTACCTTGTTCCGTGGGCGGCCGTTCAAGCCTATCGGAATCCTGCACCAGCACCAGAGCCGGAACCACAATATGAGCCTCCACGCCAGTCTGTTTATTCTTGGGATCCGGAGGTGGCTGCCAGTCAATGGCAGTCAGAGTTCTCTTCATCGCAGTACGACCCCAGCTACACCTACGGGTATCAGCCAGGCTATCCCTGGCAATGAACCAACTTAGGCCAAAAGCCTAAGCTTGGGGGAGTACGTATTTCCCACCGACATTACATTTGTGTTCACACACACTCATTGCTAGATGTCGCTGCTCATCCTCTTTCACTGTAATATCCATGCTAGTTTATTTTGTTTTTCCTGCTTTCTTCTTGTGTGTTTAATAAACTTTAAGAAAACAACAACAAAATTAGTGTAGCTTCTAGTTAGTTTACTTTTCCTGCTGTAGTAATAATAATTAAAAAGAAAACCCAAAAATATTTCCCGTTCTTCTTTTGCTTGTTGGGAGCTTTCCCGTGTAAATAGTTTTTATTTCTTTTCTTTTCTTTGGGGGTCGATAGGAGAAGACCATGATTAAATTCTTGAAGTGGCTCTATATGCTTTATTGTTGATTTAACCAAGAGCCCATATTGCCTTGTCTTCTCCTGTTTATTGAATGCTCGTAGATTCCATCTTAGTCCAATGCACGTGCACTCTTATTATTATTCATATCATTCGGTAGTGCAAGTGAAAGGCAATTATGATGATATATGATGGACTGACTGAGATGGGAAAAGCTGGTATGAACACGACCACTCTTGTTTTTGTAAATATGATGAGTTCATCGTTCCTGATTCAGCTTGTTATGAATAAACATGTTTTGCAATGACAATTAGAGATCATAGTTGCTTATGCCATGCCTAATTAGCTATGAGTTATAATGGTTTACCTTGCGTGCCAACATGCTATTAAAATGGTTGTGATGTGGTATGATGGGGTGTTATCCTCCTTTGAATGATTTAAGTGACTTGACTTGGCACATGTTCACACATGTACTTGAAACAAATCAACATAGCGTTCACGATATTTATGTTCACGGTGGATTATATCCTACTCATGCTTGTATCCAATGTTTATTAATTTTAGTGCATGTTCATGACTGTTGTCGCTCTCTAGTTGGTCGCTTCCGGTCTTACGCTAGCCTTCACTTGTACTAAGCGGAATACTGCTTGTGCATCCAATCCCTTAAACCCCAAAGTTATTCCAGATGAGTCCACTATACCTTCCTATATGCGGTATCTACCTGCCATTCCAAGTAAATTTGTATGTGCCAAACTCTAAACCTTCAAATAAACATTCTGTTTTGTAAGCTCGAATAGCTCATGTATCAACTATGGTTGTCCTTATCTTCCATGTTAGGCGAGTTATTCTCAAGAGGAGTGGACTCCGCTCCTCACTCACGAGAACATGGCTGGTCACTGGGATGCCCAGCCCCATGCTTTATGCAAACTAAATCAAAATAATTGCAGACAAAACTCCCGCTGGGACCTGATGTATGTTGGAGGCACTCGTTGTTTCGAGCAAGCCGTGGATTGATGCTTGTTGGTGGAGGGGGAGTATAAACTTTACCATTCTGTTTGGGAGACGCCTATAATGTGTGTGACATGGAAGATATCACCATCTCTTAGTTGTTATGTTGACAATGAAAGTATGCCGCTCAAAATATTATTTATCTCTATTTGAAAATCGAGCTCTGGCACCTCTACAAATCCCTACTTCCCTCTGCGAAGGGCCTATCTATTTACTTTTATGTTGAGTCATCACCCTCTTATTAAAAGCACTAGCTGGAGAGCGCAGCTGTCATTTGCATTCATTACTGTTAATTTATATTGGGTATGACTATGAATGGATCTCTTTTACCATGAATTACAATGTCTAGTCAGTCCTTGATCTTTAAAGGTGCTCTGCATTTATGTTTTGCGGTCTCAGAAAGGGCTAGCGAGATACCATCTTGTTATATCATATTATGATTGTTTTCAGAAAGTGTTGTCATCCGAGATTTATTATTATGACTCGCTAGTTGATTATGCCATTGATATGAGTAAACATGAGACCTGAGAATTATTGCAAATGTGGTTAGTTATAATCTTTGCTGAAAACTTGAATGTTGACTTGACATATTTACAACAACAAGAGCAAACAGAGTTTGTAAAAGTTTTTCTTTTTCTCTTTCAGTTTGTCAACTGAATTGCTTGAGGACAAGCAAGGGTTTAAGCTTGGGGAGTTGATACATCTCTGTCGAATTTACTTTTCCAAACACTTTTGCCCTTGTTTTGGACTCTAACTTGTATGATTTGAATGGAACTAACCCGGACTGGCGTTGTTTTCAGCAGAATTGCCATGATGTTGTTTTATGTGCCGAAAACAAAAGTTCTCGGAATGACCTGAAACTCCACGGAACATCTTAGAAAAAATAATAAAAAATCCTCGCCAAAGATGAAGACCAGGGGGCCCACACCCTGTCCATGAGGGTGCCCCCCCCTCCTGGGCGCGCCCCCTACCTCGTGGGCCCCCTGGAGACCTTCCGACGCCAACTCCAACTCTATATATTTGCTTTCGTGGAGAAAAAAAATCAGTGAGAAGAAATCATCGCGTTTTATGATACGGAGCCGGAGCCAAGCCCTAAAACCTCTCAGGAGGGCTGGTCTGGAGTCCGTTCGGGGCTCCGGAGAGGGGGATTCGTCACCGTCGTCATCATCAACCATCCTCCATCACCAATTTCATGATGCTCACCGCCGTGCTTGAGTAATTCCATCGTAGGCTTGCTGGACGGTGATGGGTTGGATGAGATCTATCATGTAATCGAGTTAGTTTTGTTAGGGTTTGATCCCTAGTATCCATTATGTTCTGAGATTGATGTTGCTATGACTTTGCTATGCTTAATGCTTGTCACTAGGGCCCGAGTGCCATGATTTCAGATCTGAACCTATTATGTTTTCAGAATATATGTGTGTTCTTGATCCTATCTTGCAAGTCTATAGTCACCTATTATGTGTTATGATCCGACAACCCCGAAGTGACAATAATCGGGATACTTCTCGGTGATGACCATAGTTTGAGGAGTTCATGTATTCACTATGTGCTAATTCTTTGTTCGGGTTCTCTTTTAAAAGGAGGCCTTAATATCCCTTAGTTTCCATTAGGAACCCGCTGCCACGGGAGGGTAGGACAAAAGATGTCATGCAAGTTCTTTTCCATAAGCACGTATGACTATATTCGGAATACATGCCTACATTACATTGATGAATTGGAGCTAGTTCTGTGTCACCCTATGTTATGACTGTTACATGATGAACCGCATCTGGCATAATTATCCATCACCGATCCAATGCCTATTAGCTTTCCATATACTAGTTTACGCTTATTTACTTTCCCGTTGCTATTGTTACAATCATTATAAAACACCAAAAATATTACTTTTATTACGCTTATTACGCTTATTTACTTTCCCGTTACTTTTGTTACCGTTACCACCACTATCATATTACTTTGCTACTAAACACTTTGCTGCAGATACTAAGTTATCGAGGTGTGGCTAAATTGAAAACTCAGTTGCTAATACTTGAGAATATTCTTTGGCTCCCCTTGTGTCGAATCAATAAATTTGGGTTGAATACTCTACCCTCGAAAGCTGTTGCGATCCCCTACACTTGTGGGTTATCAGCAGCCTCACACCGCAGCCGAACCAGTGAACCCTCGTACTCCTCTCCTCATGGGCATCCACTGCCGCGTCTTCCCCGGCTCCGCGTCATCCCCTTCCTAGGCCTCACAGTCGTCCACCGCCTTGGTGCTCTCGGGCAGCGTGGTCAATGTGGTCAACGACATTCCATCGGAAGAGTCTTGTCTGTTGAGAGGCGACAATGGGTCCATGGCCACAGCCCGCTTTTTTGTGATTTGCCAAGTAAGTCGCTTTGTCGGGCCGCTTTCATTAAATGGCGAGAAAATAGGCCCATCGATAATGAGAAATTGGCTGTACATTTTAAAACACATCAAACCGGCAATTAGTTTCAAATATTTTTTTCATTTCAAGATTTTAAATTACATTAATTTTTATGCGTGGAGAATTTGTTGGATTTTATATTGATATACATTTATTTTTAAAATCAGTTTGAATGTGAGTCAAATTTGGGATTAAAAACAGTTCGGACCGCTTTTGAAATATGCAACATTTCAGTATAATTTTTAACTGTGGCCACAATATGGGCTGTAATGCTAACAAAAGAATATGGGCTCCAAAAAACCTTAAGAATTAGCAAATGGGCTGTAAATTATTAGAAATAATGGCAGATGGGTTGTATGTTGTTTTCCACAGATTTGAGGTTTCCTAAAAAAGGTTGGCCTTTAGCGTTGGATCGTTGGATGTCCATCCAACGCCATCGTCTTCTTCAATCTCGATGTTCCTGCTCGGCCGCTCAAACAAGCGGCACGGACTGCTCCTCCTCCTCCTGACCGGCTGTCTTGCCGCCAGCAGCCTCACCGCCCCACCATACTCCCATCGATGGCCTAGCCATCCCTCTACTCACCCACACCTGCTGTTATTCTCCGGCGACGGCAGACAAACCAGTAAACCCTCGTACAGTCGTACTCCCCTCCGCGTGGGAAACAACTGCCAAGTCTTCCCTGCCTCCGTGTCATCCCCTTCCTAGGCCTCGCCGTCGTCCACCGCCGTGGTGCTCTCGGTGCGGCGTGGTCAATGTGGTCAACGACCGACTTCCATCGGAAGAGTACTGTGCGTGGAGACGCTGACAGCTAGGTCCACGGCCGCAGCAAGGAAGTGCCTCCTTATTACGCGCAAAATAATTATTCCTCCACCTGACAGCGGGGACCCACCGAACAGGCCACCGTATTTCGCCAAAAAAACTTTTCCCCCCTGACTGCTGGGACCCACCAGCTACACCTTCGCACGCAAGGAAGTGCGTCCAGAAAAAACAAAATGATTCGCCCCCCCTGACTGCTGGGACCCACCAGCTACATCTTCGCACGCAAGGAAGTGCGTCCGGGCAAAAAAACGATTAAGCCCCGACTGGGACCCACCAGCTACATCTTCGCATGCAAGGAAGTGCACGGCGGTCGGGACTCACCTGGTCGAGCGTGCGTGGTGTTGTCATTCGGTAGCGAGCGGTATGCGTTGTAGAGCGCGCACATGTCGTAGTAGAGGCGCGACGTAGCATGTACGTACATACAGCGGCCAGGTGCAAGAAAGAAAATCTGACCACGTATGTGTACATCTGGCGGGTCTCGGCGCCTCTGCCGCGCTACGTGCGGCCAGGGCTCGTGTACATGGCTGGGTCGGAGCGGAGAAACAGCGTCGTCGTCGTGTTCATGGGGAGGCAGCGGAGTGCGTCGTGTTCATGGGGGGCAATGGAATGCGTCGTGTTCATCGGGAGGCAGCGAACGCGTGGGAGCCAACCGGTGGGTGGAGCGGAATGCATGGTGCGTGTTCGCCGGGAGGCTTGGATGGAGCAGCGATGGAAACTAGGCTGGCGTACCGCTGGCGGATAAAATAGACCTCCTACGTTGAAACGGGTCCTGTTGATCGGGAGGGTGTGGCGTCTGCAAAAGCGGAGGAAGCGGACCTCCTACGGTCGAAACGGGGGTCCTGTTGATTGGGAGGGTGTGGCGTGCCGCAAAAGCAGACGAAAACAGACCTCCTATGATCGAAACGGGGGTGGAGGGTGTGGCGTGCCGCAAAAGCGGACGAAACGGACTTGTGTTGGAGTGCTACGGTGAAGCAGGGGTCCTGTTCGCCGGGGCGGGTGTGGCGTGCAAAAGCAGGACTCCACGGAATACTGTTCATCTCCACCGTCGACCTCCTCCAGCCTCCACGGGCTACCGTCGACCTCCTCCAGCCTCCACGAGCTCATGTTCATCCAGCCTCCACCGCGCGCTACTCCACCGGCTACTGTTCAACCACCCCTCCACCGTCTACTGTTCATCCAGCCCTCCGCACCACGGGGTCCTATTCAACCACCCCTCCACGGGCACCCCTCCACCATCTACTATTCATCTAGCCCTCCACACCACGGGGTCCTGTTCAACCACCCCTCCACGGGCACCCCTCCACCGTCTACTATTCATCCAGCCCATCCAGAGGCAACGCCATCGCTCCTTTGTTCATCAACCCCCCACAACACTCCTTTGTTCATCCCGAGGCAGCATCGATCGGCTTGATTAGCAGCGATGCGAAGAATTGCTCGTCGGGTTCGATTAACGATCATCGATCGATCGCTCGGGTTCAGTAACGCGTAGCCTGTAGTGCAATCGCTCGAGTTCAGTTAGAGCCCAACGCCTCGCTCGGGTTCAGCTAGAGCCAACGCCTCGCACACACGCGCGTACGTGTATGAGAGAAACGCGCATCGCTCGGCCCCCGACCTCCAACCGTAACCGGGAAATCCCCAAAATTTTCCTCCCCCTCGCTTCTACCACGGTTTTTTCCATCATGGACGGCCCAAAGAATGTCATGCAGCTGCGTCTCCGGCCCGCCCAGGACAAAAAGCCCATTTTATGTCATGATTTTTTGTCATAGAAGTAGGAGCCCACCACATCTATGATGATACCGGGTTTTGTCATAATTATCGTCATAGAAGTGTCATATGTATGACAGGAAAAAAATTCGTTCGGCCCAAAATGTCACGGATGTGTCTTTTTTTTGTAGTGCTAGTATGCCTCTACTAGACTAGCTCGTTAATCAAAGATGATTAAGTTTTCTAGCCATAGACATGTGTTGTCATTTGATGAACGGGATCACATCATTAGAGAATGATGTGATGGACAAGACCCACCCGTTAGCTTAGCACTATAATTGTTTAGTTTTATTGATATTGCTTTCTTCATGAATTATACATGTTCCTCTGACTATGAGATTATGCAACTCCCGAATACCGGAGGAACACTTAGTGTGCTATCAAACGTCACAACGAAACTGGGTGATTATAAACATGCTCTACAGGTGTCTCCGATGGTGTTTGTTGAGTTGGCATAGATCGAGATTAGGATTTGTCACTCCGTGTATCGGAGAGGTATCTCTGGGCCCTCTCGGTAATGGTCATCACTATAAGCCTTGCAAGCAATGTGACTAATGAGTTAGTTGCGGGATGATGCATTACGGAACGAGTAAAGAGACTTGCCGGTAACAAGATTGAACTAGGTATGATGATACCGACGATCGAATCTCAGGCAAGTAACATACCAATGACAAAGGGAACAACGTATGTTGTTATGCGGTTTGACCGATAAAGATCTTTGCAGAATATGTAGGAGCCAATATGAGCATGCAGGTTCCTCTATTGGTTATTGACCGGAGATGTGTCTCAGTCATGTCTATATAGTTCTCGAACCCGTAGGGTCCGCTTGCAACAACGTTCAATGATGATTTGTATTATGAGTTATGTGATTTGATGACGAAGTTTTTGAGTCCGGATGAGATCACGGACATGACGAGGAGTCTCAAAATGGTCGAGAGGTAAAGATCGATATATTGGAAGGCTATATTGGGACATCGGAAGGTTACGACTGATTGGGTATTTTTGGATCTGGGAGATTCTGAGGAATTCGCCGGGGAAGTAGTGGGCCATAATGGGCCATACGGGAAAGGAGAGAAGGGCCTCAGGGGTGGCTGCGTGCCCCCCCATGGCAAGTCCGAATTGGACTAGGGAGGGGGCGGCGCCCCCCTCTCTTTCCTTCTCCCTCTCCTACTCCTTCCCTCTTGGAAAAGGAATGGGACTCCAATTTGGATTGGGAATCCTAGTTGGACTCCCCTTATAAGCGCGCCCATCCTAGGGCGGCCTCCTCCTCCTCCCTCCTGTATATACGTGGCCAAAGGGGCACCCCAAAGCACAACACGCAATTGTCTTAGCCGTGTGTTGTGCCCCCTCCACAGTTACACACCTCGGTCATATCGTCGTAGTGCTTAGGCGAAGCTCTGCATCAGTAACTTCATCATCACCGTCACCACATCGTCGTGCTGACGGAACTCTCGGCCTCAACTGGATCAAGAGTTCGAGGGACGTCTGAAGGAAATATGCCCTAGAGGCAATAATAAAGTTGTTATTTATATTTCCTTATATCATGATAAATTTTCAATATTCATGCTACAATTGTATTAACCGGAAACTTGATACATGTGTGAATACATAGACAAAATAAAGTGTCCCTAGTATGCCTCTACTAGACTAGCTCGTTAATCAAAGATGGTTAAGTTTCCTGACCATAGACATGTGTTGTCATTTGATGAACGGGATCACATCATTAGAAGAATGATGTGATGGACAAGACCCATCTGTTAGCTTGGCATAATGATCATTTAGTTTATTGCCATTGCTTTCTTCATGACCTATACATGTTCCTTTAACTATGAGATTATGCAACTCCCGAATACCGGAGGAACACCTTGTGTGCTATCAAACGTCACAATGTAACTGGGTGATTATAAAGATGCTCTACAGGTGTCTCCAATGGTGTTTGTTGAGTTGGCATAGATCGAGATTAGGATTTGTCACTCCGTGTTTCGGAGAGGTATCTCTGGGCCCTCTCGTTAATGCACATCACTATAAGCCTTGTAAGCAATGTGACTAATTACTTAGTTACCGGATGATGCATTATGGAACGAGTAAAGAGACTTGCCGGTAACGAGATTGAACTAGGTATGATGATACCGATGATCGAACCTCAGGCAAGTAACATACTGATGACAAAGGGAATAACGTATGGTGTTATGCGGTTTGACCGATAAAGATCTTCGTAGAATATGTAGGAGCCAATATGAGCATCCAGGTTCCGCTCTTGGTTATTGACCGGAGATGTGTCTTGCTCATGTCTATATAGTTCTCGAACCCGTAGGGTCCGCACGCTTAACGTTCAATGACGATTTGTATTATGAGTTATGTGATTTGATGACCGAAGTTTTTTTGGAGTCCCGGATGAGATCACGGGCATTATGAGGAGTCTCGAAATGGTCGAGAGGTAAAGATTGATATATTGGAAAGCTATATTTGGACATCGGAAAGGTTCCGAGTGATTCGGGTATTTTTTGGAGTACCGGAGAGTTACGGGAATTCGCTGTTGGGGAACGTAGTAATTTCAAAAAAAATCCTACGCACAAACAGGATCATGGTGATGCATAGCAACGAGAGGGAGAGTGTTGTCCACGTACCCTCGTGGATCAGCGGAAGCATTAGCTGCTTAGCGGTAGATGTAGTCGTCACGTAACGCCCGGATTCGATCGCGGTGTCTGCCCAGTTATTAAATCGTCGTTGCCATGTCATTTGCTTGCGTGTTGCATTTAGCCATGTCATCATCTGCATTTCATATCATGTCATCATGTGCATCTCATTTTGCATACATGTTCGTCTCATGCATCCGAGCATTTTCCCCGTTGTCCGTTTTGCAATCCGGCACTCCTATGTCTCCCGGCGCCCCCTTTTACCTCTTTTCATGTGCGGGTATTAAACTTTCTCGGAATGGCCCAAGGTTTGTCAAGCGGCCTTGGTATACCACCGGTAGACCGCCTGTCAAGTTTCGTGCCATTTGGAGTTCGTTTGGTACTCCATCGGTTAACCAGGTAACCGTAAAAGCCCTCTTTGTCTTGCAGCCCAACACCCCTTTCAAACTGGCCCAAAACCCAGCAAACTCCCCTCCATGCTCTCGGTCGATCGATCACGATCGTGTGGGCGAAAACCGCTCCTCATTTGGACTCTCCTAGCTCCCTCTACCTATAAATATGTCTTCCTCCCCCGAAATTCGCGGATGAACCCTAGCCCCTTCTTCCTCCGCCGCCGGACGCGTCCAGCCTCAGCCGGACACGTCCGCGCCCGCGCCCGCAGCCAATCGTGGCTTGCCACGTGTCCCCGCCGCCGCCCGTTCCACAGCGCGCCGCCGCCAGGCCAGCGTCGAGCCCGCCGGGCGGATCTGCCCGAAGCCGGCCAGCGCGTCGCGCCGCCGTCGCCCGCGTGCTCCCCGCCGCCGTTCGCCGCCGCCGCCCGCCTCCGGCGCCTCGCCGCCGTCCGCCGCCTTCAGGCGCCCAGCGCCGGCTTCGCCGAGCCGAGCTCCTCACCCCGGCGCCCGGCGCCGCCTCGCCGTAGAACCACCCGCCGCCTCCCTCGTCCTGCTCGGCCCGCGCCTCCCCTGCCGTGGCGGCGCCCCGCCCGCCCGCCGCCCGACCTCCGACCGCCCAGCGCTGAGCCGCGCCGAGCTCCCGCCGCCGGCCGCCCGCCTCCTGCCGGCGCCCGTGCGCCCGCCGCCCCTCCCGGGATCCGGCGGCCCCAAGGCGGATCCGCCTCCTCACTGTGCCTGCCGCCCGCATACGCCGCCCCCCTTGCCAGCCCCCTCCTCTCCGGCGATCCTCGAGCTCCGCGCCCCGATCTGGATCGAGCCCTAGGTTGACTTTTCCCCGAGCCCCGATTTCCTCTAAGTCCTATTTCGACAGATATTTTGTTGCATTTTCATGATGCCATAACTCTCTGCCTATTGCTCCGTTTCGTGCGTGTAATATGTCAAATTGTTCGTCTCTACGAGTACATCATTTCATCTCATTGCATCATTTTCATTTGAGCTCATCTTAATGCCCGAAATTCTGTTAGAAGAGGGCGATGTGATGTTAGTTTCAGATTCTTATCAGAACATGCAATTTTGTCATTTTTGCCATGATTGATGTGTGCACCCTATGAACTTGAGTCCTACATGTGTTTTGTAATATGCCATGCCATCTTTACAGGGTGTATGCCATGTATTTTGTGATCTCTGTGGTGACTAGCACTAGCATGCAAACTAGGCTTCATGATGTTGCTGATTTCAGCCCTGATTACTGCGATATTTTTATGCCATGTAAACTTGATGCTACCGAGAGATCCATGCTTATTTTGAGATACTTCAGTAAGGATGTTTGAACATATGGTTATTATATATCCATCCATGCCCTTGTTTGCAATTATGGAGTGCCATAGCTTGAGTCAATCGAGCTCTACTTTTGCTATAAAATGTTTCCTGGCAGGTTGTTTACATGTTATTCAATTTTGCCTAGGTTGTTGTAGTTGATCAGTGTATGATATGATGTTGTTCTTGCCATGTATAGCTTCTATGCCATGTCTTCTTACTTATGGTTGCCTTGCCATGCCATGTATTGCTCTGCGGTGAGTGGTTCAAGCTCACCAACATGCCTACTTACTGTTGTTCCTGCCATGTATGAATCTGTAATATAAATTGCCATGTTTACATGGGTGCCATCATATCTTCTGATCCTTTTTGGCTTATGGTCAGTAAAGGACTTTTGTTCTAGGCTTTGAGTAGATTCATGCCATGCCTTGTTTTGCTATTATAAGTTCCTGTAACATGTTGTTTGATAGCTCTAAACATTGCAACCTGATGTTATTTCTACTAAAGTCTGAAACTGTTATTATTTGCAATCTTGCCATGTGTTGTTGAGCATGTTCTAGTGATTTCTGGAGATAGCTCAGTGTTCATGTTTTGTCATGCTTTACCTGTACATCATGCCCATGCCTTTTGTTATTACGTTGGGATTCTGTATCATGTTGTTTTGATGCTTGCAATATGCCTAGTTGCTGTTTTGGACAGATTGTTGTCATAACTTGTATTGTGTGTATGTGTTGAACCGTTGCTCCGTTTTGAGTGTGCTCTATATGATACTTGCTTGATTTTGCATGTAGCTTCATATTATCATGTTGCATCCTTGTTTTGAGGTGTTTGCTTGATGTTTGTATGCATTTTGCATCAATGCCATGCTTATCTTGTTTTGCTCATATCTTATAGGCCGTAGTTCCGAAACTAATGAACTTTATATGTAACTTGACTAGAATTTCGTGTAGATCATCTTGGTGCATCTTAACTTGCTGTTTAACAACTTGAACATAAGGTGTATTCAGATCTGGACCAATTTTGAAATATGCATATGAGGACTTACCGGAATTGTTATATGTTGTTTCCGGCCTCATTTAAACGTGCTTTGATGTGTTGTTCTTGTTTGCACCATCTTTTGCCATGAGTAGCTTCATGTAGCTTTGTCATGCATCATGCTTGTTGTGCATCATGTCTTGTCTATGTGTGGTGTGTTTACCTTGTTGTGTGCTTCTTCTCAATAGTTCCCGTTTCGTTGCGATCGTGAGGATTCGTTCGTCTACGCTTGGTTCGGCTTCATCCGTTCGTCTTCTTCATGGACTCGTTCTTCTTCCTTGCGGGATTTCAGGCAAGATGACCGCTACTGGATCTCACTACTATCATTGCTATGCTAGTTGTTTCGTTCTATCGCTATGCTGCGCTACCTATCACTTGTTCCTCAAGCCATCCCAAATTGCCATGTCAGCCTCTAACCTTTGCACCTTCCTAGCAAACCGTTGTTTGGCTATGTTACCGCTTTGCTCAGCCCTCTTATAGCGTTGTTAGTTGCAGGTGAAGATGAAGTTTGTTCCTTGTTGGAACATGGAGATGTTGTTCCTTGTTAGAACATGTTTACTTGTTGGGATATCACAATATATCTTATTTAATTAATGCATCTATATACTTGGTAAAGGGTGGAAGGATCGGCCTTATGCCTGGTGTTTTGTTCCACTCTTGCCGCCCTAGTTTCCGTCATATCGGTATTATGTTCCCGGATTTTGCGTCCCTAACGCGGTCGGGTGATTTATGGGACCCCCTTGACAGTTCGCTTTGAATAAGACTCCTCCAGCAAGGCCCAACCTTGGTTTTACCATTTGCCTCACCACCACCTACATTTCCCTTGGGAGTAATTAACCCAAGGGTCATCTTTATTTAGCCCCCCCGGGCCAATGCTTGTCTAAGTGTTGGCCCGAACCGAGCTGCCTGTGGGGCCACCTTGAGGCAACCCGAGGATTGGTTTTACTCGTAGCTAGTCTCATCCGGTGTTGCCACGAGAGAGAGATGTGCAGCTCCTATCGGGATTGTCGGCGCATCAGGCGGCTTTGTTGGTCTTGTTTTATTGTTGTCGAAATGTCTTGTGGCAGGATTCGAGACTGATCGGGTCTTCCGGGAGAAGAATATCCTTCGTTGATCGCGAGAGCTTATCATGGGCTAAGTTGGGACACCCCTGCAAGGTATAAACTTTCGAGAGCCGTGCCCGCGGTTATGTGGCAGATGGGAATTTGTTAATATCCGGTTGTAGTAAACTTGAAGCAAACTCTTCTAAAATACACCAACTGTGTGCGTAACCGTGAGTGTCTCTTTTCGGGGTTGATCGAGAGGAGAACACGGTTCCTTGGGTTATGTCTGACGTAAGTAGGAGTTCAGGATCACTTCTTGATCATTGATAGTTGTCGACCGTTCCTTTGTTTCTCTTCTCGCTCTCATTTGCATATGTTAGCCACCATATCATGCTTAGACGCTGCTGCAACCTCACCACTTTACCTCTTCCTTACCCTTTTAGCTTTGCTAGTCTTGATACCCATGGTAATGGGATTGCTGAGTCCTCGTGGCTCACAGATTACTACACCACCAGTTGCTGGTACAGGTTTGCGATGATCATGACGTGAGAGCGATGTTTATTTGTGTTGGAGTTCTTCATACGCTTCTTGATCGGGGATAGGTTCGGTCGTCGGCAGCCTGGGCTAGCAGGGTGGATATCGTTTGAGCTTCTGTTTATGTTTCATCCGTAGTCGGATGCTTATCTTTTACATGATGTTGATGTATTCTTGTGGCATTTGTGCCTTATGTATGTATCCCCATCTATTATGTAATGTTGATGTGATGATATCCACCTTGCAAAAGCGTTTCAATATCGGGTCTATCCTTGGTGGGACCGTCGAGTTCCTTTGGATAGGGTTAGCATATTGGGCGTGACAAGTTGGTATCGAGCCTCGACCGACCCTAGGGCCCCTTGATTGATCGTGTAGTTTGGCCGTTGTCGAGTCTAGAAAAAAACTGTTTTTCGGAGTCTAGTTATATCGGAGAGTAGGAATTCTTTTTTACTCCTCTGCCCCTTCGTCGCTCTGGTGAGAAATCTTGATGTAGGTGTTTTGAACTACTCCTCTTCCCTTTCAAATTTTTCTTTAGGTTCACGCAGTTGGTTTTTCGGTAGTTGTTCCTCAGCTCTTTTCATCTGGTGCATTTCTCGTCAAGTTAACTCGAGCCTCTTCATCTTTGAGTTCAATCCTCAGTTGTTTTCTTTTCCCACCCGCCCTCCCTTCTTCCTCTCGGAACCGGAGTCCGTAATTGAGTATCCATCCTACTCGTGCGAAGTCTTTGCTCTCTCTACTCAATGATTTCAACTGGTGTTTTCTCTTCAAGATATTCGTCGGTTCCCCCTTCCAAATTGCCTTTGTTTTCCCGCCCACCCACCCCTTTTCTTCCCGGAGTCTGACTCTCTCTCGACCAGCTATCTCATTCGTGCGGAACCTATTCAGTCTTTCGTAAATTATTTCAACCGGTGAATTCTCGTCTTGTTCGTCATTCTTCATCTCTTTCTTTTCCGGTGCACTCAATTCAAGTTTTTCGGGTTAATCATATTTTTTTCCTTCGAAGTGTTCTCTTTGCTCGTTCGCCTCTCGCCAATTTATCCTTCCGGAGTATTCAACACATCCCAGGAGATTCGTCTGTCTTCGAACTAATTCGAGGTTTTCACCTCATTCAAATATTTCAATCGTTCCGGTGCATCATCTATCTGTTCAACAATCCTTTCCAACGGTGTTTTCTTTTTAGTGGGCCCTAACCCACAGGTCTTTTCCCAGGATCTTACCTGACTCTTCTAATTATTCCGGAGTTATTCTCAAGTCCTTTTTGAAGTTTGACGTAAAAAATGAATTTCATCAGTCAAACGCCTTCCCAAGATCTCTTTCAAATTCTTTTCATTATTGGCTCAACCTCTTCGTTTTTCATTCTTCCGAAGTACCTCAACAATTTTGGTGGTGTTTCTCATCGTCATTTGAAGACCGAAGTAGAGTTTCTCTTAAATCTTGTCCGTTCCCCCGGAGATTCATGGTGCTAGCTCAATGTTATCCTATCTAATTGTTTCGAGTCGTGCAATTCTTTTCATCCATCCGGAGTATTTCAGGAGTTGTTTTTGCCGTCTCGATCATCCGGAGGCCATCTTTTCAGAATATTGCTTCGTTCCAAGTTTTCAGATTCATTCCCCAATTATTCTACATTCGTGCCCCTTCGTTCGTCTCAATATTCTTCCGGTGCTTCGTTCAAGCTTTAATCAGTTCACGATCTCTTCGTTCTCGTGCAACTTGATTTACTCAAGTATCTTCGTTCATTTTCTAATTCTTTCCGGTGATTCATTCTCTTTCATCAGTCATTTCCGAATTCTTACGGTGGTTCATTCAAGATTCTTTTTCCATCACTATCATTTTAATTCATTCGTTCTTTTCAATCCTACCGGTGGTTCATGAAGATTTTCTCAAGTTTTGTGCTATGTCACTTCTCAATCCTTTTTCAAGAAGAATAAGTATTATGCCAAATCCATTTCTTGTCATCAATTTAAATTTGATGAAGGATAATCATACAATAAATCTTATTCTTATTTCATCCAAGTGAGTAATCCCTTCCTTCGGAGTTTGTTCTTGTTGAATAAATTCTAGATCCAAGTCTTTTCATCTTTTCTTTTCCGGAGTTCAAATTTACTTGGCCATCTCGTCGGAACCTCCATCTAAATCATCGCAAGGCTTTAATCTTATTCTTTATTCCTTCATTCTATCTCATCATCCTTTTGTCACCGGAGTTCTTCATGGTGGTTCTTCATGATTTCATTCATTCTTCAAGTGTACATCAAGTATTGTGGGAGAAATTCAAGTATCTTTTCTTCTCCGTTCTTTTCATTCAATTCTTTCAATTCTTCCGGAGGCATTGTGTTGTTCACCAAGTCAAGTGTCATTCCATCTTGTGAAGTTCATGTTCTATTCTTTCCATTTTAGCCGGAGTGCTGCCTAAATCCTTTCAGTCTTACTCATTTCTTATCTCGTTCGAACCGGAGTTGTTTCTGAGTCTATCATGTTTCCATGAGCTTTTGATTCTCGTCATTCTCGTCGTTCCTCTCTTCTTCTCGAGTGCTCTCGATTCCTTTTTTCTTCTTTGAGTTCTTGTTTCACCTCACCCTTTTCCCTTCCGTCTCGGTCCTAAGATCTCGGGACGAGATCTCTTGTTAGTGGAGGAGTGTTGTAACGCCCCGGATTCGATGCGCCAGGTGTCTGCCAGTTATTCGTCGTCGTTGCCATGTCATTTGCTTGTGTGTTGCATTTAGCCATGTCATCATCTGCATTTCATATCATGTCATCATGTGCATCTCATTTTTCATACATGTTCGTCTCATGCATCCGAGCATTTTCCCCGTTGTCCGTTTTGCAATCCGGCACTCCTATGTCTCCCGGCGCCCCCTTTTACCTCTTTTCATGTGCGGGTATTAAACTTTCTCGGAATGGCCCGAGGTTTGTCAAGCGGCCCTGGTATACCACCGTGAACCGCTGTCAAGTTTCGTGCCATTTGGAGTTCGTTTGGTACTCAGCAGTTAACAAGTAACCGTAAAAGCCCTCTTTGTCTTGCAGCCCAACACCCCTTTCAAACTGGCCCAAAACCCAACAAACTCCCCTCCATGCTCTCGGTCGTTCGATCACGATCGTGTGGGCGAAAACCGCTCCTCATTTGGACTCTCCTAGCTCCCTCTACCTATAAATATGTCTTCCTCCCCCGAAATTCGCGGATGAACCCTAGCCCCTTCTTCCTCCGCCGCCGGACGCGTCCAGCCTCAGCCGGACACGTCCGCGCCCGCGCCCGCAGCCAATCGTGGCTTGCCACGTGTCCCGCCGCCGCCCGTTCCCACCGCGCGCCGCCCGAACCAGCGTCGAGCCCGCCCGGGCGGATCTGGCCGAGCCCGGCCAGCGTCGCGCCACCGTCGCCGCGTGCTCCCCGCCGCCGTTCGCCGCCGCCGCCCGCCTCCCTGCGCCTCGCCGCCGTCCGCCGCCTTACGGCGCCCAGCGCCAGCTTCGCCGAGCGCGCTCCTCCGCCCAGCGCCCGGCGCCGCCTCGGCGTCGAACCACCCGCCGCCTCCTCGTCCCCTACTCGGCCCGCCTCCCCGCCGGTGGCAGCGCCCCCGCCGCCCGCCCCCGACCTCCGGCCGCCCAGCGCCGGACGCGCCCAGCTCCCGCCGCCGGCCGCCTCCTCGCCGGTGCCCGATCGCCCGCCGCCCCTCCTCGCCCGGATCCGGCGGCCCCAAACCGGATCCGCCTACTCACCGCGCCTGCCGCCCGCATCCGCCGCCCCCCTCGCCGGCCCTCTCCTCTCCGGCGATCCTCGAGCTCCGCGCCCCGATCTGGATCCAGCCCTAGGTTGACTTTTCCCCGAGCCCCGATTTCCTCTAAGTCCTATTTCGACAGATATTTTGTTGCATTTTCATGATGCCATAACTCTCTGCATATTGCTCTGTTTCGTGCGTGTAATATGTCAAATTGTTCGACTCTACGAGTACATCATTTCATCTCATTGCATCATTCTCACTTGAGCTCATCTTGATGCCCTAAATGCTGTTAGAAGAGGGCTATGTGATGTTAGTTTCAGATTCTTATCAGAACATGCACTTTTGTCATTTTTCCCATGATTGATGTGTGCACCCTATGAACTTGAGTCCTACATGTGTTTTGTAATATGTCATGCCATCTTTACAGGGGTGTATGCCATGTATTTGTGTGATCTCTGTGGTGACTAGCACTAGCATGCAAACTAGGCTTCATGATGTTGCTGATTTCAGCCCCTGTTCTGCTGATATTTTTATGCCATGTAAACTTGATGCTACCGAGAGATCCATGCTTATTTTGAGATAATTCAGTAAGGATGTTTTGAACATATGGTTATTCTCTATCCATCCATGCCCTTGTTTGAAATTGTGGAGTGCCATAGCTTGACTCAATCGAGCTCTACTTTTGCTATAAAATGTTTCCTGGCAGGTTGTTTACATGTTATTCAATTTTGCCAAGGTTGTTGTAGTTGATCAGTGTATGATATGATGTTGTTTTTGCCATGTATAGCTTCTATGCCATGTCTTCTTACTTATGGTTGCCTTTCCATGCCATGTATTGCTCTGTGGTGAGTGGTTAAAGCTCACCAACATGCCTACTTATTGTTGTTCCTGCTATGTATGAATCTGTAATATAACTTGCCTGTTTTATCATATCTTATGATCCTTTTTGGGTTATAGTTAGTAAAGTACTTTTGTTCTAGGCTTTGAGTAGATTCATGCCATGCCTTGTTGTGCTATTATAAGTTCCTGTAACATGTTGTTTGATAGCTCTAAACATTGCAACCTGATGTTATTTCTGCTAAAGTCTGAAACTGTTATTATTTGCAATCTTGTCATGTGTTTTTGAGCATGTTCTAGTGATTTTTGGAGATAGCTCAGTGTTCATGTTTTGTCATGCTTTACCTGTACATCATGCCCATGCCTTTTGTTATTACGTTGGGATTCTGTAGCATGTTGTTTTGATGCTTGCAATATGCCTAGTTGCTGTTTTGGACATATTGTTGTCATAACTTGTATTGTGTGTATGTGTTGAATCGTTGCTCCGTTTTGAGTGTGCTCTATATGAAACTTGCTTGATTTTGCATGTAGCTTCATATTATCATATTGCATCCTTGTTTTGAGGTGTTTGCTTGATGTTTGTATGCATTTTGCATCAATGCCATGCTTATCTTGTTTTGCTCATATCTTGTAGGCCGTAGGTCCGAATCTAATGAACTTTATATGTAACTTGACTAGAATTTCGTGTAGATCATCTTGGTGCATCTTAACTTGCTGTTTAAAAACTTGAACATAAGGTGTATTCAGATCTGGACCAATTTCGAAATATGCATATGAGGACTTACCGGAATTGTTATATGTTGTTTCCGGCCTCATTTAAACGTGCTTTGATGTGTTGTTCTTGTTTGCATCATCTTTTGCCATGAGTAGTTTCATGTAGCTTTGTCATGCATCATGCTTGTTGTGCATCATGTCTTGTCTATGTGTGGTGTGTTTACCTTGTTGTGTGCTTCTTCTCAATAGTTCCCGTTTCGTTGCGATCGTGAGGATTCGTTCGTCTACGCTTGGTTCGGCTTCATCCGTTCGTCTTCTTCATGGACTCGTTCTTCTTCCTTGCGGGATTTCAGGCAAGATGACCGCTACCCTGGATCTCACTACTATCATTGCTATGCTAGTTGTTTCGTTCTATCGCTATGCTGCGCTACCTATCACTTGTTCCTCAAGCCATCCCAAATTGCCATGTCAGCCTCTAACCTTTTGCACCCTTCCTAGCAAACCGTTGTTTGGCTATGTTACCGCTTTGCTTAGCCCCTCTTATAGCGTTGTTAGTTGCAGGTGAAGATGAAGTTTGTTCCTTGTTGGAACATGGAGATGTTGTTCCTTGTTGGAACATGTTTACTTGTTGGGATATCACAATATGTCTTATTTAATTAATGCATCTATATACTTGGTAAAGGGTGGAAGGCTCGACCTTATGCCTGGTGTTTTGTTCCACTCTTGCCGCCCTAGTTTCCGTCATATCGGTATTATGTTCCCGGATTTTGCGTCCCTAACGCGGTCGGGTGATTTATGGGACCCCCTTGACAGTTCGCTTTGAATAAGACTCCTCCAGCAAGGCCCAACCTTGGTTTTACCATTTGCCTCACCACCACCTACATTTCCCTTGGGAGTAATTAACCCAAGGGTCATCTTTATTAGCCCCGGGCCAATGCTTGTCTAAGTGTTGGCCCGAACCAGCTACTGCGGGGACACCTTGAGGCAACCCGAGGATTGGTTTTACTCGTAGCTAGTCTCATCCGGTGTTGCCACGAGAACGAGATATGTGCAGCTCCTATCGGGATTGTCGGTAGCATCGGGCGGCTTTGCTGGTCTTGTTTTATTGCTGTTGAAATGTCTTGTGGCAGGATTCGAGACTGATCGGGTCTTCCGGGAGAAGGAATATCCTTCGTTGATCGCGAGAGCTTATCATGGGCTAAGTTGGGACACCCCTGCAGGGTATAAACTTTCGAGAGCCGTGCCCGCGGTTATGTGGCAGATGGGAATTTGTTAATATCCGGTTGTAGTAAACTTGAAGCAAACTCTTCTAAAATACACCAACCGTGTGCGTAACCGTGAGTGTCTCTTTTCGGGGTTGATCGAGAGGAGAACACGGTTTCTTGGGTTATGTCTGACATAAGTAGGAGTTCAGGATCACTTCTTGATCATTGATAGTTGTCGACCGTTCCTTTGTTTCTCTTCTCGCTCTTATTTGCGTATGTTAGCCACCATATCATGCTTAGTCGCTGATGCAACCTCACCACTTTACCTCTTCCTTACCCTTTTAGTTTTGCTAGTCTTGATACCCATGGTAATGGGATTGCTGAGTCCTCGTGGCTCACAGATTACTACACCACCAGTTGCAGGTACAGGTTTGCGATGATCATGGCGTGAGGCGATGTTTATTTGTGTTGGAGTTCTTCATCGCTTCTTGATCGGGGATAGGTTCGAGGTCGGCAGCCTAGGCAAGCAGGGTGGATGTCGTTTGAGCTTCTGTTTATGTTTCATCCGTAGTCGGATGCTTATCTTGTACATGATGTTGATGTATTCTTGTGGCATTTGTGCCTTATGTATGTATCCCCATCTATTATGTAATGTTGATGTGATGATATCCACCTTGCAAAAGCGTTTCAATATGCGGGTCTATCCTTGGTGGGACCGTCGAGTTCCTTTTGGATAGGGTCGCATATTGGGCGTGACAGTATGTCTTCACGATCCGACCGATCAAGTACCGAACGTACGGCACCTCCGAGTTCAGCACACGTTCAACTCGATGACGTCCCTCGAACTCTTATCCAGCCGAGCTTTGAGGGAGAGTTCCGTCGGCCGCGACAGGCGTGGTAGCGATGATGATGTTCTACCGACGCAGGGCTTCGCCTAAGCACCGCTACGATATTATCAAGGTGGACTATGGTGGAGGGAGGCACCGCACACGGCTAAGAGATCAATGATCAATTGTTGTTTCTATGGGGTGCCCCCTGCCCCCGTATATAAAGGAGCAACGGGGGAGACGCGGCCAGCCAGGAGGAGGCGTGCCAGGAGGAGTCCTACTAGTTAGAGTAGGAGAAGGGGGAAGGAGGAGGGAGAGAGGAAGGAAAGGGGGTGCCGCCCCCCTCGTCCAATTCAGACTAGAGCGGGAGGGGGCGCGTGCCCTGCCCTGGCCGCCCCTCCTCTTCTCCACTAAGGCCCATGTTGTCCCATTAAACCCTTGGGGGGGGGGGTTCCGGTAACCCCCGGTACTCCGATAAAATCCCTATTTCACCCGGAACACTTCCGATATCCAAATATAGGCTTCCAATATATCAATCTTTATGTCTCGACCATTTAGAGACTCCTTGTCATGTCCGTGATCACATCCGGGACTCCGAACTATCTTCGGTACATCAAAACACATAAACTCATAATATTACTGTCATCAAACTTTAAGCGTGTGGACCCTACGGGTTCGAAAAGTATGTAGACATGACCGAGACATGTCTCCGGTCAATTACCAACAGCAGAACCTGGATGCTCATATTGGCTCCTACATATTCTATGAAGATCTTTATCGGTCAAACGCATAACAACATACGTTGTTCCCTTTGTCATCGGTATGTTACTCGCCCGAGATTCGATCGTCGGTATCTTAATACCTAGTTCAATCTCGTTACCGGCAAGTCTCTTTACTCGTTCCATAATACATCATCCCGCATCTAACTCATTAGTTGCAATGCTTGCAAGGCTTATAGTGATGTGCATTACCGAGTGGGCCTACCTCTCCGACAATCGGAGTGACAAATCCTAATCTCGAAATACGCCAACCCAACAAGTACCTTCGAATACACCTGTAGAGCACCTTTATAATCACCCAGTTACGTTGTGACGTTTGGTAGCACACAAAGTGTTCCTCCGGTAAACGGGAGTTACATAATCGCATAGTCATAGGAACATGTATAAGTCATGAAAAATCAATAGTAGAATACCAAACGATCGAGTGCTAAGCTAATGGAATGGGTCAAGTCAACCACATCATTCTCCTAATGATGTGATCCCATTAATCAAATTACAACTCATGTTAATGGCTAGGAAACATAACCATCTTTGATCAACGAGCTAGTCAAGTAGAGGCAAACTAGTGAAACTCTGTTAGTCTACGTATTCACATAAGTATTATGTTTCCGGTTAATACAATTCTAGCATGAATAATAAACATTTATCATGATATAAGGAAACAAATAATAACTTTATTATTTTCTCTAGGGCATATTTCCTTCAGTCTCCCACTTGCACTAGAGTCAATAATCTAGATTATACAGTAATGATTCTAACGCCCATGGAGCCTTGGTGTTGATCATGTTTTGCTCATGGAAGAGGCTTAGTCAACGGGTCTGCAACATTCAGATTCGTATGTATCTTGCAAATTTCTATGTCTCCCACCTGGACTAAATCTCGGATGGAGTTGAAGCGTCTCTTGATGTGCTTGGTTCTCTTGTGAAATATGGATTCCTTTGCCAAGGCAATTGCACCAGTATTGTCACAAAAGATTTTCACTGGACCCGATGCACTAGGTATGACACCTAGATCGGATATGAACTCCTTCATCCAGACTCCTTCATTTGCTGCTTCCGAAGCAGCTATGTACTCCGCTTCACACGTGGATCCCGCCACAACGCTTTGTTTATAACTGCACCAACTGACAGCTCCACCGTTCAATGTAAACACGTATTCGGTTTGCGATTTAGAATCGTCCAGATTAGTGTCAAATCTTGCATCGACGTAACCATTTACGACTAGCTCTTTGTCACCTCCGTAAACGAGAAACATATCCTTAGTCCTTTTCAGGTATTTCAGGATGTTCTTGACCGCTGTCCAGTGATCCACTCCTGGATTACTTTGGTACCTCCCTGCTAAACTTATAGCAAGACACACATCAGGTCTGGTACACAACATTGCATACATGATAGAGCCTATGGCTGAAGCATAGGGAACATCTTTCATCTTCTCTCTATCTTCTGCAGTGGTCGGGCATTGAGTCTTACTCAACTTCACACCTTGTAACACAGGCAAGAACCCTTTCTTTGCTTCATCCATTTGAACTTCTTCAAAACTTTGTCGAGGTATGTGCTTTGTGAAAGTCAATTAAGCGTCTTGATTTATCTCTATAGATCTTGATGCCCAATATGTGAGTAGCTTCACGAGGTCCTTCATTGAAAACTCTTATTCAAGTATCCTTTATGCTATCCAGAAATTCTATATCATTTCCAATCAGTAATATGTCATCCACATATAATATCGAAATGTTCTGAGCTCCCACTCACTTTCTTGTAAATACAAGCTTCTCCAAAAGTCATATAAAACCAAATGCTTTGATCACATTATCAAAGCGTTTATTCAACTCGAGAGGCTTGCACCAGTCCATTAATGGATCATTGGAGCTTGCACACTTTGTTAGCTCCTTTGGATCGACAAAACCTTCGGTTGCATCATATACAACTCTTCTTCCATAAATCCATTCAGAATGCAGTTTTTACATCCATTTGCCAAATTTCATAATCATAAAATGCGGCAATTGCTAACATGATTCGGACGGACTTAAGCATCGCTACTGGTGAAAAGTCTCGCCGTAGTCAATCCCTTGAACTTGTCGAAATCCTTTTGCAACAAATCGAGCTTTATAAACGATAACATTACCGGCGTCAGCCTTCTTCTTGAAGATCCATTAAGTCTCAATGGCTTGCCGATCATCGGGCAACTCAACCAAAGTCCACACTTTGTTCTCATACATGGATCCCATCTCAGATTTCATGGCCTCAAGCCATTTTACGGAGTCTGGGCTCACCATCACTTCTTCATAGTTCGTAGGTTCGTCATGGTCTAGTAACATAACCTCCAAAACAGGATTACCGTACCACTCTGGTGCGGATCTTACTCTGGTTGATCTACGAGGTTCAGTAACAACTTGATCTGAAGTTTCATGACCATCATCATTAACTTCCTCACTAATTGGTGTAGGTGTCACTGAAAGTGCATTATATCGACTAGAGGGGGGGTGAATAGGCGATTTTTATGAATTCTTCAATGAGGAAATTTACGGTGAGGAAATTCCTAAGTGAAGAACTACTTGCAGCGGAATAAGTACTCAGAAGTAAGCATAAGAGAATGCGGGCATGGTCATCATGATGAAATGAAGACAATCAAAGAGTGCTGAAAAGCGTAAACACGAGGATAGCACAAGATGAAGACAAGCAGATGAATAATTGAACGGGGAAATTGAGAAAGTCTTGATCAAAGTCTTCAAACACAGATATGAACGAACACTCAATACAGTAATGAGGAAATGAAAGAGATGAGGAAATAGAACCAGTTAGGTTGGTGAAGACAATGATTTGGTAGACCAGTTCAACTCTTGTCTCGGTTATGCGTCTGGTTGGAGCGGTGAGTATTTAAACTCGAGGACACATAGTCCCGGACACCCGATCGGCGAGCACGGAGCTCGGGACACCAAGTCCTCACCGTATTCTCCTTGAACTAAGGTCACACAGACCTCGTCCAATCACTCGTGGTAAGTCTTGAGCGACTTCCAAACCTTCACAGACTTGGTCACTCGGCGATCCACAATTCCTCTTGGATGCTCTAGACCATGGCCCTAACCGTCTGGAAGAAGCACAGTCTTCAAAGGTAACAAGCGTCGGATCCACGCAGGATCAATCTCTTGATGATGCTCAATCACTTTGGATTTATAGGGGTTTGGTTTTGGGTTTTCCTCACTCGATGATTTTCGCTCAAAGTCCTCGGAGGATGGGTTGCTCTCAAATGACAAGTGTCAAGTTCTCTCGGAGCAGCCAACCAGATAGTGGTTGTAGGGGCGGCTATTTATAGCCAAGGAGCAGCCCGACATGATAAGACATAAATGCCCTTCAATGATATGACCGTTAGGTGGATAAGATATTTTGGGACAGGTGGCGCTTGACTGACAGCGATCGGAAATTTGACTCTCAAATTCCTCGGGGCTATCATGTTCCTTCTTGTGTAGGCAATCCGCCTGGCGAATTCCTAACTCCTCGGTCGAACAAATTCCTCATGACGGAAGAACTTCGTCTCATCCTTTGAAGAAATTGACTGAGCTGTATGAGATTTCAAAGGCTTCACTCGAAGGGATTGGTAGGTGTAGGATTTTGAGTTGAGCATCACATGGAAATTTTTCCTTAGTATTTCCTCGACCCCCTTTAACGATGCGGTGTTTCCTATGACTCAAGAAAGAGAAAAGCGAAACTACGAAAACAAAAGTCTTCACGCTTCATGTTCCTCAAATGAATACCAAGTCTTCAAGGTCACACCAATTTCTTCACTTTCAAAGTCTTGAAAGTCTTGAGAATATCAAAGTCTTGATCGAAGAACTTCATTTTAGGGTCGACTTTCTCTGTAAATATCAAACTCCTCATAGACTTATAGACCTGTGTACACTCATAAACACATTAGTCCCTTAACCTATAAGTCTTCAATACACCAAAATCACTAAGGGGCACTAGATGCACTTACAATCTCCCCCTTTTTGGTGATTGATGACAATATAGGTTAAGTTTTCAACGGGGATAAACATATGAAGTGTAAATACTGATATTGAGGAATTTGATTGCAAGATATAGAAGAACTCCCCCTGAAGATGTGCATAGTGAGAATTTTTCTTTTGAGGCATTGCACATTTAAAGAGTTGAATCATGGAGATCTCCCCTATATCTTGTAATTCATACGCATTTGACATATAATATGAAGAATTTGAAATGCATGATGAAATATGGTGGTGATGTAGTTCAGCATCGTGTATTAACATATAATGAGGAATAAGCATGCGAGAGGAACACATCAAAAGTATCGAGCACCATCGGGTTTAAGATTACAACTCGATCCAATAAAGTTTCAGAAGAACGAGAGTTGTAACTTAGCAACAAAAAAAACGCCCATATAGTAGACCCACTTGAAGACTAACTCACATTTCTCCCCCTTTTTCATCAAATGACCAAAAGGATTGAAACTAAGGACTAACGCATACGAAGAATTTCAAGTTGATGAAGGGCGCCCGGCGTTATCGAGTCGGTTGTCGTAGTAGGGCCTGCCGCAGATGTCGTCCAAGTCTTCATTTTCATCAGTGTCGCGCGATAAAGAATAGGAGCTGGCTACCAAGGAAGGAACCTTGACCTTCTTGAATTTCTTCGGTGGAGGTACAGACCAGTCAAATTCTTCCTTGAGACCCATTGTCTTCAGTTCTTCTACGCTGTAGACATTAGAAAGAACAGCCCAGGTGCGGTTGAAGGTTTCATGGAGGTAGTATTGGTTTTTATTCACAGCATTGTGTGTTGAGGTCATGTTGTGAAGAATTGAACCAAACTAACGCTTAACCCATTTATGATTGCGATCAACCTTCTGATGAAGACTGAGGAGTAACTCACGATCAGTCATCACCCTGGGTGCTGTGGCTTGAGGATTTTGCTTGGCTGAGGTTTTGGCGGCAGAGTCATGTGTGGCAGAGTCATCATTGGTGGAGTAGGATGCAGCTTTGCGAAATTGACCATCCAATGGACGAATGCCTTCATCTATCACAGCAGTTGCCTTGCCCTTGTCATCAGCTGAGGAAAATGTCCGTTTGAGGATTTCAATGGGAGGCAAGTAGCTGCAGTGGTTCAGAGTATCAGCCTTGTAATTGAGTGAAGACCTTGTTCTGATGAATCTCATAATCCAAGGTGCATAAGGCTTCAGCTCAAATGGTGACATTGCAATATTCGCCAGAGTCCTCATGTAGAAATCATGGATGTTGACGGGAACGCCATGAATGATATTGAAAAGCATATTCTTCATAATGCCAACGACTTATTCATCATTTGAGTCGTGGCCTTTGATAGGACTCATTGTTTTCGTCAGAATGCGATAGACAGTCCGAGGCACATCTGATAATTCCTTGCGAAGAATTTGGTTGAGGTGCCTGTCCTGGCTTCAAAGGCTTCATCAGCACTTGCATGTAATGATTTGAAAGCTCAGGTTCGTTGTAGATGCAACGAGCACCATCAAGGGGAGGACTGAGTGGGAGGGCACGAAGCCATTCAGTTGTTGGTGCCTTGTAGTGAGTATTTTCTGTCATCCCGTCCAATACCCATGAGTTCACATCTTCAGAATCTTCGGTGATGTGCAGCGTCGCATAGAATTGAAGAATGAGTTCTTCATTCCAATCACAGATGTCAGTGCAGAAATTCAGCAATCCTGCATCATGAAGAACAACGAGGACTGCTCGAAGCTGGCAGAGATTCCATGTCCACATGAGGAATATGTGCATGATCGAAGACTTTGTCTTTGTTGAATAGCCTGAGAGGAATAGAAGTTGGCTTGACTAGCAGTCGAAGCGCCTCTTCCTTATGCGGCGAGTCATATGGGTTGTAGTCGATGAAGAATACATGCTCGCGAAGAAATCTTCAGCCTTGAACTTTTGCTTCATTGAGAATGGATTCTTTGGCTTTGGCGGAGTGTGGAGTGTCGATTAGTTGCATCACGACCCTCTTCATAGGCAGGAATCGCAATCTCAGGTTCTTGACACTAGTGAGGATTTTCATGCGTTCCTCTTCATAGGCGAGAATCTGCATGTTCATAGGATCAAAAGCATCGGCGTGCAGGTTCTTTCCTCAACACTAGTGGCTGGAATTTCTTCATGCGGATGAGTTGGGATGAGTTTCTTGAGCCCATTTGAACCGTTGGATTGGAGTTGGTGTAGGCGGGGGCGATTGATGGATTGTTGGATTGAAAGTGGAACATCTTGACTTTCTTCATCGCATCCACTAGTGGATGCCGCTTCAATTTCTTCAACACCACTGGAAGAATGGAGTCATCAGCCTTGAACTAGCATTCAATTTCTTCATCAATCTGAAAATCATCAGCTTCATCTTGATGCTTTGGATCTTACTCTTCACATTAGGATCAAGGTCCTTTGATGGAATTTCTTGTTGCATTGATTGGCTGCAACATTTGTGAACTTCTTTGTCTTTGGTTGACATTTCCTCTGACTTTGGCTCCATGCCAGCTCAGCATAATAGGCTTCTTCACATTAGTTATCACTTGGAGTTGGCTTTGATTTCGTGGATCTTGAGGAGTTCCTCGGCACCACTGTCATGCCACGCAATTTCTTCGTCATCAGCCTGGAACTAGCATTGTCTTGAAGGCTGAAAATCATCAGTGGTCTTGGCATGTTCTTCGAGGCTGGCGAGGCTCCGGCTGAGGAATTTCTTGTTGCATTGGGGCTGCAACATTTGTGAACTTCTTTGTCTTGACAAATCTGACTTTGGCTCCATGCCAATCAGCATAATAGGCATCAAAGTTATCACTTAGGCTTTGATTTCCGCTGGATCTTGAGGAGTTCGGTTGTCATTACGACAACATTTTTCCTCGAGAACTTCTCTTTCCTGAATTGAGCCTTCTTGATCTGCCTTGCCTTCTCAAATTTCCATTTCTCTTGTGAAATGGGTCAGTGTGACTTTGTCCGGTGTCGAATGAAAATCAGGCATAGGTGTCTCGGATCCTTGTGCGAGATCAATGTACTCGAGGATCGCCCTTGGATCCAAAAGCGTGTACAGGTGTGCCTTTGGCTCTATGGCCCTTTCTTGTCGGTCTCGATGATTTCGCAAGTTCATCATCATCAGCTTCATCATCGAGATGGCACTTGGAGGCGACCTGTTTCTTCTTGGACTTGGCGAGGACCTCGTCTAGCAGTTGCCTTTTTCTTGGTGAGTGGGGCACGATGAAGAATTTGGTGCAGGTGAGGAACTTCTTTGAGACACGAGGCAATAGAGATGCTGCAGTCCTTTGGCACGTGGCGGATGCACAGTCTTGAGGACTTTGGAGGAGCTGCTGAGGACTTTGTAGGAGCTGAGGATTTGGGAGGAGCAGGAGCAGCATGAGGAACTGGCCATGAGGGCATTGAAGATTCTGGCCGTGAGGGCATTTCTTGAGGATTTTGGCCGTGGGCACCTGTTGGTGAAGCACTTGGCTTTGCGCTTCTTTGCCATTGATCTTCTGGGCTGAGCAGGGGCCTCGATGGCAGCAGCGATGAGTAGTCTTCATTGAATTTCCTCACTTTTTTCTTTGGCTTGTCTCGCCAACTTGGCTTGGCGCTTGGCCCATTCTTGGGAAAGTCCTCACCATGCTTGATCTTTGGTGGGGTCGACTTCTTGGCAGTGCCAATGGAGCTCTTGGGCATGGAGGATTGAGTGTGAATTTCTTCATGTACTTTGGAGTAACATATCTCTGTACTCCTCCATTCCCTGCCCATCTCCTTTCAATCCTTTGAATCGCACCTTGCGCTGATTTTTATTTTCCTTGCCAAACTTGGCTTCATCGGTGTGCAATAGTCAGCGTATATGTCCTCGGGTATCTCAAAGCAGTCATGACCTCGGGCCTCTTTCCTCCTTTACGTGGCTTCTTTCCTTCGCCATATTCTTGGTGAGGAATTTGAACAATCGAATTCTAATTCTCTGAAGTATGCAACTTTTCTTCGAGAGCGCTGCAAATGAGTTAAGTTGATGAGAACCTAGTGATTCAGCAGCGGACATGAGTACCTGTGAGCAGTATAGTTGCGAGGAATTTGGAGAGGTCATATCGTTCTCGGAAGGTTTTCAAAAGAACTAGTTTGAGAATTTGACCAGATGAGCCTTGAAGAATTTCACTAAGCGATCTTTGTCTTAGGTTCGAGTTGTATAGATCGAGGATCCACACAATTGAGGAATTTTGAAGAAAATCATTGCTTAGAAAGCGAATCAAGAGCATATTCCGTTTGAGGTGTTCATATGTGTGAAGATTTGAAGAATAAACACCTTTGAAGATTTTCGGAAGGTTTGAGAATCAATGCGAGTAATAAAAGTAACTTTTAATTACCGAATGAAGAACACGACGGATCGAGAAGTGTAGATTAGAAGTTAAATCAGTTCAGATCTCCACGCCCTAACTTCGGCGGAGGAAGACAGCTACGGCGGCGAAGATTTCATGATCGGCGAAATCTGACAGCGACGAGGTCGAGGCGTTGAAGCTCTTCCTCACCGGCTGACGATGGAGTAGCGGCGCTAGGGTTTGAAGCTCGGCGAGAGAGAGAGCGGTCGGCGGAGTAAAGGAAGTGAGGAAGGGGAGGGGGTATATATAGCCACGGTTGAAAACCGTTTGCCCGAAGATTTTGGACAAACGTGCCCCTGGCCCTTCTCTTTCGATTGACATGTGTCACCCACGTACTGAAAAGTGGAGATTGTGTTAGATCGTGGGTGAATAGATAAGTTTATCGTGGGATGCTGAACGGTTTGAGCGGCAAAGCCGAAAATTTGGATAAGATAAGTTAAAAGTTCCATTACAATTTCTTGGTGACAAGGACACGATGAAGATTTTGAGCGAGTTTCAAATAGAGCGCACATGAAGAATTTGTGAATAGCTTGGGTTGAGTATAGCATAGAGGGAAGGGTCGATCACATTCACTTAGCGAAAAAGCAACTTGAAGAAATAGCCATAAGTGAATGCTGTAGAGGACATAAACCTATATATATATATATATATATATATATATATATATATATATATATATATATATATATATATATATATATATATATATATATATATATATATATATATATATATATATATATATATATATATATATATATATATATATATATATATATATATAATGAAGAAAGACAAAAGCAGTGAATATTTTGCAAAGTTGAAGAATTTGAAAAACTGAAGAATTTCAAAACTGAGGAAAAACTCAAATTGAAGATTTTCAATTTTGGTGGTGGCGTGACCATCGTATAAGAATGATGATTTCAGACACAGCGTACAATTGTCGTGGGGTTACGAGAATCAAATTCTTCATTAATTTCTTCACACTTAGAGTGTTATTCTTCATTGATTGAAGAAAATGTTTCTTCATGTGTTGCACATCTAAGTCATCAATTTTGCATAAGTGTCAGGATGTGTGTCCTTTTCAAAGAACATTCGAAGATTCTAAGATATTTAGCTCACACCGCAACTTGCTAAATCTCTTCTCATCCAAGGGCTTTGTGAAGATATCGGCTAGCTGTTCTTGGTCTTCACATGCTCGATGGAGATGTCTCCCTTCAACACATGATCACGAAGAAAATGATGACGAATCTGAATGTGCTTTGTCTTGAGTGCTGAACTGGGTTGTGAGCAATCTTGATGGCACTCTCATTGTCACGATGAGAGGCACATTCTTCACGTTGATGCCGTAGTCCTTGAGAGTTTGCTTCATCCACAGCAATTGAGCACAACAAGAGCCAGCAGCAATGTACTCAGCTTCCGCGATGATATCGGTGATCTGCAGTTCTGTTTCTTCGAGGACCAACGGACCAAAGATCATCAGAAATGACAAGTACCAGATGTTGACTTGCGGTCCACACAATCACCAACATAGTCGAGTCAGAATATCAATGAGATCAAAAGTAGAGCCCTTGGGGTACCATAATCCTAGTGTTGGTGTGTGAGCTAGATATCGAAGAATATGCTTCACAGCCTTATGGTGTGATTCCTTGATGTAGCTTGAAATCGGGCACACATGCAAACACTAAGCATTATATCTGGCCTAGATGCACATAAGTACAATAGAGAACCAATCATGGGCGGTATACCTTGTGATCGAAGTCAATACCATTTTCATCGATTGCATAGATGGCCATTTGTGGGCATAGGAATTTTGACGCCTTTGCAATCTTGCATGCGAATTTCTTGAACATCTTTGAAGTATTTCTCTGAGATATGAATATGCCATTGTGTTGTTGAATTTGAAGACCTAAGAAGAATTTCAATTCTCCCATCATAGACATTTGATATTCTTCACTCATCATATAGGAAAATTCATCACTATAACGTTGGTCAGTACAGCCAAAGATAATATCATCAACGTATATTTGGCACACAAACAGTTCACCATCATATGATTTAGTAAAGAGAGTAGGGTCGAGTGAACCGGGTGCGAAGCCATTCTTCACAAAGAATTCCTTCAATGTATCATACCACGCCCGTGGGGCTTGTTTGAGGCCATAGAGGGCCTTGTTGAATCTAAAGACTTTGTGGGGATTCTTTGGATCTTCAAAACCTGGGGGTTGAGCAACATATACTTCTTCCTCAAGCTTACCATTGAGGAATGCACTTTTCACATCCATTTGATATAAAGTGATATTATGATGGTTAGCATAAGCAAGTAATATGCGAATAGCCTCAAGTCTAGCAATAGGTGCAAAAGTTTCATCGAAATCAATTCCTTCAACCTGTGTGTAGCCTTGAGCTACAAGTCGTGCCTTATTCCTCACCACAAGGCCATTTTCATCTTGCTTGTTGTGGTAGATCCACTTTGTGCCAATGATATTATGCTTGCGAGGATATGGACGTTTGACTAGTTCCCAGACATTGTTGAGCTCGAACTGATGTAATTCTTCTTGCATTACCTGAATCCACTCAGGCTCCAGAAATGCTTCATCTACCTTAGTGGGCTCTGTGTTAGAGACAAAAGCATAGTGCCCACAAAAGTTAGATAAATGTGAAGCTTTTGGCGTGTGAGAGGACCTGGTGCTTCAATGTCATCGATGATCTTGTCAACTTGCACTTCTTTTGCAGCGAGGATGAGCTGGTTGTCGTCGAGGAATTTGATCACCATTTTCTTGACACCATTTTCTTGACATTATCTTCGGTGCATCAGCTCGGCGTTCTTCGCGTTACGGAATGAATTCTTGACAGATTCTTGATAGGAATTACATCCTCGGTTGCCTTGAACTTGATAGATTCCTCGGTGCTTGTTCATCTATCACAGAAGGTAGGTGCTCTCTTTGCGAGCCATTAGTTTCATCAAACCTCACATCTACAGTTTCAACAATCTTGTAAAGAACATTGTTGAAGACTACAGTAGGTGTCTGAGTCCTTCCATAACCAAGCATAAAACCTTCATGTGCTTTGGTGCAAATTTAGCATTGTGATGAGGATCTCTAATCCAGCATTTAGCATCGAAGACTTTGAAATAACTCACATTGGGTTTCTTGTCGTTGAGGAGTTCATAGGCAGTCTTCTTGAAGAATTTGTGAAGATATACTCTGTTGATGATGTGGCACGCGGTATCAATTGCATCAATCCAAAAAGACGAGGCGTTTTGTATTCATCAAGCATAGTCGAGCCATCTCAACAAGAGTTCTGTTCTTGCGCTCCATGGCGCCATTTCTTTGAGGAGTATAGGGAGCAGATAACTCATGAGTAATACCAAGTTCATCAAGATAGTCATCAAGACCGAATTCTTGAACTCAGTTCCATTGTCACTCTGATGTGCTGATCTTCACACCAAAGTTGGTTGAAGCCCTCGAGGAAAATCGTTTGAAGACTTCCTGCACTTCATGTTTGTAAGTAACAATGTGTACCCATGTGTAACGAGAGTAATCATCAACAATAACAAAGCCATATAGAGATGCATCATTAGTATTGCTGAGTAATGATTAGGACCAAAGAGGTCCATGTGAAGCAATTGAATGGACGAGTAGTGGTCATGATAGTCTTATTTGGATGCTTGGCCTTGGTCATTTTCCAGCTTCACAGGCTCCACACAAGTGATCCTTGAGGAATTTGACATTCTCAATGCCAATGACATGCTTCTTCTTCATGGCGTGTGCAAATTCCTCATGCCTGCGTGACCAAGTCGTCGATGCCATAGCCAGCCTTACGAAGCTTTTGCAAGTAGACACACGGCTGGTTGTGGTCTGTAGAAAATCAACAATATACAAGTCTCCTCTCCTAAAGCCTTGAAGACTTTGGAATTGTCGACTTCCATGATCACAACACAACGATAATTGCCAAAAACAACAACCATATCAAGATCACAAAGCATTGAGGCTGACATGAGGTTGTATCCTAAGGACTCAACAAGCATGACTTTGTCCATGTGTATGTCCTTAGAGATCGCAACCTTACCAAGACCCAATACCTGACTTTTGCCTTTGTCAGCAAAGATGATATGCTTCAGATGTGACGGTGATAAGGGAGCATCCATCAATAGATTCTTGTCACCAGTCATGTGATTTGTACATCCACTATCGAGGACCCACTCATTGGCTTTGGGTTGATCATCCTGCAGATGAATTAGTGCAACTTACGATCTCATATACTTCATCAGTGAAGAATATGATATCAATTTCATCAGATGAATTTCATCAGGCAGTATAACAGATAAGCAGTATGAGGACGTGTGAAATGAAAGTTCATTTCTTCATGATTAGCCTGCGTCCTTTCAGCATTTTGTCGTGCCCCGACAAATTCTTGAGGCGTTAAAGCACGCCCGGAGGCCTGACCTGCAGAAGAGATTAGTTCTTTTCTTCACCACCCACATCTTAAGGGGTGGCAAAGAGTTCATCACTCTACAAGCTCCATATGAGAATGGTGGCATAGAAGCCAATCCATTTCGTTTCACATAAGAGAGGTTAGGGTAAGCATATGAATAAGCGAGAGAAATTCTTGAGGACTTATGAACATAATGGTTTGAAGAATAATGCACATATTCATAGCCCTTAGCTCTACCTGCGAAGCAGAGTTGTTAGCACGATGATAATCATATGAGGACTTTGATCCTTTTGAGAATTTGATCCACGTGAGGAATTTGGTCCGTATGAGGACTTGGATCCATATGAAGAATTTGGTCCATATGAAGAGTTTGATCTGGGGTTCCTATTCTTCACAAGTGGTGTCATGAGGACATTCACGAAGACTTTCAAGGCACTTCTTGGGAACCCAGATTTTCTTCATAGGGAACCGTTCTGCGATTAGTGCCAACATATCTAGCAAATACTTCACCATTCTGATTTTTGAACAGTTTATAGTTGAGTCAAATGACTCATCGGAAGAATGAGGAGATTCACATGTAAAGCCAGATAAGTTAGATGGATCAATGGAGGTCCCTTTGCAGCAACCCATGAGGTTTTGGGGTACTGCTCGGGCTTCAATATGTTCCATCGGCATTGAGTTTCCTCTCAAAGGCAATACCCTCTTTCCTAGGGTTCTGTTGAGGATCTGCTTTTAAGCACATCACAAAGAGTCGATGCCCTTTGAGGCTTTTGTACATGCTGTCATGTACAATTCCTTCAACCCTGCATCGTCAGTGATACTAGCAATGTCCTCAGATGAGGAATTAGTGATAGCAGAGGCAGGTGAAGAATTTGTAACAATTGAAGCATTTGAACATTCAGGTGAAGAATTAGCATATTCACGTTCAATGCACTTTAAGCATGGAGGAACAAATTCTTCCTGAGAAGCGCTGATTTGTTGAGCAAGTAATGAATCACGCTCCTTCTGAAGATCTTCATAACTCACTCTTAGCTTCTCAAGATCTTGCTTTCTTTGAAGAAATTCATAAGAAAGTTTCTCATGATCAGACAAGAGAGAGTTATGATGACCTTGAAGGCTGTCAAACCTAGACTGAAGTCTCTGAAGATTTTCAGTCAGGGCTTTAGTGTGATCCATTTCTTCACCTAACATATCATCACTTTTACCTAATATGTTTTGAACCTTTTCCAAGGCATGTTGTTGTTTGGTGGCAATACAAACAAGCTTGGTATAGCTAGGTTCAATATCATCATCAGATCCATCATCATCAGATTCATCGTCACTATACTCGGATGAGGAACATTCGGTTACCTTGTCACCCTTTGCCATGAGACATGATGCAGAAGATGATGATTCTGGTTCGAAAGTCATCGTTTTGAGAGATTCCTTGAAGTCCTCAAACCAAGGATCATAAGCGGGTTCGATGACCTTCATAGGCGTCGGAGATTCGGTCCCGAGATAAGCCGCATTGCAAAGATTCATAATGCGCTTGAATTCATCTCTAGATAGGCGAGGAACAGATGATATCCTTCGCCATGATGTCAAGTCGAGTGTACTTGCGAATATCATCTGCGTTCGCCGTCTTGCCTGAATCAGTAAGACCAATTTCATGGACGGTCCACAGCTCGTTGTCCATTTCCATGAGGCGCTTCCTCATCATGGCCTTCCACTTGGGATAATCATGACCGTCAAAGATAGGGCATGTCACTTTCTTCATACCTGCGGTCGACATAACTAAAACTCCAGGTGGTTAAACCAAAATCACACGTAACAAGGAGTACCTTGCTCGATACCAATTGAAAGTGCGTTATATCGACTAGAGGGGGTGAATAGGCGATTTTTATGAATTCTTCAATGAGGAATTTGCCGGTGAGGAAATTCCTAAGTGAAGAACTACTTGCAGCGGAATAAGTACTCAGAAGTAAGCATAAGAGAATGCGGGCATGGTCATCATGATGAAATGAAGACAATCAAAGAGTCTGAAAAGCGTAAACACAGGATAGCACAAGATGAAGACAAACAGGTGAAGAAATTGAACGAGGAAATTGAGAAAGTCTTGATCAAAGTCTTCAAACACAGATATGAAAGAACACTCAACACAATAATGAGGAAATGAAAGAGTTGAGGAAATAGAACCAGTTAGGTTGGTGAAGACAATGATTTGGTAGACCAGTTCAAACTGTTGTCTCGGTTATGCGTCTGGTTGGAGCGGCTGAGTATTTAAACTCGAGGACACACAGTCCGGACACCCGATCGTTGAGCACGCAGCTCGGGACACCAAGTCCTCACCGTATTCTCCTTGAACTAAGGTCACAGACCTCGTCCAATCACTCGTGGTAAGTCTTGAGCGACTTCCAAACCTTCACAGACTTGGTCACTCGGCGATCCACAATTCCTCTTGGATGCTCTAGACCATGGCGCCTAACCGTCTGGAAGAAGCACATCTTCAAAGGTAACAAGCGTCGGATCCACAGGATCAATCTCTTGATGATGCTCAATCACTTTGGGTTTGTAGGGGTTTGGTTTTGGGTTTTCCTCACTCGATGATTTTTGCTCAAAGTCCTCGGAGGATGGGTTGCTCTCAAATGACAAGTGTCAAGTTCTCGGAGCAGCCAACCAGCTAGTGGTTGTAGGGGCAGCTATTTATAGCCTAGGGAGCAGCCCGACATGATAAGACATAAATGCCCTTCAATGATATGACCGTTAGGTGGATAAGATATTTTGGGACAGCTGGCGCGCAGCACAGCAACGGTCGGAAATTTGACTCTCAAATTCCTCAGGGCTATCATGTTCCTTGCTGTGTAGGCAATCCGCACTGGCGAATTCCGAACTCCTCAGTTTGAACAAATTCCTCAGCGACCAGAAGAACTTCGTCTCTGTCACTGAAGAAATTGACTGAGCTGTATGAGATTTCCAAAGGCTTCACTCGAAGGGATTGGTAGGTGTAGGATTTTGAGTTGAGCATCACATGGAAATTTTTCCTTAGTATTTCCTCGAACCCCTTTAACAGTACGGTGTTTCCTATGACTCAAGAAAGAGAAAACGAAACTACGAAAACAAAAGTCTTCACGCTTCATGTTCCTCAAATGAATACCAAGTCTTCAAGGTCACACCAATTTCTTCACTTTCAAAGTCTTCAGAAAGTCTTCAGAATATCAAAGTCTTGATCGAAGAACTTCATTTTAGGGTTAGACTTTCTCTGTAAATATCAAACTCCTCATAGACTTATAGACCTGTGTACACTCATAAACACATTAGTCCATTAACCTATAAGTCTTCAATACACCAAAATCACTAAGGGGCACTAGATGCACTTACAGTCACAGGAACCGGTTTCTGTGATGAACTACTTTCCAATAAGGGAGCAGGTACAGTTACCTCATCAATTTCTACTTTCCTCCCACTCACTTCTTTCAATAGAAACTCCTTCTCTAGAAAGGATCCAAATTTAGCAACAAAAGTCTTGCCTTGAGATCTGTGATAGAAGGTGTACCCAACAGTTTCCTTTGTGTATCCTATGAAGACACATTTCTCCGATTTGGGTTCGAGCTTATCAGTTTGAAGCTTTTTCACATAAGCATCGCAGCCCCAAACTTTAAGAAACGACAACTTTGGTTTCTTGCCAAACCACAGTTCATAAGGCGTCGTCTCAGCAGATTTCGATGGTGCCCTATTTAGCGTGAATGCAGCCATCTCTAAAGCATAACCCCAAAATGATAGCGGTAAATCAGTAGAGACATCATAGATCGCACCATATCTAGTAAAAGTACGAATCACGACATTCGGACACACCATTACGCTGTGGTGTTCCGGGTGGCGTGAGTTGCGAAACTATTCTGCATTGTTTCAAATGAAGACCAAACTCATAACTCAAATATTCTCCTCCATGATCAGATCATAGAAACTTTATTTTCTTGTTACGATGATTTTCAACTTCACTCTGAAATTCTTTGAACTTTTCAAATGTTTCAGACTTATGTTTCATTAAGTAGATATATCCATATCTTCTTAAATCATCTGTGTAGGTGAGAAAATAACGATACCCGCCGCGAGCCTCAACATTCATCGGACCACATACATCTGTATGTATGATTTCCAACAAATCTGTTGCCCACTCCATAGTTCCGGAGAACGGTGTTTTATTCATCTTGCCCATGAGGCATGGTTCGCAAGTACCAAGTGATTCATAATCAAGAGGTTCCAAAAGTCCATCAGTATTATGGAGTTTCTTCATGCGCTTTACACCAAAATGACCTAAACGGCAGTGCCACAAATAAGTTGCACTATCATTATCAACTCTGCATCTTTTGGCTTGTATATTATGAATATGTGTATCACTACTATCGAGATTCAACAAATATAGACCACTCTTCAAGGGTGCATGACCATAAAAGATATTACTCATATAAATAGAACAACCATTATTCTCTGAATTAAATGAATAACCGTCTCGCATCAAACAAGATCCAGATATAATGTTCATGCTCAATGCTGACACCAAATAACAATTATTCAAGTCTAAAACTAATCACGAAGGTAGATGTAGAGGTAGCGTGCCGACCGCGATCACATCGACTTTGGAACCATTTCCCACGTGCATCGTCACCTCATCCTTAGCCAATCTTTGCTTAATCTGTAGTCCCTGTTTCGAGTTGCAAATATTAGCAATAGAACCAGTATCAAATACCCAGGTGCTACTGCGAGCATTAGTAAGGTACACATCAATAACATGTATATCACATATACCTTTGTTCACCTTGCCATCATTCTTATCCGCCAAATACTTGGGCCAGTTCCGCTTCCAGTGACCAGTCTGTTTGCAGTAGAAGCACTCATTCTCAGGCTTAGGTCCAGACTTGGGTTTCTTCTCCTGAGCAGCAACTTGTTTGCTATTATTCTTGAAGTTCCCCTTCTTCTTCCCTTTGCCCTTTTTCTTGAAACTGGTGGTCTTGTTGACCATCAACACTTGATGCTCCTTATTGATTTCGACCTCCGCAGCTTTTAGCATTGCGAAGAGCTCGGGAATAGTCTTATCCATCCCTTGCATGTTATAGTTCATCACGAAGCTCTTCTAGCTTGGTGGCAGTGATTGAAGAATTCTGTCAATGACGCTATCATCCGGAAGATTAACTCCTAGTTGAATCCAAAGGATTGTTATACCACGACATTCGAGTATATGCTCACCGAGAACTATTCTCATCCATCTTACAGCTTGTAGAACTTATTGGAGACTTCATATATCTCAATCCGGGCATTTGCTTGAAATATTAACTTCAACTCTGGAACATCTCATATGCTCCATGACATTCAAAACATTGTTGAAGTTCGGTTCTAAGCCGTAAAGCATGGCACACTGAACTATCGAGTAGTCATCGACTTTGCTCGCCAGACGCTCATAACATCCGGCGTTGCTCTCGCAGAAGAGTCGGCACCTAGCGGTGCTTCCAGACATAATTCTTCTATGCAGCAATGAGGATAATCCTCAAGTTCTGAGACCCAGTCCGTGTAATTGCTACCATCATCTTTCAACTTTGCTTTCTCAAGCAACGCATTAAAATTCAACGGAACAACAACACGGGTCATCTATCTACAATCAACATAGACAAGCAAAATACTATCAAGTACTAAGTTCATGAGAAATTTAAGTTCAATTAATCATATTACTTAAGAACTCCCACTTATATAGACATCCCTCCAATCCTCTAAGTGATCACGTGATCCAAATCAACTAAACCATGTCCGATCATCACGTGAGATGGAGTAGTTTCAATGGTGAACATCCCTATGTTGATCATATCTACTATATGATTCACGCTCAACCTTTCGGTCTCAGTGTTCCGAGGCCATATCTGCATATGCTAGGCTCATCAAGTTTAACCTGAGTATTCCGCGTGTACAACTGTTTTGCACCCGTTGTATTTGAATGTAGAGCCTATCACACCCGATCATCACGTGGTGTCTCAGACGAAAAACTTTCGCAATGGTGCATACTGGGAGAACACTTATACCTTGATAATTTAGTGAGAGATCGCCTTATAATGCTACCGCAATCAAAGCAAGATAAGATGCATAAAAGATAAACATCACATGCAATCAATATAAGGGACCACCAACCAAAGAACCAAAGACAATTGTTGGTTTCTATGGGTTTTCCCCTTGGTTTTTGAATATAAAACACAAAAACCGGCCGGTTCCTGGTTAGGGAACGAGAATTTCAAAATTCCCCAAGGATCCCTTTCTTGGGGGGAGTGGAGAAGGGGAAGGAAGGAGAAAGCAGGGGCGCCCGCCCCTTCCGTCCACCCGACAAGAAAGGGGGCCCGGCCGCCCCCCGGGTCAGCCCCTCCTTCCACTAGGCCCAGTTTGGGAATTAAACCCTCGGGGTTCCGTGAACCCCCAATTTCCCTAAGAAATTCAATCGGGTAATACCTTGGTTAAATTAGGTTCCAAATTAATCAATTTTTTTCGGAAAATTTGGGGAGACCCCTTAGGGCCAAGGATCCCATCCGGAGTAACTTCCTTTAATAAAAAAAAAAAAAAACGCCCCTCCTTAAATTCGGCAAACCCTGGGGTTTTTCCTTTTCAAAGGCCCATGTTTGCCCAAAACCCTTTTAACCCCCTATGAAAAGAATTTAACATTGATATAAAAACAATAATAACTTTATTAATTGTTAGGGATTTCCTTCATTTCGGGAAATAGTGGGCCCCCATTTGGGCCAAAACAAAAAAATTTCAAAATTCAGCCCCCCCAATGAGGAAGTTGAAAAGGGAGGGGTTGGCCCTCTTTTTCCTTTTTCCCTTCCCAACTCCCCCCCTTCTTTTTCCCTTCTGAAAAGGAGGGGAATTCAACTAAGAATTGGGAACTTTAAAGGAAAATTCCTTTAATTTGGCCCCTCCTAGGGCAACCTTCCCCTTCCTTTAATAATATCGGGAAAGGGGAACCCCAAAGCCCCACAACCGAATTGGGCTTAGGGAGGGGTGGCCCCTCCCTTCCCCTCTCCTATTTCCCTTTCCCCTTAAGGGGGGTTTCCAACCTAATTAATCCATTACCCCCACCACGCCTCCCTTGGCCGGTTCCTCCTTCCCTCCTTTAATAAGGGGTTCGGGACCCCGAAAAGGAAATTGCCCTTAGGAGGCCTTTTAAAGGTTTAAAATTTATATCTGATTTAAAGGGTTTATTAATTCATCTAAATTGGTTATTAACCCCGGAAAACTTGATAAATTGGGGTGGAAATACCCTAGACAAAAAAAGTTGTTATTTATTTTCTACTGATAAAGTTTAATTCAAAGAATTGGTTTTAAAGTTTTAAACCATAGAAAACAAAGTGTTGTATTTATGAACTACTCAATTAAAGATGGAATTGGACCAAGACCCATTGGTTGCTTTGATAAGGGATCCATTTAAAGTTTATTGGGCCCTTTGCTTTCTTCATTTATTTATTACATTGTTTCCTTCTAAATGAATTAATTTGCAACTTTAATCGAGGAAACTTTTGTGCTATCAAACGTTACAATGTAACTAGGTGATTATAAAGATGCTCTACATGTTCTCCGGTGGTGTTTGTTGAGTTGGCATAGATCGAGATTAGGATTTGTCACCCGTTTCGGAGAGGTATCTCCGGCCCTCTCGGTAATGCACATCACTATAAGCCTTGCAAGCAATGTGACTAATGAGTTAGTTAAGGATGATGCATTCGAACGAGTAAAGAGACTTGCCGGTAACGAGATTGAACTAGGTATGATGATACCAACGATCAATCTCGGGCAAGTAACATACCGATGACAAAGGAATAACGTATGTTGTTATGCGGTTGACCGATAAAGATCTTGAGAATATGTAGGAGCCAATATGAGCATCCAGGTTCCGGTTTGGTTATTGACCGGAGAGAGTCTCGGTCATGTCTACATAGTTCTCGAACCTGTAGGGTCCCACGCTTAGCGCTCATGATGATTTTGTATTTATGAGTATGTGAGGTGACCAAGTGTTGTTCGAGTCCCGGATGAGATCACGGACATGACGAGGAGTCTCAAATGGTTGATAGGTAAAGATTCATATGGATGGAAGGTATTCGGACACCGGAAGGTTCCGGGTTCCGGGTACGACGGGTCATCGGAAGGGGTTGGGGCACCCCCCAAAGATATGTTCCTTATTGGGCTCAAGGGAATGACCAGCCCCTTTGGGGCTGGTGCCCCCATATGGGCTGCCCAAGTGTAGAATGGAAAGGGGAGGAGGAAAAAGAGGAATAGGATTCCCTTCCTTTCCCCCTTTCCCTTCCCCTCCCAATAGGAAAGGGGAGGCGACGGGAGGCCCAAAGTTGGATTCCTCCTACTTGGGGCGCCTTGTCTGGCCTCCTCCTCCTCCTTCCATATATATGGGGGGCACCCCGGACACACAACAAACATTGTTAGCCGTTGGCGGTGCCCCCTCCATGGTTTACGCCCATCATATTCACGTAGTGCTTAGGCGAAGCCCCTGGGATCACCACCATCACCACCCGTTCCGGTCGATGGAACTCCCTCGACACTTTGTTGGATCAAGAGCAGGGACGCCATCGAGCTGAACGGGCGACAACGGAGGTGCCATAGTCGGTGCTTGATTGGTTGGATCGAAGACGCTCGACTACATCAACGGAAGCTAACGCTTCGCCGGGTCACGAGGGTACGGGGACACCTCCCGCCCCTTGCTATGCTTCTCCTAGATAGATCTTGCGGGATCAGGAAATTTTTTGAAATACTACGCCCCCAACAAAGGGCATCCGAGCCGGGCTTCGGATGTTATATGCACGAGTAGAACACAAAGAGTTGTGGGCGATAATAGTCATACCGCTTTCAGCATGTCATACTTTGATTCGGCGGTATTGTTGGATGGGCCCATACCGAATTACATGACCGTCATGAGACTGGTTCTACCGCCGTTTCGCATGAGGTGGCTAGTGGTTCTGTTTCTCCAACTTTAGTTGAATCGAGGTGACTACGCCCTCCTTTTGGGTTAAAACAGCACACTTGACAAAAAAATCGGTGGTTTTGATGCGAGGTAAGAACGGTTCTTGCTCAGCCCAGCAACCATAAAACTTGCAACAACAAAGTAGAGGAGTCTAACTTGTTTTTGGGCATGTTGTGATGTGATATGGTCAAGACATGATGCTAAATTTTATTGTATGAGATGATCATGTTTTAAAAAGTTATCGGAACCGGCAGGAGCCATATGGTTGTCGCTTATTGTATGAAATGCAATCGCCATGTAATTGATTTACTTTATCACTAACCGGTAAGCGATAGTAAAGAAGCAATAGTTTTAGACGACAACGATGCTCGATGGAGATCAAGGTGAAGCCGGTGACGATGGTGATCATGACTGCTTTGGAGATGGAGATCAAAGGCACAAGATGATGATGGCCATATCATATCACTTATATTGATTGCATGTGATGTTTATCCTTTATGCATCTTATTTTGCTTAGTTCGGGGTATTATAAGATGATCTCTCACTAAATTTCAAGGTATAAGTGTTCTCCCTGAGTATGCACCATTCGACATTATCGGCCGAGACACCACGTGATGATCGGGGTGATAAGCCTACGCTCACATACAACGGGTGCAAGCCAGTTTTGCACATGCAGAATACTCGGGTTAAACTTGGAGCCTAGCATAGATATGGCCCAACACCGAGACCAAAGGTGAAGTGAATCATATAGTAGATATGATCAACATAGTGATGTTCACCATTGAAAACTACTCCATCTCACGTGATGATCGGACATGGTTTAGTTGATATGGATCACGGATCACTTAGATGATTAGGGATGTCTATCTAAGTGGGAGTTCTTAAGTAATATGATTAATTGAACTTTAATTTATCATGAACTTAGTCCCGTAGTATTTTGCTAACTATTTGTAGATCAATAGCCATGATGTAGCTCCATGTTTATTTTTGATATGTTCCTAGAGAAAACTATGTTGAAAGATGAATAGCAATGACGATTGGTCCGGATCCGAGGATTATCCTCATTGCTGCCGTAAGAAATTATGTCCTTGATGCACCGCTAGGTGATGAACCCATTGCAGGAGCAGATGCCATATTATGAACGTTTGACAAGCCTTTATGATGACTACTTGATAGTTTAGTGCACCATGCTTTACGCTTAGAACCGGACTTCAAAAACGTTTTGAATGACACGGAGCATATGGATGTTCCAAGAGCTGAAATTTTATTTCAGATCATGCCCAAGTCGAGAGGTATGAGACCGAAAGTACTTTGCCTACAAGATGGGGAGAATAGATCAACCAAGGAGCATGTGCTCATTGTGTGAGTACTACAATCACTTGAATAAAGTGGAGTTAATCTTCCAGATAAAATAGTGATTGAAGAGTTCTAGTCACTATCACCAAGTTATGGAACTTGTGATGAACTATAATATGCAAGGGTGATAAAACGATTCCCGAGCTCTTCATGATGCTGAAATCGGTGAAGGTAGAAATCAAGAAAAGCATCAAATGTTGATGGTTGACAAGACCACTAGTTTCAAGTAAAAGGGCAAGGGAAAGAAAGGAACTTCAAGAAGAATGCCAAGAAAGTTTCCACCCATGAAGAAGCCCAAATAGACCCCAACCGAAAAGGCCTTCAAAAGGAAATGGTCACCGGAAGGAACTGCCCTTAGATACTTTGGGGATAAGAAGGATGGCAAAGTGAACGGTATATTTGATATACATGTTATTGATGTGTACTTTACTAGTGTTTATAAACCCCTCGGATTTATACTGGTTCTTGCTAAGAGTAGTAACTCAAACCGGAGTTGCAAAATAAAAGGAGACTAGTTAAGGGCGAGGTGATGATGTGGTTGGAAGTGATTCCAAGGTTTGATACCATCGGACACCCCTTTACCTTCGGATTAGTGTTGAACCTAAAATAAATGTTATTTGGTTTTGGTTGAGCATAAATATGATTGGATCATGTTTATTGCAATACGGTTATTCATTTAAGTCAAAGAATAATTTTGTTCTATTTACATGAATAAAACCTTCTATGGCCATGCACCAATATAAATGGTTTATTGAATTTCGATCGAGGGATAACATATTCATAATATTGAAATCCAAAAGATGCAAAGTTAATAATGATAGTAAATTATTTGTGGCAATGCCCTTAGGTCATATTGGTGTGCCATGAAGAAACTCCAAGCCGATGGATTTTGGAATCACTTGATTATGAATCACTTGATGCTTTAACCATTCTTCGGGAAAGATGACTAAGACTGCTTCTTAACAATGGAGCGAAAGAAGACTTATTGGAAATAATAATACTGATGTATGTGATCCGGAGTGTTGAGGCCATGGCGGTATCGTTATTTTCTGACCTTCCAGATGATTTGAGCAGTATGGGTATATCTACTTGATGAAACATGTCCTAAACATTTGAAAAGTTCAAAGAATTTCAGAGTGAAGTAGAGAATCAAGTAACAAGAAAATAAAGTTTCCGATCGATCACGGATAAGAATATTTGAGTTATGAGTTTGGTCTTCTTTGGAAACAATGTTGAATAGTTTCAACTCACGCCACCGGAAAACCACAAATAATGGTGTGCCGAACGTCAAAACCTTTCTTTATTAGATATGGTGCAATCTATGATATCTTTATCGAATTACCACTATCGTTTTGGGGTTATGCATTAGAGACAGCTGCATTCGTTAATTAGGGAACCCTAAAATCCCGAGACGAAACCGAAATTGGTTTAGCAAGAAACCTAAGGTTGTTTCAAAGTTTGGGGTTGCGGTTTATGAAAAAGTTTCAACCCTGAAAGCTCAAACCCAAATCGGAAGTATTTCATAGGATACCCAAAAAACTTTGGGTACACCTTCTATCACAGATCCCAAGGCAAGATCTTTGTTGCTAAGAGGGATCCTTTCTAGAAAGGAGTTTCTCTTGAAAGAAGTGAGGGGAGGAAACTAGAACTTGATGAGGTAATTGTACCCCCTTCCCTTATTGGAAATTAGTTCATCACATAAATCAGTTCTAGTGATTTCACCAATTAGTGAGGAACTTAATGATGATGATCATGAAACTTTGATCAAGTTACTACCGAACCTCGAGGTCAATCGAGTAAGATCCGCACTAGAGTGGTACGGTAATCTTGTTCTCGAGGTCATGTTACTTGACCATGATAAACCTATGAACTATGAGGAAGCGATGATGAGCCCGTTCCTAAATGGCTTGAGACCATGAAATCTGAGATGGGATCCATGTATGAGAACAAAGTATGGACTTTGATTGACTTGTTCGGGCAGCCATTGAGAATAAATGGATCTTCAAGAAGAGGGGATTGAAGTAGTGTTACTATTACAAAGCTCAATTGTCGCAAAAAGTTTTACAATTTCAAGGTGTTGACTACGATAAGATTTTTTCACTCAAAGCGATGCTTAAGTCTGTCCGAATCATTTAGCAATTCCACATTTTATGAAATTCAAATGGATGTCAAAACTACATTTCTTAATGGATTTTTAAAGAAGAGTTGTATATGATACAACAAGAAGGTTTTGTCAATCCTAAAGGTGCTAGCAAAGTGTGCAAGCCCAAGATCCATCTATGGATTGCAAGCATCTCGAGTTGAATATACGCTTTGATAAGTTGATCAAAGCAATAGGTTTTATACATACTTGTGAAGCCGATTTAAAGAAAGTGAGTGGAGAAGGGACTTTCCGATAAGTATATCTGAATGACATATTGTTGATCGGAAATAAATAATGTAGAATTTTATAAAGCATAAAGGAGTGTTTGAAATGAGTTTTTCAAAGAAAGACCTTGGGAAGGTGTTACAATATTGGGCATCAAGATCTATAGAGATAGATGAAGACGCTTTTAATATTTTCAATGAGTACATACCTTGACAAGATTTTTGAAGTAGTTCAAAATGGAATAGTCAAAGAAGGAGTTCTTGCCTGCATTGCAAGGTGTAAAGTTGAGTAAGACTCAAAAACCAACCGAAAAATAGAAAGAGAATGAAAGGCATTCCCTATGCCTCGCCATAGGTTCTATAAAGTATGCTATGTTGTGTACCAAACCTATTGTGTACCTTGCCATGAGTTTGGGGAAAAATATTGATCCAGGAGTGGATCACTTGAATGGTAAAATTTATCCTTAGAATACTAAGGAGATATTTCGTTATGGAGGTGATAAAGAGTTCACGGAAAGAGTTACGCCGATGCAAGCTTTTACACGATCCGGATGACTCTAAGTCTCAATCGATAATATTAAAGTGAGCAATTAGCTAGAGTAGCTCCATGCGAGCATTGTAGACATAGAAAATTTGAAAATACATACGGCCTGAATTGGTTGCACCCATTGACTAAACTTCTCTCACAAGCAAAACATGATCACACTTGAGTACTTTTGGGTGTTAATCCATAGGATGTGAACTAGATTATTGACTCTAAAACCCTTTGGGTATTAGTCACATGGCGATGTGAACTAATGACAAGGGAGTGAACTATTGGGTAAAATCACGGTTGTGAACTAGATTATCGAATCTAGTGCAAGTGGGAGATTGGTAAATATGCCCTAGAGGCAATAATGTTGTTATTTATATTTCTTTATATCATGATAAATGTTTATTATTCATGCTAGAATTTTATTAACCGGAAAACATGCTACATATGTGAATACATAGACAAAACAAAGTTCCCTAGTATGCCTCTACTAGACTAGCTCGTTAATCAAAGATGGTTAAGTTTCCACCATAGACATGTGTTGTCATTTGATGAACGGGATCACATCATTAGGAGAATGATGTGATGGATAAGACCCATATGTTAGCCTTAGCATAATGATCATTTAGTTTATTGCTATTGCTTTTTCATGACCTTAACATGTTCCTCTAACTATGAGATTATAACCCCATACCGGAGGAACGCCGTGTGCTATCAAAGTCAAAACGAATCGGGTGATTATAAAGATGCTCTACAGGTGTCTCCGAGGTGTTTTTTGAGTTGGCATAGATCGAGATTAGGATTTGTCATCCGTTTTGAGAGGTATCTCCGGCCCTCGGTAATGCAAACACTCTAAGCCTTGCGCAATGTGACTAATATAATGAGTTAGTTACGGATGATGCATTACGTTGAAGCCCTCGAGGAAAATCGCTTGAAGACTTCCGCACTTCATGTTTGTAAGTAACAATGTGTACCCATGTGTAACGAGAGTAATCATCAACAATAACAAAGCCATATAGAGATGCATCATTAGTGACTGCTGAGTAATGATTAGGACCAAAGAGGTCCATGTGAAGCAATTCAATGGACGAGTAGTGGTCATGATAGTCTTATTTGGATGCTTGGCCTTGGTCATTTTTCCAGCTTCACGGCTCCACACAAGTGATCCTTGAGGAATTTGACATTCTCAATGCCAATGACATGCTTCTTCTTAAGCTGCGTGTGCAAATTCCTCATGCCTGCGTGACCAAGTCGCCGATGCCATAGCCAGCCTTCTGAAGCTTTTGCAAGTAGACACACGGCTGGTTGTGGTCTGTAGAGAAATCAACAATATACAAGTCTCCTCTCCTAAAGCCTTCGAAGACTTTGGAGTTGTCAGCTTCCATGATCACAACACAACGATACTTGCCAAAAACAACAACCATATCAAGATCACAAAGCATTGAGATCGACATGAGGTTGTATCCTAAGGACTCAACAAGCATGACTTTGTCCATGTGTATGTCCTTAGAGATCGCAACCTTACCAAGACCCAATACGACTTTTGCCTTTGTCAAGAAAGATGATATGCTTGAGATGTGACGGTGATAAGGGAGCATCCATCAATAGATTCTTGTCACCAATCATGTGATTTGTACATCCACTATCGAGGACCCACTCATTGGCTTTGGGTTGATCATCCTGCAGATGAATTAGTGCAACTTACGATCTCATATACTTCATCGGTGAAGAATATGATATCAATTTCATCGATGAATTTCATCAGCGATATAACAGATAAGCAAGATGAGGACGTGTGAAATGAAAGTTCATTTCTTCATGATTAGCTGCGTCCTTTCAGCATTTTTGTCGTGCCCCAAGAAATTCTTCAGACGTTAAAGCACGTCTGGAGGCCTGACCCTGCAGAAGAGATTAGTTCCTTTTCTTCACCACCCACATCTTAAGGGGTGGCAAAGAGTTCATCACTCTACAAGCTCCATATGAGAATGGTGGCATAGAAGCTAATCCATTTCGTTTCACATAAGTGAGGTTAGGGTAAGCATATGAATAAGCAGAGAAATTCTTCGAGGACTTATGAACATAATGGTTTGAAGAATAATGCACATATTCATAGCCCTTTGCTCTACCTTGCGAAACAGAGTTGTTAGCACGATGATAATCATATGAGGACTTTGATCCTTTTGAGGAATTTGATCCACGTGAGGAATTTGGTCCGTATGAGGACTTGGATCCATATGAAGAATTTGGTCCATATGAAGAGTTTGATATGGGGTTCCTATTCTTCACAAGTGGTGTCATGAGGACATTCACCTGAAGACTTTCAAGGCATTTCTTGGGAACCCAGATTTTCTTCATAGGGGAACCGTTCCTGCAGTTAGTGCCAACGTATCTAGCAAATACTTCACCATTCTGATTTTTGAACAGTTTATAGTTGGAGTCAAATGACTCATCAGAAGAATGAGGATATTCACATGTAAAGCCAGATAAGTTAGATGGATCAACTGGAGGTCCCTTTGCAGCAACCCATGAGGTTTTGGGGTACTTCTCGGGCTTCCAATATGTTCCATCGACATTGAGTTTCCTCTCAAAGGCAATACCCTCTTTCCTAGGGTTCCTGTTGAGGATCTGCATTTTAAGCACATCACAAAGAGTCTGATGCCCTTTGAGGCTTTTGTACATGACTGTCATGTACAATTCCTTCAGCCCTGCATCGTCAGTGATACTAGCAATGTCCTCAGATGAGGAATTAGTGATAGCAGAGGCAGGTGAAGAATTTGTAACAATTGAAGCATTTGAACATTCAGGTGAAGAATTAGCATATTCACGTTCAATGCACTTTAAGCATGGAGGAACAAATTCTTCCTGAGAAGCGCTGATTTGTTGAGCAAGTAATGAATCACGCTCCTTCTGAAGATCTTCATAACTAACTCTTAGTTTCTCAAGATCTTGCTTTCTTTGAAGAAATTCATAAGAAAGTTTCTCATGATCAGACAAGAGAGAGTTATGATGACCTTGAAGGCTGTCAAACCTAGACTGAAGTCTCTGAAGATTTTCAGTCAGGTCCTTAGTGTGATCCATTTCTTCACCTAACATATCATCACTTTTACCTAATATGTTTTGAACCTTTTCCAAGGCATGTTGTTGTTTGGTGGCAATACAAACAAGCTTGGTATAGCTAGGTTCAATATCATCATCAGATCCATCATCATCAGATTCATCGTCACTATACTCGGATGAGGAACATTCGGTTACCTTGTCACCCTTTGCCATGAGACATGATGCAGAAGATGATGATTCTGGTTCGAAAGTCATCGTTTTGAGAGATTCCTTGAAGTCCTCAAACCAAGGATCATGACGGGTTCGATGACCTTCATAGACGTCGGAGATTCGGTCCCAGATAAGCTTCGCATTGCAAAGATTCATAATGCGCTTGAATTCATCTCTAGATAGGCAGGAACAGATGATATCCTTCGCCATGATGTCAAGTCGAGTGTACTTGCGAATATCATCTGCGTTCGCCGTCTTGCATAGATCAGTAAGACCAATTTCAGTGACGGTCCACAGCTCGTTGTCCATTTCCATGAGGCGCTTCCTCATCATGGCCTTCCACTTGGGATAATCATAACCGTCAAAGATAGGGCATGTCACTTTCTTCATACCTGCGGTCGACATAACTAAAACTCCAGGTGGTTAAACCAAAATCACACAGAACAAGGGAGTACCTTGCTCTGATACCAATTGAAAGTGCGTTATATCGACTAGAGGGGGGGTGAATAGGCGATTTTTATGAATTCTTCAATGAGGAAATTTCCGGTGAGGAAATTCCTAAGTGAAGAACTACTTGCAGCGGAATAAGTACTCAGAAGTAAGCATAAGAGAATGCGGGCATGGTCATCATGATGAAATGAAGACAATCAAAGAGTACAGAAAGCGTAAACACAGGATAGCAGAAGATGAAGACAAACAGACTGAAGAATTGAACTGAGGAAATTGAGCAAGTCTTCAGTCAAAGTCTTCAAACACAGATATGAAAGAACACTCAACACAGTAATGAGGAAATGAAAGAGTTGAGGAAATAGAACCAGTTAGGTTGGTGAAGACAATGATTTGGTAGACCAGTTCCAACTGTTGTCTCGGTTGTACGTCTGGTTGGAGCGGCTGAGTATTTAAACTCGAGGACACACAGTCCGGACACCCGATCGTTGAGCACGCAGCTCAGACACCAAATCCTCACCGTATTCTCCTTGAACTAAGGTCACATGACCTCGTCCAATCACTCGTGGTAAGTCTTCAGGCGACTTCCAAACCTTCACAGACTTGGTCACTCGGCGATCCACAATTCCTCTTGGATGCTCTAGACCATGACGCCTAACCGTCTGGAAGAAGCACAGTCTTCAAAGGTAACAAGTGTCGGATCCACAGGATCAATCTCTTGATGATGCTCAATCACTTTGGGTTTGTAGGGTTTGGTTTTGGGTTTTCCTCACTCGATGATTTTTGCTCAAAGTCCTCGGAGGATGGGTTGCTCTCAAATGACAAGTGTCAAGTTCTCTCGGAGCAGCCAACCAGCTAGTGGTTGTAGGGGCAGCTATTTATAGCCTAGGAGCAGCCCGACATGATAAGACATAAATGCCCTTCAATGATATGACCGTTAGGTGGATAAAATATTTTGGGACAGGTGGCCAAGAAGACAAGAACGGTCGAAATTTGACTCTCAAATTCCTCGGGGCTATCATGTTCCTTGCTGTGTAGGCAATCCAAGACTGGCGAATTCGAACTCCTCGGTTTGAACAAATTCTCAACGACTGAAGAACTTCGTCTCATCATCAAGAAATTGACTGAGCTGTATGAGATTTCCAAGGGCTTCACTCAAGGGATTGGTAGGTGTAGGATTTTGAGTTGAGCATCACATGGAAATTTTTCCTTAGTATTTCTCGAACCCCTTTAACAAAGACGGTGTTTCCTATGACTCAAGAAAGAGAAAACGAAACTACGAAAACAAAGGTCTTCACGCTTCATGTTCCTCAAATGAATACCAAGTCTTCAAGGTCACACCAATTTCTTCACTTTCAAAGTCTTGAAAAGTCTTGAGAATATCAAAGTCTTGATCGAAGAACTTCATTTTAGGGTCGACTTTCTCTGTAAATATCAAACTCCTCATAGACTTATAGACCTGTGTACACTCATAAACACATTAGTCCATTAACCTATAAGTCTTCAATACACCAAAATCACTAAGGGGCACTAGATGCACTTACAGTCACAGGAACCGGTTTCTGTGATGAACTACTTTCCAATAAGGGAGCAGGTACAGTTACCTCATCAATTTCTACTTTCCTCCCACTCACTTCTTTCAATAGAAACTCCTTCTCTAGAAAGGATCCAAATTTAGCAACAAAAGTCTTGCCTTCAGATCTGTGATAGAAGGTGTACCCAACAGTTTCCTTTGTGTATCCTATGAAGACACATTTCTCCGATTTGGGTTCGAGCTTATCAGTTTGAAGCTTTTTCACATAAGCATCGCAGCCCCAAACTTTAAGAAACGACAACTTTGGTTTCTTGCCAAACCACAGTTCATAAGGCGTCGTCTCAACGGATTTCGATGGTGCCCTATTTAACGTGAATGCAGCCATCTCTAAAGCATAACCCCAAAATGATAGCGGTAAATCAGTAAGAGACATCATAGATCGCACCATATCTAGTAAAGTACGAATACGACATTCGGACACACCATTACGCTGTGGTGTTCCGGGTGGCGTGAGTTGCGAAACTATTCTGCATTGTTTCAAATGAAGACCAAACTCATAACTCAAATATTCTCCTCCATGATCAGATCATAGAAACTTTATTTTCTTGTTACGATGATTTTCAACTTCACTCTGAAATTCTTTGAACTTTTCAAATGTTTCAGACTTATGTTTCATTAAGTAGATATATCCATATCTTCTTAAATCATCTGTGTAGGTGAGAAAATAACGATACCCGCCGCGAGCCTCAACATTCATCGGACCACATACATCTGTATGTATGATTTCCAACAAATCTGTTGCCCACTCCATAGTTCCGGAGAACGGTGTTTTATTCATCTTGCCCATGAGGCATGGTTCGCAAGTACCAAGTGATTCATAATCAAGAGGTTCCAAAAGTCCATCAGTATTATGGAGTTTCTTCATGCGCTTTACACCAAAATGACCTAAACGGCAGTGCCACAAATAAGTTGCACTATCATTATCAACTCTGCATCTTTTGGCTTGTATATTATGAATATGTGTATCACTACTATCGAGATTCAACAAATATAGACCACTCTTCAAGGGTGCATGACCATAAAAGATATTACTCATATAAATAGAACAACCATTATTCTCTGAATTAAATGAATAACCGTCTCGCATCAAACAAGATCCAGATATAATGTTCATGCTCAATGCTGACACCAAATAACAATTATTCAAGTCTAAAACTAATCACGAAGGTAGATGTAGAGGTAGCGTGCCGACCGCGATCACATCGACTTTGGAACCATTTCCCACGTGCATCGTCACCTCATCCTTAGCCAATCTTTGCTTAATCTGTAGTCCCTGTTTCGAGTTGCAAATATTAGCAATAGAACCAGTATCAAATACCCAGGTGCTACTGCGAGCATTAGTAAGGTACACATCAATAACATGTATATCACATATACCTTTGTTCACCTTGCCATCATTCTTATCCGCCAAATACTTGGGCCAGTTCCGCTTCCATTGACCAATCATTTTGCGATAGAAGCACTCATTCTCAGCTTAGGTCCGACTTGGGTTTCTTCTCTGAGCAGCAACTTGTTTGCTATTATTCTTGAAGTTCCCTTCTTCTTCCCTTTGCCCTTTTCTTGAAACTGGTGGTCTTGTTGACCATCAACACTTGATGCTCCTTATTGATTTCGACCTCCGCAGCTTTTAGCATTGCGAAGAGCTCGGGAATAGTCTTATCCATCCCTTGCATGTTATAGTTCATCACGAAGCTCTTCTAGCTTGGTGGCAGTGATTGAAGAATTCTGTCAATGACGCTATCATCCGGAAGATTAACTCCTAGTTGAATCCAAAGGATTGTTATACCACGACATTCGAGTATATGCTCACCGACAGAACTATTCTCATCCATCTTACAGCTGTAGAACTTATTGGAGACTTCAGATATCTCAATCCGGCATTTGCTTGAAATATTAACTTCAACTCTGGAACATCTCATATGCTCCATGACATTCAAAACATTGTTGAAGTTCGGTTCTAAGCCGTAAAGCATGGCACATCGAACTATCGAGTAGTCATCAGCTTTGCTCGCCAGACGTTCATAACATCCGGCGTTGCTCTCAAGAAGAGGTCTGGCACCTAGCGGTGCTTCCAGGACATAATTCTTCTATGCAGCAATGAGGATAATCCTCAAGTTACAGACCCAGTCCGTGTAATTGCTACCATCATCTTTCAACTTTGCTTTCTCAAGCAACGCATTAAAATTCAACGGAACAACAACACGGGTCATCTATCTACAATCAACATAGACAAGCAAAATACTATCAAGTACTAAGTTCATGAGAAATTTAAGTTCAATTAATCATATTACTTAAGAACTCCCACTTAGATAGACATCCATCTAATCCTCTAAGTGATCACGTGATCCAAATCAACTAAACCATGTCCGGTCATCACGTGAGATGGAGTAGTTTCAATGGTGAACATCACTATGTTGATCATATCTACTATATGATTCACGCTCGACCTTTCGTTCTAAGTGTTCCGAGGCCATATCTGCATATGCTAGGCTCGTCAAGTTTAACCTGAGTATTCCGTGTGTGCAACTGTTTTGCACCCGTTGTATTTGAATGTAGAGCCTATCACACCCGATCATCACGTCGTGTCTCAGCACGAAAAACTTTCGCAATGGTGCATACTCGGGGAGAACACTTATACCTTGATAATTTAGTGAGAGATCGTCTTATAATGCTACCGTCAATCAAAGCAAGATAAGATGCATAAAAGATAAACATCACATGCAATCAATATAAGTGATATGATATGGCCATCATCATCTTGTGCTTGTGATCTCCATATCCGAAGCACCGTCATGATCACCATCGTCACTGGCTTCACACCTTGATCTCCATCGAAGCATCGTTGTCATCTCGCCAACTTATGCTTCTACGACTATCGCTACCGCTTAGTGATAAAGTAAAGCATTATAGGGCATTTGCATTGCATACAATAAAGCGACAACCATAAGGCTCCTGCCAGTTGCCGATAACTCGGTTACAAAACATGATCATCTCATACAATAAAATATAGCATCATGCCTTGACCATATCACATCACAACATGCCCTGCAAAAACAAGTTAGACATCCTCTACTTTGTTGTTGCAAGTTTTACGTGGCTGCTACGGGCTGAGCAAGAACCGTTCTTACCTACGCATCAAAACCACAACGATAGTTTGTCAAGTTAGTGTTGTTTTAACCTTCTCAAGGACCGGGCGTAGCCACACTCGGTTCAACTAAAGTTGGAGAAACTGACACCCGCCAGCCACCTGTGTGCAAAGCACGTCGGTAGAACCAATCTCGCGTAAGCGTACGCGTAATGTCGGTCCGGGCCACTTCATCCAACAATACCGCCGAACCAAAGAATGACATGCTGGTAAGCAGTATGACTTATATCGCCCACAACTCACTTGTGTTCTACTCGTACATATAACATCTACACATAAAACCAGGCTCGGATTCCACTGTTAGGGAACGTAGTAATTTCAAAAAAATTCCTACGAACACAGGATCATGGTGATGCATAGAAACGAGAGGGGAGAGTGTTGTCCACGTACCCTCGTAGACCGAAAGCGGAAGCGTTAGCACAACGCGGTTGAGGTAGTCGTACGTCTTCACGATCCGACCGATCAAGTACCGAACGTACGGCACCTCCGAGTTCAGCACACGTTCAGCTCGATGACGTCCCTCGAACTCCGATCTAGCCGAGATTTAAGGGAGAGTTCCGTCAGCATGACGGCGTGGTGACGATGATGATGTTCTACCGACACAGGGCTTCGCCTAAGCACCGCTACGATATTATCGAGGTATACTATGGTGGAGGGTGGCACCGCACACAGCTAAGAGATCAATGATCAATTGTTGTTTCTATGGGTTGCCGCCCTGCCCTTGTATATAAAGGAGCAAGGGGGGGAGAGGCGGCCGTCCAGGAGGAGGCGCGCCAGGAGGAGTCCTACTCCCCCCGGGAGTAGGACTCCCTCCTTTCCTAGTTGGAGTAGGAGAAGGGGGAAGGAGGAGGGAGAGAGGAAGGAAAGGGGGGCGCCGCCCCCCTCCTTGTCCAATTCGGACTAGAGGGGGAGGGGGCGCGCGGCCTGCCCTGGCCGTCCCTCCTCTTCTTCACTAAGGCCCATGTTTGCCCATTAAACCCTCGGGGGGTTCCGGTAACCCCCGGTACTCCGGTAAAATCCCGATTTCACCCGGAACACTTCCGATATCCAAATATAGGCTTCCAATATATCAATCTTTATGTCTCGACCATTTCGAGACTCCCCATCATGTCCATGATCACATCCAGGAGTCCGAACTATCTTTGGTACATCAAAACACAAAAACTCATAATATAACAGCCATCAAACTTTCAGCGTGCGGACCCTACGGGTTCGAGAACTATGTAGACATGACCGAGACATGTCTCTGGTCAATAACCAATAGTGGAACCTGGATGCTCATATTGGCTCCTACATATTCTACGAAGATCTTTATCGGTCAAACCGCATAACAACATATGTTGTTCCCTTTGTCATCGGTATGTTACTCGCCCAAGATTCGATCATCGGTATCTTAATACCTAGTTCAATCTCGTTATCGGCAAGTCTCTTTACTCGTTCAGTAATACAACATCCCGCAACTGAATCATTAGTTGCAATGCTTGCAAGGCTTATAGTGATGTGCATTACCGAGTGGGCCCAGAGATACCTCTCCGACAATCGGAGTGACAAATCCTAATCTCGAAATATGCCAACCCAACAAGTACCTTCGGAGACACACTGTAGAGCACCTTTATAATCACCCGATTCGTTGTGAAGTTTGGTAGCACACAAAGTGTTCCTCCGGTAAACGGGAGTTGCATAATCTCATAGTCATAGGAACATGAATAAGTCATGAAGAAAGCAATAGTAGAATACCGAACGATCGAGTGCTAAGCTAACGGAATGGGTCAAGTCAATCACATCATTCTCCTAATGATGTGATCCCATTAATCAAATGACAAGGTCATGTCAATGGCTAGGAAACATAACCATCTTTGATCAACGAGCTAGTCAAGTAGAGGCATACTAGTGACACTTTGTTTGTCTATGTATTCACACAAGTATTATGTTTCCGGTTAATACAATTCTAGCATGAATAATAAAGATTTATCATGATATAAGGAAATTAATAATAACTTTATTATTGCCTCTAGGGCATATTTCCTTCATTCGCCGGGGGAAGTAGTGGGCCTCAATGGGCCATACGGGAAAGGAGAGAAGGGCCTCAAGGTGTGGCTGCATGCCCCCCCCCCCCATGGCAAGTCCGAATTGGGCTAGGGAGGGGGTGGCGCCGCCCTCTCTTTCCTTCTCCCTCTCCTACTCCTTCCCTCTCTCCCCTCTTGGAAAAGGAAGGGGACTCCAACTAGGATTGGGAATCCTAGTTGGACTCCCCTTATACGCGCTCCCCTCCTAGGCCGGCCTCCTCCTCCTCCCTCCTTTATATACGTGGTCAAAGGGGCACCCCAAAGCACAACACGCAATTGTCTTAGCCGTGTGCGTTGCCCCCTCCACAGTTACACACCTCGGTCATATCGTCGTAGTGCTTAGGCGAAGCTCTGCACCGGTAACTTCATCATCACTGTCACCACGCCGTCGTGCTGATGGAACTCTCGGCCTCAACTAGATCAAGAGTTCGAGGGACGTCTGAAGGAAATATGCCCTAGAGGCAATAATAAAGTTGTTATTTATATTTCCTTATATCATGATAAATGTTTATTATTCATGCTAGAATTGTATTAACCAGAAACTTGATACATGTGTGAATACATAGACAAAACAAAGTGTCCCTAGTATGCCTCTACTAGACTAGCTCGGTAATTAAAGATGGTTAAGTTTCCTGACCATAGACATGTGTTGTCATTTGATGAACGGGATCATATCATTAGAAGAATGATGTGATGGACAAGACCCATCCGTTAGCTTGGCATAATGAACATTTAGTTTATTACTATTGCTTTCTTCATGATCTATACATGTTCCTCTAACTATGAGATTATGCAACTCCCGAATACTGGAGGAACACCTTGTGTGCTATCAAACGTTACAATGTAACTAGGTGATTATAAAGATGCTCTACATGTGTCTCCGATGGTGTTTGTTGAGTTGGCATAGATCGAGATTAGGATTTGTCACTCCGTGTTTCGGAGAGGTATCTCTGGGCCCTCTCGGTAATGCACATCACTATAAGCCTTGCAAGCAATGTGACTAATGAGTTAGTTACGGGATGATGCATTGCAGAACGAGTAAAGAGACTTGCCGGTAACGAGATTGAACTAGGTATGATGATACCAACGATCGAATCTCGGGCAAGTAACATACCGATGACACAGGGAATAACGTATGTTGTTATGCGGTTTGACCGATAAAGATCTGCGTATAATATGTAGGAGCCAATATGAGCATCCAGGTTCCGCTATTGGTTATTGACTGGAGACGAGTCTCGGTCATGTCTACATAGTTCTCGAACCTGTAGGGTCCGCACGCTTAGCGTTCGATGATGATTTTTGTATTATATGAGTATGTGATTTGGTGACCAAGTGTTGTTCGGTGTCCCGGATGAGATCACGGACATGACGAGGAGTCTCGAAATGGTTGATAGGTAAAGATTCATATACAGGATGATAGTATTCGGACACCGGAAGTGTTCCGCGGGTACCGGGTACGTATCGGGTCATCGGAAGGGGTTCGGGGCACCCCCGGCAAAGATATGTTCCTTATTGGGCCTGGGGCGGGAATGACCAGCCCCTTGTGGGCTGGTGCGCCCCCATATGGGCTGCTCCAAGTGTAGAATGGAAAAGGGGAGGAGGAAAGGAAATAGAGGGAATAGGATTCCCCCTTCCTTTCCCCTCTCCCCTCTTTCCTTCCCCCCTCCGAATAGGAATAGGAAAGGGGGAGGCCGACTTGGGAGGCGCCAAAGTTGGATTCCTCCTACTTGGGGCGCCCCCTTGTCTGCCTCTCCTCCCCTCCAACCTATATACATGAAGGGGGGCACCGCTAGAGCACACAACAAACATTGTTAGCCGTGTGCGGTGCCACCCTCCATGGTTTACGCCTCCAGTCATATTCACGTAGTGCTTAGGCGAAGCCCTGTGCAGATCACTTCACCATCACCGTCAGCACGCTGTCGTGCTGATGGAACTCTCCCTCGACACTTTGTTGGATCAAGAGTTCAAGGGACGTCATCGAGCTGAACGTGCGCATAATCGGAGCTGCCATACGTTCGGTGCTTGATTGGTTGGATCAGGAAGACGTTCGACTACATCAACTGCGTGAAGCTAACGCTTCTGCTTTCGGTCTACGAGGGTACGTGGACACACTCTCCCGTCTCGTTGCTATGCTTCTCCTAGATAGATCTTGCGTGATCGTAGGTAAAGTTTTGAAATACTACGTTCCCCAACAGTGGCATCTGAGCCAGGTCTATGCGTAGATGTTATATGCACGAGTAGAACACAAAGAGTTGTGGGCGATAATAGTCATACTGCTTTCTAGCATGTCATACTTTGATTCGGCGGTATTGTTGGATGAAGCGGCCCATACCGACATTACATGACCGTGCTCATGAGACTGGTTCTACCGTCGTGCATCGCACAGAGGTGGCTAGTGGCTGTCTGTTTCTCCAACTTTAGTTGAATCGAGTGTGACTACGCCCTGTCCTTGTTGAAGGTTAAAACAGCACACTTGACAAAAAAATCGTTGTGGTTTTGATGCGTAGGTAAGAACGGTTCTTGCTCAGCCCGTAGCAACCACGTAAAACTTGCAACAACAAAGCAGAGGATGTCTAACTTGTTTTTGCAGGGCATGTTGTGATGTGATATGGTCAAGACATGATGCTAAATTTTATTGTATGAGATGATCATGTTTCGTAACAGCGTTATCGGCAACTGGCAGGAGCCAAATGGTTGTCGCTTTATTGTATGAAATGCAATCGCCATGTAATTGATTTACTTTATCACTAACCGGTAGCGATAGTCAAAGAAGCAATAGTTGGCGAGACGACAACGATGCTTCGATGGAGATCAAGGTGTGAAGCCGGTGACGATGGTGATCATAACAGTGCTTTGGAGATGGAGATCAAAGGCACAAGATGATGATGGCCATATCATATCACTTATATTGATTCCATGTGATGTTTATCCTTTATGCATCCTATTTTGCTTAGTTCGGCGGTAGTATTATAAGATGATCTCTCACTAAATTTCAAGGTATAAGTGTTCTCCATGAGTATGCACCATTGCGACAGTTCATCGTGCCGAGACACCACGTGATGATCGGGTGTGATAAGCTCTACGTTCACATACAACGGGTGCAAGCTAGTTTTGCACATGCAGAATACTCGGGTTAAACTTGACGAGCTTAGCATATGCAGATATGGCCTCGGAACACTGAGACCGAAAGGTCGAGTGTGAATCATATAGTAGAAATGATCAACATAGTGATGTTCACCATTGAAAACTACTCCATCTCACGTGATGACCGGACATGGTTTAATTGATATGGATCACGTGATCACTTAGATGATTAGAGGGATGTCTATCTAAGTGGGAGTTCTTAAGTAATATGATTAATTGAACTTTAATTTATCATGAACTTAGTCCTGGTAGTATTTGCATAACTATGTTGTAGATCAATAGCACATGATGTAGCTCCATGTTTATTTTTGATATGTTCCTAGAGAAAAACCATGTTCAAAGATGATAGTAGCAATGACGCGGACTAGGTCCGTGATCTGAGGATTATCCTCATTGCTGCACAGAAGAATTATGTCCTTGATGCACCGCTAGGTGACAGACCTATTGCAGGAGCAGATGCAGACATTATGAACGTTTGACAAGCTCGGTATGATGACTACTTGATAGTTTAGTGCACCATGCTTTACGCTTAGTACCGGGACTTCAAAAACGTTTTGAATGACACGGAGCATATATGATGTTCCAAGAGCTGAAATTTGTATTTCAGACTCATGCCCAAGTCGAGAGGTATGAGACCCCTGACAAGTACTTTGCCTACAAGATGGAGGAGAACAGATCAACCAGTGAGCATGTGCTCAGATTGTGTGAGTACTACAATCACTTGAATAAAGTGGGAGTTAATCTTCCAGATAAAATAATGATTGACAGAGTTCTCTAGTCACTATCACCCAGTTACTGGAACTTCGTGATGAACTATAATATGCAAGGGGTGACTAAAACGATTCCCGAGCTCTTCATGATGCTGAAATCGGTGAAGGTAGAAATCAAGAAAAGCATCAAATGTTGATGGTTGACAAGACCACTAGTTTAAAGTAAAAGGGCAAGGGAAAGAAATGGAACTTCAAGAAGAATGCCAAGAAAGTTTCCACTCCCATGAAGAAGCCCAAAGCTAGACCCAAGCCTGAACTGAGTGCTTCTACTGCAAAGGAAATGGTCACTGGAAGTTGAACTGCCCTAGATACTTGGCGGATAAGAAGGATGGCAAAGTGAACGAAGGTATATTTGATATACATGTTATTGATGTGTACTTTACTAGTGTTTATAGCAACCCCTCAGTATTTTATACTGGTTCAGTTGCTAAGAGTAGTAACTCGAAGCGGGAGTTGCAAAATAAACAGAGACTAGTTAAGGGCGAGGTGATGATGTGAGTTGGAAGTGATACCAAGGTTGATAAGATCACCATCGTACACTCCCTTTACCTTCGGGATTAGTGTTGAACCTAAAATAAATGTTATTTGGTGTTTGGTTGAGCATAAATATGATTGGATCATGTTTATTGCAATACGGTTATTCATTTAAGTCAAAGAATAATTGTTGTTCTATTTACATGAATAAAACCTTCTATGGCCATGCACTCAATATAAATGGTTTATTGAATTTCGATCGTAGGGATACACATATTCATAATATTGAAATCAAAAGATGCAAAGTTAATAATGATAGTGCAAATTATATGTGGCACTGCCGTTTAGGTCATATTGGTGTAAAGCGCATGAAGAAACTCCAAGCTGATGGACTTTTGGAATCACTTGATTATGAATCACTTGATGCTTGCGAACCATTCTTCATGGGAAAGATGACTAAGACTCCGTTCTTCGGAACAATGGAGCGAGCAACTGACTTATTGGAAATAATACATACTGATGTATGTGATCCGATGAGTGTTGAGGCTTGCGGCGGGTATCGTTATTTTCTGACCTTCACAGATGATTTGAGCCGATATGGGTATATCTACTTGATGAAACATAAGTCTGAAACATTTGAAAAGTTCAAAGAATTTCAGAGTGAAGTAGAGAATCATAGTAACAAGAAAATAAAGTTTCTACGATCTGATCACGGATATGAATATTTAAGTTATGAGTTTGGTCTTCATTTGGAACAATGTTGAATAGTTTCGCAACTCACGCCACCTGGAAAACCACAGCGTAATGGTGTGCCCGAACGTCAAAACCGTACTTTATTAGATATGGTGCAATCTATGATATCTCTTATCGAATTACCACTATCGTTTTGGGGTTATGCATTAGAGACAGCTGCATTCAAGTTAATTAGGGAACCGTCTAAAATCCGTTGAGACGACACCGTATAACTGTGGTTTAGCAAGAAACCTAAGTTGTTGTTTCTTAAAGTTTGGGGTTGCGATGCTTATGTGAAAAAGTTTCAACCTGATAAGCTCAAACCCAAATCGGAGAAGTACGTCTTCATAGGATACCCAAAAGAAACTGTTGGGTACACCTTCTATCACAGATCCGAAGGCAAGATCTTTGTTGCTAAGAGTGGATCCTTTCTAGATAAGGAGTTTCTCTTGAAAGAAGTGAGTGGGAGGAAACTAGAACTTGATGAGGTAATTGTACCCGCTCCCTTATTGGAAATTAGTTCATCACATAAATCAGTTCTAGTGATTCCTACACCAATTAGTGAGGACGCTAATGATGATGATCATGAAACTTCTGATCAAGTTACTACCGAACCTCGTAGGTCAATCAGAGTAAGATCCGCACTAGAGTGGTACGGTAATCTTGTTCTGGAGGTCATGTTACTTGACCATGATAAACCTATGAACTATGAGGAAGCGATGATGAGCCCAGATTCCGCGAAATGGCTTGAGACCATGAAATCTGAGATGGGATCCATGTACGAGAACAAAGTATGGACTTTGATTGACTTGCCCGATGATCGGCGAGCCATTGAGAATAAATGGATCTTCAAGAGGAAGAGGGACGCTGATAGTAGTGTTACTATCTACAAAGCTCGAATTGTCGCAAAAAAAGTTTTCGACAATTTCAAGGTGTTGACTACGATAAGATTTTTTCACTCGTAGCGATGCTTAAGTCTGTCCGAATCATGTTAGCAATTGCCACATTTTATGAAATCTGGCAAATGGATGTCAAAACTACATTTCTTAATGGATTTTTTAAAGAAGAGTTGTATATGATACAACAAGAAGGTTTTGTCAATCCTAAAGGTGCTAGCAAAGTGTGCAAGCTCCAGCGATCCATCTATGGACTGGTGCAAGCATCTCGGAGTTGGAATATACGCTTTGATAAGTTGATCAAAGCATATAGTTTTATACATACTTGCGGTGAAGCCTGTATTTACAAGAAAGTGAGTGGGAGTAGTACAGACTTTCTGATAAGTATATCTGAATGACATATTGTTGATCGGAAATAAATAATGTAGAATTTTATGGAAAGCATAAAGGAGTGTTTGAAATGAGTTTTTCAAAGAAAGACCTTGGCGAAGGTGCTTACAATATTGGGCATCAAGATCTATAGAGATAGATGAAGACGCTTGATAATATTTTTCAATGAGTACATACCTTGACAAGATTTTTGAAGTAGTTCAAAATGGAATAGTCAAAGAAGGAGTTCTTGCCTGCATTGCAAGGTGTAAAGTTGAGTAAGACTCAAAACACGACCACGGCAGAAAATAGAAAGAGAATGAAAGGCATTCCCTATGCCTCGGCCATAGGTTCTATAAAGTATGCTATGTTGTGTACCAAACCTATTGTGTACCTTGCCATGAGTTTGGCAAGGGGGTACGATATTGATCCAGGAGTGGATCACTTGACAGTGGTAAAATTTATCCTTAGAATACTAAGGAGATATTTCTCGGTTATGGAGGTGATAAAGAGTTCGTCGTAAAGAGTTACGCCGATGCAAGCTTTTACACTGATCCGGATGACTCTAAGTCTCAATCTGGATACGTATTGAAAGAGTGAGCAATTAGCTAGAGTAGCTCCATGCAGAGCATTGTAGACATAGAAAATTTGCAAAATACATACGGCTCTGATTGTAACAGACCCATTGACTAAACTTCTCTCACAAGCAAAACATGATCACACTTGAGTACTCTTTGGGTGTTAATCACATAGCGATGTGAACTAGATTATTGACTCTAGTAAAACCCTTTGGGTATTAGTCACATGGCGATGTGAACTAATGACATGGTGACGTGAACTATTGGTGTAAAATCACATGGCGATGTGAACTAGATTATCGACTCTAGTGCAAGTGGGAGATTGAAGTAAATATGCCCTAGAGGCAATAATAAAGTTGTTATTTATATTTCTTTATATCATGATAAATGTTTATTATTCATGCTAGAATTTTATTAACCGGAAACATGCTACATATGTGAATACATAGACAAAACAAAGTCTCCCTAGTATGCCTCTACTAGACTAGCTCGTTAATCAAAGATGGTTAAGTTTCCTGACCATAGACATGTGTTGTCATTTGATGAACGGGATCACATCATTAGGAGAATGATGTGATGGATAAGACCCATATGTTAGCCTGGCATAATGATCATTTAGTTTATTGCTATTGCTTTCTTCATGACCTACACATGTTCCTCTAACTATGAGATTATGCAACTCCCGAATACCGGAGGAACGCCTTGTGTGCTATCAAATGTCAAAACGTAACTGGGTGATTATAAAGATGCTCTACAGGTGTCTCCGATGGTGTTTTTTGAGTTGGCATAGATCGAGATTAGGATTTGTCACTCCGTGTTTCGGAGAGGTATCTCTGGGCCCTCTCGGTAGTGCACAACACTCTAAGCCTTGCAAGCAATGTGACTAATATAATGAGTTAGTTACGGGATGATGCATTACAGAACGAGTAAAGAGACTTGCCGGTAACGATATTGAACTAGGTATGATGATACCGACGATCGGATCTCGGGCAAGTAACATACCGATGACAAAGGGAATAACGTATGTTGTTATGCGGTTTGACCGATAAAGATCTTCGTAGAATATATAGGAGCCAATATGAGCATCCAGGTTCCGCTATTGTTTATTGACCGAAGATGAGTCTTGGTCATGTCTACATAGTTCTCGAACCCGTAGGGTCCGCACGCTTAACGTTCGATGATGATTTTTGTATTATATGAGTTATGTGATTTGGTGACCGAATGTTGTTCGGAGTCCCGGATAAGATCACGGACATGACGAGGAGTCTCGAAATGGTCGAGAGGTAAAGATTCATATATAGGACGATAGTATTCGGACACCGGAAGTGTTCCACGGGTACCGGCTACGTATCGGGTCACTAGAAGGGGTTCCGGGCACCCCCGGTAAAGATATGGGCCTTATTGGGACTAGGGCGGGACAGACGCCCCTTGTGGGCTGGTGCGCCCACATATGGGCTGATCTAAGTGGAGAAAGGAAAAGGGGAGGAGGAAAGGAAATAGAGGGAATAGGATTCCCCCTTCCTTTCTCCTCTCCTCTCTTTCCTTCCCCCCTCCGAATAGGAATAGGAAAGGGGGGAGGCCGACTTGGCAGGCGCCCAAGTAGGATCCCTCCTACTTGGGGAACCCCCTTGGCTGCCTCTCCTCCCCTCCAACCTATATATATGAAGGGGGTCACCGCTGGAGCACACACCAAACATTGTTAGCCGTGTGCGGCGCCCCCCTCCACAGTTCCCGCCTCCGGTCATATTCACGTAGTGCTTAGGCGAAGTCCTGCGCGGATCACTTCACCATCACCGTCACCACGCCGTCGTGCTGACGGAACTCTCCCTCAACACTTTGCTAGATCAAGAGTTCGAGGGACGTCATCGAGCTGAACGTGTGCAGAACTCGGAGGTGTCGTACGTTTGGTGCTTGATCGGTTGGATCACGAAGACGTTCGACTACATCAACCGCGTTAATCTAACGCTTCCGCTTTCGGTCTACGAGGGTACGTGGACACACTCTCCCGTCTCGTTGCTATGCTTCTCCTAGATAGATCTTGCGTGATCATAGGTAAAATTTTGAAATACTATGTTCCCCAACAACGTCATCGAGCTGAACGTGTGTTGAATGCGGAGGTGTCGTACATTCGGTACTTGGATCGGTTGGATCACGCAGAAGTTAGACTGCATCAACCGCGTTACAAAACGCTTCCGCTTTCGGTCTAGGAGGGTACGTGGACACACTCTCCCCACTCGTTGCTATGCTTTCCTAGATAGATCTTGCGTGATCGTAGGTAAATTTTTTGAAATACTACGTTCCCCAACAGTGGCATCCGAGCCAGGTCTATGCGTATATGTTATATGCACGAGTAGAACACAAAGAGTTGTGGGCGATAATAGTCATACTTCTTACCAGCATGTCAAACTTTGATTCGGCGGTATTGTTGGATGAAGCGGCCCAGACTAACATTACATGACCGCGTTCATGAGACTGGTTCTACCGTTGTGCTTCGCACACAGGTGGCTAGTGGGTGTCTGTTTCTCCAGCTTTAGTTGAATCGAGTTTGACTACGCCCGGTCCTTGTTGAAGGTTAAAAAAACACACTTGACGAAAAATCGTTGTGGTTTTGATGCGTAGGTAATAGCGGTTCTTGCTAGAAGCCCGTAGTAGCCACGTAAAACTTGCAACAACAAAGTAGAGGACGTCTAACTTGTTTTTGCGAGGCATGTTGTGATGTGATATGGTCAAGACGTGATGAGATATACATTGTTGTATGAGATGATCATGCTTTGTTAAAGTTATCGGCAACTGGCAGGAGCCTTATGGTTGTCTCTTTATTGCATAAGATGCAAGTGCCATATAATTGCTTTACCTTATTGCTATACGATAGCAATAGTTGCAAAAGCAATAGTTGGCAAGACGACCTTGTGACGACACGTTGATAAAGATCAAGATGATGGAGATCATGGTGTCATGCCGGTGATGATGGAGATCATAATGGTACTTTGGAGATGGAGATCAAAGGCACAAGATGATGATGGCCATATCATGTCACATATTTTGATTGCATGTGATGTTTATCTTTTATGCATCTTATTTTCCTTAGTATGACGATAGCGTTATGAGATGATCCCTTACTAAAATTTCAAGGTATAAGTGTTCTCCCTGAGTATGTTCCGTTGCGACAGTTCTTCGTGCTGAGACACCATGTGATGATCGGGTGTGATAAGCTCTACGTTCACATACAACGGGTGCAAGCCAGTTTTGCACTTGCAGAACACTTGGGTTAAACTTGACGAGCCTAGCATATGCAGATATGTCCTCGGAACACTAAGACCGAAAGGTCGAGCGTGAATCATATAGTAGATATGATCAACATAGTGATGTTCACCATTGAAAACTACTCCATCTCACGTGATGATCGGACATGGTTTAGTTGATATGGATCACGTGATCATTTAGATGACTAGAGGGATGTCTATCTAAGTGGGAGTTCTTAAGTAATATGATTAATTGAACTTAATTTATCATGAACTTAGTCCTGATAGTATTTGCATAACTATGTTGTAGATCAATAGCTCGCGATGTAGCTCCCCATTTATTTTTGATATGTTCCTAGAGAAAAATAAGTTCGAAGATGATAGTAGCAATGATACGGACTTGGTCCGTGATATGAGGATTATCCTCATTGCTGCACAGAAGAATTATGTCCTTGATTCACCACTAGGTGACAGAGCTATTGCAGGAGCAGATGCAGACGTTATGAATGTTTGACAAAGCTCGGTATGATGACTACTTGATAGTTTAGTGCACCATGCTTTACGGCTTAGAACTGGGACTTCAAAAATGTTTTGAACGCCACGGAGCATATGAGATGTTCCAAGAGATAAAATTGATATTTTAGTCTCATGCCCATGTCGAGAGGTATGAGACCTAGCTCAACAAGTGAGCATGTGCTTAGAATGTCTGAGTACTATAATCACTTGAATCAAGTGGGAGTTAATCTTCTCGATAAGATAGTGATTGACAGAGTTCTCTAGTCACTATCACCAAGTTACTAGAACTTCGTGATGAACTATCATATGCAAGGGATAACGAAAACGATTCCCAAGCTCTTCGGGATGCTGAAATCGGCGAAGGTAGAAATCAAGAAAAAGCATCAAGTGTTGATGGTTAACAAGACCGCTAGTTTCAAGATAAAGGGCAAGGGAAATTGTAGCGACCCGACCTCAGACGGTCAAGCCTCTGTGTATCTGTGCCATCCCTGGATCAGTATGCTTGCACACACAGTACATCAATGTATATATCAAAGTGCAATCACATGTATAAATAACGTAAAATGATATATACCTCATAATACTCAGCGGAAACAATCAAACGGGTGTGGAGTCCCATCAACGCCATCGGCAGGTTGAGTGTAGACCGTAACCCTGTATCGTAACTCTTACTCGTCGAGTAAATATCTGCAACATGATACGTTGCAGCCGTGTAGGTCAGTACATTGAATGTACCGGCAAGATCACAACATGAGAAAACAGATGATAAAACTATACTATATGCAATATGGATTTGTGGCTCTGTGTCTGAGTTTTGTTTGCGTAAAAGCTGGTTTTATTTTCCCTACATCAAAGGAATAAATGAAGTCTGTACTATGGAGTTTTCTATCATGACATGGTTCCGCCAACCGATGTCTCATAGCCCAAAATCATCATAAGTTGCCCACAATTAAGTTATCAATCCGGTGTTGAGAGTTCCGAGATAGATCCAAGTCCAGATGCTCAAATTGTCCGTAATCGGGACACGGCTAATCGATTAGGTTTAAACCCTCTGCAGAGGTTTGTACACTTTACCCGCAAGATTCGATCCTCTATTTACGTTCTTGCACTTCAGGTGTTTGAGAACAAGATGACCAAACATGGTCTTCCAAGAGTTCCCGACCACCGTCGGTGCTCATCCCATCCTACCGTAGTTCTACATCTGCTAGCACCGTCCCAGCCAGAGTCACAACTAAGGTCAACCAAGCCAGAGCCCATAATGACTTGCGGTTGCACAGGTAAGCTTCCGGACATGAAGTATTCTTCCGTCTCTTTGAGTCTGTGTGAAGCTTTCCGCAAGATGTCATGGCGCTTCTCCATGCATCCCGGCCAACCACTGCTTTCTCCAGGGTGCCCGTCAACCATCCTTCACCCATTAGTGTGTATTGAATTCTTGTCTCGAGTCTTGAAGTCTTGAGGCCTTGAAGATGCAGTCCTTGCAGATTCCATCATGGAGTTGTCGTCATTGACGAGATCCTCCATTCTCACACCACTCCGAGCACTCATACCAACCCGTCTACAATAGCGTAGCATTAAAATAAATAACGTCCCGGGCTTGGTAATAGGGTGATGGGTTCCTACCTCATGCATACTACTCAACTACAAGGATTCAATATCACTACTGGAGGGTTGTTGCAAAGATGCCACTAAATGCAATAAAACATAAGTATGAAAGCATGGTCAAAGTGAACTTGCTCGGTAATACTTGATGAAGATAACAACGCTGTCAGAAAATGACTTGGTAGAACTAATCGTCACTCCGTTGAAAATCTATATAGTCAAACATAGCATTCACATAAGCAAACATCCTAGCAAACAATTTCAGCACTCGAAATAACAATCAAAACAGCAAGGAAAATCGATAATAAAACTCAAACAAAATCAAAAGAAACTTCAAATAAAACTACAAAGAAAAACTACTAACGAAGATCTATGACTTTGCTACAAACATCTAATATAGTTTTGCCGTAAGTAAAAACTTAACAACAATTAAAATACTAAACTAATAAATTAACAGAAAATAAAATGTAAAATAACTAATTTAACCGAAAGTATTTTTTCCATAAAATTTTATTTGCAAAAGAAACAAATAAAAAGCTTTTATAAAACTCTAACTATGACCTATAGAAGGTTTCATACAAAACTAAGGAAAATAAATTTTTTAAATAAAATAAATTTTCTCCTGTTGTCTAACAGAAACACAACTAATTTTGTCAAAAGTGACAAAAGAAATAATTTAAAACTACTAAAAACAATAAAGAAAAAGCTAAAAAGAACTAATAATAAAACAGTACTGTTTTGCTAAAAACCTAATTTAAATTAACCTAGAAATAAAATACTAAATACTACTGGTTAAACAAAGGTCCTAGAGACCAGGAGCAAAAAGAATTAATTAAAACCTATTTTTAAACTCAAGTTATGGCCAAAATACTAATCTGAACAAAATTTATCAAATTCAAATTTAGACTACTCAAATTTGAAATCCAGAGAGACTAACAGAAACTTCAGCAAATTTGTGACACATAGCAATTGGAATCACTCAAAAATACTAAAAACTCTAAAAGATATGAATTTTCTAAGATTGCTATTTTTTTTAAAAATGAATTACGGGATTTCGTGGATCTCACCGGAGTAGTCGTCGGAGTTGGGGAAGAAGATCGGATCCGATGTTGCGGTTGCTCCTAGAGGAAAGGAGATCACGGGACGGTGGAGAGGAGATCATATAAACCTCGGGAGAGGTCGAGGCGGGCGGCACTTGGCGGCGGTGGTGTTGCTTGCTGCTGCTGCTGGAGAGGAGCGGAGAGGAGAGGAGAGGAGAGGTGTTGGTTTGATGTGTTGGAGGGGGGGTGCTTGGCTATTTATAGTGGGGAGGGAGGGCTTTGCTTGGGTAGGGGACAAGAAATAGACTAGGATTAGGAAACAAAAGGAAAAGATCTAGAAACAAATCGAATAAACGGAATAACGAACGGGATCAAATCCTACTAGGATTTGTAAAAGAATAGGAAACCTTGGCTCCTGGCTCCCTAGGTGCGTGCGGTGGATGGCCTTGGCGGCCGGCCGCTGGCTTGGCCTTGGGCCTTGGCCCTTGAACCAAGGGCGAGCAATTTTTTTTTTTTTGACAGAGACAACAAAATAGAAATAAATAAAATTTTATATAGGCATATAATATATCAAAATTTTCAGAAAAAGATTTTCTACAACATGAACACTATTTTAGCTTCAAATAAAATACACACAAATTTTAATAATTCACACAGTGCTACGGTCCAATAAAATCCAATAAAAATCATTTTGAAATACCAAAATGACTTCAAATTAATTTCTCTCCAATTTTCTGATGTAGGGAATCATGTTACCCTATTTTCTATATATTTTGTTTTTGGAGAAAATAATTTGAATAAAACTCAAATAACTCCAATTGGAAATAAATTCAAAAGAACTTTGAATTTAATTCTTTTAAAACTCCCAACTCATATTTCATTTAATTTGAAGAAGTCATTTTATCTTCTCTCGTGAAAATCATTGAGTTGCATAAAGTTTCAGAATTGGAAATATTTTCCATATGAAATTCAAATATTTTCAACACCCCTTGTCATTTAAATAAATGGAAGAAGTCATGTCATCTTCTCTCCAGGGTTTTGTGATGAAAAGAATTTGAATTCATGGAGATCATAAATGCAAGGTGGAAGTTTGGGAAAGTCATTTCATTCCTCTCATTCAACTTTCAGAAAGTTTCAAATTTCACTCAATTTCACACAATAAATCACACAACAAACAATCAATCAATCAAAACTATTTATTTATTATAACATTCCAAAATTTAGAATTTTGGGATGTTACAAACCTACACACTTAAAATGAATCTCGTCCTCGAGATTCAAGAGGCAACAAGAAAAGGTTAGGGTTTGGGGTCTTCCAAAAATCCGTCGATCGAATGGTCTAGTGTGCTACCACACTTAAAAGCAGGGTTATGGTTCCAACGAACTCAGGTACTCCATCCCTAGGGTGAACACCATCGGTCTTCTCACAACTTCAAGTAACTCCTACACTGGGCTCTTCCGGTAGGGTCAAACCTTTTCCTCAAATCGTGTCCTTTCATCCTGGTGAGGTTCTTCCGAGACTGTGTCTCCTTAGTGATGTGTCTGTCACCAATAAACAACTATCGAGATCTCATGGTGGTCGACCATTACAGGTTTCTCCTGCAGGAATAATGGGTTGGGTTGGGTCTCACCGTATGACCTACGTTTGGCAACGGTTGCCGTATATGGATCAATCGTCCTACCATTCTAAGGTTTTTGGCTTGTCGACGACGCTCTTCTAAAGTTTTCAAGTCTCTCGATTTTCCATCAACATATGATAGTTCATGATAGAAGTCTCCGTATGGGGCCAATCCATCCCGTGCTTGAATCATTACCACATACGTAAACAGTGAATCACGTATTCTAACACTTGGGCATACTCACAAGCATTGCAGAATTTCTCTTGTTCTCGAACTGGGTTCGAGTAAATCCTTTGGTTCAGCAAGCCAAACAAAACATCTATCGTTACTTCACCACTCTCAGGTTTTTGCGTAACCTCCTACGAAACGTCTGCTGATTAAATCGCAGTCTTCCCAAAATTTCTTCTTCCAGTGGGTACTTGACCCTTATTAATTCCTGGGCATGTGGGTTATGAGCCCACTTCAACACTTGTACCAATTTCACTCATCCTTGGAGTTACAATTGCTCCATTTTCCAACATTACACCACTTTAAATCCAATAACATATCATTTCTTAATACCATCATATCAAAGATAAAACTTCAACTCATTTTTTTCCAAACTCCAACCTGTGGGACACATTTCCATTTCCATTGGTCTAGTGTTCTTCATAGGGTACTATCACCCTTAAAATGAAATTCACAAATCCATCCATAGACCATATTTCTCATATCCTCGAAAATGGTCAAAATCCGTGTTCATAGAGTAACAACTCATACAATTAAACATATGAAAACATGTCACCTTAACTTTATTGATTTCATGAATCCATTACAAACTCGAGCACCCATTACATAACTCAACTTATTGTACTCATGAAAAAAATTGGTTTCTACCACTCTTATTATCCATATCAAAATTCCAACTACTCAACTCCAGCTTCCTTCTTGTAGGAACATTTAGTAGCATAACGTCCTGCTTCCTTGCAATGAAAACACATAACTTTCGATAAGTCTTTGGGCTTCTTGGAGATGGTGCCTGCTCCTTGAGTTCCTTGCTTCCTTTCAAGACAATGATTGGCATAATGCCCGACGTCCTTACATTCAAAACAGGTAATACGACTCTTGTCCCTCTTTGCAGAAATTGGGTTGTTCTGAGGGTGTGTTTGTTTTCTCTTCCTGGGTTTCTTCATTCTGATCAAACCTTCTATTCCCTGTGGATCAAACTCTATTGCTTCCGCCGGGAAGTATCCCAGACACTCTTTTCTTTCCTTGGTGCAATACTGTGAAAAATGTCCTTCTTCTCCACATGAATAGCGGGCATTGGAGTAAAATCTGTTGAGGCCTTCTCCATCAGGGTCTTCAACACATTCCTTCATCACAGGTTCTTTCATAACTTCTCGGAGGGCTTCTTTCATTCCTTCTTCCTGCTCCTGAATAGTTTGTTGCACCATGGGGTAAATGTGACACTGAGTCGGGTAGTGGGTGGTTCCTTCACACAAGAAACAAGTCACCTGACTAGTTGGGCATTCCTCAGCTGGGTGTTTCTCCTCACAATGAGGGCATCCATCCTTGTGTTCCTCCTGGGTGTGTCCTATTTCTCCGCAAATCTTGCAGGCACAAGGTTTATTTCTTGGTGTATCATGGTGCTTCCGGATGAGACGAGATCTCGTCAGAGTCTTCTTGAATTCTTCCCAAGTCTTTGCTCCATTCCATCCCTGTATAGCTTGATGCATCTGCCACCATGTTGCAGCACTTCCTTCAAAGTACTGAAGAGCGTACGATACTTCATTCTTCCTTGAAACCAAATTGCTCCCGAAGTGATTCTCCATGTTCCGAATCCATAGCTCTGCCTCCGGCTGAGTCTTCGGTCCAGAGAATATCAGTCCAACTTCATTCATCATCTATGGGGTCAAAAAGTTTTGGGATGAGTTATGAGAGAGGTGGGGAGGGATAGATACACACAATACAAACAATAGTTTTGAAGAAACGAGTTTTATTTTGGGGCTGTCGGAAAACATCAAACAAATGACAGCTCACAAATCATCGCATCTAACGTAGGTGTATAACAGGGGTTTGGTCTCTAAAGGTCAAATAATTCTTCAGGAACTTCAAATTCTTCAAGTCTTCAGAGTCTTCAATTGTTGCAGCTGCAATTCTTCCAACACATGGTGAAATCCTCTTTACTCTGAAATGGCCATCAGTTGTCCGATATCTTTAATTCTTGGAGTGACTTCATTGATCTTCCGTGTGATCAAAAGGAAAGGTGTATATTCTAACTATTTGAGGTGAGAGTGTCTATTTGATAAAATCTGAAAAGATGAGAAGTAAGAGTCTTTTTGAAAATAAAGTTTTAGAAATTTCCTGTCCAAGGGGCTTTCCGATTTCTAGGGTCACGTCCTACAGTCAACATGTGCTCTGATACCATTTCGGTAGCGACCCGACCTCGACGGTCAAGCCTCGTGTATCTCGTGCCATCCTCGGATCAAGTATGCTTGCACACACAGTACATCAATGTATATATCAACGTGCAATCACATGTATAAATAACGTAAAATGATATATACCTCATAATACTCAGCGAAACAATCAAACGGGTGTGGAGTCCCATCAACGCCATCGGCAGGTTGAGTGTAGACCGTAACCAGATATCGTAACTCTTACTCGTCGAGTAAATATCGCAACATGATACGTTGCAGCCGTGTAGGTCAAGACATTGAATGTACCGCAAGATCACAACATGAGAAAACAGATGATAAAACTATACTATATGCAATATGGCTTTGTGGCTCGTGGTCTGAGTTTTGTTTATGTAAAAGCTGGTTTTATTTTCCCTACATCAAAGGAATAAATGAAGTCTATACTATGGAGTTTTCTATCATGACATGGTTCCGCCATCCGATGTCTCATAGCCCAAAATCATCATAAGTTGCCCATAATTAAGTTATCAATCCGTGTTGAGAGTTCCAGATAGATCCAAGTCCAGATGCTCAAATTGTCCGTAATCGGGACACAGCTAATCGATTAGGTTTAAACCTCTGCAGAGGTTTGTACACTTTACCCGCAAGATTCGATCCTCTATTTACGTTCTCACACTTCAGGTGTTTGAGAACAAGATGACCAAACATGGTCTTCCAAGAGTTCCCCGACCACCGTCGGTGCTCATCCCATCCTACCGTAGTTCTACATCTGCTAGCACCGTCCCAGCCAGAGTCACAACTAAGGTCAACCAAGCCAGAGCCCATAATGACTTGCGGTTGCATAGGTAAGCTTCCGGCATGAAGTATTCTTCCGTCTCTTTGAGTCTGGGTGAAGCTTTCCGCAAGATGTCATGGCGCTTCTCCATGCATCCCGCCAACCATCGCTTTCTCCAGGTGCCCGTCAACCATCCTTCACCCAAAGAGTGTGTATTGAATTCTTGTCTCGAGTCTTGAAGTCTTGAGGCCTTGAAGATGCAGTCCTTGCAGATTCCATCATGGAGTTGTCGCCATTGACGAGATCCTCCATTCTCACACCACTCCGAGCACTCATACCAACCCGTCTACAATAGCGTAGCATTAAAATAAATAACGTCCCGGGCTTGGTAACAGGGTGATGGGTTCCTACCTCATGCATACTACTCAACTACAAGGATTCAATATCACTACTGGAGGGTTGTTGCAAAGATGCCACTAAATGCAATAAAACATAAGTATGAAAGCATGGTCAAAGTGAACTTGCCTAGTAATACTTGATGAAGATAACAACGCTGTCAGAAAATGACTTGGTAGAACTAATCGTCACTCCGTTGAAAATCTATATAGTCAAACATAGCATTCACATAAGCAAACATCCTAGCAAACAATTTCAGCACTCGAAATAACAATCAAAACAGCAAGGAAAATCGATAATAAAACTCAAACAAAATCAAAAGAAACTTCAAATGAAACTACAAAGAAAAACTACTAACGAAGATCTATGACTTTGCTACAAACATCTAATATAGTTTTGCCGTAAGTAAAAACTTAACAACAATTAAAATACTAAACTAATAAATTAACAGAAAATAAAATGTAAAATAACTAATTTAACAGAAAGTATTTTTTTCCATAAAATTTTATTTGCAAAAGAAACAAATAAAAAGCTTTTATAAAACTCTAACTATGACCTATAGAAGGTTTCATACAAAACTAAGGAAAATAAATTTTTAAAATAAAAATAAATTTTCTCCTGTTGTCTAACAGAAACACAACTAATTTTGTCAAAAGTGACAAAAGAAATAATTTAAAACTAATAAAAACAATAAAGAAAAAGCTAAAACAGAACTAATAATAAAACAGTACTGTTTTGCTAAAAACCTAATTTAAATTAACCTAGAAATAAAATACTAAATACTACTGGTTAAACAAAGGTCCTAGAGACCAGGAGCAAAAAGAATTAATTAAAACCTATTTTTAAACTCAAGTTATGGCCAAAATACTAATCTGAACAAAATTTATCAAATTCAAATTTAAACTACTCAAATTTGAAATCCAGAGACACTAACAGAAACTTCAGCAAATTTGTGACACATAGCAATTGGAATCACTCAAAATACTAAAAACTCTAAAAGATATGAATTTTCTAAGATTGCTATTTTTGTTAAATGAATTACAGGATTTCGTGGATCTCACCGGAGTAGTCGTCGGAGTTGGGGAAGAAGATCGGATCCGATGTTGCGGTTGCTCCTAGAGGAAAGGAGATCACGGGACGGTGGAGAGGAGATCATATAAACCTCAGGAGAGGTCGAGGCGCGCGGCAGCACTTGGCGGCGGTGGTGTTGTTGCACTGCTGCTGCGGAGAGGAGCGGAGAGGAGAGGAGAGGAGAGGTGTTGGTTTGATGTGTTGGAGGGGGGGTGCTTGGCTATTTATAGTGGGGAGGGAGGGCTTTGCTTGGGTAGGGGACAAGAAATAGACTAGGATTAGGAAACAAAAGGAAAAGATCTAGAAGCAAATCGGAATAAACGGAATAACGAAACGGGATCAAATCCTACTAGGATTTGTAAAAGAATAGGAAACCTTGGCTCCCTGGCTCCCTAGGTGCGTGCGGTGGATGGCCTTGGTCGGCCGGCCGCTGGCTTGGCCTTGGGCCTTGGCCCTTGGCCCAAGGAAGCATAACAATTTTTTTTTGACAGAGACAACAAAACAGAAATAAATAAAATTTTATATAGGCATATAATATATCAAAATTTTCAGAAAAAGATTTTCTACAACATGAACACTATTTTAGCTTCAAATAAAATACACACAAATTTTAATAATTCACACAGTGCTACGGTCCAATAAAATCCAATAAAAATCATTTTTAAAATACCAAAATGACTTCAAATTAATTTCTCTCAATTTTCTGATGTAGGGAATCATGTTACCCTATTTTCTATATATTTTGTTTTTGGAGAAAATAATTTGAATAAAACTCAAATAACTCCAAATTGGAAATAAATTCAAAAGAACTTTGAATTTAATTCTTTTAAAACTCCCAACTCATATTTCATTTAATTTGAAGAAGTCATTTTATCTTCTCTCGTGAAAATCATTGAGTTGCATAAAGTTTCAGAATTGGAAATATTTTCCAAATGAAATTCAAATATTTTCAACACCCTTGTCATTTAAATAAATGGAAGAAGTCATGTCATCTTCTCTCAGGGTTTTGTGATGAAAAGAATTTGAATTCATGGAGATCATAAATGCAAGGTGGAAGTTTGGGAAAGTCATTTCATTCCTCTCATTCAACTTTCAGAAAGTTTCAAATTTCACTCAATTTCACACAATAAATCACACAACAAACAATCAATCAATCAAAACTATTTATTTATTATAACATTCCAAAATTTAGAATTTTGGGATGTTACAGAAATTAAGGGAAACTTCAAAAGGAATGACAAGGAAGTTGCCACTCCCGTGAAGAAGCCCAAAGTTAGACCCAAGCCTGAAACTGAGTGCTTCTACTGCAAAGGGAATGGTCACTGGAAGCGGAACTACCCCAAATACTTGGCGGATAAGAAGCATGGCAATGTGAACAAAGGTATATTGGATATACATGTTATTGATGTGTACTTTACTAGTGTTTATAGCAACCCCTCGTTATTTGATAATGGTTCAGTCGCTAAGAGTAGTAACTCGAAACAAGAGTTACAAAATAAATAGAGACTAGTTAAGGGCGAGGTGATGATATGGGTTGGAAGTGATTCCAAGGTTGATAAGATCACCATCACACACTCCCTTTACCTTCGGGATTATTGTTGAACCTAAAATAAATGTTATTTGGTGTTTGCGTTGAGCATGAATATGATTGGATCATGTTTATTGCAATACGGTTATTCATTTAAGTCAAATAATAATTGTTGTTCTGTTTACATGAATAAAACCTTCTATGGTCATACATTTAATATAAATGGTTTATTGAATCTCGATCGTGGTGATACACATAATATTGATGCCGAAAGATGCAAAGTTGATAATGATAGTGCAACATACTTGTGGCTCTGCCGTTTAGGTCATATTGGTGTAAAGCGCATGAAGAAACTCCATGCTGATGGGCTTTTGGAATCACTTGATTCTTGCGAACCATGCCTCATGGGCAAGATGACTAAGACTCTGTTCTCCGGAACAATGGAGTGAGCAACTGACTTGTTGGAAATAATACATACTGATGTATACGGTTCAATGAGTGTTGAGGCTCGCGGCGGGTATCATTATTTTCTGACCTTCATAGATGATTTGAGCAGATATGGGTATATCTACTTGACGAAACATAAGTCTGAAACATTTGAAAAGTTCAAAGAATTTTAGAGTGAAGTGGAAAATCATCGTAACAATAAAATAAAGTTTCTACGATCTGATTGCGGACACGAATATTTGAGTTACGAGTTTGGTCTTCATTTGAAACAATGTGGAATAGTTTCGCAACTCACGCCACCTGGAACACCACAGCCTAATGGTGTGTCCGAACGTCATAAACGTACTTTATTAGATATGGTTCGATCTACGATGTCTCTTACCGATTTACCACTATCGTTTTGGGGTTATGCATTAGAGACAGCTGCATTCATTTTAAATAGGGCACCATCTAAATCGGTTGAGACTACACCGTATGAACTATGGTTTGGCAAGAAACATAAGCTGTCGTCTCTTGAAGTTTGGGGTTGCGATGCTTATGTGAAAAAGTTTCAACCTGACAAGGTCGAACCCAAATCGGAGAAGTGCGTCTTCATAGGATACCCAAAATAAAATGTTGGGTACACCTTCTATCACAGATCCGAAGGCAAGACGTTCGTCGCTAAGAATGGATCCTTTCTAGAGAAGGAGTTTCTCTCGAAAGAAGTGAGTGGGAGGAAAGTAGAACTTGATGAGGTAATTGTACCTGCTCCCGAATTGGAAAGAAGTTCATCACAGAAATTAGTTCTAGTGATGACTACACCAATTAGTGAGGAAGTTAATGATGATGATCATGAAACTTTAGATCAAGTTACTACCGAACCTCCTAGGTCAGCCAGAGTAAGGTCCGCACCAAAGTGGTACGGTAATGCTGTTCTGGATGTCATGTTACTTGACCATGACGAACCTACGAACTATGAGGAAGCGATGATGAGCCCAGATTCCGTGAAATAGCTTGAGGCCATGAAATGTGAGATGGGATCCATGTATGAGCACAAAGTGTGGACTTTGGTTGACTTGCCCGATGATCGGCAAGCCATTGAGAATAAATGGATCTTCAAGAGGAAGACGAACGCTGATAGTAGTGTTACTATCTACGAAGATCGAATCGTCGCAAAAGGTTTTCGACAAGTTCATGGTGTTGACTACGATGAGATTTTCTCACTCGTAGCGATGCTTAAGTGTGTCCGAATCATATTAGCAATTGCCACATTTTATGAAATCTGGCAAATGGATGTCAAAACTGCATTCCATAATGGATTTCTTAAAGAAGAGTTGTATATGATGCAACAAGAAGGTTTTGTCAATCCTAAAGGTGCTAACAAAGTGTGCAAGCTCCAGCGATCAATCTATGGACTGGTGGAAGCATCTCAGATTTGGAATATACGCCTTGATGAGTTGATCAAAGCATATAGTTTTATACAGACTTGCGTGAAGCCTGTATTTACAAGAAAGTGAGTGGGAGCACTATAGCCTTTCTGATAAGTATATGTGAATGACATATTGTTGATCGAAAATGATGTAGAGTTTTCTGAAAAGCATAAAGGAGTGTTTGAAAGGAGTTTTTCAAAGAAAGTCCTCGGGGAAGCTGCTTACATATTGGGCATCAAGATCTATAGAGATAAATCAAGACGCTTGATAAGATTTTTCAATGAGTACATACCTTGACAAGAGTTTTGAAGTAGTTCAAAATGGAACAGTCAAAGAAGGAGTTCAACAAGAAGTGTAAAGTTGAGTAAGACTCAAAACACGACCACGGCAGAAAATAGAAAGAGAATGAAAGTCATTCCCTATGCCTCATCCATAGGTTCTAGAAAGTATGCTATGATGTGTACTAAAACTATTGTGTACCTTGCCATGAGTTTGGCAAGGGGGTACAATATTGATCCAGGAGTGGTCACTTGACAGCGGTCAAAATTATCCTTAGAAGATTAAGGAGATATTTCTCGGTTATGGAGGTGATAAAGAGTTTGTCGTAAAGAGTTACGCCGATGCAAACTTTTACACCGATCCAGATGACTCTGAGTCTCAATCTGGATACATATTGAAAGTGGGAGCAATTAGCTAGAGTAGCTCCATGCGGAGCATTGTAGACATAGAAAATTTGCAAAATACAGACGGCTCTGAATGTGAAAGACCCATTAACTAAGCTTCTCTCACAAGCAAAACATGATCACACCTTAGTACTCTTTGGGTATTAATCACATAGCGATGTGAACTAGATTATTGACTCTAGTAAAACCCTTTGGGTATTAGTCACATGGCGATGTGAACTAATCACATGGTGATGTGAACTATTGGTGTTAAATCACATGGCGATGTGAACTAGATTATTGACTCTAGTGCAAGTGGGAGACTGAAGGAAATATGCCCTAGAGGCAATACTAAAGTTGTTATTTATATTTCCTTATATCATGATAAAATGTTTATTATTCATGCTAGAATTGTATTAACCAGAAACTTAATACATGTGTGAATACATAGACAAACAGAGTGTCCCTAGTATGCCTTCCTAGCCATAGACATGTGTTGTCATTTGATGAACGGGATCACATCATTAGAGAATGATGTGATGGACAAGACCCACTCGTTAGCTTAGCACTATGATTGTTTAGTTTTATTTCTATTGCTTTCTTCATGACTTATACATGTTCCTCTGACTATGAGATTATGCAACTCCCGAATACCGGAGGAACACTTAGTGTGCTATCAAACATCAGAACATAACTGGGTGATTATAAAGATGCTCTACAGGTGTCTCCGATGGTGTTTGTTGAGTTGGCATAGATCGAGATTAGGATTTGTCACTCCGTGTGTCGGAGAGGTATCTCTGGGCCCTCTCGGTAATGATCATCACTATAAGCCTTGCAAGCAATGTGACGAATGAGTTACTTGCGGGATGATGCATTACGGAACGAGTAAAGAGACTTGACGGTAACGAGATTGAACTAGGTATGATGATATCCATGATTGAATCTCGGACAAGTAACATACCGATGACAAAGGGAACAACGTATGTTGTTATGTGGTTTGACCGATAAAGATCTTCGTAGAATATGTAGGAGCCAATATGAGCATCCAGGTTCCGCTATTGGTTATTGATCAGAGATGTGTCTCGGTCATGTCTACATACTTCTCGAACCCGTAGGGTCCGCACGCTTAACGTTCAATGACGATTTGTATTATGAGTTATGTGATTTGATGAACGAATGTTGTTCGGAGTCCCGTATTAGATCACGGACATGACAAGGAGTCTCGAAATGGTCGAGAGGTAAAGATTAACATATTGGAAGGCTATATTCGGACATCGGAAAGGTTTCAAGTGATTTCGGGTATTTTTCAGAGTACTGGAGAGTTACGGGAATTCGTCAGGGGAAGTAGCAGGACTTAATGGGCCATACAGGAAAGGAGGGGGCGACGCCCCTCCCCCCCCCCCCTCTTTCCTTCTGCCTCTCCTACTCCTTCCCTCTCTCCACTCTTGCAAAAGGAAGGGGACTCCAACTAGGACTGGGAATCCAAGTTGGACTCCCCCTATAGGCGCGCCCCTCCTAGGCCGGCCTGCTCCTCCTACCTCCTTTATATACGTGGCCAAAGGGGCACAAAGCACAACACACAATTGTCTTAGCCGTGTGCGGTGCCCCCTCCATAGTTACACACCTCGGTCATATCGTCGTAGTGCTTAGGCGAAGCCCTGCGTCGGTAACTTCATCATCACCGTCACCACGCCGTTGTGCTGACGGAACTATCCCTCGGCCTTAGCTGGATCAAGAGTTAGAGGGACGTCATCGAGCTGAACGTGTGCTGAACGCGGAGGTGTCGTACATTCGGTACTTGGATCAGTTGGATCGCGAAGAAGTTCGATTACATCAACCGCGTTACTAAACACTTCCGCTTTCGGTCTACGAGCGTACGTGGACACACTCTCCCCGCTCGTCGCTATGCTTCTCCTAGATAGATCTTGCGTGATCGTAGATAAAAAAATTTAAATACTACGTTCCCCAACAATTATGCCTCTCGGAAAGGAAACAAAACATTTTTTTTCTTTCTGCTTCCGTGAGAGGCGCAAATTTGCTTCTTATGGAGGCTTGCTTCCGTGACAGTCACGGTTGTAACTCTTGAAATGGAAAAGGGTCTTTTTGGGCTTTCACGCGACACAAATATTTGCTTCTCGTGGAGGAATAGATTTTCTTCCACGAGAGGTTGCCTCTCACATAGGGGGAAAAAGTGGGGAAAAACCTGTGCTCCTGACTAGGTTTTTTTCTTTTGGTTTTTTCTTGAAAAGTTCATCGAAACCTTTTAAAATGGTTCTTGTTTCGAAGATGTCGGTGCGAGAAATACAACTGTGAATATGGTTTAGGCTTTTAAACACACATTTAAGAGTGAAATTATTTTTAATAAATGCATCTATGAGAAAAAAGAAAAAAACTCCAGATTCCAACAAGTGGCCTTCAGAAAAAGTACCGTGATTTCGTTGAGTCGTTGATCATCTCTTAATTCCCTATATGACAAAGGCTCATTGATTCGCATTGCCACAAGCTTACCAGCAGCCAACCCATTCTATCGGCAGCGATGCCGTTATAGGAACCTTTTAGAAGGTTCCAAGCTGGCTATTAAAGTTTTAGGAAGCTTCAAGAAGATTCCTGAACCGATTTTTTGTTTTTTTCCTACTTTTTTTTCTTTTTTCTCAAAACTTCGAAAATTTGAAAAATGATCAATCCCGAAAAATATTGCCGATTCCATAAAAAATGATCGCAGATCTATAAAATATTAAATTTTTTATTCTGTTCAGTGTTTTAATTGTTTTTCCTGTTTTCAGAAACATTTATAGATTCAAAAAAATGTTCATGATTTCAAATTTTGTTTGGAGCTTCAGAAGATTTCATAAATTTGGAAAACATTCGTGTATTTTAATGTTGTTTGGAAAATGTTCGTGTTTTTGCAAATTTGTTCACGAATTTTAAAAATATTTGCGTTTCAAAGCATATGCACATTTAAAAAATATTTTTTTTGAAATATGAAAAAAAAATGTTTAGATATGCGGCTGCGTTACTTCTTATTGTCCCACGCTGCCTAATGGTGACCATGCTTTTCTAAAAATAAAGTACAGACGCAGGCGCTCATATATATGTGCATGCACTCATTCCGATGAACACAAACACGCACGCTCGCTGGCCACTGTTTGAAAATAATTGTATCAACTTTAGTATAACTTTATATTAACGTTAGTATAAAGTTAAGACACTTATTTTGAGATGGAATAACGTTGGATACCGCGCAATCGCGCCAGCTACACTATCTGCGGGCTTTCATATTTTCTCCTCCAGTGTTGAGAAGGTCCAACGGTTTTCTCTTTTTTTTTTTGCCTTTTCTTTGCAGGTTATACAGGTTCTGGTTCTTTCTTTTTTCATTTTCTTCTTTCCTTTTTCCATTTTTAATTTCCTTTATATTTTTTAATTGGACCATTGTTCAATTTCGTAATTGTTCCTTAAAATTTTGGACAATTTTTTGTTGTCTGGGAACGTTTTTAAATTTATGAATATTTTATGAAAATCAAATTATCTTTTAATACCAAGGAACAATTTTAAAATTCATCTAAAAAAATAAGGTATATAATCAAATTCATGGACATATTTTAAATCTGGGAATATATTTTGAAATTCGGAACATTTTTTAAAAAACCAAGAACATTTTGTAATTAGTGAACATTTGCTAAATTAAAGGAACTATTCATAAAATTCTGATTTTTTAAATCCATAGAGAAATTTCATGAACATAATTTTAAATTGAGTCCTTTTTCGAAATTCCTAAGATCTTTTGAATTTTTGAAAAAGGAAAACGAAAGTAAAATAACGTGAAAATAAAACATGGGCGCCTCGCCCGCACACGGGTCGGCCCAAAGCGTGCGTGGGTGTGCGTTTGCTGTCCCCCCGCCGCCCTACGCGCGCGTTAGGAGGACTCCTAAACCCCTTCGTACTCGCCGTCGTCACCCATCGTCCTCCCACGCGTGTTGCTCTTGTCGCGAAGCGATCGACGCCCTTTTCCTCCTGACGGGAAGCCAGAAGCACCGGCGCATTGCCCGCGAGCCCCGTGCCCAGGACGGGGAGATGGAGGCCAGACGGAAGCGCCACCTCGTCGACCGCGAGATGACTTTGCGGGGGAAGAAGAGGATGAGCACCGACGACGATCCGCGTGCCGGCGGAGCGTCCAGCTCCAACTCGATGAGTTCGGATGTGTTGCCTGAGAAGGTTCACGCGGAGGGCGAGATGACCGACGAAAGCGCCGCGGCTACTATAGCGGGGCGGTCTCCACCGTCCTCACCCAGCACTGCCCTATCCGATCAGGAATCGCCTCCCTACGGCATCCGCCAGGAGATGGCAGACAGATTCATACAAATCATGGCCGATCACGCTGCTAACAAGCAGCTGTATGCTCAACAAAGTATATATTACCCCGTACTACTGAAACCACGTCTTGTGACTTATTCCCTGCTAAAGTTCAATTCTCTTGGACATTAGATTTGTACATTAATTACATATTTACTCGTTTATACCTTTTAGGAAATCTAACCGGAAAACCCTACCGTTTTGTAGTTCGAGGAGAACCCGAGGAATCCAATCTTACAGTGGAGAGGGATTTCTGCGATATTGATGACGGCAGTTCCCGGAGTTGTAAAGCTCGGAAGGTGGCTGTGATAGCTTCACGGTCCGTTGTCGGTCTCTCTTCATTTTCAGGTATATTTTCCCCTTCTTTTACCACTCTTTCCAAATAGTGCAAGATTTGCATCATATTGACTCCTACCTGCTTCTTTTCAGATGAAAAGAGGATAAGAGTTTGCTCAGGATTCATGATATCATCGAATGCTTGTACAAATACCTACAAAATCTTAACTTCGGCAACACTAATAAGGTCTCTTAGCGCAAATAACATTTTGATTCCAGATGTAAAGGTGGGTGCATGCAGTAGTAGTTCATTGTGAATCTACTTTTAGTATTAAAAAGTGGAGTACATATGTATTTTTTTCTTGCCTAATTTTTTTTGTCGGATTACTTATTGTAGATCAAGGTGTGTTTACCAAATGGGGATATCTCTGATGGCGTCATATCCATGGTAGATTTTCACTATAACATAGCTGTTGTCAAAGTGAAATCTGATCAGAAACTTCCAGAGGCAGTTCTGATTAGGGAAGTTATCAAAAGAGGAGCCGTGTTAGCGATTGGACGTTTCTATGATCATGGTAGAGTGATGTGCGCACAAGGTAAAATCAGAAAACAAGCAAGTACATTTGATTGCTCGGAGCTTCTAGTATCAAGCTGCCAGACGACCATGGTAAGCCCAACTATAGCGCTTTTATCTCCGCATTCACTAAACGAAATGCCGAACTGGTGTTAGTACTTCCCTCTGTGCTATACTATCTTGAACTATTTTATTTAGTTCATATAGATGCTGTAGTGCCACTTTCATGCTAAAAGTTGTGGAAGTAAGTCAAAATGTGCTAGAGAAAGAAAAAATAGCCGCACATCCGTAAATCCACATCCTTCTTTTGAAAGGGCCCAAACATGACCTTTATATCATAATCAGATGCCTAAGAACACATGACTTACACCATTATAACTAAATATGTGACAGTGCTAATTCTTTGAGACATACCACAAGAAAATGTTGATGTGAATATCTATTGAGATGTACAATTGAAAACTTCACTTGAATTATTTTCTTGTCCCTATCGTTGTTTGTTGTGAACAATGTTTCTGTTTATTGTGCATGATATTTGGTGCAATTTTCTATAGCTATTCTCTTGTGCTTGGGATGCCATTTGTTCAGCCTATTCATAACTATTTGCTCCTTTTTACTAGGCGGGTGTTGGAGGTCCCCTTGTAAATTACAGTGGTGATTTCGTGGGTATCAATTTCTACGGAGAGAACCACACACCCTTTCTTTCAACGGGAGTTATTGTAAGATGCTTGGAACATTGGAGAAAATATGGGTAGACACATTTCTATGCCAACACTGCTAGATATCTTATTTTTAGCACCCTTGCATATGATGATGCTTTGTTTTGATTTGTAGAAAAATAATTCGACCTTGGCTTGGAATCATGTACAAGCCTATTGATATGTTGCCACTTCGAGTTTTGGAGAGATGTACATATCTTGGCAAGGGTTTGTATATTTTAGATGTATGAAACTCTTCTTTTTATCATTTCTTACTTATTAAAATACTAGTTCATGAAAGATCAAAGCATTTTTCAGGATGTTTTTTGTGTGTGTGTGGATAGCATTTGTAGGCATTTTCACTATTATGAACACAAACTCTTTGGTACTCATCTTCTGTGGATTTCTCAACATTTACGGTATTGCTGCACTTGTTATAGCAAGATCTTCAAAGATAATTATGATAATTGCTGGAAAAACATAATTTTTAGTGGCAAAAGCATCCCAAATATAAGGGTGTGAATGGACTCGCTGGAGATACATTTTGAACGTTTTCATGCAAAGCTAGTTATTTAGTTTTTTTTCCTAAATGCAGGGTTGCTCAAAATGCTAATACTTGACTATATGTGTGCAATTCTATTTTTTTATGTTCTTTATGTGCAATCTAAAATCTCAAGAGTGATGGTAATGATATTCATATTTCAACAAGGCAGACTTAATAATTTGGTAATTAGGTGGCCAAGGGATCACCTGCCGATGTAGCTGGGGTTTGTGTTGGTGACATTTTGGTCGAATATGCGGGAGAAGTTATCTGTACTGCTCCAAAGGTGATTTCTACTTCAGATAATTTCCATTTTATTATTTATATTAGTAATGGTGTTTTTTATCGTATAAATTGGAAATTTTAACCACATTTTTTGCATCATGCACAGTTTGGTGCAATGTTGATGGATATGTGTGAGGAACAAATCGAGGCAGATACTTTAAGAAGCAAAGTGACTATTGAGGTATTTTTCTATATTATTCTAGCAATTAGGATTGTCGCCATATGTTCTAACCATCGAATGTTGGACATTTTTCACTAGGTCGTTTTAAGGAATGAAGGAGATGGCAGCATAGCAAGGAAGACGTTGCATGCTGATGTTTTAAGCGAGTTCAATTACTATAGGTGGTGTATCATTTTCTTGTGTTGTGGAGTTAATTTTGTTGGAATTACTTTTCGTTTTGATAGTACTTCTGTTGACTTCAGATGGCTAGATCCATTGCCGAACTACAATCACAATGTTTATGCTAGAGAACAGTTTATGGAATTATAATAAGGTACGGTGATACTACACTAACATTATTTGTTGCATTTTTTAGTTCGATTTGTGTTCTCTTGACTATTTCCTCTTTGGTGGAGCTTGAAACTTGTGTGAACCCCCTTCATGTATTATGTTCTTAAATATTCCCTCCGCTCCAAAATATAAGGTGTATTTGTTTTTAAAAAAGTCAAACACATGCATGTTTGACCAAGTTTCTAGAAAAAATATCAATATCTATGATACCAAATTTATATCATCTGATTCAACATGAAAAATATTTTCATATTTTGTCTATTAAGTATTCAAGATGTTGATATTTTCTTCTATAACCTTAGTCAAACATACAATCATTTGACTTGCACGAAAACTGATGCACGTTATATTCTGGAACAGAGGGAGTATGTTGGTTCTTTTTCGACACTTGCAACTTATGTCCATGTCTTTTTTGCCCTCTGCCCCATTGCAGCATGTTGTTCTTTTATTGGTACTCATGCTCATGTATTTGCTATTGCTTTTATACTCAACAGGAGACAAAGTCTGGTTTTGTTGAACATAATGGGATTTTCCTTCCTACTGCGTGTACTGATGTCTATGAAGCTCCCTCTTGAATGCCATCGCCCTGAGCAACGTCAGCCTCATGACAAGTAATTTTTTTGTTCATGGCGTGTTCACAAGAAACTGGTATTGCATCAACTAATACGAAGATGCACCCGAGAATACGTCCTCATGGGTGAAAAAAACAAATAACAATTTTCTCGTGTGAAAAATGTTAGAGCCACACACATTGCAACTTTTCATGGAAGATATATTTGAGCCACAAATGCTGCAACTTTTCATGAGAAGGATTTCTATTTTGGGGCACTATTTTTTTTCTTTTTTGTTAAGTTGTGCAATAAAATAAGAATGTTCTTCTATGAGAATTTACACATATAACATAAACATTTGCATGTGTAAACTTATTTTGACTTTTCGTGATTTTAAAAATTGTTTTGAATATGTGATTCATCTCGGAAGCGTGTAAAGAGCATCCTTTACCAGACTCCGTCAAATTTTGACCACTGATTTAACCAGGAAAACCTGAATCCTTAAACGCGCAGCTGCGATCGTTCGTCGTGGCTGGCGCACGCGCTACACGACGAGAAATTATATGCTCCTGTCTCCCACGTCTCTCTCGCATGTGGTCCCAATACACAGCCCACTGAAAGAAATTAACGCATAGAAAAAGAAGCTGGTCCACCGTGTCTCAGTGCGCCCATCCATGTTGTGATTTCCCAACAAGATCTCATGTTGCATGCATTTAATTTGCGTTTACAAAATTTCAAAAAGCTATAACTTTTGAACCGATCATCGAAACTCAAATTTGTTTTCACGGCTAGGTTCCACATGACGAGCTCTTCAAAACTAGATCTCATATGAGTATGTTTTGACTAACTTTTTTTATGAGCAACTTCGGGTGAAACGGAAGCAACTTTAGTGCTATAGGAAAGCAACTTACTGTCAGTCTGCATAGGATGACTGTGTATCATCGAAAATCCCTTTGAAGTAGCTAGCTTCACCTCTAATTTCCTACCATAACTAGTTTAGTTTTGCCTCTAAGTTGATAGTACTGTAGGAAACTTAGTTTTCGAGCTAGGCTAACATTTATCCTAAGCTGCCTGCCATGACTAGCGAATAACTTAACATCATCCTTAGTTGCATAAGAAACTTTTCGGTATGCTAAGCAACTTAGTTTCATAGATATGCAACTTAGTAACACTTATGGACAACTTTTCAATGTATTGTAGGCAACTGAAAAAATAATGTCAGGCAACTAAGCATCACCGTTAGGCAACTTTAGAGTGTTTGTAGGCAACTTAGGAAAACAATAGTAAGCAAGGGCACAATATTTGCGTGCCATGACTAACGAGTAGCTTAACATCATCCTAAGTTGCCCATATATGAAAAGATTCATCTACTATAGTATGTTGATCTTTCACGAACTCGTCTGACCAACCATATGAACCCAACGATGACATAACATGCATTAATTTCAGTACAAGAAAATTCCAAAAGGCTATAACTTTCAAACCGTGTGTTGGAATTATGATCTGTTTTCATCATTGGGTTCCTCGTGATTAACTCTTCAAAACTAGATCCCATATGAATATGTTTTGATGCTTTTTTAAAGCAACTTTGATGCTAGATGAGGCAACTCTAGTGCTAAACTGGAGCAACTTTAATGCTAGATGAAGTGCATTGTGTGTGTTAGTGATTCACCTACTAGCCTACTAATAGTTGTGTGCAATAGTCTAATGGATGGTTATCATGGTTTTTAAGTTGCATACATCAAAAACTAAGTTGTTGATAGTTTAGTTGCCTACGATATTGTGAAAGTTGCTTACCGCGGAGTGGAAAGTTGTCTAACATGGCTTCTAAGTTGCCTGCCTCAGAAACCATGTTGCCTATATTGCTACGAAGTTGCCTACACACCCAATTACCTAAAATAGTATGAAACTTGTCCATCAAGGGACCTAAGTTGACTACAATGTTGAAAATTTTTTGTGGGATATAATTTGTCTATCATGGTTTCAAATTTTGAGACTATGTGAAGATGGATGGTGTGATAGCATTATTCTTTCCTTTTCTGGGGGAGTCTGTCGGCCTACGCTACCGAGCACATGGGTGTTAGCTATCCATGTCGTGGGTGTTGACTGGTTGCATACGTTGGGACAGATGATAAGTTGCATAGGGAGTGATGAGAAGTTTCATAGGGGGGAGATCAGACAGTTGCCCACAAGCCTACACAAGTTGTTCATAATTTTTGCATGAGTTGCCCGTGAGAATTATTGAAATCTCCAGATATAATGATGAAAAACACACATGAGTTGCTTGTTGAATGCACTGGAGTTCCACAAAAACACCCCAAAAGTTGCTAACTTTTTTGTGTGATACTCGAGTTTCATAATGATCTTAAAATGCCAGTCATCTGAGCATCACTGATAGGTAACTTCATAGTATTTTAGGCAACTTAGGAAAAACACAATGATAAGCAGCCTCATAATTGTAGGAAACTAAATTGCAAAGTTAGACAAATAAGCAGTAATGATAGGTAACTAATTATCAATAGAAGGTAACTAGACATCAATGGTAGGTCAATTTCGTAGTATTGTAGGCAAGTGAGCATCACTGATAGGGAACTGAATATCCATAGTAGGCAACTGAGCAACCATGGTAGGCCAGTTGCGATAATTTTAGCATTTTTACACAAAACCAACCTAATAGACAATCCTTCTAGAAAAAAAATGAAGTTGCTTTCCTGTAGCACTAAAGTTGCCTCTATCGTACCCAAAGTTGCCTCGAAAAAAGTTCGACAAAACCTATCTATATGAGATCTAGTTTTGAAGAACTCATCACGAGAAATCCAGCTGTGAAAGCGAAATTAGGTTTTGATGCTTAAATCAAAAGTTATAGCTTTTTAAACTTTTTGGACCTAACAAGATTCCTTTTTTGATGGGTTACGTCGGACGCACTAGCAGGTCTTTCCATATTTGAAAGAGCTCCCGATCCCATCAACGGGCGCTCGCGCGCCTGCTAGCCACGTCCCCAGGAAAATATGAGTTATGTTCCCCAAAAAGTATAGTATCGGAAACATCTTTCAAATCCAATATAAATCCAATAGTATAGTGTGTGTGTGTGTGTGTGGGGGGGGTTAGAACTCATATCTTTATTAGTTAACAAGTGAACCGGAGGGAGCACTAAATTATAGCATAGGTATATCTATATTGTACCAAGTTGCAAGTCAAGATCTATGGCATTCATGTCACATGTTACCTTCGACTTCAAGAGGAGCTGGGGCGATGTAGCCGTATATGACGCTCACTTGGCATGACAGCGTGGCACCGGGCCCACTGTCACTGACTAAGAGGAGCTGGGGCGATGTTTTTCTAGACCCTCCCCCTAAATTAATAGCAAATCTTGTAGAAAGCCCCCTATGACCGCTGGGCCATATGAAAAATAGTTCCAACGCGGCTTGATCCGCGACCTTCCATACCTATCGAGCTATGCTAGCCACTTGACCAATTTGAGTTCGTTGTGGATATAAGATAACTATGTTTAATCATCTAGTGACCAAAACACGCAGGGGACTTAAATGGTTAGCAGTCAATGCGGCCAGTTTTTCAATGTATTCAAATATTCGTGTTCACATATTTAGAGAGTTTCATGAATAGGGTTCACATATTTAATAAAGACTATTAACATAATTTTGTAATACATTCAATAAAAAAAATAAAAATACTATTTTAAAGTATTCAAATAACTAAAGTGGCATTTAAGAATTATAAAAATGTTCATATATTTTAAATAATATTTAAGAGTTTTCATTTGAGGATCTGTAGTCTAGTATTTACTAGGCTCGCATATAATTTCCCATAAATCTTATTATTTATTATTGCTTAAGAATAAATATTTTGCAAACACAAAAACTTTAAAAAGCATGTGATTTTTTAAAACAACATAAAATTATATCCTATATGAATTAAAAACATGAACATTTCCAAAATTATATGAACAGTTAGTCAAAAATTGAAAACTGTACTTATATTTTATTAATTATATGTTCATTGTTTTGTATTATACAAACATTATTATAGTTCATAAAAACTATTATCATTATAATTTGTTTTCAAGTAACACATGAGCATATTTCAGTGTTACATGAACATTCTTTGAAAATAAGTTATGTTATTTGTATTTAAATAATTTATAAGACATGAATATTCTATCTTTGTTATTTTACTATGATTATAATTTACATGGTTTTACAAAATTCTAAAAAGGAAAAAAAGCTAACATATGAAAATGGGCTGAAGTGACAGCAGACCATGTAAGCCCCCTGTGTGTGTGGTGATATTTAGCTGATTTGAGTAAGTTATCTTAATTGAATTTGTCTCAACAAAGAAAAAGTTATCGTAAATGAATGACCTAAAAAAAGTTATTGTAGATGGTTAATTGAGTCTTATTGATTGTATGGCTAGAAAAGCTAGGTTTGGAGCAGTTGGTCTCGTGTTTGAACCGCATATACGGCAACAGACAGGGATTAAACCGTATATGCACGCCGAGACAAGTTCCGGAACCAATTTTCCGTATTTTTCAACTTGTGACAGCAAACTGCACATCCTGTGCAACTTCATGTACCACCGATGCATTTACCTCAACAAAGAACTGCAATCAATGAGAAGAAAGGGATAAATCTGACTTCAAGTCAGGTCACTCCATATCATATATTTGTATTATTGACGATCTGATTCCCCTCTTTTCAAGGGACCGAAATAACGAGCGAACGTTCACTCCAGGGGAGTCTTAGCATGACAGAAGATACGCTCACCAGGGAGGTCAGACCCATTTAGCTCCCACGGTCGGTCAGTAACTACTCCTATATCATAAATATGGCTGAAAATAATAATAATAATAAATGTTATCTGAAAAATGTTCACTAGGAGACCCTGGCGAACGCGTTCCCAACAGCCAAATAGATCTAGGCGCAATGCCATTGCCACGTACAATCCCCATAGTCGTTTACTACAAGCCGCTCTGTGGTGAACGCGTGGTTTTCCTTGTCCAAAATTTGCACAAAAAGGTGGTCTAGGTGTGTGTTTGGGGGGGGGGGTGGGAGGGTCGAACCCGCGACCTCCTGTGCGTGCACAGACCTGTGCTGCTAGTGGGCTGATTGGGCTTTTGTGAATCTTTAATGTTTAAACTCTCATATTATTATTTTTTGGAGTTAATTTTTTAATTCCACCAAAAATACTGATTTTTTAATTTCCTCACATCGTAGTTTTCTTATTTATAGCATGGCTTTTTATTTTTAAGAGGATCACAATTTTTTTATTCATAGGATGACATTTTATTATTATTGGGAGGATGACATTTTTAATAGCATGACGGTTTTATTTACTAAGTGCATGACATCGTTATTAACAATAGGATGACAATTTTATTATTAATATGATTGCAATTTATTATTGAGAGGATATAGTTTTTATTATAAAGAGCATTATAATGTTGAGAGGATGCCATTTTTATTTTTAATGGAATCACAATTTTATTCCAGGCCTTATCTAGGTAAAACATTTTATCTAGAGGATGGTAGTTTTATAAAGTATCACAACAATTTTTATTGATCTCAGAGCATGCCATTTGTAAATTTAAATTTATAGGTTTTTGGGTGTATTTTTGTCCATGTCATTTTTTATCTAGAGGATGACGGCTTTAAAGTTTAGCATTGCTATTTTTATTCTGTAGATCACAACCTTTGTTGTTATACTTATTCTAAATTTATAAGATTAGAGAGATGGCAGTTTTTATTAAAGTAGCGTCGCATTTTTTTCCAAAAATTACATCATGGCAATTAGGGTCTTTTTTGATGATGTCAATTTTGTAATAATAAATTTAAATGGGCCTCTGGGTGAACAAGGTGTCGCACTAGAGCGGACAAAGGGCGAACCGGGATTTCCTATTTAGCGCTGCAAGCGCCCGTTACAGTGCAATTTGCAAATGGGCGCCTGCAGCAGTCCAAGCTGGGCCGGCCCACTCTAGTTTTGCGGAAACGTTAAAAAGTGAGAGAACTGTAAATCGAACCCACGACGTACTCGTTACGATTGCTGCGCTCAAACCACTACGACATCGCGGTTGTTGTGTGCTAAGTTAAGTCGCTCTTTCTTTTCATTTTGTTTCTTCTGGTTCGCGAATTCTTGACGGTATTATTCATTTTTTCCTTTTTTTCTTTCTTTTTTTGTTTTTCTAATGCGTGATTTTTTAAAAGAATGTCATGTTTTTTAAATCATTGTACCTTTTCAGATTACATGAACTTTATTAAAATTCGATGAACTTTTTCTAATTTCGATGAACTTTTTTGAAATTCGATGAACAATTTATTTAAAATCGATGAACTTTTTCCAGATTACATAAACTTTTTTCAAATTTGGCGAACTTTTTCTGAATTCGATGAACTTTTTTTAAAATTTGATGAACTTTTTTCATATTACATGAACTTTTTTCAACTTCGATGAACTTTTTTCAGATTACATGAACTTTTTAAAATTCGTTGAACTTTTTCTAAATGCGATGAACTTTTTTCGAATTCGATGAACTTTTTCGAATTCGATGAACTTTTTTGAAAACTGATGAACTTTTTTCGAATCTAATGAACTTTTTTTGAATTCGGTGCACTTTTTTTCGAATCCAATGAACTTCTCTTCGAATTTGGTGAACTTTTTTCGAATTCAATGAACTTTTTTTTGAAGATCGATGAACCATTTTCATTTTTTTGAACTTTGCTTAAAATTTGATGAACTTTTTTACGAATTTACGTTTTCTTTTTTGAGATAATTTATATTGAGTATATATTAATGTTTTACTGCACGAACAGGTTAACTAGAATTGTTTTCTTGTAGAAGACAACAAAGTTAGTTTGTTCTGGTGGTTAGTGTGGTGCACTTGCAACAAAGCGATCTAGAGTTTGAATCCCCAGCTATTCTCAGGTTTTATTGCTTTTTTAGTTCAAAAGCGAACGAGTGCAAGTGCGCGTTGGGCCGGCCCATGCCAGCGACGCTGCAGGCGCTAGCTCATTAACGGGCGCCTGCAGCGCTGACTAGGAGCTCCCGGGCGAACAACCTGAAACATTTGTTCGAAGGAAGTTCCCCCCCTCCCGGTGCTAGCGTGGCCCAACTAAGGGTAGAACCTGAGTACCATGGTTTGATCACCTAAAAATTGCCATGTCCATGTAGCAAACTAACTAGATAAGTCGGGGATTAATTACCATCCTAAGAAATCTGGAACATGAATAAAACACCCCAAAAACCACACACAAAAAGTTTTACTATGTGTTATGCCTGTAAAATTCACATGGACAAATGTTGGACTTATCATCTAACACATGGAATTGTCGTGCTCTAGGCATTGAAATTACCACATACAGTTGTAATTTGCCATTCTACAAATTATAAACTGACCTCATAGCCCATGTCAAATCCCCTAGACGAAGTAGAATCATATAATTCACCATTCTTTAAATCATGGGCGAATCTTGCATCACTAGTCCTAGTTGCCACCTCAGCCAAGAAAAGTACCCTAAGTTTAGATCTGTGCATTTTAATATGGAGAAGAAGTTGTCGTGACAGTGTGGGTATGATTAACCAAATGCATAAGGTGTTCGTTGACATCCACAAGGTGTTCGTTGACATCCATAAGGTGTTCGTTGACCTGCAAAAAAAATCACGCAGATAAGAAACGTTGGTGCCATATGTTTGCAAATTTCACACGAATTGCATTACACCTCAAAATTCCCACAAAAAAGTTGTCATGTTCTAGGAATTTAAAATCCCCACATAATCTTTCTCTACCGGCTATGGGCCATGGATGCCACCAAGTATGAAACGCCCAAATGCAAATATGTACAAAAGTTAGTTTTATTTTTTAGTGTTTTTATCATGATTTACAACGTAGCAATTTTATACCAAGGTCTCATCCACAACTCAAGAAAAAAAGAGAGGAAAAAAAGGAACTTGAAGAAATAAAGGTCTAAGCAACTCAACAAAGCGGTTAAAAGTTGTTGGGGAACGCAGTAATTTCAAAAACTTCCCTACGAACACGCAAGATCTATCTAGGTGATGCATAGCAACGAGAGGGGAGAGTGTTATCTACGTACCCTCGTAGACCAAAAGCGGAAGCGTTATGACAACGCGGTTGATGTAGTCGTACGTCTTCACGATCCGACCGATCCTAGCACCGAAGGTGCGAGATCTACGCGATCTGCACACTCACAGCTCGATGACGTCCCACGAACTCTAGATCCAGCTGAGGTCGAGAGAGAGTTTCATCAGCACGACGGCGTGATGACGGTGATGATGAAGCTACCGGCGCAGGGCTTCGCCTAAGCACTGCAACGATACCCCACACCTTGCTTGCTGCCCTATTACTCCGCTAGGGCCCAATAAGGCCCATAGACTCCCCGGGGGGTTCCGGTAACCTCCCGGTACTCCGAAAAATACCCGATACACTTCGGAACCCTTCCAGTGTCCGAATATAACCATCCAATATATCAATATTTATGTGTCGACCAATTCAGGACTCCTCGTCATGTCAGTGATCACATCCGAGACTCCGAACAATCTTCGGTACATCAAATCACATAAACTCATAATACCAATCGTCATCGAACGTTAAGCTTGCGGACCCTACGGGTTCGAGAACTATGTAGACATGACCGAGACACATCTCCGGTCAATAACCAATAGCGGAACCTGGATGCTCATATTGGCTCCTACATATTCTACAAAGATCTTTATCGGTCAAACCGCATAACAACATACGTCGTTCCCTTTGTCATTGGTATGTTACTTGCCCGAGATACGATCGTCGATATCTCAATACCTAGTTCAATCTCGTTACCGGCAAGTCTCTTTACTCGTTTTGTAATGCATCATCCCGTAACTAACTCATTAGTCACATTGCTTGCAAGGCTTATAGTGATGTGCATTACCGAGAGGGCCCAGAGATACCTCTCCGACATTCGGAGTGACAAATCCTAACTCGTTCTATGCCAACTCAACAGACACCATCGGAGACACCTGTAGAGCATCTTTATAATCACCCAGTTACGTTGTGATGTTTGATAGCACACTAAGTGTTCCTCCGGTATCCGGGAGTTGCATAATCTCATAGTCATAGGAAAATGTATAAGTCATGAAGAAAGCAATAGTAATAAAACTGTAACGATCATAATGCTAAGCTAACGAATGGGTCTTGTCCATCACATCATTCCCCTAATGGTGTGATCTCGTTCATCAAATGACAACACATGTCTATGGTTAGGAAACATAACCATCTTTGATAAACGAGCTAGTCAAGTAGAGGCATACTAGGGACACTTATGTTTTGTCTATGTATTCACACATGTACTAAGTTTCCGGTTAATAAAATTCTAGCATGAATAATAAACATTTATCATGAAATAAGGAAATAAATAATAACTTTATTATTGCCTCTAGGGCATATTTCCTTCAGTCTCCCACTTGCACTAGAGTCAATAATCTAGATCACATCACCATGTGATTAACACCAATAGTTCACATCACCATGTGATTAACACCCATAGTTCACATCATCATGTGACCAACACCCAATGGGTTTACTAGAGTCAATAATCTAGTTCACATCTCTATGTGATTAACACCCAAAGAGTACTTAGGTGTGATCATGTTTTGCTTGTGAGAGAAGTTTCAGTCTACGGGTCTGCCACATTCAGATCTGTAAGTATTTTGCAAATTTCTATGTCTACAATGCTCTGCACGGAGCTACTCTAGCTAATTGCTCCCACTTTCAATATGTATCCAGATTGAGATGCTGAGTCATCTGGATCGGTGTAAAAGCTTGCATCGACGTAACTCTTTACGACGAACTCTTTGTCACCTTCATAACCGAGAAATATTTCCTTAGTCTTCTAAGGATAATTTTGACCGCCGTCCTGTTATCTAATCCTAGATCACTATTGTACTCCCTTGCCAAACTTATGGTGAGGTACACAATAGGTCTGGTACACATCATATCATACTTTATAGAACCTATGACTGAGGCATAGGGAATGACTTTCATTCTCTTTCTATTTTCTGTCGTGGTCGGGTTTTGTCTTACTCATCTTCACACCTTGCAACACACGCAAGAAATCCTTCTTTGACTATTCCATTTTGAACTACTTCAAAATCTTGTCAAGGTATGTACTCATTGAAAAATCTTATCAAGTGTCTTGATCTATCTCTATAGATCTTGATGCTCAATATGTAAGCAGCTTCACCGAGGTCTTTCTTTGAAAAACTCCTTTCAAATACTCCTTTATGCTTTCCAGAAAATTCTACATTATTTCCGATCAACAATATGTCATTCACATATACTTATCAGAAATGTTTCAGTGCTCCCACTCACTTTCTTGTAAATACAGGCTTCACCGCAGGTCTGTATAAAACTATATGCTTTGATCAACTCATCAAAGCGTATATTCCAACTCTGAGATGCTTGCACCAGTCCATAGATGGATCGCTGGAGCTTGCACATTTTGTTAGCACATTTAGGATCGACAAAACCTTCTGGTTGCATCATATACAACTCTTCTTTAAGAAATCCCTTAAGGAATGCAGTTTTGATATCCATTTGCCAGATTTCATAAAATGTGGCAACTGCTAACATGATTCAGACAGACTTAAGCATCGTTACGATTGAGAAAATCTTATCATAGTCAACACCTTGAACTTGTCAAAAACCTTTTTCGACAATTCTAGCTTTGTAGATAGTAACACTACTATCAGCGTCCGTCTTCCTCTTGAAGATCCATTTATTCTCTATGGCTTGCCGACCATCGGGCAAGTCAACCAAAGTACACACTTTGATCTCATACATGGATCCCATCTCAGATTTCATGGCCTCAAGCCATTTCGCGGAATCTGGGCTCATTATCGCTTCCTCATAGTTCGTAGGTTCATCATGGTCTAGTAACATGACTTCCAGAACCGGATTACCGTACCACTCTGGTGCGGAACGTACTCTGGTTGACCTACGAGGTTTGGTAGTAACTTGATCTGAAGTTTCATGATCATCATCATTAACTTCCTCACTAATTGGTGTAGGCATCACTGGAACTGATTTCTGTGATGAACTACTTTCCAATTCGGGAGAAGGTACAATTACCTCATCAACTTCTACTTTCCTCCCACTCAGAAAGGATCCGTTCTTAGCAACGAATATCTTTCCTTTGGATCTGTGGTAGAAGGTGTACCCAACAGTTTCCTTTGGGTATTCTATGAAGACGCATTTCTCCGATTTGGGTTTGAGTTTATTAGGTTGAAACTTTTTCACATAAGCATCGCAACCCCAAACTTTAAGAAACGACAGCTTAGGTTTTTTTCCAAACCATAGTTCATACGGTGCAATCTCAACGGATTTAGATGGTGCCCTATTTAACGTGAATGTAGCTATCTCTAATGCATAACCCCAAAAAACGATAGTGGTAAATCGTTAAGAGACATCACAGATTGCACTATATCCAATAAAGTACGGTTATGACGTTCGGACACACCATTACGCTATGGTGTTCCGGGTGGCATGAGTTTGTGAAACTATTCCACATTGTTTTAATTGAAGGCCAAACTCGTAACTCAAATATTCGTCTCCGCGATCAAATCGCAGAAAACTTTTTCTTATTAAGATGATTCTCCACTTCGCTCTGAAATTCTTTGAACTTTTCAAATGTTTCAGACTTGTGTTTCATCAAGTAGATATACCCATATCTGCTTAAATCATCTGTGAAGGTTAGAAAATAACGATACCCGCCGCGAGCCTCAACACTTAATGGACCGCATACATCAGTATGCATTATTTCCAATAATTCAGTTGCTCGCTCCATTGTTCCAGAGAACGGAGTCTTAGTCATCTTGCCCATGAGGCATGGTTCGCAAGCATCAAATGATTCATAATCAAGTGATTCCAAAAGCCCATCAGCAAGGAGATTTTTCATGCGCTTTACACCAATATGACCTAAACGGCAGTGCCACAAATAAGTTGCACTATCATTATTAACTTTGCATCTTTTGGCTTCAATATTATGAATATGTGTATCACTATGATCGAGATACAACAAACTATTTTCATTGGGTGTAGGACCATCGAAGGTTTTATTCATGTAAACAGAACAACAATTATTCTCTGACTTTAAATGAATAACCGTATTGCAATAAATATGATCAAATCATATTCATGCTCAACGCAAACACCAAGTAACATTTATCTAGGTTCAACACTAATCCCGAAAGTATAGGGAGTGTGCAATGACGATCATATCAATCTTGGAACAACTTCCAACACACATTGTCACTTCACCCTTAACTAGTCTCTGTTCATTCTGCAACTCCCGTTTCGAGTTACTAATCTTAGCAACTGAACTAGTATCAAATACTGAGGGGTTGCTATAAACACTAGTAAATTACACATCAATAACATGTATATCAAATACACCTTTGTTCACTTTGCCATCCTTTTTATCCACCAAATACTTGGGGCAGTTCCGCTTCCAGTGACCAGTCCCTTTGCAGTAGAAGCACTTAGTCTCAAGCTTAGGTCCAGACTTGGGCTTCTTCACTTGAGCAGCAACTTGCTTGCCGTTCTTCTTGAAGTTCCCCTTCTTCCCTTTGCCCTTTTCTTGAAACTAGTGGTCTTGTCAACCATCAACACTTGATGCTTTTCTTGATTTCTACCTTCGTCGATTTCAGCATCACGAAGAGCTTGGGAATCATTTCCGTTATCCCTTGCATATTATAGTTCATCATGAAGTTCTAGTAACTTGGTGATAGTGACTAGAGAACTCTGTCAATCACTATCTTATCTGGAAGATTAACTCCCACTTGATTCAAGTGATTGTAGTACTCAGACATTCTGAGCACATGCTCACTAGCTGAGCTATTCTCCTCCATCTTGTAGGCAAAGTACTTGTCAAAGGTCTCATACCTTTCGACATGGGCATGAGTCTGAAATACTAATTTCAACTCTTGGAACATCTCATATACTCCGTGGCGTTCAAAACGTCTTTGAAGCCCTAATTCTAAGCCGTAAAGCATGGTGCACTAAACTATCAAGTAGTCATCATATCGAGCTTGCCAAACGTTCATAACGTCTGCATCTGCTCCTGCAATCGGTCTGTCACCTAGCGGTGCATCAAGGACATAATTCTTCTGTGCAGCAATGAGGATAATCCTCATATCACGGATCCAATCCGCATCATTGCTACTAACATCTTTCAACTTAGTTTTCTCTAGGAACATATCAAAAATAAAACAGGGGAGCTAAACACGAGCTATTGATCTACAACATAGATATGAAAATACGACCAGGTTTAAGTTCATGATAAATTAAAGTTCAATTAATCATATTACTTAAGAACTCCCACTTAGATAGACATCCCTCTAGTCATCTAATTGATCACGTGATCCAATCAACTAAACCATGTCCGATCAGCATGTGAGATGGAGTAGTTTTCAATGGTGAACATCACTATGTTGATCATATCTACTATATGATTCACGCTCAACCTTTCGTTCTCCAGTGTTCCGAGGCCATATCTGCATATGCTAGGCTCGTCAAGTTTAACCCGAGTATTCTGCGTGTGCAAAACTGGCTTGCACCCGTTGTATTTGAACGTAGAGCTTATCACACCCGATCATCACGTGGTGTCTCGGCACGACGAGCTGTCACAACAGTGCATACTCAGGGAGAACACTTATACCATGAAATTTAGTGAGAGATCATTATATAATGCTACCGCCGAACTAGGCAAAATAAGATGCATAAAGGATAAACATCACATGCAATCAATATAAGTGATATGATATGGCCATCATCATCTTGTGCCTTTGATCTCCATCTCCAATGCACCGTCATGATCACCATCGTCACCGGCTTGACACCTTGATCTCCATCGAAGCATCGTTGTCGTATCGCCAACTATTGCTTCTACGACTATCGCTACCGCTTAGTGATAAAGTAAAGCAATTACATGGCGATTGCATTTCATAGAATAAAGCGACAACCATAAGGCTCCCGCCAGTTGCTGATAACTTTTACAAAACATGATCATCTCATACAAAAATTTATATATCATCACGTCTAGACCATTTCACATCACAACATGTCCTGCAAAAACAAGTTAGACGTCCTCTACTTTGTTGTTGCAAGTTTTACGTGGCTGCTACGGGCTTAGCAAGAACCGTTCTTACCTACGCATCAAAACAACAATGATTTTTCGTCAAGTGTGCTGTTTTAACCTTCAACAAGGACCGGGCATAGCGACACTCGATTCAACTAAAGTTGGAGAAACACACACCCACTAGCCACCTGTGTGCGAAGCACGTCAGTAGAACCAGTCTCGCGTAAGCGTACGCGTAATGTCGGTCTAGGCCGCTTCATCCAACAATACCGCCGAATCAAAGTATGACATGGTGGTAAGCAGTATGACTATTATCGCCCACAACTCTTTGTGTTCTACTCGTGCATATAACATCTACGCATAGACCTGGCTCGGATACCACTGTCGGCGTAGTAATTTCAAAACAATTCCTACGAACACACAAGATCTATCTAGGTGATGCATAGCAACTAGAGGGGAGAGTGTTGTCTACGTACCCTCCTAGACCGAAAGCGGAAGCGTTATGATAACGCGGTTGATGTAGTCGTACGTGTTGGGGATATAACTATCGGGTATGACCCACCCAGGAGGGGCCAGGTTATCCCAATGGCAGTTCATCTAAATGAGGCCCAAGAGTATATCGAAGATGGCGGTTCATAAGACAGGCTTGTTAAAGGGCCTAAACCCGAAGGCGGCTTAAGGCCTGTAAGTGTAAACCGCCATGTATATGTAAACTTGTATTGTAAGGCATGTAAGATAAGTCACCAGGCCGGACACGTTTGTATAAGCCGGCCGGGACTCTGTAGGCCGCAAGGCGTCAACCCGTGTATATAAGGGGACGACCCGGTAGCGGCTTAGGGCAATAAACAACAGATCGAAAGCAAGGCAAAGCGTATTCGCTCCCTGGTAATCGAAACCCTAGCAATACCACCTCAAACTGGATTAGGCCTTTACCTTCACCATAAGGGGCCGAACCAGTATAAACTCCTTGTGTCCTTTGTCCCGTTTATCCCCTTTAAGCTAACCTCATTGCCATGGCTCCACAACTAAGTCCTTTCACTAGGACATCTGCCGTGACAATTCCACGACAGTTGGCGCCCACCGTGGGGCCAGCGCACGGTGGTTTTGAGTTCTTGAAGGGCAGCTTCGAAGGGATCAAGGGATACGTTGTGGGCCAGATGACCAAGAATCGTCGCAGCAAGCTCTACATCGACGATGCAGGATGGGGCCCCGAGGCCGGCTCAATTGAGTATGGGTACCGGGTCCCCTTTGGCGGAATTCACGTCTTCATCGGCAAGATCAATGAACCGGGCCCTGAGCCGGACATCTGCACCGACATCATCGAGACGGCTCAGCGTGCACGGCCTGCCCGAGTTCAACCCGCCGTGAAGCGTGCCTTTGTTGGATGGATCCACAGGGCTGAATTGGAAGGCTCTGTGTCTGGCGGTGAGACGGCCATCTACTTTGATGGTGAATCGTCCACGGGTGAGACCAACTCAATGTATCAGCTACAAGACGAACGGCTTGGGGGCTGTTCCGATGGTGACAGTATTCCGGACCCCCATGAGCCGCTGAATAGGGTGGCGATCTTCATGGCTGGCACTCAGCCGGTTCTCGGTTCAACAGCCACCGCGATGATGACTTCTAGCACGGCGGCGGTGACGGCGGCGGGTGCTGGCAGAACAGCGCGCCCGCCGGCTCAAGTTTTGACAGATCTGTTGGAAGCTCTGGCAACTCTGATGGAGGTGGATGTAACCCCAGACAACCAGGAGCAGCATAAGGCGGAAGTGGCTAAACTGCATGATTGGATAGCGCGGGCCAAGATAGAGCTGACAACGGAAAACACTAGGATGGCCGTGGAGCGGGCCGTCTTAGACGCCCAAGCACAACGGATTCAAGCAGATTCATACCGACTCACGGTGGATCAGAACGCGTCAAATTAAGTTTTGAGGAGAAAATACCGGAGTCATCTACCATTGGTTTATGAGTCGAGGAACCTCTTCAACACACCTGGAGCAGGGGCCAGTAACCGGCCGGTGATAAACCAGACGGCTGAAGCACGAGGGGGTGGAACGCCGGGTCAGCCGCGCGTGACAGGTTCTGCGCATATGAACAACACCCCGCCTCAGCACGTGGTGACGCCGCCGGGTCATTACTCCACCCCTTTAGACAATATGCAGCTATGCGATTGGCGGCTCTTTCAGTCAAGGGCGAGACTCCGACGGCGGTTGAAACCCGAAGGGCCAGGGAGCTTCTTCAAACAGCTTTGGTATAGCTGCATGCTTATTCCTATAGTCATGACCAGATTCATTCGACCTGTCCTCCGAGCCGGAGCTACAGTAGGCACATTGACTCGCCAGCAGTCTCGAGTATGGAGCAGCACCGTAACCAACCTCATGGACATGACCCGGTGCACAACGGTGCCAATGCACATGATTTGGTGGACTAGGGCAGAGCGCGCCGGGAGGCCGAACTGGCGGCTCAGCTGGCGGCTCATCAGCACACGCCGGCTTACCCGATGGCTTCAATTGAGGCAGGTATAACTTCTAGGGCTTTGGGTGTGCACGGCGGCTCTACGAAACAAGCGTCTGCCCAAAGACTTCAAAGGCCCTCGTAAGGTTCCTAATTACATAGCAAATCAGCACCCCGAGGCTTGGGTGGAGAGTTATGACATGGCTATGGAGATGCTGGATGTTACTGAGGCTGCATACGCTAAGTATTTCACCATGATGCTGGAAGGGACGGCTCGTACCTGGTTGACGGGGCTGCCGCCCAACTGCATCAGATCATGGGCATAGCTGAAGGCCCGGTTTATCCAGAACTTCAAAGATACGTGCAAGCAGCCTATGTCGATCGTGGATCTAGTCTCTTGTGTTCAAGCTGAGGGCGAGTCAATGACCAGCTGGGTGCGCCGGGTCTCGACTATCATACATTCTTCAGATAGTATCAACGCTGGCTCAGCAGTTTCAATGTTGGAGAAAAAGTGTCGTTTCCTTCCACTCAAGCAGAAAACTTGGGCAGCTTAAACATCATTGCAACAACATGGGGGAGCTCATGGCAGCTCTCGTCAAGTATGCCGACTCTGATAGTTCCAAGGACCCCGATTCGGAGGATGAAAGATAGGGAAAGGGAAAGAATAGTAACGATACGAGGGGACAATAGTACAACCCGGCAAATCAGGGCGGCAATGGTAAGCGCAAGGCTGATGATTTTGTGGCTAACACCGGTGCACGGAGTTATAGCCAGCGTCGTAAGGGGAGACCGGCTCAAGGGACAAAATTTGACCTTGAGGCGATTATGAACCAACCATGTCCAAAACAAGGAACGGATCAGAAGCTGGCTACTCATCTGTGGAAGGATTGTAGTATAATGAGACACTTTAGGGAGTCCATCCAGCACAATCATGGCCCGAACGGCGGTTCAGGGTCCGGCTCTCATGGTCTGGGTCATGGAGGCGGCGGTTCAAATTCCGGGTTTCAACGCCACAACAATCAGGGTGGCTACAACCAGCAGAGTAATCAGGGGAATCAACAGTAGCAACAGTCTGGTTATCAGAGCAACCCGAAGCAATTGAATAGTGGACAATACCACGTCTTCACCACTAGCTTGTGTAAGCGGGATCAGAAGCTTCATAAGAGGGCAGTAAATGTTGTTGAGCCGGCGGTCCCACATTACTTACGGTGGTCGGAGCAGCCTATTGTGTGGAGTCGTGAGGATCACCCGCCCCGGGTTGATGATAACCCACAAGTATAGGGGATCAATTGTAGCCTCTTTCGATAAGTAAGAGTGTCGAACCCAATGAGGAGCTAAAGGTAGAACAAATATTCCCTCAAGTACTATCGACCCCCGATACAACTCTACGCACGCTTAACGTTCGCTTTACCTATAACAAGTATGAAACTAGAAGTACTTTGGAGGTGTTGTTGGATAGGTTTTCAAGATAATAAAGAGCACGTAAATAAAAAATAGGGGCTGTTTAGGTAAAGAAGCAATAAAGTTAGTATAGCGAGTGTGGAAAAGTGGTGGTAGGAGTTGTGAAATTGTCCCTAAGCAATTGACTACGTTACTAGACCGATAGCAAGTTTTATGTGGGAGAGGCCACTGCTAGCATGTCATCCCTGACTTGGAATTCTATACACTTATGATTGTAACCATTAGCAAGCATCTGCAACTACTAACGTTCATTAAGGAAAAACCCAACCATAGCATTAAGATATATTGGCCCCCCTTCAATCCCGTATGCATCAATTTCTATGCTAGGTTGAAGCTTCTGTCACTCTTGCCCTCCAATACATAGTCCTATCAACATACAACTAACCCTATGGTGTAATCCACGTGCGCGCTCATATGATGGGCACCAAAGAAAGCAATATAACCACAAGCAAATTAAACCAATCATAGCAATTCACCAATTACCAATAGGACAATGAAAATCTACTCAGACATCATAGGATGGCAACACATCATTGGATAATAATATGAAGCATAAAGCACCATGTTCAAGTAGAGGGTATAGCGGGTTGCGGGAGAGTGGACCTCTGTAGATAGATGGGGGAAGGTGATGAATATGTTGGTGAAGATGACGGAGGTGTTGGTGGAGATTGCGGTGACGATGATGGCCCCGGCGGCGTTCCGGCGCCACCGGAAGAGAGGGGGAGAGCCCCCCCCCCTTCTTATTCTTCTTCCTTGACCTTCTCCCTAGATGGGAGAAGGGTTTCCCCTCTGGTCCTTGGATCCCAGGGCATGGGAGGGGTGAGAGCCCCTCCGATATTGGATCTGTCTATCTGTTTCTCTCTGTTTCTGCGTCCCAGATTCTGGCCTTTCACTGTTTCTTATATTCCCGGAGATCCGTAACTCCGATTGGGCTGAAATTTTAACACGATCTCTATCCGGATATTAGCTTTCTTGCCGCGAAAGAAGGGCACCAACTGCCTTACAGGGTGGCCACGAGGGCCCAGGGTGCGCCTGACCCCCTGGGGCGCGCCCCCTGCCTTGTGGCCCCCTCGGGCATCGTATCGCGTTGATTCTTCTTCCCAAAAATCACATATATTCAAAAAAATCTCCTCAGTTTTTATCCCGTTTGGACTCCATTTGATATGGATTTTCTGCGAAACAAAAAACATGCAACAAACAGGAACTGGCAGTGGGCACTGGATCAATATGTTAGTCCCAAAAATAGTATAAAAAGTTGCCAAAAGTATGTAAAAGTTGTGGAATATTGGCATGGAACAATAAAAAATTATAGATACGACGGAGACGTAGTAGTTGACAATCCGGGTCACCTAGCTCTAGTGGTGGCGCCTCAGGTCGGGGGCTATAAATTTACTAAGGTGCTCATGGATGGAGGCCGCAACATTAATATACTATATTATGAAACCTTCCGTCGCATGGGATTGACTGACAAAAATCTTAAGCATGGTGTGGTGCCGGGTAAGTCAGCATATCTAGTGGGTAAGATATCTTTGAAGGTTGCTTTTGGAGATGATCATGATTCCCGATCTGAGAACCGAACCTTCGAAGTGGTTAAAATCAAGAGGCCTTATCATGATCTGTTTGGGCGGCGGCTTATGCTAAATTCATGGCGAGGCCTCGTTATGTTTATTTGCAGCTTAAGATGATAGGTTACAAGGGCACCATCACAGTCATGGGAGTCGCAGGGTGGCCTTGGAGTGTGAAGAAGGCGATGATGCTTATGTTGAGTCTGTTTGTGCAACAGAGGAGCTAAAATTTTACAAGGAAAATGTTGACCCGGCGGACATGATGTCCTTGAAAAAGCCAACCACCGAGCATGATCCTTTTCTAAGTTTTAAGTCAATACATGACACTAAAATGGTTCATTTTGTTCCTGGCGACTCATCTAAGCAGTTCAGCATCAGTGCTAATCTGGATCCAAAATAGGAAAGCGCGCTCATCGTGTTCATCCGTGAGAACCGGGACATTTTTGCATGGAAGCCTTCAGACATGCTGGGTGTACCGAGGGAACTCGCTGAGCACACACTTAATATTGATCCGAAGTTTAAGCCGGTCAAGCAATTCCTTCGTTGTTTCAACGAAGAGATGCGGAAGGCCATTGGTGAGGAAGTGGCCCGGCTCTTGGCGGCTGGGTTTATGTTGAAGTTTTTCACCCTGAGTGGTTGGCTAACCCGGTGTTAGTGCTCAAGAAGAACAACACTTGGCGAATGTGTGTGGATTACACAGATTTAAACAAGGCTTGTCTGGCTGATCCATTTGCTCTCCCTCATATTGATCAAATCATTGATGCTACGGCGGGTTGTGAGCGTTTGAGTTTTTTTGGATGCTTATTCTAGTTATCATCATATCAAGATGGCACTTAAGGACCAGGAGAAGACAACTTTTATTACTCTGTTTGGAGCCTTCTGCTATGTGTCTATGCCTTTCGGGCTCAAGAGCGCCCAGGCGACTTACCAACGGTGTGTGCAGAATTGCCTTCACAATCAGATCGGGTGTAATATTCATGCTTACGTAGATGACATTGTGGTGAAATCCAGGAAGAAGGAGACCCTGACTGATGATTTGAAGGAGATGTTTGACAATCTCCGGGTTTATAAGATGATGCTTAACCCGACCAAGTGTGTTTTTGATGTACCGACGGGTAAGCTTTTGAGTTTTTTGGTTTCAAACCGAGGTATCAAAGCTAACCCGTAGAAAATCAAGGCTATCACTTCCCTGGCTAAGCCAAAGTGTGTTAATGATGTCCAACGCTTGGCAGGTCGGATAGCGGCTTTGAGCCGGTTTATAAGCCGCCTAGGAGAAAAGGCTATTCCTTTGTATCAGATGATGAAGAAGACAGATGATTTCGTCTGGAGTGATGCAACTAATGAAGCATTTGAGGCGCATAAGAAGCAACTGGCTGAGCCGCTGGTTCTTGCTGCTCCTATTGATAAAGAGCCTTTGTTGTTATATGTGGCTGCCAATAGCCGGGCTGTCAGCGTGGCCATTGTGGTGGAAAGGAAAGAGGCAGGCAAGGAATATCCGGTTCAACGGCCAGTTTATTACATCAGCGAGGTACTTATTGAGTCCAAGCAGAGGTATCCGCATTGGCAGAAGCTTGTGTATGGGGTTTTTATGGCAAGTCGAAAGCTCAAGCAATATTTTCTGGGTCATCCCATTACTGTGGTTAGTTCGGCTCCTTTGGGGGATATCATCCAAAACAGAGAAGCCACGGGTCGAGTAGCCAAGTGGGCCATTGAACTTGGTCCTCATGGTTTAAAGTATGTGCCTCATGCAGCCATCAAGTCACAAGCACTCGTGGATTTTATCAATGATTGGACAGAATTGCAGACGCCTGAGGAAAAGCCGGATAACACGTATTGGACAATTCATTTTGACGGATCCAGATAGTTGGAAAGCTCGGGGGCTGGAGTTGTCTTAGCTTCCCTGCGAGGTGATAAGTTTTCTTATGTTCTCCGGTTAATGTTCCCTTGTACTAACAACGCAGCTGAGTATGAGGCCTTGCTCCATGGTCTTCGGATGGCTAAGGAGATGAACTTAAGCCGGGTGAGGTGCTTCGGCGATTCAGATCTGGTAGCTCAGCAGGTTTCTGGCAAATGGGATTCCAAGGATCCACTCATGGCGGCTTATCGTCGAGAGGTTGATGCTATTGCGGGTCACTTCAAGGGTTACCAGGTTGAGCATATTGACCGCAGGGAGAATGAGGCAGCTGACACTTTAAGCTGGCTAGGGTCTCAGCGCAAGCCGGTGCCACCTAACACGTTCCTGGATGTTCTGCTTAACCCTTCTGTCAAAATACCTATGGAGGAGGATATTGTTGTTCCTGCCCCGGAAGCAGAATTGGTGGGAGCTCTTCACACTACTAGGAAATACCTTATAGATAGAAGCTTAGTAGTAGCGAGGGGTATATGGGCTGCGCTGCTGCTAATTAGTAGTAGCGCGGGGTATAAACCCACGCTACTACTAAGTAGTAGTAATAGCATGGGGTATAAATCCCACGCTACTACTAAGTGATTCCCACCTTACCCCCGGGATCGGCCATAGTAGTAGCGCGGGGTATAAATCCCACGCTACTACTAAGTTGAGAGTAGTAGCGTGGGTTATAAGGCCTACGCTACTACTAAGTAGACCACCCGGACATGCTATAGTTGTAGCGCAGGTGAAGCATGTCACACTACTACTATTTTGTCGCTGGCTGCGCTGTAACTACAACCGTGTACTTATAAAATGCCAATGCGTCCCGTCGCCTCGATCTCTCCCTCCCCCACATCTTATCCCTATCTGGCTTCTGCATCCACATCCTCCTCCACCACTGGATCCGTCCACAACCAAGGTTTCCCCTCACCTAGCTTAGAGCGGCGAGGTACGCTACTTCTCCACCCGTCAGCGAGGTGCGGACGCCGGCCGCTGGCCGACGCAGGGGTCGTGCCATTCCTTGTGCAGCAGCTCGCAGTGACCTACATGTCCGCCATCGGTGAGGATGCGGCTGACACGCTACTCAGCATCTCCCTCCCCGTAGCTCATGTCATCCCCAGTCCCGGTTGTCTCCCATCCGGCCAGCAGCAGTGAGCCCCCTCTTCTTCCCGTCTCACTCTTCTTCATGCTTCGTGACAGAAAAATTAACAAGGGAGCCCATGTTTTTTTGTTGTAGATCTTGTCCTACCTAGCTTGGATCCGTGGACGGCGAGTGGATCAGGCAACTTGGATGCCGGTGGCTGCGGCTCATCTCCAACCCAATGCACCGTGTACTAGTTAATGCAAGTGATCAATTGATGTTTGGAGCGTATACATCTCAAAAGCAAACATTTGTGTTGTCTGTCCAGTTAATTAAGATGCTGATTGAATTGTATACATCTCAAAAGCATAAATTGGAATTTGTGGATTTAAAAAAAATCCTAATTAGTTAGTAGTAGCGCGGGGCAGCATCATGCGATGCTGCTATTAGCAGTAGCGCGTGTGCATCCCACGCTACTACTATCACAACTAGCTGTAGCGCGGGGTAAAAAATGCGCTACTGCTAAAATTTAGCTGTAGCGTCATAGCAGTAGCGCGGACACCGGCGCTACTGATAGCCAAAAAACCCACGCTACTAATAGCCTTTTTCCTAGTAGTGTCATGCCATTCCTGACTGGATAGTTCCATATTTGGCTTACATGACCTGGGGTGAGCTGCCCGAGGATGAAATTTTGGCCAGACAGATAACCCGACGATCTAAGTCAATGACGATTGTCAATGGGGAGTTGCACCATCGCAGTGTCATAGGTGTGTTTCAACGTTGTGTGTCTCCTGAAGAAGGCTGTGAGATTCTGCAAGAGATTCACGAGGGAGATTGTGGTCATCATGTCGGTTCTAAATCTCTCGTAGCCAAAGCTTTTCGTCATGGGTTTTATTGGTTGGCAGCTCATGCTGATGCTGAGTATTTGGTCAACAAATGTGACGGTTGTCAGAAGTTTTCACGACGAGCTCATGTTCTGGCTCAAGAATTGAGGATGATTCCAATTACTTGGCCGTTTGCGACCTGGGGGCTTGATATGGTTGGGCCTTTCAAGAGATTCAAAGATAAGAAGACCCACCTTTTGGTGGCGGTTGACAAGTTTACTAAGTGGGTTGAAGCAGAGCCGGTTAGCAAGTGCGATGCAGCAACGGCGGTTCAGTTCATCAAGAAAGTGATCTTCCGTTTTGGATTTCCCCATAGTATTATAACATATAATGGCACTAATCTGTCTATGGGTGCTATGAAAGAATTTTGTCAACATGAGCATATTTGACTTGATGTATCATCAGTGGCTCACCCTCAGTCCAATGGTCAAGCTGAGAGAGCTAATCAAGAAATCTTGAGAGGCATCAAGCCCCGGCTTATGGTTCCTTTACAGCGGACGCCGGGTTGTTGGGTGGAGGAGTTACCTTTAGTGCTATGGAGTATCAATACTACCCCCAACAGATCTACGGGTTACACACCTTTCTTCATGGTTTACGGAGTCGAGGCGGTTCTCCCTAGTGACATCTGTCATGACTCACCCCGCGTGGCGGCTTATGTTGAAGCTAACAATGAAAAAGCATGTCAAGACGCACTTGGCCTGTTAGATGAGGAGCGTGACATTGCGGCGGCTCGTCCGGCGATCTACCAGCAAGATCTGCGCCGTTATCACAGCCACCGGGTTAAGAACAGAACCTTTCAAGAAGGCGACTTGGTACTCCGGCTTATCCAGGATCAGACTGACATGCACAACTATCCCCACCTTAGGAAGGACCATTTGTGGTCAGCAAGAATTTGAACAATGGGTCATACTATCTTATCGATGTTCGAGACCACAAGGACTCACGCAAGTCAGAGGAGGAGACCCGTCGGTCGTGGAATATTGCTCATCTTCGGCCCTACTATACTTGAGCCACCGGCTCTCATGATGTACATAGTCTGATGATGTATATATTATAAACAGTATAAGAAAGCCGGCATCCCTGATAATTCAGGGCCTCTGTCGTTTCACTTCTTCGAAGCTGAGTCCTTATCATCGTTTTACATGTTCATTTAAGAGGCTTGGCGTCCAAATTACATGGATCAAAGAGAGTTGGATGCACATCACAGCTCAAAAATAGGTCCCTGAAGAGCACAACTTGTCAGTATGTCACTTGGGGGCTTCCTGTTCAAACATAGGTGTATTCGACCAAAGAGAACATAGCGTGACTACCCTCTTGACCAGGTTATCTTATTTAAACATAGGCGTATTCGACTAAAGATAACATAACCTTTCCGGATCATCCTACCTGTATACCAACTGCTTCAACTCCATTAGGTCATCCTGATTGACCCGCCAAACTCTTAAACAATCAGTCTTCTTCTACGGTGTATTCACCAACGATCCTGAGCTTGTTAAGGTTCACACGGCGGTTTGTCATATGAGAGCACGGCTTATAGATAGTCAGGATAGATCCAGGCTTCATAAGCCGCCTTCCTTGAAACTTGGGTAAATCAACCCGTGATGTATGCTGCTACTCTGACCCCGCCTACTCCTGATAAGTCTATCTTGATACAAGAACTGACTTTACCTGGGTTCAAATGTCTATTAGGTACTGTAAGTGCCGGCTCACGGAAAGCATGTACCTTCCAGTGGCTTAGGCCAGTTTCATCGATGGCTTGGCAGCCTACAAAAGCCTCGAATTTCTTTTGATTTTCTTATTTGTATTCTTTATGTGGTCTCTTCTTTGCCATCTGGTTTTTACAAATCGGGCCCAGCTGCCCAATCTATGGCTCATATTTGAAGCATCTTTTGGGTTTCTGCAACCCGCCAGAATGGCAGACTCTAAGTCGCCAGAACATAATAATCTTATGTTTTGAGTTATAGATCTAAATACTCTAATCATATGAAGTTGTTAAGCTAGCAGTTTAAAGTGTATACTACAGGTACGACATTATATTTAAATTATGGTCGGACCGGCCCTGGTTATGGACTATTCGTCCCCAGTAGCTTCAATTGGGTATCATGACCCGCCCGGCGGTCTGCCGCCAGGGCACTTGTAATTTCTTTGTGTGCAGAGTAATAGTCAATCAGATCTGCATCAATCAACGCTATCATAAGCATAAAATGATAGTTTCTCAAATTGGCGATCAGCAGTATTGCGCAAACAGAAACGTGCGATGGCACGACAGATTCAAGTTTTTACTACCCTATTACATGACTCCATGAGCCAAATAAGATCAAGTGTTTTCAGAGGGACCACTATATAACCCGCCTGGCGGTTCATTCTTCTTGGCCTTGCTGATTGGAGGCCTCTGGGTCATCCCTTTCCGGTTCTTCGTCCTCCTCCGCCGTCTAAAAATTTGGTGATGACCAATCGATGCCAGATAAAGCTTGAAATTCATCCTCGTCATCTATAAGATCAGACGGCTCAACTTTAGGGGCAAAAGTGTGCTTACGAATTGGGGGGATTAAGTCCATCACTTTATAAGCCGGCGTTGGCATCTTCTGATTCTCCTTGTTATAAGTCGGATGGTATTTTGAAAGGTCCGAGTCATTGGCAATCAGAGTCGCCATTGGACATATTTCTTTCACGCAAGCCGAGAAATCCTTCTGATCAAACGGAGTACCATCTTCTTTCAAGCTTGGCTATCCAGTAGCTACCTCAGACAGGTAAAGCTCTGGTACCCATGCCTTGGCCCGGCTCAAAGCCGTCACGGCACCGACTCTTGCAGCCGACCGCTTCATTTCATCAAACATGGCAGGCAGCACAAAATGTTTTTTCAAGATATCTATCAAAATAGTAGGCGCTTGATTCGTTGGAGAAATTGTGGCCAGTGCACGTTGAGCTCCGGTGTACAGCTGTTCGACAAGTGTGTAGATAGCCTTGAGCTTCACAAGCATGTCTTGGTTAAGGTTGCTGCCCCTGGGACCTGAATAAATCACAGATTGGTTAATGGTGGATTATATTATCACGACAAGGATTCACTTTGTATGATTAGCAAAGCGACTCACCAAAGATAGCAGAAACCATCTGAGATACACGGTGTTTTAAGTCGGTGAGCCCAGTGGTCACCTCTTGAAGAGCTGCCTCTGCTTTTTCAGCTTGCTGCGTTAAAGCAGTCTTTTCTTTAGCCCAAGTGCTTTTCTCCGCCTCAAAACTGGTCTTAAGTTTTTCTGATTCAGCTATGCTAAACTGGAATTTTGACTCAGCTTTTCGGGTCTTAGGTTCCTGATTCGCCAGCCGGGTCTTTGCATCATTTAACTGTGATTCAAGTTCAACAGTAGTAGCCTATATGAAGCACAGAGTTATCAACACGCCCATATCAGGTTTATAGGAATATAAGTCCCAAGTCTTTTGCAAGCAACAACACTTGGCACTTGGGGGCTAATGCCTGCCGAAAAATCTATTCATACAAACGGCTCATGTGAGTAAGTCCCATGCACTTTGCAAGCACGACTGCTTGGCACTTGGGGGCTAATGCATATCGATTGTGTTTCCTACTACTTTATGATGACCCGGTTGTGCTGTAAACAATCACAGTTGGTTCATGGGGGCTACACAGATAAGCTTTCATCTTTTAAACAATGGTAAATAGGAATGGCTCATTCATGCTGATTAAACCGGCCCTTGGGGACTATGGATGCAATGCTAAATTGTTTAAACATCTGGTTTAATTCTAGCTATGAAAACCGGCCTTGGAAGGATTCTACTACAGATGCTTATGGATTATTCTAAGTCTACAGCATATTCAATCTTATCATAACCAGTAGACTTGGGGGCTGGCAGAATGTACATAACTTATTTAAAGCCGGAAGTCATACCTCATACTTTTGATGCATCTGCTTCACCATATCGATTTCTAGATCGCGGCTGGAGTGTACTTGGTTGAGATAGCCAGATAGAATTTCACTGCTGCTCAATTATGCATAGTGGGAGACATCAAACCTCACTTTCCGCCTCTCAATAACCTCTTGTTTGGTGGAGTGTTTGGCCAAGATAGTTGGATTTCCTGGTTCCATAAAACTGGAGGCAGTGATCAGAACATCATCAGTATGAGTATTTGACGGTTTAGGTGAGCTTGACGGTTCAGTAATCAAAGAGTCGGTGTTGGCATGTTCAATGGAGAGATCAGGGATTTCAGGTGGAACGCCAGGGGCAGGTTCTTCTGGCTATTTTTCAGAGGCATCGGGTGCAGAGACTTGCTGCTCCGGTTCAACAACTTTAGGAGCTTCAGTTGGCTTGGTCACCTTTGCCTTCTTACTAGGCTTTGCTTGTCCACTGCATGGTTTGTGACAAGTCAGTATAATTGTAAGTACATAAAGGGGTACAGAATAAAAAAGTAATTGTTGTTACCCAGGGGCAGTCTTGAAAGCTGGCAGTTGGGTCTGTGATGAGTCGCCAGAGGAAGAACGAGAAACCTCCTGGTAGTTTGAGTCAGAGGAATTGAGTGGCTGGCGAAAACAACCCGCCAGTGGGTAAAAAGAAGTTAAGTATGGAAGAACCTCGTTTTGGCGTTTCCGTGGAACTGGAGTATTCGGTAAGCCGGAGGACAATTCTTCACCTCCACTGTTCCGAGTCTAGTGCCGGCTCTCATGCTGCTGTTGCTTCAAAAGAAAGGGAGGATCCAAATGAGCTAAGGGGTGTGAAACCTTACTTTCCGGGTTACTCGTCGAAATTTCTGTCTTGGCAAAGGCTCTGAGTCGGAGGAAATAATAGTTACCTCTTCTTCAACTGCTTGCACTACAAAAAAATACACTTCCGTGATGATACGTGTTTATCACAGTAGGTCGCGTTTTTTGTCATGCATGTACATCCATGACAAATTTATGACAGAATCAAGATAGTCATACCTGTGCTGTCGTAGAAGTGTTCCATGACATTACCAAAATTATCATCACGGAAGTTTCCACTTCCATGACGATAAATCACGCGTCACAGAAGTGCTTTCGTCAAGGGTGACCAACACGTGGCATCCACCGTAACGGAACGCCGTTAAGCTATCGGGTCAGGTTTTGGATCTGATAACCCGTTAACAACCCCGAGGGATTTTCCACGTGTAAAATCATCATTGGCTGGAGGAAACACGTGTCGGCTCACCGTTAGGACAGATGTCATCCGTTCATTGGACCAAAGTCGCCTATGATACAGCGACATGTGGCATGGCCCAACAGAGGCCCATTCCTGTGAAAAGGTCGGCCCGTTTGACTTGGACAAAAGGTGGCGGCCCGGCCCACAGAAAGCCTGTTAACGACCTGTTCGCATATAGCCCATTTACAGCCCGCTAACCCAGGGCCCATTATGCCCTATTTGAATTAGGCCCAGTAGCGTCATCTGGGCCGTCCAATATGATTCAGCCCGTTTTAACTTCTGGCCCGTGTGTGGCCCATGACTTCTTTCGGCCCATATGAGGACCTTTGCAACTCTTGGCCCATTAACGGCCCGTGGTGAAACTGGCCCGTAATGAACAGTGTATCACTTTATACCCATTAACAGCCCGTTATTCCATTGGGCCGTTTCCAGCCCAAGTTATCTTTTGGCTTCTTAGGGCCCATTGATTCTTGGGCTCATTTGCAGCATTCGGTTACATACGGCCCGTTACTGTCATTTTCTGCTTGTGGGCCAAATTCAGCCCGTCGTTACAGTCAGCCCATTTGCGGACCGTTAATACGTTGGGCCGTTTTCATGTCAAAAAAACCCGTTGTGCTGTTTTCTTTGAGTTATCAAATACGGCCTATTAACGGCCCGTTATGGTCCACGAATAGTATGGCCCATGATTGGCGAAATGATGATACGCCCCGTAGAAGGCCCATGGATCCTACGGCCCATATGAGGCCCATGGATAGTACGGCCCGTAGAAGGCCCATGGATCGTACGGCCCGTAGAAGGCCCATGGACCATAAGGCCCGTATAGAAGGCCGATGGATCCTACGGCCGAACGAAGGCCCATGGATCATACGACCTGCAGGAGGCCCATGGTTACAACAGTCCGTGTGTTGCCATGATTATTTTGGCCTAGTTACCAAAAATAGGCTATTGTGGCCACTAGAAAAACACAGAAAAAGAACTGCAGTGACTACAAGCAAACAACTAAACAAGACAATAAGGAAATAAATAAGCAAGCAATTAACGCTAGCCTATTACCGCTATTACACATATTACATCCATTGGGCATCAAAGTTCGCCACCAATGCAAATATAGGGAACAAAGCAGATATTACATACATCGGCCGTCAAAATTGGCCACCAAAGCAAATAAACGCGGCAGCAAAACAAGAGCATAATGAAACAACTTCGAAGAGCTCAAGAAACGTTATCCTCGGTATCCACCATGCGGCAATAAGCTTAGCAAGCTAATTAGCTTTGTCCTGTTTGGCGCTAAAATCCTCCAACGCTTGCTGTTGCACCAGAAAGTATGCATCTGAATGCTCCAGGGACTTCTCCAGTCATTCCGCTTCTTGTCGCAGCACAGTTGATCGATGTCTTTCAGCTTGTAGTTGAGACTCAAGAAACCGAACTGATTCAGACAGTGAGTTTGAATAGCTTGTGCAAGCGGTAGTGGCCAGTAACTCGAACACTAAACCAAGACAGGACTTTGGGGTTGTCTCGCTGTCTTCAAGATAGTCTTCCTTAGCTGTTTTATCAGCTTTGTTGGAGACCAACAAGGATGTGTCACTATCCTGAACCTTATCTGCATTACTTCCTTTACCATTGCTTAATAAGGCACTCTTCCCCAATATTCATCAAAGATTCTAAAAGAAGAAACAAGAAGACACATAACAAGTTTAGCATGTACTAGTATATGAAACTCATTTCGGTGAACCAGTTCATTAGTAAGGTGGATAGGATTAAACTACCAAGTCTTCTATTGCCAAGTACTAGCATATATCTATGTCCTATGGTCACTGCATTGTCTTGCCAAATCAAAATAGAGACACGGTTCAAATCATATCAGTTCAAGACAAAGCAGCAGTCAAAGAATACAAAGCGTGGGAAACTACACGACACAACAAGATTTCAGATGGGTACCACGGGTCTACATGTACAACACACTATTGGCTCTGTTGTGATGCTAGTAATGTGCATGATATGAAAGTCAAGTGTATACACAATTTAAATTGAAATCAACAGAGCTATTGATAAGAGGAAACCTGTTAAAGAAACATGCGTGAACATACCTGCTGTGCCATTGGAGTTTCAATTGGATCCTTCAATTTAAAAATAAGTTTGTATGAGTAAATACAGTGATACAAGAGCAAAGCAATCATAGTTAAAAAAGGCGTGCCTAAACGAGCGCTTAAGCGCGCCTAGGATCTAGGCGTTGGCAAAATGCATTGCGCATAACTACGCATAATCTGTGCATAACTGCGCAATAAGAATGCGCTTTGGTCAGTAAAGCGCAAGGCGGTGGCAAAACGCACAATTAACGCCTAGCACTTTTTTGAACTATGATAGCAATGGAATCTTAAATTAGAACAGTTGTTCTTCAGGTTTAGGCACTTGTTCTACATGAACAAAGTATAGTAAGATGCAAGAATAAAATAATTAAAAATAGAAAATGAGCTCATAGACCTTACCACATTCTTGGTTCGGGACCAAGATAACAAAGCGTTCCCGATCATCGTCCGAAAATGTGTCTCGGGAGAACGTAAGGGAATTTGATGAGTGTCTTTGCCGGTGAAGTACGTTTTCTTGAGTAATTCGATATCGCCACCAAGCATTCTTGAAGATAGCAGAGGTATTAGCACAGGTTACCTCATTCTGAGTTTCCAAATCGGTCCTTCTCTATAGAGAAAAAATGGGAAAATTTGTTGTATTATAACCATCATGGAGGTAGGATGTATGGGACGAAGCAAAGTAATTGCCATGAATAACATTACTTACACATAACTCTGGACAAACACCTGAATCGGCATTTTCCTTCATCTTGATATAATATTTCCAAGATGGGAAGATACGCACATATGGTTTAACAACATCAAATGCGATAGATGCTAAACTATGACTGGCTGGTTGTGCTTCCTCCACAGGAATAGGCGTATTAACCGTGGAGTTGGGGTTCGTCGTGATAATCTTGGCCCTTTGGGCACTGGAGCTGCCTTACAAACTGCTCTTGTTTGGGAGCTCTATGGTGGAGATGGTGCAGTGTCAACAGGAACTGGGTTACTATCGGCTGGGGTTGGGGTTAGATTGGGTGAAGATGGTTCTCTGTCCATCGCAGTAGGGGTACAATCTGCAAGGGTTTGGGTTATGTGTGGTAGGGCTGGTTCTTGTGCATGTACAACCGGGGTGCTATCTCCACCAAGAGGTAGCACTGTTTTATTTGAAGACCGTGTTTCTATTCCGCTAGATACTGGCATCACCCGCTCCAATTCAAATGGTTGATAAACAAGAAACATAGTTGAATGTACAGACATTGTATGAGAGATAGATGCAATAGATAGTGTGGAAAAAAGAGGGCATGAAATAGTTGACATGTATATTGTTTAACTAAAACGGATAGCATGACATAATTTCACATATATGATGTCTATCTAAACTGGATAGCATAGCATAACATAATTCAAAGATATGATGAATACCTAAACAAGATCGCATGACATAATTCACCTACATGTTATCTAAGTAATCAGGATCTATCATTTAATTCACATATGTGATTTATGTGCTAAACAGAGGGCATTCGATATGATGTATGAACTAAGAACATGATGTTGAATATTGTGTATATGATGTCTAAACTATGCAATGAAAGACACCGTATGCATGATATGAGCAGTATAACCGTGCCAAGTTAGAGCATACACCTCAGTGGGGGAATCGGACTGGTCATCCGTCTCTGAGGAGCTATCGGGACCCAACAAGAGATCTGCTTCGACAGGTAGCACTGTCTGCTCTGAAGGCCTTGTTTTCACTCCAGATTTTTCCATCTCCCACCCAAATGGCTGATTCACAGGAAGAGTAGTTTAATGTACAAACATTGTCGACAAATGGAAATGTAATGAAGAAAAGGATGGGCAAGATATCATTCAAATATATGATGCCTGGTTAAACAGGATGGCATTGCACATTTCACATATATTATGGCTGGCTAAAAGACATGAGACTGCATAATTCCCATATATGATATAGAAACTAAACAGGTGGCATTACAGAACATGTCTAAACTAAGCAAATGATGTATATGATGTCAAAAATAGGCACTGCAAGGCAACATATGCATGATATGACTAACATCATCATGCCAAGGTAGAGCAAACACCTTGGGGGGTAAATAGGAGTAGTCAGCAGCGTCTGAATCCGCCTCAGAACAGATATCCTCCTCTGGATTACAATCTAGAGAGGGATGGGGAGGGTTTTCCATTGGACCCACCATGGAGCGATGTCTGCATGACATTGTATTGCCACGCAAAACTCTTCTCTTTTTCTCTACATGTTCAGCATGACTGTGTACAATATCTGACATGCATACGAAAAAAATATGGTGAGATTATGTAAGAAGAGCATGCAGAAATTTAGAGTGATGGTAACAACCAGTGGATCGACGTTTTTCCGTTGAACCAAAATAGCTCTAATGGATCGACGTGAATGTATAGTAATAAGTGATGCAACAAGTGTACAACCTCTTTGCCATAGCCGTGTCGACCTCAACATCATTGGATTGGTCGCTGAAGCAGTTGAGGCAGAGGTGGCTGTCGGAGGTGTGGAGAAAGATCTGAGGAATTTGTAGACGGCGTCCAGGGCACTGCTCTGTTGTGATGGATTGTTCTGTCGTTGGAGAAGCTCCGGTGAGCCGTAAGACGTCAAGGCTGAAGCAGCACAAGACAGACATCGCCAATCTCAAGTGAGATTCTAATAGCATCTCCAATAGATGATGTAAAATGGATGTAAAATTAACATCACCAAAAACCACCTGACTACAACAGATGAGGTAAAAACTGTTGAATCTGAACTTAACTGTCGAAACTGAAATTTACTGTGGAATCTGAATGCTACTGTCGAAACTGAACACAATGGTAGCAGAGAGGCACTTGACTTGTAGTTTAGGGAGGGCCTGCAGTTCATCTTCAACCTGCACCCCCTAAGCCGCCAGCCACCACCGGCCGAACCGCCGGCCCCAGCGTCGCCTCGCCGCCCCGAAACAACTCGCCACCGCCGCCCCGGCCAGCCCTCTAGGCCCCCCGCACCCCACCCTGAACCCTAAGATAGATAGTGTGGTACCTCTCCGGTGAGCCCCCATCCCCGCTGCGGGTGGTTCTTCCTTAACTCCGGCGAGCCCCCCAAACCCTGAAAATCGACTAACCCAAAAGTCGATTCAGTCGACTGAAGTGTGGCTTAATCGGAGCAGAGCAGCAGCACGAGCGAGGGGGAGAGCAGCAGCAGCAGCTGGGCGAGCGAGCGATCGAGCGAGAGCCGGAGCAGCAGCATCAGATCCGGCTGGTATGGCCGCCGCCGCCAAAGGGGCCTCGGACTGGGGGAGAGCCGCCGTGGAGATGTCGCCCGCGGCGCCGGCTTCAAGGTAGCCGCTCCAAGGGGGTGCGGGATGGAGCACCGTTGGCGCCGGGAGGTCGAGTTAAGGAGAAGGTGCGATGCGATGAGTGTACAACCTCTTTGGTGGCTCCGAGTAGGCCTCGGCTTCGTCCGAGGAGTTGGTGAGGATGCTGCGGTTCCGGTGGAGCAGGTTAAGGCGGCGCTGTGAGGATGGAGCAGCCGCGATAGACGAGGCGATCGTCGGAGCAGCTCCTTGGAGGTGGAGGACGGGGCGGCTGAACCGGCGGGACGGCGAGATGGACGACGGATCCTCATCTGGGGAGGTGGACGAGGGACGTCGAGCTGTTGCGGTGGACGATGTCGTCGGGGAAGAGGCTCTGGCTGGGCAGCGGTGACGTGGCGGACAAAGGAGGGTGGGGTTTCGCGGCTGGAGCGGAGAGGTTATGGCGGCCTGGGATTGCGAATGGTGAAAAGGGGGCGATGGGAGGTGGTGAAGCATGACTTAGGGACGCGCTTGTCCAAAATGTAGGGTGTGTTACAAAAGTACCCCCCACCGATTTGAACTTCGGCTCAGGGTTAGAAGGGGGATTTCACGTGTCGGGATTTGGCAGCTGGAGGGAGTTTTCGCGCGCGTTGTAATTTCGGGATAGCAAGGCGCCAGTTTTGGGAGCACGATATCTGAATTTTCGGGATATAACAAGACGCGGTTTGAATTTTAGGGACAAGCCTAACGTGTAGTAATATTGTACTTGTACGTACCAAATCAATTCGCACTTCCCTCAACCTAAAAGAAAACAAAAAAATAAAACTATTCACACCACACAAAGAGAGAGTCTTGCCCGCTTTACTATAAAATGCTATTCAAAGCTACTCCTCCTTCCATCTATATAGGGCCTAATCGTTTTTCGTTCCTAACTTTGACCAAATATTAGAGCAATGATATATGACATGCAACTTACACAAAGCACACCGTTAACTTCGTCTGTGAAAGGTTCTTTCAGTGATATAATTTTCACATTGTGTATGTCATGTACTATTAATCTTGTCAATAGTCAAAGGCGGTCTTAAAAATCTCATTCGCCCTATATAGATGGAAGGAGGAGTATGAATCCATGTTATGTCCGATTAAATTTTTTAAACTTGCTGTATAATGCATGTAACCTACTCATACCAACATTTTTGTGCATTCCAAATGTCTATACTACCGCTGCAATTCGAACTAAATTTGAATTCATTTCTCTATTTCAATAAGAATCTACAATCATGATTGTTGCCAACTTCAACCATCATAGTTTCCCTGCTATCCGCCAGATATAAACCGGATGGCCTATAATGCAGGATGGCAGGCACACCATCATCAACAACTCCGTTTTTTATAAGAGTAGAGATAAAATATATTAAATGTAGTATAACATGTTCATAAACACACCATGTGTATCACCGTTATATATATTCACACATGCGTCGGTTTAAAACACTATGATAAATTCTTCAAATATCCGAATTCGCTTTTTATAATGAAGTATATATGATCTATATTTGTCTTTGACACCCACACAACCCTCTTATCTTTGTAGCTAGCGCTAACTTTCTCTTGTGCATGCACACGCCCGCATCCCTCTCACCCTCGCTCAGCATTCTCTAGCTCCATCGCGCAAATTCGTCTTTTCACTTTAGGCTGTTCACCCACGGTGTGTGTAGGCCCCCCAGCTCCTTCTTTACGGCACACATCGATCAATATGCCTCTCTAGCCAGGTGTGCGTAGCACAAACACAAGCTTACCCTCTTCTCTTGTCACCGTCCATGCCTCACTCCCACCACTCTTTTCATCGTTCTCGTACTCGCACACTCCTCCCCGCTCGATATAGTATGCCTCTCGTACCACCTCCTACATGCATCCCTCTCTCTCGATCCATCTCCTCGTGCCTCATTTGCTTCTAACACACACATGCATGTATACCGATCGATCTCCCAACATATACCTAGATCGACTTTAACTACCCCCTCCCCCCATAGATCGATGTACCTCACAAGTTATGTCTTCCTTTCTCTAACAAAGGGCAATTGATCTTCGTATGTAGTTATGTCTGCTTACCACAGCCACATCATCCCCCTCATCATTCGTGCATGCCTCCTGACCCGTCTCTCACACGCACGTGCACAGACAACAAGCAGCCATCTCCTCTCTTATTGATATTGCGGGCGTGCCCTCCGTTTGTCTAGCAAGCCTATCCCACCATTTGTTAGAAGCAACTCCACTACCACCCCCTCCAACACTCTAACTCTGTCTCTCTCCCAACATTATTCCTCTCCTGCACATATGCATGGATGCCAATCGATCTTCTTAATACATGAGGCAGATCGATCTCCTTAATATATGAGGTAGGCCTCTCTCCTCCTCCACACATATACCAGCCATTGTACCTCTATAGTTAATTGGGCCTCCCTCTTCCCCCACCACACACCGATAGTCGAGCACTGCAGGTAGGTATCCATGCCACAGAGACAAACTGCACATGTCCCTCTCACGCTCCAAAGAGGGCCAGCCACTCTATATCTTTGACGTGGGCACACACAAATTGATGGCACTCTTTATCGATCGTCTTGACACACACACACATCATCCCTCTTTTCGATTCTATGGAAACCTCAAGCCGATGATACCTCCACTCTCTTCTCGTGGATCGCCCCCTCTATATATATGTTATATCCAGGACTCTATTTCACACACATTGCATATGCTACATTTTTTATTGACCCCCCCCCCCAAAAAAAGCTCTCAAGAACCCACACACTATATCTCTCTAGGTTTGTATCTCTCTCACACAACCCCACATAGGTGGTGTACATATACAAGAAGAGAATAGATGCACCGTGCATGTACTCACGCTTCGTGCCAAGCTACACCCGTGCGGGTACACGATGGAGCTCATTTCTTTATGAAATGGCAGCCCACGTGCTAATTTGAACGCCTGTAGCAGTTGTTTACCTAGGGAGGTCGTGTACCACGCCTGGACGAAACAAAGTTTGTCTTGACGCGTTGCCGCGTTATTTTTAAATAAATTTATAGCGCTCAATGGCACGTACACATAATATAAAACGATTTTTATGGATAAAAAGGTAGTACGCTCACTATATACAATGGAGCCTTGCGTGCCTGGTTTGTCGCTCTTCAGAGTATCTCACGCAAGGCTGCGGTGGCCTCTCTCTCTCACCGATGGTCAATGATCCGGCCGCATCCCGTCCGTCGGGGGAAAGGGAGTGCGGTGGCCTCTCTCTCCCCCATCGTTGGTCACTGATCCGGCCGCATCCCGTCCGCCGGGGGAAAGGGAGGAAGTGCATCGTTTCTCTGTTCGACGGCGCCGAGGCAGCACGTCCCGATCTGCGGTACACGCCGTTCTCTCTGACAAAGCTCCGGCGTGGCAGGGCCTACGCCACCTGCTCGCAGATTCCGCCTGCCGCCGCTCACCTAGTTACATCCCGACGACCTCCAAGTATCCCCTCCGGCCTTGCTCCACTGCCCGTCTTCCCACGTCGCTGCATGTGGATCTTCCATAGTTCTTTGCCCAAAACATAGCTCGTCCAGCGTACTTTCCATATTGCATTCTCGTCCTCACACCGTTTTAGACAAACACAACCGTGTTGTTATCTTACCTTAGGGCAAGGAATATGCTCTTTTTTTTGTCGCATGTGTCATCAACTGTTATTGGCCAGTAATTGTTTCCTTTCTACCTCTTTTTTGCAAACAGGGCTATCCATTTCACCTCGTTGCTATTGCGACCTTTTGGTGAACTACACAAATCACTTTTTTCTTAAGAGTGTTTTGTGCAGTTGTACTAAAATGTCACACGGGCAACTTCTCTACATTTCAGTGCGACTGCACAAAGGGAGATTGGTTTTGCTCTATCCTTCTCATCCAACTCCGAGCCTAATCTTCTCCAACTAGTTAGTCTCAAGAGAGACTGCAAAGGTGACCAGCTTCTATTTGTGTGTTTATTGTTTCATCAGCAGTCCTCTATTATCGTAATCACACTTAATATCTTTGGAACAGGGACGCTCAGCTCTATTTTAGTGGAACTGCACAAAAATGATCGGAATGTTGCATGCTCCAGACAGCTACTTTTTTCTCAACATGCCTTGTTGATTTAGACAGAGCTAGGGGGGACGTTGCTGCCAATGAAAGCATGGATCAATTTTAATTTAACACCTTCTCACAACTCTGTCTTCAGTTTTGATGTAATTATTAGCTCTGATCTGCTAATAATTGACATGCATTAGCAAGGAAGTTAGTTTTTTATTGTTTCCGAAAGAGCATCGATGGCAAGACACGCGAAACAAAAGCTGAAAGCTCACACCATTGTACAATTTCGTGTCACTGGAAAATTATTTGTATAGTACGTCAATTATGTAAACAAATGATGGAAGCTTGATAGCATTGCCAGAAGCCTCTTCATCATCCGGGTCCATGTGCCATGCACAAAATTATACTCCTTTGTTCCTAAATATTTATCTTTTTACAAATTTCAAACGGGCATATTTTAGAGTGTAGATTCACTCATTTTGCTTCGTATGTGTACTCCCTCCGTTCCTAAATATTCTATTCGTCTTTCTAGAGATTTCAACAAGTGACTACATATGGAGAAAAATGAGTGAATCTACACTCTAAACTACATACGGAACAAAATGAGTGAATCTACACTCTAAAATATGTACCAGTCCATTTGAAATCTCTAAAAATACAAATATTTTAGTAGTCACTCGTTGAAATCTCTAAAAAGACAAATATACTCCGGAGTATATTTAAGAACCGAAGGGGTAGTGCACAACCGCATGGGAGACTCAGCCCGGTCGTTGCGCCGCATTAATAGTGAGTAATGAGCAGTCAAATCGTAAGCCCCACCTTTCCCACTGTAAGTTGCTCTGAAGAGGCAACCATCAATACGCTCTTCTTTGAATCCGCTCATACTACTCCATCCGTCACTGTCTATATAGCGCACTTCAGAAAAAAGAAAAAAAATCTGTGGGACCAAGGCGACTAGCGATCGGCCTAAAAATAGCATTGGTTGTTATAGCACGGCGTCTATTACTAGAGGGAATAATGCGTACACACATGCATGCAGTGCTTCCACCCCGGGTACACACATGCATGCACTTACTCCACTCCGTAGTAGTACAGAGTACATGGAGAGAAAATTGTGGACTTGATTGTGGTTACCACATCCTAATTGAGCATTAAACCAAACGCGTCTAAAGTCTCTCTAGTGGTGGAAATGCATTGAGAGAAATGCATCATAATGAAGTGCTACATAAACTGTGGACGGAGGGAGGAGTAGTATGAAGGTGCAAAACCAAGCACAGCGTATGGCGGTCGGTCAACACACCTCCTCTTGGCATATCACTGACATGTGGGACAGGAGTGTGAGCAAACCGATCTCAATTGACGGCAAAGAGCCAACCCGCCGTTCCTTGAGAGAGATGAGGAGCGAGAACACATAGACGGGCTCGCATGGAGGCCAAGATATATTTGAGCATGGTTGGTTGATCGATATCATTCATTACATGTTGGGCTGCCATTTTCCGCCCTTCTCCGGAATAAACGTGTACTTTATCAGAGATAAAAAAATAAGAGTACAGACGCTCCACCATGCGGTTCTAGTAGTAGTCCTACTCGTACTACTGCGCTTGGCTCTTCGCCTCTTCATGAAGTTGAACAATGATGGTACTCCGCATGTTGGGTACTACAGTGTATGCCTCTGACAATCTGACACCGAATGGACTGATGCATGTCCACCGAGGGTAGGTTGCATTAGTCAAAAGGCGTAAGCGAGCTTCACCTTGTCTTGCAAGCTTCTCCTCGTTCAGCGAGTTGACGGGACACACTAAAAAGTAGTGCTAGTCCATACTCCCTCCTTTCCGGTTAATATGGCTTAATCTTTTTTGCGGGTAAATGAGAGAGCTTTATTCATATATAAGCATTCTTAGGACGATCAACCAAGACACTGGTCACTAGGAACCGAGGTACCCCACAAAAAAAGAAGTAGGAAACGAGGTGTTTCATCAAGCCAGCTCTCGGCCACATTCAAAGTGCAGCAAGCACGGTTCGCACGAAGATGCGCCGCAAGGTTTGCTGACCTGTTTACATGCTGAATAACCAAAAAGAGGAAATATTACCGAGCGCTGCTATTTGTAACAGGATATGAGCCAGAATTAAGCGAGAATTTTGGCGAGTGTTCCATGCAATCAACTTCCATTATCACATGCGAGAAACCTCGAAGAGAACAAAATGTGTTGAAGATTGCTTTATCACATTTTAAAATTATAATAAGAGTGCAGACGCTCCTCCATCCGGTTCCTAGTACTAGTATAGTACGTACCTTTATAGACTATAGTAGTAGTACTAGTACTAGTAAACACTGCGCTTGGCTGTTCGCCTATTCGGGAAGTCGAACAATAGTAGCACTAGTAGTGTAGTGTATGCTTCTGGCAATCTGACACCGAATTAACTGTTGCACGTCCACCACCTAAGCGAGGGAGAGCTTGCATTAGTCAAAAGTTTCTCCTTGTCCTGCGAGCCACCGCGCACAAGCTTCTCCCGTCCTGCAACCTTCTCCTCGTTCGGCAAGTTGACGGGACACAGCAAAGTAATGCTAGTCCATACTGCCTCCTCTCCGGTTAATATGGCTTAATTTCAAACGAGATAAATACACTATCTGTCACTGTATATTTGTAAAAATACGGTCAGTGGACTTTATAATACGCTCATTGCGGTCAATATATATATATATATATATATATATATATATATATATATATATATATATATATATATATATATATATATTTTGGTGTTTATACGGTCACTAGCTCACCCTGACTGAGTATGTGTGTGCATGCATGTGTAGGTTGAGCACTTAGCGTGACCGTGTGTGTTTCGTCGTGTGCTCGTACATGCATGCATTAGGGCGTCGCGCGCGTTTTTGCGTCCATGTGTACGTGTGACTGTTGCATACACGTAGGGGGAGTACGTGTAGGGTCCACTAAGGAGCAGTCAAATCACATAGTAAGTTAGTCGGAAGAAGCAACCATCATTTCACTCTTGAATGACACGTACGCAATATAAAATGGTTGATATGGAGATAAAAAGAAAACCACTATATATACACTAGCAGGAGCCTAAGCTACAAGCCTGCTTGCTAAGGTTGCTCTCTTCACAAGCATAGAACAGCGAGCCTGATCCCGCAGCTGGGGGAAGGGAACAATGTTCTGCATAGACACGGTCGACATCAACGAGGGAGAAAACCCACAGTCGGTGCATCCCAATCGGGGGTCACCGCGGTATGGGCCGATGCCGCGTCCCAACCGCCCTTCTAGCTATAGCCCGACGTCCCAGGTAGTCCATCTTCCTTTTGGAGCCGGCTTGCTCCACTACCGTAGCTCCATCTCCATGTCGATCTTTCTCTACTTCTACCAGCTTCTACTTGTGATGAGTTTATGTCTCATGAACTAGTGCCAGTACTATTATTCTAATCACACTTCTTCAATATCTTTGCCATCAGGGATGCTCAGGTCGATTTTAGTGGAACTGCACAAAAGCATCGTATGATCCGAGGGTGCCAGCCGTCTTTCCTTTGATAGGTTCTACCTGGCCAGGGAATTAAATCATGTTTAGGGTTTAAGTCGTAGTGACCCCATCAGTAGTTTTTCTTTCGGACACGCTCTCACAACTTTTTTCTTTAGTTGTGAAGTAAATGTTGGCTATGATCTGTGAATCATTGAGATATATCAGCATGCGTGTTAGTTTTCCTTTGTATTTGATGGAATGTTGTAACGGGGCAACCTTGGAATAGCAATGAAAATGGAGTGGAAAGTTTCCGTTTTTCCGGAGAAAAAATGGAAAAAGAGAGAAACCAATGTTTCGTTTCGTTGGATCGCGCCATCGAGCAAAACCAACGTTTAAATCACGTCTGTCGTGTTCATGTCTCACCCTCCTCCACGGCTCGACCCCACACGGTCGCTCGGCATGCCACTCATCGCAAACCGAGTATACGATAACTTTCCCGCCTGCTTGTCGATGGATCGCGCCATGGAGTACTAGCACTACTGGAAGAGCTTGACGAGTTGGGGGAGGACAGCTAGCTGTAGCAATGACTCCCAAGAACTATTTACATGCATGTTGTAGCCGGCTATTGCGACCTTTGAACGCGGAGCAGCCACGTGCAACCGGAAGCGGCACGGGCGACGCTCTCTCGGCCCGCGCGCTGCTTCAATGCCGGCGCCAGTGAGAGGTCGCGTCCGCTCAGGCCGGGCATGAATGCGGCACTGACCGTTTCGGGCGGGAAGCACGCGCGGGTGATGAAGAGGGTTCGGATTGGTCTAGACCGGCCGTGGTAGCGGTCCGGACGTGCGCAAACAAGAGATGTTGTACGTTAATATTGCTGCGTATATAATTAACAACGTAAATAATGTGCCAGTTGGACAAATATGATTGGAGATGGAGATGGAAATGGAATTTTACGTAAACACGGATATGCATGTCTATGTCTATGTGTGTGTGCGCGACGACTCTCGCGACCTGGAAGCGAGGGCGTGTTTTTGATCTAGTTTTCTTTCTTGGTACGTTAGAAAATCAGTTTGTCTAATTCACATCTAGATGTTATTTAAGGATATCACATCTAAGCTCTCACAAGTATATAATGTAGCAACAAGAAACAAAAAAACTAGGACAAAAAAATAGACCACAAACAGAGTGGACATCAACTTAGATGTGACATAGCTATGTCACATCTAGATGTGTCCTAGACAGACCCGTAAAAAATTGTCCGCCAGTTTTCGTTTCTTTTTTCCGGGAACGCGCGTATTCTATTTAAAATTGTCAGCCTCTTGTTTGATAGAGTTTCTCGCGTCTCGCTCTCTCACCCTCTCCATATCAAAACAAGATGACAGTGTCCACTCTATCTCTCTCCTCACCGGTGGTCACAGATCCGGCCGAATCCCGTCCGCTGCGGGAGGTGAGGAGGTGCAGCGTTGACGTTGTCGCCGTCGGCGACGGAGGGAGCCGATGCGCACCGTCCTCTCGGAGCCGGCGCTGGCACGGACAAAGATCCTCCGCGCCCTTGTTCGCTGCCGTCGTGTGGGCAGATCCCGCCCGCCTGCCTAAACGACATCTCGCCCACCTGAGGTATAACTTCTTGTACTGGTACAGCTCCCCAGGTTGCTGCGTGTGGGTTTTCTTCTATGCGACTACTCCCCAGCTCCCCATGCATAGTAGCTAGGGTTCGTCGGCTGGTCCAACATCACCTACTAGTACTATTATAGAGGAAATGCCACTCGAAAAGTTGTCCTGATTTATGCCTCGGTGGAGGTATACATGTTGTTTCGACAAAAAGTACATGGTGGTTGTGCGATCATTGTCCATATGGTGGTAGTACTATCACTGGTTAAATGAAGAAATGCTTTTTTTCTTGGGTATCCTGGTTTAGTTCCCATCAAGATATAATTATGATGCTTCTGTTTGTTGCTGTACTTTTCATTAATTCTTATTAACAATTGAGATGTCGTTGCTAACCCTTTTTTATATATTTGGAAACAGCGATGCGTGTCTCCATACCCGGGTATGTCTTCCTCAATTTTAGTGGAACTGCACAAAATTGGATGGCCATTGTTGTTCTGCCTCACTGTCCTCTGCCACGTGGTTCTTCCTTCCTCGAGCTTGATTACTGAGAAGAAAAAGACAACAATGAGGATTTGTCAAACTTCATAGGTGCCTCACCTAAACTTGATGCCAAATGGATGATGCATCACCACGATGACCTATCGATGCTCATGGTTGCGTCGGCTAGTGAAGCTGATCGATTTTTAATGATAAACAAGCTGTCTTCCATCAGTGCTCTTTGCTTGTTACGCACAAAGATGATATCCTTCGTCAGTTCACCTTGGTTGCTGATACGTCTCCGTCGTATCTACGTTTCCAAACACTTTTGCCCTTGTTTTGGACTCTAACTTGTATGATTTGAATGGAACTAACCCGGACTGACGCTATTTTCAGCAGAATAGACATGATGTTGTTTTATGTGCAGAAAACAAAAGTTCTCGGAATGACCTGAAACTCCATGGAATATCTTAGAATAAATAATAAAAAATCCTCGCCAAAGATGAAGACCAAGGGGCCCACACCCTGTCCACGAGGGTGGGAGGGGGGCGCCCCCCTCCTGGGCGCGCCCCTACCTCGTGGGCCCCCTGGACACCCTCCGACGCCAACCCCAACTCCATATAATTGCTTTCGGGGAGAAAAAAAATCAGAGAGAAGAAATCATCGCGTTTTACGATACGGAGCCGCCGCCAAGCCCTAATCTCTCTCGGGAGGCTGATCTGAGTCCGCTCGGGCTCCGTGAGGGGATTCGTCGCCTCGTCATCATCAACCATCCTCCATCACCAATTTCATGATGATCACCGCCGTGCGTGAGTAATTCCATCGTAGGCTTGCTGGACGGTGATGGGCTGGATGAGATTTATCATGTAATTAAGTTAGTTTTGTTAGGGTTTGATCCCTAGTATCCACTATGTTCTGAGATTGATGTTGCTATGACTTTGCTATGCTTAATGCTTGTCACTAGGGCCCGAGTGCCATGAATTCAGATCTGAACCTATTATGTTTTCATGAATATATGTGTGTTCTTGATCCTATCTTGCAAGTCTATAGTCACCTATTATGTGTTATGATCCGACAACCCAAGTGACAATAATCGGGATACTTCTCGATGATGACCATAGTTTGAGGAGTTCATGTATTCACTATGTGCTAATGCTTTGTTCGGTTCTCTATTAAAAGGAGGCCTTAATATCCCTTAGTTTCCAATAGGACCCTGCTGCCACGGAGGGTAGGACAAAAGATGTCATGCAAGTTCTTTTCCATAAGCATGTATGACTATTTACGAATACATGCCTACATTACATTGATGAATTGAGCTAGTTCAGTGTCACCCTACGTTCGATCATTACATGATGAACCACATCCAAGATAATTATCCATCATCGATCCGAAGGCTTCACGAAGTTTTCCATATACTGGTTCTCGCTTATTTACTTTTCTGTTGCTATTGTTACAATCACTACAAAATACCAAAACATTACTTCTGTTGTCTTTACTTTTGTTACCGTTACCACCACTATCATATTACTTTGCTACTAAACACTTTGCTGCAGATACTAAGTTTCCAGGTGTGGTTGAATTGACAACTCAGCTGCTAATACTTGAGAATATTCTTTGGCTCCCCATGTGTCGAATCAATAAATTTGGGTTGAATACTCTACACTCGAAAGCTGTTGCGATCCCCTATACTTTTGGGTTATCAAGACCTTTTTTTGGCACCGTTGCTGGGGAGCATAGCTCTATTCTTTGAGTCACTTGGGATTTATATCTGCTGGACACTATGAAGAACTTAAAAGACGCTAAGACAACAATTTATCCCTCAACTACGAGGGGAGGTAAGGAACTGCCATCTAGCTCTGCACTTGATTCACCTTCTGTTATGAGTAAGCTAGCGACACCTAAACCTGCTTCTGTTATTCGTTCCGATATGTCGCATGTTATTGATGATGCCACTTCTGCTATGCATGATACTTATGATGAAACTACTTCTATGCTTGATACTACTGTGCCCCTTGGTGAATTTCTAGATGAACAAATTGCTAGGTCTAGAGAGAAAGAAACTATTGAACCTGATTATGTTGATGAAAGTGATGATGAAGATATGCCTGCTATTCCTGTGGGTTATCTTTTTGATATGGAATCTTCTGCAGCTATTTTTGCTTGTAAAGATAGATATGAACTTAAGAGGCTGCTAGTTAAATGGAGTAAAGAATCTCTTAGAGACAAAATGAAACCTGACCTGCTTTTGCTACTTCACCTATTTGTGTTCCCGATAAGGATTATGAGTTTTCTATTGATCCAGATATAATTACTTTGGTTGAGTCTGATCCTTTTTATGGCTATGAATCTGAAACTGTTGATCTTACTAAGTTAAATGATATAGCTGCCCTATTTACTAATGATGAGAGATCGCGCTACTTTTATATACTCAAAATATTTTCGTTCTCATTAAAGGGTGATGCTAAGATATGGTTTAATTCTCTTGATCCTGGTTGTGTGCGTAGTCCCGAGGATATGATTTATTACTTCTCTGCTAAATATTTCCCTGCTCATAAGAAACAAGCTGCTTTGAGGGAAATATACAACTTTGTGCAAATTAAAGAAGAGAGTCTCCCACAAGCTTGGGGGAGGCTTCTCAAGTTACTTAATGCTTTGCCTGATCATCCTCTTAAGAAACCTGAAATACTTGATATCTTTTATAATGGACTAACCGATGCTTCTAGAGATTACCTGGATAGTTGTGCTGGCTCTCTTTTCAGGGAAAGAACACCGGATGAAGCTGAAATTCTATTGAATAATATGTTGATAAATGAAAATAATTGGACACTTCCTGAGCCAACTCCCGATCCAGCTCCTGAGCCAATTACTGAGCCTATGCCTAAACCAACTCCGAAGAAGAGAGGTGTTCTATTTCTCAGTCCTGAAGATATGCAAGAGGCAAAGAAATCTATGAAAGAAAAAGGTATTAAAGCTGAAGATGTTAAGAATTTACCTCCCATTGAAGAAATACATGGTCTTAATTACCGCTTGTTGAAGAAGTATATGATCTCAATTCTTTATTCACTGAAGAACCTCCTGATCCCGATATCCCGACACAGGTAGTAAAGGTAAATTCTCTCTATAGATTTGATGAAGGTGATATTCCTCATTATAAGTCTGCTAGACAATGCTTCGATGGGTTTGATAATTTTATTGTCAAACAAGAAAATTTTAATGCTTATTTTGGTAGACAATTGAAATATGATTCCAATATGATTAAACACTTGGGTGATTATATGGCTAATATTAGAGGTGAACTTAAACTTGTTAGCAAACATGCTTATATGGTTACCACTCAAGTAGAACAAGTACTTAAAGCTCACAAAGAAGTGCTTGATGAAATGAATAGTAAAAAATGATTATGCTGTTAGAGTGGCTACTAGAACTGGTAGAATGACTCAGGACCTTTGTATCCCGAAGGCCACCCTAAGAGAATCAAGCAAGATTCTCAGAGAAATAATATTGATATGCCTAGTTCTTCTAAAAGGAAGAAAAAGAAAAATGATAGGACTTTGCAAACTTCTAGTGAACCTATTGCTGAACCACCTGAGAATCCAAATGATATCTCTATGTCTGATGATGAAACACAATCTGGTAATAAACATGAACCTAGTGAAAATGTTAATGATGATGCTCAACCTAGTAATGATAATGATGTAGAAGTTGAAACTACTGTTGATCTTGATAACCCACAATCAAAGAATCAACGTTATGATAAAAGGGACTTCGTTGCTAGGAAACATGGTAAAGAAAGAGAACCATGGGTTCAGAAACCCTTGCCTTTTCCTCCCAAACCATCCAAGAAAAAGGATGATGAGGATTTTGAGCGCTTTGCTAAAATGATTAGACCCATCTTTTTGCGTATGCGATTGACTGATATGCTCAAAATGAATCCTTATGCTAAATATATGAAAGATATTGTTACAAATAAAAGAAAGATACCGGAAGCTGAAATTTCCACCATGCTTGCTAATTATACTTTTAAGGGTGGAATACCAAAGAAACTTGGAGATCCAGGAGTACCTACTATACCATGCTCCATTAAGAGAAATTATGTTAAAACTGCTTTATGTGATCTTGGAGCCGGTGTTAGTGTTATGCCTCTCTCTTTATATCGTAGACTTGATTTGAATAAGTTGACACCTACTGAAATATCTTTGCAAATGGCTGATAAATCAACTGCTATACCTATCGGTATTTGTGAGGATGTGCCTGTTGTGGTTGCAAACGTTACTATTTTAACGGACTTTGTTATTCTTGATATCCCCGAGGATGAAAGTATGTCTATTATTCTTGGAAGACCTTTCCTTAATACTGCAGGGGCTGTTATTGATTGCAACAAAGGCAATGTCAGTTTTCATGTTAATGGTAATGAGCATACGGTACACTTTCCGAGGAAACAACCTCAAGTTCATAGTATCAACTCTATTGGAAAAATTCCATCGATTATATTTGGAGGTTTTGAATTTTGCTCTCCCTACTGTCAAGAAGAAATATGATATACTTATTATTGGGGATGTCCATATCCCCGTTGAGGTAACCTAGTGTTATTCGAAATTTCTCCGGTTCCATGTTAGTCGGAATGAGTTTGTTAAGAAGACCTGATCAACCTTGTTAGTGGATTCCTTCTGATGAGCATGAGATGGATGAAACTAGAAGCACAACCTTCTGTACCCTCTTTATATTTTCTGTTATTTAGTACAAATAAAGTAAAATAGTATTTTTCTGTCTGTTTCCTGATTTATCCGTGCAATATAAAAATATCCCGAAAATAAAATCCCTCAGAATGCCATGCCAATTTAATATGATTTTTTCGGGCATATTTGAGGATTTACTGTGCAAAAACTACAGTGGGGGGAGCTGCCACCTGGCCACGAGGGTGGAGGGCGCGCCCTACCCCCTGGGCGCGCCCCCTGCCTCGTGGGCCCATGGTGGCCCTCCTCCACTTATCCCTGCACCCATCTTCTTCCTCTGCCTCACACAAACCCGAAAAACCAACTCAAGCACGAGTTCCAGCCACTTTTGCTGTGATTTTCAATCTCCTTGCTCAAAGCACCTCTCGCAAAAATGCTTGGGGAGATTGTTCCTTGGTATGTGACTCCTCCATTGATCCAATTAGTTTTTGTTCTAGTGCTTTATTCTTTGCAAATTTGTGTTGCATAGGTGACCATGTTCTTGAGCTTGCATGTCAAATTTATATGGTTCCAAGTAGTTCTAATGCTTGATATAGGCTCTAGGCACTTGTAGGAGTAGTTGCTATCAATTTTATTGAAGTTGGTTCACTTTTGTTTGAAGTTACTAAAAATTTCAGATTATTTCAGAAAATAATGAAGAGACTTTTGAGGGCCTCGTCGAGCCGAAGCTCGAAGGAGAAACAAAAGTGAGAAGAGCAGAAGCACAAATTTAATTTGCCTCGTACCGTGGAGGTCCAGCCGTGTGAATGGCCTTCCGATGATTTCTTGAGGAGAGCCGGGATTTATGAGAATTTCTATCTATTAATTGAGAACGCCGGCCTCACCGACTTCCTCCGCGACCAACGTCATCAGTATCTCTTACTCACAAATACTTTTGTGCAAAAATTCTACTTTTTCCCTAAGAAATCAGCTCCATCAGTAGAGTTTCATTTATATGACGTTGTTAAGGAGATGCCATTAGCTGAATTTTGCGAGGTTTGCAAAATACCCTTTGAGGGCACCTTAGATGAACCACAACGTAATGAAGTGGAAGCATTTATTAACACTATCACTGTGGGAGAAACCAGGAAGGTTTCTGATGCAAGAATTACAAGCATACATGTAGCGACCCGACCCGAGTGGATCAAGTCTCTGTGCTCAGGTGTCATCCCTGGATCAGTAATGCTGACACCACACAGTACTTCGAAGGATTTATAACAGAGTAGCAATCACACACTTATTACTTTGTTGCCCAAAAGAGGACTTATTACAATAAATATGGCTTAAGGCCATCTAATAACGATAACAGCGGAAGACTTGGAAGATAAGTGAGTCCATCAACTCCAGCGGCATCACTGAGTATAGAACCACGACCTAAAGCACCTTACTGTCGTTCAAAAGTCTGCAACATGAAAGTTGCAGCCCGTAAACGGGTCAGCACATGGAATATGCTGGCAATGTAACACATAGAGAATAATGAATGATAAGCCTGTACTACATGCATATGTGGCTGGTGGAAAAGCTCTACGGTTACAGTTTTGCATAAAGCCAGTTTTTTTCCTACTACAAAGGAATAAATTTGTTTAACTATCATGGTGGTTGTTAAACATTGAGAATGGTTGACAGCATCCTCAATCCCAATTAAAAGTACTCATTAAAAACCCAACAATATTAATTAGAGTAACATGTTGAGATTCACATGATATTCAAGTACTAGATACTCAAGATGTCCATAACCGGGGACACGGCTAATCATGATTAGTTTATACACTCTGCAGAGGTTTATGACTTTTCCCCACAAGACTCGATCGCCTCCGCTTGGTTTCTCGCACTACATGGTGTTTGAGAGAGGGATGACCGAGACATAGTCTTTCGTAAGCATTTGCACCTTACGATGGGTAGACCGTACCACCTACAACCCCTACATCAGCTAGTCTACCACTGTAAGAGTTCACACGACTTAATCAACTATGCTAGAGCCCATAATGGCTTGTGGCTGCACACGGAAGTTACTAGCATGAATGATCTTATGATCCCTTTGAGCCCGGGTGGCGGTCCAAGAAAAACAGGCAAGTCTGATAGAAACCAGTGCCTCAATCCACCCAGATGTGTGTTTAAGTTGCCACCTTAGATAAACCATTAATAACAATCTCACATCTGTCATGGAATTCACTCACCCAATCCACGTCTACTAGCATAGTATAGCATAATAATCAAACGTAGAAGTAACTCCCAAGGTTTCATAAGTAAAACAGGTAATAGGTACTACCTCAATCTACTTCCCATCCCACAATTTATTTTAGATCCTAATCATGCAAGTGTTCGAGGATTGATCTAATGCATAAAAACTGGGTGGTAATAAAGGTATGATCAAGTGTTACTTGCCTTGCTGATGATCCGCGAAACCTAGAGATTCAAAGTAACAAGCGGCGCACTCCGGGTGATCTATCGCAGACAAACAACAAGCATACAATAAGTAATCATCTAATGCACGGGTAAATCTCGAATAAAAGATCTGACCAGAAAGTTCAACTTAAGAACCCTGGTTGCAAAAAAGAATCGAATCAAATAAAGCAACGAAAGTCAAACGACGAAAGAAAACAACTCGGTTCTAGCAAGTTGAAACTAAGTCAAATTTTACAGTAGCAAAACTTTGTTTAAGTTGATTAGTCGGAACGGCGGTTTCGAGATGAAACTCCAGGCGCTTGAATCACCTGATTCCGATAAACGAGCGAGAAGATAGACTAGAAAGAAAATCGGATCTGAAATCGCTATCAGAAAAATAGCGGAATAAATCCGATGAGAAAGAAAACGACGAACGGTTGAACGAACAGACGTTCATTAACCGAAGCAAACTGGTGATCACGTTCGTTAGGACGAACGTTCCGCTAACGCTATAAACAAAACCGAAAGAAAACCGCGAGAAAACCGATCTAGGGTTTCGAAAGAAAACCAAACGAAAAACCGATCTAGAAAACCGAACGGAAACCGAACGAAACCGAACGATTCTGAAAAACCAAACCAAGGAAAAGAAAAGGTGACGCGTGGGGCTAGTACCTCAAGAGGCGAGGGCTCCGGGCGGCGGCGGCGTGGATGGCGGCGGCGGCACTTGGCGGCGGCGATGTAGGGCGGCGGCGGTGTGTAGGGCGGCGCTATTGCTGGAGGAGGAGAGGAGAGGAGAGGTGTTGGTTTGATGTGTTAGAGGGGGGTGCTTGAGTATTTATATTGGGGAGGGAGGGTTTTTGCTTGGAGTAGGGACAAGAATTAGAGTAGGATTAGGAATCCTAGGAATAAAAACGGAATAACGAAACGGGTCCAAATTCTACTAGGATTTGTAAAAGAAAAGGAAACCGGGCTCCTCGCTCCTGGTGCGGCGCTGCTAGCGATGGCCTTGGCCTCTGGCCGGCGGGTGGCTTACGGCTTGGGCCTTTGGCCCAAGGCGCTGCAACTCTCTTTTTTTTTTCGGTTTCACAAGAAAAAAATACAGAGAAAAAAATCTAAATGAACTCCAAAATTAATAAAGTAAACTTTCCCCGACTCCTAAAAATGAGTCGACAAAATGAACTTTTACTCGGGGCCTAAAATGCAATTTTTGAAAACACGCATTTTTCCCTAAGGCAAATAAACTTCGAGAAAAATCCAAAATTTGATTTATTTATTAAATCTTCATTTTTCCTAAATTTTGGGAAAGTCATATTATTCCCTCTCTTATTTTTGATATTGGAAAAATTATTTGAAGATAAAATAAATAAATCCAATGATCCTCTTTTCATAGTTTTGAGAGAACTCAAATACGAAAATTTCGAAATCTACAACTCTCTCCGAGGGTCCTTGAGTTGCGTGAAATTTCTAGGATCAACAAAATGCAAGAAAATATGATATGCATGATGATCTAATGTATAACATTCCAAATTGAAAATTTGGGATGTTACAAACCTACCCCCCTTAAGATGAATCTCGCCCTCGAGATTCGGGTTGGCTAGAAAATAGGTGAGGGTGGTCCTTGAGCAAATCTTCTTCTCTTTCCCAGGTGGCTTCATCCTCAGTGTGGTGGCTCCACGGAACGTTGCAAAACTTGATAACTTTGCTGCGAGTAACTCTGCTGGCATATTCGAGAATCCTGACTGGTTTCTCCTCATATGTTAAATCATCCTTCAACTGAATTGCTTCAAGTGGCATTTGTATCTCTTAGCGGTACTTCCGCCATCTCGGCGTGACATTTCTTCAGTGAGAAACATGGAACACGCCATGAACTCCTGACAGTCCTTCCGTAATTCCAGCTTATAAGCAACTTCTCCCATGCGTTGCAAGATCCTATACGGTCCAACGAAACGTGGTGCTAACTTTCCTTTAACTCCAAATCGCTTAACTCCTCGAAGTGGGGATACTCTAAGATAAACTCTGTCTCCAACTTCATATTCTATCGCCTTGCGTTTTGAATCCGCATAGCTTTTCTCATGCGGACTGGGCTACCTTGAGCCTATCGCGAATCAACTTAACCTTCTGTTCAGACTCCTTGATCAAATCTGGTCCAAACAACTGACGGTCTCCAACTTCGTCCCATGATAACGGTGTCCTGCACCTCCTTCCGTACATAGCCTCGAAGGTGCCATCTTCAAGCTGGTTTGGTAATCTGTTGTTATAAGAAAACTCTGCATACGGCAAGTTATCATCCCAACTAGATCCATAATCTAGTGCACAAGCTCTCGGCATATCCTCCAAAATCTGATTGACTCTCTCGGTCATCCATCGGTCTGTGGGTGGAAAGTTGTATCAATTCCAGCCTGGTTCCCAATGTTTCGTGTAACCGATTCCAAAACTTTGAGGTAAATTGGGTTCCTCTATCGACGATACTCCTCGAACTCCGTGCAAACACACAATTCTGGTCATGTATATCTTTGCCAACTTAGCACTGCTATAGGTAGTCTTGATCGAATGAAATGAGCTACCTTCGTCAAGCGGTCGACTATAACCCAAATCGAGTCATAGCCTGGACGAGTCTTTGGCAAACCCGTGATGAAATCCATGCCTAGTTTATCCCACTTCCATTCGGGTATTGGCAATGGCTGCAACAATCCTGCTGGCTTCTGATGTTCTGCCTTCACTGTTTGACATACATCACAAACTGCTACATACTCTGCAATATCCTTCTTCATTCCGTCCACCGAATGTTTCCTTCAAATCTAAATACATCTTGGTATTTCTGGGTGAATCGAATAGGGTGAATCATGTGCCTCTTGCAGAATCAACTTCCGATCTCCGGTCATTTGGCACATAAACACGGTCCTCAAACCATAGGGTATCGTGCTCATCCTCACGAAATCCCTTTGCTTTTCCTTCGCCATTTTCTTCTTTATATCCACAATCTCTTTGTCCCTTTTCCGAGCTTCCTGATTTTATCCATCAAGGTAGACTGAATCTCCAATGCTGCTACGTAGCCTCTCGGAACTATTTCCAAACATAGCTCACGAAGATCTTCGCTAGCTCCTTTGGTATTTCTCCGTCAATAGCGTATTGACATGGCTCTTACGGCTCAATGCGTCTAGCTACTACATTAGCCTTTCGGGATGATAATGCAAACTCATATCATAATCCTTGATGAGTTCCAACCATCTCCTTTGTCTAAGGTTTAACTCCTTCTGCGTGAAAATGTACTTCAAACTCTTGTGATCCGTGTATACCTCACAATGATTTCCAATGAGAAAATGTCTCCATGTCTTCAATGCATGCACAACGGCTGCTAACTCCAAATCATGTGTGGCATAATTCAACTCATGAGGCTTAAGCTGTCGTGAAGCATACGAAACTACTTTTCCTTCCTGCATAAGCACTGCTCCAAGTCCTCGACGTGAAGCGTCGCAATACACCTCATAATCCTTGGTCTGATCTGGCAAAATTAACACTGGTGAGGTAACCAATCTTTTCTTCAACTCCTGAAAACTTGCCTCACAATCCTCAGTCCATATGAACTTGGTATCCTTTTTCAGCAATTCCGTCATAGGCTTTGCAATCCTTGAGAAATTCTCAATGAATCTTCGGTAGTATCCTGCGAGTCCAAGGAAACTCGGATCTCTCAACTGTCGTTGGTGCTTCCCATTTGGTTACGGTCTCAACCTTCGTGGGGTCAACTGCTATCCCTTCCCGGATATAACATGTCCAAGAAATCCAACTTCCTTTAGCCAAAACTCACATTTGCTGAACTTGGCATATAACTCGATGTTCCTCGCCTCTCAAAACCAATCGCAAATGTTCCTTATGTTCTTCTTCATTCTTCGAGAAACCAAAATATCATCTATGAACACCACGATTTAACTTATCCAAAACTCCATAAACACTTTGTTCATCAGGTTCATGAAATAGGTTGGCGTTAGTCAGTCCAAATGACATAACGGTATATTCATACAGTCCATATCTCGTGGTAAATGCTGTCTTAGGTATGTCCTGCTCCCGAATCTTCAATCGATGGTACCACGATCGCAAATCGATCTTGGAAAACACTTTAGCTCCTTGCAAACGATCAAACAGATCATTTATCATAGGTAGTGGGTACTTGTTCTTGATCGTTACTTGATTTAAACCACGATAGTCTACAACCATCCTTAATGATCCGTCCTTCTTCTCTACTAAAAGTACGGGTGATCCCCAAGGCGAAGAACTTGGGCGATATAACCTTTATCCATTAGCTCCTTAATCGCTTCTTGATTTCCGCCAAATCCTGTATGGGGCATCCTGTATGGTCGCTCGATATTGGGCCTGCACGCAAAAGCTCTATCAAAACTCAATGTCTCTATCCGTGGCATTCACGGCAACTCTTCCGAAATACATCGTGGAAATCCTTACCACCGGTACTTCTTCCCGCACAACTCCGATAAGGAATTTACTTGTGCTCTCCTCGCTCATGCCGTGATACATACTTGATTCTCCTCCTTCGGGGTGGTAAGCAAAATTGACTTAGTGGCGCAATCTATGTTCCTCCATACTTGATAACCAATCCATGCCTAATATCACATCCAATCCTTGGGATTCCGAACTATTAGGTCCGAGGGAAAACATAGTGTCCAATCCTTAATGGCAATCGATCACACCATATACTAGCCATGTATTCTGCTCCGGTGAGGTTACTAGCATGGGTGACCTAAGGGCTTGGGTTGGTAATTTGTACTTATCCACAAATCCCTTGATATGTATGAATGTGATGCACCAAGATCGAAAAGAACTAGTGCAGTAAATGACTTAACCAAAACTTACCGATTCTTGATCGGGCTGATCTTCAACCTCCTCCACGGTAACGTGGTTCACTTGTCCTTTATTGAAAGGGTTTGGCTTCTTTCCGAGTTTCCATTTCCACCTTGGCCTTGGGACATTCATTTGCATAATGTCCATTCTTGGAACATTTGTAACAGTGACATGACTCAAGTCTTTCTTGGTTGGGGTTGATGGTGTGGTCCGTTCGGCCGTTGCTTCCTCCATTCCCATTTCCATTTTGTGGCCATTATGGTTGTGCGAACTACCTCCTCCATGGGTATGCTGAAACTGAACTCCTGCTTAGGGGTATAACGGGCTTCATTGGCTCCAGAGTTATACTTCCCTGCCCATACTTCCTCTTGCGGTTCTCAATTTGCTGCTGCTTTCCTTCAATCATGAGGGCACGGTCTACCAACTCGTGGTAGTTATTGAAACTTGCTACCATCAACTGCATGCTTAATTCATCATTCAATCCTTCCGAAACTTCTCCCGCTTAGCTGCATCCGTAGCAACGCTATCCGGGGCATAACGTGCTAACTTACTAAAATCATCCACATATTGCCAACAGTCCTTCCTCCTTGGCGTAAGTTGCGAAACTCACGCTTCTTCATGGCCATAGCTCCTGCCGAGACATGGGCAGTCGGAAAGCTTGTTGAAACTGATCCCATGTGACAAAGTCTCAGGGTAAGTGGCTGTAAAATTCTCCCACCATGCTGCTGCGGGTCCTTCAAGCTGGTGTGCAGCAAACTTCACCTTTTCTCCATCTCAGACATTCTGCAGTGGTCAACTCCTCCCTACCTTACGGAGCCAATCATCTGCTACTATCGGCTCGGTGCTCTTTGAAAACACCGTGGGTTCAGCCTTAAGAAACGTGTCAAGTGATCTGCAGTGGTGGTGGCGGTGGGTTGTTGTTGTTGCCTTGGTTCTGTACCAATGTTTGGATCAAAGTGTTCTGCTTTGGATCAACTGGGTGATCTCTGGCGGAAAACAAACCCGGGTCGCGTCTCGGGGCATCGATGGGTTTAGAAAAGATGAGAAATTAAGAAATAGAGTGAGGTCTAAGGAGAAACACTACCCAAATGTATATGAGCAAATGCACACAAAATCACTTCATTCAATTCAAACAAAGGGCTTACAATGATCTAACTATCGCAAAAGTGCGTGTACTATGATGTTACATGGAGGTAATACTACTAATGTGTGGGGGTCATCTACTAATTTGAACCGGTGGAAGACTCCATTATGTCTGCTCCAGCTTCGTCTTCAAAGTCGGGTTCACTTGGATCCGAATCGGTGTCGTCGATGATGATGTAGTTGCTCGGACAGCCGATGTACTTGTCTTCATTCTTGAGCGCCAATTTCTTCTTGAGTTCTTCAATCTCATACTTAAGATCGTTATTGTGTCTTGCTACATCTACGATCTCGTCCATGTAGTCCTTATGTGTAGACTTTAGTTCTTCTTCAAGTTCGATGATCCTTCCCTTCGCATCCTTCAATTCGATCATATCATTGCACATCTGGTTCTCCTGCGCCGAATGTGCTGGTTTAACTCTGGATGAAAGCTGCAATGGATCTATCCTTCTTGGTGCCGACTATCTCCCATTGTTCATCTCGGCGTCCGCAAATCTGATAGATGGTGTCCTTGAGGTCTTTTGGTAAACTTCTCCAATGCGCCCCATGGTGATATGAGCTGCCATGCTCTTTCCTGCACTCGAGGTTGGTGCAATCGAAAACACTATCTATAGGCTTGGTGATTGGGGCGAATGTCCTTCCTTAACGTGAGCTTGAATCTTCCAGCGCTCTTCTTCAGCAGAGTGGCGTTGAAAGTCCCGTGAAACTTGGTAGTCCAATGTTCGTACTTGGTGACTTCCTTCAAGTGAAATTCAAAAGGTGTGCCTTCATCTGGTTGGGCGACTTTATCTTCCGTCCTTCATCCTAAAAGAGTAGAAAAGATGAGGAGTTAGAAAATGGGAAGAGAGTAGTGATCTATGGTTTTAACTTAGTGGTCGTGTCCTACACCATCGGTGTGCTCGATACCATCTCAGAGCGACCCGACCGAGTGGATCAAGTCTCGTGCTCGGTGTCATCCTGGATCAAGAATGCCGACACCACACAAGATTGAAGGATTTATAACAGAGTAGCAATCACACACTTATTACATCGCTGCCCAAAAGAGGACTTATGACAATAAATATGGCTTAAGGCCATCTAATAACGATAACAGCGGAAGACTTGGAAGATAAGTGAGTCCATCAACTCCAGCGCATCATCGAGTATAGAACCACGACCTAAAGCACCTTACTGTCGTTCGAAAAGTCTGCAACATGAAAGTTGCAGCCAAAACGGGTCAGCACATGGAATATGCCGCAATGTAACACATAGAGAATAATGAATGATAAGCCTGTACTACATGCATATGTGGCTGGTGGAAAAGCTCTCTGATTACTGCTTTTGCATAAAGCCAGTTTTTCCCTATCGCAAAGGAATAAATTTGTTTAACTATCATGGTGGTTGTTAAACATTGAGAATGGTTGACAAGATCCTCAATCCCAATTAAAAGTACTCATTAAAACCCAACAATATTAATTAGAGTAACATGTTGAGATTCACATGATATTCAAGTACTAGATACTCAAGATGTCCATAACCGGGACACGGCTAATCATGATTAGTTTATACACTCTGCAGAGGTTTATGACTTTTCCCCACAAGACTCGATCGCCTCCATTTGGTTTCTCGCACTACATGGTGTTTGAGAGACGGATGACCGAGACATAGTCTTTCAGAAGCATTTGCACCTTACGATGGGTAGACTGTACCACCTACAACCCCTACATCAGCTAGTCTACCACTGTAAGAGTTCACACGACTTAATCAACTATGCCAGAGCCCATAATGGCTTGTGGCTGCACACAGAAGTTACTAGCATGAATGATCTTATGATCCCTTTGAGCCTGGGTGGCGGTCCGAAGAAAAACAGGCAAGTCCTGATAGAAACCAGGTGCCTCAATCCACCCAGATGTGTGTTTAAGTTGCCACTTTAGATAAACCATTAATAACAATCTCACATCTGTCATGGAATTCACTCACCCAATCCACGTCTACTAGCATAGCATAGCATAATAATCAAACATAGAAGTAACTCCCAAGGTTTCATAAGTAAAACAGGTAATAGGTACTACCTCAATCTACTTCCCATCCCACAATTTATTTTAGATCCTAATCATGCAAGTGTTCGAGGATTGATCTAATGCATAAAAACTGGGTGGTAGTAAAGGTATGATCAAGTGTTACTTGCCTTGCTGATGATCCGCGAAACCTAGAGATTCGAAGTAACAAGCGGCGCACTCCGGGTGATCTATCGCAGACAAACAACAAGCATACAATAAGTACTCATCTAATGCACGGGTAAATCTCGAATAAAAGATCTGACCAGAAAGTTCAACTTAAGAACCCTGGTTGCAAAAAGAATCGAATCAAATAAAGCAACGAAAGTCAAACGACGAAAGAAAACAACTCGGTTCTAGCAAGTTGAAACTAAGTCAAATTTTACAGTAGCAAAACTTTGTTTAAGTTGATTAGTCGGAACGGCGGTTTCGAGATGAAACTCCAGGCGCTTGAATCACCTGATTCCGATAAACGAGCGAGAAGATAGACTAGAAAGAAAATCGGATCTGAAATCGCTATCAGAAAAATAGCGGAATAAATCCGATGAGAAAGAAAACGATGAACGGTTGAACGAACGGACGTTCATTAACCGAAGCAAACCGGTGATCACGTTCGTTAGGACGAACGGTCCGGCGAACGCTTGCTAAACAAAACCGGAAAGAAAAACCAGCGAGAAAAACCGATCTAGGGTTTCGGAAAGAAAACCGAAACGAAAAACCGATCTAGAAAACCGGAACGGAAACCGGACGATTTACGAAAAACCGAACCGAGGAAAAGAAAAGGTGATGCGGCGCGGGGCTAGTACCTCGAAGAGGCGAGGGGCTCCGGCGGCGGCGGCGTTGGGTGGCGGCGGCGGTGTAGGGCGGCGCTGCTGCTGCTGCGGAGGAGAGGAGAGGAGAGGTGTTGGTTTGATGTGTTAGAGGGGGGGTGCTTGGGTATTTATATTAGGGAGGGGAGGGTTTTTGCTTGGAGTAGGGGACAAGAATTAGAGTAGGATTAGGAATCCTAGGAATAAAAACGGAATAACGAAACGGGTCCAAATCCTACTAGGATTTGTAAAAGAAAAGGAAACCGGGGCGGCTCCTGGCTCCTCGGTGCGGGCGCTAGCGATGGCCTTGGCCTCTGGCCGGCCGGGTTGGCTTACGGCTTGGGCCTTTGGCCCAAGGCGCTGTGCTCTTTTTTTTCGGTTTAGCAAGCAGAAAAATACAGAGAAAAAAATCTAAATGAACTCCAAAATTAATAAAGAAACTTTCCCGACTCCTAAAATGAGTCGACAAAATGAACTTTTACTCGGGGCCTAAAATGCAATTTTTGAAAACACGATTTTTCCCTAAGGCAAATAAACTCCGAGAAAATCCAAAATTTGATTTATTTATTAAATCTTCATTTTCCTAAATTTTGGGAAAGTCATATTATTCCCTCTCTTATTTTTGATATTGGAAATATTATTTGAAGATAAAATAAATAAATCCAATGATCCTCTTTTCATAGTTTTGAGAGAACTCAAATACGAAAATTTCGAAATCTACAACTCTCTCCGAGGGTCCTTGAGTTGCGTGAAATTTCTAGGATCAACAAAATGCAAGAAAATATGATATGCATGATGATCTAATGTATAACATTCCAAATTTAAAATTTGGGATGTTACAATACATTTTCCTGTTTTACGCTACTTTGCTTTATTTGCTAGTCGTTGCTTGATTGGTCGCGGAAACTGTGGAAACCTTAGTGTTCCTGATATTATCATTTTGTTCCATGGTTTATACCGCAATAACTCTGTTAGTATGGGTGGAATTGTTGCTAGACGGTTAAGTCTGAACCGTACTAAGGGCCCCATCTTTGGAGGCATTTATGCTTCACGCCTAGCTGAATATTTTGATATACCTATTAGGCATTTGGAGAAAGAAGAAACATCGCTGCCCCGTGCTTATTTAGATTATAAGAGTATGCTAGCGCATGACTTTCTTGTTAAGAGTCGTGAAGGGGAGCTCAAATATAAATTGTACTTTGATAAACATCACCCTGAGACTATTACTTTGCCTGCTCATTCTTTGTTTAACTTGTCTGCAGGTCCTCACATCGTTCCGTGGGAGGCCGTTCAAGCCTATCGGAATCCTGCAGCAGCCCCGGAACCGGAACCACAAGATGAGCCTCCACGACAGTCTGTTTATTCTTGGGATCCTAAGGCGGTTGCCAGCCAGTGGCAGTCAGATTCCTCTTCATCACAGTATGATCCCAACTATTCTTCATCGCAGTATGACCCCATCTACACCTACGGGTATCCGCCAGGCTATCCCTGGCAATAGACCAACTTAGGCCAAAAGCCTAAGCTTGGGGGAGTACGTACTTCTCACCGACATTACATTTATGTTCACACACACTCATTGCTAGATGTCGGTGCTCATACTCTTTCACTGCAATATCCATGCTAGTTTATTTTCTTTTTCCTGCTTTCTTCTTATGTGTTTAATAAACCTTAGAAAACCCAAAAAATTTAGTACTAGTTTATTTTTCCTGCTGTAGTAATAATTAAAAAGAAAACCCAAAAATATTTCCCATTCTTCTTTTGCTTGTTGGGAGCTTTCCCGTGTAAATAGCTTTTATTTCTTTTCTTTTCTTTGGGGGTCAATAGGAGAAGACCATAATTAAATTGTTGAAGTGGCTCTTATATGCATCATTGTTGATTTAACCAAGAGCCCATATTGCATTGTCTTCTCCTGTTTATTGAATGCTTGCAGATTCCAGCTTAGTCCAATGCACGTGCACTCTTATTATTATTCACATCGTTCGGTCGTGCAAGTGAAAGGCAATTATGATGATATATGATGGACTGACTGAGATGAGAAAAGCTGGTATGAACTCGACCTCTTTTGTTTTTGTAAATATGATGAGTTCATCGTTCTTGATTCAGCTTATTATGAATAAACATGTTTGCAATGACAATTAGAGATCATAGTTGCTTGCGCCATGCTTGATTAGCTACGAGTTATAATGGTTTACCTTGCGTGCCAACATGCTATTAAAATGGTTGTGATGTGGTATGATGGAGTGGTATCCTCCTTTCAATGATTTAAGTGACTTGACTTGGCACATGTTCACGCATGTAGTTGAAACAAATCAACATAGCCTTCAAGATATTTATGTTCATGGTGGATTATATCCTACTCATGCTTGTATTCAATGTTTATTAATTTTAATGCATGTTCATGACTGTTGTCGCTCTCTAGTTGGTCGCTTCCCAGTCTTTTGCTAGCCTTCACTTGTACTAAGCGGGAATACTGCTTGTGCATCCAATCTCTTAAACCCCAAAGTTATTCCATATGAGTCCACTATACCTTCCTATATGCGGTATCTACCTGCCGTTCCAAGTAAATTTGTATGTGCCAAACTCTAAACCTTCAAATAAACATTATGTTTTGCATGCTCGAATAGCTCATATATCAACTAGGGCTGCTCTTATCTTCCGTGTTAGGCGGGTTATTCTGAAGAGGAGTGGACTCCGCTCCTCACTCACGAGAAAACGGCTAGTCACCGGGATGCCCAGTCCCATGCTTTATGCAAACTAAATCAAAATAATTGCAAACAAAACTCCCCCTGGGACCCGTTGAATGTTGGAGGCACTCGTTGTTTCGAGCAAGCCATGGATTGATGCTTGTGGAGGAGGGGCAGTATAAACTTTACCATTCTGTTTGGGAACCGCCTATAATTTGTTTAGCATGGAAGATATCGTCATCTCTTAGTAGTTATGTTGACAATGAAAGTATGCCGCTCAAAATATAATTTATCTCTATTTCAAAACCGAGCTCTGACACCTCTACAAATCCCTGCTTCCCTCTGCGAAGGGCTTATCTATATACTTTTATGTTGAGTCATCACCCTCTTATTAAAAGCACTAGCTGGAGAGCACAACTGTCATTTGCATTCATTACTGTTAATTTATATCGGGTATGACTATGATTGGATCTCTTTTACCATGAATTACAATGTTTAGTCAGTCCTTGATCTTTGAAGGTGCTCTGCATTTATGTTTTGCGGTCTCAGAAAGGGCTAGCGAGATACCATCTTGTTATATCATATTATGATTATTTTAAGAAAGTGTTGTCATCCGAGATTTATTATTATGGCTTGCTAGCTGATTATGTTATTGATATGAGTAAACATGAGACCTAGGAGTTATTGCAAATGTGGTTAGTTATGATCTTTGCTGAAAACTTGAATGCTGGCTTGACATAGGTACAACAACAAGAGCAAACAGAGTTTGTAAAAGTTTTTCTTTTTCTCTTTCAGTTTGTCAACTGAATTGCTTGAGGACAAGCAAGGGTTACGCTTGGGGGAGTTGATACGTCTCCGTCGTATCTACTTTTCAAAACACTTTTGCCCTTGTTTTGGACTCTAACTTTTATGATTTGAATGGAACTAACCCGGATTGACGCTGTTTTCAGCAGAATTGCCATGATGTTGTTTTATGTGCAGAAAACAAAAGTTCTCGGAATGACCTGAAACTCCACGGAATATCTTAGAATAAATAATAAAAATCTCGCTAAGATGAAGACCAGGGGCCCACACCCTGTCCACGAGGTGGGGCGCCCCCCGGGCGCGCCTCACCTCGTGGGCCCCGACACCCTCCGACGCCAACTCCAACTCCATATATTGGCTTTGGGGAGAAAAAAAATCAGAGAGAAGAAATCATCGCGTTTTATGATATGGAGCCGCCGCCAAGCCCTAATCACTCTCGGGAGGGCTGATCTGGAGTCCGTTCGGGGCTCCAGAGAGGGGGATTCGTCGCCGTCGTCATCATCAACCATCCTCTATCACCAATTTCATGATGCTCACCGTCGTGCGTGAGTAATTCCATCGTAGGCTTGCTGGACGGTGATGGGTTGGATGAGATTTATCATGTAATCAAGTTAGTTTTGTTAGGGTTTGATCCCTAGTATCCACTACGTTCTGAGATTGATGTTGCTATGACTTTGGTATGCTTAATGCTTGTCACTAGGGCCCGAGTGCCATGAATTCAGATCTGAACCTATTATGTTTTCATGAATATATGTGTGTTCTTGATCCTATCTTGCAAGTCTATAGTCACCTATTATGTGTTATGATCCGACAACCCCGAAGTGACAATAATCGGGATACTTCTCGGTGATGACCATAGTTAGAGGAGTTCATGTATTCACTATGTGCTAATGCTTTGTTCCGGTTCTCTATTAAAAGGAGGCCTTAATATCCCTTAGTTTCCAATAGGAACCCGCTGCCACGGGAGGGTAGGACAAAATATGTCATGCAAGTTCTTTTTCCATAAGCACGTAAGACTATTTACGAAATACATGCCTACATTACATTGATGAATTGGAGCTAGTTCTGTGTCACCCTATGTTATGACTGTTACATGACGAACCGCATCCGGCATAATTATCCATCACTAATCCGGTGCCTATGAGTTTTCCATATACTGGTTCTCTCTTATTTACTTTTCTGTTGCTACTGTTACAATCACTACAAAATACCAAAAACATTACTTCTGCTGTCTTTACTTTTGTTACCGTTACCACCACTATCATATTACTTTGCTACTAAACACTTTGCTGCAGATACTAAGTTTCCAGGTGTGGTTGAATTGACAACTCAGCTGCTAATACTTGAGAATATTCTTTGGCTCCCCTTGTGTCGAACAATAAATTTGGCTTGAATATTGTACCCTAGAAAGGTGTTGCGATCCCCTATACTTGTGGGTTATCAGTTGCATTGGAGACACAGTCGTCTTTGACGTTGGTGCAATTTTATCACACAATTGGCTATGAACCAAATGTTTCCTCGAAGAAGGATCGATGTTGGCACTAAGAGCATAAGTTTTGTGTTGATTTCTAAGCCTTCTCACAACTTTGTCTCCAGCTCCCCTGTAATTTTATTTGTCCAGCTATTAACTTTGATTTAAAAAATGGTGTGGACTAAAACCCGGATGGACGAGTAGCCTCCATTTTTATTTACTCCGATATTAGATTTGACTGAAGTCAAACTTTGTAATACTCTCAAACCTTTCCGATAATTGAAATTAAAATTCTTTATTTGTACACACTCTCACACGTTTCCGATAATTTGGCGCATGTGTGGTTGTTCACTTAAGGGAGGGTAGTGTACCACACGTGAAGGACAGGAACTGCGACCAGGACGCGTGGGCGTGGATCGTTAGTTCATCGGAAGTAGTACTAGTTTTCTTCACTGTACATTAAATAAAGAGTTTCGTTTCGTACTTACACAATTTAAAACGATTGTTATGGAGAGAATAAGAAAACCACTCCACTATATATTAGTCGTATACACACGAGAGTACTATATGGACGCAGCTTCATTGACTTAGTGCACCTGCCTTTGGGTTTATGACAGGTGGGCGCAAAATGTGGCTGGCTCACCTGTCATACAACCAAAAGCAGATGCAGTGAAGGCACCGGAGCTCAGTCCATACTACATTAGTATATATATAAGCGGGAGCCTCAGCGCTTGTTCGCTAGGGTTTGCACTCTCCACACGCTCGCCGCAATACATATATGTTACACGCTGGAGGCTCAGCGTTCATTTGCTAGGGTTTGCTATATTCACAGTCTCTCACCCTCTCTTCACCAGATCTAAACAAGACTGCGTTGGCCTCTTGTCTCTCTCTCCCCCCTCATAGCTGGTGAAGGAGGCGTCCGTATCCCGTCGCACCGGGAAGGGGAGGAGGTGCAGCGTTAACTCTATCGCCTTCGGCGAGGGAGGCAATCCACTACCGGTTGCGATGTTCTCTTTCACCCAGCGCCTGTGCGGGAGGGCCACCGACCCCTTCTTCCTCGCAGCCATACATAGTGTGGGCAGATCCGGCCTCCCGCCGCACGCCTTGCCACATCTCGACGACCCTAAGGTATAAGTTTCTTTGAAACCATCGTTGCTCTAGCTGCATGTGGATCTTTTTCGATCTGTAGTCGAATCTAGGTCTTGGTTCAAAGAGGAAAGAAAGGTGCGGTGGGGTGGAGCATGAATCTAGGACATGGTTCAATGAGGAAAGGAGGGAGGAAAAGTAGTACAGACTAGCTATCCAGCCGCTTTGTTGGTCGAAAAGGGAAAAAGGGGGTAACCCAGTACACACATTTGTAAGGAACCGATATCTTTGTTGAAAAGGGAAAGAAACTGGGGGGTCGGGTAGTTTGTGCAGGACTAGATTTGCTGCCCTCACATAAGAAAAAAGTTCAAAGAGAACAAATATGGGACCAACACAGATATGCTACTTGGCTACATACTCTGCATCACCCATTTATACGTGTGGACACACATGGTGCTAGCATGTCCCATACAACTATTTTGCTGTTGTTAATCTAAGATGTCACCGGAAAATTGAAGCAATGCCACTTTTAAAAGTAAATTACATTTTTTAACGAATGTTGTTTCAAGAGAATGTCTCTGTTAATATGAATCAATGCAACTGTTTTAGAAATGCTACTATCCTACTTTGTTTTCCATCCAAGATAAGTTAGATGCTTCTTTCTATCACCGTTTGTTTCATCCTCCTTTATCAGCAAGTAATTGTTTCCTTTTTTGCCTCTGTTAAAACAGGGTATCGATTCAACTTGTTGCTATTGCGACATTTTGCTTCGCTACTCGAAACACTTATGTTTTAAGAGTGTTTTGTGCAGTTCAACTTGAATGTCACACCGGTAACTTTGCTTAATTTTGGTGGAACTGCACAAAAGGAGATTGAGATTTGTTTCCAGTCTTCGTGGCGAGTTGTTTCAAATCTTGGTCTCAACCACATGATGTGCAGTGTGCTTTGAGATGTTGTGCTACTTGTTTTGGTACTGTTTAAAAAAATGTTGAATTGAAGCTATTGTATTGCTGTCTTTTCCCATTAAGTAGTGAACAAAAAAGGGACCAACCCAGACATGATGCTTGTTGCTTTGTTACAACAAATTCAGCATCACCCCTTTATAAGCCAAGAATTGATGCCACTCTCGTAATTAACTCTGAATCTTATTTCAAAACTGCAACACTTGTTAGGGATTGGCGGGATTACCATTTTGTGGCGCATGTTTCATCCTCCTTTATTAGCCAGTAATTGATTCCTTTTTTGCCTCTGTTTATTCAACTTGTTGCTATTGCGACATTTTGCTTCGCTACGCGAAACACTTTGCTTGATTTCAGTGCAACTGCACAAAACGAGATTGGATTTCCTATTCGTGTTGGCAGATTCGTATTTTATCCTGGTGTTCTTATGAAAGGTCAAGACAGCCTTCATCCACATGATTGTGCAAAGGTGCTTTGAGATGTTGTGCTACTTGTATTGGTACTGTTTTAAATAAATGTTGAATTGAAGCTATTGTATTGTTGTCTTTTCCCATTAAGTAGTGAACAAAATGGGACCAACCTGACATGATGCTTGTTGCTTTGTTACAAAAACTCTGCATCACCCCTTTATAAGTAGATGGAAGCACATATTGTTGTTGCACCCACTCTCCCTGGAACTGTTTATGCTTTTCGTTAATCTAATGCCATTGGTAAAATTAAGCAATGCCACTCTCGAATTAATTAACTACTGAATCTTAGTTCAAAACTGCAACACTTGTTAGGAATGGTACTATCCTGCTTTGTAGTTCTTTCTACATGTTTAACCAAGGTGTTGTTAAGATAATGTCTCTGTTAAAATGAATCAGTTGCATTGTTTTAGGAATGGTACTTTTCTGCTTTGTCGTTCTTTATACATGTTGAAACAAGGCATTGTTAAGATAATGTCTCAGTCAATATGAATGAATCACACTGATGGAGAATTGCTACTCTCCTGCATTGTTTCCCATTAAGACAAGCCATCAACCATTATTTCTCAGTAATTATTTCCCTTATACCTATTGTTGCTTACAGGGATATCAAAATTAAAGCTCGGTTTTATTCCGACTTCGATTTTAGTTGAACTGCACAAAAGGAGTCAATGTGTCCAAGGCAAACTGCTGCTTTACTGGGTCCAGTTGGTTGTTCTACTTTGCAGAAAGAAGCAGTCACTGTTTGCGGTACATTACAGAAGGAATGACCGGGAAGCTTTACAAAGTATTATTAGACACCGGTGACATGACTAGTCTGCAGAGACCATTGGCAATTTAACAACACGTGGAGTGCCCTGGGCAAAAAGTGCCCAAACAAGTACAAGAAGCTACGACATGACTCCACGATCATAGGCATTACATATTTTGAATGGGAAAAGCTTGTCAAAGTTTAATCATTGATGTTAGCAAGAAGACGTTAGTTTAATATATTGGAATTGGAAAACCTTGTCAAAATTTGCTCATTGATGTTAGCCAGAAGACATGCATTTGATAGTTTTGAGTGGGACGCCCTTGCTATGAGCAGCGTCTAGTGTTTTTTCCTATTCCTGTGTTCAGTTTAGAAGTAAATAGTTACTCTGCTAAGATATTCATGTGTTAAGAGTTTGTTCTGAATATTGTCTATGTAATGCCAGGCCTTGTGTTTGATTGCAAAGTTGAGCTTGGAATGTTGTGGCATGCGGCATCACGAGCTGTTCACCGTGCCTCCTGAGAATAATGCTTCGTATTGTTTTGCATGTCGATCTAATGCCAGTGATTTGCTTGTTAAGAAGATCATCCTCTTCTGTTGTTTCCGTGCGTAAGAAGTTCATCGTCTGATGTTTCATTCATAGCCTATACGACATGTCGGGTAGGTTAGACGTGAAACCATATGATCTTCCGACCAACTCATGATATTAGGCCGTGATTGGATCTTCGTTTTCCAACCAAAACCGCTTGTAAGACTGACACTTGTAAATTAAAGCAGATGGTCTCGGGCGAAGGCGCTTGGTTGGTCGATTTCGACTAGTAAAATATCGGAAGTACTTCACACACGATAAAAACGATGAACGACACTCGGACGATTGCTAATCCGGCTGTTAGCTGTTGTTTCAGCCTTGCCCATGGATGGCATGATACGCACGTCGTGCATGTATCGTCTGGTAATGTTGTCCATATAGCAGTGCTCGTAAAATATACACTGGTCTCTCAAATTACACGCGTAACCCGCCGGTTTTACTTACAGACCTCGGGCCCTCGGTTTCATTACACCTGTATTTTACGCGTTGTTTCCAATGACGAGTAAATTACACTTGTATGTTAATACAGGTTTGAAATAAACCAGAGCTCCCAAGCACGGCCTTACCGTTTCATGCCTTTTCAGTTTCTCGAAGGTGCTCATAGGTGTCTGATGATCCTGGCTTCCTGAATGAGCAGCTGGCACTGTATCAGACCTCCATAGGGCCCGCGAGGCCCTCTCCGTTGTCCTTCGAGTTGTTGCGCTCGCTATGGCGCCGAGCATTGTTAACATGGTCAACGAACATGAGGATTCAGGAGATGACTTTATTTTGACTGGATGACACTAGGGACCCACTAGGGCCATAGCCGTACGTCGGCAAGTGCCTCCTTATTATGTACAACTATATTTTTTTCGCTTTCTCTTGGTTTCCTGACATCACGGTCCCACACCATTGTCAACCTATGTAGTCAATATAAACGAGAGAATTGCACAAGGTGCGGCCAACAGCTGGGACCAAGCAGCTCGAGCAGTATTTGTGTTTTTGAGGCGTGAGCACTGCAGAGTTTTTCTTGGCGAAGATTTCGCTGTTGTTCAGAGGGAGCAGGGTATTAATCAAGGCTGTGGCCTGCCTAGCCGAGGCCGATATCCAGCCCAGATACTAATTTTTCAAGATGAAAATGGCTAGCCCAGTTATACGCCTTTTGAGGAATACCTGCAAGGTCAACTTGTTATTCTCCGCCTTGGGCTGCAAATCATTCCTAGGAGGGATGCATTAGGCTTAACAGGAAAATGGGCTTTAAAAATAATAAATGGGATGTAATTATAAAACTGGGCAGTAACTATAAAAATGCACCAAACACGAAATTAGTTTATAAAATATTATTTATGGATTTTGAAAATCTTAAATTTTCATTGTTGCGCGCGCAATGTTTCGTTGGATTTTTACGTAATACAAATTTATATTTAATCTGACTAGAAATTTGGGGACAAAAATTTTCAGATCCCATCAAAATGTGGGAAATTTTATTGAATTCTGTCTTCAACGGTTGGTTGAAATTATTAATCGTTGTCCTAGCTAGAAAATGGGTTGTACTTTTAACAAACTTTAAATGGGATGTTGTAAATTCCATTAGAATTCAAAATGGGTTGTACATTCTTACAAAACGCAAATGGGCTATAAGTTCTCTGCCACACACTTGTGTGCCTACTAAGTGACGCGTCCCCTAAAAAAAATAATTTGACGCGTATGCAAGGCTTTGTCAACTTATTATAGTCAACATGCGGTTCAAGCAGCAGTGGCCGTTGGATGTCTATCCAACGGATGTCGTGCTTCTTCTTCAATCTCGAATATTCTTAGCTTCGGCCGCCCAAAAAATGATTCCTCCCCGACATCTGGGCGCACTGCTTTGGAGGCTGGCTCAGGCCTACTAAGTTGGAGCGTACCAAGGGCTTTGTCAACTTAGTCAATATAAACGATTCTAGCTTCAAAGGACCGTCGATGTCCATCCAACGGCCGTAGTGCTTCTTCAACCTCTGGTCTTCTTGGTCCAGCCGCCCAAAGCAGCACCGGTCGTGCCGCCTGCTCCTGCCTCCCATGGCCGGCTATGCTGCCGCGGAGGCCTCACCTTCCCCATACTACTCCCACCGCTGGCCAGGCCATCCCTCCACTCACCCACACCCCCTGTTATTCTGCGGCGACGGCAGCCTCGCACCGCAACCGAACCAGTGAACCCTCGTACTCCTCTCCGCGCGGACTTCCACTGTTGCGTCTTCCCCTGCTCCGCGTCGTCCCTTTCCTAGGCGCCGTCGTCGTCCACCGCCCTGGTGCTCTCGGCGCGGCGTGGTCAATGTGGTCAACGACCGACTTCCATCGGAAGAGTACTGTACGTGGAGAGGCTGACAGCTGGGTCCATGGCGGCCGCAAGGAAGTGCCTCCTTATTACGCGCAAAATAATTATTCCTCCACCTAACAGCAGGGACCCACCGGACGAGCCACCATATTTTGCGAAAAAAACGTTTCCCCCCTGACTGCTGGGACCAACCGAACGGGCCACCGTATTTCGCGAAAAAAACGTTCCCCCCGCTGTCAGCTCGGACCCATCGGAAGTGCCTCTATATTATGCACAAAAAAATGAATACTCCCCCTGCTAGCTGGGACCCACCTTGGTGGGAGGCTGACTTGTGGGCCTACTAAGTTGACGGGGATGGAGGGCTTTGTCAACTTAGTCAATATGAACGATTCTAGCTCAAGTGACCGTACGATGTCCATCCAACGGCCGTAGTGCTTCTTCAACCTTTGGTCTTCTTGCTCCAGCCGCCCAAAGCAGCACCGGTTGTGCCGCCTGCTCCTGCCTCCCGTGGCAGGCTGTGCTGCTGCGGAGGCCTCACCGCCCCCTACTATTCTCACCGCTGGCCAGGCCTTGCGGCGACGGCAGCCTCACACCGCAGCCGAACGAGTGAACCCTCATACTCCTCTCCGCGAGGGCATCCACTGTCGCGTCTTCACCGGCTCCGCGTCGTCCCCTTCCTAGGCCTTGCCGTCGTCCACCGCCCTGGTGCTCTCGGCGCGACGTGGTCAAGGAACGACTTCCATCGGACGTGGACTATACGTGGAGAGGCTGACAGCTGGGTCCACGGCCGCAGCAAGGAAGTGCCTCCTTATTACGCAGAAAATAATGATTCCTCCACCTGACAGCAGGGACCCACCGAACGGGCCACCGTATTTCATGAAAAAAACGTTTCCCTCCTGACTGTTGGGACCCACCAGCTACACCTTCGCACGCAAGGAAGTGCGTCCGGGTAAAAAATGATTCGCCCCCTGACTGCTGGGACCCACCAGCTACATCTTCGCACGAAAGGAAGTGCGTCCGGGCAAAAAAAACCCAAAACGATTCGCGCCCCTGACTGCTGGGACCCACCAGCTACATCTTTGCAGGCAAGGAAGTGCTCGATACCGGGACCCACCTGTTCAAGCGTCACGTGGCGTTGTCATTCTGGTCGCGAACGGTACGCGTATATATATCGGTGGATGTAGAGCGCCGCACGATCGTAGTAGAGGCACACACGTAGCATGTACACGTACGTACGACGGCCAGGGTGCAAGAAAGAAAATACGACCACGTATGTGTACATACGGGCGGGGTCTCGAACGCCTACTCACGCATACGTACGGCCAGGGCTCGTGTACATGGCTGGGTCGGAACGGAGAAACATCGTCGTCGTCGTGTTCATGGGGAGGCAACAGAATGCGTCGTGTTCATGGGGAGGCAATGGAATGCGTCGTGTTCATCGGGAGGCAACGGAACGCGTGGGAGCCAACCGGCTGGGTCGGAACGGAATGCGTGGTCGTGTTCATCAGGAGGGCTTGGACGGAATAGGCGATGGAACGAGGCCCCGCGTATCGCACAATGGAGGAAACGGACCTCCCACGCTTGGAACGGGTCCTGTTGATCGGGAGGGTGTGGCGTGCCGCAAAACGGAGGAAACATACCTCCTACGGTCAAACAGGGTCCTGTTGATCGGGAGGGTGTGGCGTCTCAGTAAAGCATTTAAACGGACCTCCTACGGTCGAACGGGGTCCTATTCATCGGGAGGGTGTGGCGTGCCGCAAAACAGGACTCCACGGATACTGTTCATCTCCACCGTCGACCTCCTCCAGCCTCCACGGGCTACCGTCGACCTCCTCCACCTCCACGGGCTCCTGCTCATCCAGCCTCGACCGCGCTTACTCCACCAGCTCTGCTCAACCACCCTCCACCGCTCACTGTTCATCTAGCCCTCCACACCACGGGTCCTGTTCAACCACCCTCCACGGAACCCCTTCATAGTCTACTATTCATCCAGCCCTCCAAAGACACCACGGGTCCTGTTCATCCGAGGCAAACGCCACCGCCACTGCTCATCCAAACCCCCGCAACGCCACTCGTTCATCCTGCAGGCAGCATCGATCGGCTTCAATTAGCAACAGAGCGGCGAATCGCCCATCGGGTTCGCTTAACAGCCATCGATCGATCGCCGGGTTCGATGAACGCGAGCCGCAGCGTAATCGCCGGGTTCGATTAGAGCCCAACGCCTTGCTCGGGTTCGCGAGCTAACGCCGCACACACGCCAAGATACGTGTACGAGAAACGATGCATCGCCGCCCCCGACCTCCGACCGTAACCGGGAACTCCCCGAAATTTTCCTCCCCCTTGCTTCTACCACGGTTTTTCCATCATGGACGGCCCAAAGAATGTCATGCAACTGTGTCTCTGGCCCTCCCAGGACGAAAAGCCCATTTTCTGTCATGATTTTTTTTCATAGAAGTAGGAGCCCACCACATCTATGATGATACCGGGTTTTGACACAATTATCGTCATAGAAGTGTCATATGTATGACAGAAAAGAATTTCGTTCGGCCCAAAATGTCATCGATGTTTCTTTTTTTTGTAGTGTTGGCTGGCCCCCATGTCATCCTGAGAGTAATCAATGTCAATAAGATAATTGAAAAAGGAGCCAAGAGAGTCAAGGGCTACCTCCGACTCAGAGGTGTCATCTAGATCAAACATGTCAGAGGCAGTTGGTTTCTTCTTATGCTTCTTGGTGGTTTTCTTGGCGGCTTTCTTGGCAGCCCTGGCTTTCTTGGCGGCTTCATGGTCATATTTTGCCCTCCAGAAATCAAATTTAGCCTGTGGAAGTCAGCAAAGTTGAGTTAATACAATATTTGAATAATGAGATAAAAGTAAGATAAGTTAGAGACTCACATCTGGCGGCGGGTTAAATTTGCAGAAAGGGTTCAGACCCACTTTGCTACATGATAATCCACAAGTATAGGGGATCAATCATAGCCTCTTTCGATAAGTAAGAGTGTCGAACCCAACGAGGAGCTAAAGGTAGAACAAATATTCCCTCAAGTTCTATCGACCACCGATACAACTCTACGCACGCTTGACGTTCGCTTTACCTAGAACAAGTATAAAACTAGAAGTACTTTGGAGGTGTTTTCAGATAGGTTTGCAAGATAGTAAAGAGCACGTAAATAAAAAGTAGGGGCTGCTTAGGTAAAGACACAACTAAATTAGTTTTAGTAAAGAGCTTTTTGTCACGAGAAAGTTATTTGTCCCTAGGCAATCGATAACTAGACTGGTAATCACTATCGCAATTTTATTTGAGGGAGAGGCATAAGCTAACATACTTTCTCTACTTGGATCATATGCACTTCTGATTGGAACTCTAGCAAGCATCCGCAACTACTAAAAATCATTAAGGTAAAACCCAACCATAGCATTATAAGGCATCAAGTCCTCTTTATTCCCATACGCAAACAACCTACTTACTCGGGTATATGCTTCTGTCACTCACGCGACCCACCATAAGCAAATCATAAACATATTGCAAACCCTAGAGCGGGAATCCCTCACGCTTGCGCGACACGGAGAGTGCCATAGGACAACACCAATAATAAAACATGCAACTCAAACCAATCACGATCATCAATTAACCCGTAGGACAAAACGGATCTACTCAAACATCATAGGATAGCCATACATCATTGGGAAATAATATATAGCGTTGAGCACCATGTTTAAGAGAGATTACAGCGGGTAAAACAGGGGTTACACCGCTGCATAGAGAGGGGAAGAGTTGGTGATGATGGCGGTGAAGTTGTTGGTGAAGATTGTGGTGACGATGATGGCCCCCGGTGGCACTCCGGCGCCACCGGAAGCGAGGGGGAGAGAGCCCCCCTCCTTCTTCTTCTTCCTTGACCTCCTTCCTAGATGGGAGAAGGGTTTCCCCTCTAGTCCTTGCTCTCCGTGGTGTCGGAGGGGCGAGAGCCCCTCCGAGATTGGATCTGTCTCTCTGTCTCTATCTGTTTCTGCGCTCTTGGGATTCTGCCCTTTCACCGTTTCTTATATATCCGGAGATCCATAACTCCGATTGGATTGAAACATTCGCCCAGATTTTTCTTCGAAAATTAGCTTTCTTGCGGCCAAAGAAGAGCAGCAACCGCCTTACGGGGGGCCCACGAGGGTCAGGGGCGCGCCCCCTTCCTCGTGGCCCCCTCGGGCACCTTATCACGTTGATTCTTCTTCCCATATTTCACAAATATTCCAAAAATATTCTCCGTCCGTTTTTATTCCGTTTGGACTCCGTTTGATATGGGTTTTCTGCGAAACATAAAACATGCAACAAACAGGAACTGGCACTGGGCACTGGATCAATATGTTAGTCCCAAAAATAATATAAAAAGTTGCCAAAAGTGTATGAAAGTTGTATAATATTGGCGTGGAACAATCAAAAATTATAGATACGACGGAGACGTATCACTGCAGTCTTCGGAATCTTCATTCAGAAGGATTTTTGTCATCTCAGTAATTGCATCATCAGTCAAACACAAGGGGTTGTGGCGTAATGGATCCTTTGTACCGCCTGTATATGTACATATTAAGCCGGGCCGGTGGCGCAAGGGTATAATCCGCCACGAGACCCAGCACCGGACCAAATCAATGCCAGTTAAACCGTTCCCCAGCAAGGCCTTGACCTTCGCGATAGTAGGGGCAAGCTTCTTACATTCAGCAGCGGTAAGTTTTTCAGGAAGAGGATGCTTCAGGTCAAGATGGTCAGCACGGTGACCCGGCAATGGATTCTCATCAGCCGGAGAGGTATCCTTGCAATAAAACCACGTTTGGTTCCAATCCTTAGGGTGACTCGGCAGGCACAAATAAGGGAAGATGGCATCCCTCCTGCGTTGAATTGAGATTCCGCCAAGTTCCAAGCGGGGCCCGTTCGTGAACTCGTTTTGGCGGTTCAAATAAAAAAAATTCCTAAACAGTTCAATACTGGGCTCCTCTTAAAGGTATACTTCACAGAAGACTTGAAAGTTGCAGATGTTCGACACGGAATTGGGTCCGATGTCTTGAGGATGGAGTTGAAAAAAGTGCAGAACGTCTCAGAAAAATTTAGAGTCGGGCGGTGAGAAGCCCCGGTTCATATGATCAGTGAAAACAATGACTTCGTCATCCTTTGGCTGAGGTCTTTCTTCGCCTGGATTACGGGAGCGATAATGCATGACATTCTTTGCTGGGAAGTACCCGATTTTGTCGGCGTTCTTGGAACGGAGGTCCCCAGACTTGCCTGCCTGCGGCCTGCAGCGTGGCTCAAGTGGGGGCCCAGCGCGGCCCAGCTTCATCAGCTCAAGCTCAAGACCCTCGAGAGGGGCCAAGCCTCGCGGGGCGGACGGCAGGAACCTTCCTCAGGGGCAGCCTCGTCAGGCAGGCTCACGAGGAGGCGGAGAGATCAAGGCAGGGTACCTCACGAGGAGGCGGAGAGATCAAGGCAGGGTACCTCACGAGGATGCCCCGTGACGCAAGCCATGACGATCGAGACCAGGCGGGCGCCAGCCCGCGCAGTGTCCTCATTTCCCCTTTGGTGCAAAGGAGGCAAGCACAGGCCAAGGCATCAGGCAAAGGTTACCGCTTTGGTGCAACAAGACCAAGACCAGCAGAGCGGCAGGAAGGAGGGCATCGTGGAGCCCAGGATGGCGTCACCGTCAGAGCCTTTGGCAGCCGAAGACCAACTTTAGTCAGGATAAGTGTACTAGATGTTCCCCTTCAAAATGGCCAATTGTTGGCACCCTTCCAGCTCATTATTTGGGGAAGAGGCCCAGGGCCTCCCTCTATAAATAGATCTAGCCACCACAAAGTAGAGGGTCAGATAGAGCCCTAGCAGAGAGAGAGAGAGAGAGAGAGAGAGAGAGAGAGAGGCGATCGAACTCACCCAAGCAGTTCATCGCACCAGCCCAAGAACACCCCTCGCGAGGCTGTTCTTCCTTTGTACTGTTCATCATCAGCCCCTGAGGCAATCCACCACACCACAAACTAGAGTAGGGTATTAGACCACAATGGTGGCCCGAACTAGTATAAACCTCGTGTCCCTTGCGTGTTCTTCTTCCTAGTTTAGATCCCTTGCAAACCATCGACGCATGAGCTGGTAGGGGAAAGATCTCCGCGCGCACCCCAGTGTTCGAACCTCAAGGGTCTGCCGGAACCCGAAATCCAACATTTGGCGTGCCGGGTAGGGGTGATGTCTACTACGCAACCTTCTCCTTGTAGACGTTGTTGGGCCTCCAAGAGCAGAGGTTTGTAGGACAGTAGCAAATTTCTCTCAAGTGGATGACCTAAGGTTTATCAATCCATGGGAGGTGTAGGATGAAGATGGTCTCTCTCAAGCAACCCTGCAACCAAATAACAAAGAGTTTCTTGTGTCCCCAACACACCCAATACAATGGTAAATTGTATAGGTGCACTAGTTCGGCGAAGAGATGGTGATACAAGTGCAATATGGATGGTAGATATACGTTTTTGTAATCTGAAAATATAAAAACAGCAAGGTAACAAGTGGTAAAAGTGAGCGTAAACGGTATTGCAATGCTAGGAAACAAGGCCTAGGGTTCATACTTTCACTAGTTCAAGTTCTGTCAACAATAATAACATAGATAGATCATATAACAATCCCTCAACATGCAACAAAGAGTCACTCCAAAGCCACTAATAGCGGAGAACAAACGTAGAGATTATGGTAGGGTACGAAACCACCTCAAAGCTATTCTTTAGGATCAATCTATAAAAGAGTTCGTACTAGAATAACACCTTAAGACACAAATCATCAAAAACCTAATGTCACCTAGATACTCCATTGTCACCTCAAGTATCCGTGGGCATGATTATACGATATGCATCACACAATCTCAGATTTATCCAACCAACACAAAGTACTTCAAAGAGTGCCCCAAAGTTCCTACCGGAGAGTCAAGAACGTGTGCCAACCCCTATGCATAGGTTCATGGGCGGAACCCGCAAGTTGGTCACCAAAACATACATCAAGTGGCACATGATATCCCATTGTCACCACGGATAAACACGGCAAGACATACATCAAGTGTTCTCATAAAAGACTCAATCCGATAAGATAACTTCAAAGGGGAAAATCAATTCATCACAAGAGAGTAGAGGGGGAGAAACATCATAAGATCCAACTACAATAGCAAAGCTCACGATACATCAAGATCGTATCACCTCAAGAACATGAGAGAGAGAGATCAAACACAGAGCTACTGGTACATACCCTCAGCCCCGAGGGTGAACTACTCCCTCCTCGTCATGGAGAGCGCCAGGATGATGAAGATGGCCACGGTGAGGGTTCCCCCCGGCAGGTGCTTAACAGGGTCCCGATTGGTTTTTGGTGGCTATAGAGGCTTGCGGCGGCGGAACTCCTGATCTATCTTCTGTTCTGGAAGTTTTAGGATACGTAGGTATATATGGGTGCAGGAAGTACGTCGGTGGAGCTTCGGGGGCCCCACGAGGCAGGGGGCGCGCCCCCCACCCTCGTGGCCAGCTCCCGTATCTTCTGACGTAGAGCCAAAGCCTATCCGGTGGCTTTCCTTCCAAAAATAACTTCTCCAGCTGATTTCGTTCTGTTTTGACTCCGTCTGATATTCCTTTTCCTCGAAACACTGAAATAGGCATAAAACAAAGAATCTGGCTGGGCCTCCGTTAATTGGTAGTCCCAAAATAATAAGAAAGTGGATAATAAAGCCCAATATTGCCCAAAACAGTAGATAATATAGCATGGAGCAATCAAAAATTATAGATACGTTGGAGACGTATCAAGCATCCCCAAGCTTAATTCCTGCTCGTCCTCGAGTAGGTAAATGATAAAAAAGATAGTTTTTGATGTGGAATGCTACTTGGCATAATTTCAATGTAATTCTTCTTAATTGTGGTATGAATATTCAGATCCGAAAGATTCAAGACAAAAGTTCATATTGACATAAAAATAATAATACTTTAAGCATACTAACAAAGCAATTATGTCTTCTCAAAATAACATGGCCAAAGAAAGTTATCCCTACAAAATCATATAGTCTGGCTATGCTCTATCTTCACCACACAAAGTATTTAAATCATGCACAACCCCGATGACAAGCCAAACAATTATTTCATACTTTTGACATTCTCAAACTTTTTCAATCTTCACGCAATACATGAGCGTGAGCCATGGACATAGCACTATATGTGGAATAGAATGGTGGTTGTGGAGAAGACAAAAAGGAGAATATAGTCTCATATCAACTAGGCATATCAATGGGCTATGGAGATGCCCATCAATAGATATCAATGTGAGTGAGTAGGGATTGCCATGCAACGGTGCACTAGAGCTATAAGTATATGAAAGCTCAACAAAAGAAACTAAGTGGGTGTGCATCCAACTCGCTTGCTCACGAAGACCTAGGGCAATTTGAGGAAGCCCATCATTGGAATATACAAGCCAAGTTCTATAATAATACCGGCGAAAGGTGCGCGGTATTAGAGAGGCTAGCAATGGTGGAAGGAAGGAAAAGTGCGTATAATCCATGGACTCAACATTAGTCATAAAGAACTCATATACTTATTGCAAAAATCTAGAATTTATCAAAGAGAAGTATTACGCGCATGCTCCTAGGGGGATAGATTGGTAGGAAAATACCATCGCTCGTCCCCGACCGCCACTCATAAGGAAGACAATCAATAAATAAACCATGATCCGACTTCATCATATAACAGTTCACCATACGTGCATGCTACGGGAATCACAAACTTTAACACAAGTATTTCTCAAATTCACAACTACTCAACTAGCATGACTCTAATATCACCATCTTCATATCTCAAAACAATTATCAAGCATCAATCTTTTCTTAGTATTCAACACACTCATAAGAATTCTTACAAATCTTGTATGCTTAGCATATTATGATTATTTAAGCGAATTACCATGCTATTTAAGACTCTCAAAATAATCTAAGTGAAGCATGATAGTTCATCTATTTCTTCAAAATAAAATTACCATCGTGCTCTAAAAGATATAAGTGAAGCACTAGAGCAAACGACAAACTACTCCAAAAAGATATGAGTGAAGATTAATGTAGTCGAATAATTGTGCAACTATGTGAAGACTCTCTAACATTTAAGAATTTCAGATCTTGATAATTTATTCAAACAGCAAGAAAAACAAAATAAAGTGACATGACGCTCCAAGCAAAACACATATCATGTGGTGAATAAAAATATAGCTCCAAGTAAAGTTACCGATGAACGAAGACGAAAGAGGGGATGCCTTCCGGGGCATCCCCAAGCTTAGAAGCTTGGTTATCCTTGAATATTACCTTGGGGTACCTTGGGTATCCCCAAGCTTAGGCTCTTGCCACTCCTTATTCCATAGTCCATCGAATCTTTACCCAAAACTTGAAAACTTCACAACACAAAACTTAACAGAAAACTCGTAAGCTCCGTTAGCGAAAAAAACAAAACACCACTTTCAAGATACTGTAATGAACTCATTATTTATTTATATTGGTGTTAAACCTACTGTATTCCAACTTCTCTATGGTTTATAAACTATTTTACTAGCCATAGAGTCATCAAAATAAGCAAACAACACAATGAAAACAGAATCTGTCAAAAACAGAACAGTCTGTAGTAATCTGTAACTAACGCAAACTTCTGGAACTCCAAAAATTCTAAAATAAATTGTTGGACCTTAGGAATGTTTCTAGTAATCATCTGAAAAAAGAATCAACTAAATATCACTCTCCAATAAAAAGTTCTAGCTAATCTCGTGAGCGCTAAAGTTTCTGTTTTTTACAGCATGATCATAAAGACTTCACCCAAGTCTTCCCAAAGGTTTTACTTGGCACAAACACTAATTAAAACACAAAACCACATCTAAACAGAGGCTAGATGGATTATTTATTACTAAACAGAACCAAAAATCAAGAAACTAAAATAAAATTGGGTTGCCTCCCAACAAGCTCTATCGTTTAACGCCCCTAGCTAGGCATGATGATTTCAATGATGCTCACAAAAAGATAAGAATTGAAACATAAAGAGAGAATCATGAAGAATATGACTAGCACATTTAAGTCTAACCCGCTTCCTATGCATAGGGATTTTGTGAGCAAATAACTTATAGGAACAATAATCAACTAGCATAGGAAGGCAAAACAAGCATACCTTCAAAAATTTAAGCACATAGAGAGGAAACTTGATATTATTGCAATTCCTACAAGCATATGTTCCTCCCTCATAATAATTTTCAGTAGCATCATGCATGAATTCAACAATATAACCAGCACCTAAAGCATTCTTTTCATGATCTACAAGCATAGAAAATTTACTACTCTCCACATTAGCAAATTTGTTCTCATTCGGAATAGTGGGAGTATCATAAGAGACTTGAACACTAAAAATTGTTTCCACATTAAAAGAGTAATGTTCAGAAAAAGGGAAATCATAATCATGACAAGATTTGTAAATATAATCATCACTACTTCTTATAGCATAAGTTTCATCACAATAATCATCATAAGTAGCAACTTCGTTCTCATCATAATCGATTGAAACCTCTCCCAAGATAGTGGAATCACTAAATAAAGTTGACACTCTTCCAAATCCACTTTCATATTCATCACAATAAAATTCAACATCCTCCAAAATAGTGGGATCACTATTTCCTAAAGTTGACACTCTTCCGAACCCACTTTCATCAATATAATCATCATAAGTAGGAAGCATGCTTTCATCATAACAACTTTGCATATCAAAACTTGAGAGGCTAAAAATATCTTCATTATTAAACATAGCATCCCCAAGCTTGGGACAAACATTAATTGCAGCAAATATATTCTCAAATATGTCATCCTCATCAAACATATCTTCCCCAAGCTTGGGCCTTTTCATATCATAAGCATAATCACTCTCATCAATAATAGTATGGATAGCACCAATAGTAAAGCAATTATCATCATCACAATGAGTAGTAGGAGAAACATCATATGGGAGGGATACCTTTTTTACCTTTGTTGCTCCTTCTTTTCTTTTTGTTCTTCATATTATGTGTGGGTTCAACCTTCCTCTTTGAGCTCTTTATTGATGAGATTGGTTGAATAGAAGACTCCTCCTTGTTACCTGATTCATCGTGAGAAATAATAGGAGGATATTGGGAAGTCTCTTCCCTTTCATTAGTATTATCATCATCTTCTATTTGCTTTCTTTTCTTTAGGTAATAAGGATTTTCAATGCAATTCTCCGCACAAAACATATAAATCTTTTCTAGATCAATATCAAGGAATTTCTTATGGGCAAATTCTAGAAGGTCCTTAAGTAAACGTTTCAATTCTTCATAACCCAAAAGTAAACTAAGCTCATTGTAATGTGCAAGGGATATCAAATCATCACAATTTTTGGACACGATTTAGTCATGAAACAATTTGCATTCGAGATGTAGATGACCATGTTCATTGCAAAGTTCACAAGTACGGCAAAGGAAATTCAATTTTTCAGCACTCACATCTAGCCTTTCTTGCAACCATTTAGTTTCTAAATGCTTATGCCTCTTGCAATAAATATCGTCTCTATTTGGTGTGTTCATGCAAACATGCACTCCACAAAAGTTGACATGCTCATAAGAGATATTTTCATCATAACTAGTGCAATCATCATTAGTACTATGGATATTCAAAGAGTTCATACTAACAACATTGCAATCATGCTCATCATTCAAAGATTTAGTGCCAAACAATTTAATGCATTCTTCTTCTAACACTTTGGCACAATTTTCCTTTCCACCATACTCACGAAAGATATTAAAAAGATGAAGCGTATGAGACAAACTCAACTCCATTTTTTTGTAGTTTTCTTTTATAAACTAGACTAGTGCTAAAACAAGAAACAAAAAGATTCGATCGCAAGATCTAAAGATATACCTTCAAGCACTCACCTCCCCGGCAACAGCGCCAGAAAAGAGCTTGATGTCTACTACACAACCTTCTCCTTGTAGACGTTGTTGGGCCTCCAAGTGCAGAGGTTTTTTAGGACAGTAGCAAATTTCCCTCAAGTGGATGACCTAAGGTTTATCAATCCGTGGGAGGCATAGGATGAAGATGGTCTCTCTCAAGCAACCCTGCAACCAAATAACAAAGAGTCTCTTGTGTCCCCAACACACCCAATACAATGGTAAATTGTATAGGTGCACTAGTTCGGCGAAGAGATGGTGATACAAGTGCAATATGGATGGTAGATATACGTTTTTGTAATCTGAACATATAAAAACAGCAAGGTAACAAGTGGTAAAAGTGAGCATAAACGGTATTGCAATGCTAGGAAACAAGGCCTAGGGTTCATACTTTCACTAGTGCAAGTTCTCTCAACAATAATAACATAGATAGATCATATAACAATCCCTCAACATGCAACAAAGAGTCACTCCAAAGCCACTAATAGCGGAGAACAAATGTAGAGATTATGGTAGGGTACGAAACCACCTCAAAGCTATTCTTTCAGATCAATCTATAAAAGAGTTCGTACTAGAATAACACCTTAAGACACAAATCAATCAAAACCCTAATGTCACCTAGATACTCCATTGTCACCTCAAGTATCCGTGGGCATGATTATACGATATGCATCACACAATCTCAGATTTATCCAACCAACACAAAGTACTTCAAAGAGTGCCCCAAAGTTCCTACCGGAGAGTCAAGAACGTGTGCCAACCCCTATGCATAGGTTCATGGGCGGAACCCGCAAGTTGGTCACCAAAACATACATCAAGTGGCACATGATATCCCATTGTCACCACAGATAAACACGGCAAGACATACATCAAGTGTTCTCATAAAAGACTCAATCCGATAAGATAACTTCAAAGGGGAAACTCAATTCATCACAAGAGAGTAGAGGGGGAGAAACATCATAAGATCCAACTACAATAGCAAAGCTCACGATACATCAAGATCGTATCACCTCAAGAACACGAGAGAGAGAGAGAGAGAGAGATCAAACACAGAGCTACTGGTACATACCCTCAGCCCCAAGGGTGAACTACTCCCTCCTCGTCATGGAGAGCGCCGGGTTGATGAAGATGGCCACCGGTGAGGGTTCCCCCCTCCGGCAGGGTGCCGAAACAGGGTCCCGATTGGTTTTTGGTGGCTACAGAGGCTTGCGGTGGCGGAACTCCTGATCTATCTTCTGTTCTGGAAGTTTTAGGATACGTAGGTATATATGGGTGCAGGAAGTACGTCGGTGGAGCTTCGGGGGCCCCACGAGGCAGGGGGCGCGCCCTCCACCATCGTGGCCAGCTCCCGTATCTTCTGACGTAGAGCCCAAGCCTATCTGGTGGCTTTCCTTCCAAAAATCTCTTCTCCAGTTGATTTCGTTCCGTTTTGACTCCGTCTGATATTCCTTTTCCTCGAAACACTGAAATAGGCATAAAACAGCAAATCTGGGCTGGGCCTCCGGTTAATAGGTTAGTCCCAAAAATAATAAGAAAGTGGATAATAAAGCCCAGTATTGCCCAAAACAGTAGATAATATAGCATGGAGCAATCAAAAATTATAGATACGTTGGAGACGTATCAAGGGGTGCGCCAGAATCTTTCTTCCATTGGTCACATGTGGTCTTCCGTCATGACCATGGCTGACACTCGCCTAGCCTGCGCCGAGCGTCGGGCTGCTCGCGCTGCTCGAGTCGCCCAGACGGCTCCCATCGGTGGACTCCCCCATCGTTCCCCGTCGCCTGCCGCCAACTCCCTCACCAGTCGGGCGGGGAACAAGCAGCAGGCCGGTTGGGAGGAGTTGCGCGACCTCTACCTCGCCCATCGCGTCGGGCCGGCGCCCCCGGTCGTCGCAGCTCTCCTGGGCGGCTTACTAGCGCCACCTTCAAGCCGCCACGTCAAGCCGTTCACCCACCAGATTGCCGCCGCCTCCAAGCGCCAGGGAGCCCCGCCGGGCTGGGTGGCGCCCGAGGCCGACCTGCTCTTCAACTCGGATGATCACCCCTCCAACCCCGCCGGGTCGGGTGCGCTTCCAATGCTGTGCACCCCCACCATCTGCGAAGTGGCAGTCACCAGGACCCTCATCGACGGCGGAGCCGGCCTCAACGTGCTCTCTGTGGAGGCCTTCAGCCTCCTCCATGTGACGCCGGAGCGGCTCCAGCCCAGCAGGCCTTTTTTGGGAGTCGGAGCCGGTTCCACCGCCTCCCTGGGACAAATTCGCCTCCCGGTGACCTTCGGCACCCGCAACAACTTCCGCACGGAGCTGATCGACTTCTACATCGCCCCCATCGGCCTCCCCTACAACGCCATCCTTGGCTACCCGGCCTTGGCCCGGTTCATGGCGGCAACTCACCCGGCGTACAACCTCATGAAGATGCCCGGGAGCAGCGGCGTCCTTACCGTGTCAGGAAACAACAGGGATGCACTACAGGCGCTCGAGCTTGTTTTCAAAAGGCTGCGCGGCATCGCCCGCCAGCCTGGGCGCCTCGAGCCAAAGGGGCTGCGCCATCCAAGAAGACGCAGCTATTCACTCAAAACAAGGCGGAGACCAAGCAGGTGCCAGTCGACGAGGGCGGGTCCACTGACGCCACCTTCACCATAGGTGCAAACCTAGAACCCGAGCAGGAGGAGGCCTTGGTGAAGTTCCTGCGCGCAAACAAGAAGGTGTTCGCATGGGGACCTGATCAGTTGGCGGGGGTCCCGAGGGGCGTGATTGAGCATCACCTCAACGTGTGCCCCAACGTGCGCCCCGTGAAGCAGAAGGCGAGGCGACAGTCCACAGAGAAACAAGCTTTCATCGTCCAAGAAACCCGCAAGATAGAAGCAGCAGGGGTTATTCGCGAGGTCCGCTACCCGGATTGGCTGGCCAACCCAGTCGCCGTGCCAAAGAAGGGGGGGAAATGAACGTATGTGTGTCGACTTCACCAACCTCAACAAGGCCTGCCCACAGGATCCGTTTCCGCTTCCTCGCATGGACCAGATCGTCGACTCCACCGCTGAGTGTGACCTGCTGTGCTTCCTGGATGCCTTCTCAGGCTATCACCAGATCAAGATGGCGGTGGAAGACATGGAAAAAACGGCTTTCCTGACCCCGTGCGGGGTGTACTGCTATACCTGCATGCCGTTTGGGTTGCGCAATGCAGGCGCGACCTTTCAGCGGCTGATGCACATCGCCCTGGGCCAGCAGCTCGGGAGGAATGCTGAGGCGTACGTCGATGACATTGTGGTGAAGTCTCGGGAGGCGAAAACCCTGATACAGGACTTGGAAGAAACCTTCGCGAGCCTAAAAAGTGGACCTACGGCTCAACCCGGAGAAGTGCGTATGTGGAGTCCCCTCGGGCAAGCTCCTGGGTTTCCTCGTGTCCCATAGGGGCATCGAGGCCAACCCAGAAAAGATCAAAGCAGTCGAGGACATGAGCCCGCCAAAGACCCTCAGAGAAATGCAGAAACTCACCGGGCGCGTGACCGCGCTAGGACGTTTCATCTCCAAGTTGGGGGAACGAGCACTGCCATTCTTCAAGCTGATGAAGAAGAAGGGTCCCTTTGAATGGACTGAAGAGGCCGACAAGGCATTCCATGAACCCAAGAGGTACCTCACCAGCCCTCCTGTGATGGTCGCGCCACGCCCACTCGAGCCCGTGGTGCTCTACCTCGCCGCCACACCCTACTCCGCTAGCGCAGCTCTAGTGGAAGTTCGGGAAGAGCGCCAGATCAATGCTGCGTCACGCCCGGCCACGGCCCCGGCCGTGGCGGCACAGGACCAAGAAGGCCTCGCGAAGGTCACGACCTCGGCAGATGGGAACCAGCCTCAGCAGGAAGGTGCCCCTCGGGCCGAAGAGGCCGCGCCAGGCAGCCACGCGCTCGGGGCTCCGTCGACTCAGGAGGTGTCAGACCCTCTGGAGGGCACGGGCCTCGTCAGCACTCTTACTCTCGTCGAACACCCAGTGTACTTCGTCAGCATGGTGCTACGGGATGCGAGGGCGTGGTACCCCATGCCCCAAAAACTCCTCCTCTCGCTGTTGGTAGCCTCACGCAAGCTGCGGCACTACTTCTAAGGTCATCCCATCAAGGTCGTCTCAGCATACCCTCTGGAGAGGGTGCTCAAGAGCCCCAACTCAGCTGGGAGAGTGGCCGAGTGGAACATCGAACTACAAGCGTTTCAGCTGGAATTCAGCACAACCAGTGTCATCAAGGGGGCCGCATTGGCAGATTTTGTGGCAGAGTGGACGGAGGCACCCGGCCTCGAAGTAGGCGAAGACCGATCAGTTTCTCCGGGGAGCGAGGCACCGAACGGCTGGGTCATGTACTTCGACGGGGCATTCTCCTGACATGGCGCGGGGGCCGGCGCAGTGCTCGTATCCCCTACTCAGGACAAGCTCTATTACGCCGTGCAACTCTGTTTCCAGCGCGGGGAAAAGGTCTCCAACAACATAGCAGAGTATGAAGGCCTTATAGCCGGCCTGAGGGCCGCAGTCACTTTGGGGGTAAAGCGCCTCATCTTCAAGGGCGATTCACAACTCCTCGTCAACTTCTTCAACAAGATATACGAGCTGAAGGACGAGCACATGGAAGCCTACCTCGCGGAGGTTCGCAGGATGGAGAAACAGTTCTGGGGGCTGGAGCTACAGCATGTGCCTCGCGGCACCAATCAGGAGGCGGATGACATCGCCAAGAGGGCGTCAAGGCGGCTGCCTCAGGAGCCTGGCGTCTTTGAAGAGCGACTCTTCAGGCCCTCAGCGACACCATCACTATCGAGCGCGGCGCAACCTCGGGAGGAGCTCCCCCAGCCGCCTGCCTTGGGAGCCCCGGCCTGCGGCCCGGCCTCAGGGGCATGCCTACTCCTGGCGTTGGAGCCTCAAGAGGGGTGCTGGATCACAGAGCTCAAGAGCTACTTGACACAGGGGACCCTACCGGAGAAGGAGGAGGAGGCAGAGCGTGTGGCGCGGCAAGCCACGGCCTACTGCATCAGGGATGGAGAGCTTTACCGGAGGCGGCCGAATGAAGTGTCCCTACGCTGCATTCACAGAGAGCAAGGGAAGAAATTGCTGGAAGACATACACGGCGGAGACTGTGGGCATCACTCATCTTTGCGAACCTTCATAGGCAAGGCATTCCGCGGCGGGTTCTACTGGCCCACAGCACTCAGCGACGCAGTTGAGCTGGTAAAGGCTTGTGAGGCCTGTCAATTTCACGCCAAGCAAATCCATCAGCCGGCGGGAGATCTGCAAACTATACCCCTCTCATGGCCATTCGCAGTTTGGGGGCTGGACATTCTAGGCCCGTTCCCTCGGGCGCCAGGGGGCTATCGCTACCTCTACGTCGCCATGGACAAGTTCACCAAGTGGACTGAGGTGGAAGCTGTCCGCACCATCCCAGCGGCCTCTTCGGTCAAGTTCATCAGGGGCCTCGTGAGCCGGTTTGGGGTGCCTAACCGCATCATCACCGACAACGGTTCATAGTTCACCAGCAATCTCTTCAAAATGTACTGTGCTAACCTTGGAACGCAGATATGCTACGCTCGTGGCGCACTTCAAGAAACGCCAGGCCGAGCGAGCCAATGCGGAGGTCCTGAAGGGCCTCAAAACCAGGACCTTCAAGAAGAAGTTGGAGGCCTGCGGCAGGGGCTGGCACGACGAGCTCCAGTCAGTGTTGTAGTCCATCCGCACGAACGCGGCCAAGCCAACTGGCGAGACCCCATTCTTCCTCGTCTACGGAGCAGAAGCCGTCCTTCCTCACGAGGTCAGGCTTCGCTCCGCACGGGTCCTGGCGTTCGACGAGGCGCAGCAGGACGCCATGCGGGGAACGGATCTCGTGCTGGGGGAGGAACATCGTCGAGAGGCCGCACTACGAGTGGCAAGGTATCAACATGTGCTGCGGCGATACCACTGCCGCAACATCCGTCCCAGGACTCTTGAGGTAGGGGACCTGATGCTCAGACGGGTCCTCTCCAGGGAAGGGTTGCATAAGCTCTCTCCCATGTGGGAGGGCCTGCTCAAGGTTGTTCATGTTTCCAGCCCGGCCCGCACGCTTGGAGACTCGTGGAGGGGGTGCCCATCCCGAACGCTGTGGAACATCCAGCATCTCTGGAAGTTCTACCTTGAAGAAAGTCCCGAGCCTGTGAAGAAGCCAAACGCTGTGAAGCCTATTTCCCGAGAAAGGCCCGGAGCTCGTGAAGAAGGCAAACGCCTGTGAAGCTCATTTTCCCGAGAAAGGCCCGGAGCCTGTGAAGAAGGCAAACACCTGTGAAGCTCATTTCCCCGAGAAAGGCCCGGAGCCTGTGAAGAAGGAAAACGTCTGTGAAGCTCATTTCCCCGAGAAAGGCCCGGAGCCTGTGAAGAAGGCAAACGCCTGTGAAGCTCATTTCCCCGAGAAAGGCCCGGAGCCTATGAAGAAGGCAAACGCCTGTGAAGCTCATTTCCCCGAGAAGGCCCTGAGCCTGTGAAGAAGGCCAATGCCTGTGAAGCTCGCCGCCCGTGACACTCTCACGTAATAATGAGTTGGGGCTGTACACGTCCCGGAGTCTCAGGAGCGCCGGCCTCAGGCCCTGGGGCTCCCGCCCACGCCCAGTGGCAGCACTTAGCTCCACGCTGGTGAGAAGACGTCGAAGACTAGATTAGGTGCTGGACGCGGCTTTTTCATTTGCTTTCCGTAGTTGGCTTGTCCGTTCCAATTTGAAGTTTTATTGAAGTTGTTGTCGCCCTTGGCTTGCGATTCTTTGTCTTTTTCACTCACCTGCCTCGTTTTCTCTCGCGCAAGTCTCGCGAGGGAGCAATGCGGGCACCCTCGTGACTGTTTTCTGCCCTTGTCGTTGAAGCTTTCCTATCCAGGTCCACTACGGGGGCATCCCTCCCAGTCCATGCCCCACGGGCATCATGACGCGAACACCGGACCTGGGTCGGTCGCCTCCTCAACCGAGGCCGGAAGCTACCCCTCCTGACTAATCCTCGCAGGACAAGAAGCGTTCAACGAGGCCTCGGCCTCGGGAAGCGAAGACCACGACAGGTCCCCCCCAAGCTAAGTAATTCCTGCACGCGGGCATGCGACACAAAAGCACAGCACAGAAATAGCGGAAACAGCATGGTAATTAACAGCAACAGTCCAGCACGCCCCCACGGGGCCCTACACTACTTTATCTTTGTGCAGGAAAGGGAGAAAAACAAAATGGACACGGCTTGCTCGGCACCAACTCACGGCAAAGGCTCGTACTGCCTCCGGAGCTCAGTTGGACTCCTCCTCGCGCTTCACCGGGGCGCGACGGCGGGCTGACCCGCTACCTCCCTCTAGGTGGGTGCGACGGCATGGGGACTGGTCGCGGCCACCGCTGGAGGAGCTACTGTCCGAAGGAGAGCCGCCGAAGCTCGACGAGCCCCGAGCGCCGCCGACCACGCGCCCGCTATCATCTTCATCCCGATCATCGCCGGGACTGGGTCCACGGCCGCGGTCGTCGTCTTCGGGGCAGCATCCGGTGCAGTGACCGTCTTCTCCGAACACCCTCACGTAGAGGGTGGCATCACCGTCGAACTTGAAGTGCAGGGTGCACCGCCGGCTTAGGCCACGCCAGCGGCAAACGCTTGCCACCGCGGTCGTGGCCACACCCGACGACGGAGACCTCCAGCGAAGCCCAGGATGACCGGCTGCAACAACCGTCCACCTGAAGCCAGAGGCCGCCCGGAGCGCCGGCTGGAAGTTCACCCAGAAGGAAGCGGGGAAGCTGGAGCCCCGTGCTGGTCGGCTCCACCGACCACACGACAAACTCCGGCAGCACCTCCGCCGAGTGGAAGCACGGCCTGGGGGGCCGCGCAGTCGCGGCACGACCCCCATCCACAATTTGGCGCCCATCGCCGCACAGGGGATCGCCTCCACGACCACGGGAAGCCGCTACGGGAGCCACAAGATGCTCGCGAGGACGGCCTCGGCCGCGCTTAGCCGGGGGAGAGTCGGGCCCAACCTGGCGAGCCTTCCCCTTCTCCGTGGCCGAGAACCTCTTCGACGGAGCCATGGAGAAGAAGGAGTAGCAAGAAGAGATGGACTGGAAGGGCTCGCGCCGTTCCCTACTTATAGCTAGGGGAGGCCAACCGTCGGCCTCCACAATCACAGGTAATCATGACCCATTTCTATGTGCAGGGACTTGTCAAGTCGTGCAGTTGCCGAGGCGTCGTGGGGAGCAGAGACGCCCACGACCAACCAATCGCCACGCAGCGCCCAAGGCCGCAGGCTGTTGGGGCCCGCGGCGCTTCGCACTTGCCCCTTTGCTTCTCTGCTAAGCCAAGTCCGGGCGCGCCTTGGGCCCAGGGGCTACTGTCGGTGTTCTGGGAACAGGGATCCCCAGACTTGCCTGCCTGCGGCCTGTGGCGTGGCTCAAGTGGGGGCCCAGCGCGGCCTAGCTTCATTAGCTCAAGCTCAAGACCCTCGCGAGGGGCCAAGCCTCATGGGTGGCATTTACAGGAACCTTCCTCAGGCAGCCTCACAGGCAGGCTCACGAGGAGGCGGAGAGATCAAGGCAGGGTACCTCACGAGGAGGCGGAGAGATCAAGGCAGGGTACCTCACGAGGATGCCCCATGACACAAGCCATGACGATTGAGACCAGGAGGGCGCCAGCCTACGCAGTGTCCTCATTTCCCCTTTGGTGCAAAGGAGGCAAGCACAGGCCAAGGCATCAGGCAAAGGTTACCGCTTCGGTGCAACAAGACCAAGACCAGCAGAGCGGCAGGAAGGAGGTCATCGTGGAGCCAGGACGGCCACCGCTGAGCCTTTGGCAGCAGAAGACCAACTTTAGTCAGGATAAGTGTACTAGATGTTCCCCTTCAAAATGGCCAATTGTTGGCGCCCTTCCCACTCATTATTTGGGGAAGAGGCCCAGGCCCTCCCTCTATAAATAGAGCTAGCCACCACAAAGTAGAGGGATCAGATAGAGCCCTAGCAGAGAGAGGCAGGCGATCGAACTCACCCAATCAGTTCATCGCACTAGCCAAAGAACTCCCCTCGTGAGGTTGTTCTTCCTTTGTACTATTCATCATCAGCCCCTGAGGCAATCCACCACACCACAAACTAGAGTAGGGTATTACACCACAATGGTGGCCTGAACTAGTATAAACCTCGTGTCCCTTGCGTGTTCTTCTTCCTAGTTTAGATCCCTTGCAAACCATCGACGCATGAGCTGGTAGGGGAAAGATCTCCGCGCGCACCCAGTGTTCGAACCTCAAGGGTCTGTCGGAACCCGAAATCCGACAGATTTTGACAAAGTCTTTGAGTGAGCCCTCGGTGACGATGGAGGGAACCCCGTTACATGTATAGACTGTCTTTGGCGGCATTGTGAAGAGAAAAAACCTAAAGAAGAGGAAAACTTTGCCAGTTCAAATTGACTCGTGAAACCGCAAGTTAACAGCTACGGTATATATTCAGAATGGCAGCTTAAATGGGGACTAATGATATATGAGTAATTATAAGCCGGTGATGTAAGCCGCCATGACGAGTACTGGTACTCAAGATCTGACAAGAGCAAATTTTACTAAGTATTGGGACAAACAGGATTCACAGATTGAAGCTATGAGATTGGATCTACAACGGTTCAGAAAAATGAAATAAAATCTAAACGTAAGGTGGTGGCAGCAGAAAAATGGAAATGCCTAGATGAGATCTGCTGCTATGAAGATATATTCTGATATTGCAAAATAAGTGCTAAAACTGCTACCGCGCAAGATTTATATCATCTTCAGATCAAAAATAGGCAATCTAAGAAGGAGAAGGAAGAACGGTGATGAACACCGACGAACAGGGAAACCCTAAGACATGTCTGTTAAAGAGAAAAGGTGAGGGTTTACCGACGCTGATGAACAGTAGAGGAGTGCTGCAGTGTTCTGGTCCGTTCAGGGTGATGTAGCGGCTGGAGTCGAAGTAGGGGACGAAGGTCGACGGCGGTGGAGCTCAGGCGCGCTGGAGTATTGCGAGGAGGAAGAAGAAGGCGAGAAGGCAAAGGGGGAGAGTGAAAAGAGGCCTCGTGGCCCTATTTATAAGGCTAGAAGGATAAGTGGCATGCGCGGGAATTGAGGAGACAAGAAAATGAATATGTGACGGCGCGGACGCCTCGATTTTTGAAGGTTCAGTAAAGGAAAAGATTTATTAAGATTTGGGTCGTATGCAATATTAATAACAGATGATGTCAAGGCGGGTTACCGCAATTTCAGGAGATGATGTCATGGCGGGTTACAGATAACACAGGAAGATGAAGAAGGATTTTTTCTAAGTGTTGAAGATTGACATGAACTCAAATCAACCTAGGGCCTAATGTTGGGGATATGACTATAGGGTATAACCCGCCCAGGAGGGGCCAGGTTATCCCAATGGCGGTTCATCTAAATGAAGCCCAAGAGTATATCGAAGGTGGCGGTTCATAAGACAGGCTTGTTAAAGGGCCCAAACTCGAAGGCGGCTTAAGGCCCGTAAGTGTAAACCGCCATGTATATGTAAAGTTGTATTGTAAGGCATGTAAGATAAGTCACGAGGCCAGACACATTTGTATAAGCCGGCCGGGACTCTGTAGGCCGCAGGGAGTCAACTCGTGTATATAAGGGGACGACCCAGCAGCGGCTTAGGGCAAGAAACAACATATCAAAAGCCAGGCAAAGCGTATTCGCTCCCTGGTAATCGAAACCCTAACAATACCACCTCAAACTGGATTAGGCCTTTACCTTCACCGCAAGGGGGCGAACCAGTATAAACTCCTCGTGTCCTTTGTCCCGTTTAACCCCTTTAAGCTAACCTTGTTGCCATGGCTCCACAACTAAGTCCTTTCACTAGGACATCTGTCGTGACAATTCCACGATAGTATGTCTTCATGATCCGACCGATTATAGCTCCGAAGGTACGGCACCTCCGCAATCTACACACGTTCAGCTCAGTGACATCCCACGAACTCTAGATCCAGCTGAGGTCGAGGGAGAGTTTCGTCAGCACGACGGCGTGATGACGGTGATGATGAAGCTACCGATGCAGGGCTTCGCCTAAGCACTGCAACGATATGACCGAGGTGGAAATCTGTGGAGGGGGGCACCGCACACGGCTAAAACAATCAACTTGTGTGTCTTTGGGGTGCCCCCTCCCCACGTATATAAAGGAGGGAGGGAGGAGGAGGCCGGCCTAGAAGGAGGCATGCGCCAGGGGGGGGGCAATCCTACTCCAAGTAGGTTTGCCCCCCCCCCTTCCTGTTCCTACTAGGAGAAGGAGGAAAGAGGATGAGGGGAGAAGGAAAGGGGGCCGTCCGCCCAAACCCGAAACCAATTCAGTTTGGGCCTAAGGGGGGTGCGCCCCACACCTTTCTTGCTGCCCTATTTCTCCAGTAGGGCCCAATAAGGCCCATAGACTCCCCGGGGGGTTTCGGTAACCTCCCGGTACTCCAAAAAATACCCGATACACTTCGGAACCCTTCTGGTGTCCGAATATAACCTTCCAATATATCAATTTTTATGACCGACCAATTCGGGACTCCTCATAATGTCCGTGATCACATCTGGGACTCTGAACAACCTTCAGTACATCAAATCACATAAACTCATAATACCAATCGTCATCGAATGTTAAGCGTGCGGACCCTACGGGTTCGAGAACTATGTAGACATGACCGGGACATGTCTTCGGTCAATAACCAATAGCGGAACCTGGATGCTCATATTGGCTCCTACATATTCTATGAAGATCTTTGTCGGTCAAACCGCATAATAACATACGTTGTTCCCTTTGTCATCGGTATGATACTTGCCCGAGATCTGTTCGTCGGTATCTCAATACCTAGTTCAATCTCATTACAGGCAAGTCTCTTTTCGTTCTGTAATGCATCATCCCATAACTAACTCATTAGTCACATTGCTTGCGAGGCTTATAGTGATGTGCATTACCGAGAGGGCCCAGAGATACCTCTCCGACATTCGGAGTGACATATCCTAATCTCGATCTATGCCAACTCAACAGACACCATCGGAGACACCTGTAGAGCATCTTTATAATCACCCAGTTACGTTGTGACATTTGATAACACACTAAGTGTTCCTACGGTATCCGGGAGTTGCATAATCTCATAGTCATTGGAACATGTATAAGTCATGAAGAAAGCAATAGCAATAAAACTGTAACGATCATAATGCTAAGCTAATGAATGCGTCTTGTCCATCAAATCATTCTAATAATGATGTGATCCCGTTCATCAAATGACAACACATGTCTATGGTTAGGAAACATAACCATCTTTGATAAACGAGCTAGTCAAGTAGAGGCATACTAGGGACACTTATGTTTTGTCTATGTATTCACACATGTACTAAGTTTCCGGTTAATACAATTCTATCATGAATAATAAACATTTATCATGAAATAAGGAAATAAATAATAACTTTACTATTGCCTCTAGGGCATATTTCCTTCAAAAGCATCATCATCCTTTGATTTTCTGTATCTACCATGCTTCCTAGCAACATAATCTCTTCTATCATATCTTTCCAAGGAGGTTGGTCATCAAGCACAACTTCAGGTTCTATTTCTACCTCCTTATCAAGTTCATTATTATCATTAGGTGGAGTATCATCCTCAACATTATTGTCTTCTTCTTCTTCTTCTTCTTCTTCTTCTTCTTCTTCTTCTTCTTCTTCTTCTCTGAGAATCTTGTTCAATCCTTTTAGGATGACCCTCAAGATATAAAGGATACTGAGTAGATTACCCCCTATAGTGTCTACTCCATAAACATATTCATTTTGTTGTTGAAGCATATACACTGGTGTGCATTGGTCCTAAACAAACGGTTTAAAACCCCTTTCCGCGACGGCATCTGGAACTGTCTCCAAGTGAGTGTGGGCGATAGGGGGGTGATGAAGTCATGTACCTAGGGTAGGGTCATGGACCTGTCCAAGGTACCCTCCCCGAGGACATCTCTTGAAGAAACTACCTTTCAGTCGACTTGGAAGGGTTCCACTCGACGGACTTGAAGACACTCGACCATGAAGCCAACCACTCGACCGCCAGGAGATCTACAGTCAGTCTGCACGCAAACAGTCGGTCATTAAGTGGCTTTATGGCCATCATATCACTTTATGTAGGACGTTACCAGTAACTCCCTATCTTAATGTACCTTAATCCCTTCATAACTAAGGGCTGGAGGGGTCTAGCGAACTCTATATAAGCCACCCCCCTCCTCAGTGTAAAGGGTTCGCACCCCTGTAACTCATACGCATATAATACAGTCGACCGCCTCCGGGCTCCGAGACGTAGGGCTGTTACTTCTTCCGAGAAGGGCCTGAACTCATAAACATCTTGCGTATACAACTACTCCATAGCTAGGATCTTGCCTCTCCATACCTACACCCATTCTATTGTCAGGCTTACAACCACGATAGTTGGCGCCCACCGTGGGGCTGGTGTCTTAGCGACTTGTTGGAGAAGTTGCAGTTTTTCCGATCCCATTCATCATGGTTTCAGGTGGAGTTTTGGTTGAGGGCCGCGAGATCCGTCTCGGCGCGCTCACGTTCATCACCGACGACTCCGCTTGGCTGCAGGAGGCTCCACTTGACATCGACGACTCCCGTCTGCGGGCAACGACTGCTGCAGGCGTCTGCGGGCGCCCTCCTCCGTGGCAGCCGCCGACCCAAAGATCGGCCGGCTCTTGTGCCGTCCTCCCTCCCAGTCTCTCGCCGGCGCAAGGGCTCCGGTCGGTCGAGGCTTCAGCGGTGGGTGAGGCACGCAGTGGCCCGCCAGTCGAGCCCGGGAATCTCTCTACGGCCTGTTCGATCTGTCGACTGGCTCCGCAGAGACTGCATCCGAGTGCGATAGCAGTGATCCAGCGGCGGAGGTTCTGATGGTCGACGGACCATGCAGTCCTCCTGGTTTCCCCCGTGCCGATGGAGGCGTTAGCGGAGGCGAGCCGGCGCAGGTTCACGAAGAGTATCAACCCGAGCCCCTCACTTCGCTGCAGAGGGAAGAGCTTCGCCGCCGGAGCATGGATGCGCTTCACACTCCTATCGTTGGAGAAACCCCCGAGGCCCATGCCTTAGAAGACGCGCGTTTGGCCAACTTGGCTGAGCGCACTCGACTGGAATATCTCCAGCGAGTGCTCGACGAATGAGCGCAACAACGGGTCCCGTCGTCCAGTCGACGTCAACTCTTTCCACAACCGACTCAGGTATACCGAACTCCAATTCAGAATCTAGCAGTTGCAGCCCAGATAGCAAAGTCCATTCAGCCTTCCCACCGGAGGTGGAAGAGGCCTGCTGAGATCGTAGATTTACTCCGGGCAGCAGGGATCAAAATTCAGTTGTATCGCGCTTGCGAATAGGATTCACAGCAGATCCGCTGCCTGAATACAGATCTGATGGCTCATAGCCCAAGATCGCCCCGAGTTGTGAGGGACATGGAGGCCGGGCGTGATCAAGATGAGGACCGATTCGATCGTGATGATCGACGCCGAAAGTGCCCACTCCTCCCCAAGAGGTGGGTCATACGCTACCGACAAAGAAGATGACAGACGCCATCACAGTGTTACGAAGGATTCCAATAACCCCAAGGAACCAGGCTTTGATGCGAGATCCGCCATCGCTCAAGGCTTGGTCGACAGAACAGAGCTAATCGAGAAGGCCATGACAGAAATGCGCCCACCAGCAGCATAGTACACGTCTCAGGACTAGAGTGTTTTAGCAGAGCCATCAGAGCCGTGGTGATTCCTCCCAACTTCAGGTTGGCGACTGGAGTCAGTAAGTTCACTGGTGATTCCAAGCCGGATACCTGGCTTGAGGACTACCGAGTGGCTGTTCAGATTGGCGGCGGCAACGATGAAGTGGCCATGAAACACCTGCCTCTTATGTTGGAGGGCTCGGCCAGAGCATGGCTGAATCAGTTAGCACCCAGCAGCATTTACACTTGGGAATATCTTGCCCGAGTGTTTGTCAGGACATTTGAAGGAACTTGCAAGCGGCCAGCAGGGTTGACAGAGTTGCAGTCGTGTGTGAAGAAGTCTAATGAAACTCTGAGGGATTACATCCAGAGATGGATCACATTGCATCACACGGTAGAGAATGAATCTGATCATCAGGCAGTCTGTGCCTTCAAGGAAGGCGTTAAGAATAGAGAGTTAAGTTTGAAATTTGGTCGGACCGGAGATATGACCCTGAGTCGAATGATGGAGATTGCCACCAAGTACGCCAATGGTGAAGAAGAGGATCGGCTCCGGAGTGGCAAGTACAAGTTAGCCGCTAATGAAACCGGGGAGGGAACTCCATGGAAATAGAAGCGGAAAGTCGAGCGCTTGTTCTCGGAGAAGCCTTGGCCGTGACTCCAGAAATTTCAAGGGGAAACCAAGGCCTTGGAACCCCAAGAAGGTGAAAGACCAAGATGGGAATGATGTATTGGACTTGCCATGTCACATTCACACGAAGAAAGATGAAGAGGGTAAACTCATTTACCCAAAGCATACCACTCGACAGTGTCGGCTCTTGATTCAGCAGTTCCAGGGGAAACAGCCCAAGGATAAGGAGAAGGAGTCGGACAAAGTTGAGGATAAGGAAGATAGTGATGGTGGATACCCCCAGGTCAATTCCACCCTGATGATTTCTGCTGACGTTGAAAGCAAAAGTCGACTGTCGGAGTATTGGGCCACGGGTAGGCCAACCCGAGCCCCGGACTTTTCAAGACAACGGGGCAGGCTGCGCCCCTCAAGACCCCAAGACGAAGAGCCTCCTTTTGAGAATTGGCGGCAAGGCCGCCGACTGCCCCTCACGACCGAGTCCCAGGGACGGCTTCGAGATAAGACGACTCCCAACTGGCGGCTTCCAGAGAGGTCGGCTATGGGGAGTCGGCCCGCGACTCCAACCACCTCCTGCCTACGCAACTACGGACGGGATGGGGTGCGGCCGGCGCGTGGCCCATCCCTGCCCCGTTCACGAAAGGCAGGCATGGCCACCGAGCGCCGTACCGACGGGGATCTCCGTCCGGCGCGACACTGTTGCCATGCCGGCCCTGACATCAGCCCCGTGGGCGGCGCCCTGAGCCCACGACGGCCTATATGTACGAACCAGAGACGGCGGGACCCGCCTATCGGTGGGGTGCAGAAGACGGCGAGAGCGCCACAAGCTGGACCCATTGGGAGTTGGCCCCCAGGAGTCGGTCGGCCCCTCCCACGGGCCCCGCACACCATTAACCAGACAAGACAGGGAATGGCAACAGTGATCGCCCGTCAGCGCGCAGATCTGCTTCCATGACCCCATGACCAAGCCAGCGTCATTAGAGGCGCTGATAGTAATCCGCAGCCGGCAAGACTCGCCACAAGCGGACAAGGCGGTCGCCGGCCCATGTGGCCCGTCGGCGGGCCCCAAGAATCGGGCGGAGAAGACGCGACTTCGAGAGATGACGCTCGGGACCCGCGCCCAGCCGATTATTATTGTACCCCGGGGTAGGCCTATATAAACCCCCCCGGGGCACCCATGCAAGAGGTTGGACCCTATTAGTTTTAGACACACATAAAGGGAAGAGAAGAGCTAGCCGTGCCCTTCTCCTTCGTCACCCCGAACAGCTCAAGGAGCAACCTTGTACCCACTGTGCCATAGTGATCATGCGGAGACCCCGCAGAGCAGCAGTAGGGGTATTATCTCCACGGACAGCCCTGAAGCTGGGTAAGATCCGCCGGCGTGCATGCCTTCGCTTCATCCCATTTCCAGGCACCGGCGACGTTCTACTCGCCCCCACCATGATAAGCCATCCTTTGACATATGTCGCGCCCAACCCCTGACATTTGGCGCCCACCGTGGGGCAAGGTGCATGGTCGTTCGGAGACCTGCTCTGGACGGGAACCCTTTTCCTCCCTGGCAAGCACAGCCAGCCCGGCACGCCAGACGGAGTCTGCGCCGACGCGCTGCACGGTGCTGAGATGAGATCGCCGCGGCCAGCTGCTCATCGAACTTGTCGGGCGAGGTTCGCCTCCGACGAGCCTGCATCCGACGCAGTACGGGCGGCCCCGAGAGCTCTCGCTGGCCTCCTCAACCAACTCCACTCACCGGCGAGCCTGCCACGGACTTGGAGTCCGAGGCTCCACCGACTCGATGCTGGTCGATTCCGACACCGCTGCCGCCGACGCGCTCCCCACCAACGCAGTGGTTCACGATGAGCCGCTTCCTCGCACGGAAGGCGGCGGAAGCACCGTCTACGTGGCGTGCTCGCCATCGGTCATGGCGAGCATTCCGCCAAGGAGCTCATGACCTCTCGACACGGCCCTCCAAGACCTGACCGCGATTATTTCGAAGACGCCGACGCCGAGATGTCGGAGGCACGCCGCCTTCAGCCGTCGGCGCGAGAAGCCGGGCAAGCATGAGAAGCTTGTCGAAGCCTACCAGCATGAGATGGATCGCGTGGGCGGCTCGCCGCCCCGACCGCCTTAGCCGCCTAGGCGCGGTCCAACAGCAAGCTGCTTGGCTATCGCTAACCTGTTCGGGGCCAATCGCCTGCACGCCACGCCGCGGAGAATATCCGCGCCGCCAGGCGGTGGACGAAAGGGACAACTTCGAGGGTGAAGAGCACCGCCGATGACGCGAGCGAGTCCAGCAGCTCTCGACGCTGCTGCCGCAGTAACGAGGCTGGCTGCTACCGCAGGCGCCGCAAACGACAAAACGACGACCTGCCTCCCGCCGAGACCAAGCGCGACGCCTTGGACACCGACCGGGCAGTGTCCGCGAAGAAAGAACAAGGATCCGCTGTCAGCCATAGTCGAACTCATATCTCCATCAAGCGCGACCAAGACGGCCGCCCAAGAGCAGTGGAACGGCGGGACGACTATCTGCCTCCTCCTCCTCGCAAAGAAAGGCGAAGTCTCCCCGCCACCCGCCGAGCATCCGACTCTCGGCGCCGCTTTAACGCCCGAGGGGTCGGAGAAAACGACGCCCGCCCGGATCGACCGACTCCACCGATCCTCAGCGCTGGAAGAAGAAGACGAGTTGGTCCGCCCTGTTTGGACCTTGCATCCGAGACGCAGCCCTTTCCCGAGGGTTCACACTCCCCGAGATACGCCTAGTACACCGCCCGTGAAAGCCGAAGACTGGCTGGTTGACTACTCCACGGTTGTCAAGATAGCTAATGGCAACAAGCGTTGTTGTAGTAAGTATGTTCCACTCATGCTCCAGGCACGGCCCGGACATGGTTGAACAGCCCAAGCCCCGCAGATCAACAAGCCGGGTCGACGCCATCAAGCCTTCGCCCCGCAACTTCACGAAAGCACGCACGAGCGACCTCCCAAGCCTCGCCATCTTTCCTTGTGCGTGCAAGGCCCCAACGAGTCAACTCGCGACTACCTCACGCTACTGGGCCAAGCTCCGAACTCCTGCGGGCGCGCACGAGGTGCAAGCTATCGACATTTCACCGCCGGTGCGAGAAGGCACCCTCCTCAAGCACAAGCCCTTTGGCGACGAGCCGGAACCCTCGACGAGCTGCTGATCATAGAAGACAAGCACGCTATAGCCGACTCTCCATGAAGGCGGAGATCGGGTTAGTGCGACCGCAAAGTGGCTCGAGCTCCCTGCACCTCCGGCCGAGACACCAGCCGGCGACAAAGAACAGAACGGTCACAAGCGCAAGGCCCCACAGCCAGCCTCCAAAGCAGCCGCAGGCTATGGCGCTGAAGACCAAGCAAAATGGAGTGGCAGCCTCCGCCAAGCGGCTGTAAAGGCGGCAAGTCCAACTGGTGCCGGCCTTCTCTTACGAAAGACTTCGAGATGGTCCCTGCAAGTTCCATAGTGGCGCGAAGCCGTCAAACCACACCACCCGAAAGTGCCACTGGCTCACCAGGATCGCCAAGGGAGATGGCCTCCTGCCTCCCCCGCCTGCTGGGCCGCCACCTCCACCGCCGCCCCAGCAGCCGGCTGTCAGGCTAGTCGGCGCAGTGCAAGATGAGTACCCAGAAGAGCACGGAGCCTATGTGGTGTTCACCAGTGTGCCCGATGATCGACGCAAGCAAAGCGATCGCAAAGAGCAAGAGGTGAATGCAGTAGCATCGATACTCCAGATTCATGCACCGTCCGAGAGGCCTATCGCTTGAGCAGAGCTGACCACCCGTGAGGTGATGCCGAGTCCGGCCTTACATACGGTCTTGGGAACCACCCTTGCCACAGATAGGCGGGTCGCTCGCTTCTCACGAGTGTTGATAGACAGAGGCAGTAGCATCAACATCCTGTACAAGGACACGATGGAGAAGTTAGGAATCAAGCAAAGACAGCTTCAGAGCAGCCGGACTGTGTTCCACGGCATTGTACCTGGCCTTTCCTGCTCACCGATCGGCAAGATCCTGATAGATGTTCTGTTTGGGGACAAAGATCATTTCCGCCGAGAGCCAGTTTGGTTCGAACTGGTGGACCTCGAAAGTCCGTACCACGCTTTGCTTGGCCGACCTGCTTTGGCCAAGTTCATGGCGGTCCCCCACTACACCTACCTCAAGATGAAGATGCCGAGTTCCAAGGGGATTCTGACCGTAGTCGGCGACTATAGAAAGTCGTCCGCTTGCGTCAGCTGAAAGCAGTCGGCTAGCCGAGTCCCTGGTGATCACAGCTGAGAAGCGGCTTCTTGATCGGGTTGTGGCGATGGCCGCAAGCAGTTCGAATATCGCCCAACCCCAAGGAGTCGGTGAGGGCTCGCTCAAGCCGCCAAAGAAACGAAGAAGATACCCTTGGACCCGGAGCACTGGAGAGGTACGCTGTCATAGGTGCAAACCTTGACAGCAAATAGGAAGGCGAGGCCGCCGATTTCTCTCGTGAGAATCGACATTTTCACATGGTCCGCTAAAGACATGCCAGTGTACCGACGGAATTCGCCGAGCACAAGTTACATGTCCAATCTGATGAAGCCTGTCAGCAGCCCTTGCCGCCTCGTCAAGAGAAGAGAAGAGTTGTTGGAGAAGAGATAGCCCTGCCCTAGCAGCCGATTTCATTATGGAAGTATTCTTTCCGTAATGGTTAGCAAACCCGTCCCGGTAATCAAGAAGAACAAGCAGGGCGGATGTGTATTGACTACACAAGCCTCAACAAAGCTTGCCCTAAGGACCCGTTCGCTCTCCGCGAGAATTGATCAGGTGATAGACTCCACAGCGGATGCGAGCTGTTGAGCTTTAGATGCATATTCAGGATATCACCGCATCAAGCTGAACCCGGCCGACAGTGACCAAGACCGCCTTCATCACGCCGTTTGGAGCCTTCTGCTACCTGACCATGACGTTCGGCTTAAGGAATGCCGGCGCCACCTTTCAGTGTTGCATGCATAAGTGCCTCCTCAAGCAACTCGGCAAAAACGCCCACGTCTATGTGGACGATGTGGTGGTGAAAACGGAAAAGCGAGGAACACTGCTGTAAGACCTTAAGGAAACCTTTGAGAACCTGCGCCGATTCCAGATCAAGCTCAACCCTGATAAGTGCATCTTCGGAGTACCAGCCGGCCAACTCCTTGGTTTCCTGGTCTCTGAACGCGGCATAGAGTGCAATCCTGTGAAGATCAAGGCCATCGAGAGGATGGAAGTACCCCGCCGATCGCTAGATGTGCAAAGTTCACCGCTGCTTACGTCCATCACCGATTCATCACCGGCTTACAGAAAGCTCTCCTTTATACCAGCTCATGAAGAAGACCACCTTCTTCGAATGGAACCACACAGGACGAAGATTTTCTCCAGCTTGAAGAAAATGTTGACTACTCTCCCGTCTTTGGCGGCCCCGACTCCTAAAGATCCCATGCTCCTGACATTGCCGCCACCACCGGTAGTCAAGACAACAAGCAGAAGTTGAGCGCAAGGAGGAAGGCAAGGCGCTACCTGTCCAGAGACCGTATATTACCCGAGCGGCGCATACGTCGACCTCCAAGCAGAACTACCCCCACTACCGAAGATGTGCTACGGGCGGCACTTCGCCGCCAAGAAGTTGAAGCCTTACTTTCAAGAGCATCCAATCACCGTGGTTTGCACAGCCCCACTAGCCGAGATCATCCAAGCCGAGATGCTTCGCCGAGTGGCCAAATGGTCCATAGAGCTGGCCCCTTACACCGTCTATTACCAGCCCCACACCGCCATCAAGTCGCAAGCACTGGCCGACTTCCTCGTCAACTGGGCCGAGACCCAGTACCTGCCGCTAGCGCCCGACTCAACCCATTGGCGGATGCATTTCGATGGCTCCAAGATGCGCGACCGCTTGGGAGCCGCTGTCCTCACTTCCCCAAAGGCGACAAGCTCAAATATGCGCTGCAGATCCATTTCGCCGCCGCCAACAACGTCGCCGAATACGAGGCGCTCATTCACGGGCTCCGGCTTGCCAAAGAACTTGGCATTCGCCGGATCCTGTGCTATGGCGACTCCGACTTGGTGGTCCAACAGTCATCTAGCGATTGGGACGCCAAAGATGCAAACATGGCGAGCTACCGTTTCCTTGTACAGCAACTAAGTGGATATTTTGAGGGTGCGAGTTCCTTCACGTACCAAGAAATGACAACGACCAAGCAGACACCCTGGCACAAATTGGCTCCACCCGCCAGGCAATACCATCCGGCGTCGCCCTTCAGCGCCTCCTCAAGCCATCAGTCAATCCTTCACCGGAATTAGACTCCATTTTTGTGCCGGCTCCCCCTGAAGAAGTCGGATCCGACTCAAAAGCATCGGCAGACGGCACGAGAACTCTTACAGATGGCCCTAAGAATGCCGATCGGCCGCCCGGGACTTCGTAACCCGCCCGGGACTGCGGGCGACTCATTGCGAAGACTCCAGAGCTCGCCCGGACTGCACCAGTGGGCCCGGGACTTCTCATCCAGAAGCGGCCGAGGACTCCGCCCGCCGCCTCCCAGCCCAGCCGCCTCGCCCAAGTAGCAAGATCGGGCAGTTGAAGAAATAGCAGCACCCTCATGGGCCCAGCCCATCCCGGAAGTTCCTAGTAAGCGGAGAGCTACCAACCGATGAAATCTTGGCTCGGCAAGTACAACGCTTAGCGGCAGCCTACACCATAGTCATCAGAGAGCTGGTCAGCGCAGCACATTCGGTGTCTACCAGCGCAGCGCCGAGCTGAGCAAGGCCAAGCGATTCTCGAAGACATTCATCAAGGCGAGTGCAGCCACCATGCGGCCTCAAGAGCACTCGTCGCCAAAGCCTTCCGACACGGTTTCTTCTGGCCAACTGCCCTAGAAGAGGCCAAGGAATTAGTCCAAAAATGCAATGGGTGCTAGATGTTCCACTCCAAGCCGTATCAGCCGGCTTCCACACTCAAGACTATCCCCATCGCCTGGCCCTTTGCTGTTTGGGGCTTGGACATGGTAGGACCATTCAAAGCAGCACGTGGTGGCCTAACTCATTTACTTGTCGCGGTGGACAAGTTCACCAAGTTGGATAGAAGTAAAGCCCATCAAAAAGTTGAATGCTCCAACCGCAGTGACTTTCATCACCCACATCACGACTCGACGCGCTACATCACAGCATCATCACCGACAATGGCACAAATTTTGCCAAAGCGCTCGCCCGCTTTCTGCGCGACACAAGGCATCCGACCGACTTAGCGTCCGCCGCCCATCCGCAGCCAAACGGCCGTGGAGCGAGCAAACGGCCTCATCATGTGCCGCATCGCTTCCTCGGCCGGTCGAACCACCGGACGCTCGCCGGCTGTTGGCTTTGATGAGTTGCCACCGTCCTCTGAGTTTGTGCACGACTCCAAACAAGTCAACCGCTTCACACCCTTCTTCCTCGCTTCACGGTGTGAAGCCGCCATCCCAACGGACATAGAGTTCGACTCTGCAAAGTTACCATGTACACCGAGGAGGAAGTAGAAGCACGCCAAGACGGCGCCGATCTTCCGGAAGAGGGCCGGTTGTTGGCACTCAGCCGTCCAAAGATCTACCAGCAGAGCTGCCGCTACTACAACAGAAGGTTAGGCCGAGATCTTTCCAAGAGGGCGACCTTTGTGCTCCAACTGATCGGCGAACAATATTGCCAGCCTTTAAGCTGTCGGCGCCTTGGGAAGGCCCTTCATTATCAGCAAAGTACGGGCAACGACTCCTAGTACCTGATCGACGCCAAGCCCCGAGCACGCAAGAGGGACGACTCCGCAAAGAGACGGAACGGGTTATGGAATGCAAATCTTCTCCAAGATTTTATAGCTTGATGAAGTATGTACCACGCCACATTTTGTGTTAAAGTACTAAGATTTCGCCTTCGAGACGAGCTCGGGACTGCCCTTTTTGTTATCTCAGATGATAAGAATTATGCCTTCGAGTATGTTACTCTTTGTTATGTCATTTGGCACCGGGCTCGACTAGTCGGCCTGGGACTCGCCACCTTGCGCTTATGAAATGCTTCCTGCAGTCGGACAAGTAGTGTAAGCGGTGCCTAAGCCGCCTCTCGTCAGAAGTCGCAGTCGCAGAGCGCACTGTTTGCGGGCAGGAGTAAGGAAGAATGGGCGCCCACATGAAAAATGGCTAAGGACCCAAAGCATAAACATAGTTTAAGCCGGCTTCCAGCCCCTCTTCGCAAAGCCGACTCATTGAGTGGTCGGCTTGCCGCTTTCTATCCAACTTGTTAAAAAGACTCTAAAAAACGGCCAAGTACTTGCCTTCCCAAGAGTAGCCAAAGCACTTCATCCAAGCGGTTGTCCGACTGGCAAGGCGGCGACTAAGGGAAGGCGGCAAAGGAAAAAGCCATAAGAGCAACGAGCAAGGAAAGATAGAATTAGGATAAATATTTACATAGCAGAGGCCCTCGGCCGAATCTTCGAGCAGAAGTTCAAAATACACCCCGCGGGTGGAATTGTGCGAATTAACAAGTTTTTCAAAGACTACTAAAGTAGGTAAAATAAAGGCAAGACGGCAGCCTAGGAAGCGGCAGACGGGTTTGGAGGGCCGGAGGAGATGGCGGTGTCAGGCGCCGGGGCGGCCGGCTGGGCAGTCTCGGCTTGATCATCTCCGGCGGCAGCCGCCCGCCGGCCGCGGCTCGTTGTCGGAGGCGCGGAATCGAGCTGAGGCTGGTCGTCCGCTCCGTAGTTCTGGCGCCTCCGCCTCACCTCCGTCCTCTGCCTCGCCTTCCTCCTCGGCGCTGGAACCGATCACCTCCGCCGAGTCCTCGTCATAATCTAGGTTCATCCCGAACCACTCCGGTGGCGCCTCCCCGCCGTCCTTAGCCCGCTTAGGGACGAAGATGCTGGTGTCCGTATAGTCGGCAATCGTCGCCGCACGCTCAATAAGGGCGTCTTCCGCAGCCAGCAGCTCCGTCTGGGCCTCTGAACGGAACGCGGCCAGCCGGCCCAGATCCAGCCCTGGGTACCACGCCTTGACGAATTCCAAGGCCCAGCGCGCTCCAGCCCGGGCCACGGAACCCTTCCAGACCTCAAGACGGCCAGCCACGACCTCCACCACCGGTCAGCCCTCGACTGGAGTGCAGAACCGCATGTCCGGCCACAGGCGCAATCGCTACGCCGACATGTTGAAGCCGGCGCAGATCCGATGGATCGCCGCAGACGAGCCTCGATGCTCGGCTGCTCGCCAAGGGTCCGGGGCGCAGGCAGCATCTCGCACCATTTGCCCTCCGCGCCGCGATCAGCCTCGATGGCTTGATTGGCACCGCGGTGGCGGGAAGAAGTCTGCCAAGACAAAAAGAAGCAAGTCAAAACCAGGAGTCAGCCCACCTATAGTCAGCGGCTCAAAGAAAGAAAGTAAAGAAACTCACCGTTGACGATGTCCTCAATTTCATGGAAGTCGGAGGTCAGCTGTGCCTCCTTGTCGGTCCAGGAGGAGCGCTCGCTTTCGAACTCAGCCAGGAGAGCAGCCTCTTTCTTCTCTGCCTCGTCATGCGCCTTCTTAAGCAGCTCCCTTTGCTCCGCCAGCTGCGTAGACAGCAGGTCGCGCTCTGCGGCAAGCTTGCTGCACTCCTCCCCCTTGGCCCACAAGGCAGTGTCGGCCGCGCCCAGCTGCCGTCGGAGAGTGGCGTTTGCTTCTGAACAATAAAAATAAAAAGGACGTTAAAGTTGCCAACTAAGAAGGTCGCTGGGAAGATTCAGCCCGACTGCTCAGCAGTCGGCCCGAATCTCGGGGACTACAGCCCGCGGGTGCGCTAGCGCGCCCCCATGAAGAAGAAAGAAGACTCACCCCGGCTCCTCGACAAGTCGGCGGTCCGCTTGCCCAGCTCCTCAACATTGCGGTTGAAGGCAGTGACGCGGAGGTTGTGATACTCCTGTGATAAGCATTTTGCATAAAGGTAAATATTTGAATCGATCAGATAGAGTTCCGAGCCACCGTCAGCAGCCGCCCGAACTCGGGATTACACTCAGCAGGAGGCTGCGCGCTCACAGAGAAGAACAAGAAAAACAAACTCAAAGAAGAAAGCATACCCGAACGGCGGTTCGCGACGCCAAAGCGCTTTGGTGCAGTTCGATGGCGCCGCCGGCTCAGCTTCGCCGAACGCCTAGAAGCGTCGTTCAGCGGGCTCGTGCCTTCCTCGCACTCCACCCAACGGCGCGCGCGCTTGTCGCCTCGGCGTGGGATGGCCGAGCTGGTGGCACCGGTCTCCAAGGGGTGTCGCGCAAGTCGCCTTCTCAAGACGGCAGCGACCGGCGTAGGCGACTTGAAGGAGCAGCCGCCACGCCTGCCTTTCAATCGGGCGGCACCGGGCGGGTCCACCTCGCTGTTTACCTTTGCGCGCCCCTGACGGCGGCAGAGGCGTCTCGATGGCGGCACGCCGTGTTCGACATGGAGGTCTCGCCGCCCTCTCCATGATGGGGAACTCGCTGCCGGGTCCCTCCGTTCGCCTGCCCTCGGAACGGCGGGCGCTGAACTCAGCGGGGTGACGAGCAACGCCGATTGAGGCGCGGCCTCCTCGGCCCGCCGCTTGTCATGACGGGCGGCCGGCCTCCTCCCTTCCTCGGGCGGAGGCCGCCGCCTTCTCGGCCTCCGCCTTCTCCAAAGGGCGGCTTCTTCCTCGTCAGGCTTCTCCCCGCTGCCTGGCCGTCGCCTCCCGGAGGTCAGCGGTGGGGTCGATCCGCCGAGTAGTGGCGGACGTCTCTGCCGACCCCATGACAGAGGCAGCGGCGACCCTCTCTAAGATAAGGGGAGCCCTGATGCAGGAAGACGTGTAAAAGATTTGGACAAGATTCACTTACGCGGAGACCAGTGGCGGCCTTTTCACTTCCTTGCGGAAGCGGTTGGCCTTTGCGACCACCTCTTCTTGCTTGGTCGCGGCGGCCGTCCCTGAGGGAGTCCCGGATTAGGGGGTGTCCGGATAGCCGAACTATCACCGTTGGCCGGACTCCTGGACTATGAAGATACAAGATTGAAGACTTCGTCCCGTGTCCGGATGGGACTTTCCTTGGCGCGGAGGGCAAGCTTGGCGATACGGATATGTAGATCTCCTACCATTGTAACCGACTTTGTGTAACCCTAACCTATCCGGTGTCTATATAAACCGGAGGGTTTTAGTCCGTGGGACTAACAACAATCATACCATAGGCTAGCTTCTAGGGTTTAGCCTCTTCGATCTCGTGGTAGATCTACTCGTACTACCCATATCATCAATATTAATCAAGCAGGAGTAGGGTATTACCTCCATCGAGAGGGCCCAACCTGGGTAAAACATCGTGTCCCTTGTCTCCTGTTACCATCCGCTTAGACGCATAGCTCGGGACCCCCTACCGAGATCCGCGGTTTTGACAATCGACATTGGTGCTTTCAATGAGAGTTCCTCTGTGTTGTCGCCATCGGAGGAGGATGCCTCATACCGCCTTTAAAAGACGGCTCTATTGTTAAAGGAGCTTTGGCCATCGCCAAACTCCCGGCTAGGTGGTTTCTTATGACCGCCAGGTTCCGCCATCACACCGACGATGACTTCTCGGGTCATCGAAACCAATCTTCACGCTAACTCGAACTTGCTGATCAGTTAGATCCGATCGAAGCTCTCCTCCGTGAACGAGCTCTTGGATCGCATCGCTGCACTGGGAGTCACCACAGACTACGACCAGATCGGGCTTAAAACCGATCTAAGAGAGATTAACTCTCCCCAGGCTACCCATCATGTTGCTGTGATAAAGGGGCAATACGGCGATTCTTATTCTATCTTAAGGACTAGTTACGTCTGAATTCCCGATCCCTCCATGCCGGATTGCCGCAGAGGGACGGACGTCGATCAAGCGCTGAACTTAAAGTCAGGCGGCGGGTTGGATTCATTGATAGCATTCAAAATCCAAACTTCCAAGTTCGAAACTTCCGGCCAGGTCCCGACCGACGGAGACATACCGTCTGCGAAACGCATCGGATAACCGACTCGAGCCGAACCCATGGAACGCAGCCCGTCTACGAAGATTCTACGCCTAAGCGCCGGACTCCAAGTTCGTCTCCTTCCTCCGTCCGCATTTTCTATTTTTTGATGTCTTTTATTTCTCTCCTTCCTCCCCTTTCTTTTTAAAAAGCCGTTAGAAGCTCGCTCGCGCTTTGTTCGCACATAGTTGAAGCGCTGTCCACGCTCATCATACCTGGGGGCTTCTTTAACATAAGCTTATTTGTACGGGCTTCATGCCCATTACATGTGTCAAACTTCCGCATGTACCTTTTATTCACCATTATATGCATCGATATGACTTAAGTTTTGGCCAAGCTGGGTTGCTGGCTCTGTGCTTACCCTCGTTCCCGATTGTTCGCTAGGTGGTAAAGGAGCACCTCTGCAATTATTCTTGCCGGGTCAGCGGATGTGTACCTCGGTGGGTGAAGCGAAAGCTAAGCGTTCTTAAGGGAATATTCGATTCGGTGAACTGAAAGATGATTTTTAACTATTTATCCATCTGCCCCAGATGATTTTACGCTTTCTTAGCAGTTTGACATGCACTTTAGGGCATGCATCCCAGCAAAAGGAACCCTTAATGGAACTATTCTCCCTGGAAGATGTATCTTACTATCCATGTAATATAACATAACTAGTTGGGCACTTGTCTGATACAGCAATAATGACCCCTACGCCTTGTCTCCATGCATGCCCCGGTTCTTATATAACCACGAGGATATTCGGAAACACTCCGGACTATTGGGTCCCGAGGTTGAAGCGAAAAGGTCCGCTATGACAAACGATCTACAATCCAGCTAGAAGACATGTTTTCATGTCATATTTAATTACATAGTCAACTCGACTCATTGTATTCCTCCTCAATGCCATCTAATAGGCTATCTAATTTACAATCTTGTTGGGAATATTTGGCGGCCAATTCAACTTGGCCGTACACTAAGCTTACAAGGATCTCCTTCCCATCAGGTCCCACAGGTCCGACCTCGGCCATGTGGTTTGGGTCAACAACCGTGTACTGCGTCTTCACCATGGCCCAGCCTCCACAGCGCCTACAGACGGCAGGCCGATATCTTCCATAGTCGGAAGCGCCGCCATGCTCCTTGAAGCCGCTCTGCCAGCTCTCAATGCCTTGAGCAGGGAGATAGATAGCCACAAGGCCTGACCGGCCTTTCATCACCTGCCGAACTCGTTAGTGCGGATGCATGATTCGGGAAGAAGATCACCCGAAGAACTAGGCATCTCCTCTTCCGGACTACCTGTGAGCAAACCTACATACATGTTTATGTTAGTCGCCTTCCTCGCGAACTCTTTCAAAGTTCGCTCGAGCACTCTGAAAATGCCGCGACGAAGCCGTCGATTCTCCTTCTGGTCGGACAAGCTGAGCACGAACATCCTTTAGTTCCTCACCCGGTTGGGTGTTGGCATCTTGGAGGCTATTTTTCTCTGCCGCACCCTCGTAAGCACGCTCTCGCCGGCCTTTAGCTGGCGCGGAGCTGTTGCTTGTCCAGATCTAGCCGGCGCCATCTGCAATATTATTGTCGATTACACACCGCGCACTTCCTAACTTATTTATCTTTTGAAGCATATATTACGGAGGGGTCTGTGGCTCCCCACATGGCGGCTAGTCTTGACCTCAAGTTGGGCCTTGCATTCTTCAAGCTCTGGGACAGTCGGGTATTCTTTTTGTAAGATCCTGCATAACAAATGATCCTTAAATCAGTTAGTCTAACTATTTTAAGTCTCGAGACTCTTGGCATATATAACTATCAAATTTCCTTACCCGTATGTCCTTTACATACTGCTCCGTGGCTCAGGCTAGTCCATCTTGAGTAGCACGGAGTGCGCATCTCCAATTGAAGGCATTCAAGGCCTCTTGGGAGAAACATCGTCATGAAGAACTGTCCGAAGCGGCGCTTTGTGATTCATGGCCCTCTCCACCTCGAGAGTTGGTGGCGGACAATCTGTCGGCATCCTCTGTCGTGGAGCATCCGGCCTTGCGCCTCGTGCTCGCCTCCGCTTCGGACCAGGCTTTGGGCCGGCGGAGGAGGTTCGATTAGCAATCTCTCGGACTCAGTCCGGCGGCGCTCTTTTTCTGAAAGGAGCACCAGCGTTAGCACACCTCTCGGAATCAATCCACGGAATATGGTGACCGCCATACCGTTGCGGCGGAGTTCGATCCGGACCGCACTTCTTTTTATCCTGCGGGGCTGTCTGCCCCTTGTTGTCCAGCCGCCGCGGGCTCGGCTTCCTACCTCGAAGGTACCCCCTGCGAAACACCATTGCTATACGATGATCAAGAAATAAGCACGAATAGGTCATTATCGAGTATTGGGACATCGGTCTCGATTACAGTGAAATTGGAAGTATTCGGGGTAATCGGTCGTAATAGCAACCAAAGCATTGTCGATGCTGAGTTGGTGGAACACCCGTCGATCAACTCCACCTTTATATCCGGATCCTCTTCGGAGGCGGATCGAGGACCGTTCGGATCCTCGGGTTGTAGTGGCGGGCTGTATCTTCTCCGGCCCAGCGCGCTTCTGCGTAGAAACCATGAAATGAGATATTTAACCGGGAACATGGATCGGACAGGCCAGTAAGGTGTTTGCTTACCCAACCGAGGATTATTGAAGAAACTTCGTTCGATGGATTGGCGGAGAAAATCCTCCTCCTCCCCTTTATACATGGCAGACAAGGTCTTCACCAGTTCGGTGACCGATCCTGGCCCTTTGCGGCCATGGCGGGTAGCATCGTCCTCACCGTTGAAATCCCACATGGGGTGGCCCCTATATTGGAGCGGCTGCACTCCCATCATAATGCAGATCACCATGACTCCCGGCATGGTCAATCCGGCATAAGCCAGTAATCTTATTCGGCTCATCAAATAAAGGACGTCCTGGTCATTTTCCCTCACAGGGGCTCATGAGCGCCAACAAGGCGCTTCTTGAGAGCATTGCTAAACTCGGAAGGCCCGATCCGAACAGGGTCCGGCGGCGGGGCGTCCTCCATGTAAAACCATTCCGAAGGCCAGTCTTGGACGCCTTCTTCGTGGTTCGGATAGATATCCGGTCCGGCGATCGCCATAGTTCTGCTCCGCCCACTTGATATATTGACCCCTCATGAGAGCGGGGCACTAGGCAGAATAATCTCTTCCACAAATACGCAAAATGAGCCTCAATACCCAAGAACAGTTCGCAAAGGGCCACGAAGCTGCGGCGTGTAAAATAGAGGCAGGCGTGGGTGGTGCAAGCTGGAGGCCATAGAACTCCAAGAGCCGGAGAAAGCAGATGAATTGGAAATTTGAGTCCTCTTACTAGATAAGAGAAGAAGCATACTAAGCTCTCCTTTAGAGGATTGGGGACACTCTCAGCCTTTCCGCCCTTGTAGGTGGCAAGTCCGGCTCGAACCGGAACCATGAAGGCGGGAAGAAATCCCTTTGTTTGGAGTATAACTAGCTCGCTATCTGGGACTGAACATCTCTCCCAATTTCGAGCTCGAGGCTGGGAGCACGAGAGAGGAGCAGCGTCGACCTGTCCATGATGGAATGGGTTTTTTGTGGGCGCTCGATGAAAGCTTGGAGGAGGATGGTGTGACTCAAATATAGATTCTGCGCCCTTTTATGGGCGGCTCATTTCTTGCAGCTTGGGGGTAAGTGTAAAAATACCTGCTTTTTGCATTCATTCAAACACGTGGAAGATGGCCATTATTGGGCGTAGGAGCCAAGGGCGCAGCATTTATTAAAGCCGGACACTATTAAACAAGTATATGGAATTTGGAGAAGAACCCGCCTCGCAATGCCGAAGACAATCAGCGCGGACTCATCGTCATTGAAGCCTGGTTAAGGGAGCTCTTGAGGAGTCCGGATTAGGGGTGTCCGGATAGCGAACTATCGCCGTTGGCGGACTCTGGACTATGAAGATACAAGATTGAAGACTTAGTCCTGTGTCCAGATGGGACTTTCCTTGGCGTGGAAGGCAAGCTTGGCGTCTGGATATGTAGATCTCCTACCATTGTAACCGACTTTGTGTAACCCTAACCTATTCGGTGTCTATATAAGCCGGAGGGTTTTAGTCCGTGGGGCGAACAACAATCATACCATAGGCTAGCTTCTAGGGTTTAGCCTCTCGATCTCGTGGTAGATCTACTCTTGTACTACCCATATCATCAATATTAATCAAGCAGGAGTAGGGTATTACCTCCATCGAGAGGGCCCGAACCTGGTAAAACATCGTGAACCCTTGTCTCCTGTTACCATCCGCCTAGGCGCACGATTCGGGACCCCCTACCGAGATCCGCGGTTTGACACGGCAGTCCCTTGAACTTCTTGACGGCCGCCAAGCAAGCTCGGCCTGGCCCGGCAACTTCTTCGCGCGCCTCGACCACCCAAGCCAGCGGAGGAACTTCGCGCCCGGCTAACCGGCCTTGGTTGGCGGCGAGGCGACTTCCCCGTCATCTTGAGCCCGATCGGCAAAAGGTAGCCGAGGGCACAGAAGTCGTCAACCCTCCTCCTCCTCCTTGGCGTCGGCCTCCATCGCCGCCCCCAAGTCGAGTGTCGTCAGCGTCGCTCTCCGCCCGGTCGGGGCGAACTCACAGGCCAGCCCCATGGTGCCGGTGAAGGCTGCATGAGGGGTTCTAACTCGAAAAACCAAAAGATCGGAGAAGGTGGATTAGGCTGAAAAAAAACAAAGAGGAAGAGGCGACTTACCACGAGCGGGGGTTGGCGCCGCGAAGTCGGCTCCTTGCCGAACTGCCAATCCGCCGTGAGATTGCAGTTAGCAATGTAGTTCACCGTGTCCGCCACCTCCGCCAGGCATGTCTTTGGAGCACAGCCATTTGGGGTCGGTGGCGCTCATCGGCGGATCAGATGAGGTCGACCTTAGGCGGAAGGACTCGGCGCGCCCGCGCGGCGCAGGTCGGCCCAGTTAAGCCCTCCGATTGCGTCGGCACTTTCGAGTCGCCGACAATGGCGCCGGCGCCAGCGAGAATCGGCGTCTGGCCGTTAGGACCAGCTGAAACCTCCCCGCCCGATCGCCCGGCCGTGGCCCGGCAGATTATTCGATCGCCGGGGCGGCGTTCTTCACATAAGTAGGATCGCTGCCACATCTTCACCGACTTGATCAAGCGGAATGGTGGGAAGCGGGTTGTCGGCCACCGATCTCCGCATCAGCGATGAAGGTGCCGACAAAGCGCCTGCGCGGCGGACGTCGCGTGCCGAGCTTGGTGGAAGAATTCCCCACAGCTTCGATGGTGGGGAAAACGCCGAGAAGCCTTCGCACAAGGTGGCGAAGGCAGCCAGCAACACCACCGTATTCGGGTGAGGTGGTGCGGCTGGTGCCGTCAGAACTCAGAAGCGCGGAAGAAACGCTCACCGGCAGCCCTAGGCGCGCGCATGAGGTGCAGCGGAATCGACCCTTCGCCCTCCTCCGGCGCCGCCGACATTTCTCCCGCCCGACGCGGCGCTGTCCCACTAGGCTCTTGCGGGGCGGCGCGTCTGGAGGAGGAATTCGATGTGGTCGTCGTCCACCTTGGAGCCGTCCCACCGGGCGTGTGGCGGGAGAATCTTGGCGGCGGAGGAAGAGCTCGCCATGGCGTGGCATGGTTCAGCCCGGCGGCAAGAGGAAGAAAGAGGCAAGGGAAGCGGGGAAGCGAGGGAGATGGGCGCGTGCCCGCGCCCCTCCCCGCCTACTTATAGGGTCATAGGCTGAGAAGCCGATGGGGCGGGCGATGGGATTAACTGCGGGGACCCCGCCCCGATTTAACCCACGAAGTTCTGCAGCGCGATCTGGCGATAGAGCGCCAACCGTCATCCGCAGCCGCCGCGGATCCGTTCGCATGCCGGAAGCGCGGTAATGGCGAGCCCGCTGACAACTGTCCGTCCAGCAGCGTGGGTGGGCGAGCAGACCCAGCCAGCGTGGCGCCACGCAGCGATGCGCAGCGAGCGACTGCTGGAAGCTTATCGAGCACGCTGCACAGATCCCTTCGACTTTCAAATCCTTTAACGAGCAAGAGCGGCCTTCCGCGAGTCCGACTCCAACTAATCGTCCCTGGGAAGGCGGCGAGCAAGGCCAATTCTTCCACCATAGGAATGGCTGTTGAGGCTCCACGACATGTTGCCCTCGGCGCCTCACCGGCCGGGGACTCTTGTCGGAGTATTGGGCCACGGGTAGGCCAACCCGAGCCCCGGACTTTTCAAGACAGCGGGGCAGGCTGCGCCCCTCAAGACCCCAAGACGAAGAGCCGCCTTTTGAGAATCGGCGGCAAGGCCGCCGACTGCCCCTCACGGCCGAGTCCCAGGGACGGCTTCGAGATAAGCCGACTACCAACTGGCGGCTTCCAAAGAGGCCGGCTATGGGGAGTCGGCCCGCGACTCCAACCACCTCCTGCCTACGAAACTACGGACGGGATGGGGTGCGGCGCGCCCTGCCCATCCCTACCCGTTCGCGAAGAAGGATAGCCTGAGGCCCGTGCCGGCGGGGATCTCCGTCCGTGGCAACCTTGTTGCCATGCCGGCCCGACATCAACCCGTGGGCGGCCTGAGCCACGACGGCTGTCTGTCACGACCCGAGGACGGCGGGACCCGCTGTCGCGGGGTGCGAAAACGGCGAGCGCCACAAGCGGACCCGTTGGGAGTCCGCCCGAGTCGGCTGGTCCCTCCCACGGGCCCTTACGCCATTAACCGAACAAGATAGGGAATAGCAGTGATCGCCCGTCGGTGGCATCACATGTGCCATAATTATGACCAAGCCAGCGTCATTAGAGGCGCGGCTACGATAATCCGCAGACCGGCAAGACCGCCCGCGGCGGACAAGGCTGTCGGCCCCATCTTTGAGCCCGTCGGCGAGGCCCACTAGTTAGCGGGCCCCAGGCGGTCGGCGGAGAAGACGGCGACCCGAGAGACAGACGGCTGGGACCCGCGCCCAGCCAGATTACCATTGTACCCCCAGGGGGTAGGCCTATATAAAGCCCCCGGGGCACCCATGCAAGAGGTTGGACCCTAATAGTTTTAGACACACATAAAGGGAAGAGAAGAGCTAGCCGTGCCCTTCTCCTTCCTCACCCGAACAGCTCAAGGAGCAACCTTGTACCCACTTTGCCATAGTGATCATGCGGAGACCCCGCAGAGCAGCAGTAGGGGTATTATCTCCCCGGAGAGCCCTGAAGCTGGGTAAGATCCGCCGGCGTGCATGCCTTCGCCTCATCCCGTTTCCAGGCACCGGCGACGTTCTACTCGCCCCCACCATGATAAGCCATCCTTTGGCATATGTCGCACCCAACCCCCGACATCGACTGAAAGTTATCAACCGAGAAGTGAATATGGTCGCTCCGACGACACCCAGTTATCTGAAATGGTCGCAGACCGCCATCACCTTCAACCAGTCTGATTACCCGACACACATAGCCACCCCTGGGAGGCAAGCTTTGGTGGTCGACCCAGTCGTCGAAGGCACTCGACTAACTAAAGTTTTGATGGACGGTGGGAGTGGCCTGAACATCTTGTGCGAGAGGCGTTGAAAGGATGGGCATTCCGATGTCGGACTCAAGCACCGCAACATGAGCTTCCATGGGGTCATTCCTGGAAAGAAGGCTGAGTCACTCGGCCAAATTGCTCTCGATGTGGTTTTTGGTGATTACAAGAATTTTCGTAAGGAAAAGTTGACCTTTGAGGTCGTGGATTTCCAGAGTGCTTATCACGCTATTCTAGGAAGGCCGGCGTATGCACGTTTCATGGCTCGACCATGTTATGTATACCACAAACTGAAGATGCCAGGCCCCAAAGGTGTGATCATTGTCACTGGCAATCGGAAGAAAGCAGAAGAGTGTTTTCAGAAAGGCTATAAAATCGCTGATGCTCAGATGGCAGTGGTAGAGCTGCAAGAATACCAGAAAACTGCAGACCCGAGTGATTTGTTGCGAGCCAAGAAGCCCGCCACGAGTCAACATTTGATCGTCGGTGAGACGAAACCGATTCACATTCACCCGACTGATCCCAATGCTGCTCCGACTCACATCTCAACAACACTCGACTCTAAATAGGAAGAAGCATTCATCCAGTTCCTCCGTGAGAACTAGGACATCTTTGCATGGAAGCCTGCTGACATGCCGGGTGTTCCCAGGGGACTGGCTGAGCATCGTCTGCAAGTCGACTCAAAAGTTAAACCTGTCAAAGAACATCTTGACGGTCCGCCGTCCGTAAGAGAAAGGCCATTAGCGAGGAGGTGGCTCAGCTCTTAGCAGCAGAGTTTATCCGAGATTTACCACTCGGCGGCTCGCCAATGTTGGTCCCTAAGAAGGAAAAGTCGCCATGTGCATCGACTTCAAACATATCAATCAGGCCTTCCCGAAGATCATTTTCCTCTTCCCGCATCGACCAAATAGTCGACTCATTGCGGGATGTGAGTGGTTGTCTTTCTTAGGCGCCTATTCGGTTACCATCAGATCCGTCAGTATGGACCCGACGAGATCAAAACAGCTTTCATCACTCCATTTAGGTGCTTCATTATGTCACCATGCCATTCGGCCTCAAGAATGCGAAGCCACGTTCATGAGGATGATTGAAGTGTTTGCTCACTCAAATCGGTCGAAATGTGGAAGCATACATGGATGATATTGTGGTCAAGTCATGAAAAGGTTCGACCTGTTGGTGACCTTGCTGAAACATTGCCAATCTCGGGAGGTATGATATCAAGCTTAATCCATCAAAGTGCACATTCGGAGTTCTGGCGGAAAGTTACTCGGTTTTCGTTTCGAGCGAGGAATCGGCGCCAACCAGAAAAAGTTGGCACTATACTCCAATGAAACGCATACGTGTGTGTGTGCACGATGTCCGAAGCTTCTTGGATGCTTGGCGCGTTAAGTCGATTCATCTCTCGCCTCGGTGAAAAGGCATTGCCTCTTTACCGACTGATGAAGAAGTCAGACAAGTTCGAGTGGACTCCCGAAGCTGATGCAGCCTTTGCAGAGCTAAAAGCTCTGCTCTCCACCCAGCCGGTGCTTGCTGCCCCAATCAGCAAGGAGCCATTGATGCTTTACATTGCAGCCACAGGACAAGTTGTCAGTACATTACTTACAGTCGAGGGGGAAGAAGAAGGAAAGGCCTTCAAAGTTCAGCGCCCAGTATATTATCTTTCTGAAGTATTGACCCCATCAAAGCAAAGATACCCTCATTATCAGAAGCTTGTTTATGGGATTTATATGACCGCGAAGAAGGTTGCTCATTACTTCTCTGATCATTCCATTACAGTCGTCAGCGACGCCCCATTATCGGAGATTCTGCACAACAGAGATGCAACTGGTCGAGTGGCGAAATGGGCGATTGAACTCCTTCTCCTTGATATCAAGTTTGAGGCAAAGAAAGCCATCAAGTCCCAAGTAGTAGCAGATTTCATCGCCGAGTGGATCGAACAACAATTACCGACTCAAGTTCACTCGGAGCACTGGACCATGTTCTTTGACGGTTCCAAGATGCTGAATGGTTCCGGTGCTGGGGTAGTGTTGGTTTCCCCCCGAGGAGATAAGCTCAGATATGTGCTCCAGATTCACTTTGATTCTTCCAACAATGAAGCAGAATACGAAGCACTGTTGTATGGGTTGCGTATGGCCATTTCACTCGGCGTCCGTCGCCTCCTGGTCTATGGCGACTCAGATTTAGTGGTTAATCAAGTGATGAAGGAGTGGGATGTCAGAAGTCCAGCCATGACTGGTTATTGCAATGCAGTGAGGAAGCTAGAGAAGAAGTTCGAGGGGTTAGAGCTTCATCATGTACCCCGACTGAAAAATCAAGCTGCTGATGATTTGGCGAAAATAGGTTCCAAGAGGGAAGCCATTCCCAGTGATGTGTTTTTGGAGCACATCCACACACCGTCAGTTCAAGAGGATCCTTTCACCGAAGAAGCTCCGCAGCCAAAAAGTGCCACTGATCCGACTGAAGTTGAGGCCCCAGCTGTGGTCGACCTGGTCATGGAAGTCGTGGTCATCACTCCCGACTGGACGGTGCCGTACATCAAGTATATCCTAAGGAAAGAGCTCCCAGAGAACGAAGAAGAGGCTCGACAGATCGCCCGCCGGTCCAAGGCCTTTACTATGATCAAGGGATAGTTGTACAGAGAAAGCACGACTGGAGTCGGCCAGAAATGCATAACGCCAGAAGAAGGTCAGATAATTCTTGATGATATCCACTCGGGGACCTGTGGTCACCATGCGTCTTCTCGGACCATTGTGGCTAAAGCATACCGAGCGGGATTTTTCTGGCCAAAAGCAAATGAAATGGCAAAGGAAATAGTCGACAAGTGTGAAGGATGTCAGTTCTATTCCAATATGTCACACAAACCCGCCTCAGCCTTGGAGACCATTCCACTCGTCTGGCCCTTTGCTGTTTGGGGATTGGATATGATTGGACCACTGAGAACTGGCAGAAGCGGCTTCACTCACTTGCTAGTGGCAGTCGACAAGTTTACTAAGTGGATCGAAGCTAAGCCTATCAAAAATCTCGATGCAGGCACTGCTATCAGTTTCATTAGAGAGTTGATATTCAGATATGGAGTTCCGCATAGCATCATCACTGACAATGGGTCAAACTTCGATTCCGACAAGTTCAAAGCCTTTTGCGCTTCTCAAGGCACGCGAGTCGACTATGCTTCAGTTGCTCACCTCCAGTCGAATGGACAAGCAGAATGAGCAAACGGTCTAATTCTCAAAGGACTGAAACCCCGGCTGATGCGTGATCTCAAACACGCAGCAGGAGCGTGGGTCGATGAACTTCCGTCGGTTCTTTGGGGATTGAGGACCACTCCTAATCGGTCGACTGGGAGAACTCCATTCTTTCTGGTCTATGGAGCTGAAGCAGTTTTGCCGAGTGACCTGCTTCACAATGCACCCCGAGTCGAACTCTACTCTGAAGATGAAGCGGAGCAAGCCCGGCAAGATGCAGTCGACCTCCTAGAAGAGGAGAGAGAGATGTCCCTGATCCGCTCGACCATCTATCAGCAGGACTTGCGTCGATTCCATGCTAGAAATGTGAAGAGCCGAACCTTTCAAGAAGGAGACTTGGTCCTCCGAGTGGATCAACAGAAACCACACAAGCTCGCTCCCACTTGGGAAGGTCCCTTCATCATCACCAGAGTTCTCCACAATGGAGCATACCATATTTACAACGTTGATTGCCAGATTGATGAGCCTCGAGCTTGGAATGCGGAGCTGCTCCGCCCCTTTTACACTTAAGTACTCACTCGGGTGAGATGTAATAAAAGTAGCTCTGTAGTTTGTTTATCAAAGACAAGAATGTTATAATTTTCCCAGTGATTGTTATTACTTTTCGTTTACATGAGAAATTTCCCCAGTGGGTGGCTTAGCCGCGAACCCGTTTCGCCTAAGTTTGTAAAAAAAATCCCTGCCGAGTGGAGAGCCAGCCTCCCACTCGGGGGCTTAGCTACGAATTCGTTTCGCCTAAGTATCTGAAAATCCTGCCGAGTGGTGAGCCAGCCTCCCACTCGGGGGCTTCTGCAGTCCAAGTACTCGCCTAAGTGTTTGAAATCCTACCGAGTGGTGAGCCAGCCTCCCACTCGGGGGCTTAGCTGCAGTCCAAGTACTCGCCTAAGTGTTTAAAATCCTACCGAGTGGCGAGCCAGCCTCCCACTCGGGGGCTTAGCTGCAGTCCAAGTACTCGCCTAAGTATTCAATACAATGTGTACTTTGTAAGGACGACGAGGTACAGATCGATTGCTGCCTTCTCCTTCAGAGCTACGACACAAAAAATCCTCCCACTCGGAGGCTTAGCTGCAGTCCAGTACTTGCCTAAGTTTGAAAAATCCTACCGAGTGGAGAGCAAACCTCCCACTCGGGGGCTTAGCTGCAGTCCAAGTACTCGCCTAAGTATTTAAAATCCTACCGAGCGGGGAGCGAACCTCCCACTCGGGGGCTTAGCTGCAGTCCAAGTACTCACCTAAGTGTTTAAAATCCTACCAAGTGGAGAGAAAACCTCCCACTCGGGGGCTTAGCTGCAGTCCAAGTACTCGCCTAAGTGTTTAAAATCCTACCAAGTGGAGAGCAAACCTCCCACTCGGGGGCTTAGCTGCAGTCCAAGTACTCGCCTAAGTGTTTAAAATCCTACCACGTGGAGAGCGAACCTCCCACTCAGGGGCTTAGCGGCAGTCCAGTACTCGCCTAAGTATCTGAAAATCCTACCGAGTGGAGAGCAACCCTCCCACTCGGGGGCTTAGCTGCAGTCCAGTACTCGCCTAAGTAAAGGTGCAGGTCGAATGTTACCTTCTCCTTCGGAGCTGCGCCACAAGTACAACGTGCGTTCCATCCCGATCCGCAAGGATGACGAGGTGCGGGTCGATTGTTACCTTTCTCCTTCGGAGCTATGCCACAAGTACAACCTGTGCTCCATCCCTACCTGCAAGAACAATGAAGAGCAGGTCGACTGGATCCACCTCAGAGCTGCATCTCAAGCACTGAAGTGTATTCCGAGTGAAGAACAAAGTTCGCTCAAAGGCAAATGAAAGCATATTCGATGATAAGCCAAGTTCAGATAACATCCTACGGATTCAGAAGTACTCAGGCGTCGAGCCTGTTATAGTTTATCGGTTACAAGACCACTCGGCATTCCGAGGCAAATTTAAGACGAAGCATAGAAGTTTTTTACTCCTCCGGTGGAGGATTGGAAGGCGCGACAAACTGGTCCAGGTCGATCCCGTCAGCGATCCGAGTGGCCGCAGCAATGAAAGTCTCCATGAAAGATTGGAAGTCGTACTTCTTGGTATTGGCAACTTTGATGGACGCCAGCTTTTCCTCTCGTGCCTCCTTGCGGAACGCGACCAGGGACGAGCAACATCAGCGCCACACCGGCGTAAGATTTTTCCATTCCTGCACTCGACTTGAACGTCATTCATCGAGTCATTAAGGACTCGAGGTCATTTGAAGCGCCTCGTCGGCGAGTGTCGAGTCAATGCGCGACACCGCAGCCTTCAATCGAGCGAGGTAGTCCACTACAGCAGCGACACGAGACTCCAGTCGGAGGATGTTCATAGCGGCTTCATCCTTCACAGGGGAGTTGATGGGGTCCAAGCCTGTCTCCACTCGACTAGTCTCCTCCTCGAAGTTCTGACAGAATTCTGTAAATGCAATTCAAGTTCAAGCTAATGGGTCTATGATGAGTCTGTGATAACAAGTCAGTCGGATAGGAGGGATTACCTTCAAGCATGAGGAATAACTTCTTGGCGAGACCTCCCAGATAAGCCTCCAGATCGTTCCTCTTCCCCGCCAGTTCGCCAGCCTTGTCACTCAGAGCTACCTTGTCATTCTTCAGTCGGCTAACCTCCTTATTGGCCGCGTCGAGAGCAGCTTTCAGATTGGCGTTCTCTTCTTCAAGTTTACCGACTGAAGCCAATTTTTCTTCTGCGAGCTTTGTTTTGTCCAAAGCCGCTTTCTGCGCCTCGACAAGGTCATGATCCTTCTTCTTCAGAGTCTCCTCCATTTTGTCTGCAAAATGACAGGGAGATCAGAATTAGGAAGGGGCAGAAAGACAAAGACAGTCGTCAAGTTCTCACCAGCCATACCTTTTGCTTCATCTCTCGCCTTCTGCAAGTTCTCCTGAGTAAGCTTCAAGTCAAGGTTGAGCTGGATCTGTTTGTTTTCCAATTCAGTATAGCGAGCCACAAGCTCGCAAGATTTCTGTGAAGAGTCAATTGACAGACGTCAAAGATAAGTTGCTTCCGAGTGACTAAGAAGAATCATAGTGTTCCTAAGACTACAGCCGAATCAAAATATTCGACAGTAGTCTCGGGGACTACACCCAGTGGGTGCACTTAGCGTGCCCCCACTGGTCCTACCGAATCGGTTCGATCAGTCGACCGAAAGAGACAAAAAAGGCTATGATCCTAAACCATAGCTAACTGTCAGCAGTCAGTCTCGGGATCATCAAAAAAAACAAAGAGAGTTCTTCAGACTACGGTCGACTGCCAGCAGTCCACCATAGTCTCGGGGACTACACCTAGTGGGTGCACTCAGCGTGCCCCCACAGGTTTCAAGATTCCATTCGAGATGGTCCGACCAAACCGAGTGAAGAAGTTAACAAAGAAATACAAAGTATAAAGACTACGGTCGACTGCCAGCAGTCCACCATAGTCTCGGGGACTACACCCAGTGGGTGCACTCAGCGTGCCCCCACCAGTCCAAAAGTTCAATCGACACACCCAGTGGGTGTACAGATACGAAGATCTTCAGAAAGAAGAGTTTTCAAGTAGCATATCCTAACAGAACAAGTGGTGATCAACTAACCTGGACATTGCTCTGAAGAGCTAAGCTGGCATCATAGGCCGCCTGGCTGGCCTCCCGGACCACCTTCACTTGCTCCATCATGATCCCCGCCTGGCGTATAGCTTCCTGAGCAGCACCCACTTGGTCCTCCGGGACGTGGTGTGTTGCGAAAAGGGAGGGCGGATCAGCAGTCGACGATGAAGGCCGGATACTCGTCAGTGGCACAGCAAAAGACACAGAAGTCCGAGTGATGTTGCCACCCTCATGAACCAGCGTCTCGAGCAATCGATACAACTGGCGATCTTGCCAAGCGCGCGCCTTTTATTCCTCCTCCGCCTCAACGGCGCCTCATCGTCATCATCAGGGAGATCAATGACATGAGGAGGGACTGCAAGAAAGATTCAAAGTTAAAAACGGAAGTCCAGTCGACCAAAAGCGAAACTACAGAGATCATAACAAGGTTAGAGGTGGCAGCATCTTCCATCTCCTGGTCTTCATTCCTGGCTGAGGTCTTGGAGGTAGCAGCGCTGCAGGTTTCAGAAATCAGTTGATCAGTCAACAAGTCGACCAAAAGTGTGTCCGTGCCAAACAAGAAAACACAAATTCTGTTGTACCCGGAAATGGTGGGAATGGCCATCCTCATCTTGGGCAAAGCCTTCGTCGGCTTTGATGGCGTCGCTCGGGGTTGCTTCGGCGCTTTTTCAGTCGGCGCCGGAGACGTCGTCCGAGGGCGTTTAAATCGATTGCCTGATAGGGCGCGATAGCCTTGCCACGCTCGACCGCGGGGTCATGGGTGAGCTTGGATCGCCTTTCCATGCGAGGAGGGTCGACTTCTTCCTCCTCTTCCTCCTCCTCCTCTTCGCCGGAGCTGTCGTCATCTTCGTCCTCCGCACCATCAGATTGCCATTCCTCCTGGCTTTCACCTCCGCTCCCTTCCTCCTTGACTGGTTCTTGGGCCCCGTTGGGCATCGAGTACATCTCAGTGGTGGCCTGGAAGACAACAAACAAGACAAAAGTCAATCGACCGATTTTAAGCAAACAAGATGGAGAAAGCAGGATCACAGTCAAAGATGCAGGAATGGACCTTGTCTACGTCGTATGACTGGTCGAGTGGGGGGATCCTCCTGGCTCCTCGAGGGTTATCCTTGTTTCCTGTGATGCCCGCAAGACACCTTTCCAGCATGGCATCCTCGATCTCCTCCGGGTGGATCCAAGTGGCGTCCTCAGTGCCGGAGTACAACCACATCGGATGGTCTCAGGCTTGAAGCGGCTGGACGCGTCGTTGAAGGAAGACCTCCAAGAGATCCATGCCTGTTACCCCGTCTCGAATGAGCTGGACAACTCGTTCGTCCAACACCTTCACCTGCGCCTTCTCTTCTGGGATCACCTTCAAAGAAGATGGTTTGCTCACTCGGTTCATGGAAAAATGAGGGAGTCCAGTCGACTGCCCTGGCATTGGCTGGTCCTTGCAGTAGAACCAAGTCGACTGCCATCCACGGACTGACTCGGGTAAGATCTTGGCCGGAAAAGAACTTTTTCCTCTCATTTGAACCCCAAGACCCCCACACATCTGAATCACTTGAGTTCTCTTGTCACTCGGATTGGCCTTTTTCAGCGTCTGGGAGCGACAAGTGAAAATGTGCTTAAAAAGGCCCCAATGAGGCCGACAACCCAAGAAATTCTCGCATAAAGACACGAAAGCAGCGAGATACACGATGGAGTTGGGAGTGAAGTGGTGAAGTTGTGCCCCAAAGAAGTTCAGAAATCCCCGAAAGAAAGGGTGAGGCGGCAGAGAAAACCCGCGGTCGACATGGGTGGCCAAGAGAACACACTCACCCTCCAGAGGTTGTGGCGTCCACTCCTTCCCCGGGAGCCGCGCTGTTCCATGGAGGATCCGTCCTTCATTGGTCATGTCGTCGAGATCCTTCTGGCTGATCGTCGAGCGGATCCAGTCGCCCTGGATCCAGCCCTGCGGCAAGCCGGCCCTCGACGAAGATCCGCCCCGACTGGTCGCTCTTCCCTTCGCCTTCGCCGTCGCCTTCTTTGCCCGCTCCAAAGCCGTCGTATTCTCCTTCACCATTGTCGCCGGCGAATCGCGCACGGAATAGCAGCGCTGAGGTGGAATCGCACGCGGCGGATGAATCTGAGGAAGGAAGGAGGAAAGGGGAACGCACTGTTCAAAAAACCCCGGTGCAGGGCCTTATATGAGGTTGCTTCCGAGTGGTCGACCGGTAGGCCCGGCGATCTGTCAAATCCATAATAGTCGCTGCCTGCGATACGTGGCGAAAAAGGTGGCGCGGAGATCGAGGCATCCTTGCCTTATCCCGTCCGATTACTGCGGCTCTCTCTTCGTCCCGCTCGTTTCCCGAAAATTCGAATCCCGCTAAATCCGCGCGCCACAGAGAAAATCGTCAGATAGAAGATTTCCTCCGTCCTGTCAGTCGGAGTTCCTCAAGTACGAAAAACACACTCGACGGATATAAAGAATGGATCAAGGCGACTGGCAAAGAAGTTGAAGCCGTCACGTAAGCTCGTTGATCCAGAACAAGACGTACTCATCGCAAGAAAAATAGGTCGGAAGAGTTCTCAACTCCTTCCCCACTCAAGTCATGTACCTAGGGTAGGGTCATGGACCTGTCCAAGGTACCCTCCCCAAGGACATCTCTTGAAGAAACTACCTTTCAGTCGACTTGGAAGGGTTCCACTCGACGGACTTGAAGACACTCGACCATGAAGCCAACCACTCGACCGCCAGAGATCTCTGATCGATCTGCCGCATAAGCGGTCGGTCATTAAGTGGCTTTATGGCCATCATAGCACTTTATGTAGGACGTTACCAGTAACTCCCTATCTTAATGTACCTTAATCCCTACATAACTAAGGGCTGGAGGGGTCTGGAAAACTCTATATAAGCCACCCCCCTCCTCAGTGTAAAGGGTTCGCACCCCTGTAACTCATACGCATATAATACAGTCGACCGCCTCCGGGCTCCGAGACGTAGGGTTGTTACTTCCTCCGAGAAGGGCCTGAACTCGTAAACATCTTGCGTATACAACTACTTGTTGGGGAACGTTGCAGAAAATTAAAAATTTTCTACGGTTTCACCAAGATCTATCTATGAGTTCATCTAAGCAACGAGACAAGAGAGAGAGTTTGCATCTACATACCACTTGTAGATCGAGTACGGAAGCGTTCGAGGGAGTGGTGATGATGGAGACGTTCCCAACGTGATTCCGATCACCGATGACCAAGTCCTGAACGGACAGCACCTCCGCGTTGAACACACATACGGGACGACGGCGTCTCCTTCGTCTTGATCCAGCAAGGAGGAAGGAGAGGTTGAGGAAGACAACTCCAATGGCAGCACGACGGCGTGGTGCAGTTGGTACGGCAGTTCTCCGGCAGGGCTTCGCCAAGCTCGCGTGGAGAAAGAGAGGTGTTGGGGAGGGGAGGGGTTGCGCCTTCAATCGTGTTGGCAGCCCTCCCCCCCACCCCTCTATTTATAGGAGGAGAGGGCAAAGGGGGGCCGGCCATCTAGGGGAAACCCTAGATGGGGCAGCGGCCAAAGGGGAGGAGGGGAGGGTGGCTTGCCCCCCAAGCTAGGGGGGTGCCCCCTTTAGGGTTTCCCCTCCCCATGCCCTAGCCGCATGGGCCTAAGGGGGGAGGTGCGCCCAGCCCACCAGGGGCTGGCTCCCTCCCACTTAGCCCATGTGGTCCCCCGGAGGGGTGGCCCCCCGGTGGACCTCGGAACCCTCCCGTGGCCCCTACATTACAGTATACCCCAAACTTACCGAGTCCGTTTAACCACTTTCCATATATAAATATTTACCTCCGGACCATTCCGAACTCCTCGTGACGTCCGGGATCTCATCCGGACTTGAACAACATTCGGTAATCACATACTTGTCTTCCTAATAACCCTAGCGTCACCGAACCTTATGTGTAGACCCTACGGGTTCGGGAGACACGCAGACATGACCGAGACGATCTCAGGTTAATAACCAACAGCGGGATCTGGATACCCATGTTGGCTCCCACATGTTCCTCGATGTTGTCATCGGATGAACCACAATGTCAAGGGTTCAAGCAACCCGTATTCTATTCCCTTTATCGACGGTATGTTGCTTGCGAGACTCGATCGTCGGTATCCCAATACCTCGCTTAGTCTCGTTACATCGCAAGTCACTTTACTCGTACCGTAATGCATGATCCGTGACCGGACACTTGATCACTTTGAGCTCAATATGATGATGCACTACCGAGTGGGCCCAGTGATACCTCTCCGTAACACGGAGTGACAAATCCTGTCTCGATCCGTGTCAACCCAATGACACTTTCGAGATACCTGAGTGCACCTTTATAGTCACCTAGTTACGTTGTGACGCTTTGATACACCCAAAGCACTCCTACGGTATCCGGAGTTACACGATCTCACGGTCTAAGGAAGAGATACTTGACATTGGAAAAGCTCTAGCAAAACGAACTACACGATCTTTGTGCTATGCTTAGGATTGGGTCTTGTCCATCACGTCATTCTCCTAATGACGTGATCCCGCTTGTCAATGACATCGATGTCCATAGTCAGAAACCAAGACTATCTGTTGACCAACGAGCTAGTCTACTAGAGGCTTACTAGGGACGTATTGTAGTCTATGTATTCACACGTGTATTACGATTTCCGGATAACACAGTTATAGCATGAATAAAAGACAATTATCATGAACAAGGAAATATAATAATAATGCTTTTATTATTGCCTCTAGGGCATATTTCCAACAGTCTCCCACTTGCACTAGAGTCAATAATCTAGTTACATTGTGATGAATCGAACACCCATAGAGTTCGTGTTGATCATGTTTTGCCCATGGAAGAGGTTTAGTCAGCGGATCTGCGACATTCAGATCCGTATGCACTTTACAAATTTCTATGTCTCCATCCCGAACATTTTCACGGATGGAGTTGAAGCGACGCTTGATGTGCTGGTCTTCTTGTGAAACCTGGCTCCTTGGCAAGGGCAATAGCTCCAGTGTTTTCACGTAAGAGTTTGATCGGCCCCGACGCATTGGGTATGACTCCTAGGTCGGTGATGAACTCCTTCACCCAAATTGCTTCATGCGCTGCCTCCGAGGCTGCCATGTACTCCGCTTCACATGTAGATCCCGCCACGACGCTTCGCTTGCAGCTGCACCAGCTTCTTGCTCCACCATTCAACATATACACGTATCCGGTTTGTGACTTAGAGTCATCGGATCTGTGTCGAAGCTAGCGTCGACGTAACCCGTTACGACGAGCTCTTCGTCACCTCCATAAACGAGAAACATGTCCTTTGTCCTTTTCAGGTACTTCAGGATATTTTTGACCGCTGTCCAGTGTTCCTTGCCGGGATTACTTTGGTACCTTCCTACCAAACTTACAGCAAGGTTTACATCAGGTCTGGTACACAGCATGGCATACATAATAGATCCTATGGCTGAGGCTTAGGGGATGACACTCATCTCTTCTTTATCTTTTGCCGTGGTCGGGCATTGAGCAGAGCTCAATCTCACACCTTGCAATACAGCAAGAACCCTTCTTGGACTGATCCATTTTGAACTTCTTCAAAATCTTATCAAGGTATGTGCTTTGTGAAAGACCTATGAGGCGCCTCGATCTATCTCTATAGATCTTGATGCCTAATATATAAGCAGCTTCTCCAAGGTCCTTCATTGAAAAACACTTATTCAAGTAGGCCTTAATGCTGTCCAAGAATTCTATATCATTTCCCATCAAGTATGTCATCTACATATAATATGAGAAATGCTACAGAGCTCCCACTCACTTTCTTGTAAACGCAGGCTTCTCCATAAGTCTCAAGATAAACCCAAACGCTTTGATCATCTCATCAAAGCGAATGTTCCAACTCGAGATGCTTGCACCAGCCCATAAATGGATCGCTGGAGCTTGCATACTTTGTTAGCGTTCTTAGGATCGACAAAACCCTCCGGCTGCATCATATACAGCTCTTCCTTAAGATATCCGTTAAGGACGCTGTTTTGACGCCCATCTGCCATATCTCATAATCATAGTATGCGGCAATTGCTAATATGATTCGGATGGACTTAAGCTTCGCTACGGAGAGAAAGTCTCATCGTAGTCAATCCCTTGAACTTGCCGATAACCCTTAGCGACAAGTCGAGCTTTATAGATGGTGACATTACCATCCGCGTCCGTCTTCCTCTTAAAGATCCATTTGTTTTCTATCGTCACGATCATCGGGCAAGTCACCAAAGTCCACACTTTGTTTTCATACATGGATTCTATCTCGGACTTCATGGCTTCTAGCCATTTGTTGGAATCTGGGCCCGCCATCGCTTCTTCATAGTTCAAGGTTCATTGTTGTCCAACAACATGATTTCCAAGACAGGGTTGCCATACCACTCTGGTGCGGAACGTGTCCTAGTGGACCTACGAAGTTCAGTAGCAACTTGATCCGAAGTACCTTGATCATCATCATGAATTTCCTCTTTAGTTGGTGTAGGCATCACAGGAACATTTTCCTGAGCTGCACTACTATCCTGTTCAAGAGGTAGTACTTCATCGAGTTCTACTTTCCTCCCACTTACTTCTTTGGAGAGAAACTCTTTTCCGAAAGGATCCATTCTTGGCAACAAAGATCTTGCCCTCGGATCTTAAGTAGAAGGTATACCCTACGGTTTCCTTAGGGTATCCTATGAAGACGATTTTCCGACTTGGGTTCGAGCTTTTCAGGTTGAAGTTTCTTGACATAAGCATCGCATCCCCAAACTTTTAGAAACGATAGCTTAGGTTTCTTCCCAAACCATAATTCATACGGTGTCGTCTCAACGGACTTAGACGGTGCCCTATTTAAAGTGAATGTAGCTGTCTCTAGAGCGTATCCCCAAAATGATAGCGTAAATCAGTAAGAGACATCATAGACCGCACCATATCCAATAGAGTGCGATTACGACGCTCGGACACACCGTTACGCTGAGGTGTTCCAGTGGCGTTAGTTGTGAAACGATTCCACATTTTCTTAAGTGTGTACCAAATTCGTGACTTAAATATTCTCCTCCACGATCTGATCGTAAGAATTTTATCTTTCGGTCACGTTGATTCTCTACTTCACTCTGAAATTCCTTGAACTTTTCAAAGGTCTCGGACTTGTGTTTCATCAAGTAGACATACCCATATCTACTTAAGTCATCTGTGAGAGTGAGAACATAACGATATCCTCCATGAGCCTCAACGCCATTGGACCGCACACATCGGTATGTATGATTTCCAACAAGTTGGTTGCTCGCTCCATTGTTCCGGAGAACGGAGTCTTGGTCATCTTACCCATGAGGCATGGTTCGCATGTGTCAAATGATTCATAATCTAAAGACTCCAAAAGTCCATCAAGATGGAGCTTCTTCATGCGCTTGATACCAATGTGACCAAGGCGGCGAGTGCCACAAGTATGTGGGACTATCGTTATCAACTTTACATCTTTTGGTATTCACGCTATGAACATGTGTAATACTACGCCGAGATTCATTAAGAATAAACCATTGACCATTGGAGCATGACCATAAAACATATCTTTCATATAAATAGAACAACCATTATTCTCGGATTTAAATGAGTAGCCATCTCGCATTAAACGAGATCCGGATACAATATTCATGCTCAAACTTGGCACCAAATAACAATTATTAAGGTTCATAACTAATCCCGTAGGTAAATGAAGAGGTAGCGTGCGACGGCGATCACATCGACTGAACCATTCCCGACGCCAAGATCGTCACCTCGCCCTTCGCCGATCTCCGCTTATTTCGCAACTCCTGCTATGAGTTACAAATATGAGCAACGGCACGGTATCAAATACCCAGGAGTTACTACGATTACTGGTAAGGTACACATCAATTACATGTATATCAAATATACCTTTGGTGTTGCCGGCCTTCTTATCCGCTAAGTACTTGGGGCAGTTCCGCTTCCAGTGACCCTTCCCCTTGCAATAAAAGCACTCAGTTTCAGGCTTGGGTCCATTCTTTGACTTCTTCTCGGTAACTTGCTTACCGGCGCGCAACCTCCTTGTCGCCCTTCTTGAAGTTCTTCTTGCCCTTGCCCTTCTTAAACTTAGTGGTCTTATTGACCATCAACACTTGATGTTCTTTCTTGATTTCAACCTCGGTGACTTCAGATGGAGAACACTTCAGAATGGTCTTTACCATCCCCTGCATGTTGTAGTTCATCACAAAGCTCTTGTAGCTTGGTGGGAGCGATCGGAGGATTCTGTCAATGACCGCCTCATCGTGGAGGTTAATATTCAGCTGGGTCATACGGTTGTGCAACCTGCACATCTTGAGAATGTGCTCACCGATGAACTGTTTTCCTCCATCTTACAACTATAGAACTTGTCGGAGATGTCATATCTCTCGACCGGGCGTGAGCTTGGAAAACAAGTTTCAGCTCCTCGAACATCTCATATGCTCCGTGATGCTCAAAACGCTTTTGGAGCCCCGGTTCTAAGTCTAAAGCATGCCGCACTGAACGAGGGAGTAATCATCAAGACGAGACTGCCAAGCATTCATAATGTCTTGGTTCTGCAGACGGAGCGCGTTACCTAGCGGTCCTTCTAGGACATATTGTTTCTGGCAGCTATGAGGATGATCTCGTGTTCGGACCCAGTCCGTATAGTTGCTGCCGCCATCTTTCAGCTTGGTTTTCTAGGAACGCGTTGAAGTTCAAGTTGACATGAGCGTTGGCCATTTGATCTACAAGACATATCATTCAAAAGTTTTAGACTAAGTTCATGATAATTAAGTTCATCTAATCAAAATTATTTCAATGAACTCCCACTCAGATTAGACATCCTCTAGTCATCTAAGTGATACACGATCCGAGTCGACTAGGCCGTGTCCGATCATCACGTGAGACGGACTAGTCATCGTCGGTGAACATTCTCATGTTGATCGTATCTTCTATCGACTCGTGTTCGACCTTTCGGTCTCCGTGTTCCGAGGCCATGTCTGTACATGCTAGGCTCGCAAGTTAACCCTAAGTGTTTTGCGTGTGTAAATCTGTCTTACACCGTTGTATGTGAACGTAAGAATCCATCACACCCGATCATCACGTGGTGCTTAGAAGCGACGAACTTTAGCAACGGTGCAGTTAGGGGAGAACACTTCTTGAAATTGTTGTAAGGGATCATCTTATTTACTACCGTCTTTCTAAGTAAACAAGATGTATAAACATAATAAACATCACATGCAATTATATAGTAGTGACATGATATGGCCAATATCATAAAACTCCATTGATCTCCATCTTGGGGCTCCATGATCATCTTGTCACCGCATGACACCATGATCTCCATCATCATGATCTCCATCATTGTGCCTCCATGAAGTTGTCACGCCAACGACTACTTCTACTTCTATGGCTAACGCGTTTAGCAATAAAGTAAAGTAAATTACATGGCGTTCTTCAATGACACGCAGGTCATACAAAATAAAGACAACTCCTATGGCTCCTGCCGTTGCCATACTTATCGACATGCAAGTCGTGATTCCTATTACAAGAACATGATCTCATACATCACAATTTGTCATTCATCATTCATCACAACTTGGCCATATCACATCACATGTCAATTGCTGCAAAAACAAGTTAGACGTCCTCTAATTGTTGTTGCATCTTTTACGTGGCTGCAATTGGGTTCTAGCAAGAACGCTTTTCTTACCTACGAATAACCACAACGTGATCTTGTCAACTTCTATTTACCCTTCATAAGGACCCTTTTCATCGAATCCGCTCCAACTAAAGTAGGAGAGACAGACACCCGCCAGCCACCTTATGCAACTAGTGCATGTTAGTCGGTGGAACCGGTCTCACGTAGCGCACGTAAGGTTGGTCCGGGCCGCTTCATCCCACAATACCGCGGAAGCAAGATAAGACTAGTAACGGCAAGTAAATTGACAAGATCCACGCCCACAACTAAATTGTGTTCTACTCGTGCAAAGAGAACTACGCATAAACCTAGCTCATGATGCCACTGTTGGGGAACGTAGCAGAAAATTAAAATTTTTCTACGGTTTCACCAAGATCTATCTATGAGTTCATCTAAGCAACGAGACAAGAGAGAGAGTTTGCATCTACATACCACTTGTAGATCGAGTACGGAAGCATTCGAGGGAGTGGTGATGATGGAGACGTTCCCAACGTGATTCCGATCACCGATGACCAAGTGCTGAACGGACAGCACCTCCGCGTTCAACACACATACGGGACGACGGCGTCTCCTTCGTCTTGATCCAGCAAGGAGGAAGGAGAGGTTGAGGAAGACAAATCCAATGGCAGCACGACGGTGTGGTGCAGTTGGTACGGCAGTTCTCCGGCAGGGCTTCGCCAAGCTCGCGTGGAGAAAGAGAGGTGTTGGGGAGGGGAGGGGCTGCGCCTTCAATCGTGTTGGCAGCCCTCCCCACCACCCCTCTATTTATAGGAGGAGAGGGCAAAGGGGGCCGGCCATCTAGGGGAAACCCTAGATGGGGCGGCGGCCAAAGGGGAGGAGGGGAGGGTGGCTTGCCCCCCAAGCTAGGGGGTGCCCCCTTTAGGGTTTCCCCTCCCCATGCCCTAGCCGCATGGGCCTAAGGGGGGAGGTGCGCCCAGCCCACCAGGGGCTGGCTCCCTCTCCCACTTAGCCCATGTGGCCCCCCCGGGAGGGGTGGCCCCTCCCGTGGACCTCCGAACCCTCCCGTGGCCCCGTACATTACGGTATACCCCGAAACTTTTCGAGTCCGTTTAACCACTTTCCATATATAAATCTTTACCTTGGACCATTCCGAACTCCTCGTGACGTCCGGGATCTCATCCGGGACTCCAACAACATTCGTAATCACATACTTGTCTTCCTAATAACCCTAGCGTCACCGAACCTTAAGTGTAGACCCTACGGGTTCGGAGACACGCAGACATGACCGAGACGATCTCAGTTTAATAACCAACAGCGGATCTGGATACCCATGTTGGCTCCCACATGTTCCTCGATGTTGTCATCGGATGAACCACGATGTCAAGGGTTCAAGCAACCCCAGTATTCTATTCCCTTTATTAGACGGTATGTTACTTGCCCGAGACTCGATCGTCGGTATCCCAATACCTCGTTTAGTCTCGTTACCGCAAGTCACTTTACTCGTCAGTAATGCATGATCCCGTGACGGACACTTGATCACTTTGAGCTCAAGATGATGATGCACTACCGAGTGGGCCCAAAGTGATACCTCTCCGTAACATGGAGTGACAAATCCTCGTCTCGATCCGTGTCAACCCAATGACACTTTCGGAGATACCGTAGTGCACCTTTATAGTCACCCGATTACGTTGTGACGTTTGATACACCCAAAGCACTCCTACGGTATCCGGAGTTACACGATCTCACGGTCTAAGGAAGAGATACTTGACATTGGAAAAGCTCTAGCAAAACGAACTACACGATCTTTGTGCTATGCTTAGGATTGGGTCTTGTCCATCACGTCATTCTCCTAATGACGTGATCCCGTTGTCAATGACATCTAATGTCCATAGTCAGGAAACCATGACTATCTGTTGACCAACGAGCTAGTCTACTAGAGGCTTACTAGGGACGTATTGTAGTCTATGTATTCACACGTGTATTACGATTTCCGGATAACACAGTTATAGCATGAATAAAAGACAATTATCATGAACAAGGAAATATAATAATAATGCTTTTATTATTGCCTCTAGGGCATATTTCCTACACTACTCCATAGCTAGGATCTTGCCTCTCCATACCTACCCCCCATTCTACTGTCAGGCTTAGAACCACGACAGGGGGTCCTTCCAACACGACCCAAAAACCGTCGGGGATATGCCCTCCTGGCACACACGTTAGGCAAAATGAGGTCGTCTATGACCGGCGAGCACTCAAATACGGAAATACGTACAGTATAGATTAAAAAATACAATTATACGGCAAAATTGTTTTCGGTCGCAAGTACATCCCACACAGTCAGTCCCCGCTAAACGTTTCCGTTCATATGCACATCCCACACAGTCGCTCCAAGGAAAACGTTTCCGTTCACATGTACATCACAAACAATTTTTGCCGTTAAATCATTTGTGTTATTGAATGTAGCACACACGGTCCATAGAAGAAACTGTGTGGCAAAGGCTGTCCATGACACACGGTTTTTATGTGGTAAATGTTTGCGCAAGGTGGCCTAACGCAAACAATTTTCAAGAGAAAGTCGTGTCTGATTGTTCATTGATCCAACGCGGTTTATTCCTAGAAACCGTGTGCGTTGCCTGAGGTCATCGCCCACGGTATTTTTGCAACAACCGTTTGCAATATCAAAACCCAATTAGCAGGCTAATTCGCCATTAGCAGGCTAATTGCCCTATTAATAATCCATTTATTAATCTAATTGACATTCATATTAAGCACACAATATATTTCATTTCCATATTAAGGAAGCAAAATTTCATAATTGAAATACATTAGAGTACAGCATGATATAGCTTTAGCACTCAGCTACCCCATTACACAACTGCACCAGCAGCAAGTTCCACATGCAACATGTAGAACCTTTTGAAATTAGCATCATAGACGGTATATAGACAGATGCATCTCATTTGGAAAACTGCTGAAGTGAAAGGCGAATATTGAGCCTTCATTCATGTTGAAGGTCTTTGCAACTTTAGGCCAGTGCTTGTGGATGATTGACCGTCCGTCCTTCGACCTCTTCAGGAACACTTCAATATTGAACCATGGGTGTTGTATGAAGACCTTCCTCGCCTCCTGACCATAGAGACGGTTTGAGAGGTAATCATCAGTGCACTGCTTTGGAAAGGCCTGAAAACAAGGATGTGCATAAATATCTTCTCTATATTGGAAATGGGGCAAAGGAATAAAAAAAGGCAAGGTATAATAGTTAGTACGATCTTGTAGTGAACTGATGTCTTCTTCATTGTGCAGACAAAGATCTTGTTGTTTTTTGTCGCTAATTTCTTTATCCTAACAATATTTCTGACTTTCTTGATTTGATTGATATTCATGGACAACTCATTTCCCCATATGCAAAAAGGGTCGAACAATGGGTCAAAACCTCTGACAGCAGGACCTACATGTGCAAGACCAGATTGTTAAAAACCAAAATATTAGAATGGTTCCTGCAATTGCACAATAATGTGCTATTAGACAACGGACCATGCATGTGCTAAACTCGATTGTAAGCCTCAGTGCTTCCCATTGTTTCCCTGCAACACATATAAGGTAGTTAGTCATCAGGTTAAGTAAGGGTTCACATGCTACCAGTAAAATATGTTGATGAAAAATAAGCACATTGCAGATTCATCAGATTAACTGAAGCCACACGGAAAACCCATTTACCCAAACCAAGCATGATTAAGAACTAGGAAATATAGCACCTGTATATGTTTCTCATGTATTAAGTGCAGCCAAATTTGATTTATTCCTCACATGCACAACAATACAAAATTCTACCCATGACAATTGGACATCGCATTGCAGAATTGAACCAAGCAGTTAACTGAACACCACAACAAATGAACCAAACATTAACTGAGCACAACATTGCACAATATAACATTGAACCAAGCAGTTAACTAAGCACCACAACAAATGAACCAAACATTAATTGAGCACCACATTGCACAATATAACATACTCCTAATAGAAGATCAGAGAGTTAACCAAACAGTTAACTACAGCCAATTGTAGCAATTGAATTTGTTTCTCATGTATTTACTATAGCCAAATTCAATTTATTCCTCACATGGTATACAATAACAGAATGTACCCACAATTTTGTAAATATAAATTCGATTTAATTCTCACATGGAAGACAATACAAAATTGCAGCCTGAAGAATTGAACATCACATTTGCAGAATTGAACCAAACAGTTAACTGAAGATGACAACTAATTTACAAAACAGTTAATAAGTGAGCACCACACTGCATGACATATAGAACATATACACTAGAGCAACAGATTGCATGGTGAAATTAAATAGCACAATTCTAGATTTTGTGAAGGAAAGGCAGGAGCAGCACATGCAATGGGTAAACCGAGCATGCTTAACCGGCATAGCTAGCAATTGGCAAGGTGCTCCACCAAGATCTGGGGGTCGGCACGAATGGCAGCCATCGCGACCTCATCCGCGCGTGCGGCCGCGATTTGCTTCTCCGTTGCCAAATGCTCCTTGAGGTCCTGGCTATACTGCGTGCACCATGGCTTAGGCCGGTGCTTATTTGGTGGAGGGATCGGTGATTTGGGTGGAAGGTGTCGCAATCGCGCCGGCGATCGGGCATGTGGGATGTGGAAGGAGGAGGAGGATGGGGTCGGGTGTGGATTACCTGCCTGGATAGAGGAGGCCGAGCAGCGTGAAGGAGGGTCGCCGGCGAGGAGGCGGCGGTGCTGCAAGCAAGGAGTGAAGGTTTCAACTTGGAAAGGAAGGCGGAAAGAGGGGAAATGTTGCTTTTGGTAAGGGGGAGGGGGCGGGGAGGTAGATATTTCCGCGGAAGCCGATAATTTGGAATCGCTTCAGCCAAAAAATTGGCGCGCAAAGTGTCATCAGAGTATCAGACACGGTCCCTTATTCAGAACTGTGTATGATATGTGGACATCACAAACGATTCAGATAGCTTAACCCATGTGTGATGAGTTCGAACGTAAAAAGTTTTGGTTCGAATTTCCATGGTTACAGTGGTCATCCACGTCATTGCATAATTTGGGCACACAAAGGAGACTACAACACACCCACACTTCTTAATCGAGCAAGTTTAGCAATTAAACAGAGCTAGCTGACCTAAACATTACTCTAACAAATTAAAGACCGGCGCTCTTAAATAAACAAAACATAGAGTACTACTACAGCTAGTGCTCGTCGATCTCCGCCGCCGCCTCCATGTCCAGCTCGCACCCGACCATCTCCTGGGGAAGGGGTTCCATGACATCCATCGCACCATACTCGGCAAACATCTCGCCATCCACGTCCTCCATCTCTTTGGAAAAGGCCACCACGAGCAGTGCGTGGGTGGACGCGATCTGGGCTTGGACGGGCTCGATCATCGCAAGGTATGCGACAGAGGAACGGACGGCTACTCGAACGCTCTCGGCGATTGCCAGGTCTTCGGCCGTGAGTTGCCAATCGTTGTCGGAGAAGCTTCGTTCGATTTGTGCGGTGACTGCCTGGAGCTGGGCATGGGCGGCCTTGACATGGTCGTGGGCAGCCTCCATCAGGGCTAAGGCCACCGCTGCGGAACGGACAGCTGCTGTGTCACTCTCGCCAGTTGCTATCCCCGAGGCAGATGTTGTTGCCGCCACCTGAGAAGCAACAACGGCCGTTTGGGCTGCCTTTGTCGCCGGGTTGCAAATTGCGGCCGCGCTCATGCACCTAGTTAGCACCTGCATGGTGGATGCGGCCGCACTCTCGCTGGAGTGGGCCACCGAAGTTGCCCTCACGACGCGAGTCCACGTGCCCATCTTTCACCGGCGACGATTGAACAGTGAAATGATATTTGGGGAGCGAGCTAGTGTGTTTGAGACGGCGGCTATGGACTATAGCCGACGCACCTTCTCGTGTAAGCCATAGGCGTACTATACACCGACGGTGCTCCAACATATTCCGTACTACATCTCACATGGTTGCTGATAATAAACTGTGTGTCATCTACTTGATTTTTCATCTTGATTTGAATTACATAATGGGGTCACGGCGGCAATGGACGGTGTTTGAATTGCTAGACCTTTTATCTGGAGTGAACATGCAGCTATATGTGTGTCGTAAAAGAATTGGAATTATTCAGGGTTCGTTTGAACATTTTATACACTAAATTGGTTTTCTAGCCATTTCAGGTGAACAATTCAAATTTTAACTACATGCACATGCTCCAGTGCATATAAATTGGTTGAAAAATCTGTGTCCTTGGTGCATGCTTAGGTCCCATACAAGAAATGGGAATGAATTTCAAACACCGGGGCATCGCTGATTGCCGGCAGAACATTGAGATGCCTGGTTTTTCAATTCTAGTAAATCCAAAAATCGTCTGAAATTCATGAAACTTGGCATGCTATCATGGAGCGGCATCAACATGCCATGGTACAAATTTTGTCCCATTTGGGGCAGGTTTGGGTATATGCTTCTCACAACAAGCATGATGGTTTTTGGTAGGGAACGTCTCACCTTTGTGGACGAAACGATATCCATTGCCTCTTGTTACTTTCAACTCGTGTCAACATAGAACAACAGGAGTGTTGTGTGATTTTTGTGATTTTCCGGGGTTCGTTTGGACATTTTTATGCATTAACTAAGTTTTCAATGCATTTTATGTGCATAATTAAAATTTGAACTACATGCACATGCACCAGTGCATATAAATTGGTTGAAAAATCAAATCTATGTCCTTGGGTGCATGCTTAGGTCCCATGAAAGAAATGGGAATGAATTTCGAAAACCGGGGCACCGTTGATTGCCTGCAAAACATTGAGATGCCTGGTTTTTAAATTCTAGTAAATCTAAAACTCGTCTGAAATTCATGAAACTTGGCATGCTATCATGGAGCGGCATCAACATGCCGTGGTACAAATTTTGTCACATTTGGGGCAGGTTTGGGTATATGCTTCTCACAAACCGGAGCTTCTCACAACAAGCATAATGGTTTTCGGTTGGGAACGTCTCACCTTTGTGGACGAAATGATATCCATTGCCTCTTATTGCTTTCAAATTTTTTTCTCATGTCAACATAGAACAATAGGAGTGTTGTGTGACTTTTTGTGATCTTTCGGGGTTCGTTTGGACATTTTTATGCATTAGCTGAGTTTTCAACGCATTTTATGTGCATAATTCAAATTTGAACTACATGCACATGCTCCAGTGCATATAAATTGGTTTGAAAAACCAAATATGTGTCCTTGGGTGCATGCTTAGGTCCCATGCAAGAAATGGGAATGAATTTCAAATACCGGAGCGTCGTTGATTGCCGGTAAAACACTGAGATGCCTGGTTTCTAAATTCTAGTAAATCCAAAACTCGTCTGAAATTCGTGAAACTTGGCATGCTATCATGGAGCGGCATCAACATGCCGTCGTACAAATTTTGTCCCATTTGAGGAAGGTTTGGGTATATGCTTCTCACAAACCGGAGCTTCTCACAACAAGCATGATGGTTTTCGGTAGGGAACGTCCCACCTTTGTGGGCGAAACGATATCCATTGCCTCTTATTTCTTTCAAATTATTTTCTCATGTCAACATAGAACAACAGGAGTGTTGTGCGATTTTTTGTGATTTTTCGGGGTTCGTTTGGACATTTTTATGCATTAACTGAGTTTTCAATGCATTTTATGTGCATAATTCAAATTTGAACTACATCCACATGCTCCAGTGCATATAAATGGGCTGCAAAATCAAATATGTGTCCTTGGGTGCATGCTTAGCTCCCATGCAAGAAATGGGAATGAATTTCAAACACCGGGACACCGTTGATTGCCGGCAAAACATTGAGATGTCTGGTTTTTAAATTCTAGTAAATCCAAAACTCGTCTGAAATTCATGAAACTTGGCATGCTATCATGGAGCGGCATCAACATGCCGTGGTACAAAATTTTGTCCCATTAGGGGCAGGTTTGGATATATGCTTCTCACAAACCGGAGCTTCTCACAACAAGCATGATGGTTTTCGGTAGGGAACGTCCCACCTTTGCGGGCGAAACGATATCAATTGCCTCTTATTGCTTTCAATTTTTTCTATCATGTCAACATAGAACAACAGGAGTGTTGTGTGATTTTTTGTGATCTTTCGGGGTTGTTTTGGACATTTTTATCCATTAACTGAGTTTTCAATGCATTTTATGTGCATAATTCAAATTTGAACTGCATGCACATGCTCCAGTGCATATAAATTGGTTGAAAAATCAAATCTATGTCCTTGGGTGCATGCTTAGGTCCCATGCAAGAAATGGGAATGGATTTCAAACACCGGGGCACCGTTGATTGCTGGCAAAACATTGAAATGCTTGGTTTTTAAATTCTAGTAAATCCAAAACTCGTATGAAATTCATGAAACTTGGCATGCTATCATGGAGCGGCATCAACATGCCATGGTATAAATTTTGTCCCATTTGGGGCAGGTTTGGGTATATGCTTCTCACAAACCGGAGCTTTTCACAATAAGCATGATGGTTTTCGGTAGGGAACGTCCCACCTTTATGGACGAAACAATATCCATTGCCTCTTATTGCTTTCAAATTTTCTTCTCGTGTCGACATAGAACAACAGGAGTGTTGTGTGATTTTTTGTGATTTCTCGGGGTTCGTTTGGACATTTTTATGCATTAACTGAGTTTTCAATGCATTTTATGTGCATAATTCAAATTTGAACTACATGCACATGCTCTAGTGCATATAAATTGGTTGAAAAATCAAATATGTGTCCTCGGATGCATGCTTAGGTCCCATGCAAGAAATGGGAATAAATTTCAAACACCGGGGCACCGTTGATTGCCGGCAAAACATTGAGATGCTTGGTTTTTAAATTCTAGTAAATCCAAAACTCGTCTGAAATTCATGAAACTTGGCATGCTATCATGGAGCGGTATCAACATGTCGTGGTACAAATTTTGTCCTATTTAGGGCAGGTTTGGGTATATGCTTCTCACGAACCGGAGCTTCTCACAACAAGCATGATGGTTTTCGGTAGGGAACGACCCACCTTTGTGGACGAAACAATATCCATTGCCTCTTATTGCTTTCAAAGAAAAATTTCTTATGTTAACTTAGAACAACAGGAGTGTTGTGTTATTTTTTGTGATTTTTCAGGGTTCGTTTGGACATTTTTATGCATTAACTGAGTTTTCAATGCATTTTATGTGCATAATTCAAATTTGAACTACATGCACATGCTCTAGTGCATATAAATTGGTTGAAAAATCAAATATGTGTCCTTGGGTGCATGCTTAGGTCCCATGCAAGAAATGGGAATGAATTTCGAACACCGGGGCACCGTTGATTGCCGGCAAAACATTGAGATGCCTGGTTTTTAAATTCTAGTAAATCCAAAACTCGTCTGAAATTCATCAAACTTCGCATGCTATCATGGAGCGGCATCAACATGCCGTGGTACAAATTTTATCCCATTTGGGGCAGGTCTGGGTATATGCTTCTCACAAACCGGAGCTTCTCACAACAAGCATGATGGTTTTCGGTAGGGAACGTCCCACCTTTGTGGACGAAACGATATCCGTTGCCTCTTATTGCTTTCAATTTTTTTTCTCGTGTCAACATAGAACAACAGGAGTGTTGTGTGATTTTTTGGGATTTTTCGGGGTTACTTTGGACATTTTTATGCATTAACTGATTTTTCAATGCATTTTATGTGCATAATTCAAATTTGAACAAATGCACATGCTCGAGTGCATATAAATTGGTTGAAAAATCAAATATGTGTTCTTGGATGCATGCTTAGGTCCCATGCAAGAAATGAGAATGAATTTCAAACACCAGGGCACCATTGATTGCCGATAAAACTTTGAGATGCCTGGTTTAAATTCTAGCAAATCCAAAATTTTGTTAACTTCACGTGACGCCACGTGTCTTGGTTTTAATGGCTGTAGGAGGTGCCGTGCGGACAGCTGCTTGACCTTGACTGAACGGGAGGCGTGCGAGCGCCGTCCGGTGCACAGGCTGACCGAGAGGCGTGCAAGCTGTCCTTGAGTGTGCAGGCTCACCGGGAAGCGTGCGAGCTGTACGTTGTGCAGGCTCACTGTGAAGCGAGCCCTTTGACCTCCATGGCCGCCCGCCTTGCTTCCATCCTCTTCATTAATGGCGCCCAAGCCACACTTTAATTCGCTTTTTAAATATAAAACACTCATCATAAACGTTTTTGTTAGAACACTCTTATGCAGACCGACAGCTTCCCGAGGAAGCCAAGAGAAAATGTGCCGAGCAGGATTTCTGCAGCTCTTGATCGCAAACGTTTTAGATAGAACACCCATATGCAAAGTGAGAGCAGCGCAGGATTTGTGCATCCCTTCAACGCAAACGGTTGTTTTGGATGACCCGTGTGGAACCACGTACAAACAATTTGGTAAGATTTGTCAATCCTTGTAACACTGCGATTTGTCAAAATATGAAGCTAAAAAATCACTAGCAGTATCTAATTGGATGTGTGCGAATGATCTCTATAGTCACTTATGTAATTGGATGTTTATTTCAGTTATATATATATATATATATATATATATATATATATATATATATATATATATATATATATATATATATATATATATATATATATATATATATATATATATATATATATATATATAAAAATGCCTTTTGAGCTCGGCCTCCATGGATATATATACGAAAAACGCAAAATTCATGAAAATTCATATTTTTACAATTCAAAAAAATCTGAAAAAAAAATACAGATATACATGGAGGCATAACACACATGCGTGTAAATTTTTAGGACAAAATACGTTAAAATGAAGTCTGTGCAAAAAAGACAAATCTGAGGCTTTTTAACACATGATACTATTCATCCTCAAAGTCCATAAATTTGTCTTTTTTGTGTAGGTCGCATTTCAAAGTATTTCACCTTGAATTTAAACACACACATACATTTCATCCTTGTAAAGTTGCATATTTTTTTCCAGAATTTTTCGAAGTCAAAAAGTTTGATTTTAGAATTTTTCAAAAATAAAGGGCTCCATAGACATACATACATGTTATTCAACTGTAGACAGAGCAATTCACGCCGCTTATTAGCAGCAATCATATGTGTTATTTTTGGTCTTCGCACACATTTCAGATTACGGACATGTTTGTCGCATATCACGCACATCTTGTTCAGTTGAACCGTTTCCATTGTGTTGCCTAATCACATACAGTTCATCCCAGTGAACCGTATGCTGTATATCGCACACGCCTTCATCTGGTTGTCCGTTTCTTTTGTGCGTCCTCATCAAAAACAGTTCATTGAGCTGAATCGTATGCCCTGCATCGCACACGCAACTAAATTCTGAACCGTGTTTGATGCATCTGTCGTGCAAACGTTTTGCACCTTTTTGACGGTTTTTACACCACTGTTTCCGATTATGGCATCGCACACAGTTTCGTCGAAGGGTCTCTGATCATAGTGTCGCGTTTGGACCATCCTGCAGTAGTGGTATCTCTAAACAAATCTTGATGCGATCTAGAAACTTGTTCAAATTGAGTGTGAACCATAGTGAAGGGTTTACATAAACCTTTAACATCATTAGAAATTCATTAGCACATCACTCAACTTTTCAGTGGATTATCGTGATAATGTATTGATTTCGGAAGAGGCCTTATTTGAGAACACTTCGACTTGCATTTTCCTTTTATATTGAATATTAATGGAGTTGAAAATATCATATGTATAACTTTAGTCCTTGTAAAACTTTGGTGTTCAAAATATGACTTTAATAATTCTTTTTTATATAACAACAACTCTAAAAAAATAAAGAAATTGTCTTTGTACTGGCCCTATGACGCAATCCGCTCCAACACAGTAAAAAAGGTACTCCCTGTGTAAACTTTCATAAAGCGGTTTAGGTCACTAGATTTGTGCAATTTAAGAATGTGCGCACTGGCTGCTTGACTGGTTGGGCCCGTTCGAAAGCTCTCTGGCTTCCTAAAACCGCTAGCTCTAGCTCCGCATCTAGCCAGCCAGCCAGCTTCACGAAGGAGCAGCGAAGTGTTTGGTGGCCTGACCGGTACTTCGGGGTGGCACATGGATGTAACTTCGAGGAACTCATACTTCTGGTTTTAGAGAAGTTGGGCTTTCGCTGCTCCTCAAAATTGCACCGCTGGTTCCTTTTCTCGCGAAGTTGGATGCTCGAAAAACGACCATTCGGGCTGGCTTTATGCAACAATGATAGGAAGCTGGCTCGTGGAGAGCTTCCGAATGGGCCCTAAGTATGTAACAATGCATTATTCCTCACAAAAGAAATCAATGCATTATTATATTTGTAGTTTTCTACACTATTTATATTGACAGTACGTAGTACTGCACGATGCATATCTAAAAAGAATTATTATTCATATCACGAAAAAATATCAAGAGATACGGGAGCTTAGATACACCCGTGATATGGGCTCCCGCGGGCCGTTGGATCTAAGATCCAATGGTCACAGGACGAGCTCCTAAACTGGCAAGTAAATATACTCGTCTTTCATCACTACAGCTTTTTGACACGATGCCGGTCCCTCACGCGCACAAACGCTCACCGTTCTTCCCGGATGCGAATCCTCTAACATTGAGAAGGAAAATTAGAGAAGCTACAGTACCCTAACTTCCCTTCTTTCTATCCATATAATTAAGGCTAAAACCGACTTAAATTAATTTGCAAATTGATGATCTATTGTGTACATTTAAAGTAATTACATACAAACACATTAATGGTGAAATAAGGTTAATTTTAAATTATTTATATCTACAGTAAATATCAATAGTAAACAATCCGCTAACTACCTACTAATAGTCCTTAACTTTTTTTTCATTTTACACTAGACGAGCATTGTAGCACCGTGACTTTCCTTTATATTAGAGTATATATCCAGTTGAGAGCGGCAAAACTACCGTGCACGGTATATACCGTGCCTGGATCTGCCACTCATTGTGTTACCGAGATTCGCGCCCAAAAGAAATCAATGTGCATGCAAAACCACTAATCACCACCCCTCCTGTCACATGCTCAGGTTGTGTGTGTCAAAGTGTCCCTGTGCATGGCGGTGCCCCTCATGGCAACTCTATCAGGAAATATATTATCTATTTCTGTGTAAACTATTTAAATACCTCATATCTTCTAATACAAAAGTGTGTCTTACATTCTATCTAGACAAACGTGTTTATTTTGACGAGATAATTAAAACATGACTAATATTGAATATGTTTCTAGAAACTTATTTGTTCTTACGGCTCAAATACACTTTGACCATTGTCTACAAAATGAAATAAGCACATATGGTTTGTAAACATATTACACATCCGATTCAAAAAATAAACTAGGTCTAAACTTTGGAGTACAAAAAGCATGGATGAATCGGTAATTGCCTTTGGCTCCTAGGTGCATATGCACCCATTGTCGAAATACACATTTCGAAATACACCTAAGAGCCAAAACGCCGCTCTCTGGATGAGTGAAATACCAAGTGCATCGTTTCTTTGGGGAGAGAGGAAAGTTATGTGCACAAGGGAAAAGGTGACTGATTGACATGACGTTAACTACTGAAACTAGGGGCCACAAATTCAGATGAACTAAACACTGCAGTAAGTACATGCATGCATGAGTGGCTGATACATGCATGGTAGAATCTCTTTTCTCATATCCAGTTCCGTTTTTTCCATCGAAGCTTTCCACACCAAAACCAGAGTGCGCGTCCAAAAACCCTCTCACCACCACAATGGCGAAATCTGTTAGAGATATATTTGGGTTACATATGTTTTGGTATCCATCATATTTCACAACAATCAATTTCTCTCTCTTTTAACATGGTATCAACCTAATCACGATCCAAACCCTAGCCGTCGCCGCTTCCGCACCCGCACACCGCCCCCGGTGCGGTCGGCCTCCATGACCGCTGCCGGGGGCCGCGTAGCCCGTACCTAGGGTTCGTCCGCCAGCCGTGTTGGCCGGCTACTTTAGAGAGTCTTTTTTTCGAGCCTTGCTCTGGGTTTTTTCGCTCTCTCGCCGGTCGTTATGATCGGCGTTTTTCTTTTTGGTTTTTCGATTTAATTTGATCGGTTTGCGTCGCCCGCCGCCGCCGTCGATCCCGTGCGCCTCTACTCCGACCCCGGCACGACCAGCCGGCCTTTTCTTCGACCCGGTGGCCCGCGCGCGCGACGAGGCGGCCCGTCGAGCCAGCCGCCGTCCTGCGCCGGTCCGCCATTCACCTCGCGCGCCGTCACCGCCTGCTCCGACCGGGACACCTGCATCGCCCCGACCCAGCGGCCTCGCGCCATCCGACGGCCAATCATAGCCGTCGCTCGCGCGCCGGCCTGCCCATCGATCCACGTCACCCGCGCCTCCGCCGCGTCTTCACTGCGGCCCGGCGGTCTACCTCGCCGGCCTCGTTCTCGTCTGCGTCGGGACGGCTACGTCAGACTCGTCGGCTGCCTCAACTCGGATGCCGCTGCTCCATTGGTCGCTCGGGCCTCGCTACCCGGGCGCCGGCGCTGCTTTGGCAGCCCGGGTGCCGGTGCTGACAAGCTCGTCCGCACGACGTCCCATGCCGTCCGTCGTCACCGGCCTCATCACGGACTCCGCCGCCACCCCGCCTCCATCGAGCGGTGTCCCCGACCTCGCGCGTGATCGGCTTGATCACCCGCTCGCCGCCGCGATCCGCCTCATCTACGCCGCGCGACTGACCTGGACGGTTAGTTACGCGCGCCTCCGTAGGTCCCGTGAAGATCATCCCGAGTACCGTGCGCCTCTCCGCCGATCGAGCATCGGGCTGCCGCTGCGTCGCCCCATCGGGCCGCAGCGCCGCCGCCCCGTGGTTCTCCTCGTGGCTGCATCGACTCGTGTGTCGCCGTTGCGTCGCCCCTTCAGGCCGTAGTGCCGCGATACACGGTCCCCGCCGCTGCCTCGAGGTCGTCCCCGCGGTTGCATCGACTCGCGAACCGCCGGTGCGTCGCCCCTTTGGGCCGCAGCGTCGCGGCCCGTGGTCCCCGCCGCCACCCCAAGGTCTTCCTGCTGTCGCCCCAACCTGCCCGCCGCCGCTGCGTCGCCCCTTCGGGCCATAGTGCCGCGGCCCGCGGTCCACTCCGCCGTCACCGCACGTCGACCTCCCGTGGTATGCGCTGCGCCGTCTCCCTTGGCGCGGGAACGCCACCGTCCGAGCCGGTCTTCGTCACGCTGTCAGGGTTCTTCGCCTACTTCGAGCATCGCCGCCGCGTTTCTAACCTAGCCGCCGCCGCTGCCGTCAGGCCGCCGCCGCCCGTCCACCTCCTTCGTCTTCGTCCAGCACCAGCCCGTCGCCAGCGTCGCCGTCATCTACCACGACCACTTTGTCTACTCCAACAACCGCGCGCGACATCGGCCCCGCGCCGATTGGCGCCGCAACCGTCATCGAGTCCTTCTCTGCTGGCCTCTCCGACTTCTTTGACATGGCGTACAGCTCGTGCAGGTCCCAGTCTACGCATGCCCGGTGCTAGAAATACCGTTGCGTGCCTTCGTCCACGACGTGTCCCCGGGCCTGGCAAGCCTGGTGCGGTGCTTCGTCAACTTCGTCTTCATCCGTCTACGCATGCCCGGTGCTGGCAACACCGGCGCGTGCCTTCGTCTATGATGTGTCCCCGGGGTTGGCAACCCTGGCGCAACGCGTCGTCAACAGCATTCTCTTTCCTGGCGCACCACTTCTTCGACACCACTGCGCCCATGACTAACTCGGCGCCTCCTTGCGCCCGCGGCTCCACGGCGACTTCCTCGACACCGGCTACCCCAACTCGACATCGACCAAGGCGTTCTTCACACGGCTACCTCGACCACGGCTACACCACCCTACGCTCTCGGCTACATCGACATCGGCACAAAGGGTTATCATCCGCTTGAGCAACTCGTCGGCTTCCTCTACAGTCAACGCGTATGCGACGCGACACCGTCCACGGCGCTCCCGCTAGAACTGCGGGGGGATGTCAATCCGTCAGCTGCTATTCTCTCCAGTCTGACCATCCGCGTCGTTCCTGTTGTTCGCAACACTACTACTATGACTGCAGGAGATGTTAGAGATATATTTGGGTTACATATGTTTTGGTATCCATCATACTTCACAGGCCGCCGCTGCCGTCTCTCCTCAGGCCGCGGTCCCTCGCTTGCTCCACCAGATCACCGTACGCTGCGCCGAGGTCGCAGCCGCGCGGCGGGGTAAGCGGATCTGCGCCGAGGTCGAGGGAAGGCCGTGACGGTTCTGCCGCGGTGATGCTCGGCGCCGGCCTCAGTGCCAAGATCAGGAGGGCGATGGCGGCCCTGCTCCGAGGTCGCCGCCGCCGGCTGCTTCGAATCGCTTCACCAGGCAGCAGGGCGCCATGGTCGGAGCTCCCGGCGGACATGCTAGCCCTCGTGCTCTCCCGCCTGCCCTCCCAAACCGACCGCGTCCGCCTCCGCGCCGTCGGCCGGCCGTGGCGCTCCGCCGCGCGCCTGCGGCCGCTGTCGCCGCCGCTCCCGTGGCTCTTCGTCCGCGGCGACACCTTCCTCACCCTCCCCGAGGGCGCACCCCACCGCATGCCCCTCGACCTCGACGAAATCCACCTACGTGTCCCCACTGGGCACTGGCAGCGTGTTCTTCCTCGTGCACCGCAACGGCAGATGCTCCCTGCTGAACCCTTCTTCCGGGGAGATGACCCCTCTACAACCACACGTCTAACAGCAACGGCCTCAAGATCGACCTCAGTTGCCGCAGCTACAAGCAGATCAGTAAGGTGGTGGTGTCTGATCCGCATTGTCGCTGTCACTGTTCCGTATAGTAGCAATGGCGTGGTCACAATCTTTCCTCGCAAGGCGTTGCCAGGTGCCAGATTGTGCTTGGTGCCCCCTGCAAGCACCCATGTCGACACTGACATCGCACTCTTCCAAGGTGAGCTTTACGTAGTCCTCACCAAAAAGCTCAATATAAGTGGTCCCGAACTACCCGAGCTCTATCGCTTGGAAATCGACGAGCAGCAGAACCGCGTCACGTCAGTCCAATGCATACGCGGCACGCCAAGAAACAGCATGGACGACCCTGGCCTGCGTGAGCACCAAAGCTGGCGCTCCGTCTCCTACCTTGTCGCGTGCGGCGATCGGCTGCTAATGGTGGAATGGCATACTGTTGTTGAGAAGTTCGTGGTCTGGGACGGCGTCTCCCGAGAGAGCGGTTCGAGGACCATACGGACCCAGATCAAGGTCTGGGAGGGGGTGGACCTGACCGGCAGCCATGGGCATTGGAGCAAGGCAGATACGCTGATGGGGCATGCGCTCTTCGTCAGCCGAGGCTGCTCCGAGTCGCTCCCAGCCGCCCAATGTGGAGCTCGACAAGACTGCATCTACTTCGTGATGACTGAGCATCCCAGGCTTCGTTCTAGACGGAAAATGGAGGCTCAGGATGACGTCCTGCGCTGTGTTGTGTACAACTTTTTTTTCGGAATGGAGGCAAAAATTTTGCCTCATCGATTAATTAAGAAGAAGAGAATTGCCCGGTTAATTTATGAAAAACCGGGCAAAAACCAATACAAACAAAGCACGAACAAACTACTCCCAAGACATGAAACCCCACACCCGCACAGGCGGCCCGCCAAACTCTCCAAAAACACAACATCCACAAACCCTTTCACTGCTACTACGCCAAGTGACTCCTCACGAGAACACCTCGACACAAGACATCAAGCACCTCCCAACCCACAACGAGAACCCGAACAAAAAGGACAAGCCGAGAGACCAAAGATCATCCATCAAGCAGCCATAGACATCTTGCTTTTGGCATCATTTTTGCCTTTGCCCGCCTTTCTTTGTTTGCCCCTTATTGGCGTCCCCGTCAGGAGACAAGCAATTGACCTGCCCAAGCCCGGTCTAGCAACCTCCACGCTGGCTAGCAAACCATAGAGTTCCTTCGGGAAAAGAGCATTTGGATTTGGAATAGGTGCCAACACAAGTGGCTCAATGGTCATGCCACTCAAAGGCATCACCTGCTCGACGGTCGCAGACGAGGGAAGGGCAGCAACATCTAAAACTCCATGCTCCACGATGCTGAGAGATAGGTTGTCTGACCCCTGACAAGGCTTCACGGGTGTTGTGTACAACTTTAGAGACAGGACAACGGAGCCATTGGAGACGAAGGCAGCGACGACCAGTCCATGGGAACAACCGACTTGGTTTTTCCGTGCTGATGCTTGAGTGACATATATCTGTCCTCCTTGGTTTAGCCGTTTACTAACTACTAGTTATAATAATATATGATTTGACAATGTATGCCAGTTAATCACTTCTCTTGTAAAACGAAGAGTATGCCCGTGATGAACAACATTTATCTGGATAGAGTGAATTTGTATTGTAATTTGAATCAGTTAACATTTTAGCAGTGAAGGGTCAGTTGTATGACAATGCTCTAGTGAATGAGTGAGAATCCATAAGCCAAGGTTGTATTGAGTATGTTTGCTATGCGCAGAAGATTATCGAATGAGATTCTTGTTTGCTCATGAATCAATTCTGATGTTTTTTTTCTCGATAGGGATAATGCTTTTGGTTACAACTCTATTCCTGAAGAAAATACTACTCCCTCTGGCCCAAATTAATTGACGCAGACTTGGTATAAAGTTATACTAACTTTGTACTAAGTCTGCGATAATTAATATGGATCGGACAGTATGAGATTTTCTCTAACCATGTCGTGCTGCCTAGCATAGTCTAGTCAGAGGGCAAACGTTTTCAGGGACATTTGTTGGTGTACTTAGCGCTGCTTTTCCGATAACACCAAGAAAGAAATGAAGTCATCAGCCTTTACAATTGTTGGGCATATGTCAGTCAAACACCACCCCAGATGAGAGTTTCATTGAGTTCTTTCCTTTCACCATCAGTAAGTCCAGATTATTATATGATAATAGAGGTACAGGACAATGCCCCCTTTTTTTAGGACCTTGCCTGGTGAACAAAGCTGTTTGTACCGTTCATCATCTAGGTGCCAAAGTTAACTTATTTCCTTTCGATATATTTGCCATGTGTTGGTCTGTGTAGTGGTGTTCCCAGTTTTTGCATCAGGCTTTTGAACCTTTTTGTATGTTCATAAATATTGTTTTGTGAACAGATACAACTTCTGCTCCTAGAAATCCTTCTGTGTCATCGGGATGTTTTAGTGCAGCTAGTACGCACGCCAACTTTTTGCAATGTGTACACGAAATGTCAGTAATGATCTCTACATCGAAGAAAACATAGTCGTCGACCTCCGTACTGGCTCTGGAGCTCGTCTGTGCAGGAAGTTGAAGCTGCCGGTGACGATTTACTCTCTATGTCGTGCGGCATTTAATTCATAGGCATCGCTTTGCTTCGTCTTGGTGTTGTCCACTCCAAGGATTCGCACGCAGGTGGTTATCTCAGACATGTATGCCATAGAACGGATTTCAATTTTTCGTCATCATGGTATGTGGGTGTGACCCTTCATGCATCGTCTCCTTTGGCAAGTGGTGGTGGTGACACACAGTGTCTTCGGTTTGGCGGTACTCTCCTGAGTACCGGGTCACGAGCTCCAGGGTGAAAGCCCTTGGTCTAACCTTTGACGGTTGCACCTAGAAATGGTGGTGGTTACGCGTCATTTTCTTCTTGAAAGCATTGCTTTGGAGATTTGACTATTAGCGGTTAGGTCCGACGACGACACTGCTTGCATGTCATACCTTTCTTGATGGTGTTGATTTTGGATAACCTTTCCGTAGTTCACACGAGTTGTCAAGGGTGTGGATGTGTTTATGCTTGTTTGCCTTGTGTGTCATTAGCCTTGTCAGCTATCTTTACTTTTTCTTCTTCTTTTTTATCTTTTTATTGGTTGTTTGCATCATTAATATCTCGATTAGATGTAATTGGTATCATCTTGATATCAATATGTTATCTTTGTAAAAAAGACAGTGAAGAAACATAGTTGTACCTTTTACAGCTCAAAGCAATATGTATTTGTTTGTGTCATCTCAGCAAGTATCAAATGGTGCATCTTGCATGAAGTAGTTTTTAGTAAATGATGAGAAAACTTTTATTTGAAAAGTAGAAGATAAAGAACAATAACTAATTTACCTTATCTTGTCGGCCAGTATATTTGGGATAAGTTTGAAGTAGAAAACCGAAGTGATACCTAAGTTGAGGAGCCGGGGCTTGAAATCATGGACCAACATGTGAAATTTCAGATAAATTAATCGGCAATAGGATAACGACCATAGTTTTGTTTATGTTCATGGAACATGATGTAAAAAGAATGTTTTCAAAAAAAAATCTTATGTTGTATGCGCTCAGCTACGACGGCTACCGGAGAGTGTAGTTACTTGTGGGGACCCGTTCTAGATGACCAAAGCCACCGTTTGTGCATGCACACTGATCCCAAGATAAATTTTCAGTGAACACAACAAACTGAGTATCACAAGTTACATCCATTACATAACGATAAAGTCTTACATAAATATGACCATTATGGTCAAGTCTTACACATCATTGCCTCATGGGCGGAACTCCAACTGAAACAGCAACAGAAATTCCAACGATAGCTTGGGCCCCAGCCATCATGCTATTACGCTACACACAATCTGACTAGGAAGCATTCTAATTTGTAGGGATGTCGTCAACGAACTCGTCTTCAGGAATGAAAAGTCCTCCATGGCTGACCAAGTTAATAGTCAGAGACAACAATGCCAAGTGAGTACTTTGAATATGTCTTCGCAAGCAACCCACAAGGAGTTGATAATAGATATTGATGCATTGACTCAGTACAAAGGAAGGCTGCTGTACTAAGTTCCAAATTTTGCGGAAAGCCTACTTTAACAATTGATGTAATCAAAATGACTTACAAAAGCACTTGTAAAAGTAGTTGACAAAACAATAGTGATAAAAGACGGAAGAAAAAAACACGGTGAAAAATGGGCCGGCCCAGTAGATACAGGTAAGGGAAAATCCTTCACCGAAACGTAATCCACTCGCTACTAAAAACACGTAATCAACTCTCACTAGAAGTGAGATATAGGGTTTGCACCAAGCTCTATGCCGACGAGCTCTCCATCCAGCCCATGCTACCGAAAACAAATTTGTAGAATCGTGGGAGCACCTAACCAAAGAGTACCCCTTACGGAAACCCAACAAGGGTCACTTTTGGTAGAGTGATAGCACACCACTTGGCGCACTCTCAGCGCTGCCACGTGTTTCACATTGGGTGCTCCCTCATGATTATATTTTATTTATCCTTCTTACGCGCTTTCGGGGTTTAGATGTTTTTTTTGTTTTTTCAGTTTACCCTAGGTTTTGGAGAAAAAAACCAAATAACTTTTTTGCGCGAAAACATTTTTTTTCTTTCGCGAGAGGCACGGATTTGCTTCTCATGGAGGCACAAATTTTCTTCCACGTGCCTCTCGAAAAGGGAAACATGTGTTTTTTTATTTTCTCTAGAGGCATATATTTGCTTCAAGTGGAGGCACATGTTTGCTTGCGTGATAGGTAAAACTTCGCCTCTCAAAAAGGGAACAACATGCTTTCTTTTGTTTTCCCGAGAGGCACAAATTTGCTTCTCGTGGAGGCACGCGTATGTTTCCACTCAGAAAGGAAACAAAACATGTTTTTTTTCCTTTTTGCTTCCGTGAGAGGCATAAATTTGCTTTTTGTGGAGGCTTGCTTCCGCGACAGTCACAGTTGTGACTCTCAAAATGCAAAACAGCGTTTTGGGCTTTCATCGACACACATATTTGCTTCTCGTGGAGGAACAGATTTTGTTCCACGGTTGCCTCTCACATAGGGAAAAATAGTGGGAAAACCCGTGCTCTGACTAGGTTTTCTCTTTTGGTTTTTTCTGGTTTTTTCTTGAAAAGTTCATCGAAATATTTTAACATGGTTCTTGTTTTGAAGATGTCGACGCGAGAAATACAACTGTGAAAATGTTCAAGGTTTAAACGCTCATTTAAGAGTGAAATTATTCTTAATAAATGAATCTATGAGAAAAAAAGGAAAAACTCCAGGTTCCAACAAGTGGCCTTCAGAAAAAGTACCGTGATTTCGTTGAATCATTGATCATCTCTTAATTCCCTATATGACAAAGTGTCATTGATTCGCATAGCCACAAGCTTACCAGCGGCCAGCCCATTCTATCGGCAGCGAGCCGTTATAGAAACCTTTTAGAAGGTTCCAAGCTGGCTATTACAGTTTCGGGAAGCTTCAAAAGATTTCTGAACCGATTTTTTTGGTTTTTTTCCTATTTTTTCTTTTTTCTCAAAACTTCGAAAATTCTAAAAATGATTTTCATTCCCAAAAAATGTTGGCGATTCCATAAAAAATGTTCAAAGATTTCTAAAATATTAAATTTTTAGTTCTGTTCAGAGTTTTAATTGTTTTTCCTGTTTTTGGAAACATTTATAGATTAAAAAAATGTTCATGTTTTCAAATTTTGTTTGGAGCTTCGAAAGATTTCATAAATTTGGAAAATGTTCGTGTATTCTAATGTTGTTTGGAGTTTCAAAAAAAATTCGTGTTTTCACAAATTTGTGCACAAACTTTAAAAATATTTGAATTTCAAAGCATATGCACATTTAAAAAAATATAATTATGTTTTGAAATATGAATAAAATGTTCAGATATGCGGCTGCGTTACTTCTTATTCCCGCGCTGCCTAATAGTGACTATGGCTTTTTAAAAATAAAGTACAGACGGAGGCGCTCATATATACACGCATACACTCATTCCGATGAACACACACGCACGCTCGCTGGCCACTGTCCGAAAATAAGTGTCTCAACTTTAGTATAACTTTATACTAACATTAGATAAAGGTAAGACACTTATTTTGGGATGGAGTAACGTTGGATACCGCGCAATAGCGCCAGCTACACTATCTGGGGGCTTTCGTATTTCCCCCTCCAGTGTTGGGAAGGTCCAACAGTTTTCTCTTTTTTTGCCTTTTCTTTGCAGGTTATACAGGTTCTGGTTCTTTCTTTTTTCATTTTCTTCTTTCCTTTTTCCATTTTTAATTTCCTTAATATTTTTTAATTGGATCATTGTTCAATTTTCTGATTGTTCCTTAAAAGTTTGGACAATTTTTGTAGTCTGAGAACGTTTTTAAATTTATGAATATTTTATGAAAATCAAATTATCTTTTAATACCAAGGAATAATTTTAAAATTGATATTTTTTTAAAATATGGTATAAAATCAAATTCATGGACATATTTGAAATCTGGGAATATATTTTGAAATTCGTAACAGTTTTAAAAAACCAAGAACATTTTGTAATTCGTGAACATTTGCTAAATTGCAGGAACTATTTATAAAATTCTGATTTTTAAATCCATAGAAAAATTTCATGAACATATTTTTAAATTGAGTCCTTTTCGAAATTGCTAAGATCTTTCGAATTTTGAAAAAGGAAAACGAAAGTAAAATAACGTGAAAATTAAACATGGGCGCCCCGCCCGCACACGGTCGGCCCAAAGCGTCCGTGGGTGTGCGTTTGCTGTTCCCCGCCGCCCTACGCGCGCGTTAGGAGGACTCCTAAACCCCTTCGTACTCGCCGTCGTCACCCATCGTACGTCCTCCCACGCGTGTTGCTCTTGTCGTGAAGCGATCGACGCCCTTTCCTCGGGACGGGAAGCCAGAAGCACCGGCGCATGGACCGCGAGCCCCTAGCTCAGGACGGGGAGATGGAGGCCACGCGGAAGCGCCACCTCGTCGACCGCGAGATGAATCCGCGGGGGAAGAAGAGGATGAGCACCGACGACGATCCGCGTGCCGGCGGAGCGTCCAGCTCCAACGCGATGAGTTCGGATGCGTTGGGTGAGAAGGTTCAGGAGGAGGGCGAGATGACCGACGAAAGCGCCGCGCCTACTACAGCGGGGCGGTCTCCACCGTCCTCACCCGGCACTGCCCTATCTGAGGAGTCGTCCACCTACTCCATGCCACAGGAGATGGTAGACAGATTGAGGCAAATCATGGCCAAAATCATGAGGCGGACGAGCAGCTGCAAAGTATTACTACCGAAATCACGTCTTCTGACTTATTCCTGCTAATATTCAGATCCCTTTTTGAACCAAAAAACAACAACTCTCTTGGACATTAGATTTGTACATAAATCATGCATGTAGATCCTTCTGGGAATCTTAACGGGAAACCCTATTTTGAAATTCGTAACAGTTTTAAAAACCAAGAACATTTTGTAATTCGTGAACATTTGCTAAATTGCAGGAACTATTTATAAAATTCTGATTTTTAAATCCATAGAAAAATTTCATGAACATATTTTTAAATTGAGTCCTTTTCGAAATTGCTAAGATCTTTCGAATTTTGAAAAGGAAAACGAAAGTAAAATAACGTGAAAATTAAACATGGGCGCCCCGCCCGCACACGGTCGGCCCAAAGCGTCCGTGGGTGTGCGTTTGCTGTTCCCCGCCGCCCTACGCGCGCGTTAGAGGACTCCTAAACCCCTTCGTACTCGCCGTCGTCACCCATCGTACGTCCTCCCACGCGTGTTGCTCTTGTCGTGAAGCGATCGACGCCCCTTTCCTCGGGACGGGAAGCCAGAAGCACCGGCGCATGGACCGCGAGCCCCTAGCTCAGGACGGGGAGATGGAGGCCACGCGGAAGCGCCACTCGTCGACCGCGAGATGAATCCGCGGGGAAGAAGAGGATGAGCACCGACGACGATCCGCGTGCCGGCGGAGCGTCCAGCTCCAACGCGATGAGTTCGGATGCGTTGGGTGAGAAGGTTCAGGAGGAGGGCGAGATGACCGACGAAAGCGCCGCGCCTACTACAGCGGGGCGGTCTCCACCGTCCTCACCCGGCACTGCCCTATCCGAGGAGTCGTCCACCTACTCCATGCCACAGGAGATGGTAGACAGATTGAGGCAAATCATGGCCAAAATCATGAGGCGGACGAGCAGCTGCAAAGTATTACTACCGAAATCACGTCTTCTGACTTATTCCTGCTAATATTCAGATCCCTTTTGAACCAAAAAACAACAACTCTCTTGGACATTAGATTTGTACATAAATCATGCATGTAGATCCTTCTGGGAATCTTAACGGGGAAACCCTATTTTGTTATAGTTCAAAGAGACGCCGAGCTGTCCAAACTTACAGTGGAGAGCGAGTTTTGCGACATTGATGACGGCAGTTCCGGAGTTGTAAAGCTCGGAAGGTGGCTGTGCTAGCTTCACGGTCCGTTGTCGGTCTCTCTTCATTTTCAGGTATTTTTCCCCTTCTTACCACTCTCTCGAAATAGTGCAAGATTTGCATCATGTTGACTCCTACGGTCCTACCTGCTTCTTTTCAGATGAAAAGAGGATAAGAGTTTGCTCAGGATTCGTGATATCATCCGATGCTTGTACACATACCTACAAAATCTTAACTTCGGCAACACTAATAAGGTCTCTTAACACGAATAACATTTTGATTCCAGATGTAAAGGTGGGCGCATGCTGTAGTAGTTCCTTGGGAATCTACTTTTAGTATTAAAAAGTGGAGTACATATGTACTTTTTTTTCTGGCCTGATTTTCTTGTCGGACTACTTATTGTAGATCAAGGTGTGTTTACCAAATGGGGATATCTCTGATGGCGTCATATCCATGGTAGATTTTCACTATAACATAGCTGTTGTTAAAGTGAAATCTGATCAGAAACTTCCAGAGGCAGTTCTGATTAGTGAAGTTATTAAAAGAGGAGCCGTGTTAGCGATTGGACATCCATTACATAACGATAAAGTCTTACATAAATATGACCATTATGGTCAAGTCTTACACATCATTGCCTCATGGGCGGAACTCCAACTGAAACAGCAACAGAAATTCCAACGATAGCTTGGGCCCCAGCCATCATGCTATTACGCTACACACAATCTGACTAGGAAGCATTCTAATTTGTAGGGATGTCGTCAACGAACTCGTCTTCAGGAATGAAAAGTCCTCCATGGCTGACCAAGTTAATAGTCGAGACAACAATGCCAAGTGAGTACTTTGAATATGTCTTCAAGCAACCCACAAGGAGTTGATAATAGATATTGATGCATTGACTCAGTACAAAGGAAGGCTGCTGTACTAAGTTCCAAATTTTACGGAAAGCCTACTTTAACAATTGATGTAATCAAAATGACTTACAAAAGCACTTGTAAAAGTAGTTGACAAAACAATAGTGATAACAGAGCCAAGGGGCAGAATTGGGTCTGGGACAACTGAGGCTACAACCCAAGGGTGTCCCAACTAACCTATACACCAGTAGTATCATTTCTTGAATTTTAGACATAGAAAGCCCATCCCCAGGTGTGTAGTGCAAGCCTAGCCCCAAGCTTTGGGCAGCGCTATGTTTCACTTATAGCAAGAACTAACATTGAGCCCTAAAAAAGAGAACAAGAACTAACATCTGCTCGTGCCATGCGCCTCCTTAAATGGGCCAGCCTAGCACGCGAATGGCCACATGCCACTGCCTCATTTTTTCTCTGTTATTTTCACCTTTTGTTTTATTGTTTTTATATTTATTACTTCCAAATATTCAAAAACATTTCAAAAAATGTTAAATGTGTATAATAAAATATTTCTCATGTATATAAAAATGTATAAAACATATATAATGTCATCAAAAAATTGATCATGTATTTACAAAAAAGTTAATCAACGTATTGATTTTTCTAAAGTGTTTAAAATGTTAATCAAGCATTACTGTGTATAGAAAATGTTTGTCATGTATACGAAAAATACATAGAAAAACAACAATGTATATGAAAAAATGTTGATCATATATTTAAAAATGTTAAATGCGTCAAAAATGTTCCTGGAGTATACGAAAAATGTACATGTATATTGGGTATGAAAACACATTATTGCCATTAATAAAGTCTTAAACGTGTGTTGGAAAATGTTGACCATGTATTCCAAAATGTTAATATCGTATTTCAAATTTTTAAAACTGTATTAAAATGCATTAGATATATATACCAAAATGTATATTGTGTATGGATAAAGTAGACATAAGAAAATTTCATTTTCCCAAAATTTTAATCATTTATTATAAAAATGTAAAAAATGTACAGATGTATACGATATTTTTTGGATGTGTACTAGAAAAAGTTGGCATGTGTTGAACAAAAAATGATGAAAATCTACAAAGAAACAATGGAAAACATAGAAAATCAAAAAATCAAAAATAAAAAGAAAGAAAACCATAAAAGAAAATAAAAAACCATTGCAAAACAATGAAAACATTGAAAACCACGAAAGAAACAAAGGAAATAGAGAAATACAAACAAAATGAAGAAGGAAGGAAAACTGCATTTGAAAACCGAGAAAGAAACACAGAAAAACAAAGATAAAAGGAAAAAACCAATGAAACCAGAAAACAGATGAAAAGCAAAGAAAAAAGAAAATTGAAGAAAACAAGTGAAGAAATATAAAAGTTGTAAGTAAATAAATAAAAGAAAAATAAAAACACAAATAGAGGGAAATCAAGTGAACGACATAAGCGAACTCGATCGAAAGACGGAAGAAAAAACACAGTGAAAATGGGCCGGCCCAGTAGATACAGGTAAGGGAAAATCCTTCACCGAAACGTAATCCACTCGCTACTAAAAACACGTAATCAACTCTCACTAGAAGTGAGATATAGGGTTTGCACCAAGCTCTATGCCGACGAGCTCTCCATCCAGCCCATGCTACCGAAAACAAATTTGTAGAATCGTGGGAGCACCTAACCAAAGAGTACCCCTTACGGAAACCCAACAAGGGTCACTTTTGGTAGAGTGATAGCACACCACTTGGCGCACTCTCAGCGCTGCCACGTGTTTCACATTGGGTGCTCCCTCATGATTATATTTTATTTATCCTTCTTACGCGCTTTCGGGGTTTAGATGTTTTTTTTGTTTTTTCAGTTTACCCTAGGTTTTGGAGAAAAAAACCAAATAACTTTTTTGCGCGAAAACATTTTTTTTCTTTCGCGAGAGGCACGGATTTGCTTCTCATGGAGGCACAAATTTTCTTCCACGTGCCTCTCGAAAAGGGAAACATGTGTTTTTTTATTTTCTCTAGAGGCATATATTTGCTTCAAGTGGAGGCACATGTTTGCTTGCGTGATAGGTAAAACTTCGCCTCTCAAAAAGGGAACAACATGCTTTCTTTTGTTTTCCCGAGAGGCACAAATTTGCTTCTCGTGGAGGCACGCGTATGTTTCCACTCAGAAAGGAAACAAAACATGTTTTTTTTTCTTTTTGCTTCCGTGAGAGGCATAAATTTGCTTTTTGTGGAGGCTTGCTTCCGCGACAGTCACAGTTGTGACTCTCAAAATGCAAAACGGCGTTTTTGGGCTTTCATGCGACACACATATTTGCTTCTCGTGGAGGAACAGATTTTGTTCCACGGTTGCCTCTCACATAGGGGAAAAATAGTGGGAAAAACCCGTGCTCCTGACTAGGTTTTCTCTTTTGGTTTTTTCTGGTTTTTTCTTGAAAAGTTCATCGAAATATTTTAACATGGTTCTTGTTTTGAAGATGTCGACGCGAGAAATACAACTGTGAAAATGTTCAAGGTTTAAACGCTCATTTAAGAGTGAAATTATTCTTAATAAATGAATCTATGAGAAAAAAAGGAAAAACTCCAGGTTCCAACAAGTGGCCTTCAGAAAAAGTACCGTGATTTCGTTGAATCATTGATCATCTCTTAATTCCCTATATGACAAAGTGTCATTGATTCGCATAGCCACAAGCTTACCAGCGGCCAGCCCATTCTATCGGCAGCGAGCCGTTATAGAAACCTTTTAGAAGGTTCCAAGCTGGCTATTACAGTTTCGGGAAGCTTCAAAAGATTTCTGAACCGATTTTTTGGTTTTTTCCTATTTTTCTTTTTTCTCAAAACTTCGAAAATTCTAAAATGATTTTCATTCCCAAAAATGTTGGCGATTCCATAAAAATGTTCAAAGATTTCTAAAATATTAAATTTTAGTTCTGTTCAGAGTTTTAATTGTTTTTCCTGTTTTTGGAAACATTTATAGATTAAAAAATGTTCATGTTTTCAAATTTTGTTTGGAGCTTCGAAAGATTTCATAAATTTGGAAAATGTTCGTGTATTCTAATGTTGTTTGGAGTTTCAAAAAATTCGTGTTTTCACAAATTTGTGCACAAACTTTAAAAATATTTGAATTTCAAAGCATATGCACATTTAAAAAATATAATTATGTTTTGAAATATGAATAAAATGTTCAGATATGCGGCTGCGTTACTTCTTATTCAGCTGCCTAATAGTGACTATGGCTTTTAAAAATAAAGTACAGACGGAGGCGCTATATACACGCATACACTCATTCCGATGAACACACACGCACGCTCGCTGGCCACTGTCCGAAAATAAGTGTCTCAACTTTAGTATAACTTTATACTAACATTAGATAAAGGTAAGACACTTATTTTGGGATGGAGTAACGTTGGATACCGCGCAATAGCGCCAGCTACACTATCTGGGGGCTTTCGTATTTCCCCCTCCAGTGTTGGGAAGGTCCAACAGTTTTCTTTTTTGCCTTTTCTTTGCAGGTTATACAGGTTCTGGTTCTTTCTTTTTCATTTTCTTCTTTCCTTTTCCATTTTTAATTTCCTTAATATTTTTAATTGGATCATTGTTCAATTTTCTGATTGTTCCTTAAAAGTTTGGACAATTTTGTAGTCTGAGAACGTTTTTAAATTTATGAATATTTTATGAAAATCAAATTATCTTTTAATACCAAGGAATAATTTTAAAATTGATATTTTTTAAAATATGGTATAAAATCAAATTCATGGACATATTTGAAATCTGGGAATATATTTTGAAATTCGTAACAGTTTTTAAAAAACCAAGAACATTTTGTAATTCGTGAACATTTGCTAAATTGCAGGAACTATTTATAAAATTCTGATTTTTTAAATCCATAGAAAAATTTCATGAACATATTTTTAAATTGAGTCCTTTTTCGAAATTGCTAAGATCTTTCGAATTTTGAAAAGGAAAACGAAAGTAAAATAACGTGAAAATTAAACATGGGCGCCCCGCCCGCACACGGGTCGGCCCAAAGCGTCCGTGGGTGTGCGTTTGCTGTTCCCCCGCCGCCCTACGCGCGCGTTAGGAGGACTCCTAAACCCCTTCGTACTCGCCGTCGTCACCCATCGTACGTCCTCCCACGCGTGTTGCTCTTGTCGTGAAGCGATCGACGCCCCTTTCCTCGGGACGGGAAGCCAGAAGCACCGGCGCATGGACCGCGAGCCCCTAGCTCAGGACGGGGAGATGGAGGCCACGCGGAAGCGCCACCTCGTCGACCGCGAGATGAATCCGCGGGGGAAGAAGAGGATGAGCACCGACGACGATCCGCGTGCCGGCGGAGCGTCCAGCTCCAACGCGATGAGTTCGGATGCGTTGGGTGAGAAGGTTCAGGAGGAGGGCGAGATGACCGACGAAAGCGCCGCGCCTACTACAGCGGGGCGGTCTCCACCGTCCTCACCCGGCACTGCCCTATCCGAGGAGTCGTCCACCTACTCCATGCCACAGGAGATGGTAGACAGATTGAGGCAAATCATGGCCAAAATCATGAGGCGGACGAGCAGCTGCAAAGTATTACTACCGAAATCACGTCTTCTGACTTATTCCCTGCTAATATTCAGATCCCTTTTTTGAACCAAAAAAAACAACAACTCTCTTGGACATTAGATTTGTACATAAATCATGCATGTAGATCCTTCTGGGAATCTTAACGGGGAAACCCTATTTTGTTATAGTTCAAAGAGACGCCGAGCTGTCCAAACTTACAGTGGAGAGCGAGTTTTGCACATTGATGACGGCAGTTCCGGAGTTGTAAAGCTCGGAAGGTGGCTGTGCTAGCTTCACGGTCCGTTGTCGGTCTCTCTTCATTTTCAGGTATTTTTCCCTTCTTACCACTCTCGAAATAGTGCAAGATTTGCATCATGTTGACTCCTACGGTCCTACCTGCTTCTTTTCAGATGAAAAGAGGATAAGAGTTTGCTCAGGATTCGTGATATCATCCGATGCTTGTACACATACCTACAAAATCTTAACTTCGGCAACACTAATAAGGTCTCTTAACACGAATAACATTTTGATTCCAGATGTAAAGGTGGGCGCATGCTGTAGTAGTTCCTTGGGAATCTACTTTTAGTATTAAAAGTGGAGTACATATGTACTTTTTTTCTGGCCTGATTTTCTTGTCGGACTACTTATTGTAGATCAAGGTGTGTTTACCAAATGGGGATATCTCTGATGGCGTCATATCCATGGTAGATTTTCACTATAACATAGCTGTTGTTAAAGTGAAATCTGATCAGAAACTTCAGAGGCAGTTCTGATTAGTGAAGTTATTAAAAGAGGAGCCGTGTTAGCGATTGGACATCCATTACATAACGATAAAGTCTTACATAAATATGACCATTATGGTCAAGTCTTACACATCATTGCCTCATGGGCGGAACTCCAACTGAAACAGCAACAGAAATTCCAACGATAGCTTGGGCCCCAGCCATCATGCTATTACGCTACACACAATCTGACTAGGAAGCATTCTAATTTGTAGGGATGTCGTCAACGAACTCGTCTTCAGGAATGAAAAGTCCTCCATGGCTGACCAAGTTAATAGTCAGAGACAACAATGCCAAGTGAGTACTTTGAATATGTCTTCGCAAGCAACCCACAAGGAGTTGATAATAGATATTGATGCATTGACTCAGTACAAAGGAAGGCTGCTGTACTAAGTTCCAAATTTTACGGAAAGCCTACTTTAACAATTGATGTAATCAAAATGACTTACAAAAGCACTTGTAAAAGTAGTTGACAAAACAATAGTGATAACAGAGCCAAGGGGCAGAATTGGGTCTGGGACAACTGAGGCTACAACCCAAGGGTGTCCCAACTAACCTATACACCAGTAGTATCATTTCTTGAATTTTAGACATAGAGAAAGCCCATCCCCAGGTGTGTAGTGCAAGCCTAGCCCCAAGCTTTGGGCAGCGCTATGTTTCACTTATAGCAAGAACTAACATTGAGCCCTAAAAAAGAGAACAAGAACTAACATCTGCTCGTGCCATGCGCCTCCTTAAATGGGCCAGCCTAGCACGCGAATGGCCACATGCCACTGCCTCATTTTTTCTCTGTTATTTTCACCTTTTGTTTTATTGTTTTTTATATTTATTACTTCCAAATATTCAAAAACATTTCAAAAAAATGTTAAATGTGTATAATAAAAATATTTCTCATGTATATAAAAAATGTATAAAACATATATAATGTCATCAAAAAAATTGATCATGTATTTACAAAAAAAAGTTAATCAACGTATTGATTTTTCTAAAGTGTTTAAAAATGTTAATCAAGCATTACTGTGTATAGAAAATGTTTGTCATGTATACGAAAAATACATAGAAAAACAACAATGTATATGAAAAAATGTTGATCATATATTTAAAAAATGTTAAATGCGTCAAAAATGTTCCTGGAGTATACGAAAAATGTACATGTATATTGGGTATGAAAACACATTATTGCCATTAATAAAGTCTTAAACGTGTGTTGGAAAATGTTGACCATGTATTCCAAAATGTTAATATCGTATTTCAAATTTTTAAAACTGTATTAAAATGCATTAGATATATATACCAAAATGTATATTGTGTATGGATAAAGTAGACATAAGAAAATTTCATTTTCCCAAAATTTTAATCATTTATTATAAAAATGTAAAAAATGTACAGATGTATACGATATTTTTTGGATGTGTACTAGAAAAAGTTGGCATGTGTTGAACAAAAAAATGATGAAAATCTACAAAGAAACAATGGAAAACATAGAAAATCAAAAAAATCAAAAAATAAAAAGAAAGAAAACCATAAAAGAAAATAAAAAAACCATTGCAAAACAATGAAAACATTGAAAACCACGAAAGAAACAAAGGAAATAGAGAAATACAAACAAAAATGAAGAAGGAAGGAAAACTGCATTTGAAAACCGAGAAAGAAACACAGAAAAACAAAGATAAAAGGGAAAAAAACCAATGAAACCAGAAAACAGATGAAAAGCAAAGAAAAAAAGAAAATTGAAGAAAACAAGTGAAGAAATATAAAAGTTGTAAGTAAATAAATAAAAGAAAAATAAAAAACACAAATAGAGGGAAATCAAGTGAACGACATAAGCGAACTCGATCGAAAGACGGAAGAAAAAAACACAGTGAAAAATGGGCCGGCCCAGTAGATACAGGTAAGGGAAAATCCTTCACCGAAACGTAATCCACTCGCTACTAAAAACACGTAATCAACTCTCACTAGAAGTGAGATATAGGGTTTGCACCAAGCTCTATGCCGACGAGCTCTCCATCCAGCCCATGCTACCGAAAACAAATTTGTAGAATCGTGGGAGCACCTAACCAAAGAGTACCCCTTACGGAAACCCAACAAGGGTCACTTTTGGTAGAGTGATAGCACACCACTTGGCGCACTCTCAGCGCTGCCACGTGTTTCACATTGGGTGCTCCTCATGATTATATTTTATTTATCCTTCTTACGCTTTCGGGTTTAGATGTTTTTTGTTTTTCAGTTTACCCTAGGTTTTGGAGAAAAAAACCAAATAACTTTTTTTCGCGAAAACATTTTTTTTCTTTCGCGAGAGGCACGGATTTGCTTCTCATGGAGGCACAAATTTTCTTCCACGTGCCTCTCGAAAAGGGAAACATGTGTTTTTTTATTTTCTCTAGAGGCATATATTTGCTTCAAGTGGAGGCACATGTTTGCTTGCGTGATAGGTAAAACTTCGCCTCTCAAAAAGGGAACAACATGCTTTCTTTTGTTTTCCCGAGAGGCACAAATTTGCTTCTCGTGGAGGCACGCGTATGTTTCCACTCAGAAAGGAAACAAAACATGTTTTTTTTTCTTTTTGCTTCCGTGAGAGGCATAAATTTGCTTTTTGTGGAGGCTTGCTTCCTCGACAGTCACAGTTGTGACTCTCAAAATGCAAAACAGCGTTTTGGGCTTTCATGCGACACACATATTTGCTTCTCGTGGAGGAACAGATTTTGTTCCACGGTTGCCTCTCACATAGGGGAAAAATAGTGGGAAAAACCCGTGCTCCTGACTAGGTTTTCTCTTTTGGTTTTTTCTGGTTTTTTCTTGAAAAGTTCATCGAAATATTTTAACATGGTTCTTGTTTTGAAGATGTCGACGAGAAATACAACTGTGAAAATGTTCAAGGTTTAAACGCTCATTTAAGAGTGAAATTATTCTTAATAAATGAATCTATGAGAAAAAAGGAAAACTCCAGGTTCCAACAAGTGGCCTTCAGAAAAGTACCGTGATTTCGTTGAATCATTGATCATCTCTTAATTCCCTATATGACAAAGTGTCATTGATTCGCATAGCCACAAGCTTACCAGCGGCCAGCCCATTCTATCGGCAGCGAGCCGTTATAGAAACCTTTTAGAAGGTTCCAAGCTGGCTATTACAGTTTCGGGAAGCTTCAAAAGATTTCTGAACCGATTTTTTTGGTTTTTTTTCCTATTTTTTCTTTTTTCTCAAAACTTCGAAAATTCTAAAAATGATTTTCATTCCCAAAAAATGTTGGCGATTCCATAAAAAATGTTCAAAGATTTCTAAAATATTAAATTTTTAGTTCTGTTCAGAGTTTTAATTGTTTTTCCTGTTTTTGGAAACATTTATAGATTAAAAAAATGTTCATGTTTTCAAATTTTGTTTGGAGCTTCGAAAGATTTCATAAATTTGGAAAATGTTCGTGTATTCTAATGTTGTTTGGAGTTTCAAAAAATTCGTGTTTTCACAAATTTGTGCACAAACTTTAAAAATATTTGAATTTCAAAGCATATGCACATTTAAAAAATATAATTATGTTTTGAAATATGAATAAAATGTTCAGATATGCGGCTGCGTTACTTCTTATTCCGCTGCCTAATAGTGACTATGGCTTTTAAAAATAAAGTACAGACGGAGGCGCATATATACACGCATACACTCATTCCGATGAACACACACGCACGCTGGCTGGCCACTGTCCGAAAATAAGTGTCTCAACTTTAGTATAACTTTATACTAACATTAGATAAAGGTAAGACACTTATTTTGGGATGGAGTAACGTTGGATACCGCATAATAGCGCCAGCTACACTATCTGGGGGCTTTCGTATTTCCCCCTCCAGTGTTGGGAAGGTCCAACAGTTTTCTCTTTTTTTGCCTTTTCTTTGCAGGTTATACAGGTTCTGGTTCTTTCTTTTTTCATTTTCTTCTTTCCTTTTTCCATTTTTAATTTCCTTAATATTTTTTAATTGGATCATTGTTCAATTTTCTGATTGTTCCTTAAAAGTTTGGACAATTTTTGTAGTCTGAGAACGTTTTTAAATTTATGAATATTTTATGAAAATCAAATTATCTTTTAATACCAAGGAATAATTTTAAAATTGATATTTTTTTAAAATATGGTATAAAATCAAATTCATGGACATATTTGAAATCTGGGAATATATTTTGAAATTCGTAACAGTTTTTAAAAAACCAAGAACATTTTGTAATTCGTGAACATTTGCTAAATTGCAGGAACTATTTATAAAATTCTGATTTTTTAAATCCATAGAAAAATTTCATGAACATATTTTTAAATTGAGTCCTTTTTCGAAATTCCTAAGATCTTTCGAATTTTTGAAAAAGGAAAACGAAAGTAAAATAACGTGAAAATTAAACATGGGCGCCCCGCCCGCACACGGGTCGGCCCAAAGCGTCCGTGGGTGTGCGTTTGCTGTTCCCCCGCCGCCCTACGCGCGCGTTAGGAGGACTCCTAAACCCCTTCGTACTCGCCGTCGTCACCCATCGTACGTCCTCCCACGCGTGTTGCTCTTGTCGTGAAGCGATCGACGCCCCTTTCCTCGGGACGGGAAGCCAGAAGCACCGGCGCATGGACCGCGAGCCCCTAGCTCAGGACGGGAGATGGAGGCCACGCGGAAGCGCCACTCGTCGACCGCGAGATGAATCCGCGGGGAAGAAGAGGATGAGCACCGACGACGATCCGCGTGCCGGCGGAGCGTCCAGCTCCAACGCGATGAGTTCGGATGCGTTGGGTGAGAAGGTTCAGGAGGAGGGCGAGATGACCGACGAAAGCGCCGCGCCTACTACAGCGGGGCGGTCTCCACCGTCCTCACCCGGCACTGCCCTATCCGAGGAGTCGTCCACCTACTCCATGCCACAGGAGATGGTAGACAGATTGAGGCAAATCATGGCCAAAATCATGAGGCGGACGAGCAGCTGCAAAGTATTACTACCGAAATCACGTCTTCTGACTTATTCCCTGCTAATATTCAGATCCCTTTTTTGAACCAAAAAAAACAACAACTCTCTTGGACATTAGATTTGTACATAAATCATGCATGTAGATCCTTCTGGGAATCTTAACGGGGAAACCCTATTTTGTTATAGTTCAAAGAGACGCCGAGCTGTCCAAACTTACAGTGGAGAGCGAGTTTTGCGACATTGATGACGGCAGTTCCCGGAGTTGTAAAGCTCGGAAGGTGGCTGTGCTAGCTTCACGGTCCGTTGTCGGTCTCTCTTCATTTTCAGGTATTTTTCCCCTTCTTACCACTCTCTCGAAATAGTGCAAGATTTGCATCATGTTGACTCCTACGGTCCTACCTGCTTCTTTTCAGATGAAAAGAGGATAAGAGTTTGCTCAGGATTCGTGATATCATCCGATGCTTGTACACATACCTACAAAATCTTAACTTCGGCAACACTAATAAGGTCTCTTAACACGAATAACATTTTGATTCCAGATGTAAAGGTGGGCGCATGCTGTAGTAGTTCCTTGGGAATCTACTTTTAGTATTAAAAAGTGGAGTACATATGTACTTTTTTTTCTGGCCTGATTTTCTTGTCGGACTACTTATTGTAGATCAAGGTGTGTTTACCAAATGGGGATATCTCTGATGGCGTCATATCCATGGTAGATTTTCACTATAACATAGCTGTTGTTAAAGTGAAATCTGATCAGAAACTTCCAGAGGCAGTTCTGATTAGTGAAGTTATCAAAAGAGGAGCCGTGTTAGCGATTGGATGTTTCTATGATCATGGTAGAGTGATGTGCGCACAAGGTAAAATCAGAAAACAAGCAAGTACATTTGATTGCTCGGAGCTTCTAGTATCAAGCTGCCAGACGACCATGGTAAGCCCAACTATAGAGCTTTTATCTCTGCATTCACTAAACGAAATGCCGAACTCGTGTTGGTACTTCCCTCTGTGCTATACTATCTTAAACTATCCTCTTTAGTTGATATCGATGCTGTAGTGCCACTTCCATGCTAAAAGTTGTGGAAGTAAGTCAAAATGTGCTAGAGGATGATAAAATAGCAGCACATCCTTCTTTTGAAAGGGCCCAAACATGACCTTTAGCAGAATCAGATGCCTAAGAACACATGACTTACACCATTATAACTAAATATGTTATAGTGCTAGTTCTTTGTGAAATACCACACGAAAATGTTTGGTGCGAATATCTGTTAAGATGTACAATTGAAAAATTCACTTGAATTGTGTTCTTAACCTATCGTTGTTTGTTGTGAACAATGTGTTTCAGTTTATTGTGCATGATATTTGGTGCAATTTTCTATAGCTATTCTCTTGTGCTTGGAATGCCATTTGGTCAACCTATTCATAATTATTTGCTCCTTTTTACTAGGCGGGTGTTGGAGGTCCCCTTGTAAATTACAGCGGTGATGTTGTGGGTATCAATTTCTACGGAGAAAACCACACACCCTTTCTTTCAACGGGAGTTATTGTAAGATGCTTGGAACATTGGAGAAAATATGGGTATACACATTTCTATACCAACACTGCAAGATATCGTATTTTTAGCACCCTTGCATATGATGATGCTTTGTTTTGATTTGCAGAAAAATAATTCGACCTTGGCTTGGAATCATGTATAAGCCTATTGATATGTTGCCACTTCGTGTTTTGGAGAAATGTGCATATCTTGGCAAGGGTTTGTATATTTCACATGTATGAAACTCTTCTTTTTATCGTTTGTTACTTATTACTATACCAGTTCATGAAAGATCAAAGCATTTTTTTCAGGATGATATTTTTTTGTATGGATAGCATTTGTAGGCATTTTCACTATTATGAACACATACTCTTTGGTACTCGTCTTCTCTGGATTTCTCAACTTTAGTGGAATATGATAATTTCTGGAAAACGTAATTTTTAGGGGCAAAAGCATCCCAAATATAAGGGTGTGAATGGACTCGGTGGAGATACATTTTGAACGTTTTCATGCAAAGCTAGTTATTTAGTTTTTTTTTTTCTAAATGCAGAGTTGCTCAAAATGCTAATACTTGACTATATGTGATGTCGGTGTCAAAACCGGCGGATCTCGGGTAGGGGGTCCCGAACTGTGCGTCTAAGGCGGATGGTAATAGGAGGCAAGGGACACGATGCTTACCCAGGTTCAGGCCCTCTCTATGGAGGTAATACCCTACTTCCTGCTTGATTGATCTTGATGAATATGAGTATTACAAGAGTTGATCTACCACGAGATCGTAGAGGCTAAACCCTAGAAGCTAGCCTATGGTATGATTGTTGTTGTCCTACGGACTAAACCCTCCGGTTTATATAGACACCGGAAGGGGCTAGGGTTACACAGAGTCGGTTACAACAGAAGGAGATCTACATATCCGTATCGCCAAGCTTGCCTTCCACGCCAAAGAGAGCCCCATCCGGACACGAGGCGAAGTCTTCAATCTTGTATTTTCATAGTCCAACAGTCTGGCCAAAGGATATAGTCCGGCTGTCCGGATACCCCCTAATCCAGGACTCCCTCATGTGCAATTCTAATTTTTATGTTCTTTATGTGGATTCTAAAATCTCAAGAGTGATGATAGTGATATTCATATTTTGACAAGGCAGACTTAATAATTTGGTAATTAGGTGGTCGAGGGATCACCTGCCGATGTAGCTGGGGTTTGTGTTGGCGATGTTTTGGTCGAATATGCTGGAGAAGTTATCTGTAGTGCTCCAAAGGCGATTTCCATTTAAGATAATTGCCTTTTTATTATTTATAGTAATGTGTTTTTTATCATATAAAATGAAATTTTTAACAACATTTTTTTTTGCATCATGCACAGTTTGATGCAATGTTGATGGATATGTGTGAGGAAACACTCGAGGCAGATACTTTAAGAAGCAACGTGACTATTGAGATATTTTTTCTATATTACTCTAGCAATTAGGATTGTTGCCATATGTTCTAACCATCGAATGTTGGACATTTTCACTAGGTCGTTTTAAGAAATCAAGGGGATGGCAGCATAGCGAGGAAGACGTTGCATGCTGATGCTTTAAGCGAGTTTAATTACTATAGGTGGTGTATCATTTTCTCTTGTGGAGTTAATTTTGTTGGAATTACATTTTATTCTGATAGTACCTTCTTTGACTTCAGATGGCTAGATCCATTGCCGAACTACAATCGCAATGTTTATGCTAGAGAACAGTTTAGGGAATTATAATAAGGTACGGTGATACTACGCTAACATTATTTGTTGCATTTTTAGTTCCATTTCTGTTCACTTGACTATTTCCTCTTTGGTTGAGCCTCAAACTTGTCCGAACCCACTTCACGCATTCTGTTCTTAAATATTCCCCCCGTTTCAAAATATAAGGTGTATTTGTTTTTAAAAAAGTCAAACATATGCATGTTTGACCAAGTTTCTAGAAAAAAATATCAATATCTATGATACCAAATTTATATCATCTGATACAACATGAAAAATATTTTCATATTTTATCTATTAGGTATTCAATATGTTGATATTTTCTTCTATAACCTTAGTCAAACAAACAATCATTTGACTTGTGCGAAAACTGATGCATCTTATATTCTAGAACAGAGGGAGTATGTTGGTTCTTTTCCGACACTTGCAACTTATGTCCATGTGTTTTTTGCCCTCTTCCCCCATTGCAGCATGTTGTTCTTTTAACTCATGTATTTGCTATTGCTTTTATACGCAACAGGTGACAAAGTCTAGGTTTTGTTGAACATAATGGGATTTTCCTTCCTGCGTGTACTAATGTCTATGAAGCTCCCTCTCTAATGCCATCGCCCTGAGCAACGTCAGCCTCATGACAAGTAATCTTTTTGTTAATGGCGTGTTCACAAAAAAGTGGTATTGCATCAACTAATACGAAGATGCACCCGAGACCACGTCGTCATGGGTGAAAAAGACAAACTACAATTTTCTAGGTGAAAAATGTTTCATCAATATTAGTCATGTAAATATATTTGAGCCACGCGCATTGCAAATTTCATGAAAAAGAAATATTTGAGCCACAAATGTTGCAACTTTTCATGAAAAGCATTGCTATTTTGGGGAACGGAGTTTACTTCTTTTTTGTTACCGGAGTGCAATACAATAAGAATCTTCTTTCCACGAGAATGTACACATATAAGATAAACATTTGCGTGTGTAAACTTATTTAGACTTTTCGTGTTTTAAAAAGATTCTTTTGAATACGTGATTCACCCCTGAAGCGTGTAAAGAGCATCCTTTACCAGACTCCATCGTATTTTGAGTCAATTTTGAACATTGATTTAACCAGGAATATATGAGTTATGTTCCCTAAAAAGTATACTATCGGAAAATCTTTCAAATCCAATATAAATCCAATAGTATAATAAGTGTGGGGTGGGTGTGGGTGTGGGTGGGGGGGGGGGGGGGTGAGTTAGGGGTGGTTAGAACTCATATTTTATTAGTTAGGAAGTGAACCGGAGGGAGTACTAAACTATAGCACAGGAAGAGCGGCGGTAGAGCACGCGAGCTCGCCTGCTCCCGCTTGGCGTACAAATGGGACAAGGACACATTGGTACTTGGGTATTGAATGCGGTCATAGGGGAGCAAAAGGTGCACAGCGTGCAACCGTATCATACGGTGACTTTGCCGTTTGATTTAACTACAGCTTGACGGTACACCGCGCCGTTTGGTACAGGATGCAGCTGTCGGTGCATAGCGACTGACGACCAGCGGCTTGGAGCAGTGTTGAGGCATGCATGCAACGGTGGATTCCAGCTTTTCGTTCACGTATGCGGTGAATCTGTGTGCATGCATGGCATTGGCTGATGCATGTTCTTTCGTCCCTACTTGTACTCGATCTGTTCTTGGCAAGCTCAGGTGTTCTTGGTTGAATGGATGGATTTCAGAGACGACAACGTGACTCACAAAGTTTGGCTGCGCATCGCCGCGTACATCACGTACAGCCTGAAATAACTGTTCACTTTGGCAACCAACAGCAGCCTGAAGTTCAAAGTGAGTATCTCGCCCAAAAAATTCTGTTTTACATTATGCTAATTGTATTCTTAGTTGCAACAAGAAGAACGAACGAATAACGAGGAAGAAGAAGAAAAAGGGAGAGAAATAAAAATAAAGGTAAAATGGTAGATGATTGTTCGATTGTGTGTTGTTTAATCAGCCGTCACCTCTTTGGTATATAAGTGGCGGCTGGACTTACCATGCAAGAAAAAGTCTTGGATTCACATCCAAAACCCTAGTCCCATCCGGATGGTTTGGTTCGAGCTTTTCAAAAATGTCCGGTCTAAAACTGGCTGCAGCTTGCGCGCCATTTTTGAGCCGGTAAATGACCTTAGATAAAAATGAGACCAAAAGCAATTTTAACTGTTTGAACGAGATGAACAACTTTCGTGTTGAACATTTTCTGATTAGAGGTCGTCTTGAGGGTCGAATCGCTTGCGCAACCAGTCAGACATCACGCACATGGGTGTCTGATGCCCCGGACCAGTTTTTACTCATGACCGGTCTGCAGTGCATCAGCTCCAACTATCGTATACGACCTTGGATTGAAATGATTTATATATCAAAACTGATTAGCTCGACGATAAGAATATAATCCATATAGCATATAGAATACTTCTTCATTTGAGGTTGTCTTGGAGGCGTAATCGGTCGAATAGTATTCTGAATACAAAATTTTGACACTTCGAGTACAGTTGCGGCCCTCGAGATGAGACCGTATGGTGATGACCGAAAAATCAAGGTTTCTCATTTTGACGATACCGAAATTTGTCATGTTGAAAACTTTTCCATTCGAGGCTATCTTAATTAAGTTCTTGACAATGCCAAAATTTGGTGTCAACGGCTAACTCTATCTGTGGCGTCGGTGGTCACAGGAAGAACACTTGCAACAAACCTAAGGTGGTGCTCTACGTTGTCGCAAACTGTACCTTGGATCCAAGTAATATGTGTGAGTGATTCCGTTTAAATGCAATGCTTTTGTTCTGTCGTGAATCGTGATGAGAGCTAAGTAGTCTCTGCAACTGAAATAAAATCCTGAAAACAGTGCCACCCCAATGACGTGTGATGTATCTGTTCAACTGTCACTGTTCTGCATGCTTGTTGTTTGTAAAACAGAGGAATGTATGAATCTTTGGCTTCCATCCATATTTCATAGTTTGATTCCACTGTGTATTCTTCAGTCATAAGTGAATGTGGTCTGTTGGCGTGTGTGCTGGAAAGTTCAGTTGATGTACTGCACAATTGCCACAGTGCATAACGCCGCCGCTTCTGCTTAGACGGCCGTCAACCTGCCACGCACAAACGTCATCTCTTCTCGTTTCTGTATCGCATTAAATGATCTGCCATCTATTGTACTACAATACGGCAAGCGAACGCTAATCAACGCCCAGTGATACCGAGACCAGGCGAGGACGAGCGCTCCTGTGGATTTTCATAAGCATAGGTATATCTATATTGTACCAAGTTGCAAGTCAAGATATGTGGCGTTCATGTCACATGTTGCCTTCAACTTCAAGAGATGTTGACTTCCTATTTTGGTTAGATCTAAGTGAAAAGAAAACTAGATTACTCGAGTGTGTCGGCCAATCTCCTTAATTACAGCCTTGTTTTGGTAAACATTGCTAGACAAAGTTTGGTTGAGCAGAACAACATAATTAGTTGGAAATACTGAAACAGCATTAATAGTAGGAGTCCAAAGAAAGAGCCGTCCTCGGTCAAGATGCGTAGTAGGCTAGTCATAGTGGGAGTAACTTATCTACTCCCTCCAGTTTACAAGGCTCAAATAAGAAATCTCATCACCCAAGACACATGGTGAGTGAAGGAATGTATATCGTACTTACAAAACTACTCAAATTAATATATTCATTCAGACCTGTCACTGAAGAACATACACAAGACATGCCTCACCTAACCAATGACCAGTTCCGTTTTGTATCAGAAATAAGGTACAACTTATGACTCCTATTAGTCCATACATTTGAAAAAAAGAGCATTACTTTGCCACAAACCACAAAAAACACAACCGTGATATGGTTGATTACCTGACCATCTTCGGCTGCCTGGAAAATAGATTCCTGACCGTGACACCGCTTGGAGCCTTTTCATTGACAACTCTTATAGAGGACGAACAATCAACTGGGAGAGAAACCAGCATAAAGACCAGCAGATTAGAGACAGAAGACACGTACATAAACATGGATAACTGGGAGCAAATTGATGATTGATAGAAAGAGTGCATAAATAGAAGACACACTTTATCACAAAAGAAGCAGCAGTCATGGCACCGTGCCCTTGGATTACTGCAAAAACAGGAGCAGATCAGCAAAAGGTGCATAACCTAGCAAACATGCACAAGACTTAATATCGACAACGACTATAATGAGCAGCTCACATGTTGTTCTTGATTCCTAGATTCGTGGCAGACATGTGCATTGATCTTGGGGGAGAGTCTTCCCGTGGTACAATGATACACTCGATAAATAGAGAAGTTCAGTTTCATTCTCCGGTATGAGCTAGTTTAGCCCTTTGTGCTCTTCCATCTCCGCCTTTGCAAGTATTGGAAAAATAATTTAACTCATCATAGAGAAATAATCAAAATAGCAGTTTAACTGAACAAATATGCAATCCTCATTTGACATGAGCAATAATCGTCTATAGCAAGTTTCAGCATCCTGGTTTGTTAATTAGTGAGCCATTAATTAATTCAACCAATGCAACCATTATTTATGTTGCTCTCATCATGGCACACAATGCCTACTTGTATCTGCTTGTCAACACGTTTAATATCAACTATAAATCCATGGGGTTTGCTTCATATATCGCAATGACTAACACACTACTACAGTGAGCAAATTGAGCGTTTGGTGCAGAATAAATAGGAAACGATAATTTCCAACAGAAGAAAGAGAATAGCCCTAAAAAGCTTTGCAATATCACATCACATAATCTTTCTATAGGCATAAATCTAAAATACTATCACCAATGATTATATCGCCAAATTAAACCAGATAAATTAGAGACAAAGGCGAAGCAAGGCTTGACTACAGATCCTCCAAGCTCCTCCATCTTTGAACTCCATTGACCACATAGAAAGGGAGACACGGGCGTACTGGTCCCTTCTCGAGCCACCACAGGGGGAAGAGCACAGGGGGAAGAGAGACGAACCTGCGGCACCTGCCCTTCTACGGCCAGGAGTCATGGCCCAGGACGACGACGACGCTGCTGCAGAGGCAGCCGCTGGGCGCCTCGCACAACGAATCGGAGGCGGCCCAATTCAGTCTTCTTCCACACCCTATCATGCAGTGCAGCCACGCCAGATGCAGCTAGGGAGGAAGAGGAGCGCGGCGGTTGCACGACCTGGGCTACGAAGAAGATGCGGAGCGGGGAGGAGAGCCGAGCACCACAGTCGACGCGCTCCTCCGGTGGAGCAGCGGTGTGAGCAGCAGCATCCGCTTGGCGGGCGGGGAGGATATCACCGTCTCCGGAAGGCGCATAGGGAAGAGAGTGGCAGCTCGGCGAGAAAGGGGCGTGGCGCGGTGCGGCAGGCCGGGAGGAGGTGGCCGCCGCCATCAGGTGGTTCCAGCCGCTGGGGGTTGGCCTGCTGCTCCTCCCGTTGAAGCCATCAGTGTTCCCTCTATCGAGCGGCCCCGACACGGAGGAGGAGAGGAGGAGGGAGGCGGCGCGTGAGGGCCGGCGGCGAGCCGTGCTCCTCTTGCTGAGCAGCGAGAGGGCGAGGAAGAGGGAAAGCCGCGACGGCGCGACGACGAGTGGGCATGGTGGCGACGCCAGGGGACGGGAGGCGGCGGCGGCGTGGAGAATGGGCTAGGGTTAGGGGATGAGGAGGGGGGTGTGAGGAGATGAGGAGAGGATGACGCTGTCGGCGCCCTATCGACCCCCCTCTCCTGCGAGGTGAAATGACGAGAATACCCTCGGCGGGGCACGGAATTTACAGGCGGTGGCATGGCGACTTCGAGCGGACGGCCAGGGTCGCTGCGTGCTCGATCGGACGGCCCGGATCGGTCCACCCTGAGATCCGACGGCCAAGATGCGCTCGGGAAGACGATCGGACGGCTGCGAGGGCACATGGCCTGAGATTGCTTCATTTTGGTTCAGACTCTAACAATGGTATGAGACAGTATTACCATGCAAAAAAAAATAAGTTCCTGCCCACTGCGAATAGCCGTAGGAGCAACATGCATGCATTACACAGATGTCAACCCTGTAGAATGGCGTAGTAACATGCATGCATTGAGTAGTTTACATAGACGGAACATCTACGCATATTTCAGTGATGACTAGCACCCAGAGCTGAGTGTCTATAAAGATGCATCCCGGCTCCTTCCATTCAGTACACCAGTAGTTACAGTTCTCTCGTGTTTCTTCTCTGACTAGCTCAAGGTTTGCTTGCCGTGTCCACGGCGCAATGGCGTCAGGTGTAGCCGCTCTCACTCTGAAGTTGGCCGCCGTCGCTACCGTTCTCGCCCTGCTGGTCATACCTTCCTTGGGACGCTGGAAACATCTTTTGAATATAAAGTTATAAACACAATAATATAGTTTTTGGAGTATATAATTTGTATTTTATTAGTTAAATTGGTGGTCAAAGTGTGACTCAAAATATGAAAGGCCATATATAACGGACTGGAGGGAGTACTAAACTATAGCCTAGGTACGTATATCTACATAAATTATACCAACTTGCAAGTTAAGATCTATGTCATTCATGTCACAAGTTGCCTTCGACTTCAAGATATGTTGACTTTCTATTTGGGTTGGATCTCAGTGGGAGAAGAGATACTAAATTAATTAGACTATGTCTGCCAGTTTCAGACTTGTTTTGGCAAATATAAGTATGCAGATTTTGGTTGGACACAATAACATAATTAGTAGGATGAACGAAAATAGACATATTGCAATGCATTATATATGTGGAATATCTGGAAAGTAACAAAAAATACTTTACCCTACGATTTTGATCTTGCACAATCTCCTTGAAATTCGTCAACCAATTTCTACACAAAAGGATATACTTTGTCGAAATCCGCTTCGAGCCTCGCTCATCTGCACCACCAAGACCGATGAAAAAATCCAAACAAATACAAGAAAAGTTTAAAATTCCATTTTTCCATGGTAGATAATTTGATGCGTGAGGTCTGCTCCAATTTTCAAATTATTTGGACATCTCAGCAGTCCTCGGAGAAAAACGACAACTTTGGGGTCTGTAAAAAGTTTACTGTTCATGCAATCGCTCGACCCGATTTGCCTTTTTTGCCGAGAGCTGCTCGGATGTCCAAATAATTCAAAATTGAGAGGACCTCACGACTAAAGTTTCTACCATGCAATTTTTATGGATTTTTGAATTGTTTTGAATTTTGTGATCTTTTTTTTTGATCGGTGCAGATGAGCTCTGGCACCAAACGCTGCACTCATACTTTGTGCATTTCTTTTAGAGTGCGACGTTAGGTTTGTCTTAAGTCAAGCATTTGAAAGATGGACCAAGTTTATAGAAAAATTATCAACATTTACAAGACCAAATCAATATCATTAGATCCTTTATGGAATATATTTTATATTGTATTTAATGTGTATCGTGAGACGTTGATATTTTTAATATAAATTTGATCAAACTTTACAAAGTTTTTGACTTAAGATAAAATAATATGTGTTGTAAAAACAAGGAGGTAGTACTAATAAGGTGGTGGGAGATTTATTTATTTATTTTTACTTTTTTGCGGGTGAAAGGTGGTGGAGGATTGAAAGCTATCGCGATGCAAAACAGCAAATGAGCCCTTTCCAAAGTTGTTCTTAGTTAGCACCACCCCTCCATGGAAATGCAAGGTGGTAGAATTTTAAATCTCTAGAGAGGGGTTTGCCCTTTCAGATGTACCAAGGGTAACCCCTCCAATCAACAAAACAACTCCCCTGCATGCCATGCTCTGGCTCTATCCTCTATATCCAGAGTAAACCGTGTCGTGCACAGTACTTCTATGGATTTGTCATAGGGTGTATCAAAGCACGATTTCAACCATGTCTATTCACTCAAACTAATGGGTAAGATCGAGCTTGTCTTGTGGAATCCAATTGAAGAGCCGTGCCTGGTCAACTTGAGTGATTAAGTCAGCTTGTAATGGCGTGGACCGTGCCCGGTCAAGATGCGTAGTAGTAACATGCATGTATGCATGCTTTGCGCAGATCTCAACGTGTAGTTTACGTAGGCACTAGACAGTAGTAACACATCTACGCATCTCTCAGTGATGGCTACCAGCCTACCAAGTAGTAGCACGTCGAGCGGGTTGTCTATAAAGAAGCGCCACCGGCTCCTTCGTAGAGTACACCGCCATTACAGTTCTCTCGAGTTTCTTCTCTAGCTAGCTCTAGCCTACCTTCGCTTGCCGTGTCGACGGCGGGCGCGATGGCTTCAGTGCAGCCGCTCTCACTCGAGGCTGGCCGCCGTCATTGCTGCCCTCGCCTGCCGGTCATACCCTCCTTGGCACGCTGTCCGTCCCTTGGTCCGGCACCACCGCCACCAGCAGCAGCACCACCGCCACCACCGGAGGCCATACCACCACCACCACCACCACCACCACTGATGGGCGATACCGCCAACGCTGCTGTGGTCCGGGCTAGGACCGCGGCTCGGATGCGGTGAGTGCCGCGTACAGTGCTTCCCGGCGTGCCAAGCCTCCCATTCCATGGACTGCAAAGAGGAATGCGACAACGATGAGAGCCGCTGCAAGGAGTGCAGGACCCCAGTGATCGAGAAGTGCAAGGCCGTCTGCACGGGCAGCTGTGACTGCAGTGCTGAAGCCGACAAGTCATGCAACTCCGAATGCTCCTACAATACATGTAGCTACTGCGCGTACAGCCGTGACAAGAGCTGCAAGTACGACTGTGACAACTACTGCAACAGCAACTGCTGGGGACCATAGCCTATTGTAGCTAGTGTTGAGTGCTGACCGGCCGGACTATCCGGCTATACATGTACTCGACGGTCAACTGTGTCTGCTTGTTCACGTATGTATGCATGTATCCACATGAGGATCTGGTACTCCTTTCAATCTATATTACTTGTGTTAGATTTGTATAGATACAGATGTATCTAAATTCATATTATTTATCTTAGATTTGTCTAGATACATACACTTAGACAATCTAAAACAAACAATATGAATGAGAGGAAGTACCTAATAATAATATATAAACAATCAAGTACAATCACAAGGCTAGATCCATTCTTATTATACCAACTTTTTGTGTTTACTTATGATGAATCTGGCCACACGTGCGAATCGGACAAACGGAAGCGGAACTCGAGGGCCTCCCATGTTGCTCTCCTGCGAGCGATCCAGGAGAGAAACCTTAGGGCATCTCCAGCCGCGCCCAGAAGGCCTCCCGGTGATTTTACATCACTGGCGCCAAAAACGGCCCAGTCGCACCCTCAGAAGCCCGATTTTCGCCGGCTTGGGCCGAAAACAGCGCCGGCGGACCCAGCCCGAACCCGACGTGATGGGGGCGCCGGGCGAAGCTATTTTATGCGAAAAACGCGGGCCAGCAGCGTCGGCGACTTCGGCGCCTCGCCTTCCCCTTAACGGCCTCGATTCGCGGGAATCAATGGCAAGGCTGCCGCCGGTCAGCCTTGCCATTGATTCCTCACGGGCGGCGCTTCACGGGACGGCCGCCGTTCGCTCCGCGAACAGGAGTCCTGGCTCCTGTTCCAGGCAAACATCCCGGCGCCGCCGTGAAGGAAATATGCCCTAGAGGCAATAATAAAGTTATTATTTATTTTCTTATATCATGATAAATGTTTATTATTCATGCTAGAATTGTATTAACCGGAAACATAATACATGTGTGAATACATAGACAAACATAGTGTCACTAGTGTGCCTCTACTTGACTAGCTCGTTGAATCAAAGATGGTTAAGTTTCCTAGCCATAGACATGAGTTGTCATTTGATTAACGGGATCACATCATTAGAAGAATGATGTGATTGACATGACCCATTCTGTTAGCCTAGCACTTGATCGCTTAGTATGCTGCTATTGCTTTCTTCATGACTTATACATGTTCCTGTAACTATGAGATTATGCAACTCCGCTTACGGAGGAACACTTTGGTGCTACCAAACGTCACAACGTAATCGGGTGATTATAAAGGAGTACTACAGGTGTCTCCAAAGGTACATGTTGGGTTGGCGATTTGAGATTAGGTTTTGTCACTCCGATTGTCGGAGAGGTATCTCTGGGCCCTCTCGGTAATGCACATCATATAAGCCTTGCAAGCATTGAAACTAATAAGTTAGTTGCGAGATGATGTATTACTGAACGAGTAAAGAGACTTGCCGTAACGAGATTGAACTAGGTATTGGATACCGACGATCGAATCTCGGGCAAGTAACATACCGATGACAAAGGGAACAAAGTATGTTGTTATGCGGTTTGACCGATAAAGATCTTCGAGAATATGTAGGAGCCAATATGGGCATCCAGGTTCCGCTATTGGTTATTGACCAAGAATAGTTCTAGGTCATGTCTACATAGTTCTCGAACCCGTAGGGTCCGCACGCTTAAGGTTTCGATGATGCTTATATTATGAGTTTATGAGTTATGATGTACCGAAGGAGTTCGAGTCCCGGATGAGATCGGGGACATGACGAGGAGTCTCGAAATGGTCGAGACGTAAAGATCGATATATTGGACGACTATATTCGAGTTCGGAAAGGTTCGAATGATTCGGTATTTTTCGAGTACCGGAGAGTTACGGAATTCGCCGGGAGAAGTATTGGGCCTTATTGGGCCCTGCGGAAAGAGAGAGGGCTGCCTAGGGCAGGCGCGCCCCCCAAGGCCTAGTCCGAATTGGACTAGGGGAGGCCGCACCCCTTCTTCCCTTCCCTTCCTTCTCTCCTACTCCTACTAGGAAAGGAGGAGTCCTACTCCCGGTGGGAGTAGGACTCCCCCTGGTCGCCTCCTCCCTTGGCCGCCACCTCCTCCTTGCTCCTTTATATACGGGGCAGGGGGCACCCCATGACACACAAGTTGATCTACGGATCTTTCCTTAGCCGTGTCGGTGCCCCTTCCACCATATTCCACTTCGTCATATCGTCATGGAGCTTAGGCGAAGCCTGCGCGGAGAAGTCATATCGTCATGAGCTTAGGCGAAGCCCTGCGTCGGTGGAGCATCAACATCGCCTGCACGCCGTCGTGTTGACGGAACTCATCCCCGACACTTTGCTGGATCGAGTCCGGGATCGCCATCGAGCTGAACGTGTGCGAACTCGGAGGTGCCGTCGCTCGGTGCTTGGATCGGTCGGATCGTGAAGACGTCGACTACATCAACCGCGTTGTTATAACGCTTCGCTTTCGGTCTCACGAGGGTACGTGGACGGACATTCTCCCTCTCGTTGCTATGCCATCACCATGGTCTTGCGTGATCGTAGGAAATTTTTGAAATTACTACTTTCCCCAACAAAGGCATCCGAGCCTGGTTTTATGCGTTGATGTCATGTGCACGAGTAGAACACAAGTGAGTTGTGGGCGATACAAGTCATACTGCCTACCAGCATGTCATACTTTGGTTCAGCGGTATTGTGAGATGAAGCGCCCGGACCGACATTACGCAGACGCTTACGCGAGACTGGTTTCACCGCCCGAGCACTCGTTGCTTAAAGGTGACCGGCGGTGTCTGTCTCTCTCACTTTAGTTGAACCGAGTATGACTACGCCCGGTCCTTGAGAAGGTTAAAACGGAGTCTATTTGACAAACTATCGTTGTGGTTTTGATGCGTAGGTAAGAACGGTTCTTGCTCAGCCCGTAGCAGCCACGTAAAACTTGCAACAACAAAGTAGAGGACGCCTAACTTGTTTTTGCAGGGCATGTTGTGATGTGATATGGTCAAGACGTGATGCTATATTTTATTGTATGAGATGATCATGTTTTGTAACCGAAGTTATCGGCAATCGGCAGGAGCCATATGGTTGTCGCTTATTGTATGAAATGCAACGCCATGTAATTGCTTTACTTTATCACTAAGGAGTAGCGATAGTCGTAGAAGCAATAGTTGGCGAGACGACAACGATGCTACGATGGAGATCAAGGTGTCGCGCCGGTGACGATGGTGATCATGACGGTGCTTGGCGATGGAGATCACAAGCACAAGATGATGATGACCATATCATATCACTTATATTGATTGCATGTGATGTTTATCCTTTATGCATCTTATCTTGCTTTGATTGACGGTAGCATTATAAGATGATCTCTCACTAAAATTATCAAGAAGTGTTCTCCTCGAGTATGCACCGCTGCCAAAGTTCGTAGTACCCGGACACCACGTGATGATCGGGTGTGATAAGTTCTACGTCCATCTACAACGGTGCAAAACAGTTGCACACGCGAATACTCAAAGTTAAACTTGACGAGCCTAGCATATAACAGATATGGCCTCGAACACGGAGACCGAAGGTCGAACGTGAATCATATAGTAGATATGATCAACATAGTGATGTTCACCATTGAAACTACTCCATCTCACGTGATGATCGGACATGGTTTAGTTGATTTGGATCACGTAATCACTTAAGATGACTAGAGAGATGTCGGTCTAAGTGGGAGTTCTTAAGTAATATGATTAATTGAACTTTAATTTATCATGAACTTAGTCCCGTAGTATTTTGCAAATTATGTTGTAGATCAATAGCTCGCGTTGTTGCTTCCCTATGTTTTTATATGTGTTCCTAGAGAAAATTGTATTGAAAGATGTTAGTAGCAATGATGCGGATTGGATCCGTGATCTGAGGTTTATCCTCATTGCTGCGCAGAAGAATTATGTCCTTAATGCACCGCTAGGTGACAGACCTATTGCAGGAGCAGATGCGCACGTTATGAACGTTTGGCTAGCTCAATATGAGCGAATCTGACGTTATGAACATTTGGCTAGCTCAATATGATGACTACTTGATAGTTTAGTGCACCATGCTTAACGGCTTAGAATCGGGACTTCAAAGACGTTTTGAACGTCATGGACCATATGAGATGTTCCAGAATTGAAGTTAATATTTTAAGCAAATACCGAGTTGAGAGATATGAAGTCTCCAACAAGTTCTATAGCTAAAAGATGGAGGAGAATCGCTCAACTAGTGAGCATGTGCTCAGATTGTCTGAGTACTTCAATCACTTGAATCAAGTGGGAGTTAATCTTCCGGATAAGATAGTGATTGACAGAATTCTCTAGTCACCATCACTAAGTTAGTAGAACTTCGTGATGAACTATAGTATGCAAGGGATGACGAAAAGATTCTCGAGCTCTTCGCGATGCTAAAATCGGCGAAGGTAGAAATCAAGAAAACATCAAGTGTTGATGGTTGACAAGACTATTAGTCTCAAGGAAAATGGCAAAGGGAAGAAGGGGAACTTCAAAAGGAACGGCAAGCAAGTTGCTGCTCGAGTGAAGAAGCCCAAGTCTAGACCTAAGCCTGAGACTGAGTACTTTTGCTGCAATGGAACTGGTCACTGGAAGCGGAATTACCCTGAATATTTGGTGGATAAGAAGGATGGCAAAGTGAACAAGGTTATATTTGATATACAGGTTATTGATGTGTACCTTACTAGTGTTTATAGTAGCCCCGAGTATTTAATACTCGTTCGGTTGCTAAGATTAGTAACTCAAACAGGAGTTACGTATAAACAGAGACTAGTTGAAGGGAAGTGACGATGAGTGTTGGAAGTAGTTCCAAGATTGATATGATCATCATCGCACACTCCCTATACTTTCGGGATTAGTGTGGAACCTAAATAAGTGTTATTTGGTGTTGAGGATAAATATGATTTGATCATGTTTATTGCAATACTGTTATTCATTTAAGTAAGAGAATAAATTGTTGTTCTGCTACATGAATAAAACCTTATATGGTTACACACTCAATGAAAATGGTTCATTGGATCTCGATCATAGTGATACACATATTCATAATATTGAAACCAAACGATGCAAAGTTAATAATGATAGTGCAACTTATTTGTGGCACGCCGTTTAGGTCATATTAGTGTAAAGCGCATGAAGAAACTCCATGCTGATGGGATTTTGGAATCACTTGATTATGAATCACTTGATGCTTGCGAACCATGCCTTATGGGCAAGATGACTAAAGACTCGTTCTCCGAACAATGGAGCGAGCAAATGACTTATTGGAAATAATACATACTTGATGTATGCGGTCCGATGAGTGTTAAAGCTCACGGCAAGTATCGTTATTTTCGACCTTCACAAGATGATTTGAGCAGATATGAGTATATCTACTTAATGGAGCACAAGTCTGAAACATTTGAAAAGTTCAAATAATTTCAGAGTGAAGTGGAGAATCATCGTAATAAGAAAATAAAGTTTCTACGATCTGATCGTGGAGGAGAATATTTGAGTTACGAGTTTGGCCTTCATATAAAACAATGTGGAATAGTTTCACAGCTCACGCCACATGGAACACCATAACGTAATGGTGTGTCCGAACGTCATAACCGTACTTTATTTTGATATGGTGCGATCAATGATGTCTCTTACCGATTTACCAATATCGTTTTGGGGTTATGCATTAGAGACAGCTGCATTCACGCTTAATAGGGCACCATCTAAATCCGTTGAGACGACACCGTATGAACTATGGTTTAACAATAAACCTAAGTCGTCGTTTCTTAAAAGTTTGAGTTGTGATGCTTATGTGAAAAAGTTTTCACCGATAAGCTCGAACCCAAATCGAGAAGTGCGTCTTCATAGAATACCCAAAAGTAACTATTGGGTACACCTTCTATCACAGATCCGAAGGCAAGTTTTTCGTTGCTAAGATGGATCCTTTCTAGAGAAGAAGTTTCTCTCGAAAGAAGTGAGTGGGAGGAAAGTAGAACTTGATGAGGTAATTGTACCTTCTCCCTTATTGGAAAGTAGTTCATCACGAAATCAGTTCCATGATTCCTACACCAATTAGTAAGGAAGTTAATGATGATGATCATGAAACTTCAGATCAAGTTGCTACCAAACCTCGTAGGTCTTCCAGAGTAAGATCCGCACCAGAGTGGTACGGTAATCATGTTCTCGCAAGTCATGTTACTAGACCATGATGAACCTATAAACTATGAGGAAGCGATGATGAGCCCAGATTCCATAAAATGGCTTGAGGCCATGAAATCTGAGATGGGATTCATGTATGAAAACAAAGTGTAGACTTTGATGGAGTTGCCCGATGATCGGCAAGCCATATTATATAAATGGATCTTCAAGAGGAAGACAGATGTTGATAGTAGTGTTACTATCTACAAAGCTCGACTTGTCGCAAAAATGTTTTTTGACAAGTTCAAGGTGTTGACTACAATGAGATTTTCTCAACTGTAGCGATTCTTAAGTCTGTCCGAATCATGTTAGCAATTGCCACATTTTATGAAATCTGGCAAATGGATGTCAAAACTACATTCTTTGATGGATTTATTAAAGAAGAGTTGTATATGATGCAACCAGAAGTTTTTGTCAATCCTAAAGGAGCTAACAAAATGTGCAAGCTCCAGCGATCCATCAATGGACTGGTGCAAGCATCTCGGAGTTGGAATATACGCTTTGATGTGTTGATCAAAGCATATGATTTTATACAGACTTTTTGGAAAGGCCTGTATTTACAAGAAAGTGAGTGGGAGCACTACAACATTTCTGATAAGTATATGTGAATGACATATTGTTGATCGGAAATGATGTAGAATTATTCTGCAAAGCATAAAGGAGTGTTTGAAAGGAGTTTTTCAAAGAAGGACCTCGGTGAAGCTGCTTACATATTGAGCATCAAGATCTATAGAGATAGATCAAGACGCTTGATAAGTTTTTTCAATAAATATATACCTTGTCAAGATTTTGAAGTAGTTCAAAATGGAACAGTCAAAGAAAAGTTCTTGCCTGTGTTGCAAAGGTGTGAAATTGAGTAAGACTCAAATCCCGACCACGGCAGAAAATAGAAAAGAGAATGAAAGTCATTCCCTATGCCTCATCATAGGTTCTATAAAGTATGCTATGCTATGTACTGGACCTATTGTATACCTTGCTCTGAATTTGGCAAGGAGTACAATGGTGATCTAGGAGTAGATCATCGGACATTGGTCAAGAACATCCTTAGTGAGGACTAAGGAAATATTTCTCGATTATGGAGGTGATAAAAGGCCCGTCGTAAAGAGTTACATCGATGCAAGCATTTTACACTAATCCAGATGACTCTAAGTCTCAATCTGGATACATATTGAAAGTGGAAGCAATTAGCTAGAGTAGCTCCGCAAGAGCATTGTAGACATAGAATATTTGCAAAATAGATACGGCTCTAAATGTGATGCACCCGTTGACTAAGCTTCTCTCACGAGCAAAACATGATCATACCTTAGTACTCTTTGGGTGTTAATCACATAGCGATGTGAACTAGATTATTGACTCTAGTAAACCCTTTGGGTGTTGGTCACATGACGATGTGAACTATGGGTGTTAATCACATACGATGTGAATATTAGTGTTGAATCACATGATGATGTGAACTAGATTATTGACTCTAGTGCAAGTGGGAGACTGAAGGAAATATGCCCTAGAGGCAATAATAAAGTTATTATTTATTTCCTTATATCATGATAAATGTTTATTATTCATGCTAGAATTGTATTAACCGGAAACATAATACATGTGTGAATACATAGACAAACATAGTGTCACTAGTGTGCCTCTACTTGACTAGCTCGTTGAATCAAAGATGGTTAAGTTTCCTAGCCATAGACATGAGTTGTCATTTGATTAACGGGATCACATCATTAGAAGAATGATGTGATTGACATGACCCATTCTGTTAGCCTAGCACTTGATCGCTTAGTATGCTGCTATTGCTTTCTTCATGACTTATACATGTTCCTGTAACTATGAGATTATGCAACTCCGCTTACGGAGGAACACTTTGGTGCTACCAAACGTCACAACGTAATCGGGTGATTATAAAGGAGTACTACAGGTGTCTCCAAAGGTACATGTTGGGTTGGCGATTTGAGATTAGGTTTTGTCACTCCGATTGTCGGAGAGGTATCTCTGGCCCTCTCGGTAATGCACATCATATAAGCCTTGCAAGCATTGAAACTAATAAGTTAGTTGCGAGATGATGTATTACGGAACGAGTAAAGAGACTTGCCGGTAACGAGATTGAACTAGGTATTGGATACCGACGATCGAATCTCGGGCAAGTAACATACCGATGACAAAGGAACAAAGTATGTTGTTATGCGGTTTGACCGATAAAGATCTTCGAGAATATGTAGGAGCCAATATGGGCATCCAGGTTCCGCTATTGGTTATTGACCAAGAATAGTTCTAGGTCATGTCTACATAGTTCTCGAACCCGTAGGGTCCGCACGCTTAAGGTTTCGATGATGCTATATTATGAGTTTATGAGTTATGATGTACCGAAGGAGTTCGGAGTCCCGGATGAGATCGGGGACATGACGAGGAGTCTCGAAATGGTCGAGACGTAAAGATCGATATATTGGACGACTATATTCGGAGTTCGGAAAGGTTCGAATGATTCGGTATTTTTCGAGTACCGGAGAGTTACGGAATTCGCCGGGAGAAGTATTGGGCCTTATTGGGCCTGCGGAAAGAGAGAGGGCTGCCTAGGGCAGGCGCGCTTTCCAAGGCCTAGTCCGAATTGGACTAGGGAGGGCCGCACCCTTCTTCCCTTCCCTTCCTTCTCTCCTACTCCTACTAGGAAAGGAGGAGTCCTACTCCCGGTGGGAGTAGGACTCCCCCGCGCCTCCTCCTTGGCCGGCCACCTCCTCCTTGCTCCTTTATATCTCACGGGGCAGGGGGCACCCCATGACACACAAGTTGATCTACGGATCTTTCCTTAGCCGTGTCGGTGCCCCTTCCACCATATTCCACTTCGGTCATATCGTCATGGAGCTTAGGCGAAGCCCTGCGCCGGAGAAGTCATATCGTCATGCGAGCTTAGGCGAAGCCCTGCGTCGGTGGAGCATCAACATCGTCCTGCACGCCGTCGTCTTGACGGAACTCATCCCGACACTTTGCTGGATCGAGTCCGGGATCGCCATCGAGCTGAACGTGTGCAGAACTCGGAGGTGCCGTGACGTTCGGTGCTTGGATCGGTCGGATCGTGAAGACGTCGACTACATCAACCGCGTTGTTATAACGCTTCGCTTTCGGTCTCACGAGGGTACGTGGACGGACACTCTCCCTCTCGCTGCTATGCCATCACCATGGTCTTGCGTGATCGTAGGAAATTTTTTGAAATTACTACGTTCCCCAACACGCCGGACATGCGCGCCGGGCCAACGGGGTGGAGACTCAGCGCCGGGGGAGTGCCCATTCCCCCGTTGCCCGACGTCGTGGCGAAGCCGAAGTACTTCGCCGAGGAGGTCGAGATCGTGCACGCGTCCCTCACCGACGCCCAACTCTTCCTCCCCCAGTACGCCGCCGACAACCACGCGGCCTGGGCGGCTTATTTCGAGCGCCGCCAGCAGCAACGATTGGCGTCCACCAACGGCACGCCGGTGGTCAGCGGCCGGCAGAACAGCGAGGGGTGCCACCTCTGGTGGGGCATCCCCGGCCGCACACTCGAGGGCGTGCTCACGTACCTCGAGGGCGGCAACGACCATTGCCGTTAATTTACCCAGCAGCACCGCGCGTCGGGCCATGGGCGCCAAGGAGGTTCGGGTCCTCCTCCTCCTCTTCCTCCTTCCGATCGTCATCGCACTCCTCCGACACTCCGCCCCGCTCGGCGTCAAGGCTGAGCCCGCGGGAGTCGCCGCTCGGCGGCGCGACTTTCGCAGCGCCGCATCGCTCATCAACGAGGGCGGCCGGCGCGCCTCCTCCTCGTCGGCTCCTCCGCGCTTCGTCAAGCCAAAGACGGAGCCGGGGCTGGCGCCGGTGAAGACGGAGCCGGGGCTGGCGCCGGTGAAGGCAGAGTTCGACGACGACGACGCGGCCCTAGAATGGGCGCGCCAGGACTCCATTGCGATGGAGAAGGCACGCCGGGAGAAGGTGAAGGAGCGCCAGCGCGCCGCCCTACGCCGCTTCGAGGAGCGCCGACGCGGCCGCGATGAAGACGGGGTCGTCGTCCTATGCGACATCGACGACGACGACGACGACGCGCCGCCGCCAGTCTGCCATGGCGACGCCGGGTCCAGCAGGGGCGCCCGCGTCAAGGAGGAGAATGCCGACGACGACGATGACGGCGACTACTTCACCCCCTTTCTCTTTTAGATTAGGTTAATGTAATGAAAATGCGCGAATTTCGCCGAAATTTGCCATGTTTAGCCGAAATTTAACTACCTTTCATCATAACTTCGCCGAACGGTCCTTCTTTTTTTTAATACGCGGCTGGGGGCCGACGGCTGGGAACCGTCTCGCCCCAGGGCCATTTTTTACGCCGGCTCACCCCAAGGCGGCGCTTTTAGATACCCTCTGTGGGTCCAACGGCTGGAGATGCCCTTACCCGCCGCAGGACACATCCACCTCCATCCCCTTCCCGCTGCCGGTGAGCAAAGCCCACCCGACGTCAGCGGTGGCAGGGACCAGTTCCTCCTCTCGCTGAGTTGGAGTGGCGTGGGGCGCTCGCACGGCAGCCCAGATGCACACGCCTGCGATGAGGCGTGAGCTCGGGGCGGCGGTGTGGAGGCACTACTGATGCTGCATTAGAGCATTACTAGTAGAACCCTCAAACCCTCAAATCTTTAAAGCACTTTTAAGGGTTGAGAAGTGCCACTTTTTGGCACTTTTAAGGGTTGAAAAACAGGGGCAAATAATAGAACCCTCAAACCCAACCCGTAAACTGCTTTAAGGATTGGATTTGAGGGTTCTAGTCTTTGCCTCAACCCCAATCTTTAAATCTATCATTTGAGAACTCACAATTTATGACAACAAGAACACAATCAACTTCCAAACAAACTACCAAATGACAATCATTGATGCATGGTTTAATAGTTTACATCACAAAATCATCATCTTCCTCCTCTCATCGGCACCATCACCAAAAGTTGCACCTCGGCGCCATCTCCTAGACCACAAGCGGGCTCCATCAAACATCTCCATCGGCACCGGTGGAGTCGTACACACCGCCATCACCACAACTACTCATCGGAGTGTCACCTCGAAAAGTAGAGGACGCAACACGGAACATTCTCTTCCTCTCCGCGATGTCCTCCTTGTAGTCCTTCCACCATTGCAATTGCTCTTGATCCATGTCCTTCTTGGACATCATCATGTGCTCTTTCTCTTCCACCATGAGTTCTTTCCATACCTTTGCCTCTTTGAGCTTGATCATCCTCTCCTCCAACTCGGCCTTGCGCTTTGCTTCTTCACGTTTTGCTTCAACTTGTGCAAGCTTGACCTCTTTCTTCTTCTCGGTGATAAGAAGCTTCATCTCCAATGTCTTCGTTGTCAATTCCTCTCTTGCCTTCATCATGTGGTCCATCTTCTCCCTTAGGCTTGACGCCTCTTCTTCCATCTTCACCCTTAGCTTGCCCTTCTTGTTTCCCTCGGGCTTGCCCGTTCCTCTCCTCCTCATCTTCACTATCGTCCATCCTTAGCATTGCCGACTTCTTGGGTGCGGTCTCTTGATCCCTCAACTTCCACTTGTCAAAGCCTTGAAGAATTGACCAAACATGCTTAAATGGGAATGGCTTGCCCTTGGAAGCGGCCATCTCCTTGTACCTCAAGCCGGCAATTGTCTCCTATCAACCACACATAAATCACATAAGAACCCACCAATAGCATAGTGCACACACATAATCAAAATAGTGAAGAAATATGTACTCACATAGTCACTCTCCACGGTTCCACTAGGTGGTGCATCCTCACTTGGTCCATGGCCGACTCCAACGAGAACAAGCGGGCTTGATCAACTCCCACCGGCCTTGAAGCGACCGGTAAGTGCGATGGATGAACCCACTAGTCTTCGGCTTGATCCTACAATAGACGTCCTCGATCCTTTGCCAATAGAGTTTACCGGTTTGATCGGTGCCGGTGGTAGCATCCATTCCCACAGCTGCCAAGCACGAACCAAGAGGACATCTTCCGCCTCGGTGTAGTTTACCGATCGAGCGTGTGGGCGGGAAGCGACGGTGAATGCCTCCACCCCTATCTCGGCCACCTCCTCCTCGTCATCCCCTTCATCCTCCTCATCTTTCTCCTTTTCCTCCAAGTCGTCACCAACCCTAAAGGGGTCTAGAGGCGGAGCCCCGAGGTCCACCTCCGCGTTTGGAGGAGGTCCATGAACGAGGATGGGGTTGCCATTTCTCGAGCACCTCGTGCGGGCGGGAGGAGGTTCGGCGACGGCGCCGCCGCCGGCTTCTTCCGCCGGCCGAGGCCGCGCCTGCTGACAAGGGAGGCCGCCTTCTGCCGGCTCTTCTTGATAGCCGGGCGGGGCGGGGCGGCGCGCGGCCGAGGTGGGCAGGCGGTGACGGGGCGGGCGCCAGGCGGGCGGGAGGTGGTCTGAGGCCCGCCCGCCGCCGCTTGGCCCGACGTGGTCGCCGCCACCACGCCGGGCGACGGCCGGTTAAGGGGCGGGGCGGGGTCGGGTCTGGGCGCTGGCAGCGACGCGGCCGGCCGACGCGGGGGACGGGCGGGCGGGAGCGACGGCCACAAGGGAGGGGGGCGCGGGCGGGCGGAGGGGCCTTCCATGGCCGGCGACGAGGAGGAGGGCGGCGGGACGCGGGCGGGAGGGGAGCGGTTGCCTCCCGCGCGAAGGAGGAGGCAGCGAGGAAGAGGAGTGCGGGTTGGGGCAAGATTTCCCCCTCAACCCCTACATCTACAGATTGCAAATTGGTTTGAGGGTTGGACCTCTAAATTTTTTTACGGGTTTGAGGGTTTAGAGGTTTTAGTCTACGGCGTTTTTCCGGCGAAAACTGTAAAAAATCGGTTATTTTAAAAGGTTTGAGGGTTTGAGGGCACTACTAGTAATGCTCTTAGCTTGGTCTGTTGGGGCCCTCTGCCCCGATCTGGCTTCCTTGGTGCGGCGGTTCGCCTTGGCCGGCCTTTGTACGTGGACGTGGTTGGTGGCTTGGTGGTAGTTGTTGCCAGCGGCAGGTGCTTCACGGCTTGTGTTGGGTGTTGTGCTCAATGGTGGTTGTGGAGTTGGTCTAGGATCCATGACAACACTGGTCACTGACAGATCTTCGGGAGCGTCCATCTCTGAAGATCCAGTGGTTGACTTCGGAGTTGAGATGTGAATTATGGTCGAAGACTTGATGCAGAGGGATGGTTGTGCAACATCATCGGATGCAGTTGCTGGGGTTGCGGAAAAGTGGTGGCGACAAAACTTCAGTCACTTCGATGGTGGTGCTACCCTAGCATCTATCTTTAGCTCCTGGGCGAAAGCCTAGGTCTGATCTGAGCTGGTTCTAAAATGTTGATATTTTTTTATGTCATTTTTTTGTTGAAGACATTGCTCGGATATGCTTGGATTGATTTTTTAGGGTGAAAACCTAGATTCTGGTCTTGGTGGTTGAGTCCGGCCTGTATGCTTGAGTATCGCTCCCTTACTGAAGGCGTTGCTGTTGAAGAACCTCGTCGTTCTTGTGATCTCATGAGATGGTTGGTGCAGATATGGTCATTGCTGCAGTTTGACGATCGTGTATCTAATCACATTGGGCCTTTTTTTTTTCTAACAACACATAGCTTTAGTCCTATATGACTTTGCTAATTGTTGGTGTGTTTGTGTGTGCGTGTGTTGGTGTTGGCTATGTGCATCCTAACTATGCAGAAGTCGGGTGTGTGCTCATTGTGTACGTATCTTCCCGATGCTTCATTTTGAGCCAATAAAATCCATCATTTATCTAAAAAACACATGACACAAACATTTACATGTGCAAACATATTTAGACTTTTTGTATTTTATAAATTTCCCTTGAATACGCGCTTCCAGGATGAAGTGTGTAAAGGAAAGGTCCCCATACCAGAACCCCTCGTATTTTGAGTCAAACTTTGACCACCGATTTAATCGGGAAATATAAGTTATACTTATATAATGCTGGAAACATCTTTTGAATATAAAGTTATAAACACAATAATATAGTTTTTGGAGTATATAATTTGTATTTTATTAGTTAAATTGGTGGTCAAAGTGTGACTCAAAATATGAAAGGACATATATAACGGACTGGAGGGAGTACTAAACTATAGCCTAGGTACGTATATCACCATAAATTATACCAACTTGCAAGTTAAGATCTATGTCATTCATGTCACAAGTTGCCTTCGACTTCAAGATATGTTGACTTTCTATTTGGGTTGGATCTCAGTGGGAGAAGAGATACTAAATTAATTAGACTATGTCTGCCAGTTTCAGACTTGTTTTGGCAAATATAGGTATGCAGATTTTGGTTGGACACAATAACATAATTAGTAGGATGAACGAAAATAGACATATTGCAATGCATTATATATGTGGAATATCTGGAAAGTAACAAAATATACTTTACCCTACGATTTTGATCTTGCACAATCTCCTTGAAATTAAATCAACCAATTTCTACACAAAAGGATATACTTTGTCGAAATCCGCTTGAGCCTGGCTCATCTCGCACCCTTGATGAAAAAAATCCAAAAAATACAAGAAAAGTTTAAAATTCCATTTTTTTCCATGGTAGATAATTTGATGCGTGAGGTCTGCTCCAATTTTCAAATTATTTGGACATCTCAGCAGTCCTCGGAGAAAAACGACAACTTTGGGGTCTGTAAAAAAGTTTACTGTTCATGCACTGTTCTGACCCGATTTGCCTTTTTTGCCGAGAGCTGCTCAGATGTCCAAATAATTCGAAAATTGGAGAGGACCTCACGCACTAAAGTTTCTACCATGCAATTTTTTATGGATTTTTTGAATTATTTTGAATTTTTGTGATCTTTTTTTTTCTGATCGGGTGCAGATGAGCCTGGGCACCGAAACGCTGCACTCATACTTTGTGCATTTCTTTTTAGAGTGCGCACGTTAGGTTTGTCTTAAGTCAAGCATTTGAAAGATGGACCAAGTTTATAGAAAAAATTATCAACATTTACAAGACCAAATCAATATCATTAGATCCTTTATGGAATATATTTTATATTGTATTTAATGTGTATCGTAGACGTTGATATTTTTAATATAAATTTGATCAAACTTTACAAAGTTTTTGACTTAAGATAAAATAATATGTGTTGTAAAAACAAGGAGGTAGTACTAATAAGGTGGTGGGAGATTTATTTATTTATTTTTACTTTTTTGCGGGTGAAAGGTGGTGGAGGATTGAAAGCTATCGCGATGCAAAACAGCATATGAGCCCTTTCCAAAGTTGTTCTTAGTTAGCACCACCCCTCCATGAAAATGCAAGGTGGTAGAATTTTAAATCTCTAGAGAGGGGTTTGCCCTTTCAGATGTACCAAGGGTAACCCCTCCAATCAACAAAACAACTCCCCTGCATGCCATGCTCTGGCTCTATCCTCTATATCCAGAGTAAGGGTCTCTTTGATTTAAAGGATTTTCATAGGATTTTTGAAGGATTAGAATCCTTAGGAATTTTTCCTATGTTGATCGTTTGATTCGTAGGATTGAATCCTATAGAATTTTTTCCTAAGGATTCATTTGTACTACATTTTACAGGAATTCTAACATCCACTCCAACCTCTTGGAAGAAATCCTTTGTTTTTCCCGTGACACAATCAAACAAACTCAAATCCTATAGGGATCCAATGGACATGCCATTCCAATCCTACGTTTTCCTTATTCTTGTGTTTTTGCAATCCTATGAATCAAAGAGGCCCTAAACCGTGTCGTGCACAGTACTTCTATGGATTTGTCATAGGGTGTAATCAAAGCACGATTTCAACCATGTCTATTCACTCAAACTAATGGGTAAGATCGAGCTTGTCTTGTGGAATCCAATCGAAGAGCCGTGCCTCGTCAACTTGAGTGATTAAGTCAGCTTGTAATGGCGTGGACCGTGCCCGGTCAAGATGCGTAGTAGTAACATGCATGTATGCATGCTTTGCGCAGATCTCAACGTGTAGTTTACGTAGGCACTAGACAGTAGTAACACATCTACGCATCTCTCGTGATGGCTACCAGCCTACCAAGTAGTAGCACGTCGAGCGGGTTGTCTATAAAGAAGCGCCACCGCTCCTTCAGAGAGTACACCAGTTACTGATTCTCGAGTTTCTTCTCTAGCTAGCTCTAGCCTACCTTCGCTTGCCGTGTCGACGGCCGGCGCGATGGCTTCAGGTGCAGCCGCTCTCACTCTGAGGCTGGCCGCCGTCGCTGCTGCCCTCGCCCTGCTGGTCATACCCTCCTTGGCACGCTGTCCGTCCCTTGGTCCGGCACCACCGCCACCAGCGCAGGCACCACCGCCACCACCGGAGGCCATACCACCACCACCACCACCACCACCACTGATGGGCGATACCGCCAGCGCCTGCGCTGGGTCCGGGGCTAGGACCGCGGCTCGGATGCGGTGAGTGCCGCGTACAGTGCTTCCCGGCGTACCAAGCCTCCCATTCCATGGACTGCAAAGAGGAATGCGACAACGATGAGAGCCGCTGCAAGGAGTGCAGGACCCCAGTGATCGAGAAGTGCAAGGCCGTCTGCACGAGCAGCTGTGACTGCAGTGCTGAAGCCGACAAGTCATGCAACTCCGAATGCTCCTACAATACATGTAGCTACTGCGCGTACAGCCGTGACAAGAGCTGCAAGTACGACTGTGACAACTACTGCAACAGCAACTGCTGGGGACCATAGCCTATTGTAGCTAGTGTTGAGTGCTGACCGGCCGGACTATCCGGCTATACATGTACTCGACGGTCAACTGTGTCTGCTTGTTCACGTATGTATGCATGTATCCACATGAGGATCTGGTACTCCTTTCAATCTATATTACTTGTGTTAGATTTGTATAGATACAGATGTATCTAAATTCATATTATTTATCTTAGATTTGTCTAGATACATACACTTAGACAATCTAAAACAAACAATATGAATGAGAGGAAGTACCTAATAATAATATATAAACAATCAAGTACAATCACAAGGCTAGATCCATTCTTATTGTACCAACTTTTTGTGTTTACTTATGATGAATCTGGCCACACGTGCGAATCGGACAAACGGAAGCGGAACTCGAGGGCCTCCCATGTTGCTCTCCTGCGAGCGATCCAGGAGAGAAACCTTAGGGCATCTCCAGCCGCGCCCCAGGAAGGCCTCCCCAGGTGATTTTTACACGCTGGCGCCGAAAAAACGGCCCAGTCGCACCCTCAGAAGCCCGATTTTCGCCGGCTTGGGCCGAAAACAGCGCCGGCGGACCCAGCCCGAACCCGACGTGATGGGGGGCGCCGGGGCGAGCTATTTTGGCGCGAAAAAGACGCGGGCCAGCCGCGTCAGCGACTCGGCGCCTCGTCTTCCCCCAACGGCCTCGATTCCCGCGGGGAATCAATGGCAAGGCTGCCGCCGGTCAGCCTTGCCATTGATTCCTCACGGGCGGCGCTTCACGGGACGGCCGCCGTTCGCTCCGCGAACAGGAGTCCTGGCTCTGTTCGAGTAAACATCCGGCGCCATTGCCGTGAAGGAAATATGCCCTAGAGGCAATAATAAAGTTATTATTTATTTCCTTATATCATGATAAATGTTTATTATTCATGCTAGAATTGTATTAACCGGAAACATAATATATGTGTGAATACATAGACAAACATAGTGTCACTAGTGTGCCTCTACTTGACTAGCTCGTTGAATCAAAGATGGTTAAGTTTCCTAGCCATAGACATGAGTTGTCATTTGATTAACGGATCACATCATTAGAAGAATGATGTGATTGACATGACCCATTCTGTTAGCCTAGCACTTGATCGCTTAGTATGCTGCTATTGCTTTCTTCATGACTTATACATGTTCCTGTAACTATGAGATTATGCAACTCCGCTTACGGAGGAACACTTTGGTGCTACCAAACGTCACAACGTAATCGGGTGATTATAAAGGAGTACTACAGGTGTCTCCAAAGGTACATGTTGGGTTGGCGTATTTCGAGATTAGGTTTTGTCACTCCGATTGTCGGAGAGGTATCTCTGGGCCCTCTCGGTAATGCACATCATATAAGCCTTGCAAGCATTGAAACTAATAAGTTAGTTGCGAGATGATGTATTACGGAACGAGTAAAGAGACTTGCCGGTAACGAGATTGAACTAGGTATTGGATACCGACGATCGAATCTCGGGCAAGTAACATACCGATGACAAAGGGAACAAAGTATGTTGTTATGCGGTTTGACCGATAAAGATCTTCGTAGAATATGTAGGAGCCAATATGGGCATCCAGGTTCCGCTATTGGTTATTGACCAAGAATAGTTCTAGGTTATGTCTACATAGTTCTCGAACCCGTAGGGTCCGCACGCTTAAGGTTTCGATGACGCTTATATTATGAGTTTATGAGTTATGATGTACCGAAGGAGTTCGAGTCCCGGATGAGATCGGGGACATGACGAGGAGTCTCGAAATGGTCGAGACGTAAAGATCGATATATTGGACGACTATATTCGAGTTCGGAAAGGTTCGAATGATTCGGTATTTTTCGAGTACCGAGAGTTACGGGAATTCGCCGGGAGAAGTATTTGGCCTTATTGGGCCCTGCAGAAAGAGAGAGGGCTGCCTAGGGTAGGCCGCGCCCCCAAGGCCTAGTCCGAATTGGACTAGGGGGAGGGGCCGCACCCCTTCTTCCCTTCCCCTTCCTTCTCTCCTACTCCTACTAGGAAAGGAGGAGTCCTACTCCCGGTGGGAGTAGGACTCCCCCCTTGGTGCGCCTCCTCCCTTGGCCGGCCACCTCCTCCTTGCTCCTTTATATACGGGGGCAGGGGGGCACCCCATGACACACAAGTTGATCTACGGATCTTTCCTTAGCCGTGTGCGGTGCCCCCTTCCACCATATTCCACTTCGGTCATATCGTCGCGGAGCTTAGGCGAAGCCCTGCGCCGGAGAAGTCATATCGTCGCGGAGCTTAGGCGAAGCCCTGCGTCGGTGGAGCATCAACATCGTCACCACGCCGTCGTGCTGACGGAACTCATCCCCGACACTTTGCTGGATCGAGTCCGGGATCGCCATCGAGCTGAACGTGTGCAGAACTCGGAGGTGCCGTAACGTTCGGTGCTTGGATCGGTCGGATCGTGAAGACGTCGACTACATCAACCGCGTTGTTATAACGCTTCCGCTTTCGGTCTCACGAGGGCGTGGGCGGACACTTCCCCTCTCGTTGCTATGCCATCACCATGGTCTTGCGTGATCGTAGGAAATTTTTTGAAATTACTACGTTCCCCAACAGTGGCATCCGAGCCTGGTTTTATGTGTTGATGTCATGTGCACGAGTAGAACACAAGTGAGTTGTGGGCGATACAAGTCATACTGCCTACCAGCATGTCATACTTTGGTTCAGCGGTATTGTGAGATGAAGCGGCCCGGACCGACATTACGCGTACGTTTACGCGAGACTGGTTTCACCGCTCCGAGCACTCGTTACTTAAAGGTGACCGGCGGATGTCTGTCTCTCTCACTTTAGTTGAACCGAGTATGACTACGCCCGGTCCTTGAGAAGGTTAAAACGGAGTCTATTTGACAAACTATCGTTGTGGTTTTGATGCGTAGGTAAGAACGGTTCTTGCTCAGCCCGTAGCAGCCACGTAAAACTTGCAACAACAAAGTAGAGGACGTCTAACTTGTTTTTGCAGGGCATGTTGTGATGTGATATGGTCAAGACGTGATGCTATATTTTATTGTATGAGATGATCATGTTTTGTAACCGAAGTTATCGGCAATCGGCAGGAGCCATATGGTTGTCGCTTTATTGTATGAAATGCAACGCCATGTAATTGCTTTACTTTATCACTAAGGAGTAGCGATAGTCGTAGAAGCAATAGTTGGCGAGACGACAACGATGCTACGATGGAGATCAAGGTGTCGCGCCGGTGACGATGGTGATCATGACGGTGCTTGGCGATGGAGATCACAAGCACAAGATGATGATGACCATATCATATCACTTATATTGATTGCATGTGATGTTTATCCTTTATGCATCTTATCTTGCTTTGATTGACGGTAGCATTATAAGATGATCTCTCACTAAAATTATCAAGAAGTGTTCTCCTGAGTATGCACCGTTGCCAAAGTTCGTAGTACCCGCACACCACGTGATGATCGGGTGTGATAAGTTCTACGTCCATCTACAACGGTGCAAAACAGTTGCACACGCGAATACTCAGGTTAAACTTGACGAGCCTAGCATATAACAGATATGGCCTCGAACACGGAGACCGAAGGTCGAACGTGAATCATATAGTAGATATGATCAACATAGTGATGTTCACCATTGAAACTACTCCATCTCACGTGATGATCGGACATGGTTTAGTTGATTTGGATCACGTAATCACTTAAGATGACTAGAGAGATGTCATCTAAGTGGGAGTTCTTAAGTAATATGATTAATTGAACTTTAATTTATCATGAACTTAGTCCCGGTAGTATTTTGCAAATTATGTTGTAGATCAATAGCTCGCGTTGTTGCTTCCCTATGTTTTTATATGTGTTCCTAGAGAAATTGTATTGAAAGATGTTAGTAGCAATGATGCGGATTGGATCCGTGATCTGAGGTTTATCCTCATTGCTGCGCAGAAGAATTATGTCCTTAATGCACCGCTAGGTGACAGACCTATTGCAGGAGCAGATGCGACGTTATGAACGTTTGGCTAGCTCAATATGAGCAGATCTGACGTTATGAACATTTGGCTAGCTCAATATGATGACTACTTGATAGTTTAGTGCACCATGCTTAACGGCTTAGAATCGGGACTTCAAAGACGTTTTGAACGTCATGGACCATATGAGATGTTCCAGGAATTGAAGTTAATATTTTAAGCAAATACCGAGTTGAGAGATATGAAGTCTCCAACAAGTTCTATAGCTAAAAGATGGAGGAGAATCGCTCAACTAGTGAGCATGTGCTCAGATTGTCTCGAGTACTTCAATCACTTGAATCAAGTGGGAGTTAATCTTCCAGATAAGATAGTGATTGACAGAATTCTCTAGTCACCATCACTAAGTTAGTAGAACTTCGTGATGAACTATAGTATGCAAGGGATGACGAAAAAGATTCTCGAGCTCTTCGCGATGCTAAAATCGTGAAGGTAGAAATCAAGAAAACATCAAGTGTTGATGGTTGACAAGACTATTAGTCTCAAGGAAAATGGCAAAGGAAGAAGGGAACTTCAAAAGGAACGGCAAGCAAGTTGCTGCTCGAGTGAAGAAGCCCAAGTCTAGACCTAACCACGAGACCGAGTACTTTTGCTGCAATGGAACTGGTCACTTTGGCGGAACTACCCCTGAATATTTGGTGGATAAGAAGGATGGCAAAGTGAACAAGGTTATATTTGATATACAGGTTATTGATGTGTACCTTACTAGTGTTTATAGTAGCCCCTGAGTATTTAATACTCGTTCGGTTGCTAAGATTAGTAACTCAAACAGGAGTTACTGAGATAAGCAGAGACTAGTTGAAGGGGAAGTGACGATGAGTGTTGGAAGTAGTTCCAAGATTGATATGATCATCATCGCACACTCCTATACTTTCGGGATTAGTGTGGAACCTAAATAAGTGTTATTTGGTGTTGAGCATAAATATGATTTGATCATGTTTATTGCAATACGGTTATTCATTTAAGTAAGAGAATAAATTGTTGTTCTGTTTACATGAATAAAACCTTATATGGTTACACACCCAATGAAAATGGTTCATTGGATCTCGATCATAGTGATACACATATTCATAATATTGAAACCAAAAGATGCAAAGTTAATAATGATAGTGCAACTTATTTGTGGCACCGCCGCTTAGGTCATATTGGTGTAAAGCGCATGAAGAAACTCCATGCTGATGGGATTTTGGAATCACTTGATTATGAATCACTTGATGCTTGCGAACCATGCCTTATGGGCAAGATGACTAAAGACTCGTTCTCCGGAACAATGGAGCGAGCAAATGACTTATTGGAAATAATACATACTGATGTATGCGGTCCGATGAGTGTTAAAGCTCACGGCAAGTATCGTTATTTTCTGACCTTCACAAGATGATTTGAGCAGATATGAGTATATCTACTTAATGGAGCACAAGTCTGAAACATTTGAAAAGTTCAAATAATTTCAGAGTGAAGTGGAGAATCATCGTAATAAGAAAATAAAGTTTCTACGATCTGATCGTGGAGGAGAATATTTGAGTTACGAGTTTGGCCTTCATATAAAACAATGTGGAATAGTTTCACAGCTCACGCCACATGGAACACCATAACGTAATGGTGTGTCCGAACGTCATAACCGTACTTTATTTTGATATGGTGCGATCAATGATGTCTCTTACCGATTTACCAATATCGCTTTGGGGTTATGCATTAGAGACAACTGCATTCACGCTTAATAGGGCACCATCTAAATCCGCTTGAGACGACACCGTATGAACTATGGTTTAACAATAAACCTAAGCTGTCGTTTCTTAAAAGTTTGAGTTGTGATGCTTATGTGAAAAAGTTTTCACCTGATAAGCTCGAACCCAAATCGGAGAAGTGCGTCTTCATAGAATACCCAAAAGTAACTATTGGGTACACCTTCTATCACAGATCCGAAGGCAAGTTTTTCGTTGCTAAGATGGATCCTTTCTAGAGAAGAAGTTTCTCTCGAAAGAAGTGAGTGGGAGGAAAGTAGAACTTGATGAGGTAATTGTACCTTCTCCCTTATTGGAAAGTAGTTCATCACAGAAATCAGTTCCAGTGATTCCTACACCAATTAGTAAGGAAGTTAATGATGATGATCATGAAACTTCAGATCAAGTTGCTACCAAACCTCGTAGGTCTTCCAGAGTAAGATCCGCACCAGAGTGGTACGGTAATCATGTTCTGCAAGTCATGTTACTAGACCATGATGAACCTATAAACTATGAGGAAGCGATGATGAGCCCAGATTCCGCAAAATGGCTTGAGGCCATGAAATCTGAGATGGGATTCATGTATGAAAACAAAGTGTAGACTTTGATGGAGTTGCCCGATGATCGGCAAGCCATATTATATAAATGGATCTTCAAGAGGAAGACAGATGTTGATAGTAGTGTTACTATCTACAAAGCTCGACTTGTCGCAAAAATGTTTTTTGACAAGTTCAAGGTGTTGACTACAATGAGATTTTCTCAACTGTAGCGATTCTTAAGTCTGTCCGAATCATGTTAGCAATTGCCACATTTTATGAAATCTGGCAAATGGATGTCAAAACTACATTCTTTGATGGATTTATTAAAGAAGAGTTGTATATGATGCAACCAGAAGTTTTTTGTCAATCCTAAAGGAGCTAACAAAATGTGCAAGCTCCAGCGATCCATCAATGGACTGGTGCAAGCATCTCGGAGTTGGAATATACGCTTTGATGTGTTGATCAAAGCATATGATTTTATACAGACTTTTGGAAAGGCCTGTATTTACAAGAAAGTGAGTGGGAGCACTACAACATTTCGATAAGTATATGTGAATGACATATTGTTGATCGGAAATGATGTAGAATTATTCTGCAAAGCATAAAGGAGTGTTTGAAAGGAGTTTTCAAAGAAGGACCTCGGTGAAGCTGCTTACATATTGAGCATCAAGATCTATAGAGATAGATCAAGACGCTTGATAAGTTTTTCAATAAATATATACCTTGTCAAGATTTTGAAGTAGTTCAAAATGGAACAGTCAAAGAAAAGTTCTTGCCTGTGTTGCAAAGGTGTGAAATTGAGTAAGACTCAAATCCCGACCACGGCAGAAAATAGAAAAGAGAATGAAAGTCATTCCCTATGCCTCACCATAGGTTCTATAAAGTATGCTATGCTATGTACCAGACCTATTGTATACCTTGCTCTGAATTTGGCAAGGAGTACAATGGTGATCTAGGAGTAGATCATCGGACATTGGTCAAGAACATCCTTAGTGAGGACTAAGGAAATATTTCTCGATTATGGAGGTGATAAAAGGCCCGTCGTAAAGAGTTACATCGATGCAAGCATTTTACACTAATCCAGATGACTCTAAGTCTCAATCTGGATACATATTGAAAGTGGAAGCAATTAGCTAGAGTAGCTCCGCAGCGAGCATTGTAGACATAGAATATTTGCAAAATAGATACGGCTCTAAATGTGATGAGACCGTTGACTAAGCTTCTCTCACGAGCAAAACATGATCATACCTTAGTACTCTTTGGGTGTTAATCACATAGCGATGTGAACTAGATTATTGACTCTAGTAAACCCTTTGGGTGTTGGTCACATGACGATGTGAACTATGGGTGTTAATCACATACGATGTGAATATTAGTGTTGAATCACATGATGATGTGAACTAGATTATTGACTCTAGTGCAAGTGGGAGATGAAGGAAATATGCCCTAGAGGCAATAATAAAGTTATTATTTATTTCCTTATATCATGATAAATGTTTATTATTCATGCTAGAATTGTATTAACCGGAAACATAATATATGTGTGAATACATAGACAAACATAGTGTCACTAGTGTGCCTCTACTTGACTAGCTCGTTGAATCAAAGATGGTTAAGTTTCCTAGCCATAGACATGAGTTGTCATTTGATTAACGGGATCACATCATTAGAAGAATGATGTGATTGACATGACCCATTCTGTTAGCCTAGCACTTGATCGCTTAGTATGCTGCTATTGCTTTCTTCATGACTTATACATGTTCCCGTAACTATGAGATTATGCAACTCCGCTTACGGAGGAACACTTTGGTGCTACCAAACGTCACAACGAATCGGGTGATTATAAAGGAGTACTACAGGTGTCTCCAAAGGTACATGTTGGGTTGGCGATTTTGAGATTAGGTTTTGTCACTCCGATTGTCGGAGAGGTATCTCTGGCCCTCTCGGTAATGCACATCATATAAGCCTTGCAAGCATTGAAACTAATAAGTTAGTTGCGAGATGATGTATTACGGAACGAGTAAAGAGACTTGCGGTAACGAGATTGAACTAGGTATTGGATACCGACGATCGAATCTCGGGCAAGTAACATACCGATGACAAAGGAACAAAGTATGTTGTTATGCGGTTTGACCGATAAAGATCTTCGAGAATATGTAGGAGCCAATATGGGCATCCAGGTTCCGCTATTGGTTATTGACCAAGAATAGTTCTAGGTCATGTCTACATAGTTCTCGAACCCGTAGGGTCCGCACGCTTAAGGTTTCGATGCGATGCTTATATTATGAGTTTATGAGTTATGATGTACCAAGGAGTTCGAGTCCCGGATGAGATCGGGGACATGACGAGGAGTCTCGAAATGGTCGAGACGTAAAGATCAATATATTGGACGACTATATTCGAGTTCGGAAAGGTTCGAATGATTCGGTATTTTCGAGTACCGGAGAGTTACGGGAATTCGCCGGGAGAAGTATTGGGCCTTATTGGGCCCTGCGGGAAAGAGAGAGGGCTGCCTAGGGCAGGCCGCGCCCCCCAAGGCCTAGTCCGAATGGACTAGGGAGGGGCCGCACCCTTCTTCCCTTCCCCTTCCTTCTCTCCTACTCCTACTAGGAAAGGAGGAGTCCTACTCCCTGGGAGTAGGACTCCCCCTTGCGCGCCTCCTCCTTGGCCGCCACCTCCTCCTTGCTCCTTTATATACGGGGGGCAGGGGCACCCCATGACACACAAGTTGATCTACGGATCTTTCCTTAGCCGTGTGCGGTGCCCCTTCCACCATATTCCACTTCGGTCATATCGTCATGAGCTTAGGCGAAGCCCTCGCCGGAGAAGTCATATCGTCAGCGGAGCTTAGGCGGCCCTGCGTCGGTGGAGCATCAACATCGCCACCACGCCGTCGTCTTGACGGAACTCATCCCGACACTTTGCTGGATCGGAGTCCGGGATCGCCATCGAGCTGAACGTGTGCGTAACTCGGAGGTGCCGTGACGCTCGGTGCTTGGATCGGTCGGATCGTGAAGACGTACGACTACATCAACCGCGTTGTTATAACGCTTCCACTTTCGGTCTACGAGGGTACGTGGACGGACACTCTCCCCTCTCGTTGCTATGCCATCACCATGGTCTTGCGTGATCGTAGGAAATTTTTTGAAATTACTACGTTCCCCAACACGCCGGACATGCGCACCGGGCCAACGGGGTGGAGACTCAGCGCCGGGGGAGTGCCCATTCCCCCGTTGCCCGACGTCGTGGCGAAGCCGAAGTACTTCGCCGAGGAGGTCGAGATCGTGCACGCGTCCCTCACCGACGCCCAACTCTTCCTCCCCCAGTACGCCGCCGACAACCACGCGGCCTGGGCGGCTTATTTCGAGCGCCGCCAGCAGCAATGATTGGCGTCCACCAACGGCACGCCGGTGGTCAGCGGCCGGCAGAACAGCGAGGGGTGCCACCTCTGGTGGGGCATCCCCGGCCGCACACTCGAGGGCGTGCTCACGTACCTCGAGGGCGGCAACGACCGCCGTTGGCGTACCCACGCGCAGCACCGCCGCGTCGGGCCATGGGCGCCAAGGAGGTTCGGGTCCTCCTCCTGCTCTTCCTCCTTCCGATCGTCATCGCACTCCTCCGACACTCCGGCCCTGCTCGGCGTCAAGGCTGAGCCCGCGGCGGAGTCGCCGCTCGGCCGGCGCACTCGCAGCGCCGACATCGTCATCAACGAGGGCGGCCGGCGCGCCTCCTCCTCGTCGGCTCCTCCGCGCTTCGTCAAGCCAAAGACGGAGCCGGGGCTGGCGCCGGTGAAGACGGAGCCGGGGCTGGCGCCGGTGAAGGCAGAGTTCGACGACGACGACGCGGCCCTAGAATGGGCGCGCCAGACTCCATTGCGGCGGAGAAGGCGCGCCGAGAAGGTGAAGGAGCGCCAGACGCCGCCCACGCCGCCGAGGAGCGCCGACGCGCCGCGATGAAGACGGGTCGTCGTCCCTATGCGACAATGACGACGACGACGACGACGCCGCCCCGCCGATCTGCCATGGCGACGCCGGTCCAAAGAGGGCGCCGCGTCAAGGAGGAGAATGCCGACGACGACGATGACGGCGACGACTTCACCCCCTTTCTCTTTTAGATTAGGTTAATGTAATGAAAATGCGCGAATTTCGCCGAAATTTGCCATGTTTAGCCGAAATTTAACTACCTTTCATCATAACTTCGCCGAACGGTCCTTCTTTTTTTTAATACGCGGCTGGGGGCCGACGGCTGGGAACCGTCTCGCCCCAGGGCCATTTTTTACGCCGGCTCACCCCAAGGCGGCGCTTTTAGATACCCTCTGTGGGTCCAACGGCTGGAGATGCCCTTACCCGCCGCAGGACACATCCACCTCCATCCCTTCCCGCTGCCGGTGAGCAAAGCCCACCCGACGCCGCCGTGGCAGGACCCAGCCTCCTCTCGCTGAGTTGGAGTGGCGTGGGCGCTTCGACGGCAGCCAGATGCACACGCCTGCGATGAGGCGTGAGCTCGGGCGGCGGTGTGGAGGCACTACTGATGCTGCATTAGAGCATTACTAGTAGAACCTCAAACCCTCAAATCTTTAAAGCACTTTTAAGGGTTGAGAAGTGCCACTTTTGGCACTTTTAAGGGTTGAAAACAGGGCAAATAATAGAACCTCAAACCCAACCCAAACTGCTTTAAGGATTGGATTTGAGGGTTCTAGTCTTTGCCTCAACCCCAATCTTTAAATCTATCATTTGAGAACTCACAATTTATGACAACAAGAACACAATCAACTTCCAAACAAACTACCAAATGACAATCATTGATGCATGGTTTAATAGTTTACATCACAAAATCATCATCTTCCTCCTCTCATCGGCACCATCACCAAAAGTTGCACCTCGGCGCCATCTCCTAGACCACAAGCGGGCTCCATCAAACATCTCCATCGGCACCGTGGAGTCGTACACCCGCCATCACCACAACTACTCATCGGAGTGTCACCTCGAAAAGTAGAGGACGCAACACGGAACATCCTCTTCCTCTCCGCGATGTCCTCCTTGTAGTCCTTCCACCATTGCAATTGCTCTTGATCCATGTCCTTCTTGGACATCATCATGTGCTCTTTCTCTTCCACCATGAGTTCTTTCCATACCTTTGCCTCTTTGAGCTTGATCATCCTCTCCTCCAACTCGGCCTTGCGCTTTGCTTCTTCACGCTTTTGCTTTAACTTGTGCAAGCTTGACCTCTTTCTTCTTCTCGGTGATAAGAAGCTTCATCTCCAATGTCTTCGTTGTCAATTCCTCTCTTGCCTTCATCATGTGGTCCATCTTCTCCCTTAGGCTTGACGCCTCTTCTTCCATCTTCACCCTTAGCTTGCCCTTCTTGTTTCCCTCGGGCTTGCCCAATGCTCCTCTCCTCCTCATCTTCACTATCGTCCATCCTTAGCATTGCCGACTTCTTGGGTGCGGTCTCTTGATCCCTCAACTTCCACTTGTCAAAGCCTTGAAGAATTGACCAAACATGCTTAAATGGGAATGGCTTGCCCTTGGAAGCGGCCATCTCCTTGTACCTCAAGCCGGCAATTGTCTCCTATCAACCACACATAAATCACATAAGAACCCACCAATAGCATAGTGCACACACATAATCAAAATAGTGAAGAAATATGTACTCACATAGTCACTCTCCACGGTTCCACTAGGTGGTGCATCCTCACTTGGTCCATGGCAGACTCCAACGAGAACAAGCGGGCTTGATCAACTCCCACCGGCCTTGAAGCGACCGGTAAGTGCGATGGATGAACCCACTAGTCTTCGGCTTGATCCTACAATAGACGTCCTCGATCCTTTGCCAATAGAGTTTACCGGTTTGATCGGTGCCGGTGGTAGCATCCATTCCCACAGCTGCCCAAGCACGAACCAAGAGGACATCTTCCGCCTCGGTGTAGTTTACCGATCGAGCGTGTGGGCGGGAAGCGACGGTGAATGCCTCCACCCCTATCTCGGCCACCTCCTCCTCGTCATCCCCTTCATCCTCCTCATCTTTCTCCTTTTCCTCCAAGTCGTCACCAACCCTAAAGGGGTCTAGAGGCGGAGCCCCGAGGTCCACCTCCGCGTTTTGGAGGAGGTCCATGAACGAGGATGGGGTTGCCATTTCCTCGAGCACCTCGTGCGCGGCGGGAGGAGGTTCGGCGACGGCGGCCGCCGCCGGCTTCTTCCGCGGCTTTGAGGCCGCGCCTCGCGGCCCAAGGGAGGCCGCCTTCTGCCGGCTCTTCTTGATAGCCGGGCGGGCGGGGCGGTGCGGGCGGCGCGAGGTGGGGGCGGGCGGTGACGGGGCGGCGGGCGGGCGGCGCAGGAGGTGGTCTGAGGTTCGCCCGCCGCCGCTGGCCCCGACAGGTCGCCGCCACCACGTCGGGCGACGACCGTTAGGCGGGCGGGGCGGGCGGGTGAGTCTGGGCGCTGGGCGGCTGACGCGGGCGGCCGACGCGCAAGGGACGGGCGGGCGGGAGCGACGGCCAAGGGGAGGGGGCGCGGCGGAGGGGCCTTCCATGGCCGGGCGACGAGGAGGAGGGCGGCGGACGCGGGCGGGGGGGCGGTTGCCTCCAGCCAAGAAGGAGGAGGCAGCGAGGAAGAGGAGTGCGGGTTGGGGCAAGATTTCCCCCTCAACCCCTACATCTACAGATTGCAAATTGGTTTGAGGGTTGGACCTCTAATTTTTTTTACGGGTTTGAGGGTTTAGAGGTTTTAGTCTACGGCGTTTTTTCGGCGAAAACTGTAAAAAAGCGGTTATTTTAAAAGGTTTGAGGGTTTGAGGGCTCTACTAGTAATGCTCTTAGCTTGGTCTGTTGGGGCCCTCCGCCCCGATCTGGCTTCCTTGGTGCGGCGGTTCGCCTTGGCCGGCCTTTGTACGTGGACGTGGTTGGTGGCTTGGTGGTAGTTGTTGCCAGCGGCAGGTGCTTCACGGCTTGTGTTGGGTGTTGTGCTCAATGGTGGTTGTGGAGTTGGTCTAGGATCCATGACAACACTGGTCACTGACAGATCTTCGGGAGCGTCCATCTCTGAAGATCCAGTGGTTGACTTCGGAGTTGAGATGTGAATTATGGTCGAAGACTTGATGCAGAGGGATGGTTGTGCAACATCATCGGATGCGATTGCTTGGGTTATGGAAAAGTGGTGGCGACAAAACTTCAGTCACTTCGATGGTGGTGCTACCCTAGCATCTATCTTTAGCTCCTGGGCGAAAGCCTAGGTCTGATCTGAGCTGGTTCTAAAATGTTGATATTTTTTTATGTCATTTTTTTGTTGAAGACATTGCTCGGATATGCTTGGATTGATTTTTTAGGGTGAAAACCTAGATTCTGGTCTTGGTGGTTGAGTCCGCCTGTATGCTTGAGTATCGCTCCCTTCATCAAGGCGTTCTTTGTTGAAGAACCTCGTCGTTTTGTGATCTCATGAGATGGTTGGTGCAGATATGGTCATTGCTGCAGTTTGACGATCGTGTATCTAATCACATTGGGCCTTTTTTTTTTCTAACAACACATAGCTTTAGTCCTATATGACTTTGCTAATTGTTGGTGTGTTTGTGTGTGCGTGTGTTGGTGTTGGCTATGTGCATCCTAACTATGCAGAAGTCGGTGTGTGCTCATTGTGTACGATCTTCCCGATGCTTCATTTTGAGCCAATAAAATCCATCATTTATCTAAAAACACATGACACAAACATTTACATGTGCAAACATATTTAGACTTTTGTATTTTATAAATTTCCCTTGAATACGCGCTTCCAGGATGAAGTGTGTAAAGGAAAGGTCCCCATACCAGAACCCCTCGTATTTTGAGTCAAACTTTGACCACCGATTTAATCGGGAAATATAAGTTATACTTATATAATGCTGGAAACATCTTTTGAATATAAAGTTATAAACACAATAATATAGTTTTTGGAGTATATAATTTGTATTTTATTAGTTAAATTGGTGGTCAAAGTGTGACTCAAAATATGAAAGGACATATATAACGGACTGGAGGAGTACTAAACTATAGCCTAGGTACGTATATCACCATAAATTATACCAACTTGCAAGTTAAGATCTATGTCATTCATGTCACAAGTTGCCTTCGACTTCAAGATATGTTGACTTTCTATTTGGGTTGGATCTCAGTGGGAGAAGAGATACTAAATTAATTAGACTATGTCTGCCAGTTTCAGACTTGTTTTGGCAAATATAGGTATGCAGATTTTGGTTGGACACAATAACATAATTAGTAGGATGAACGAAAATAGACATATTGCAATGCATTATATATGTGGAATATCTGGAAAGTAACAAAATATACTTTACCCTACGATTTTGATCTTGCACAATCTCCTTGAAATTCGTCAACCAATTTCTACACAAAAGGATATACTTTGTCGAAATCCGCTTCTGAGCCCTGGCTCATCTGCACCCGCACTGATGAAAAAAATCCAAACAAATACAAGAAAAGTTTAAAAATTCCATTTTTTTCCATGGTAGATAATTTGATGCGTGAGGTCTGCTCCAATTTTCAAATTATTTGGACATCTCAGCAGTCCTCGGAGAAAAACGACAACTTTGGGGTCTGTAAAAAAGTTTACTGTTCATTCACTGTTCTGACCCGATTTGCCTTTTTTGCCGAGAGCTGCTCAGATGTCCAAATAATTCGAAAATTGGAGAGGACCTCACGCACTAAAGTTTCTACCATGCAATTTTTTATGGATTTTTTGAATTGTTTTGAATTTTTGTGATCTTTTTTTTCTGATCGGGTGCAGATGAGCCTCAAGATCAAACGCTGCACTCATACTTTGTGCATTTCTTTTTAGAGTGCGCACGTTAGGTTTGTCTTAAGTCAAGCATTTGAAAGATGGACCAAGTTTATAGAAAAAATTATCAACATTTACAAGACCAAATCAATATCATTAGATCCTTTATGGAATATATTTTATATTGTATTTAATGTGTATCGTAGACGTTGATATTTTTAATATAAATTTGATCAAACTTTACAAAGTTTTTGACTTAAGATAAAATAATATGTGTTGTAAAAACAAGGAGGTAGTACTAATAAGGTGGTGGGAGATTTATTTATTTATTTTTACTTTTTTGCGGGTGAAAGGTGGTGGAGGATTGAAAGCTATCGCGATGCAAAACAGCATATGAGCCCTTTCCAAAGTTGTTCTTAGTTAGCACCACCCCTCCATGAAAATGCAAGGTGGTAGAATTTTAAATCTCTAGAGAGGGGTTTGCCCTTTCAGATGTACCAAGGGTAACCCCTCCAATCAACAAAACAACTCCCCTGCATGCCATGCTCTGGCTCTATCCTCTATATCCAGAGTAAGGGTCTCTTTGATTTAAAGGATTTTCATAGGATTTTTGAAGGATTAGAATCCTTAGGAATTTTTCCTATGTTGATCGTTTGATTCGTAGGATTGAATCCTATAGAATTTTTTCCTAAGGATTCATTTGTACTACATTTTACAGGAATTCTAACATCCACTCCAACCTCTTGGAAGAAATCCTTTGTTTTTCCCAGACACAATCAAACAAACTCAAATCCTATAGGGATCCAATGGACATGCCATTCCAATTCTACGTTTTCCTTATTCTTGTGTTTTGCAATCCTATGAATCAAAGAGGCCCTAAACCGTGTCGTGCACAGTACTTCTATGGATTTGTCATAGGGTGTAATCAAAGCACGATTTCAACCATGTCTATTCACTCAAACTAATGGGTAAGATCGAGCTTGTCTTGTGGAATCCAATCGAAGAGCCGTGCCTCATCAACTTGAGTGATTAAGTCAGCTTGTAATGGCGTGGACCGTGCCCGGTCAAGATGCGTAGTAGTAACATGCATGTATGCATGCTTTGCGCAGATCTCAACGTGTAGTTTACGTAGGCACTAGACAGTAGTAACACATCTACGCATCTCTCAGTGATGGCTACCAGCCTACCAAGTAGTAGCACGTCGAGCGGGTTGTCTATAAAGAAGCGTCACCGGCTCCTTCGTAGAGTACACCAGTTACAGTTCTCTCGAGTTTCTTCTCTAGCTAGCTCTAGCCTACCTTCGCTTGCCGTGTCGACGGCCGGCGCGATGGCTTCAGGTGCAGCCGCTCTCACTCTGAGGCTGGCCGCCGTCGCTGCTGCCCTCGCCCTGCTGGTCATACCCTCCTTGGCACGCTGTCCGTCCCTTGGTCCGGCACCACCACCACCAGCGCAGGCGCCACCGCCACCGACGGAGGCGATGCCACCACCGCCACCACCGGAGGCGATACCACCACCACCACCACCGGCACAGGCGCCACCGCCACCACCTGAGGCGACACCAGCACCACCACCGGAGGCGATGCCGCCAGCGCCCGTGCCGGATCCACCTCGGCCATGCAATATCTGTAGCAGAGAGTGCTACCCGGCGTGCACAGAGGCCATAGCCTCTCTGCCGGAGTCCAGGGCCTGCGACGAGAAATGCTACAATGAGAAGAGCCGCTGCGACCAGTGCAGGACCCCCAAGATCGAGGAGTGCAAGGCCAACTGCAGCGGCAGCTGTGACTGCCTCACCGAATCCTACAAGTCATGCAGCGACGACTGCCTCTTCCAAGAATGCAGCCCCTGCATGACCACCCGTCGATTTCAAATAAAGGATTGTAGGTACCAGTGCAACATCGACTACTGCAACGGCAATAAGTGCTGGTGACCATAGGCCATGCGGTTGTACTCCATGCTCAACTCTATCTGCTTGTGCACTTGTCTACGTACGTATGTACTACTGTATACACGTACAGGAGGACCTGGCAATAAATAAACATTATGCAATCAATTTCACTATCGTTCCATCTCGTTGATTAGCTACACGATTTTAAGTTTCTCCACACTTCGGCACGTCGTAACGAATCAGTACTATTAGTCATTTTTTTACCATGCAGTACCAACTCTAAGCCTAAGTATCGCAAAACAGTCTAAGCCACGTATAAACGCGTATTGACGGCGTATCTGACCGCTGGGACCCGTGTGTCAGGGGCTGACATGGCTTGCTCTTTTACAAAAACAACCCTTACTTTTTATTTAATCACACATATATCCTCTATTTGTCAAAAAAAGGTGTTGCCGCACGAAACATTTTTTCAAAAATAAGCCGACGCGCGTGTCCCGGCCGGGATACGAACCATGTCCGTGCCGTTCTATGAGGATGTTTCATGTTTGCTACCGCTGCGCTGCTGCTCATTTTACGTCAAATAGCACAAGCAAATTTATTTATACTTTGTGCCATTCGTTTTTTTTACAAAGTAGAAAATCGCGCGTCCGTCCGCCGGAAATCGATCCCGCCTAATCGTTTGCCGCATCAAGCCGTTCCGATTTTTAATCACGCATATATACTCCGAGCCGTTCCAGTTTTTATACGATACTAAATGATATTATATGTTCATCTTGTCGTACAATTTAAAAAATGTTCGCCGCATCGTTTAATATGTATATTGAACATTTTTTAATATATAATTATCTTATTTAAATATATGATATCATATTTTAAAAAGTTTATCGTATATATATTTAACATTTTATAATATACGATGTCTACATATATGTGTGTATGATTTTTTTTCGATATATATTACGCACACTACGTTCGGTCTGAAGAATAAACATGCTGGTCTCTGCATTGTTTTTGGGTTGACGTTCAAATTTTTAAAAATTGTAAAATTATTTTATAAAATGTGGAACATGTATTTAAAAATGTAAATGTATTTTATAAAATGTTCATCATGCATTATAAAAATATTACTGTTATAAAATAAATTTTAGTACATGTTATCAAAATTTTGAGTAATTGTGCATTAAAAATACAACAAATATATGCACTAACTGTGAGTTGGCCATATAATTTGTTTAGTTTTGTATTTGAAAAATATAATTAGGATGCATAATAATTATGCATGCGTGTGGTCCTGAGTGAAGACACTAAAATTTTCTGAACATTTGTTTTTTTTACCCACATATTTTTTTAAATGTGCTGGCCTCACTGGGCCATGGTTGGGCCATGCTGCAGCCCATGCAACCCTGGCTCGTCTAGCTCAAGTGGATCGGGGGGATTCAGGAACAAGTGGATTGGGGATTCAAGAACGAGAGACACGGGCGGCGGCATTTGAATCCAGCGACGGTTCCGGCCACCGCGCCTCTGCGCCGCCGCACCGCCCGACCGCGCCGCCGCGCCGCTGCACCGCCCGACTGCGCCGCTGCGCCGCCCTTAGCCCTCGTCGCCTAATTCGAGCCGCTGCTCCCGCGAGCCAGCCGCTGCTCCCGCGAGCCAGCCGCTGCTCCGCTGGACCGGCGAGCCAGACGCCGCTCTGCTGCTCTGGCGAGCCAGCGACGGGGCTCCGACGAGGGGAGGCCGGCGAGGTTGAGGCGGCGGGGCTTTGAGCGATTAAATTTACAACAAAGGTGTTTTCTGCAAAAAAATATGCCATGTTGGCTCCTGACACATGGGTCCTAGCGGTCAGATAAGTCGTCAATACGCGTTTATACGTGGCTTAGACTGTTTTGTAACATTTAAACTTAGAGTTGGTACTGCATGACAAAAAAAACTAATGATACTAATCCGTTACGACGTGTCGAAGTGTGGTAGTTCTTTGTAATTAACTTCTTTTTTCCCTGACTGGTATTATGAGATTTAGGGCCAGTTCGGCTCCTGCGAATGTCAACTTCACTCCTAACTCTAGTGAAACATATAAAATTGAACAAGAGCAGCGTAACTTTGGCTAACATGTAAGATGTGACACCCATATATACATGGCACTCTGTACTTCCTGCGGAGCCATTCAAAGGAGTTGGAGCTTCACCCATGCATGTGGAAGAAGATCTCCTTTTGCTGAACATGCATGTGGAAGAAGATCTTCTTTTGCTGAACATACCCCTTCGCTCCTCCCGCTCCCGCTCTCCTAGGGTTTCCCCGCCGCCGCTAGCCCTCTCTCCGTCCCCCCTCCATCCTCAGAAGCGCTCCGTTCCCTCCCCCCAAGACGGCGGGCGCCTCCTCGCCGCCTCGTCTTGTCTCCTCCCGCCACGGTGGTGGCGGCAACGCCCCTTTCCCGATCGCTAGGAGGTGGAGTCGAGGCTCCCTCCTACCCGACGGCGGTGCAGCTCGGCGGGAGTCGGTGTGGCTCGGCGGCGGGTCCACGGGCCTCGAAGCGCCCGCGGCGGCGGCGTGGAGTCTTCTTGGCCGGCGGCGCCCGCTCAGCCCAGATCTGGCCCTTTCGGGCCCATCTGGGCTGGGACGGGCCGGCAGTTCGGGGCACGGTGGCGTGACTCCCTGTTGGTGGCGGCGAGACGGCGGTGGCTGCAGGTGGTGATGGTTCCGGCGGCCGGCATGCTGCAGCTTGGCAACAGGGATTGTCCGGATCTGTTGGGGTCCGGCCGGGCCTTTGGAGGCCTGGTAAGTCCCTGTCGCTACGTCCGGTCGGCTCCACGGCGCGGTGGAGGCTGCCCCTTCCTGTCGGCTACGTTGCAATTGCCCCCAAGCCCAGTTTCCCCTCTTCCTTCCTCCAGGCCTTGGTGGCCTCAATGAGACGGTGAAGTTGGTGCGGTATCTGTGGTGGCACAGACTGGTGGGCGGCATGTTGGGCGATGCACTCTCGATTGTCTGTGATGGTGTTGGTTTCGGGGTGGGAGAAATCCTTGGCGGCTCGTCCGCCACCGGCGTGGCTACGCCCGTGGGCGTTGCCAGACCTTCTTGAGGGGCGTCGGTGATACCCCTTCCCATCTATCATCCGCGTACCGGGGGAGACCCTATGACTTGTTCGGGCAGCAACGGCGTCGGCGTTGCATTCCTTCTTGAAGGTGTTGCTTGGTACGCGTGGTTTCGGAGTGCTAGGTGCGCGGTGGTACTTCTCGAGAGGGTGCGGCAAATATCGACCATCTTCGCTTAGTTGAGCTGCCGGCATCGGCATTTGTCTCTCTTTTTTTTTGTGCTTGTTTGTTCTGAGGCCCCAGCGAGCTGGTTGTATCGGTTGGTTGTTAATTTATAACTAGATGATACCCCGCATGTTGTTGCGGGAATTTTTAATAAATAATTTAATGTTTAAATACATGATTTTTTTACGAAACATAGTATAAGTAGATATAAAGAATGTTGTTTGGAATAAATATTGTTTAGAGTAAGCATTTCAAGCAAATTTGATGATAAACAGACAAAAGGTGTGATTTTTGTTCTGATCTATTACCTTGGCAATATATCAGGAAGGCGATATGAGATGTAACCAGTGTTGCATAGAGACATTGAAGATATCTCAACCCTTGGCTAAACCTAAAACAACGATATAACCTACATATGTGCATTCATAAAAAAAACATAGCTCGCATGGAAAAAACGTGAGTTCACACATAATTTGATTTCCTATTAAAAGAAGAAACTCACTTACCAGGTAGCTCATTCACCACAATATACACAGGTAGCTCTAATTCTTTTTGTTTATCTTTTTCACGTGCATAACCATGCATGCTTCCCTATTAGGCGAACCTTAGATTAGTCATAAAAAACCTTATTAGCTATCCACGTGTATGCAATGGAATAAAATTGGATTAAACGGTTGCATGGGAATAGTGGGTTATAAAAAAATAAAAAAATTGTTGAACTACCTCACTGTGCGCAATGGAATTAAACTCAAACTAAAAGGATGCTTGGAACACTGGAGGTTCGAGGGAACGAAGGCATCTAATGCAATTCTCTTACCTGTTGGGAGGAAAAAGAGACATGGACAGAAAGCGCAAGAGATTGAGAATGAGAAAAGACGATTGTTTGCGCTCTCAGAATCATACGAAAGCATTAACAACACATGAAGTCTAACCAAATAGTTGGACAGGGACTCATGTTGTACGTTTGGAGTGGATCAGATGACGTCAATAAATATACATATAGCTAAAGAAACCCATGATGACGTGGTTGTTTGAGAGTGCACGAAAACAAAATAAATGGTTATATGTGGCAGATTGCATGTGCCTGAAAAATTAGTCGGAGCATGTGCATGAAGAGTTAGTGGGAAAACATTTTTACATGGTGGACCTCCTTGATGATGTGGATAGCTTGCATGTTAATATAAATAAGATAGTGTGGATGAATCTCTTAGGTATATAGGAGCTAAAGAAACCTACGATGACGTGGTTGTTTGGGAGTGCACGAAAACAAAATAAATGGTTATATGTGGCAGATTGCATGCGCATGAAAAATTAGTGGGTGCATGTGCATAAAGAGTTAGTGAGAAAGCATTTTTTACATGGTGGACCTCCTTGATGATGTGGATAACTTATATGTCAAAATAAATAAGATAGTGAGGATAAATCTCTTAGGTATATAGGATATAAAGCGGGGAAACCCTTTTTAATAGATCTCCCTTTGCTCGATCTCACTCCACAAACAATTCAGTAAGAATGAAGATTACGCTTTGTGGTACTGGTATACCACAAGCAACCACCAAATCCATGACATGTGTGACCGAGTACTTCATCATTCTTGACAAATGATTCAAACGAGGATCGACGACACCTCTCAACTTTTTTTTAGGAAAGGAGGATTCCCACGGTCTCTGTATCGTATCTGAGTGATGCATGCATCCATTTTATTAATTATTCTCAGAAACCTTACAAAGCATTACATCAGTAAGCCTGAAGCCACCATCTCGGCACACCTGTCGCTACTTCTATCCCTTTGATGCAGGGGTGCCGAATGTCCGAGCCTAATACCAAACAGACATCGCACCAAAACCTAACATCTAATGCCGGATGCCTCATCCCAGCCACATACCGGGAATGGGTCACACACCGGTCCGGTGCACTCACCGAGGCTACCGTCGCCGTCATCCACCTAACCATCTTCAGATCAAGTACCAACGCAAAGACCTTGTCGGATCAGCTGTTGACGCCACCATGGTGCCAGACAGCGCCACCGCCCTACGCTCGTCCATCCAGCCGCATCTGTCGTCGATATCCAGCTGCACCATGCCGCCAATACTCGTCGTCATCGACGCGGTAGAAACAACGCCGCACCTCTTGGCAACCTCCAGACCGCCACCGCTGTTGGAGCTACGCGGAGTCACCCACAACATCTCTCCGCCGAACAGCAGAGCCTCCCAAGACGGCGCCTCCATGGAGGGTACGACGCGAAGGACGCCGCCGCCGCCCAATCCAGACTAAATTTTGGACTTTCGTTCGGGATAAGTTCGGAGGTGGATAGGAGAGACCTCGACATCGCCTCCATGGAGGGTAACAGCGTCGAGAGACGCCGCCGATGCCGGATCAAGCAAGTCGATCAAAGTTTCCTCCGTTCCCCATCCTATACCACCAAACCTCCGTCGACTCCGGATCCGGCAACGGACCACGAACCAAAACCTGCAGAGATGCGAGAGCCATGGGGCTCAACCCACCATGAAGGAGGATCAAGAAGTATCCATTGTAGATCTCCAGGTGCCAAATCCAGCGATCCACCATGGTCAGCGACCACCACCACCACCCTGCGGCGGCCACCGGTGTTCAAGCCCAAGACCCAGATGGACCTGATCTAAACCCGGCAGCGCCCGCGACCACCGATCTTGCCCAGCACGCAGCCGTCACCACGCCGCGAGCAGGCCACCACCACCGCTGCGCAGCGCACGACGTCGCCAAGAAACCCGCCCTCCGCGCCGCCCGACCTCACGCTAGCCCGACGCCCGTCCGATCTGGCTGCCCCGCGCCAGCTGCGATGGACAAGGGGAAGAGACGCCCCGCCGCCGCCCAGCCGGCCAAGCTTTGCCCGGTGGCGCTGCGGACGGCGGCGAGGATAGGTTGAGGCGGAGGAGGGCCAAGAGGACGGCGGCTAGGGATCCCCCTGGGTCGCCCACGGGGGCGACACAAGGGGAACGAGGGAGACGGCGGCACGACGTATAGGTAACTTGGATTGGATCGCCGCTGCCGCCGCTTGCCGCTGACACCTCTCAACTATGTCTTCACTTATTGTTATCTGCTGTTGCATAGCTTGGGATGCCTTGGAATTCTTGGTCTTGTCATCTACTAGAAGTCTCCCCAGCGGCCCAACCTCTTCCTCTTTGCAACGGCAAGAAACTCATCTTCCTACTCGTCCAAATCACCATTTTGTATGTCATCAGCATTAAAAATTAAATCTTATGGAGCCCAGAGTGCTAGACTGGGGCATGCCACCTTTTTTTTGATAAAGAGCGGATTTTATTGATTCAAAATGAAGTATCAAGAGAATACAAACATGATGAGCACACGCCCGGCCTCTGCATAGTTAGGATGCACACAGCCAACACTAACACACACAAAAGCACACGCGGGCAAATAGCAAAGTCATATAAGACCAAAGCTATGCATATGCGAAGCAAAAAAAACTAAGTGATCAGATCCTTGATCGGCAAACTATAGGAAATACCATATCCGCACCAACCATCTCATGACAACACGTGAATGACGAGATTCTTCAACAACAACGCCTTCACAAAGGGAGCGACGCTTAGGCGCCTGCGTCACCGGATCCAACCACTGAAGGATAGAATCTAGATTTTCACCCAGAAGAAACGGTCCGAGCATATTGATGACCCACAAGTATAGGGGATCTATCGTAGTCCTTTCGATAAGTAAGAGTGTCGAACCCAACGAGGAGCAGAAGGAAATGATAAGCGGTTTTCAGTAAGGTTTTCTATGCAAGCACTGAAACAGTAGGTGATAGATAGTTTTGTGATAAGATAAATAGTATCGAGAAAAAAGTAAATAAAGTAAATAAAGTGCAGCAAGGTGGCCTAATCCTTTATGTAGCAAAGGATAAGCCTGGACAAATTCTAATAATGAAGAAGGAGCTCCCGAGGACACATTGGGAATTATCGTCAAGCTAGTTTTCATCACGTTCGTAAGATTCACGTTCGGTACTTTGATAATTTGATATGTGGGTGGACCGACACTTGGGTACTATCCTAACTTGGACAAGCATCCCACTTATGATTAACCCCTATTGCAAGCATCTGCAACTACAAAAAGGAGCATTAAGGTAAACCTAACCACAACATTAAACATATGGGTCCATATCAGCCCCTAACGAAGCAACGCATAAACTAGGGTTTAAGCTTCTGTCACTCTATCAACCCATCATCTACTTATTACTTCCCTATGCCTTCCTCTAGGCCCAAATAATGGTGAAGTGTCATGTAGTCGACGTTCACATAACACCACTAGAGGAAAGACAACATACATCTCATCAAAATATCGAACGAATACCAAATTCACATGACTACTAATAGCAAGACTTCACCCATATCCTCAGGAACAAACGTAACTACTCACAAAGCATATTCATGTTCATAATCAGAGGAGTAGTAATATGCATAAAGGATCTGAACATATGATCTTCCACCAAGTAAACCAACTAGCATCAACTACAAGGAGTAATCAACACTACTAGCAACCCACAGGTACCAATTTGTGGTTTTGATACAAGATTGGATACAAGAGATGAACTAGGGTTTTTAGAGGAGATGGTGCTAGTGAAGATGTTGATGGAGATTGACCCCCTCTCGATGAGAGGATCGTTGGTGATGACGTTGGTGATGATTTCCCCCTCCAGAGGAAGTGTCCTCGCGAAACAGCTCCGCCAGAGCCCTAGATTGATTCCGCCAAGGTTCCGCCTCGTGGCGGCGGAGTTTCGTCCCGTAAGCTTGCCCCAGATTTTTTTCCAGGGTAAAAGTGATGATATAGCAGAAGATGGACGTCGGAGGCCCACCAGGGGGCCCAGGAGATAGGGGCGCGCCCTGGGGGCGCCTCTCATCTCTGGACAGTGTGGCCCCCGGCCTATTTCTTTTGCTCATAAATTCTTATAAAATCCAAAAGTTGTTTCGTGGAGTTTCAGGACTTTTGGAGTTGTGCAGAATAGGTTTACAACGTTTGCTCCTTTTCGAGCCAGAATTCCAGTACCAAGCATTCCCCCTCTTCATGGTAAACCTTGTAAAATAAGAGAGAATAGCCATAAGTATTGAGACATAATGTGTAATAACAGCCCATAATGCAATAAATATTGATATAAAAGCATGATGCAAAATGGACATATCAACTCCCCCAAGCTTAGACCTCGCTTGTCCTCAAGCGGAAGCCGAAATCGAATAATATGTCCACATGTTTAGAGATAGAGGTGTCGATAAAAATAAAATACGGACATAAGGGCATCATGATCATTCTAATAACAGCAACATATATGGATTTTGTCATATGATTTCCTATGCTCAAGTAATAAGCAATTCACAATGTCAAGTATGGTTCAAAAACTTCATTGGGAACTAAAAACTATAATCTCAGTCATTGAAGCAACTGCAATTTATCGTAACATCAGAGAGAGTCAACAATAGAGCTTTTCAGCAAGCTCACATACTCAACTATCTCGTAGTCCCCTATAATTATTAACACTCACGCAATACTTGTGGTTATAGAGTTTCAGCCGGACACTGAGAAAGATAGGGGCTTATTGTGTTGCCTCCCAACGTATTCACCTTTAGGTGATGTCAACAATAATAGCCTATGCCAACTTACATCCAATTGGATATATGTATCATGATCTTTCAAACACGAAGAGCTTGCCAAGGGATCAAAATAAAAAGGGAAAGGTGAGCATCACCTTGACTCAAGCATAAAGTAAAACATAAAGTAAAAGATAGGCCCTTCGCAGAGGGAAGCAGAGGTTGTCATGCGCGTTTAGGGTTGATGCATAAAGTCTTAGTGCAAAAGAACGTCACTTTATATTTCCCCTTGTATGTGGACCTTTATTATGCAGTCCGTCGCTTTTATTACTTCCACAACAAGTTCGTACAAAGTTTATTTTCTAGGCACTAATAAGTCATACATATTTAGAGAGCAATTTTTATTTCTTGCACCGATGACAACTTACTTGAAAGATCTTATTCAATCCATAGATAGGTATGGTGGACTCTCATGGCAAAACTGGGTTTAAGGATATTTGGAAGCACAAGTAGTATCTCTACTTGGTGCAAGGAATTTGGCTAGCATGAGGGGGAAAGGCAAGCTCAACATGTTTATAAGGTCAATGACAATATACTTTAACTGAGATGTCGGAAAACATAAACCATTACGTTGTCTTCCTTGTCCAACATCAACTCTTTTAGCATGTCATACTTAATGAGTGCTTCAAAATCATAAAAGATGTCCAAGATAATATATTTATATGTGAACCCCTCTTTCCTTATCACTTCCTATTAATTGCAACGATGACCAAGGCTACGTTCATCAACTCTCAACAATTTTTATGCCTCATACTTTCTATGTGTGAAGTGATTTTATCACTATTCATAAGATCAATATGAACTCTTTTGTTCTTTCTACTTTCACAAGATCATAGCAACATGGCAAAGCCCTCGACTCAACACTAATCTTTATTATAGATAGCACACGGACTCGAATACATAAAGAGCTCACAATGCAAAACTCAAAACTACTTGAAATCAAAACTTCAATCTACTAGATCAAGATACTACTAAAAGGATCGAACTTAATAAAACGGTAAAAATAGGAGTGTGATGGTGATACGATACCGGGGCACCTCCCCCAAGCTTGGCAGTTGCCAAGGGGAGTGCCCATACCCATATGATTATTTCTTCGGAGGTGGTGAAGTAGGAGTTGTTGATGATGTAGGCTTGTCGTCCGTTTTCCAGGGCATCGGCTCTCCATCATAAAACGATGATCGAGTCTCCGGGATCCTTAAATCTGCAGCCAAACTCATTCGCTTGAATCTATATTCATACTCACAGTTCTGGTTTTGCAGGTCATAGATCTGGGCTTGGAGGTGCTCGATTTTCTCTTGAAGTTTGAAGATGGTTTCCCCAATGACTTTGGCATCCAGCTTGTGGTTGTTGGTGAACTCCGTGATCATCATCTGGTTGGCGTTGAGTCCACGCTCCACCATCCCTTGACACTTGAAAACTTCTTGCTCCACGGCTTCAAGCTTTGTCTCCATGCTCCCGGTACGCCTTGGTACCTCCACATCGCGGATGTGCAACACCCCCTCACGCACCTCAATGGTTTGAGGATGATGCAGCACCTCCGCGGGATAGGGGTTGATAACTCTCTCGAAAAACTTGTCCTTGGGAGCGCTTGGAGACGACATGATGCTCTAGATCTGAAACAGAAATAGCTCGAAACGAAAACAAAGGATATTTGCGTGATACGGTGGTCAAAACCTTCGGGAGTATATATAATGAATTTTTACCGACCAAAATACGTAACATACAAGAAAACGTAGTCCGGGAGGCACACGAGGTGCCCACGAGACATGGGGGTGCGCCCTATAGGGGGAGGGGCGCCCTCCTCTCTCGTGGGAGCCTCGTGTCCCTTTCGGACTACTTCTTTCTTCCTAAAATTCTTAAATAATCCAAAACTGATAAAAATTGCCATTAGAGTTGTTCTGGAGTCGGTTTACTTACCGTACCACGTACCTATGCCTTTTGATGTCCTGAACGCTCGAAAGTGTCTCTTATGTATTCCTCGGGGTTATGGTTTCAGAATATTAGTTTCAACATTGATAGGATTACCTGAAATATAATGTTTACTTCTTTGACCGTTTACCACCCTCGGTTTGTGCCTTGAAGTTGTTGATTTTATAGCACCGAACGATAGACCTCCTCGATAACGTAGGGACCTTCCCATTCGAGAGAAGTTTTCCTGCAAAAATCTTAAACGAGAGTTGAACAATAACACATAATCTCCTCGTTAAACTCACTCTTTTGTATCCTCTTATCATGCCAGCGTTTGACTTTTTCTTTGAAAAGCTTGGCATTCTCATATGCTTGGGTTCTCCATTCATCAAGTGAGCTAATATCAAACAACCTCTTCTCACCGGCAAGTTTGAAGTCATATTTGAGCTCTTTAATAGCCCAATATGATTTATGTTCAAGTTCAAGAGGTAAATGACATGCTTTTCCATAAACCATCTTATATGGAGACATACCCATATGATTTTGTATGCAGTTCTATAGGCCCATAATGCATCATCAAGTATTTTGGACCAATTCTTTCTAGATCTATTCACAGTCTTTTGCAAAATTAATTTGAGCTCTCTATTGCTCAACTCTACTTGACCACTAGACTACGGGTGATAAGGAGATGCGATTCTATGATTGACATCATACTTAGCAAGCATCTTACGGAAAGCACCATGAATAAAGTGTGAACCACCATCAGTCATAAGATATCTAGGGACTCCAAACCTCGGAAAAATAACTTCTTTAAGCATTTTAATAGAAGTGTTATGATCAACACTACTAGTTGGAATAGCTTCTACCAACTTAGTAACGTAATCAACAGCAACTAAAATATGTGTATAACCATTGGAGGCAGGAAAAGGTCCCATATAATCAAAGCCCCAAACATCAAATGGTTCAATAACAAGAGAATAATTCATAGGCATTTCTTGACGTCTACCAATGTTACCTATTCTTTGACATTCATCACAAGATAAGACAAACTTACGAGCATCTTTGAAAAGAGTAGGCCAATAAAAACTAGATTGTAGTACCTTCTGTGCAGTTCTATCTCCAGCGTGGTGTCCTCCATAGGATTCAGAGTGACACTTGCGTAGGATTTGTTCCTGTTCATGCTCAGGCACACAACGTCTAATAATAACATCTACTCCTTCTTTATAAAGGTGTGGATCATCCCAGAAGTAATGTCTTAAATCATAAAAGAACTTTTTCTTTTGCTGGTATGTGAAACTAGGCGGTATATATTTAGCAACAATGTAATTAGCATAATCAGCATACCAAGGAGCAGTACAAGAAGCATTGACAACCGCTAATTGTTCATCAGGAAAACTATCATTAATAGGCAAGGGTCATCAAGAACATTCTCTAACCTAGACAAGTTATGCGAACGGGTTCTCAGCTCCTTTTCTATCAATAATATGCAAGTCAAATTCTTGGAGCAAGAGAACCCATCTAATGAGTCTAGGCTTAGCATCTTTCTTTTCCATAAGATATTTAATAGCAGCATGATCAGTGTGAATAGCAATTTCGGAATCAACAATATAAGGTCTAAACTTATCACATGCAAACACGATCGCTAAGAACTCCTTTTCAGTAGTAGCATAATTTCTCAGGCGTATCAAGAGTCTTACTAGCATCTTGGATAACATTCAATTTCTTATCGACTCTTTGCCCTAGAACAGCACCTACAAAGATAATCACTAGCATCGCACATAATTTCAAAAGATAAATTCCAATCAGGTGGCTGAACAATAGGTGCAGTGATCAAGGCTTTCTTAAGTGTTTCAAATGCTTCCAAACAATCATCATCAAAGACAAAAGGAATATCTTTTTGCAATAAATGTTGGGGAACGTTGCAGAAAATTAAAATTTTTCCTACGGTTTCACCAAGATCCATCTATGAGTTCATCTAAGCAACGAGTCATGGGAGAGAGATTGCATCTACATACCACTTGTAGATCGCGTGCGGAAGCGTTCACTAGAACGTGGATGATGGAGTCGTACTCGCCGTGATCCAAATCACCGATGACCGAGTGCCGAACGGACGACACCTCCGCGTTCAACACACGTACGGAGCGGATGATGTCTCCTCCTTCTTGATCCAGCAAGGGGAAAGGAGAGGTTGAGGAAGATGGCTCCAGCAGCAGCACGACAGCGTGGTGTTGGTGGAGAAGCAGCACTCCGGCAGGGCTTCGCCAAGCTCGTGACGGAGGAGGAAGAGGTGTAGCAGGGGGAGGGAGGCGCCAGAACTTCAGGGTGCGGCTGCCCCTCCCCCTCCCTTTATATAGGCCCCCAGGGGGGCGCCGGCCCTTGGAGATCCAATCTCCCAAGGGGGGCGGCGGCCAAGGGGGTGGAGTGCCCCCCAAGGCAAGTGGGGCCCCCCCCCACCCTAGGGTTTCAACCCTAGGCATAGGGTTGGGCCAAGGGGGGCGCACCAGCCCACTATGGGCTGGTTCCCCTCCCCACTTCAGCCCATGGGGCCCTCAGGGATGGGTGGCCCCACCCGGTGGACCCCCGGGACCCTTCCGGTGGTCCCGGTACAATACCGGGTGACCCCGAAACTTTCCCGATGGCCGAAACAACACTTCCTATATATAATTCTTTACCTCTGGACCATTTCGAAACTCCTCGTGACGTCCAGGATCTCATCCGGGACTCCGAACAACATTCGGTTTACTGCATACTCATATTCATACAACCCTAGCGTCACCGAACCTTAAGTGTGTAGACCCTACGGGTTCGGGAGACATGAAGACACGACCGAGACGGCTCTCGGGCAATAACCAACAGCGGGATCTAGATACCCATGTTGGCTCCCACATGCTCCTCGATGATCTCATCGGATGAACCACGATGTCGAGGATTCAAACAACCCCGTATACAATTCCCTTTGTCAATCGGTATGTTACTTGCCCGAGATTCGATTGTCGGTATCCCAATACCTCGTTCAATCTCGTTATCGGCAAGTCACTTTACTCGTATCGTAATGCATGATCCCGTGACCAGACACTTGGTCACTTTGAGCTCATTATGATGATGCACTACCGAGTGGGCCCAATGATACCTCTCCGTAACATGGAGTGACAAATCCCAGTCTCGATCCGTGTCAACCCAATAGACACTTTCAGAGATACCTGTAGTGCACCTTTATAGTCACCCAGTTACGTTGTGACGTTTGGTACACCCAAAGCACTCCTACGGTATCCGGGAGTTACACGATCTCATGGTCTAAGGAAGAGATACTTGACATTGGAAAAGCTCTAGCAAAACGAACTACACGATCTTGTGCTATGCTTAGGATTGGGTCTTGTCCATCACATCATTCTCCTAATGATGTGATCCCGTTATCAATGACATCCAATGTCCATAGTCAGGAAACCATGACTATCTATTGATCAACGAGCTAGTCAACTAGAGGCTCACTAGGGACATATTGTGGTCTATGTATTCACACGTGTATTACGATTTCCGGATAATACAATTATAGCATGAAGAAAAGGCAATTATCATGAACAAGGAAATATAATAATAATCCTTTTATTATTGCCTCTAGGGCATATTTCCAACAGTCTCCCACTTGCACTAGAGTCAATAATCTAGTTACATTGTGATGAATCGAACACCCATAGAGTTCTGGTGTTGATAATGTTTTGCCCGCGGAAGAGGTTTAGTCAACGGATCTGCGACATTCAGATCCGTATGCACTTTGCAAATTTCTATGTCTCCATCTTGAACATTTTCACGGATGGAGTTGAAGCGACGCTTGATGTGCCTGGTCTTCTTGTGAAACCTGGGCTCCTTGGCAAGTGCAATAGCTCTAGTGTTGTCACAGAAGAGTTTGATCGGCCCCGACGCGTTGGGTATGACTCCTAGGTCGGTGATGAACTCCTTCACCCAAATTGCTTCATGTGCTGCCTCCGAGGCTGCCATGTACTCCGCTTCACATGTAGATCCCGCCACGACGCTCTGCTTGCAGCTGCACCAGCTTACTGCTCCACCATTCAACATATACACGTATCCGGTTTGTGACTTAGAGTCATCCAGATCTGTGTCGAAGCTAGCGTCGACGTAACCCTTTACGACGAGCTCTTCGTCACCTCCATAAACGAGAAACATGTCCTTTGTCCTTTTCAGGTACTTCAGGATATTCTTGACCGCTGTCCAGTGTTCCTTGCCGGGATTACTTTGGTACCTTCCTACCAAACTTACGGCAAGGTTTACATCAGGTCTGGTACACAGCATGGCATACATAATAGAACCTATGGCCGAGGCATAGGGGATGACGCTCATCTCTTCTTTATCTTTTGCCGTGGTCGGGCATTGAGCCGAGCTCAATCTCACACCTTGTAGTACAGGCAAGAACCCTTTCTTGGACTGATCCATTTTGAACTTCTTCAAAATCTTATCAAGGTATGTGCTTTGTGAAAGACCTATGAGGCGTCTCGATCTATCTCTATAGATCTTGATGCCTAATATATAAGCAGCTTCTCCAAGGTCCTTCATTGAAAAACTTTAGTCAAGTAGGCCTTAATGCTGTCCAAGAGTTCTATATCATTTCCCATCAAAAGTATGTCATCTACATATAATATGAGAAATGCTACAGAGCTCCCACTCACTTTCTTGTAAACGCAGGCTTCTCCATAAGTCTGCATAAACCCAAACGCTTTGATCATCTCATCAAAGCGAATGGTCCAACTCCGAGATGCTTGCACCAGCCCATAAAAGGATCGCTGGAGCTTGCATACTTTGTTAGCATTCTTAGGATCGACAAAACCTTCCGGCTGCATCATATACAGCTCTTCCTTAAGATAACCGTTAAGGAACGCTGTTTTGACGTCCATCTGCCATATCTCATAATCATAGTATGCAGCAATTGCTAACATGATTCGGACGGACTTAAGCTTCGCTACGGGAGAGAAAGTCTCATCGTAGTCAATCCCTTGAACTTGCCGATAACCCTTAGCGACAAGTCGTGCTTTATAGATGGTGACATTACCATCCGCGTCCGTCTTCTTCTTAAAGATCCATTTATTTTCTATCGCTCGCCGATCATCGGGCAAGTCTATCAAAGTCCATACTTTTGTTTTCATACATGGATCCTATCTCGGATTGCATGGCTTCAAGCCATTTGTTGGAATCTAGGCCCACCATCGCTTCTTCATACTTCGAAGGTTCACCGTTGTCTAACAACATGATTTCCAGGACAGGGTTGCCATACCACTCTGGTGTGGAACGTGTCCTTGTGGACCTACGAAGTTCAATAGCAACTTGATCCGAAGTACCTTGATCATCATCATTAATTTCCTCTCCAGTAGGTGTAGGCACCACAGGAACATTTTCCTGAGCTGCACTACTTTCCGGTTCAAGAGGTAGCACTTCATCGAGTTCTACTTTCTTCCCACTTACTCCTTTCGAGAGAAACTCTTTTTCCAGAAAGGATCCGTTCTTGGCAACAAAGATCTTGCCTTCGGATCTAAGGTAGAAGGTATACCCAATGGTTTCCTTAGGGTATCCTATGAAGACGCATTTTTCCGACTTGGGTTCGAGCTTTTCAGGTTGTAGTTTCTTGACATAAGCATCGCATCCCCAAACTTTTAGAAACAACAGCTTAGGTTTCTTCCCAAACCATAATTCATACGGTGTCGTCTCAACGTATTTAGACGGTGCCCTATTTAAAGTGAATGTAGCTGTCTCTAGAGCGTATCCCCAAAATGATAGCGGTAAATCGGTAAGAGACATCATAGATCGCACCATATCCTATAGAGTGCGATTACGACGTTCGGACACACCGTTACGCTGAGGTGTTCCAGGCGGCATGAGTTGTGAAACGATTCCACATTTCCTTAAGTGTGTACCAAATTCGTGACTTAAATATTCTCCTCCACGATCTGATCGTAAGAACTTTATTTTTCGGTCACGTTGATTCTCTACCTCATTCTGAAATTCCTTGAACTTTTCAAAGGTCTCAGACTTGTGTTTCATCAAGTAGACATACCCATATCTACTTAAGTCGTCTTTGAGAGTGAGAACATAACGATATCCTCCGCGAGCCTCAACGCTCATTGGGCCGCACACATCGGTATGTATGATTTCCAATAAGTTGGTTGCTCGCTCCATTGTTCCGGAGAACGGAGTCTTGGTCATTTTTCCCATGAGGCATGGTTCGCATGTGTCAAATGATTCATAATCGAGAGACTCTAAAAGTCCATCGAATGGAGCTTCTTCATGCGCTTGACACCAATGTGACCAAGGCGGCAAAGTGCCACAAGTATGTGGGACTATCGTTATCAACTTTACATCTTTTGGTATTCACAATATGAATATGTGTAATATTACGCTCGAGATTCATTAAGAATAAACCATTGACCATCGGAGCATGACCATAAAACATATCTCTCATATAAATAGAACAACCATTATTCTCGGATTTAAATGAGTAGCCATCTCGCATTAAACGAGATCCTGATACAATGTTCATGCTCAAACTTGGCAGTAAATAACAATTATTGAGGTTTAAAACTAATCCCGTAGGTAAATGTAGAGGTAGCATGCCTACGGCGATCACATCGACCTTGGAACCATTCCCGCGCCAAGATCGTCACCTCGCCCTTCGCCAGTCTCCGTTTATTCCGCAGCTCCTGCTGTGAGTTACAAATATGAGCAACGACACGGTATCAAATACCGGGAGTTACTACGAGTACTTGGTAAGGTACACATCAATTACATGTATATCAAATATACCTTTAGTGTTGCGGCCTTCTTGTCCGCTAAGTATTTGAGGCAGTTCCGCTTCGAAGGCCCTTCCCTTTGCAATAAAAGCACTATGTCTCGTGCTTGGCTCCATTCTTTGACTTCTTCCGGCAACTTGCTTACGGGCGGCAACATCTTTGCCGTCCTTCTTGAAGTTCTTCTTACCCTTGCCCTTTTTGAACTTAGTGGTTTTATTGACCATCAACACTTGATGTTCTTTCTTGATTTCAACCTCTGCTGACTTCAGCATTGAGAATACTTCAGGAATGGTCTTCACCATCCCCTGCATATTGTAGTTCATCACAAAGCTCTTGTAGCTTGGTGGGAGCGACTGAAGGATTCTGTCAATGACCGCCTCGTCCGGGAGGTTATTGTCCAGCTGGGACAAAGCGGTTGTGCAACCTGACATTTTGAGTATGTGCTCACTGACAGAACTGTTTTCCTCCATTTTACAACTATAGAAGTTGTCGGAGACTTCATATCTCTCGACCCGGGCATGAGCTTGGAAAACCATTTTCAGCTCCTCGAACATCTCATATGCTCCGTGTTGCTCAAAACGCTTTTGGAGCCCCGGTTCTAAGCTGTAAAGCATGCCGCATGAACGAGGGAGTAATCATCAAGACGAGACTACCAAGCATTCATAATGTCTTGGTTCTCGATGGGAGCTTCACCTAGCGGTGCTTCTAGGACATATTGTTTCTTGGCTGCTATGAGGATGATCCTCGTGTTCGGACCCAGTCCGAATAGTTGCTTCCATCGTCTTTCAGCTTGGTTTTCTCTAGGAACGCGTTGAAGTTCATGGTGACATGAGCGTTGGCCATTTAATCTACAAGACATTTTGCAAAGATTTTAGACTAATGTTCATGATAATTAAGTTCATCTAATCAAATTATTTAATGAACTCCCACTCAGATTTGACATCCCTCTAGTCATCTAAGTGTTACATGATCCGAGTCGACTAGGCCGTGTCCGATCATCACGTGAGACGGACTAGTCATCATCGGTGAACATCTCCATGTTGATCGTATCTTCCATACGACTCATGTTCGACCTTTCGGTCTCTTGTGTTCTGAGGCCATGTCTGTACATGCTAGGCTCGTCAAGTTAACCCTAAGTGTTTATGCATGTGTAAAACTGTCTTACACCCGTTGTATGTGAACGTAAGGATCTATCACACCCGATCATCACGTGGTGCTTCGAAACGACGAACTTTAGCAACGGTGCACAGTTAGGGGGAACACTTTCTTGAAATTATTATAAGGGATCATCTTATTTACTACCGTCGTTCTAAGTAAACAAGATGCATAAAGCATAATAAACATCACATGCAATTATATAAAGTAGTGACATGATATGGCCAATATCATATAGCTCCTTTGATCTTCATCTTCGGGGCTCCATGATCATCTTGTCATCGGCATGACACCATGATCTCCATCATCATGACCTCCATCATCGTGTCTCCATGAAGTTGCTCGCCAACTATTACTTCTACTACTATGGCTAACACGTTTAGCAATAAAGTAAAGTAATTTACATGGTGTTGAATCAATGACGCGCAGGTCATACAATAATTAAGACAACTCCTATGGCTCCTGCCGGTTGTCATACTCATCGACATGCAAGTCGTGATTCCTATTACAAGAACATGATCTCATACATCACAATATATCATTCATCATTCATCACAACTTCTGGCCATATCACATCACATGACAATTGCTGCAAAAACAAGTTAGACGTCCTCTAATTGTTGTTGCATCTTTTACGTGGCTGCAATTAGCACTAGTAGAAAAAGGGCCTATAGTCCCGGTTGGTGAGGGTCTTTAGTCCCGGTTCATGAACCGGGACTAAAGGGTCGGTACTAATACCCTCATCCTTTAGTCCCGGTTCTATCCAGAACCGGGACAGATGGGCCTCCACGTGGCCTGTCCGCGAGCTCAGGCGGGAGGGCCTTTGGTCCCGGTTGGTGGCACCAACCGGGACCAATAGGCATCCACGCGTCAAGATTTCTTTGGCTCTGGTTTTGTTTTTTTTTCAAAAGGGGGGTTTGGTGGGTTTTGGGGGTTAATTTAGGTGTTTCATATATTGTGCTATAGCTAGCTAATTAATAGAGAAAAGTGTCCTTTCTTTTGTCCGTGCTTGGTCGACGCTACGTACTATACATACGTAGAGAGGACTAACTAGACATGCTAGCTAGCTAGTAATTAAGCAAACAGAAGATCGTCATGAACATATATATGCATACAGAGAGAAGTGATATCGACCACCTCTCCTTCTCCGAGAGATTGGTCAACAACAAGTTCTCGTATATCTATCCGACACTACCGGCTACATATATACAATAATTATCTTTTACAATACGGACGCGTGGTCCACATGGTATTCCCCGTCTTCAGCGATCACATAGTAAAGAAAGAATGCCGCCAATTCCTCTTGAATTGCTCGCATGCGATCTGGTGCTAGGAGTTCATCCCGCTTCCGAAACATCTAATTTTAAGAAAGGGGTCAATACATATATATATATATATATATATATATATATATATATATATATATATATATATATATATATATATATATATATATATATATATATATATATATATATGAATGAATGAAACTCAACACAAATGATGGTAATAAAATAAAATTGTGAATATTTTTATTTACGCACTTCAAATTGTTTGTCGGAGTAGCCCCTCTCACAGGTCGTGTGGCGGATGGACTCGCAAACGTAGTATCCACAGAAATCATTCCCTTGTTCCTGCCACAACCACTTTACAAGAAACAGAGGTCAATCAAACTGATAATTAGCAAGCACATGCTAAATGGTATTGATGAAACTAGCGCTTGAATCACTAGGAGATGCGCGTGGAATATGCTACTATATAGTACTTACTTTCGGGTGTCTAAATTGCAGCTTCTTCGGTAGTCCCGGAGCTTTTTTGGTGAATTTTCCCCAAGCCCTGCCATACAAAGAAAACAATTACTTGATATCAGAAATGAACAAAGTTGCTGATATGGTGGATAATGATCGATTTAACTTACTTCTTGAGCAATTCAGTCATTTCCGCATACTCCTTGGGATCTTTTCGTCTCGAGTCTAAGACAGTTACTACTCCCTGCTCAAGCTTAATCTCTAGGAGAATATAGTGGAACCTGCGCACGCATGCATAACTCATCAATATTACATTTCTATAACCTGGACTAAATAAGGGAAACCGAATATGCCACAAGACAGTAACACTCACGTGTAGTTGTAAGGAAAGAGTATTGTATTTTTGTGTTCATTTATTTCCAACGATCGTAGCAAGTTGGCCTCGGTTTCCTTGGCACGATATTTAACCTCATTTGCATCGATGAGATATGTGTTAATGAACCCAATATCACCCACTTGTTTTTCTTCATTTCTGCGATCTTCAATCTGCATAATATAGTGAGGATATTTATAAATACATGCAATGAAAGAGCTGAGTTATATAGAGATACTAATTAATGACAGAAGTAGTACTACTTACAGACAGTAGCAGGTGACCGTTGCTTTATCGAGGGCCAATTGATTGAAAACTGATAGAACTCCTCAAATGGAATAGGCAACAGTTCAATTCCAAGGAGGTCATGCTCCTTTTAACTCTCACATACAAAATATTCCTCCCCTCAGACTCTTTGCAGGTTTTCATGTACCAATCATGCAATCTTCGCATCATCGTTGTTAGAGAGCTTTCATCTTTGACGAGAGGCTTCCCGTACTCGTATCTTTGTATCTGCACCTCCAAGAAATCAAATTGTACATCGTCAAGGCAGGTAATCTTCAGGATTGCCATAACCGGGCACCATCCTCGGATCGACGATGTCGCTAGCAGGCACCTTGATCGGGGGGCACGATTGCTTCGCTTGTTCGCCGAGCTGGGCAATTTGTTTCCCAGCTCGTCGTTCTTTCATCCTTTGATCACTGACAGTACTTCCCGATCTCTCCGCTTCGGCAAATGCCTTTCCAATAATGCACTCATAGTTGCCTTTCGGCGGAGACTTGGGTGGTTTTGCCAGGGCAGCCAGAGTGCGCTTCGCTTTGACCGGATCTACCTTCTCCTCCGGAGGTGGATGTCTCTTTGCTTTCAACCCTTGAAACCAGTCATCCACTTCAGTCTGCACGATCTTCGCGTTTTCCTCCTCGCTCCTCTCGTACGGTAACTTCTCTGGAGTCTTCAAAGAAGGACCGAATCAGATCTCCTCCGCCTTTGGCTGTCTTGCTAGACACCGCAGAGCAGACGGAGCGGATGTCTTCTTTCCTTGCTTACAAGGCGGAGGAGAAGGACTATGATGCGCCGGAGCAGCCGGAGCGGCGGCGGGTCTCTTCCGCCCTTGCTGACGAGGCGGAGAAGGAGGATGCTGGCTGCCGGACGCGCCGGTGCAAAGCGGAGAAGGAGACGGAGTGCCGCCACGCCGGAGAAGGAGCCGGCCGAGTGCCCTGATCGCCACTCGCGGAGGAGGAGGCGGTGGAGGAGGCGGAGTGCCCGACTCGCGGAGGAGGAGGAGGAGGCGGAGGCGTCCAGTTCGGAAGGTTGATGAGATCCTTCCGCCATAGGCATGGAGTCTTGAGCGAGAACCCAGCCGATACTCCCTTCACCGGTAGGGTGGTCAAGCCGAGCTCCTCAAATCCCTCCGTTATTTCATCGACCATCACCTTAGCATATCCTTCGGAATCGGCGGCAGTGAAAAGTTGAGTCGGGTTTAGTAGGATAAACAGAGCCAACAGCCGCCTTGACCTTCAAATTGCTCCATTGCGCCATAAGGTGGCAACTTTCAGCATCCGTGATAGCATCCACGGGATAGCTGGCAGGAGCCGCTAAGGCATGCTGCTCGGCTGAAGCAGCTCGGTGGAAGCCATGCTGCTTCTCCGCCGAGATGGCGGGGTAGCTTCGGGGAAGCTTGGCAGGTCGTTGTTGTGATCTGCTGCTTCGCGTTCCTCTTCTCGTTCCTCTAGCCCCATTACCCTTTCATGCAGCGCCTGCATTAGGCTCTGCTCCAGCTTTCTTCCTCCTCTCATGGGTTTTGTAACCCCTGCGTCCGAAATCCAGCCTTCCACAAAGGGAGCTGGCGTGCCTCGTGTCCGCCTGGGGTGCTCAGATTCCCGAGGGCCATTGTGAGCTCGTCCTTCTCCCATGCTCGAACGAACTTCCCTTGTTGCGCTGCTTCGATATAATGCTTAAGCCTCTTGACTGGTATGTCCAATTGTTCGTCCGTCCAAATGCACTTCCCGTTATAGGGTCCAAGGATCCGCCGCCCGAAGAACCAAGTCCGCAACGGTCTGCCGCTTCATTGTCTCGGTTCGATCCCTTTATCAAGCAGATCATTCTCAGCCTTGGCCCACTTAGGCGGGCTATGAGGTAGCCACCGACCCGTGCGATGGTGAAGCTTCTTCTTCGCAGCATTTCTCTTGTTTGTCGCTGACATCTTTTTACTCTTTTCCGATGTCTTGTAGGCCACAAATGCGGGCCACCATCTCGATCTTCTCATATTTGCCCGTGAATTCTGGTGTCTCATTTTTTTCGACATACGATTGAGGTCTTTCTTCCAATTCCTGAATAGTTCTGCCATCTTCTTAAGAGCAAAAGACTTGATTAATGGCTCTATTACTGGCTTCTCCGGATCATCCTCTGGCGGTAGGGTAAAATTTGACTTCAGCTCAGTCCAAAGATCATTTTTCTGCATATCATTGACACAAGACACCTCGGGGTCTTCGTTCTTAGGCTTATACCATTGGTGGATGCTGATCGGGATCTTGTCCCTAACCGAACCCCAGACCGAGCAACAAATGCCTTCTTTGTCCGGTATGGTTCAATCGGTTGGCCGTCATACGCGATTTGTATGATCTCAAACTTTTCATCCGAGCTCAACTTTTCTTCGGCCTCGTCTCTTTACCGAAGTTGTGCTCGATCCGGAGGGCTAGAAAAAAGAACAAAGACAAGAGTTAATTAATATGTGTACATATATACCAAAACAAATACGAGAGCTAGTCAAGACAGGCTTAACTAATATATATACCTGGCGGACTCGGTTTGGTGATCACCGAGCCGCCCTCACGGTCTACTTCTTCACCCTCTCCTTCTTGCACCGGCATTGGGTCATCGGAGCCATGTAAATCATAGCCAGCTGCTTCTTCACCCTCTCCTTCCAGACCATCGTTGTCGACGTTGAGAAACATCATCGAGGAGACGGCATCACTTCCGTGTGCGATTATGTCCCTCAACAACGCTTCTTGTGCTTCGTCTCGGGGGGTGTCCATAGTTTCTACAAATATTTACAACATGGCAATTATTATAAGGAATCATATTAGTGGCCTCGACGCTGCTTCTCTAGGGTTTGGGGTGGCCTCGACAACGCTTCAAGGGTTAGGGGGTGGCCTCGAGAACGCTTCAAGCTAGGAGGGGGTACGTAATATCGACCCCCCCACGTGTTGAAGCTATCGGGAGGGGGTCGGCGTTGAATATGTCCCACAAGTGACGTGGGCATCGACGCCCGCGGTAAGGTAGAGGGTCGTGGATCGCCGAGGGGTCGAGGGTCAAGGGGTCGAAGATCGCCGAGGGGTCGGGAGGTTGCCTAGTGTCAAAGGATACAACAAAACCATGTCTTCATCATTAGGCGAAAGTAGCAGGTGCATGATGGTGCAAGCTCTCAAAGTTGTTTTGGAGCGGAGTCCCGATAGGATAATTAGCTTTTTGGTACAAAGTTCAGCAAAAGGCAAATTATCCTATCCGGACTCCATTCCAAACAACTTTGGAGGACTTCGTACCATCATGCCATGGTTACTCCGCCAATGATGAAGCCATGGATTTCTTCAATACTTTGACACTATAGGAACCCTTGACCTGAAACCTTCGACCCTTGACCCTTAACGACCCTCGACCCTCTACCCTAGTTCCCGACCCTCGACCCTCGGCGATCCTCGACACCCTCGTTATATCGACAACGACGCAACATACATATACATGGGAAAATAATGTTATCGGGAGGGGTATCGGTACCCCCCTCGTGTCAAAGTTTCTTCTTTCTCCTCTATTCCTTTCTTTCTTCTTCTCCTCTTCTTTTATTCTTATCCCTCGAGAAAGGAAAATAAGGAAAAGGAAGAAAAGAGGAAGAAGGAATAAGGAAGAAGAAGAAGAAAAAAAGAAGAAAAAAAAAGAGAGAAGAAGAAAAGAATAGAGGAGAAGAAGAAAAATGAAAAAATTCTATTTTTTCTTCTTCTCCTCTATTCCTTCTTCTTCTCCTCTTCTTTTCTTTTTTTTCCTCTCATTCTTTTTTCTTCTTCTTCCTTCTTCCTTCGGATCCTAGAACCCTCGAACCTCGACCCTAGAACCCTCGAACCTCGACCCTAGAACCTCGAACCTCAAACCCTTGTGCCTCGAAACCTCGACCGGCCTCGACGACCCTCGACCCTCAAAACATTGACCCTCGACCGGCCTCGGCGACCCTCGACCCTCTATGACCCTCTCGACCCTCTAGCCTAGTTCCCGACCGTCGACCCCTCAGCGATCCTCGACACCCTCGTTCCCGATAAAAAAGAAGAAGAAGAAGAAGAAGAAGAAGAAGAAGAAGAAGAAATGAGAAGAAGAAAAAGAAGAAGAAGAAAGAAGAAGAAAAATAGAAGAAAAAAAAGAGAGAGAAGAAGAAGGAATAGAGGAGAAGAAGAAAAATAGAATTTTTTCTTCTTCTCCTCTATTCCTTCTTCTTCTCCTTTTATCTTCTACTTCCTCTTCTTATTTTTTCTCCTCTTCTTCTCCTTCTTCCTTCTTCCTCTTTTATTCTTTTCCTTATTTTCCTTCTTCCTCGGCGACCCTAACTCTAAACAGTACAACTTCCTCGACGTCCCGCCTCTCTCATGAACAAAATAAAATCTATGAATAAAAAAACATCATATTCTATGAACAAAAAACATCATATTCCATCCACATCAATCCATGCATACATCATATATATGATCATATCTATGAACAAAAAAAATTCATATGATCATCTATGAACAAAAAAACATCACATATATATGCAGAAAAAAAACATTAGATCAACACATATGCAAAAAAGCATCATACATATATCCATACATCAATATATATACATGAACATTTATATATGAAAAAAAGCATCACATCTCTGGAAAAAAAAATCATGGCGGCGGCGGCAGGGGGGCAGGGCAGGTGCGCGGGGGCTCACTGTGGCGGAGGCGACGGCGAGGTCGCGCGACGGGGGCGCGGGAGGCGGAGGCGACGGCGAGGTCGGGAGGCGGAGGCGACGGCGAGGTCGGGAGGCAGGGCGGCGACGGCGAGGTCGGCGAGAGTCGCGGAGGCAGGGGCGACGACGGCGAGGGCGCGGCGACGGCGAGGGCGCGGCGACGGGCGGGACGGCGACGACGAGGCAGGGCGACGGCGTTGGGGCAGATCGGTCGCGGCGACGGCGCGCGGTGACGGCGGCGACAACGGGCGCGGGCGACGTGTGATGGTGACGACGGGCGTGGCGGCGACGGCGGCGCGGCGTTTGGCAGCTGGCGGCGTCGGGGAGGGGAAAATGCGCGATGAATCTGAAATTTCCCAAGTGCTTTCTTATATAGCAAGGGCATTAGTCCCGGTTGGTGCCACGACCCGGGACTAATGCCCCCCTTTAGTCCCGGTTGGTGCCACCAACCGACCAAACAAATTTCAGCAGCCCAAAGGGCGGGAAGCGGCGGTCTTTGGTCCCGGTTGGTGGCACCAACCGGGACTAAAGGGGGGCATTAGTCCCGGGTCGTGGCACCAACCGGGACTAAACCCCTTTAGTCCCGGTTGGTGCCACCAACCGGGACCAAAGACCTTGTGCTGCCCCGCGCCCAAAAGTTTAGTCCCACATCGCTAGCTGAAGGGCGCCGGCACTGGTTTATAAGCGCTGGTGTGCCTCCCCTTTCGAGCTCCTCTCTAATGCAGGCTTTCGGGCCTAAACTTGCTACTGCCTGTGGGCCTATTGGGCCTCTGCGGGCCTGAATCCTGGCCCATGTAGGGTTTCTAGTCGTATTCAGGCCGTGGGGGCCCAAGGGTGGCACTTTTTTTGCTTTATATTTTATTTCTTTTTGCTTTTAGTTTTAGAAAAACATAAACTTTCTATTAGTGCCATTAGTTTTAAAATTTGAAAACACTTTTTTGTTCTCTTTGTTGCTTTATTTATTTTATTTTGTTTCTACTTACAACAAAATACTTATTGTTGCTATTTTTATTTTTTCAAGTTTTTTGTTTTGTTTTCTGCATTATTTATTTTCTTTTGGTTTTTGCTTTATTTTTAATTCTTTTTGCTTTTAGGTCAGCAAAATTATAAACTTTCTGTTAGTGCTTTTAGTTTTAGAAAAATATAAACTTTCTGTTTGTGCCATTAGTTTTAAAATTGAAAACACTTTTTTGTTTTCTTTGTTGCTTTATTTATTTTATTTTGTTTCTACTTACAAAAAATGCTTATTGTTGCTATTTTTATTTTTATTTTCAAGTTTTTTGTTTTGTTTTCTGCATTATTTATTTTCTTTTGGTTTTTTGCTTTATTTTTTAATTCTTTTTGCTTTTAGGTCAGCAAAATTATAAACTTTCTGTTAGTGCCATTTGTTTTAGAACAATTATAAACTTTCTGTTTGTGCCATTTGTTTTATAAAATTTGAATTCTTTGAAATTTGTGTGAATCACAAGTTTGTGAGCTCAACAAAGGCGTGAGGGGACGGGCTTATAAACGGTTTGGCGCCCTTCGTTGGCGAGGTTTTCAAATTCATAGTTTTCAAATGAACTCTGAAAAAGTTGGCATAGCATGTTCATGAACAAAACGGACAATGGTATCATACTCGTGTGTTACAAAGTTGGCATGGTATCATCATAATAGTTGTGGGAGAAAGTCTTCACTTTTCTTCGCTTGTGTCGTTTGCTTATTGCGCCGTAACCATGGATAATCTTCATCGTTTATCGGGATGCTTGGGTCAGCCTTGACTTTGAAGGGGGAATTTCATGAAACTTTTCATACTCTTGAGACATGTCTGCCTTGCCCTCCACTCCCGTGATGTCCCTTTTCCTGAAAGAACTATGTGGCGCTTTGGCTCATTGTATGATGTATTCGCTTCCTTATCTTTTCTTTTCCTCGGTCCGGTAGACATGTCCTTCACATAGATAACCTGTGCCACATCATTGGCTAGGACGAACGGTTCGTCGGTGTACCCAAGATTTTTCAGATCCACTGTTGTCATTCCGTCTTCGTGGGTCTACCTGCACCCGCCTCCCGACAGATTGACCCACTTGCACTTAAACAAAGGGACCTTAAAATCTACTCCGTAGTCAAGTTCCCATATGTCTACTATGTAACCATAATATGTGTCATTTCCTTGTCGGTTGCTGCATCAAAGCGGACACCGCTGTTTTGGTTGGTGCTCTTTTCATCTTGGTCAATCGTGTAAAATGTATTCCCATTTATCTCGTATCCTTTCCAAATCATTACAATCGAAGATGGTCCCTGGACAACAAGTACAACTCATCACAAACAGTGCTGTCACCTCCGAGGCGTGTTTCCAACCAACTGCTGAAAGTCTGATGTGTTCACATGTAATCCAATCGTCGACCGCTCCGGGTGTTTGGGCGCAGACTGTTCTTGTGTTCATCGACATACGGGTCACCAAGGTAGAGTTCTCAGAAGCTGTAGTGTGCTTGAGACCAAGAATATCCGTCCTGCATATTATTGAGTCTCTTCCAAGCGTGCCTTTTCAAATAGTCTCCCCTCATACCGCGATTTAGGGAGACCTATCTTATTAAGGCCAGGAATGAAGTCAACACAAAACCCGATGACATCCTCTGTTTGATGGCCCATGGAGATGCTTCCTTCGGCCTAGCACGGTTATGAACATATTTCTTTAGGACTCCATGAACCTCTCAAAGGGGTACATATTGTGTAGAAATACGGGCCCCAGAATGACAATCTCGTCGACTAGATGAACTAGGGCGTGCGTCATGATATTGAAGAAGGATGGTGGGAACACCAGCTCGAAACCGACAAGACATTGCGCCACATCACTCCTTTGCGTTACTACGATTTCTGGATCGATCACCTTCGAGATATTGCATTGAGGAATGCACATAGCTTCACAATGGCTAATCGGACGTTTTCGGTAGAAGCCCCTCAATGCAACCGGAAGCAGTTGCGTCATAATCACGTGGCAGTCATGAGACTTTAGGTTCGGAACTTTTCTCTCGGCATATTTATTATTCCCTTTATATTCGACGAAGCCGGTCGGGACCTTCATCTTGAGCAGGCATTGAAAGAATATTTCTTTCTCTTATTTCGTAAGATCGTAGCTGGCGGGACCTTCATACTGCTTCGGAGGCATGCCCTCTTTTTCGTGCAAGCGTTGCAGGTCCTCTCGTGCCTCGTGTGTATCTTTTGTCTTCCCATACACGCCCAAGAAGCCTAGCAGGTTCACGCAAAGGTTCTTCGTCACGTGCATCACGTCGATCAAGAGCGGACCTCTAGGTCTTTCCAGAGGGTAGGTCCCAAAATATAGATTTCTTCTTCCACATGGGTGCGTGATTCTCGGCGTCATTCGAACAGCTAGTCCGCCGGGACCCTTTCCAAAGATTACGTGTAAATCATTGACGATAGCAAGTACGTGATCACCGATGCGCATGGCGGGCTTCTTCCGGTGATCTGCCTCGCTTTGAAATGCTTGCCTTTCTTTCGACATTGATGGTTGGTCGGAAGAAATCGGCGATGGCCTGTGTACACATTCTTCCTGCAGCTTCCCGGTATATACTATCGGTGTCAAGTAAACAGTGCGTGCATGCGTGGTATCCCTTGTTTGTCTGTCACGAAGGTTACCGAGAGCGGGCCAATCGTTGATGGTCACGAACAGCAACGCCTTTAGGTCAAATTCCTCCTTTTGTGCTCATCCCACGACGCATACACCGCTTTCCATTCCACAGCTGTAAAAGTTCCTCAACTAATGGCCTTAGGTACACATCAATGTCGTTGCCGGGTTGCTTAGGGCCTTGGATGAGAACGGCATCATAATGAACTTCCGCTTCATGCACATCCAAGGAGGAAGGTTATACATACATAGAGTCACGGGCCAGGTGCTGTGATTGCTGCTCTGCTCCCGAAAGGATTAATGCCATCCGCGCTTAAAGCAAACCATACGTTCCTTGGGTCCTTTGCAAACTCATCCCAGACTTTCTCTCGATTTTTCTCCATCATGCGACCCGTCGTGGGTGCTCTCAACTTCCGACTTTCTTACGGTCCTCACGTGCCATCGCATCAACTTGGCATGCTCTCCGTTTACGAACAGACATTTCAACCGTGGTATTATAGGAGCATACCACATCACCTTCGCAGAACCCTCTTCCGGGAGGCTCGCCACAACATCACCAGGGTCATCTCGTCGATCTTATATCGCAATGCACCGCATACCGGGCATGCGTTCAGATACTTGTAGGCACCACGGTAGAGGATGCAGTCATTAGGGCATGCATGTATCTTCTCCACCTCCAATCCTAGAGGGCATCGACCTTCTTTGCTGCGTATGTCTTGTCGGGCAATTCGTTATCCTTTGGAAGCTTCTTCTTCATTATTTTCAGTAGCTTCTCAAATCCTTTATCGAGCACAGCATTCTCTCGCCTTCCACCGCAGCAATTCGAGTCACGGTACCGAGCTTTGTGTTGCCATCTTCGCAATTGGGGTACAACCCTTTTTGTGATCCTCTAACATGCGATCGAACTTCAGCTTCTCCTTTTGACTTTCGCATTGTGTCCTTGCATCGACAATGACCGGCGGAGATCATCATCATGGGGCACATCGTCTGGTTCCTCTTGATCTTCAGCAGCTTAGCCCATTGCAGCACCATCGTGCACATCGTCTCGTGCATCTTGATGTTCAGAGCATCACCGTATTCAGGGGCACATAGTTGTCATCGTACTCTTCTTCCTCGCCGTCTTCCATCATAACCCCTATTTCTCCGTGCCTCGTCCAAACATTATAGTGTGGCATGAAACCCTTGTAAAGCGGTGGGTGTGAAGGAATTTCGGTCGAGTAAGACTTCAGTATTCCCACATATAGGGCATGGACAACACATAAAACCATTCTGCTTGTTTGCCTCAGCCACTTGAGAAAAGCATGCACGCCCTTAATATACTCGGAGGTGTGTCATCACCGTACATCCATTGCCGGTTCATCTGCGTGCATTATATATAATTAAGTGTGTCAAAAATCATTACAGAACATCATGAATAGATAAGTAAGTGACCAAATTAATAGAAGTTCATCATCACATAAAACCAAAGTACATACATAGTTCTCATCTAACAACATAAAGCTCTGCAGAGCATCTAAATTAATTAAACCATACATTGAAACTATGTAAAACATTTCAATGTGAAAACAAATACGATCATAATCGCAACCAAGGTAACAACTGATCCAACGGCATAATGATACCAAGCCTCGGTATGAATGGCATATTTTCTAATCTTTCTCATCTTCAAGCGCATTGCATCCATCTTGATCTTGTGATCATCGGCGACATCCGCAACATGCAACTCCAATATCATCTTCTCCTCCTCAAGTTTTTTATTTTTCCTTCAAGAAATTGTTTTCTTCTTCAACTAAATTTAACCTCTCGACAATAGGGTCGGTTGGAATTTCTGGTTCAACAACCTCCTAGATAAATAAAATCTATGTCACGTTGGTGGCATAATTTTCATAAACAATAAATGAACCAATAGTTATGAAAAGATAATATATACCACATCCGAATCATAGACAGGACAAGGGCCGACGGGGGCGGATACCAAAACCATCGCACTATATAAGATGCAATAATAAAAGTAAGAAAATAATACAAGTAAGAATATTTTTCCTTCCAGAAAGAAGATAAGAACAAGAGGCTCACCACGGTGGTGCTGGCGATGAGATCGGTGCGGGTGATCGATGGCGGTGAAGACGGGGACGGGGCGTGACGGACCGCTAAACCTAGACAAATATTGAGGAAAATGGAGGTTAGAGGTCGAGCTTGGAGAGGAGAAAGCTTAAGTAGTGTGGCTCGGGCATTCCATCGAACACCTTGTGTGCATAGGAGGTGAGCTAGAGCACCACCAAGCCACAAGCGTTAGAAATGTCACAAGCGTTAGAAATGTCAAACGCCACAAACTTTGACCAGGCTTGTTGAGAAAAAACATTTAATCTAGAATGACAAACATATATTATTAGATTCATCATATGACGTAGTTTCATATTCATATATCTGGTATTGTAGGTATAACTAGTTTTCTCTATAAAATTGATACGCACTACATTATAGAACGGCGGACGTGATGGTCAAGTTGTCCTCGTTGTGAATACCATGCTTTTGGAACCTGCCACAACCACTTCTCATCACACAATTGACTTCATGATAAGAATATATAGAAATGTCAACTTAGTTACCTAGCCTCCTTCGCCATTCAACAGCCTGCTTGATAGTGTTCCTCTCGTAATCTCACCTACCACTCGTCTCGTTCATCTTTAGAAAAATTCTAGATGCGATACTCCACATTCAAATTATCCCATTTCTTCTTCAATAGTGATTTGTATACTCCAAACCAATCATGGTTTCAAAGTCCTTTGCTACATCCTTGAAAGCCAAGGATGTAAGGGTGTGTTTGGTTGATTGCCAACACATACTTGTTGGTACACAATTTGGTCAAACCCGAGTGTTCGCCTCACTCCATGCGATGGCCATTCTTCAAATGAATAAGTGAAACTAATAGGAATACACCATGGTTCACAATTGGCTAGTCAAGAGTCAAGATTACTGGTGGTGGTGAAGAACTGATCTAGACAAGGAGCTAGGGCTCGAGGAGAAGGATATGGAGGCGTCGGGTGCTCACCTTGCCAAATGTTGATGGTGAGGACTTGCTACTATTGGTGAAGACCTACTCCCATTGGTGAAAATCTATTGTTGATGATGAAGTACTGAGCCAGACAAGGAGGAGCGCGCTGAGAGTGGCGTCGTCAACTAGGGATGAATAAAGCTAGACGAAGAGGAGGGCGGAAACCTCAGTGAAAGGAGGAAGTGAAGAGGGGTGGAAGTCCGATGATGAGCACCAAAGAGCGGAGCCATCGATGATGGAAGGGAACAGAGGGCTTGGGATCCAACGCAGTGTTTAGTGCTACTCCTATTGTTGGTAGCCAATGTAATGGGCCCTTATTACTTCACTCTGGTTGGATTGGGTAGTATCTTCCTTCTTCCATGATAAACTAGATGATATCATGCACGTTGTTGCAAGACTCGGTTGCAATTTTAATGAGATTTTGGTTATATGAAACAAATATTTAAATTAATAATATGTGAAATAAAACTAAAAAATACATATTATCTATTGTATTTGATTATTCTATAGTGAAAAATATTTACTTACTATAGTAAGTACCATAATATAATGAAAATCATTTGTCGTACATGTTATGGTGGGCCTTTGATGGTGTGACATTTGTGCTGACATGGCATGTGTGCATTATGAGATAAATAGAAGTAGTGAGAATCAATTAATAATGGAAAACTCATGCATGTTGAGGTGGGCCTTTGATGAGTTGGCATTTTTTATGAGGCGGCAATGTGCATGTTAAGATAAATAAGATACAAGATTTATGAGTGATGAGGGCTATATGGAGGGTGCACCCAATGACCCAAAAGACCCCCATGGGACACCTCTGTGGGTCCCACACGCTACTCATGTGAATCCCACACGGTAAGGCGGAATGACCCCTCCCTCTCGGGCGATGCGGGAAGTGGCACGGACCCCCCATGTTGTTTAGTCATCCGAGAAGTTTGATCTTGATTTTTTATGTAATTTTTGAGTTCTGGAAGTTTCTTGAAACCACAACAATACAAAAGGGAAACCTTCCTTGCATTTTATTAGTGTCGGTATAATTTTCAGCAATAATTATCATGGACCAAGGTATGCATAGATAATTCAGAGGGGTGCACACGAGACAAGGATTTACCCAGATTCAGACCCTTGAGATGCCCTACATCCCGCCTTTGTGGAAAGTACTGATGATTTCCTTTATGCGGGCTAGGATTTGTGTGATAGCACGTATATTGTGCAGCGTGTTGAGAGATACGGTGAGGAGATGTGTTAGAAGGCTTGAGGCGTATTGAGCATACTGATCGGAAGGCCCCTACCTCCTCTTATATAGATGGACAAGGGAAAAATGTTACGTGGGCACGATCGCTTTATATGGATCTACTAAATATACATGTCTTGTACCAAATTCACAAGTTAAAGACTACCTCTTCTAAAGGTCACCCCCACCTCCTCTTATGATGACAAGTGCCTTACTACATCAATGCATGTGTGACACTTGTTGTAACCTGAGTGTTTTATGTCTTTTTCGTTCATTTGCATTTTTGATACATTTCACTTCACGTGAGGTAACAAAGAAAAAAGTAAAGTAAAAAAACACGAAAACCTAAGAACAACCAAGAAAAATCCCCAAAACCACCCCCCTCCAAAAAAAAACAAAACGAACCGAAGACCCTCAAAACATGTGCGGAAAGCGCTCAGCGTGCGACATGTGGCGTGACTGGGCGCACCACACATATGCGCCTGGCCCGCTCCCCAGTGACCGCTCAAGGTCCCCGCAAAGGGATACCCTCCAGTCAGCCGCTCTTGTATTGTACTTCAAGTGGAGACGCCCCATATACATAGTGGGTTTGGAGTCACAAGCCTGGGCCACCTCGCGGTGGACTTTGAGTCACAAAGCTTACTACAATATGTTTTTTAGAGCATCTTCAATAGATGATGTACTAGCTATACCCGCGCGGCGGCACGCCGCGCCCCATCAATACATGGTGTTTATAGATGATGTTTTTGTTGTATATAATAATTTTTTAATTAAAGTAAGAATACTATGTGGATAAAGAAAATTCTCAAAATAGAAAGTAATGCTTAGAAGCAAACTGTAAAGAATACATTTATTGTCACCATGTATGATGCATCTTAGACAACATGATAACACAACACCATATTTATTCCTAACCTACACCATTCTACTTTCATTTTTGGCCTACATCATTCTAGTTAACATCACTGCACGATCGGTTCCTGTAATGAAGTAGTAGAGGGCATTAGCAATTTGTTCCATGCAAGATGGTTTGGCGCATGTGTATGTAGTGATTGGATCGTTCATCCGGAAAAAATGATTGCATAATTAGTATCTGCGTAGAGAGGATACTTGCAGAATGAAATTATTTCTGTCGCATATTTTTGCCAGAACTCTAGTCTCCCTCTTGAATTCATTTTGTTGGGCAGTTATTTGCTAACGGGCCATGTTGAATTGCCATTGTTTGGTGCATGCATTCTCCTGTGTTGAGAGTAGACTTTGCTTTGTGACCGCATGTGTATGGTAGTTGTGAGAGTACATGGCAATTGTGATCATCGTTAGTGATGATGTAGTGAGAAATTCCAAGGCTACCTGGGCAGTTTTTTATTTGGCTGCATCCAGAGTTTTAGTTAGCTAACCTGTGAATGTAGCTTTGTGTGAAAGTCGCCTAGTTGACGTTGCAGTGTGATGAAGCTAAATTCACAAATATGACTGGCAGATAAAGGAGTCTTTGAAGAACATGCACGTAAAAAAATGTAAGCTCTTTATAAAGGTAGTCTACTGCGGAAAATATTGGATACCGAAAATGACAACTTACACCAATATCCTGCGTCATCATGTTGACATAGTAAGTATTTTAACATGGCTTGAACATGGCAGTACGAACTTTACAATCTTCGTACAAATAAAATCTGGCCCAACATGCACAAAGAGACGGCTCAACAGACGGAATGTCCCAAATCCCATCCAAAATTGTTGTGCAAAACTGCCGGGCGCACCTACGATCGTACCCAGCCAGATCCCCCACTAACTGCATGTGTCAACACCGCATTGATCAGTTTTAGGCTGTAAATTTTCTTAAAAAAAACCCCACACACAAAATCCTAGTGAGAAATAGAGAACTTAATCATTGACATGCACGTATCTGCCACGACATGGATTAAATTGAATAACAAAAAGATTTAAAAATCTGAGGAAATAGCTGGAAACATGGAACAACATAAAACATAAAACTTAATGTGAATATGTTTCAAACATTCAAACATCCGAGAGTAGTGGCGAATTCACAATTAATATTCTCTGTCAAAGTTCAGAAGAGAATACCGGGCCAGATCTCTGCTGCTAAACCGCGACAGAACCGAGTAAAAATTTATAATCTTCAACACCTCAGATATAAAAATATGAAATACCATTATTCATTATCTGGTGTCTTGATGAAAATACATAATTTGAAATACAATGTCGGAAACATAACAGTGAAGAATCACCTTTTCAATTCTTCATAGAAGGGAACACATAACCAGATAATTGAAAATAAAATCATACTAACAATAAATCCTTATACACAATTGTTTACAATACTCCTTTTTATTTCAATTAAAACTGGTTGCTTTTTCACATTCATTCGTTATGCTTAACAAACATATTTCAACTGTATACATTTCAATGTGTCAATGATAATATCTTTTATATAAAAGGGAACAAGAATAAAGAATAAACTTATAAATATACAAAATTAGTAGCATAAGAATCTTATCTGGATTACATGACCTGTAGTTAACACAAGCGTAAGTCTGCAAATGAAAATCCAGCCAGGCAAATAAAATGAATTACTCCCTCCGTTCCTAAATATAAGTCTTTTTAGAGATTTCAAATGGACTACGGCATACGGATGTATATAGACATATTTTTTAGTGCAGATTCACTCATGTTGCTCCGTATGAAGTCATTTGCTGAAATCTTTAGAAAGACATATATTTAGGAACGGAGGGAGTAGCTGATAAAAATCAGGAGATGTAGTACCTAAAGGAGAAAGAGGAGGCGTCATACTCCATAAGACATGAACCCACAGAATAGGAAATATCACATGAATTGAAGGAAGGAGATGAACTTTCATTATACGTGCCTGGGAGGAAGATTAGCAGCATGGCGGCGTGCGAGAGGAACGTCGGCACATGGAGGCGCTTGTTCTGTCAGGTCGTGAGGGAGGCGCGCGGGTGTCCATGGGCAGCAAAGCATGTAGGTGGGGCCTGGAGATGGCAATGCGAAGTAGCTCCCCGGTGACGGTTTTTCTGGGTGGAGCAGCTTGAACTGCACAGCCGGCTCCGCCATGGTGGTGGTTGCCGGTCCTTCATCGTAGATACCCGACGGTGGCACAGGCGCCACCCCCGCTCAAACGGCGAGAGACAGGCTCGAGGAAGCCTTGATCGGCAGGGACCGTGATGCAAGTTTTCTCTCTGCAGAGCAGCGGCGGCCTCGGCTCGACGTGGCTCTTCAGTACATGCCCTGATGGCGGCGACAGAGCCCCGCTCTGCAGCCGCACCCTAGGAGATCACTGGTCCTTTTGCAGCCTACTGACTGTGCACCCATCGTCCTGTTGTCGATGTCCCCGCGACGGCTTCTAGTCTTTCCACGGCTCCCCTGCAGCAGTAGGGCATGCAATCAGAATGCAATACTTTTTTTGAACCATATTTTATAACAGGCCCCCGCGTCGCTCCCGCAGGGGCGACTCCGGCGGCGTAACCCTAGCCCGCCGCCGGCCCTCTCCCCCACCTCTCCTCTCCCTCGTCGCCACCGGAGGTGGCCGCCGGCTCGCCGATCGGCCGTCGGTGAAGGTGGCGGCGAGGATCTGGCCGCCCCGTTCTTCCTCGGGGGGCTTTGAATCCGTGGCGGCGGCCTCGGATGGTGGATCGACGCCGGGTCTGCGGTGACCGGTGCTCATTGGTGCTGGCCGTTCTTCCTCGGCCGCGGGAGCGGCGAGGCGGCGGCAGGTGGCGGCTGTGGTGCGGGCGTCTCGGCGGCGCCCGATCCAGATCTGAAGGCCTCCGTCTACTTCAACCAGGGCTGCCTCCGATGGTCCTGCTTTGGGTGGCCTTTGTAGCCGGAGTTGTACTTGTTTGGCGGCTGGAGGTGGGAGGTGGCTCCGGAGAAATCCGAGGCCAGCAGTGCTGGCCACGACGGTGGCGACACCCGAGGGCGTCGTACCCTTCTTGTAGGCGCCGTCCAGGTTGCATCCTTCCCCTCGTCCTTCCACCCAGCTCGTATGTCGGGCGAAAGCCAAAATCCTTGCCGGATCGAGCAACAGCGGCGCTCCGGGTGTCGTCACCCTCTTGGGGGTGTCGTTCGTGGTGAGCTTGGGGTGGATGTGATGCTTTGGTTGCTTGGCGGCGGTTGGTGGCGTGGTCGGAGTTCGTCTGGTGGCGGTGTGTTGGCACTCTGCCGCCTATGTGCTCAGCCTCGAAGTCCTTCTTCCACGGTGCTTGGTCTTCAGCAGCCCTGCCGGACTCGGCGGAGCGGTGCTTCATCTCACACATTGATGGCGGCGGTTATCGGTGGCATGGCGCTGTGGAGGCTTGGCGTCCGATGCGCGGGATGGACTCGCGCAAGAGGAGGTAGCTGTTTGGCGTCATGGTGATGTCGATGGCTGAGTGGCCAGAAAAAGGTAGATGCCTCAATATGATCTGAAGACGGACCTGTGGAAGATGGCGGCGACGACACACGAGTGCGCCCGACCGAATTGTGCCCCAAACCCGGTATGTGGCTCGGCTGGGGCTTCCGGCTCTTGATGTTAGGCTTAGGTGAATGGTCTGAGTGGCCCAGCTAGCACCCCTTCATCGTATGGATAAGAGTAGCGGCATATGTTGCCAAGATGATGGATTCAGGTATATTGTTGTAATACTTTGTAAGGTCCTCGAGAATAATCAATAAAGTGACCGTATGCATCTTCTAGATGCAGAGGCCAGGGTCATCCTTCTTTTCTAAAAAAAGTAGGGCACGCAATCGCACGTGAATCGTACGAAACAAACACGCACCCGAATGGACTAGGCCACAAGGACAACTAAGCTCAATTCATACCAGCCCACACGTGCACGCACGCATGAAGGGAAGCATATACAATCAGGTCAACCCATGTTCCTTGTCTCAAAATAATCAGGTCAACAGGACAGCATGGCCCACGCGCAATGAAAATTGCTAAGCCGACACACAGACGGGCAAACCACGTTACGAAAATTTGAAACTAAGACCTACAGTTACCAGGGAAATCTACACACCAGGAGCCCAAAAAAATACGCGTGGCCGTGCCCCATCTACCCTCAGGTCGCTGTCGACCAAGTGGTAAAACGTGAAAGCGTAAACGTTTGGAGATATAGTGGCTTGGGTATATTTTGGTGCTCTAAATCGGTGATGGTCCAAATTTGGAGCATCAAAAAATGCTTTTTACATCTCCAAAAAGTGCTCAACTCCAATAAATGGTCTAAAACGGAGATGTAAAAAACGAGCAACTCCAACTGATGGTCCAAAACGAAGATGTAAAACCAGTCAGCGGCTGCTGTTCAGCCACTGTATAGCCGCACATATTGCAAAAAAATTTCTAAAAACAACATAAAAAATTATACATGTCCACAATATTAAATTATTACACAGTTCTTCAAATCTACGAGATCAAATACAACACAAATACAACATAGTTTTGCACAATACAACATAGTTTTTCACAAACAAATAATGGCAGTTCTTCCATTTCCAATGCATGCAATCCACAGACCCGAGCATACCTGGAAACGCTCGAGCTTTGTTCATCTCCAAAAGCCTCTGAGTGTCCTGATCATTGGGTGCTCTCAAGTACTGTGGACCAAACACTTCTATCATAGTCATTGCAAATTGCTTGACATAGAAAATAGAAGTGCTCTCTGCCATTGCCAAGTTGTCATTAATGTAACCTGCCGAAACACCGTATGCCATCATGCACAAAGCGGCAGTGACCTTCTGTTCAATGCTATTGCCAATCAACCTGGCACAGTTCCTTCTCTGCTCAAAGGCTGGATTATGCTGCTTCACGAAATTGCAAATGTGGATGAACAGGTGGTGATCGGAAGTAGTTGCGCATCAATCCGTTCTCTCCGATGAACGCCTGACCATAGACGGAACCACCGTGCTTCGGCTTCTTCCCCTTGTGCATGGGCACTAGCATAGCAATGTCCTCTTCTTCATGCAAATAAAATTCCTCGTCCGACGATGAATTGTCCACGAATGAGGAGTTAACTGAGCTCATCTACAATGCAGATAACCACCGTCAAACATACTATCCAATCCCAATTGAAATCATCAACTTTTGTCGTTTTTTTACCTTGTGCGCGGGCTGGAAGAAGATGGGCGCCGGTTGGATTGGTCGTTGCTGCGGATGGCGGCGCAGAGGAGAAGGGAGCTCGGCGGACAACGGAGAGGAGCTATACGGGCTGTCAGACCGCCGGAGTCGGCGAATAAAGTTGTGGCTGCTTCCTAAAAAAGCGGCGCCGGGGCGGCTGCGACACGCGCGGGGAAGGCCACACGGGCTAGGGCGGCGGTAGTGGTGGCGAAGGTGATTTGGGTAGTGCCGGCGGCGATTTCCGGCGGCTGGTGCTCAGGCGGGCGAGCGCACGCGAGCGGGAAGACAAATGAACTAGCGGTTGGTCGTTTCGCGGGCAACCACGGTTTTACATCACTTGTATCTCGTGATGTAAATTTGCATCACGAAGTTTTTAATTTTACATAGCTGGGAGATGGTGATGTAATTTTTTTTACATATGGACCGTCTGTTGGAGCAGCGTTTTCTGCTGTCGAAGATCCAAAAGTTAGGCATTTTTACATATGAACCGTCTATTAGAGATGCTCAATCTCGTGTAAGCTCAAATTAAGTATGCAAGGTGAATGTGACGCCCGGATAATTAGCTATAGTAATCCCACCTTAATGATGCCTCCTCACCACGGTTACACTTGCTAATTTCGCGCTAGTTTGAAATCGATTCGAATTCAAATTCAAAATCTAGCAAACAATAAAAGTTTTCAAATATTAAAACTAAAATGTTCGGAGTGAGCCAAATAATGCATACTAGTAATGGTGGAGAAACCACATTGTTATAAAAGGTTTAAATGCACTTAGGTATTTAAAACAGTAGTTGAAACCTTTAAATAAATACATTTAGGATTATATTAAATATTAAACTACTTTGTTTTGGGTTAATAGTTACTGTGGCAGTAGTATAATTATAAATGCAAGTTTAGGTACTAGTGGTAATTTTTATAAAACAAAAACTAAAAGGAAACAAAAAAATAGAAAAGAATAATAACTAAAAAGAAAAAAAGAGAAGAAACAAACCGCCTTGGCCCGTTGGGCCACAACCCAGCTGGCCTAGCCGGCCCCTCCACTCCATTCCTAACCCCCCTGGAGACCGAACCCTAACCCGTAACCCCCCCACTCACCCACTCCCCCCTCTCGCTCTCTCCTTCCTCTATCGATCTGGATCGGGATCGACCCTGATCCCGTCGCCCCGGACGCCCTGCGCCCGTCCTTCGCCGTCCATCGTCACCCGAGGTCCCCGTTGGCGCCGCCTCCTCGCCCTCTCCCTCAACGACCACCTCATCGCCGAGCCCGTCGTCGGACCGCCTCCCCGTCTCCATCGATCGTCCCCGTCCTCCTCCCCACGGGTCGCCCCCGAGCCTCGACGCCCATGTGCCCCTGCAAACGCCGGTGAGGCCCTCGGCCTCCGCCTTCCCTCTCTCCTTCCTTTCATCCGTGGTCACCGCGCTCGTCCACCTCGCACCCGTGCAGTCCGCTCGCCTCCGCCCCGTCTCTGCCTTGCGGTCGAGCACGCCCCGCCCGTACCCCATGCGCTCCAGGTCCGTCCGTGCTCGCACACCCCCTGCTCGCCGACCGCGTCGGCCAGCCCTGCGTGCAACCACTGCTGTCGTACGCTGCTCCGCCGTTGGCCCCACTACTGCGTCGCACCCTCCGCCCTCGCTCCGCCCACGCCCCGCTGGCTCCTCGAGCTGCGGCCGTGCCGCTCACCGTCCCGCCGTTTGCCGGCGCCGCAATACGCATCGCAGCCCTGGGCGCGTCTGATGTCTACTACACAACCTTCTTCTTGTAGACGTTGTTGGGCCTGCAAGTGCACAGGTTTGTCAATCCGTAGGAGGCGTAGGATGAAGATGGTCTCTCTCAAGCAACCCTGCAACCAAATAACAAAGAGTCTCTTGTGTCCCCAACACACCCAATACAATGGTAAATTGTATAGGTGCACTAGTTCGGCGAAGAGATGGTGATACAAGTGCAATATGGATGGTAGATATAAGTATTTGTAATCTGAAAATATAAAAACAGCAAGGTAACTAATGATAAAAGTGAGCGTAAACGGTATTGCAATGATAGGAAACAAGGCCTAGGGTTCATACTTTCACTAGTGCAAGTTATCTCAACAATAATAACATAATTGGATCACATAACTATCCCTCAACATGCAACAAAGAGTCACTCCAAAGTCACTAATAGCGGAAACAAACGAAGAGATTATGGTAGGGTACGAAACCACCTCAAAGTTATTCTTTCCAATCAATCTGTTGGGATATTCCTATAAGTGTCACAAACTGCCCTAGAGTTCGTACTAGAATAACACCTTAAGATACAAATCAACCAAAACCCTAATGTCACCTAGATACTCCAATGTCACCTCAAGTATCCGTGGGTATGATTATACGATATGCATCACACAATCTCAGATTCATCTATTCAACCAACACATAGAACCTCAAAGAGTGCCCCAAAGTTTCTACCGGAGAATCACGACGAAAACGTGTGCCAACCCCTATGCATAGGTTCATGGGCGGAACCCGCAAATTGATCACCAAAACATACATCAAGTGAATCACGTGATATCCCATTGTCACCACAGATACGCACGGCAAGACATACATCAAGTGTTCTCAAATCTTTAAAGACTCAATCCGATAAGATTACTTCAAGGGAAAACTCAATTCATTACAAGAGAGTAGAGGGGAGAAGAAACATAAGATCCAACAACAATAGCAAAGCTCATGATACATCAAGATCGTGCCAAATCAAGAACACGAGAGAGAGAGAGAGAGAGAGAGAGAGAGAGAGAGAGAGAGAGAGAGATCAAACACATAGCTACTAGTACATACCTCAGCCCCGAGGGTGAACTACTCCCTCCTCGTCATGGAGAGCACCGGATGATGAAGATGGCCACAGTGAGGTTCCCCTCTCGGCAGGTGCCTAACAGGCCCGATTGGTTTTGGTGGCTCGGAGGTTTTGCAGCGGCGAACTCCAGATATAATCTCTGCTCGGAAGTTTTAGGGTGCGTGGAGTTATATAGGCGGAAGAAGCACGTCAGGGGAGCCACGAGGGCCCCACGAGGCAGGGGGCGCGCACTAGGGGGGTGGGCGCACCCCCCACCCTCGTGGCTTCCTCGTTCCTTCCTTGACGTGGGGTCCAAGTCCATCGGGTGGCATTCGTTCCAAAAATAAATTCTCCAGTTGATTTCGTTCCGTTTTGACTCCGTTTGATATTCCTTTTCTTCGAAATACTAAAATAGGCAAAAAAAACAACAAATCTAGGCTGGGCCTCTGGTTAATAGGTTAGTCCCAAAAGTAATATAAAAGTGGAAAATAAAGCCCAATATTGCCCAAAACAGTAGATAACATAGCATGGAGCAATCAAAACGTGTGCTAACCCCTATGCAAGGTTCATGTGCGAAACCGATTTGAATTCAAATTCAAAATCAAGCAAACAATAAAAAATTTCAAATATCAAAACAAAAATGCTCGGTGGATGCCAAATATTGCATAGGTAATTATGGTGAAGTAAACACATTTTTAGAAAATTCCTAAATACTTTAAAATGAAATAAAACAGAAAAGAGAATAAATAAAAAGAAAAAGTGAAAATAAAACAAAAGGAAACGAACCCCCCCCTCTCTTGGAGCAGACGGCCCAGCTAACCCAACCGACCGGCCCGGCCCGCCTCCCCCTGCCGCCTCCCTTCCCTGTTCCTCCGACCTGGTCGAACAAGGCGGCGTCCCCTCACAGACCCTCTCGTCGGCGACGAGGCGAGGATAAGGCCGCCACGCCCCGCCTCCTCGATCCCGCCTCCCACTCGCCCCCACTCTCGCCTCGGTTCCTGCGCCTCTCTGTCACGCCCAATATGCGACCCTATCCAAAAGGAACTCGACGGTCCCACCAAGGATAGACCCGCATATTGAAACGCTTTTGCAAGGTGGATATCATTACATCAACATTACATAATACATGGGGATACATCCAATACATACAATGTCACATGAATACAACAACATCATATACAAGATCAACATCCGACTACGGATGAAACATAAATAGAAACTCCAACAATATCCACCCTGCTAGCCCAGGCTGCCGACCTGGAACCTATCCCCTGATCGAAGAAGAAGAAGAAGAACTCCAACACAAGCAAACATCGCTCTCGCGTCATGATCATCACAAACCTGTACCTGCAACTGGTGGTGTAGCAATCTGTGAGCCACGAGGACTCAGCAATCCCATTACCATGGGTATCAAGACTAGCAAAGCTCAAATGGGAAAGGAAGGGATAAAGTGGTGAGGTTGCAGCAGCGACTAAGCATATATGGTGGCTAACCAACGCAAATGAGAGCGAGAAGAGAAACAAAGGAACGGTCGTCAACTAGTAATGATCAAGAAGTGATCCTGAACTCCTACTTACGTCAGACATAACCCAGAAACCGTGTTCTCCTTTCGATCAACCCCGAAAAGAGACACTCACGGTTACACACACGGCTGGTGTATTTTAAATGAGATCCACTTCGGGTTTTCTACAACCGGACATTAACAAATTCCCATCTGCCACATAACCGCGGGCACGACTTTCGAAAGTTTATACCCTGCAGGGGTGTCCCAACTTAGCCCATGATAAGCTCTCGCGATCAACGAAGGATATTCCTTCTCCCCAGGAAGACCCGATCAGTCTCGGAATCCCGGCTACAAGACATTTCACAGCAATAAAACAAGACCAGTAAGACCTCCCGGCGTGCCGACACCCTGGTAGTAGCCGCGCGTATCTCGTCCCAGGCCACGACCGGATGAGCAGTACGTACGGCAACCGACGATACCCCAAGTTGCCTCGGGGCGGCACCGCAAGTGGCTCTAGTTTGGACCAACACTTAGACAAGCATTGGCCCGGGGGGGGGGGGCTAAAATAAAGATGACCCTTGAGAGAGCAACTCCCAAGGGAAAAGTAGGTGGTGGTGAGGCAAATGGTAAAACCAATGTTGGGCCTTGCTGGAAAAGTCTTATTCAAAGCAAACTGTCAAGGGGGTCCCATAAATCACCCGACCGCGTTAGGGACGCAAAATCCGGGAACATAATACCGATATGACGGAAAACTAGGGCGGCAAGAGTGGAACAAAACACCAGGCATAAGGCCGAGCCTTCCACCCTTTACCAAGTATATAGATGCATTAATTAAATAAGATATATTGTGATATCCTAACAAGTAAACATGTTCCAACAAAGAACAACATCTCCATGTTCCAACAAGGAACAAACTTCATCTTCACCTGCAACTAACAACGCTATAAGAGGGGCTGAGCAAAGCGGTAACATAGCCAAACAACGGTTTGCTAGGAAGGGTGCAAAAGGTTAGAGGCTGACATGGCAATTTAGGATGGCTTGATAAACAGGTAATAGGTAGCGCAGCATAGCGAAAGAACGAAGCAACTAGCATAGCAATGATAGTAGTGAGATCCAGGGTAGCGGTCATCTTGCCTGAAATCCTGCAAGGAAGAAGAATGAGTCCATGAAGAAGACGAACGGATGAAGCCGAACCAAGCGTAGACGAACGAATCCTCACGATCGCAACGAAACAGGAACTAACAAGAAGAAGCACACAACATGGTAAACACACCACACATGAACAAGACATGATGCACAACAAGCATGGTGCATGACAAAGCTACATGAAGCTACTCATGGCAAGAGATGATGCAAACAAGAGCACCACATCAAAGCAAGTTTAAATGAGGCCGGAAACAACCTATAACAATTCCGGTAAGTCCTCATATGCAAATTTCGAAATTGGTCCAGATCTGAATAACTTTATGTTCAAGTTGTTAAACAGCAATTTAAGATGCACCACGATGATCTACACGAAATTCTAGTCAAGTTACATATAAAGTTCATTAGATTCAGAGCTACGGTCTAGAAGATATGAGCAAAAACAAGATAAGCATGGCATTGATGCAAAATGCATACAAACATCAAGCAAAACACCTCAAAACAAGGATGCAACATGATAATATGAAACTACATGCAAAATCAAGCAAGTTTCATGTAGAGCACACTCAAATCGAGCAACGGTTCAACACATACACCCTATACAAGTTTAAAGGACAAGCTGTCCAAAACAGCAACTAGGCATATTGCAAGCATCAAAACACTATGCTACAGCATCTCAACATGAAAACAAAAGTCATGGGCATGATGTACAGGTAAAGCATGACAAAACATGAACACTGAGCTACCTCCAGAAATGACTAGAACATGCTCAAAAACACATGACAAGATTGCAAATAATAACAGTTTCAGGCATTGGCAGAAATAACATCAGGTTGCAATGTTTAGAGCTATCAAACAACATGTTACAGGAACTTATCATGGAAAACAAAGGCATGGCATGAATCTACTAATAGCATAGAACAAAAAGTCCTTTAGTGACCATAAGCCAAAAAGGATCAGAAAATATAGTAACACCCATGTCAATATCGAAAGTTTCGTTAACAGATTCAGCAACATGGCATGTCAAAAACTGATAACAAGTAGGCATGTTTACAAGCTCAATGCACTCACTACAGAGCCTTATATGAAAAACTAAGCATACATACATCAATAAGACATGGCATAGAAGACATACATGGCAAGAACAAGAACATAGCATATACGGATCAACCACAACAAGCTTGGCAAAATTGAATAACATGTAAACAATCTGCCAGGAAACATTTGATAGCAAAAGTAGAGCTCGATTGACTCAAGCTATACTACTCCATAATTGCAAACAAGGGCATGGATGGATAGAGCAAGACATGTTTAACAAAACATCCTTACTGAAGTATCTCAAAATATGCATGGATCTCTTGGTAGCATCAAGTTAACATGGCATCAAAATATCAGCAAAACAGGGCTGAAATCAGCAACATCAGGACACCTAGTTTGCATGCTTGTGCTAGTCACCACATAGATCACAAAAATACATAGCAAGCACCACTGTAAAGAATACATGGCATATTACAAAACACATGTAGGACTCAAATCCATAGGATGCACACATCAATCATGGCAAAAATGACAAAAGTGCATGTTCTGATAAAAATCAGAAACTAACATCACATAGCACTCTTACAACAGCATTTCGGGCTTCAAGATGAGCTCAAATGAAAATGATACAATGAGATGAAATGATCTACTCTTCGAGACGAACATTTTGACATATTACACGCGCAAAACGGAGCTACGATGACAGAGATATGATGCAATGAAAATGCAATAAAATATCTGCAGGCACGGGGACTTAGCCAAAAATCACCTCGGGGAAAACGGGATGGAGGAGACCCGGGACGGAGAGGTCCGGGGACGGGGCTGGCGCGTTTGGATCACGGGACGGGTGGATCTCATCCACCCGCCCGGATCTGACCGGAGACGGATTCCGGCGGGGCGGCGGCGGCGCCGGCCGGCGGAGGAAAGGGGCCGCCGACGAGGGGAGGTCGGACGAGGCGGCGGGCGCTGGGCGGCGCTGCTGGCGGGAGGCGCCGGGCGGCGTCCGCGAGAGGAGGCGGCGAGCAGGGCGGCCGAGGCCGACGAGGCCGGATCGGCGAGGCCATGGCGGCGAAAGCTTTGCAGCGGCCGGCGGCGACAATGAGCGGCGGGATCCGCGGAGGCGGCGACCAGCGCTGGCGGCGAGGCACGCCGGCGAGGGCGGCGGCGCGCGGAGCCGAGGCGGAATGCGGCGGCGGCGAAGCGCGGGCGCTGACGGCGGCGGCAGCGGCGGCTGCCCCGGTGGGCAGCAGGTGGGCAGAAGGGCCCGGCGGCGAAGCGCGCGGTTGGGCCACGTGGCAGCCCCGTTGGCGCGGCGGCGGCGGAGACGCGTCCGGCCGGGGACGGACATGTCCGGCGCGGCGCGGGGACGGTTTTAGGGTTTCGGGATGGATTTGGACTGCGATTTCGGGGAGGAAGACATATTTATAGGTAGAGGGAGCTAGGAGAGTCCAAATGAGGTGCGGTTTTCGGCCACGCGATCGTGATCGAACGACCGAGAGCATGGAGAGGAGTTTGGTGGGTTTTGGGCCACTTAGAAAGGGGAGTTGGGCTGCAACAAAAGAGGCTTTTACGGTTACCCGGTTAACCGTTGGAGTACCAAACGACCTCCAAATGATCTGAAACTTGACAGGCGGTCTACCGGTGCTATACCAAGGACGCTTGACAAACCTCGGTCCATTCCGAGACCGTTTAATACCCGCACACGAATAGAGGTAAAAGGGGGCGCCGGGAGACATAGGAGTGCCGGATTGCAAAACGGACAACGGGGAAAATGCTCGGATGCATGAGACGAACACGTATGCAAAAAGAAATGCACATGATGACATGATATGAAATGCGAATGATGACGTGGCAAAGTGCAACACGCAAGCACATGACATGGCAACGACGGCGAATAACTGGCGGACACCTGGCGCATCGAATCCGGGGCGTTACAACACTCCTCCACTAACAAGAGATCTCGTCCCGAGATCTTAGGACCGAGACGGAAGGGAAAAAGGTTGAGGTGAAACAAAAACTCAAGAGAAGAAGCAAAGAATCGAGGGCACTCGATAAGAAGAGAGGAACGACGAGAATGACGAGAATCAAAGGCTCACGGAATCAGATAGACTCTGAAAGCACTCGTTCTAACCGGAGTGGTTAGAATGAGAAAAGAAACGAATAAGACTGAAAGGATTCAGGCAACACACCGGTTGAACAAGGAAAGAATAGAACATGAGCTTCAGAAGATGGAATGATACTTGATGAAGACATGACACAAAATCTCTGGAAAGAATTGAAAGAGTCGAATGAAAAGGACGGAGAATAAAATGACAACTTGTGCCACGAATGGAATTGAAAGCAACCTTAGAAGGAAGGCTATAACGAGTTGTTGAGAAAATCAACAACGAAAAGAATAAGCTTGTTATGGACTTATGGATAACATCTCAAAATCATAAGGTGATAACCGGCCACAAAGGGAAATAATTGGATAGCTGAGAGGAACAAAGAAATGCAAAACTCCACTTCAAAAGAATATGGAGATTTAATTGCACTTCGAGAAGCAAGAAGGAAAAATACTTGAGCTCCACCAACAAAATCTTGATGAACTCTTGAAGAATGAATTAAATCATAAAGAACCACCATGAAAACTCCGGTAACGAAAAGGATGATGAGATAGAATGAAGGAAGAAAGAGTAAGATGAGCCTTGCGATGATTTAGATGGAGGTTCCGACGAAATGGCCGAGAAAATTGGAACTCCGGAAAAGAAAAGATGAAAATACTTGAAACTAGAATTTATTCATTACGAACAAACTCCGAAGGAAGGGATTAAACACTTGGATGAAATAAGAATAAGATTTATTGTATGCTTATCCTTCATCAAATTAAATTGATGACCAACAACGGATTTTGCATCTTACTTATTCTTCTTGAAAAAAAAGGATTGAGAAGGGATAGCACAAAACTTGAGAAAGTCTTCTTGAACCACCGGTAGGATTGGAAAGAACGAATGAATTAAAATGATAATCAAAGAAAAAGAATCTTGAACGAACCACCGTGAAAATGAAAATGACTGATGAAAAAGAAATAATCGCCGGGAAGAATTAGAAGAACCAATAAGCTAGAGGGGATTTAGATGCAAAAGAACAAAGAGACCATGAGCTGATTAAGGAACACTTGAACGAAGCACCGGAAAAAATATTGAGATGAATGAAGCTGAAAACTTGGAACGAAGAAATATTCCGAAAAGATGACCTCCGGATGATCGAGACGGAAAACAACTCCTGAAATACTCCGGATGGATGAAAAGAATTTGCACGATTGAAAACAATTCGGGAGGATAACGTCGAGCTAGCGCCGTGAATCTCCGGTAGAACGGACAAGATTTAAGAGAAACTCTTCCTCGATCTTCAAATGATGACGAGAAACACCATCAAAATAACTGAGGTACTCCGGTAGAATGAAAAACAAAGAGGTTGAGCCAACAATGAAATGATTTTAAATCGATCTTGGAAAAACATCTGACTGATGAAATTCATAATTACGTCAGACTTGAAAAGAATTGGGAATAGCTCCGGGGAAATTAAGAAGAGTCAGGTAAGATCCTGGGAAAAGACCTGTGGGTTAGGGCCCACTGAAAAGATAATACCGTCGGAAAGGATTGTTGAAGAGATAGATGATGCACCGGAACAATTGAAATATTAGAATGAGGTGATAACCTCGAATTAATTCAAACATAGACGAATCTCCTGAGATGTCTTCATCACTCCGGAAGGCTAAACTGGCAAGAGGAGAACAAGCAGGAAAAACACTTCGAGGAAAAGGATATGATCAACCTCAAAACTTGAATTGAGTCCACCGGAGAAGAAAAGAGATGAAGAACGTCGTACAAAACGAGAATTTACCGGTTGAGATAATTGAGGGAAGACTGAAGAGGCTCCGCACAAATGAAATCGATGGTCGGAAGAAACTCGAACTGCGGGAATAATAGGGTGGGAGGGCGGGAAAAACAAAGGCAACTTGGAAGGGGAAACCGACGAATATCTTGAAGAGGGAACACCGGTTGAAATCATTGAGGAAAGAAAGCAAAGACTTCGCACGAGTAGGATGGATACTCGATTACGGACTCCGGTTCCGAGACGAAGAAGGGAGGGCGGGTGGGAAAAACAAGGACAACTGAGGATTGGACTTGGCAAAGATGAAGAGACTCGAGTCGGCTTGACGAGAAATGCACCGGATGAAAAGAGGTGAGGAACAACGATCGGAAAACCAACTGCGTGAACCTAAAGAAAAATTTGAAGGGGAAGAGAAGTAATTCAAAACACCTACGTCAAGATTCCTGACCAGAGCGACGAAGGGGCAGAGGAGTAAAAAGAATTCCTACTCTCCGATATAACTAGACTCAGAAAACAGTTTTCTTCTAGACTCAACAACGGCCAAACTACACGATCAATCAAGGGGGCTCCTAGGGTCGGTCGAGGCTCTAATACCAACTTGTCACGCCCAATATGCGACCCTATCCAAAAGGAACTCGACGGTCCCACCAAGGATAGACCCGCATATTGAAACGCTTTTGCAAGGTGGATATCATTACATCAACATTACATAATACATGGGGATACATCCAATACATACAATGTCACATGAATACAACAACATCATATACAAGATCAACATCCGACTACGGATGAAACATAAACAGAAACTCCAACAATATCCACCCTGCTAGCCCAGGCTGCCGACCTGGAACCTATCCCCTGATCGAAGAAGAAGAAGAAGAACTCCAACACAAGCAAACATCGCTCTCGCGTCATGATCATCACAAACCTGTACCTGCAACTGGTGGTGTAGCAATCTGTGAGCCACGAGGACTCAGCAATCCCATTACCATGGGTATCAAGACTAGCAAAGCTCAAATGGGAAAGGAAGGGATAAAGTGGTGAGGTTGCAGCAGCGACTAAGCATATATGGTGGCTAACCAACGCAAATGAGAGCGAGAAGAGAAACAAAGGAACGGTCGTCAACTAGTAATGATCAAGAAGTGATCCTGAACTCCTACTTACGTCATACATAACCCAGAAACCGTGTTCTCCTTTCGATCAACCCCGAAAAGAGACACTCACGGTTACGCACACGGTTGGTGTATTTTAAATGAGATCCACTTCGGGTTTTCTACAACCGGACATTAACAAATTCCCATCTGCCACATAACCGCGGGCACGGCTTTCGAAAGTTTATACCCTGCAGGGGTGTCCCAACTTAGCCCATGATAAGCTCTCGCGATCAACGAAGGATATTCCTTCTCCCGGAAGACCCGATCAGTCTCGAATCCGGCTACAAGACATTTCACAGCAATAAAACAAGACCAGCAAGACCTCCCGCGTGCCGACACCACAGTAGTAGCAGCAGTATCTCGTCCCAGTGCCACGACCGGATGAGCGATACGTCGGGCAACCGACGATACCCCAAGTTGCCTCGGGCGGCACCGCAAGTGGCTCTAGTTTGGACCAACACTTAGACAAGCATTGGCCCGGGGGCTAAATAAAGATGACCCTTGAGAGAGCGACTCCCAAGGGAAAAGTAGGTGGTGGTGAGGCAAATGGTAAAACCAATGTTGGGCCTTGCTGAAAAGTCTTATTCAAAGCGAACTGTCAAGGGGTCCCATAAATCACCCGACCGCGTTAGGGACGCAAAATCCGGGAACATAATACCGATATGACGGAAACTAGGGCGGCAAGAGGGAACAAAACACCAGGCATAAGGCCGAGCCTTCCACCCTTTACCAAGTATATAGATGCATTAATTAAATAAGATATATTGTGATATCCTAACAAGTAAACATGTTCCAACAAAGAACAACATCTCCATGTTCCAACAAGGAACAAACTTCATCTTCACCTGCAACTAACAACGCTATAAGAGGGGCTGAGCAAAGCGGTAACATAGCCAAACAACGGTTTGCTAGGAAGGGTGCAAAAGGTTAGAGGCTGACATGGCAATTTAGGATGGCTTGATAAACATGTAATAGGTAGCGCAGCATAGCGAAAGAACGAAGCAACTAGCATAGCAATGATAGTAGTGAGATCCAGGGTAGCGGTCATCTTGCCTGAAATCCCGCTAGGAAGAAGAACGAGTCCATGAAGAAGACGAACGGATGAAGCGAACCAAGCGTGAGCGAACGAATCCTCACGATCGCAACGAAACAGGAACTAACAAGAAGAAGCACACAACATGGTAAACACACCACACATGAACAAGACATGATGCACAACAAGCATGGTGCATGACAAAGCTACATGAAGCTACTCATGGCAAGAGATGATGCAAACAAGAGCACCAAATCAAAGCAAGTTTAAATGAGGCCGGAAACAACCTATAACAATTCCGGTAAGTCCTCATATGCAAATTTCGAAATTGGTACAGATCTGAATAACTTTATGTTCAAGTTGTTAAACAGCAATTTAAGATGCACCACGATGATCTACACGAAATTCTAGTCAAGTTACATATAAAGTTCATTAGATTCAGAGCTACGGTCTAGAAGATATGAGCAAAAACAAGATAAGCATGGCATTGATGCAAAATGCATACAAACATCAAGCAAAACACCTCAAAACAAGGATGCAACATGATAATATGAAACTACATGAAAAATCAAGCAAGTTTCATGTAGAGCACACTCAAATCGGAGCAACGGTTCAACACATACACCCTATACAAGTTTAAAGGACAAGCTGTCCAAAACAGCAACTAGGCATATTGCAAGCATCAAAACACTATGCTACAGCATCTCAACATGAAAACAAAAGTCATGGGCATGATGTACAGGTAAAGCATGACAAAACATGAACACTGAGCTACCTCCAGAAATGACTAGAACATGCTCAAAAACACATGACAAGATTGCAAATAATAACAGTTTCAGGCATTGGCAGAAATAACATCAGGTTGCAATGTTTAGAGCTATCAAACAACATGTTACAGGAACTTATCATGGAAAACAAAGGCATGGCATGAATCTACTAATAGCATAGAACAAAAAGTCCTTTAGTGACCATAAGCCAAAAAGGATCAGAAAATATAGTAACACCCATGTCAATATCGAAAGTTTCGTTAACAGATTCAGCAACATGGCATGTCAAAAACTGATAACAAGTAGGCATGTTTACAAGCTCAATGCACTCACTACAGAGCCTTATATGAAAAACTAAGCATACATACATCAATAAGACATGGCATAGAAGACATACATGGCAAGAACAAGAACATAGCATATACGGATCAACCACAACAAGCTTGGCAAAATTGAATAACATGTAAACAATCTGCCAGGAAACATTTGATAGCAAAAGTAGAGCTCGATTGACTCAAGCTATACTACTCCATAATTGCAAACAAGGGCATGGATGGATAGAGCAAGACATGTTTAACAAAACATCCTTACTGAAGTATCTCAAAATATGCATGGATCTCTTGGTAGCATCAAGTTAACATGGCATCAAAATATCAGCAAAACAGGGCTGAAATCAGCAACATCAGGACACCTAGTTTGCATGCTTGTGCTAGTCACCACATAGATCACAAAAATACATAGCAAGCACCACTGTAAAGAATACATGGCATATTACAAAACACATGTAGGACTCAAATCCATAGGATGCACACATCAATCATGGCAAAAATGACAAAAGTGCATGTTCTGATAAAAATCAGAAACTAACATCACATAGCACTCTTACAACAGCATTTCGGGCTTCAAGATGAGCTCAAATGAAAATGATGCAATGAGATGAAATGATCTACTCTTCGAGACGAACATTTTGACATATTACACGCGCAAAACGGAGCTATGATGACAGAGATATGATGCAATGAAAATGCAATAAAATATCTGCAGGCACGGGGACTTAGCCAAAAATCACCTCGGGGAAAACGGGATGGAGGAGACCCGGGACGGAGAGGTCCGGGGACGGGGCTGGCGCGTTTGGATCACGGGACGGGTGGATCTCATCCACCCGCCCGGATCTGACCGGAGACGGATTCCGGCGCGGCGGCGGCGCCGCGCCGCCGTTGAGGTAAGGGGCCGCCGACGAGGGAGGTCGGCGCGAGGCGAAGGGGCTTCGCCGGCGGGAGGCGCCGGGCGGCGTCCGCGAGAGGAGGCGGCGAGCAGGGCGGCCGGAGGCCGACGAGGCCGGATCGGGCGAGGCCATGGCGGCGGGAGCCGGCAAGCGGCCGGCGCGGCAATGGCGGGCGGGGATCCGGCGAGGCGGCGACCAAGCGCTGGCGGCGAGGCACGCCGGGCGAGGGCGGCGCCGCGGCGAGCCGAGGCGAATGCGGCGGCGGCGAGCGCGGCGCGCGACGGGCGCGGCGCGTCTTGCCGGGCCGGGCGGGCAGCAGGTGGGCAGCAGGGCCCGGCGGCGGCGGCGGCGGCATGGCCACGTGGCAGCCCGGTTGCCAGCGGCGGCGGAGGCACGCGTCCGGCCGGGACGGATATGTCCGGGCGCGCGCTGGGACGGTTTTAGGGTTTCGGATGGATTTGGACTGCGATTTCGGGAGGAAGACATATTTATAGGTAGAGGGAGCTAGGAGAGTCCAAATAAGGTGCGGTTTTCGGACACGCGATCGTGATCGAACGATCGAGAGCATGGAGAGGAGTTTGGTGGGTTTTGGGCCACTTAGAAAGGGAGTTGGGCTGCAACAAAGAGGCTTTTACGGTTACCGGTTAACCGTTGAGTACCAAACGACCTCCAAATGATCCGAAACTTGACAGCGGTCTACGGTGCTATACCAAGGCCGCTTGACAAACCTCGGTCCATTCGAGACCGTTTAATACCCGCACACGAAAAGAGGTAAAAGGGGGCGTCGGGAGACATAGGAGTGCCGGATTGCAAAACGGACAACGGGGAAAATGCTCGGATGCATGAGACGAACACGTATGCAAAAAGAAATGCACATGATGACATGATATGAAATGCGAATGATGACGTGGCAAAGTGCAACACGCAAGCACATGACATGGCAACGACGGCGAATAACTGGCGGACACCTGGCGCATCGAATCCGGGGCGTTACACTCTCCCACTCCCCTCCAGATCCACCTCGCCCTCTCCTTCCCCTCCGCATCCGAGCGCCACCGCCGCCATGGCTCTGGCCTAGCCACGGCCACCGTGCCCACCTCGCCGCCCATGGTGTCTCCAAGGGCCGTCGTCGTCCGCTGCTTCAATTGGTGCAACCCGTTGGAGACCGGAGCCACCGCAACGCCCCCGACGCCGCCGTCTTCCTCCTCTGCTCCAACAAGCTCCGCCGCCGTTCTTCATCGACTCCGGCCGCGCCCCTGCAGCTACTAAACCCCAAAGGGCCACCGTGTGCGCCGCTCGGTGAGCCCATGCTCTCTCTCCTCTCTCTCTCTCTCTCGTGCGCCCTAGATAGTTGTCGCCGTAGCACCCGAACGCTCCGCCGCGGATCTCGTCGTCGGCGAGACTCCGATGACCAAATGGTCACGGGCGTGATTCCGTTGAACTCGCCGCGTCGAGTAGGGCCCGGCTAGCCCTCCCATTTGCCCATTAACGCGCGGCACCGCCGTTCCCTCTCGCGGCCGAGCGCCGGCGTCCGCCGCACCACTCGTCGCCGTCGCTACACAGCCTCTCCGGTCACGGTGTCACTACCGCTCGACGCGGCTTCATCTCTGTGTTCGAACGCGCCCAGCCCCGCGATGAACCATGCCCCACAGCGTCACCATCAAACTCACCCGAGCCCCGGCGTCCGCCCCGCTCGTCGCCGGCGATGCTGCGGCCCTCCTCCGACGAAGCCACCACCTCCATTCAATGCGCCACGGCGTGGGCCTTCGAATGGGCCTAGCCCCACTCCTCCCCGAGCCCCGTAGCGCGATTCCAGCCAACTCCGGCAACGGGCCGCCTCTGTTTGGGTCGCCGGAGTCGCTCCGGCGCCGGCCGCTGACATGGCCTGCCGTTGGGGTCCAGCAGGTCACGTCAGGCCCCAGGTCTGGCCGCCCATTGACCAGTGGTCAACGTCTTGATCAGGCTGGTCCCAAAGGTGACCGATGGCGCCCACTCTATAATCTAATTAATTAGTTAATCTAATTAACCTGGGCTAATTAGTCACTGACTAATGGGGTCCGCACTTAGTTAATCATAGTTAGTTTAAAACAAACCCATTTCAGCTCTGGCTCAATGACAGGTGGGTCCCACTGGACCCACAAGACAGCTTTGACTCTAGTCAACCACACTGTTGACTGCTGACATCACACATACATCATGCTGACGTCATCCCATACTATTCTGGATAATGTTGATTTAAATTAATAAAATAAATTCCAGAAAATGCTTAAATCTTTAGAAAATCATATAAAATAATCCGTAACTCGGATGAAGATACTTTCTACATGAAAGTTGCTCAGAACGATGAGACGAATCCGGATACGCAGCCCATTCATCCGTCACACATACCTAACTTGTAGAACTCGACTCTTTCCCCCTCCGATTCATCTGTCCGAAAACGCGAAACACCGGGAATACTTTCCCGGATGTTTCCCCCTTTCGCCGGTATCATCAACTACCGCGTTAGGGCACGCCTAGCATCATGCTTTGTCATGTCATGCATCGTCATGCATTTGCTTGCATTGTATTTATTGTTTCTTCCCCCTCTTCTCTCGCTAGACACCGAGACCGACGCCGCTGCTACCCAGTATGACTACGGTGTTGATGACCCCTCCTTGCCAGAGCAATCAGGCAAGCCCCCCCTTTGATCACCAGATATCGCCTATTCCTTCTCTATAGTGCTTGCATTAGAGTGGCGTAGCAGGTTGCTGCTTTCGGTTAATCCTATTCTGATGCATAGCCTGTCATTGTTGCTACAGTTGTTACCCTTACCTGCTATCCTACTGCTTAGTATAGGATGGTAGTATTCCATCTGTGGCCCTACACTCTTGTCCGTCTGCCATGCTATACTACTGGGTCGTGATCACTTCGGGAGGTGATCACGGGCATGTGCTATATACTTTATATTGTTACATTACTTATGATATTGTTCGGAGATGGGGGCTGAAGGGGCAGGTGGCTCCATCCCGGTAGAGGTGGGACCGGGTTCCCGACGGCCCCGATTACTTTTTGTGGCGGAGCGGCAGGCAGGTTGAGACCACCTAGGAGAGAGGTGGGCCTGGCCCCCGTCGGCGTTCGCGGATACTTAACACGTTTAACTTGATCTCGGTATTTGATCAGAGTCTGGCCAGTTGGTCTATACGCACTAACCAACTACGTGGGAAAGTTATGGGCACTCGACGTCGTGGTATCAACCGAAGCCTTCGTGACGTCAGCGACTGAGCGGCGCACACCGGATTGGACTGGAACGCCTGCTAGGCTAGGTCTGCTTCCGGCAGCCCTCGCAACGTGCAGGTGTGCAATGGGCGATGGGCCCAGACCCCTGCGCCATAGGATTTAGACCGGCGTGCTGACCTCTCTGTTGTGCCTAGGTGGGGCTGCGACGTGTTGATCTTCCGCGCCGGCATGACCCGTAAAAGTGTGTTCGCCAAATGGGATCGGCGTGTTGGGTTATGTGGTGCACCCTGCAGGAAGTTTATCTATTCGAATAGCCGTGATCTTGATAATGGACGACTTGGAGTTGTACCTTGACCTTATGACAACTGGAACCGGATACTTAATAAAACACACCCTTCCAAGTGCTAGATATAACCCGGTGATCGCTCTCTAACAGGGCAACGAGTAGGGGATCGCCGGGTAGGTTTATGCTATACGATGCTACTTGGAGAACTTCAATCTACTCTCTTCTACATGCTGCAAGACGGAGGCGGCCAGAAGCGTAGTCTTCGATAAGACTAGCTATCCCCCTCTTATTCTGGCATTCTGCAGTTCAGTCCGCCGATATCGCCTCTTTACACATATACCCATGCATATGTAGTGTAGCTCCTTGCTTGCGAGTACTTTAGATGAGTACTCATGGTTGCTTTTCCCCCCTTTTCCCCCTTCCCTTCTACCTGGTTGTCGCAACCAGATGTTGGAGCCCAGGAGCCAGACTCCACCGTCGACGATGACTCCTACTACACCGGAGGTGCCTACTACTCCGTGCAGCCCGCGGACGACGACCGGGAGTAGTTAGGAGGATCCCGGGCAGGAGGCCTGCGCCTCTTTTGATCTGTATCCCAGTTTGTGCTAGCCTTCTTAAGGCGAATATGTTAACTTATGTCTGTACTCAGATATTGTTGCTTCCGCTGACTCGTCTATGATCGAGCACTTGTATTCGAGCCCTCGAGGCCCCTGGCTTGTATTATGATGTTTGTATGACTTATTTATGTTTTAGAGTTGTGTTGCGATATCTTCCCGTGAGTCCTTGATCTTGATCGTACACATTTGTGTGCATGATTAGTGTACGATTGAATCGGGGGCGTCACAAGTTGGTATCAGAGCTGACTGCCTGTAGGAATCCCCCTTCCACACTCCTTGGCCGAAGTCGAGTCTAGACATTGCAAAAACTTTTACTAACATGGCTGTGTGTCCTACAGGCCCACGTCGCCATCGGGTGGTACTCGGATCTTTTACTCCTCGACCTTTACTCTGGGACTCTGATCTCTCTCCTATTCGGGTTTATGAATTTACTAAAATCTAACTTTAGGATCTCGTTACTATTTCCTCCCAGAGAACCCCTCACTACAGGTGATTGCTCCGTGAACCAGAAGAATTTGAAGATACTCTCCGATATTCCCTCGAGACCTTGTGCCTATCGCTTTTGCAATTCCCTACCACCGAAAGATCCCTATGGATAAATACTTACACCTGTCGTTCTTACTTTTATTCCCAGTTGATCTTGTTATTACAAGATACCCCGAAATTCTCTCTAATATTCTGAGAATATTTTGTGCCTATTGCCTTGCAGTTCTTTGCTACATGAATACCCCTACGGATAATTTCTCGCACTTACCGAATATCCACTCATCCTAGTTGATTCATGTATGTCACCAATCCTCGAAATACCATTCGATCTTCCGAAAATCCTGAGCATCCTATTGCTCTTGAAATTCTTGATTACTTGCATTATGGTTAATCCCATAAGTCTAGTAATCTTGTTGACATCCATTGTCATTATCATTTTGAGTTCGTTGATTCGATTTGTTGTGAATGCTCGCAATCCTCAAACAGATCCTAGAATTCATCCTTCCGGCTCTGACGTCGTTTTAATCATGAACTGGTTCTCGCCAATTAAATTATCGTCGATTGTGCCCCTAAGTCTATTGAACTTATCCATCCTTGATCAGAGCGTCTGCTTCTGATCCTTCTCTTTATAAATCATAATTCCTTAGCAAATTGAGCTCTAAGTTGTTCAGTTGTTTCTATAATCCAATGTCTTTGTCTTGCTTCTTCCTCGGGTTGTGTGCCGATACTCACCCCAGATCCTTTGTTGGATTTTATCCGACAATGTCCTTCATATTCAATAACCTTGAGCCTTTCCTAGGATATATAATGCCTTTGGTAAATTGTATCCTTTGCTTTGTCAACCATGCTCTACTTTTGAGCTTGTGTTATTTACTCCTGAAGTTTGTGGTATATGTTCTAAGAAGCCCCGATGGCTTGAACCTATGCCTTCCTTAATATGTGTGAACTCGAAAGTTTTCACGAGTCATACTCATCTGGTATTTTACCAAGATAAAATTTCAACACTACAACTTCATCGAACGCGAGAAGTAAATGAAAGGTTATGCGTTAGAGAAGTGGGAGTCGACCTTGAACTTTGTGTTCATGCCCATAGACACGATGTAGATCTTCTCATCGAAGCTTCTTTTGAAATTAATTATTCCCTTGGTATAAGTTCATCTTATATCTGGGATCTGGCCTTTTTCAATCGTGGTTCCAACCATGTTCTCCTTTAAATACCATTTCTCGTGCAAGTTTAAGCACTTGTCTTCTGCAGAGCAATACCCCAGTCCAACCTCTACTTTGATCTGTCATCGAGTATTACCCCCTGGTATCTCGAGATTATCATGGAACTGCATAACCTCTTATGAGTTCTTCATCAAGTACTACATTCTCACGGATTCCAAATTTTCACGGGCTCTGAGTTATTAAACACTCAAAGACACCGATAACAGAACGGAGTCCGCACTATGGTTCAACAACTCTTCAGTAATCTTCTTTAAGTATGATTTTGTACCCGATCATGTCATTCCTAGCCTGCTCTGCTATATCTATTCGTGTTGATTTTAACTGGGCTACCTGGTCCTTCTTCTCGGAGCACAATTTTCGACGATGAGCTAAGCTTACGTCGATTTTCCTCATCATGTCATTTCGCCTTGAACAGCAAACTTGGTTTGGAGTTTGTGACGTACCCGTGGCTCCAATAACCTTTCGCTTCATCATTCCTTTGACTTGATGTCATCGCCGATCGATTACACCTTCATGAAATCTCTCGACAATTGTGTCGTGATCATCATGAGCTCTTCTAGGATATCAATTGAATTCATGATGAGAAATACCATCCTTGCCCTTGATGAATTTTATTATCATCGACCACTTTATTGCCTTCCCACCAACACAGCTTGTTCGTGTTTGGTGTTGTACCTTGAGTTTCCTGCCATCCAGCAATTGTTCTTCTTTACTCGGAACATTACCATCTCTTATGTCATCAATGTTGTGAGAATTACACCACCTCTTAAGAATTTGTGATACAGTGATGCTTCCCACCATCACCATTCTTTCTTGGTCCTCGTGTTGATTCCAACCGGTGTACCAACAAGTGAACGGTGTTGTTTGAATTCTGCCCTTCTAGCAACCCTATTGCTTTGAAGTTAATGGTCGGCCGTTCATTCTTGGACTATTGATTATTGAATCACCATTCTGACATTGGACGTGCAACCCAACCCATATTTCGGGTGCACCATTCAACCAATGTTTAATTGTGTATGTTTTCCTCGAGCATACCTCATTATATCATTTGATCTGAAAAATATTATCTCCTTGTTCACCTAATTGTGGAAATCCATCTTTTGGAAATCCCAATGAATTGTCGCTGAGTTCATCAGCCACCTCCTCACTCTCTCCTTGGTTTAATGATGAACTCATGATTCAGAACTTGCTTCCATAGTTTATTTCCCGAGAATCTTGCAACTCCATCACGTCAAATTGAGTTGCACCCTTCCTTCGTAGGCATCATGACTCTAAGGTATCCTGACACCAATCAGATCCAAATCTCGGGTCAGATATGATGTATTGAACATATTTCCAGAAGTTTTAACATTGGTCTTTATATGACCCGGTAAGGTGATGTCATGCCTAGCACACCTGGCTGGGGAACCCATTGTTATAATACCCCCTCTTTTCAGTAAGGGTTAGCCATTCTTCCATTAGGAAATTGTAAGACTTATTCTCTAAGATGTTCCTGATGGATTGTGACGCCCCCGATTCAATCGTACACTAACCATACACGCAAACGTGTATGATCAAGATCAGGGACTCATGGGAAGATATCACAACACAACTCTACAAATAAAATGAGTCATACAAGCATCATAATACAAGCCAGGGGCCTCGAGGGCTCGAATACAAGTGCTCGATCATAGACGAGTCAGCGGAAGCAACAATATCTGAGTACAGACATAAGTTAAACAAGTTGCCATAAGATGGCTAGCACAAACTAGGATACAGATCGAAAGAGGCGCAGGCCTCCTGCCTGGGATCCTCCTAACTACTCCTGATCGTCGTCCGCGGGCTGCACGTAGTAGTAGGCACCTCCAGTGTAGTAGTCGCCGTCGACGGTGGCGTCTGGCTCCTGGGCTCCATCGACTGGTTGTAGCAATCGAGTATAGATAGGGGGAAAAGGGGGAACAATGCAACCGTGAGTACTCATCCAAAGTACTCGCAAGCAAGGAGCTACACTACACATGCATGGATATATGTGTAAAGGGCCATATCAAGGACTAAACTGCAGAATGCCGTAATAAGAGGGGATAGCTAGTCTTATCAAGACTACGCTTCGGTCACCGTCTTGCAACAGGTAGAAGAGGGCAATCTGAAGTCCTCCAAGTAACATCACATAGCAATAATCCTACCCGCGATCCCTCCTCATGTCCCCGAGAGAGAGCGACCACCGGTTGTATCAGCACTTGGAAGGGTGTGTTTTATTAAGTATCCGGTTCTAGTTGTCATAAGCTCAAGGTACAACTCCAAGTCGTCCTGTTACAAGATCACGGCTATTCAATAGATTAACTTCACTGCAGGGTGCACCATCTTACCCAGACACTTGATCCCATTTGGCCGACACACTTTCTCGGTCATGCCCGCCGCGAAAGATCAACACGCCGCAGCCCCACCTAGGCACAACAGAGAGGCCAGACGCCGGTCTAGACCTAAGCGCCAAGCAGGGTCAGGGCCCATCGCCTCGAAAGCACACCTGCAAGACGTTAAGTAGGGCGGCCGGAAGCAGACCTAGCCTAGCAGGCGTTCCAGTCCAATCCGGCTAAGCCGCTCCGTCAGCCGACGTCTCAAGTACTTCGGTGATACCACGACGCCGGATACCCATAACTACTCCCGCGTAGATGGTTAGTGCGTATAAGCTCGTAGCCAACTCAGATCAAATACCAAGATCTCGTTAAGCGTGTTAAGTCTCCGCGAACGCCAAACAGGGCCAGGCCCACCTCTCTCCTAGGCGGTCTCAACCTGCCTGCTGCTCCGCCACAAAGATCCATCCAGAGGGCCGTCGGACACAGGTCCTTTCAGCCCCAATCAAGTGAATCACTCGCGGGTGCTCCACAAGCCGATTCGACTTTAGTCACCACATGTATCATGTACAAGTATAGTATATACCCGTGATCACCTCCCGGTGATCACGGCCCGATAGTATAGCACAGCAGACGGACAAGAATGTAGGGCCACAGATGGAATACTAGCATCCTATTGTTGGAAATATGCCCTAGAGGCAATAATAAATTAGTTATTATTATTATATTTCCTTGTTCATGATAATCGTTTATTATCCATGCTATAATTGTATTGATAGGAAACTCAAATACATGTGTGGATACATAGACAACACCAAGTCCCTAGTAAGCCTCTAGATGACTAGCTCGTTAATCAATAGATGGTTACGGTTTCTGACCATGGACATTTGATGTCATTGATAACGGATCACATCATTAGGAGAATGATGTGATGGACAAGACCCAATCCTAAGCCTAGCACAAAGATCGTAGTTCAGATGCTAAAGCTTTTCTAATGTCAAGTATCTTTTCCTTAGACCATGAGATTGTGCAACTCCGGATACCGTAGGAATGCTTTGGGTGTACCAAACGTCACAACGTAATCGGGTGACTATAAAGGTGCACTACATGTATCTCCGAAAGTGTCATTGGGTTGGCACGAATCGAGGCTGGATTTGTCACTCCGGTTGACGGAGAGGTATCTCTGGGCCCACTCGGTAGGACATCATCATAATGTGCACAATGTGACCAAGGGGTTGATCACGGATGATGTGTTACGGAACGAGTAAAGAGACTTGCCGGTAACGAGATTGAACAAGGTATCGGGATACCGACGATCGAATCTCGGGCAAGTACAATACCGCTAGACAAAGGGAATTGAATACGGGATCGATTGAGTCCTTGACATCGTGGTTCATCCGATGAGATCATCGTGGAATATGTGGGAGCCAACATGGGTATCCAGATCCGCTGTTGGTTATTGACCGGAGAACGTCTCGGTCATGTTCATGATTCCCCAACCCGTAGGGTCTACACATAAGGTTCGATGACACTAGGGTTATAAAGGAAGTTTGTATGTGGTTACCGAATGTTGTTCGAGTCCGGATGAGATCCCGGACGTCATGAGGAGTACCGAATGGTCCGGAGGTAAAGATTTATATATGGGAAGTCTGTTTTGGTCACCGGAAAAGTTTGGGCGATATCGGTAATGTCTGGGACCACCGGGAGGGTCCTGGGTCCACCAAGTGGGGCCACCTGCCCCGAAAGGTTGCGTGGGCCAAGTGTGGGAGGGACCAGCCCCTAGGAGGGCTGGTGCGCCCCACAAGGGGCCCAAGGCGCATGGGAGAGTGGGAGGGGGCAAACCCTAGTTCAGATGGGCCTTAAGGCCCACCTAGTGGGCGCCTCCCCTCTCTCCCCTCTTGGCCGCCTCCCCTTGATCCCAACTAGGGCTGCCGCCCCTCTGGGGTGGGAACCCTAGAGGGGCGCACCTCCTCCCCTTCCCTATATATATGAGGCCTAGGGGCTGCCCATAACACACGATTCTATCTCTCTTGGTGCAGCCTGCGCCTCTTCTTCCTCCTCCTCCTCTCTGTGGTGCTTGGCGGCCTGCTGGATTGCCACGCCTCCACCACCACCACGCCTGTTATGCTGCTGCTGGATGGAGTCTTCCTCAACCTCTCCTCTCTCCTTGCTGGATCAAGGCGTGGGAGGCGTCACCGGCTGTACGTGTGTTGAACGCGGAGGTGCCGTCTGTTCGGCACTAGGATCTCCGGTGATTTGGATCACGACGAGTACGACTCCTTCAACCCCGTTCTCTTGAGCGCTTCGCTTAGCGATCTACAAGGGTATGTAGATGCACTCTCCTTCCCTCGTTGCTAGTTTCTCCATAGATAGATCTTGGTGACACGTGGAAAATTTTGAATTTCTGCTCGTTCCCCAACAAAGGGCATCGAGCTAGGTCTATTATGTAGATTCTTTGCACGAGTAGAACACAAAGTAGTTGTGGGCGTTGATTTTTTTCAATATGCTTACCGTTACTAGTCCAATCTTGATTCGGAGGCATTGTGGGATGAAGCGGCCTGGACTGACCTTACACGTACACTTACGTGAGACAGGTTCCGCAGACTAACATGCACTTGTTGCATAAGGTGGCTAGCGGGTGCCAGTCTCTCCCACTTTAGTTGGATCGGATTGGATGAAAAGGGTCCTTATGAAGGGTAAATAGCAATTGACATATCACGTTGTGGTTTTGCGTAGGTAAGAAACGTTCTTGCTAGAAACCTAGAGCAGCCACGTAAAACATGCAAACAACAATTAGAGGACGTCTAACTTGTTTTTGCAGGGTATGCTATGTGATGTGATATGGCTAAGAAGAATGTGATGAATGATATGTGATGTATGAGATTGATCATGTTCTTGTAATAGGAATCACGACTTGCATGTCGATGAGTATGATAACCGGCAGGAGCCATAGGAGTTGTCTTTATTTATTGTATGACCTGCGTGTCATTGAACAACGCCATGTAATTACTTTACTTTATTGCTAACCGGTAGCCATAGTAGTAGAAGTAATAGTTGGCGAGACAACTTCATGAGGACACGATGATGGAGATCATGATGTTGGAGATCATGGTGTCATGCCGGTGACGATGATGATCATGGAGCCCCGAAGATGGAGATCAAAAGGAGCAAAATGATATTGGCCATATCATGTCACTATATAAATGCATGTGATGTTTATTATGTTTATGCATCTTGTTTACTTAGAACGACGGTAGTAAATAAGATGATCCCTTACACAAATTTCAAGAAGTGTTCTCCCCTGACTGTGCACCGTTGCTACAGTTCGTCGCTTCTAAGCACCACGTGATGATCGGGTGTGATGGATTCTTACGTTCACATACAACGGGTGTAAGACAGATTTACACAGCAAAAACACTTGGGGTTAACTTGACGAGCCTAGCATGTGCGACATGGCCTCGAACACGGAGACCGAAAGGTCGAGCATGAGTCGATAGTAGATACGATCAACATGAAGATGTTCACCGATGATGACTAGTCCGTCTCACGTGATGATCGGACACGCCCTAGTTGACTCGGATCATGTAATCACTTAGATGACCAGAGGATGTCTATCTGAGTGGGAGTTCATAAGATGAACTTAATTATCTTGAACATAGTCAAAGACCTTTTGCAAATTATGTCGTGGCTCGCGCTTTAGTTCCACTGTTTAGATATGTTCCTAGAGAAAATATAGTTGAAAGTTGACATGGCGATTATGCGGACGAGAGAAAGCTTATGTCCTTAATGCACCGCTCGATGTGTGCTGAACCCCAAACGTCGTTTATGGATGTTGCGAACATCGGACATACACATTTTGATAACTACGTGATAGTTCAGTTGAACGGTTTAGAGTAGAGGCACCAAAGACGTTTTTGAAACGTCGCGGAACATATGAGATGTTTCGAGGGCTGAAATTGGGATTTCAAGCTCGTGCCCACGTCAAGAGGTATGAGACCTCCGACGATTTTCTTAGCCTACAAACTAAGGGAGAAAAGCTCAATCGTTGAGCTTGTGCTCAGATTGTCTGAGTGCAACAATCACTTGAATCGAGTGGGAGTTGATCTTCCAGATGAGATAGTGATGTTTCTCCATAGTCATTGCCACCAAGCTGCTAGAGCTTCGTGATGAACTATAACATATCAGGGATAGATATGATGATCCTTGAGGTATTCACGATGTTTGACACCGAAAGTAGAAATCAAGTAGGAGCATCAATTGTTGATGGTTGGTAAAACCACTAGTTTCAAGAAGGGCAAGGGCAACAAGGGATACTTCATGAAACGGCAAAACAGTTGCTGCTCTAGTGAAGAAACCCAAGGTTGAACCCAAACCCGAGACTAAGTGCTTCTGTAATAAGGGGAACAGCCATCGAGCAGAATTACCCTAGATACTTGGTAGATGAGAAGGCTGGCAAGGTCGATAGAAGTATATTGGATATACATTATGTTAATGTGTACTTTACTAGTACTCCTAGTAGCACCAGGGGTATTAAGATACGGTTCGGTTGCTAAGTGTTAGTAACTCGAAATAAAAGCTACGGAATAAACGGAGACTAGCTAAAGGTGAGTGACGATATGTGTTGGAAGTGTTTCCAAGGTTGATGTGATCAAGCATCGCACGCCCCTCTACCATCGAGATTGATGTTAAACCTAAATAATTGTTATTAGGTGTTTGCGTTGAGCATAGACATGATTGGATTATGTCTATCGTAATCTGTTATTCATTTAAGGAGAATAATGGTTACTCTATTTATTTGAATAATACCTTCGATGGTCTTGCACCTAAATAAATGGTTTATTGAATCTCGATCGTAGTGATACACATTTTCATGCCAAAAGTATAAGATAGTAATGATAGTACCACTTACTTGTGGCACTGCCATGTAAGTCATATTGGTATAAAACGCATGAAGAAGCTCCATGTTAATGGATCGTTTGGACTCACTCATTTTTGAAAGGTTTGAGACATGTGAACCATGTCTATTGGTGTATACGCATGAAGAAACTCCATGCAGATGGATCGTTTGGACTCACTTGATTTTGAATCACTTGAGATATGCAAATCATACCACATGGGCAAGATGACTAAAAGCCTCGTTTTTCAGTAAAATGGAACAAGATAGCAACTTGTTGGAAGTAACACATTTTGATGTGTGCAGTCCAATGAGTCTTTGAGGCATCAAATGAATATCGTTATGTTCTTACTTCACAGATGATTCGAGTAGATGTTGAGTATATTTACTTGATGAAACACAAGTCTGAATTATTGAATGGTTCAAGTAATTTTAGAGTGAAGTTGAAGATCATCGTGACAAGAGGATAAAATGTCTATGATATGATCATAGAGATGGGTATCTGAGTTACGAGCTTTGGTACACAATTGAGACATTGTGGAAATTGTTTCACAACTAATACCGCCTGGAACACCATAATGTGATGGTGTGTCCGAACATCATAGTTGCACCCTATTAGATATGGTGCGTACCAGGATGTCTCTTATCGAATTACCACTTTCGTTCATGGGTTAGGCATAAGAGACAACCACATTCACTTTAATAGGGCACCACGTAATTCCATTGAGATGACACCGTATGAACTATGGTTTAAAGAAACCTAAGTTGTCGTTTCTTAAAAGTTTGGGGTTGCGACGCTTATGTGAAAAAGTTTCAGGTTGATAAGCTCGAACCCAAAGCGGATAAAATGCATCTTCATAGGACACCCAAACCAGTTGGGTATACCTCCTAATTCAGATCCGAAAGCAATAGGGATTGTTTCTTGAATCGGGTCCTTTCTCGAGGAAAAGTTCGTCTCGAAAAGTTGAGTGGGAGGATAGTGGAGACTTGATATGGTTATTGAACCGTCACTACAACTAGTGTGTAGCAGGGCACAGGAAGTTGTTCCTGTGGCACCTGCACCAATTGAAGTAGAAGCTTATGGTAGTGATCATGAAACTTCGGATCAAGTCACTACCGAACCTCGTAGAACGACAAGGACACGTACTGCTTCAAAGTGGTACGGTGATCCTGTCTTGAAGGTCATGTTGCTAGACAACAATGAACCTACGAGCTATGGAGAAGCGATGGTGGGCCCAAATTCCGACAAATGGTTAGAAGCCATGAAATCCAAGATAGGATCCATGTATCAGGACAAAGCATGGACTTTGGTGGACTTGCCCGATGAGCGGCAAGCCATTGAGATGAATGGATCTTTAAGAAGAAGACGGACGTGGACGGTAATATCACCGTCTATGAAGCTCGACTTGTGGCAAAGAGTTTTCACAAGTTCAAGGAGTTGACTACGATGAGATTTTCTCATCCGTAGCGGTGCTTAAGTCCGTCGGAATCATGTTAGCATTAGCTGCATTTATGAAATCTGGCAGATGGATGTCAAAACGAGTTTCCTTACCAGGTTTCGTAAGGAAAGGTTGTATGTGATACAATCAAAAAGGTTTTGTCGATCCTAAGGATGCTAAAAGGTATGCTCTAGCAATCCTTCCATGGACTGGAGTAAGCATCTCGGAGTTGGAATGTGCACTTTGATAAGATGATCAAAGATTTTGGGTTTATACAAAGTTTATGAGAAACTTGTATTTCCAAAGAAGTGAGTGGGAGCACTATAGAATTTTTGATGAGTATATGTTGTTGACATATTGTTGATCAGAAATGATGTAGAATTTCTGGAAAGCATATAGGGTTATTTGAAAAGTGTTTTTCAAGTGAAAACCTGTATTAAGCTACTTGAACATTGAGCATCGAGATCTATAGGGATAGATCAAAACCGCTTAATGGTACTTTCAAATGAGCATATACCTTGACATGATCTTGAAGGTGTTCAAGATGGATCAGTCAAAGAAGGAGTTCTTGCCTGAGATGTAAGGTATGAAGTTAAGAGTTAAAGCTTAACCACGGCAGAAGAGAGAGAGAAAGGACGAAGGTCGTCCCCTATGCTTCAGACGTAGGCTCTATAGTATGCTATGCTGTGTACCGCACCGGAAGTGTGCCTTGCCATGAGTCAGTCAAGGGGTACAAGAATGATCCATGAATGGATCATTGGACAGCGGTCAAAATTGTCCTTGGAATAAACAAGGACATGTTTCTCGATTATGGAGGTGATAAAGAGTTCGGCGTAAAGGGTTACGTCGATGCAAGCTTTAACACCTATCCGAGTAGCTCTGAGTAGAGATACCAGATACGTATAGTGGAGCAACCATTTGGAATAGCTCCAAGTGGAGCATGGAAGCAGCATTTACAATATGACATAGAGAATTGCGAAGCACACACGGATCCGAAAGGTTCAGACCCGTTGACTAAAACTCGATGACTAAAACCTCTCTCACAAGCAAAACATGATCAAACCCCAGAACTCATTGAGTCTTAATCACATGATGATGTGAACTAGTTTACAGACACTAGTAAACTCTTTGGATGTTGGTCACATGGTGATGTGACCTATCAGCGTTAATCACATGACGATGTGAACTAGATTATTGACTCTAGTGCAAGTGGGAGACTGTTGGAAATATGCCCTAGAGGCAATAATAAATTAGTTATTATTATTATATTTCCTTGTTCATGATAATCGTTTATTATCCATGCTATAATTGTATTGATAGGAAACTCAAATACATGTGTGGATACATAGACAACACCAAGTCCCTAGTAAGCCTCTAGATGACTAGCTCGTTAATCAATAGATGGTTACGGTTTCCTGACCATGGACATTTGATGTCATTGATAACGGGATCACATCATTAGGAGAATGATGTGATGGACAAGACCCAATCCTAAGCCTAGCACAAAGATCGTAGTTCGTATGCTAAAGCTTTTCTAATGTCAAGTATCTTTTCCTTAGACCATGAGATTGTGCAACTCCCGGATACCGTAGGAATGCTTTGGGTGTACCAAACGTCCACAACGAATCGGGTGACTATAAAGGTGCACTACAGGTATCTCCGAAAGTGTCTTGGGTTGGCACGAATCGAGATGGGATTTGTCACTCCGGTTGACGGAGAGGTATCTCTGGCCCACTCGGTAGGACATCATCATAATGTGCACAATGTGACCAAGGGGTTGATCACGGGATGATGTGTTATGGAACGAGTAAAGAGACTTGCCGTAACGAGATTGAACAAGGTATCGGGATACCGACGATCGAATCTCGGCAAGTACAATACCGCTAGACAAAGGGAATTGAATACGGATCGATTGAGTCCTTGACATCGTGGTTCATCCGATGAGATCATCGTGGAATATGTGGAGCCAACATGGGTATCCAGATCCGCTGTTGGTTATTGACGGAGAACGTCTCGGTCATGTGCGCATGATTCCCGAACCCGTAGGGTCTACACATTAAGGTTCGATGACGCTAGGGTTATAAAGGAAGTTTGTATGTGGTTACCGAATGTTGTTCGAGTCCCGGATGAGATCCCGGACGTCACGAGGAGTTCCGGAATGGTCCGGAGGTAAAGATTTATATATGGAAGTCTGTTTTGGTCACCGGAAAAGTTTGGCGATATCGGTAATGTCTGGGACCACCGGAGGGTCCCGGGGTCCACCAAGTGGAGCCACCTGCCCCAGAAGGTTGCGTGGGCCAAGTGTGGGAGGGGACCAGCCCCTAGGAGGGCTGGTGCGCCCCCCACAAGGGGCCCAAGGCGCATGGGAGAGTGGGAGGGGGCAAACCCTAGTTCAGATGGGCCTTAAGGCCCACCTAGTGGGCGCCTCCCCTCTCTCCCCTCTTGGCCGCCTCCCCTTGATCCCAACTAGGGCTGCCACCCCTCTAGGGGTGGGAACCCTAGAGGGGGCGCACTCTCCTCCCCTTCCCCTATATATATGAGGCCTAGGGGCTGCCCATAACACACGATTCTATCTCTCGTTGGTGCAGCCCTGCGTCTCTTCTTCCTCCTCCTCCTCTCCCGTGGTGCTTGGCGAAGCCCTGCTGGATTGCCACGGTCCTCCACCACCACCACGCCGTTATGCTGCTGCTGGATGGAGTCTTCCTCAACCTCTCCCTCTCTCCTTGCTGGATCAAGGCGTGGGAGACGTCACCGGGCTGTACGTGTGTTGAACGCGAGGTGCCGTCCGCTCGCACTAGGATCTCCGTGATTTGGATCACGGCAGTCGACTCCTTCAACCCCGTTCTCTTGAACGCTTCCGCTTAGCGATCTACCAGGGTATGTAGATGCACTCTCCTTCCCCTCGTTGCTAGTTTCTCCATAGATAGATCTTGGTGACACGTAGGAAAATTTTGAATTTCTGCTACGTTCCCCAACACCTATACTAAGCATATAGGATGGCAGGTAAAGGTAACAACAGTAGTAACAAGGACAGGCTATGCATCAGGATAGGTATAACGGAAAGCAGTAACATGCTACACTACTCTAATGCAAGCAGTATAGAGTAGAATAGGAGATATCTGGTGATCAAGGAGGGGGGGGGGGCTTGCCTGGTTGCTCTGGCAAGGAGGGATCGTCAACACCGTAGTCGAACTGGGGGTCGCCGGCAGTCTCGGGGTCTACCAGAAAGAAGTAACAGAGGAGGAACACAATAAATAATGGAGCAATCAAAGTATCACAAAGCGTAACATGGCAATACGCGGTGCTAGAGGTGACCTAATGTTGTAGGAGGTGATACTGGTGAAGGGGGGGAAACATCCGGGAAAGTATCCCCGGTGTTCCGTGTTTTTCTACGAGATGAACCAAGGGGAAAGTTGCGTGTTTGATATGTTAGGAGTGTGTGGTGGACGAACGGGCTGCGTATCCGGGTTCTTCTCGTCGTTCTGAGCAACTTTCATGTAGAAAGTTTTTCCATCTGAGCTACGGTTTATTTTATATTAATTTTTGAAGTTTTAAATCATTTTTAGGATTAATTTAAATATTTTAATTCAATTTAAGTAGTAAAAAGCTACGTGTACACAGTAGAAGCCAGCCACAGCCTATGACTGTGGGGCCAGAGGACCCAGTTGACCAAGTCAACGGTTGACTGGTCAATGGTGTGAATAGTACATGTGGGACATGCATGTCATTCTCGCTAGCAATTTCAACCCTGATTTAATATTTATACCTAGTAATGGACCCCATCTGTCACTTTCTAATCGATTTTAGTTATTTAGGTAATTTAACAGATGGACCCACATGTCATACTTTGTAATTATGTTAACTTAATTAAATGGATTAACTGCCTAGGGGTCCTACCCGTCAGTGTCTCAAGGGCTAATCAACAGAGCCATTTAGTCCCTAATAGACAGGGACGCGACAACCGGCCGGAGTTAGCCGTCGGCGACCTTCCCGAGCGGCGGAGACTCGACGGAGGTCCACGGGAGCAGCGGACGAGGGCAACAGAAGATACCCCCGTAGTCACGCGCATCTAGGGGGCTTCGCAGCAGGCGTTGGAGTTGCCGGAATCGTCGGGAACGACAAGTCCCGCGGTGGTGGAACCATGGCTTGCTCCGAGGTGGTGCACGGGCGCGACACGGGCGTGTGTGGGCACGGCTGGTGGCGCTGAGTGCGAGCGCCCAACGAGTTCTGTGGTGCGGCGAAATTCGGCGATTGAGAAACAGAAAGGGGGAACAGGGGATCGAGGGGGGCCTCACATCGAGCGGTAGGGGAGGTCCGCGAGCTCGGGGGAGGTCATGGCGGGTCGGAGAGGTGGCCGACGAGGCGCGGGCGCCGGTGATGAAGCGGTCGGGCAGGGGCGACCAACATCGGCGGGTGCGCAAAGGAGCAGTGGCGAGCTGCGGCGAAGCGCCACGCCGCTGGCGCCGGGCCTGGCCACGGCTGCGGCCATGGGAGGCCGGAGGCAGCGCAGGCGGCGCCAGCGACAAGGGGCGTGCTGCAGGGGCGGGGCCGGCGGCTGTGCAGTTCGAAGGAGGAGGCGGCGATGCGAGAGGGGTCGGAGGTGAGGAGCTCGCTGACCAGAACAGCGACAGAGCGGCAGAGGTGGTCGGAGCAGGGGAAGGAGGGCGCGTGTGAGCGGGATCGGGCGCGGGGTTTCTTGCTCCTCTCTGCTCTCTTCTGGCGGCGTGAGGAGGGACGATGGGATCGAGCAGTGGAGTGGGGATCGAGAGGTGAGGGGCTAGGGTTAGATAGGGAGGCGGCTGGGCTGGGCCTAGTAGGCCGGCCGGTGGCCTAAGGCCCAGGGGGATGGGGGTTTTCCCTTTTCACTCTCTCCTTCTCTTTATTATCTCTATTTTGTATTTTTTTCGCTGTTTTTCATTTAGTTTTGCTAGCAAACAATTTTTGTTTAACACGAAATCCTACTCATAATTTGTAGTCAACACCACAAGGTGGCACAAAAAGTTTGAGGTCCAATGGAGCCGTTCAAATATTTGTTTAGTATTTAAAAGCATTTAAGTAATTGTTTTACCATTGTTTTATCTACTATTGTGTATTAAAATATTTTATTTAATTATGAGTTCTTACATATAACTGCTTATGATTTATTTGACACCTCCTGAACATTTTTTAACATTTGAAAACTTTGGTTGTTTAACTCTGTTTTAAATTTGAATTCGAATGGGACTTGAATCATCGCGAGATTAACATAGTAACCATGGTGATGTGGCATCATTAGTAGAGGGTTAATGTAGCTTAATTATCCGGGCGTCACAATTCTCCTCCACTACAAGAAATCTCGTCCCGAGATTTAAGCGGGGGTTAAGGGGGAAAGTCCTGGTTAAGAAATTCTAGCGAGGGTTCTCGGTCTTCGTTACTCTTCTCGAAGAGGTTGATCCAATACATTGATGTCTTAATTTCTCTGCTTCAGGTCATCATGATGAAGCTGTCGTCCTTCCTTCAGGATCTTCACCGTACTTACGAAAGGATAAGAAGGGAACTCCGGGAGAACGGACCCTTGCAAGGTTGACTATCTAGTAGATAACATCGGGTAAGGTGGCGGAAAGTAACTCTCGAATTGAAACTTAAGAAATTATCGAGAGCAAAGTAAGGAGGTGCAAATTAGAAGTTTCAAGTGCTTAGGCAATCGTTCGTTGCCTAAAACGAAGTGTGAAAGAGGGTTCAAAGAAATGGGAATAAGTATTAAATGCGATACTATAATAGATCACTAGGCAGGTGGCCCGTGAATTAATGAAGTCAAGCGTGGGAATAACTTTGACAATAGGTTGTACAGGAGAGTCAGGTTGCGATCCTGTGAAACTGTGGGTTACGGGCCCACCATGTGTTTAAAAGTAGGAAGGTCGGTGACATCTTGCACGATCATGTAAGCAAGGCATGTCAGAGGAGAGTCTGAGGGTCATGTCGGCAACAACATAGGTACCAAGGGCGAGGGACGAAGAGAACCATTTTCCTGCTCGTTGAAACGAGGCGGACCAATAGGCAAGGTTCCCGTCCATCGGTGGTTACGGAATGTCATCACTATAGTAACAAGGTCTTACTGACAGAGTTGTACATCGAGGTGTTTGCACAAGCAGTGGATTATTACTGCTTATATCATATAGATCATAGAAAAGGTTTAAACAAACCAATGGATGGAAAATATGATCATCAGATTAAACAGAACAATGGAAAGGAAAATATGTTTAAACACATATTTCAAGGGTATATCCTTCCCAAGGACAAGCGAGCAAGATATCCATGACAGGATATAAAGTAGATAACCATTGAGGTAAGGGGGGGGAGGAACCTCATGATATTACCCATACAACGGTGTTAGGATAAATGATAATTAAAATTTAGCATAGTGCTTCAAATGTTCCTGTTGAAAGTCGGAGTACCATTGACATGCTTCGAGATAGCATTGACATGGTCTCCAGGTGAAGATCAGACTTTGGAAACACGAAGGATCCATCAGGAATAACTTGTAGAATAAGTCTTACAATTTCCTCATGGGTGAATGGATAACCTTGCTGAATAGGAATCTATAATGATAGGTCCTCCAGCCAGGGGGGGGGGGTGCTAGGCATGACATCATGTTACCGGGTCATCAAAGGATCAACATCATAACTCTTCGAAAGTTGTCCCAACCATCATATCTGACCGAGATTCAGATCCGATTGGTGTCATGATACCTCGGACTCAGGATGTCCGAGAAGAAAAGGTGCGACTCAATTTGACGAGATGACACTGTAAGATTCTCGGGAAATGAACTATGAAGTGATTTCCGTTAACAAGAGTTCATCATTAACCCAAGGAGAGGACAAGGAGGTGGCTGATGAACTCAGCGACAATTCATCAAGATTTCCAAAGGATGGATTTCCACAATTATGTGAACAAGGAGATAACATTTGTCAGATCAAAATGATATATTGATGTATGCTCGAGGAAAACATACACAATTTAACAATGGTTGAAAGGTGCACCCGAAATATGGGATGGGTTGCACGGCCAACATTGGAATGGTGATTCAATAATCAATAGTCTAAGAATTTCACTTCAAAGCAAGAGGCTTGCTAGAAGTTTTGAATTCACACGTCATAGCTCAATTGTCGTTATTCCGGTTGAAAACAATACGGGGGCCAAGGAATGAACGAAGATGCCAAGAAGTATTATGATATCAAGAATTCTTAAGAGGTGGTGAAATTCTCACCACATCCTTGACATAAAGGATGGTAATACTCCAAGGTAAAGAAGAACAATTGCTGGGTAGCTAGGAACTCAAGGTATAACACCAAACATGAACAAGCTTGTGTTGGTGGGAAGGCAATAAAGTGGTCGATGATAATACAATTCATCGAGGGCAAGGATGGTATTTCTCATCATGAATTCATTTGATATCCTGGATGAGCTCAGAATGCTGACGATCACGACACCTTTGTCGCGAGAGTTCATGAAGATGTAATCGATCGGCGATTTACATCAAGTCAAAGTAATGATGAAGTGAAAGGTTATTGGAACCAAGGTACGACACAAACTCGAAACCAAGCTTGTTGTTCAAGGCGAAATGATGTGACGATGAGGATCGGCGTAAGGTTAGTTCATCGTCGAAAATTGTGCTCGAGAAGAAGGACCGGTAGCATAGTTAAAATAATCACGACAATGATATAGCCAAACAGGCTAGGAATGGCGTGATCGGGTACAAACTCGTATTATAGAAGCTTACTGAAGAGTTGTTGAGCCGTAGTGCGGACTCGGTTCAGTTATCGGTGTCTTTGAGTGTTTAATAACTCAGAGCCTGCGAAAAATTGGAATCAGTGGGAAGGTAGCACTTGATGAAGAACTCATAAAAAGTTATGCAGTTCCATGATAATCTCGAGATACCAGGGGGGTAATACTCGACACCATATCAAAGTAAAGGTTGGACTGGTGTATTGATCCATAGAAGACAATTGTTTTAACTTGTCCGAGAAATGGGATCAAAGAAGAACAATCATGGTCGGAACCACGGTTGCAAGGGCTCAATTCACAGATACCATATGTTAGTTATCAAGGAAATAGTTATAGTTACAAGAAGCTTCCATGATAGGATCTATATCGTGTCCATGGGCATGAACACAAAGGTTCAAGGTCGACTCCCACTTCTCCAATGCATACCCTTTCATTCACTTCTCGCTTTTGATGAAGTTATAGCGTTGAAATTTTATTTGGCAAAATACCAGAAGAGTACGACTCGTGAAAACTTTCGAGTTCACACATATTAAGGAAGGCATAGGTTCAACCCATCGGGGCATCTTAGAATCATATACCAGAATCTTTTTAGAAGTAATTAACTCAAGCTCGAAGGCAGAGCATGGTTGAGAAAGCAGACGATACAATTTACCAAAGGCATTATGTATCCGAGGAAGGCTCACAAGGTTATTGAATATGAAGGGCGTTGTTTTATAAAATTCAATAAAGGATCTGGTGGTCCACAAGGGATCTGACGTGAGCATCGGTACTCAACTAGGGGAAGCAGATTATAGAAACAACTGACTAACTCAATTGTCAAATGCAAAGGAATTATGATTTCCAAATCAACGGATCAGAAGCAATGCTCTGATTAGGGTTGGATAAGTTGAATAGCCTTAGGGTACAATCAAAGACAATGGGATTGGTCGAGAACCAATTCCAGTTAAAAGAATGGCAGCTCAGCCGGAAAAGTAATTTCTAAGGGTCAATGATGATTGCGTGTATTCGCAAACATATTGAGTCAACAGACTCAAAATGATAATGACAAGGAATGTCAATATGACTACGGGACTTATGGGATTAACCATAATGCAAGCAAGCAAGAATTTCAAGAGCCAAAGGCCCCAAAGGATTTTCGGAAGATCGAATATTATTTTGAAGACTTTTGTGAAACTCATGAACAACTGGGGATGAGCGGATACTCGACAAGTGCGAGGATTTATTTGAAGGGGTATTCATGTGGCAAAGAACTGCTAGGCAGTAGGCACGAAGTATTCTCGAAACAATAGAGAAAACTTCGGGTATCTTGTCATAACAAGATCAATGGGGAAGATCGTAAGAAGGGCAAGTGTAAGTAGTTATCCATAAGGATTTATCGGTGGTCGGGAATAGCAAAAGTGACGGGCACAAAGTCTCGAGAGAATATCAAAGAGTATCTCCGAAATCTTCTGGTGCAGTCGGTGATCATCCGGACTTAAAGGCCTCTCCGGTTGAAAGTATTTTCGAGAACCTAAAGTTAGATTTTAGTAAAAATCGTTTAACCCGAGTAGAAGAGAGTTCAGAGTCCCAGAGTAAAGGTCGAGGAGTAAAAGATCCTAGTACCACCCGATGGCGACGTGGGCCCGTAAGGCACACAGCCAAGTTAGTAAAAGTTTTGCAATGTCTAGACTCGACTTCGGCCAAGGAGTGTGGAAGGGGGATTCCTACAGGCAGTCGGCTCTGATACCAACTTGTGATGCCCCCGATTCAATCGTACACTAATCATACACGCAAACGTGTACGATCAAGATCATGGACTCACGAAAAGATATCACAACACAACTCTACAAATAAAATGAGTCATACAAGCATCATAATACAAGCCAGGGGCCTCGAGGGCTCGAATACAAGTGCTCGATCATAGACGAGTCAGCGGAAGCAACAATATCTGAGTACAGACATAAGTTAAACAAGTTGCCATAAGATGGCTAGCACAAACTGGGATACAGATCGAAAGAGGCGCAGGCCTCCTGCCTGGGATCCTCCTAACTACTCCTGATCGTCGTCCGCGGGCTGCACGTAGTAGTAGGCACCTCCAGTGTAGTAGTCGCCGTCGACGGTGGCGTCTGGCTCCTAGGCTCCATCGACTGGTTGCAGCAATCGAGTATAGATAGGGGGAAAAGGGGGAACAATGCAACCGTGAGTACTCATCCAAAGTACTCGCAAGCAAGGAGCTACACTACACATGCATGGATATATGTGTAAAGGGCCATATCAGTGGACTGAACTGCAGAATGCCAGAATAAGAGGGGGATAGCTAGTCTTATCGAAGACTACGCTTCTGGTCACCTGTCTTGCAACAGGTAGAAGAGGGCAATCTGAAGTCCTCCAAGTAACATCACATAGCAATAATCCTACCCGGCGATCCCCTCCTCATGTCCCTGAGAGAGCGACCACCGTTGTATCCGCACTTGGAAGGGTGTGTTTTATTAAGTATCCGGTTCTAGTTGTCATAAGCTCAAGGTACAACTCCAAGTCGTCCTGTTATCAAGATCACGGCTATTCAATAGATTAACTTCCTGCAGGGTGCACCATCTTACCCAAAGACGCTTGATCCCATTTGGCGGACACACTTTCTGGGTCATGCCCGCCGCGGAAGATCCACACGTCACAGCCCCACCTAGGCACAACAGAGAGGCCAGCACGCCGGTCTAAACCTAAGCGCGCAGGGCAGGGGCCCATCGCCTCGAGCACACACTGCGTTGCTATGAGGGCGGCCGAAGCAGACCTAGCCTAGCAGCGTTCCAGTCCAATCCGGCGCGCGCGCTCCGTCACCGACGTCTGAAGTACTTCGGCTGATACCACGACGCCGGGATACCCATAACTACTCCTGCGTAGATGGTTAGTGCGTATAAGCTCGTAGCCAACTCAGATCAAATACCAAGATCTCGTTAAGCGTGTTAAGTATCCGCGAACGCCAAACAGGGCCAGGCCCACCTCTCTCCTAGGCGGTCTCAACCTGCCCTGTCGCTCCGCCACAAAGATCCATCCAGAGGGCCGTCGGGACACAGGTCCTTTCAGCCCCCAATCCGTGAATCACTCGCGGGTGCTCCACAAGCCGACCCGACTTTAGTCACCACATGTATCATGTACAAGTATAAGTATATACCCGTGATCACCTCCCGAGTGATCACGGCCCGATAGTATAGCACAGCAGACGGACAAGAATGTAGGGCCATAGATGGAATACTAGCATCCTATACTAAGCATATAGGATGGCAGGTAAAGGTAACAACAGTAGTAACAAGGACAGGCTATGCATCAGGATAGGTATAACGGAAAGCAGTAACATGCTACACTACTCTAATGCAAGCAGTATAGAGTAGAATAGGCGATATCTGGTGATCAAGAGGGGGGCTTGCCTGGTTGCTCTGGCAAGGAGGGATCGTCAACACCGTAGTCGAACTGGGGGTCGCCGGCAGTCTCGGGGTCTACCAGATCAAGGGGGGGGGGGGGGGCTTGCCTGGTTGCTCTGGCAAGAAGTAACGGAGGGGGAACACAATAAATAACGGAGCAATCAAAGTATCACAAAGCGTAACATGGCAATACGCGGTGCTAGAGGTGACCTAATGCTGTAGGAGGTGATACTGGTGAAGGGGGGGAAACATCCGGGAAAGTATCCCCGGTGTTCCGTGTTTTCGGACAGATGAACCGAAGGGGGAAAGTTGCGTGTTCGATATGTTAGGAGTGTGTGATGGACGAACGGGCTGCTTATCCGGGCTTGTCTCGTCGTTCTGAGCAACTTTCATGTAGAAAGTTTTTCCATCTGAGCTACGGTTTATTTTATATTAATTTTTGAAGTTTTAAATCATTTTTAGGATTAATTTAAATATTTTAATTCAATTTAAGTAGTAAAAAGCTACGTGTACACAGTAGAAGCCAGCCACAGCCTATGACCGTGGGGCGGAGGACCCGATTGACCAAGTCAACGGTTGGTAGTCAATGGTGTGAATAGTACATGTGGGACACGCATGTCATTCTCGCTAGCAATTTCAACCCTGATTTAATATTTATACCTAGTAATGGACCCCATCATCACTTTCTAATCGATTTTAGTTATTTAGGTAATTTAACAGATGGACCCACATGTCATACTTTGTAATTATGTTAACTTAATTAAATGGATTACCTGCCTAGGGGTCCTACCCGTCAGTGTCTCAAGGGCTAATCAACAGAGCCATTTAGTCCCTAATAGACAGGGACGCGACAACCGGCCGGAGTTAGCCGTCGGCGACCTTCCCGTGCGGCGGAGACTCGACGGAGGTCCACGGGAGCAGCGGACGAGGGCAACAGAAGATACCCCCGTAGTCGCGCGCATCTAGGGGGCTTCGCAATAGGCGTTGGAGTTGCCGGAATCGTCGGGAACGACAAGTCCCGCGGTGGTGGAACCATGGCTTGCTCGAGGTGGTGCAGGCGCGACACGGGTGTGTGTGGGCACGGTGGTGGCGCTGAAAAGTAGCGCCCAACGAAGTTACGTGGTGCGCGAAATTGGCGATTGAGAAACAGAAAGGGGGAACAGGGGATCGAGGGGGGGCCTCACATCGAGCGGTAGGGGAGGTCCGCGAGCTCGGGGGAGGTCGTGGCGGGTCGGAGAGGTGGCCGACGAGGCGCGGGTGCCGGTGATGAAGCGGTCGGGCAGGGGCGACCAACATCGGCGGGTGCGCAAAGGAGCAGTGGCGAGCTGCGGGCGAGCGCCCACACGCGCCGGCAGGCGCTGGCCACGGCCTGGTGCGGCCATGGGAGGCACGGGGCGCAGGCGGCGCCAGCGACAGGGGGCGTGCTGCAGGGGCGGGGACGGCGGCTGTGCAGTTCGAAGGAGGAGGCGGCGATGCGAGAGGGGTCGAAGGTGAGGAGCTCGCTGACCAGAACAGCGACAGAGCGGTAGAGGTGGTCGGAGCAGGGGAAGGAGGGCGCGTGTGAGCGGGATCGGGCGCGGGGTTTCTTGCTCCTCTCTGCTCTCTTCCTGGCGGCGTGAGGAGGGACGATGGGATCGAACGAGTGGAGTGGGGATCGAGAGGTGAGGGGCTAGGGTTAGATAGGGAGGCGGCTGGGCTGGGCCTAGTAGGCCGGCTGGTGGCCTAAGGCCCAGGGGGATGGGGGTTTTCCCTTTTCACTCTCTCCTTCTCTTTATTATCTCTGTTTTGTATTTTTTTCGCTGTTTTTCATTTAGTTTTGCTAGCAAACGATTTTTGTTTAACACGAAATCCTACTCATAATTTCTAGTCAACACCACAAGGTGGCACAAACAGTTTGAGGTCAAATGGAGCCGTTCAAATATTTGTTTAGTATTTAAAAGCATTTAAGTAATTGTTTTACCATTGTTTTATCTACTATTGTGTATTAAAATATTTTATTTAATTATGAGTTCTTCGCCATAACTGCTTATGATTTATTTGACACCTCCTGAACATTTTTTTAACATTTGAAAACTTTGGTTGTTTAACTCTGTTTTAAATTTGAATTCGAATGGGACTTGAATCATCGCGAGATTAACATAGTAACCATGGTGATGTGGCATCATTAGTAGAGGGTTAATGTAGCTTAATTATCCGGGCGTCACATGGATCCTTTGTGAATACAAAGTCTGACCTTTGCTTGCAAACCATGTCAGTGCTATCTCGAAGCATGTCTATGGTACTCCAATTTTCAACAAGAACACTTATCCCAATGCTAATTGTTTCTTCCTCAATTATCCAAACACCGTTGTATGGGTAATGTCATGAAAATTTCTCTCCCCTACCTAAAGAGTTTTCTACATTATATCCTGACATGGATATCATGCTCTGCTTGTCCTTGGGAAGGATATACCCTTGAAATATGTGTTTAAACATATTTTCCTTTCCATTGTTCTGTTTAATCTGAAAATCATATTTTCCTTTCCATTGGTTGGTTTAACGTTTCTTGTGATCAATATAATATAAGCAGTAATATTTCCCTGCTTATGGAAACACCTCGGTGTACAATTCTGTCAAAAGACCCTGTTAACTTTGTTGATGAAATTCCGGTAACCACCGATGGACGAGAACTTTGCCTACTCGTCCGCCTCGTTTAACGAGCAGGAAAATGGTTCTCTTCGTCCCTTGCCCTTGGTACCGATGTTGTTTCCGACATAACCGATAGACTATCCTCTGACATGCCTGGCTTACATGATCGTACAAGATATCATCGACCTTCCTACTTTTAACCACATGGTGGGCCCATAACCCACAGTTCCACAGGATCGAAACCTGACTCTCCAATACACCCCATGTTTCCAAAGTTATTCCTCATGCTTTGCCTCGTATGTAATTCATGAGCCACCTCCAAATCTGGTATCAGACAAAATACTTATTCTCGTGGCTCTGAACCCCTTTCACCTTCTAATTAGGCATCGAACGCTTGCCTATCCATTTGAAACTTCTCATGGTACCTTCTTACTTTGCTCTCGATGTCTTCTTAAGTTTCAATTCGGGAGATACTTATGCTTCTTCCCCTGAGTTAACCGTCTGATGATCGATCTTGTTAGAATCCGTCCTTATAGAGTTTTCCTTTCTTACCCTTTCGTAAGTACGATGGAACCCCCGAAGAAAGCATGCCGACTTCATCTTGATGACTTGAAGTAGAAAAATGAAAACATCAATACAATGGATCGACCACTTCGAGAAGAGCAACCAAGACCGAGAAGATTCGTTAGAATTTCGTAACCAGACCTTTCCCCCGTTTTCCACCTCTTAAATCTCGGGACGAGATTTCTTGTAGTGGAGGAGAATTGTGACGCCCGGATAATTAAGCTACAGTAACCCTCCGCTAATGATGCCACGTCACCTCGATTACTGTTGCTAATCTCGCGTTAGTTCGAAACCGATTTGAATTCAAATTCAAAATCAAGCAAACAATAAAAAATTTCAAATATCAAAACAAAAATGTTCGGTGGGTGCCAAATATTGCATAGGTAATTATGGTGAAGTAAACACATTTTTAGAAAATGCCTAAATACTTTAAAATGAAATAAAACAGAAAAGAAAATAAATAAAAAGAAAAGGTGAAAATAAAACAAAAGGAAACGAACCCCCCCCCCTCTCTTGGACCAGACGGCCCAGCTAAACCAGCCGACCGGCCCAGCAGGCCCGGCCCGCCTCCCCCTGCCGCCTCCCTTCCCTGTTCCCCCGACCCGGATCGGAACAGGGGCGCGTCCCCGCCGCACCCTCTCGTCGGCGACGAGGCGAGGATAAGGCCGCCATGCCCCGCCTCCTCGATCCCGCCTCCCACTCACCCCCACTCTCGCCTCGGTTCCTGCGCCTCTCCCACTCCCCTCCAGATCCACCTCGCCCTCTCCTTCCCCTCTGCATCCGAGCACCGCCGCCGCCATGGCTCCGGCCTAGCCACGGCCACCGTGCCCACCTCGCCGCCCCACAGTGTCTCCAAGGGCCGCCGTCATCCGCTGCTTCGACTGGTGCAACCCATTGGAGACCGAAGCCACCGCAACGCCCCCGACGCCGCCGTCTTCCTCCTCTGCTCCGACAAGCTCCGCCGCCGTTCTTCACCGACTCCGGCCGCGCCCCTGCAGCTACTAAACCCCCCAAGGGCCACCGTGTGCGCTGCTCGGTGAGCCCCTGCTCCCTCTCTCTCTCTCTCCTCTCTCTCTCTCTCTCTCTCTCTCTCTCTCTCTCTCTCTCTCTCTCTCGACGCTCCGCCGCGGATCTCGTCGCCGGCGAGACTCCGATGACCAAATGGTCACGGGCGTGATTCCGTTGAACTCGCCGCGTCGAGTAGGGCCCGGCTAGCCCTCCCATTTGCCCATTAACGCATGGCACCGCCGTTCCCTCTCGCGGCCGAGCGCCGACGTCCGTCGCGCCACTCGTCGCCGTCGCTACACAGCCTCTCCGGCGACAGTGTCACTACTGCTCGACGCGGCTTCATCTCTGTGTTCGAACGCGCCCAGCCCCGCGATGAAACATGCCCCGCAGCCTTGCCATCAAACTCACCCGAGCCCCGGCGTCCGCCCCGCTCGTCGCCACCGACGTTGCGGCCCTCCTCCGACCAAGCCACCACCTCCATTCAATGCACCACGGCGCGGGCCTTCGAATGGTCCTAGCCTCGCTCCTCCCCGAGCTCCGTAGCGTGATTCCGGCCAACTCCGGCGAGGGGCCGCCTCTGTTTGGGTCGCCGGAGTCGCTCCGGCGCCGGCCGCCGACGTGGCCTGCCGTTGGGGTCCAGCAGGGTCATTGCCTGGTGGCCCCAGGGCCCGGCTAGCCCAGTTGACCAGGGTCAACGTGCTAACTGGGCTAGTCCCAGCAGCTGACCAGTGGCCCCCACTCTATAATCTAATTAATTAGTTAATCTAATTAACCTGGGCTAATTAGTCACTGACTAATGGGGTCCGCACTTAGTTAATCATAGTTAGTTTAAAACAAACCCATTTCAGCTCTGGCTCAATGATAGGTGGGTCCCACTGGACCCACAAGACAGCTTTGACTCTAGTCAACCACACTGTTGACTGCTGACATCACACATACATCATGCTGACGTCATCCCATACTATTCTGGATAATTTTGATTTAAATTAATAAAATAAATTCCAAAAAATGATTAAATCTTTAGTAAATCATATAAAATAATCTGTAACTCGGATGAAAATACTTTCTACATGGAAGTTGCTCAGAACGACGAGACTAATCCGGATACGCAGCCCGTTCATCTGCCACACATCCCTAACTTGTCGAACTCGCAACTTTCCCCCTCCGATTCATTTGTCCGAAAACGCGAAACACCGGGAATACTTTCCCGGATGTTTCCCCCTTTCGCCGGTATCACCTACTACCGCGTTAGGGCACGCCTAGCACACGCTTTGTCATGTCATGCATCGTCATGCATTTGCTTGCATTGTATTTATTGTTTCTCCCCCCTCTTCTCTCGCTAGATACCGAGACCGACGCCGCTGCTACCCAGTACGACTACGGTGTTGACGACCCCTCCTTCTTGCCAGAGCAATCAGGCAAGCCCCCCCTTTGATCACCAGATATCGCCTATTCCTTCTTTATACTGCTTGCATTAGAGTAGCGTACCATGTTGCTGCTTTCGGTTAATCCTATTCTGATGCATAGCCTCTCATTGTTGCTACAGTTGTTACCCTTATCTGCTATCCTACTGCTTAGTATAGGATGCTAGTATTCCATCTCTGGCCCTACACTCTTGTCCGTCTTCCATGCTATACTACTGGGCCGTGATCACTTCAGGAGGTGATCACGGGCATATGATATATACTTTATACTGTTACATTACTTATGATATTGTTCGGAGATGGGGGCTGAAGGAGCAGGTGGCTCCATCCCGGTAGAGGTGGGCCTGGGTTCCCGACGGCCCCGATCGTTACTTTGTGGCGGAGCGACAGGCAGGTTGAGACCACCTAGGAGAGAGGTGGGCCTGGCCTGGTCGGCGTCATGGATACTTAACACGTTTAACGAGATCTTGGTATTTGATCTGAGTCTGGCCATTTGGTCTATACGCACTAACCAACTACGTGGGAACGTTATGGGCACTCGACGTCGTGCTATCAGCCGAAGCCTTCGTGACATCAGCGACTGAGCAGCGCGCGCCGTATTGGACTGGAACTCCTGCTAGGCTAGGTCTCCTTCTGGCCGCCCTCGCAACGTGCAGGTGTGCAATGGGCGATGGGCCCAGACCCCTGCGCCATAGGATTTAGACCGGCGTGCTGACCTCTCTGTTGTGCCTAGGTGGGGCTGCAACGTGTTGATCTTCCGCGGCCGGGCATGACCCAGACAAGTGTGTTCGGCCAAATGGGATCGAGCGTGTTGGGTTATGTGGTGCACCCCTGCAGGGAAGTTTATCTATTCGAATAGCCGTGATCTTCGGTAACAGGACGACTTGGAGTTTTACCTTGACCTTATGACAACTAGAACCGGATACTTAATAAAACACACCCTTCCAAGTGCCAAATATAACCCGGTGATCGCTCTCTAACAGGGCAATGAGGAGGGGATCGCCGGGTAGGTTTATGCTATACGATGCTACTTGGAGGACTTCAATCTACTCTCTTCTACATGCTGCAAGACGGAGGCGGCCAGAAGCGTAGTCTTCAATAAGACTAGCTATCCCCCTCTTATTCTGGCATACTGCAGTTCAGTCCACCGATACTGCCTCTTTACACATATACCCATGCATATGTAGTGTAGCTCCTTGCTTACGAGTACTTTGGATGAGTACTCACGGTTGCTTTTCTCCCCTTTTCCCCTTCCTTCTACCTGGTTGTCGCAACCAGATGTCGGAGCCAGGAGCAGACGCCACCGTCGACGATTTACTCCTACTACACGGAGGTGCCTACTACTCCGTGCAGCCCAGCGACGACGACCGGGAGTAGTTAGGAGGATCGAGGCAGGAGGCATGCGCTCTTCGATCTGTATCCCGCTTTGTGCTAGCCTTCTTAAGGCAAACTTGTTAACTTATGTCTCGTACTCAGATATTGTTGCTTCCACGACTCGTCTATGATCGAGCACTTGTATTTGAGCCCTCGAGGCCCCTGGCTTGTATTATGATGCTTGTATGACTTATTTATGTTTTAGAGTTGTGTTGTGATATCTTCCCGTGAGTCCCTGATCTTGATCGTACACATTTACGTGCATGATTAGTGTACGATTGAATCGGGGGCGTCACAGCCAACCCTTATGCATAGGTTCATGGGCGGAACCCGCAAGTTGATCACCAAAACATACATCAAGTGAATCACGTGATATCCCATTGTCACCACAGATACGCACGGCAAGACATACATCAAGTGTTCTCAAATCTTTAAAGACTCAATCCGATAAGATTACTTCAAGGGGAAAACTCAATTCATTACAAGACAGTAGAGGGGGAGAAGAAACATAAGATCCAACTACAATAGCAAAGCTCGCGATACATCAAGGTCGTGCCAAATCAAGAACACGAGAGAGAGAGAGAGAGAGAGAGAGAGAGAGAGAGAGAGAGATCAAACACATAGCTACTGGTACATACCCTCAGCCCCGAGGGTGAACTACTCCCTCCTCGTCATGGAGAGCGCCGGGATGATGAAGATGGCCACAGGTGAGGGTTCCCCCCTCTGGCAGGGTGTCGGAACAGGGTCCCGATTGGTTTTTGGTGGCTCTGGAGGTTTTGCGGTGGCGGAACTCCCGATCTAATATCTGTTCTGGAAGTTTTAGGGTACGTGGAGTTATATAGGCGGAAGAAGCACGTCAGGGGAGCCACGAGGGCCCCACGAGGCAGGGCGCGCCCTAGGGGGGTTGGCGCGCCCCCCACCCTCGTGGCTTCCTCGTTCCTTCCTTAACGTGGGGTCCAAGTCCATCGGGTGGCTTTCGTTCCAAAAATAACTTCTCCAGCTGATTTCGTTCCGTTTTGACTCCGTTTGATATTCCTTTTCTTCGAAATACTTAAATAGGCAAAAAAACAGCAAATCTGGGCTGGGCCTACGGTTAATAGGTTAGTCCCAAAAGTAATATAAAAGTGGAAAATAAAACCCAATATTCCCCAAAACAGTAGATAACATAGCATGGAGCAATCAAAAATTATAGATACGTTGGAGACGTATCGACATCCCGCCTCGCGCCGCACTTTCGGCTCCCTGCCAAGACTCATGACCGCCATATGCTCATGGCGCCTGTTGCGGCCTTCGCTCCCTCACGGCGCCCGTTCGGGTTGGGTGCCAGCGCCCGCACGCCCGTAACGCGCCCGACCCGCTAAGCCCCCCAGGGGCCTATGACAAGGGGGTCCCACCCCCAAAATATTTTAAAAAAAGATTTAAAAAATTATATTAATTAATTAATTAATTAACTAAATTAATTAACCTAATTAATTGAGTTTAATTAACCTAATCAATTAACTAAACTAATTAAACCTGCTTAGTTAGTCTTAGACAATGACAGTGGGACCCACATGTCAGTTTGACTAGGTTAACCGACCAGTTGACCTGCTGACATCACTCTGATGTCATGCCTGCGTCATCGTTCACTGTTCTGGATAATGTTGGATTTAAATAAATAATTAAAATCAGAAAATGATTAAATCTTTAGAAAATCATATAAAATAATTCGTAACTCGGATGAAAATACTTTCTACATGAAAGTTGCTCAGAACGACGAGACGAATCCGGATACGCAGTCCGTTCATCCGCCACACATCCCTAGCATAGCAAACTTGCAACTTTTCCCCTCCGGCCTGTCTGTCCGAAAACGCGAAACGCCGGGAATACTTTACCGGATGTTTCCCCCCTTCACCGGTATCACCTAATACCGCGTTAGGGCATACCTAGCTCCGCGTATTTCCTCGTTATGTTTTGTGATGCTTTGTTTGCTCCGTATTTACTGTTTCTTCCCCCCTCTTCTTCTCCGATAGACCCCGAGACCGTTGCTGATGCCACTGAGTTCGACTACATTGTTGACGACCCCTCCTTGCCAGAGCAACCAGGCAAGCCCCCCCCCCCCCTTGATCACCAGATATCACGTATTCTTCTCTATACTGCTTGCATTAGAGTAGTGTAGCATGTTACTGCTTTCGGTTAATCCTATTATGTTGCATACCCTGTTCAAGAATTCATCCGATTAACCAGTTAACTTGTCGATTAATCCCTACTCATAGGGTCGCCGAGTAGCCTATAAACCGATAAATCATCCGATTAATTGATTAAATGACCGATTAACTTGCCGATTAGCCGATTAATCCCCTACTCACCAGCCAACCGAGCAGCTACCAGTTAACAATTTCCTCAACAACGGTTGCATAGCCTGTCATTGTTGCTACAGTTGTTACCCTTACCTGCTATCCTACTGATTAGTATAGGATGCTAGTGTTCCATCAGTGGCCCTACACTCTTGTCCGTCTGCCATACTATACTACTGGGCCGTGATCACTTCGGGAGCTGATCACGGGCATATGCTATATACTTTATCTTGTTATACATTACTTATGATCTTGTTCGGAGATGGGGGTTGAAGGCGGTGGCTCCATCCCGGTAGAGGTGGGCCCAGGTTCCCGACGGCCCCGATCGTTACTTTGTGGCGGAGCGACAGGCAGGTTGAGACCACCTAGGAGAGAGGTGGGCTCTGCCTGGTCGGCGTTCATGGATACTTAACACGCTTAACGAGATCTTGGTATTTGATCTCGAGTCCGCCACCGGCCTATACGCACTAACCAGCTATGCGGAACAGTTATGGGCACTCGGCGTCGTGGTATCACCGAAGCCTTCGTGACGTCAGCGACTGAGTGGCGCGCGCCGGATTGGAACATAAGCCTGCTCTTGTATTAAGGGGGCTAGTTCTGCTTCCGGTCGCGTTCATAACGTCAGGGTGAGCAGCAGGCGATGGGCCTGCACCCTGCACAAGATAGGATTTAGACCGCATGTTGACCTCTCTGTTGTGCCTAGGTAGGGTTGCGACGTGTTGATCTTCCGCAGCCGGGCATGACCCAGAAAAGTGTGTCCGGCCAAATGGGATCGAGTGTGTTGGGTTATGTGGTGCACCCCTGCAGGGAAGTTTATCTATTCAAATAGCCGTGATCTTCAGTAACAGAACGACTTGGAGTTGTACCTTGACCTTATGACAACTAGAACCGGATACTTAATAAAACACACCCTTCCAAGTGCCAGATATAACCCGGTGATCGCTCTCTAACAGGGCGACGAGGACGGGATCGCCGGGTAGGAGTATGCTATATGATGCTACTTGGTGAACTTACCATCTACTCTCTTCTACATGCTGCAAGATGGAGGTGGCCTGAAGCATAGTCTTCGACAAGATTAGCTATCCCCCTCTTATTCTGGCATTCTGCTGTTCAGTCCACCGATATTGCCCCTTTACACATATACCCATGCATATGTAGTGTAGATCCTTGCTTGCGAGTACTTTGGATGAGTACTCACGGTTGCTTTTCTCCCTCGTTTCCCCCTTTTCCCTTCTACCTGGTTGTCGCAACCAGATGCTGGAGCCCAGAAACCAGACGCCACAGTCGACGACGACTCCTACTACACCGGAGGTGCCTACTACTACGTGCAAGCCGCTGATGACGACCAGGAGTAGTTTAGGAGGATCCCAGGCAGGAGGCCCGCGCCTCTTTCGATCTGTATCCTAGTTTGTGCTAGCCTTCTTAAGGCAAATTTGTTTAACTTATGTCTGTACTCAGATATTGTTGCTTCCGCTGACTCGTCTATGATCGAGCACTTGTATTCGAGCCCTCGAGGCCCCTGGCTTGTATTATGATGCTTGTATGACTCATTTTATTTTTAGAGTTGTGTTGTGATATCTTTCCGTGAGTCCCTGATCTTGATCGTACACGTTTGCGTGTATAATTAATGTACGATTGAATCAGGGACGTCATAAGGTTATTGAAGAAAAAACCATATCTAATAATACAGGGTTATTGTTTCTTGCGGTACGTCATAGAAATTGCCCACAAAATTGAAAAATATTACCCGCCAGTGTCACCTATAGATGATAAAAAAATGTTTTGCACAGGAAAATCCTCCGCCTAAACTGGCCATGCAGTAGGGACCTCTTATATTGAGCTCTACGTGCTAGGAGAAGATGCAGCACGCCTGTTTAGGCTGCGTTCGGTATGCAGGGAGAGAAAACCAAGGATAAAAATACTTCAAAGGAATAGGACTGAAGGCTATCATAGAACCTATGGGGTCTAGAAACACATGAACAAGAGAAAGTAGACTGTTCGGATCACGGAATTATAGAAATAGACATTTGGGTGACCATGGGAAAGCACAGAAGCCTTACGGATTTTTAAATTGGCCACAAGGCAGCTTTGTCCCTATCTCTCACCCATCAGGTCACACATCAGCTCATTTTAATTAGCTCTGCATGCTCACTGCCACGACCAGAGCATCTCGCTTCGGTCTTCCCCGTAAAACATGAGCTCCAGGCAGATGTTCAATTCCTGTGGAATCGTCATCGAAAGGACAGGTTCCCTTTGGATTACTGTAGGTCATTCCTGCGTTTCGAACAGCACAAAGGAAAATAAAGCTTCATGAACAGTATTCCTTCATGATTCCTGCAAACATCCTATGAACCAAACGGAGCCTTAGGCCAGCCCATATCCGGGCTGCCTGTTTTTAAATTTTTTCTTTTTTCCTGTCTAATTTTTTCTACTTTAAATAATTTGGGACATAAGAAGTTCTAAAATTTTCTAAAAAATGGGAATTTAAAATAAAATATTTAATAAATCATAAAATCATTGTAGGTTCAAAACTGTTGCTTATTAAAAATGTTCAAAATTTTGAAAACAAATGTTAGGAAATCAAAAATGTACATGATTTTTAAAAGTGTTTGTGTATTGAAAACAATTAATAAAATTGAACAAATCGCCAATTCAAAAATGTACATGAATGAAAAAATATCCTAAAATTAAAACTGTTCGTGACTTACAAAATAATTTATTCATTAATAAAATGTTTGCTGATTCCAAAAATGATCGTGCATTTCAAAAATATTCATTAAATCAAAAAATGTTCGTTAAATCAAAAAAATGTACGTGAATTTCAGAAAATGTTCCACCAATTTCCAAAGCAATGTTCGTCCATTCTAGAAAACTTCACTGACTCAAGTAAATTGTAAAGAAAATCACAATTTTTTTAAATGTTTGCAAATAGTACAAAATGTTCATGAATTCAAAAAATATTATTGATTTTAGAAATGTTCAAAAATTTATAAAAGTATTCATGAATTTGAAAAATATTCACGATTTCAAATATCTTCACGAGTTTAGAAAAAATACATGATTTCATGAAATTGAAAGTGACAGCGTAACTTAGTGATGCAGCAAAATGTGATCATGGCCATTGAAGATTATGATTTTTATTTTCTTCTATTACAACGCACTGGCCCTTTTGCTAGTCTTCTACAAAAGGGATATGCGAGGAAATGAACGAACAATTAGCGGCCAAGAAAGCTGCTGCAATACAGAGCTCAACGCATACACCACTGACGAATGACTAATATCCAGACATTACTGATTAATGAATATAGCTCAGATCGGTGCCCACAGGATGTAATTAATAGTCTCCCTCGTCTCTCCAGTTTTAAGCTAAAATTGTGACTCGACAATTAAATGTTCAACAGACCACCCACCGTTCCAAAACGGGAGCAGGAAACCAAGAAACCGCGTGCATGCAAAATGTATCTTAAGGCATCACGACATGGGGATACAGAATACAGAAAATGGTGCACTTTAGACTCCGAATGAACAAGCAGAACTTCAGCCAGCGCCTCTCCCTTCTCCAACCCGCATACGCATCATCGAAATACGCAACCAGGGCGGTCTCGTTCAGTCATCAGACACCTTGGGGGAGCACTCGGGCGTCTTGGGCATCGCGTCCGAGGCCTTCTTCGCCTTGTGCGCCTCCACCGCGGCTTTGAAATCATCCCGGACGCCAGTGTCCTTGAACTTGAGGGCGAACGTGGTGAGCCCGCCCGGCGAGTCGCCGGTGCTGTTGATGCAGGCGAACGTCACGCCCTTCTTCTCCATGTCCTTCAGCGACATGTCATCGTACAGGCTCGCGTTCAGGACCAGCCGGTAGTTGCCCTTGGCCCTCATGACGAGCCGGGACCTCTCGCCGCCAGACACTGGGATGTTCAGCTTTAGCTCCCCTTTTCCTCTTTCTTTCCAGCCCCCGTCGAGGTACTCATACATTGCGGAGTCTGCGGTGAACACGGCCATCTCGTTTTCTTCGCCTGTCTCCACTGGGCCCTCTGGCATGGTGAATTTCTTTGGTGCTTCTGCTGCAGCGACAAGCGATGGAACAGAACTCCCGTTGTTGTTTGTGCCACCGATATTGAAAGAAGGGAAGGATGAACCATCGCTCTTTAGCCCAAATACGGGAGCATTTGTGCTCTCTTTAGAAGCTGAGCCAAAGGAAAATGATGAGGCTGAAAACCCAGTTCCAGCCAGTCCTGTGAAGGCGTTATGGCCACTTGACACATTCATAAAAGAGAACAGAGGTGTTGCTGATACATCCTTGGTCCCTGATTCAGATTCATCTTTCTTCTCAGCGCCGTCCTTGCTACTTTTATCTTCATCTCCACCTTCATTCACTTCACCCTTGGTCCCTGATTCAGATTCATCTTTCTTCTCATCGCCGTCCTTGCTGCTTTTATCTTCATCTCCACCTTCATTCACTTCACCCTTGGTCCCTGATTCAGATTCATCTTTCTTCTCATCGCCGTCCTTGCTGCTTTTATCTTCATCTCCACCTTCATTCACTTTAGCACCTTCATCTTCTGTTTTACCCTCGATTCCAGATGTCTTGCTGTTATCTACCTTGGGTTCTCCAACCAGCACTTTGTCCTCACCAGTTCCACCCTCTGTGCTGCCTGCCTTGTTGTCAGTTTCAGTAAGTGAAGAGTGAGCTTCCATTGGCGCATTTGACTTGTTTTCTGCATTTGACTCATTCAGGCCCGATTCATCCTTTTGAATCTCTGTTACCTCATTAGAATCTGCATTCTTGTCAGCATCTTTCACACTTCCATTGCTGGCCTCATCAGCTTTCTCAATTGAGCCCCTTACATTTGACGTTGTGACATCAGAAGGTGGAGGTTTCGAGACAGGAATACTTGCTTGAACACTGGAATCACTTGTGGTAAACTTAATTGCAGAGAAAGGATTAGAAGAAGGAGCTGACGACGGCTGCTGGCGCCGAACCTTTACAATTTTTCGGGTTGCCATCACTTCCTCACTAGCTTTCTTAAATGTTCCTCCCTCTTGCTCCGGTGAGTCATCATCAAGCTCAGGATTGTCCTTGTTGATTTGTTTATCTGCAACCCTCTTCCGAGAGGTTTGAGCATGTTCCTCATCCGCCATCTTAGGAGCTTTGAGTACCTGGATATGAAAACGTCAGAACAAACTAAGCAAACAGTAATAAACAACTTCATACAAGTAATCTTCCAATCATCATAGGGCATAGCAGAGTTTAGACACACAAATTTGACTATGCAGGCTCCATTTTTTGTAGTACACCAAGCCCATTCACAGAATTAACTTCAAATAAACCAGGAAAATTGAAAGGCATACACAAACATAACGGCAAAGTAGGGAAAATGTAACCAAGAGAAGACAACAGGCATACACAAAATGGAAAACCATAATGTAGGCAATGTTACCCAAAGTGCAAAGATGAATGTGTAATCTTATATCATGTATTATGGTACTTGGACCTGTGACTAAGAAACAAGCATAACGGCAGTTTCCCAACTTGACGTACAAACTGTAAGAGCATCTCAGACGGGATCCCAATCCCACCAGCATTGCTGCTTTCTGTCTACAACCATCCTCAGCAGTGGAGTATCTATATTATTTCTGGGTAAAATTTTGTTTGATGCTTGAGCAACAAAGATAAAATACAGGTCAAACTAAAATTTTAGCTTCTTGTCTGCAGTTTGGTTTTGGCTCAACTGTTTCAAAGATCAAAGGGTTTACAGCCAATATGTTGTTAGTTAACTTGTAAAGATTGCTCTTATATGTTGTTAAAATCCACAATATGCCTAGGTGTGTGAATTACATAGAATTATTTCAATGCTATGACATAAATGCAGATTTGTGATATTGTTTCTCTTTTACTTGTCAGTGTAGTTTATTACTATGTTACCATAGCTATGCAACCCTGGCATGCATAGTTCCTTCCGTCCAAATACCTGACATCTGGGAACAGAACCAGCATGGTGTGGGACATTCAACCGCGGATATTCTCTGTGTGCTAGGTAAGATGTAGCAACAGTGAGCTCATCATTGCCGGATGACAATGAGTATGAATCCAAGATAAATTGCACTATGGTGACACATTGCGATGTGGTGTAACAACAACCAAGAAGCGAATGGCTTTGCATATATAGAACAGACAAAAAATATGGCCATTAGACTAGCGCCAACAAATACAACCATTACAAATACATTTTTATTTAAAGGATATCAATTAAATGTGGGACGGTGGAATATAGATAGTGGAAAATTGAGTTGGGAGTCAGTTGGAGCACGAAGAGATATGGAGGTGGAATTGTTTAGAGACGACCGCATACTACACAATATTCATGAAAGAAAGAATATGTCGCCTCTAATAATAATGTATCAAATGGTAAGCTCTGTGTTCGCGGAAAACAAATATTCTCCTGCATCACGATGTTGGCATAGTACTAACATACCATGGGCAAGGTAACGCCTCCTAGAGCTAGAAGCTTGCATGTTATATGCGCAAAATTATGCTTACACATGTAGGTGGTATTTTAACATCTAAAGCAGGAGAATCTGTAAACATGAGCGATGAGAAATATTTTACTAAAAGGTACAAATCAAATCCAGCGTACACAAATATATATACTAATGCATGGAAACTCCTAGTCCTAATAGCTCCGAAGCTGCAGTGGTCCAAGGAGAACTTTATCTTTTAGACATTGAAAGAAGTTTAACAAATTACACATATGAATATTGCAATATTATGTGGAAGGACATTTGTTTTCTTAGAAAAAGATACATCTCTGTAAGCTGTGCGAAAAATAAGTAGATCGAAGCACTAGTTTTCCTTGTGTTTGTTTGCACATGGTAGAGGCGAAAATATTTGTTTTCCGAAATTTTGAGAATCATAGTTTATTCCCACATGTACAAGTGGGAATTCTCAGGTTTTTTTTCTTTTTTTACTTAAAGTTAAAATGCTTCTGAAGCTTTTGGGTGAAAAAAGAAACGAAGCTCCCTGCAGCTCAGGAGCCAACTGTCTACTGTCCTGATGTGGTGGACAAGGAGCGCATCGCGCGGATGGCTTGGAGTCAGGATGCTTGGGGAACGACTCTCGATCCAAGCCATCTCCTGGTGTACGCGCATCAAGACACATCATTTCCGTCGGGCACAAGAGGCCTACTGTTCCCCCAAAAAAATTCAGCTGCGTATGACAAGTAATTTCTGCAAATCTGTACACCCGCGCATGCTGTTCTTGTTTCATCCATACACACACCACAACAGAACACCCACACATACATGAATCAAGCAGAAAACATACATCCACGGGCAATTTAACGGAACTTTTACCTCGGGGAGAAGCTCGGCGGCGACTGGGCGTCGGGGCGAGCTTGGGCCGCGGCCTGGGCTCCCGCGGCGGAGGGCTGGGGCTGAGATGCGGTCCGACGGAGGGAGGGCCCGGGAGTGGCTGGGGTCGACGGAGAGGGGGGCAGGGGAAGGGAGTGGGGTGGTGGTGGTGGCGGCGGCGCAAACCCTAGCACCGGCCTGTGCTCGCCATGTCGCCCGCGGCGGTGGGAAGGAGCAGAGGAAAACGCTTCAGGGGTGTGAGGGGAGGAGAGAAACAGGAGTGAAGTGTTGAGTTTGCGCTGTGCGGTGTGCCCTCTCCACGCGACCAACCCCGATGCAGGCCACGTGAAGGTCGCCGTACTGGGACGCCAGGGATATCTTCCCGTGCACCCGGTGCGGGCCAAAATCACTGTTCGACCGTTTAACCGAAAATTAGCACGGATTAATCCTAATTTAATATTTTGCCCCAATCTGATTTTACTTTTTCATAACGCATTCACTAGCGGGGCTATGCTCAACACCTCCCACACACTGGACCCCACTAATGGGCCACAAGCATTGAAAAGCCAAACGACGCCATTTTCTAGATAAAAAAGAAAACTAGTTTTTGTTGTTATTAATAAAGCCTAGATTTTGTCAGTTTTCCCTGGCTAATAAAGCCCAGTTTCCGCCAAGCCATGAGAAAAAATGCTAATGCCATGCTGTGAAAATAAAAAGTAAATTTCCATGGTCCTAAACCTAAATTTGCCATGGCAAAAATGAAAAAGGTGAATTTGCCATGTATGTTGAATTATAATTGGCGCCTATATTAAAGAAAAATTGCCATGGCAATAAAAGGTAAATTTGATATGCCAAAAATAAAAAAAATAAATTTTTGATGACAATTAAAATAAAATTTTGGCATGGTACAAAGTAGTTTTTGTACGTCTTTTTAGGACCCTAATATGCCATGATACAAAAGTAAAACTTGCCATGCTAAAGTAAACTAAATATGGTCCCATTAATGCAAAAATCCCATTAAAAGATGAAAGTAAAAAAAATTACCATGGATGTGAAGTGAAATTTTCCATGGCAATAAAATTTAATAATTACCATGGCAGATAAAGGGTGAAAAAAATGCATGCCAATAAAAGATAAAATTTGCCATGGTAATAAAATGTAGAAATTGCCATAGCAAAAAAGGGTGAAAAAATGTCATGGCAATAAAAGTTAAAAATTGTTATGTAAATAAATTGTAAAATTACCATGGCAAATAAAAGGTTAAAAAATGTCATGCCAATAAAAGTTAAAAAATTTCCATGGCGATATAAGTAAATTTGCCATGTGAATAAAGTTAAATTTGACATGGCAACATTAAGAACTCAATTTTGCCATGCCAATAACGTAAAAAATTGCCATGCTATAAAGTAAAAAAAAACTCAATTTTGTCGTGCTAAATGAAATGATGCAAAAATTGCCGTGGCAAAAAATTTCATGGATTTGTTTATGAAAAACAAGCAAAATTTGCCATGATCAACTATTAGAAATTTCCATGGTTAAAAAATGAAGTTACCATGATCCATAAACTAAATTTGGCATGGCCCCATCAAAGGTAATTTTGCCGTTAACAAAATAGCCATGGAAAAAAATCCTTTTATGGCACCGTATGGAATTAAAGAAAAGCAGTTGCACATGGTAAATTTAAGAAAAGCAAACAACTAGAATGAGATGGTCTGGAAACTGAAAAATTCCATGGTTAAATTTGAAAGTAGCCATGTTCACAAAAGATTTTCCATGATCTAAAACAAAATTAACATGGTCCATAAACTAAATTTAAATTTGTCCATAAAGTAAGATTTGCCATGATCCATGAATTAAATTTGTCGCTAATAATTAGCCATGGCATAATAACTTTTGTGGTACTGTTTGAATTTGAAAAAAAATAACATTTTCATTTGCACATGGCAAAATTAAGAAAGCAACAACTAAAATTGCCATGGTCCAAAATAATGAAATTTCCCGTGGTAAAAATGTTTAATTTGCCTTGTTTGCAAAAGCATTCCATTATCTAGAATTGCTTTTGCCATGGTCCACAAACTAACTTTGCCATGATCTTAAAACTAAATTTGCATTTTGGTGCAAAAAGGAAAAGACTATACCATAGTTCTCAAAATTTCAGATGAGTACATTTATTCCATAAATATCTTTCAAAATACCCATACTCCAATGTAAAATTTGCGAAGGATAAGATTTGTTCCTCAAGACATAGTACGTATATAGTAGATATTGAAAGAATAGACATGATTACAACAGGAACAAAAGGGACAATTTACGAGTAGGAAAAGTGTACCAAGGGCTACTTCTATGGGTGTAAGTCAATAGTAGCAACGATGCCCCTGGGAGCAAGTGCCTCGTCAACTGGAACAAAGTCTGCTCTCCCAAGGTTTACGGAGGTTTAGGAATAAAGTGTTGGAAATATGCCCTAGAGGCAATAATAAAAATGTTATTATTATATTTCCTTGTTCATGATAATTCTCTTTTGTTCATGTTATAGTTGTGTTATCCGGAAATCCTAATACATGTGTGAATACATAGACCACAACATGTCCCTAGTGAGCCTCTAGTTGACTAGCTCGTTGATCAGTAGATGGTTACGGTTTCCTAACCATGGACATAGGATGTCATTGATAACAGGATCACATCATTAGGATAATGATGTGATGGACAAGACCCAATCCTAAGCATAGCACAAGATCGTGTAGTTCGTCTGCTAAAGCTTTTCTAGTGTCAAGTATCCTTTCCTTAGACCATGAGATTGTGCAACTCCCAGATACCGTAAAGGGTACTTTGGGTGTGCCAAACGTCACAACGTAACTGGGTGGCTATAAAGGTACACTACGGGTATCCCCGAAAGTATCTGTTGGGTTGGCACGAATCGAGACTGGGATTTGTCACTCTGTATGACGGAGAGGTATCTCTGGGCCCACTCGATAGGACATCATCATAATGAGCTCAATGTGATCAAGGAGTTGTTCACGGGATGATGTGTTACGTGAACGAGTAAAGAGACTTGCCGTAACGAGATTGAACAAGGTATCGGTATACCGACGATCGAATCTCGGGCAAGTATCGTCATCGATAGACAAAGGAATTGCATACGAGATTGATTGAATCCTCGACATCGTGGTTCATCGATGAGATTATCGTGGAGCATGTGGGAGCCAACATGGGTATCCAGATCCGCTGTTGGTTATTGACCAAGAGTTGTCTCGGTCATGTCTCGTGTCTCCGAACCCGTAGGGTCTACACATAAGGTTCGGTGGCGCTAGAGTTGTAGAGATATTAGTATGTGGTTAACGAAAGTTGTTGAGTCCGGATGAGATCCCGGACGTCACGAGGAGTTCGGAATGGTCGGAGGTAAAGATTTATATATAGGAAGTCCGATTTGACCACCGAGAGAGTTTGAGGGTCACCGATATTGTCTTGGGACCACCTAAGGGTCCCGGGGTCCACCGAGTGGGGCCACCTATCCGGAGGGCCCCATGGGCTGAAGTGGCGTGGGAACCAGCCTGGTGGGCTGGTGCGCCCACCCAAGGGCCCAAGGCGCCTAGGGTTGGAAACCCTAGGGGTCGTTGCCACGGGTTGGAAACCCTAAGGGGCCGTTGCCCCTCGAGGGCCGCCCCTTAGATGGGATCTCCAAGGGGCATCGCCCCTAGCCCCTATATATAGTGGAGGGAGGAGGCAGCCGCACACTAAGCCTGGCGCCTCCATCTCCCTCCCGTGACACCTCTTCCTCCTCGAGTAGCGCTTGGTGAAACCTGCTGGAATCCACGCTTCCACCACCACGCCGTCGTGCTCTTTGGATCTCCATCAACTTCTCCTCCCCTTGCTGGATCAAGAAGGAGGAGCGTCTCCGCTTCTGTCGTGTGTTGAGCGCGAGGTGCCGTCCGTTCGGCGCCAGGATCATCGGTGATTTGGATCACGACGAGTACGACTCCATCAACCCCGTTCTCTTGAACGCTTTCGCTCGCGATCTACAAGGGTATGTAGATGCACTCCTCTCTCTCTCTCGTTGCTAGATGACTCCATAGATTGATCTTGGTGATGCGTAGAAAATTTTAAATTTCTGCTACGATCCCCAAAAGTGGTATCAGAGCTAGGTCTATGCGTAGTTTCTATGCACGAGTAGAACACAAGTTGTTGTGGGCGTCGATTTTGTCAATTTACTTGTCGTTACTAGTCTTATCTTGATCCGGCGGCATCGTGTGATGAAGCGGCCCGGACCGACCTTACACGTACACTTACGTGAGATAGGTTCCACCGACTGACATGCACTAGTTGCATAAGGTGGCTAGCGGGTGTCTGTCTCTCCTACTTTAGTCGGATCGGATTCGATGAAAAGGATCCTTATGAAGGGTAAATAGAAATTGGCATATCACGTTGTGGTTTTGGCGTAGGTAAGAAACGTTCTTGCTAAGAAACCTATTGTAGCCATGTAAAAATTTGCAACAATAATTAGAGGACGTCTAACTTGTTTTTGCAGCATATGCCGTGTGATGTGATATGGCCAAAAGGATGTGATGAATGATATATGTGATGTATGAGATTGATCATGTTCTTGTAATAGGAATCACGACTTGCATGTCGATGAGTATGACAACCGGCAGGAGCCATAGGAGTTGTCTTAATTTATTTATGACCTGCGTGTCAACGTAAACGTCATGTAATTACTTTACTTTATTGCTAAACCGTTAGCCATAGTAGTAGAAGTAATAGTTGGCGAGACAACTTCATGAAGACACGATGATGGAGATCATGGTGTCATGCCGGTGACGATGATGATCATGGCGCCCCGTAGATGGAGATCAAAAGGAGCAAAATGATATTGGCCATATCATGTCACTATTTGATTGCATGTGATGTTTCTCATGTTTTTACATCTTATTTGCTTAGAACGACTGTAGCATAAATAAGATGATCCCTCATTAAAATATCAAGAATTGTGTTCCCCCTAACTGTGCACCGTTGCTAAGGTCCGTTGTTCCGAAGCACCACATGATGATCGGGTGTGATAGGTTCTAACATTCACATACAACGGGTGTAAGCCAGATTTACACACGCAATACACTTAGGTTGACTTGACGAGCCTAGCATGTATAGACATGGCCTCGGAACACGGAAGACCGAAAGGTCGGACATGAGTCGTATAGAAGATACGATCAACATGAAGATGTTCACCGATGATGACTAGTCCGTCTCACGTGATGATCGGACACGGATTAGTTGACTCGGATCATGTATCACTTAGATGACTAGAGGGATGTCTATCTGAGTGGGAGTTCATTAAATAATTTGATTAGATGAACTTAATTATCATGAACATAGTCTAAAACTCTGCAATATGTCTTGTAGATCAAATGGCCCACGCTAATGTTGCCCTCAACTTCAACGCGTTCCTAGAAAAAAAACTGAAAGACGATGGCGGCAACTACACGGACTGGGTCCGTAACCTGAGGATTATCCTCATAGCTGCCAAGAAAGCATATGTCCTTGATGCACCGCTAGGTGAAGCACCTGTTTTCCCAGCAACTCAAGACGTTATGAACGCCTGGCAGTCACGTAGTGATGATTGCTCCCTGGTTCAGTGCGGCATGCTTTACAGTTTAGAACCGGGGTCCAAAAGCGTTTTGAGCAGCATGGAGCATATGAGATGTTCCAAGAGCTGAAAATGGTTTTCCAAGCTCATGCCCGGGTCGAGAGATATGAAGTCTCGACAGGTTCTCTGATTGTAAGATGGAGGAGAATAGTTACAATGTGACACATACTCAAAATGTCTGGGTTGCACAACCGCTTATCTCATTGGGAGTTAATCTCCCGGATGATGCAGATCGTTGAGAATCCTTGATCGCTCCCACCTAGCTACAAGAGCTTTGTGATGAACTTCAATATGCAGGGGATGGAAAAGACCATTCCCGAGGTATATTCAATGCTGAAATCAGCGGAGGTGGGGATCAAAAGGAACATCAAGTGTTGATGGTGAATAAAACCACTAAGTTCAAGAAAGGCAAGGGTAAGAAGAACTTCAAGAAGGAAGGCAAGGAGTTGCAGCGCCCGTAAGCCAGTTGCGGGAAGAAGCCAAAGCATGGACCCAAGCACGAGACCGAGTGCTTTTATTGCAAGGAAGCAGTCATTTGAAGCGAAACTGCCCAAGTACTTAGCAGATAAGAAGGCCGGCAATACCAAAGGTATATCTGATATACATGTTATTGATGTGTACCTAACCAGCGCTCGTAGTAGCTCCTGGGTATTTGATACCGGTGCGGTTGCTCATATTTGTAACTCAAAAAAGGAGCTACAGAATAAGCGGAGACTGGCGAAGGACGAGTTGACGATGCGCGTCAGGAATGGTTCCAAGGTCGATGTGATCGCCGTCGGCAGCTACCTCTACATTTACCTACGGGGTTAGTTTTAAACCTCAATAATTGTTATTTAGTACCAGCTTTGAGCATGAACATTGCATCTAGATCTTGTTTAATGCGAGATGGCTACTTGTTTAAATTTGAGAATAATGGTTGTTCTATTTATATGAGAGACATGTTTTATGGTCATGCCCCGCTGGTCAATGGTTTATTCTTATTGAATCTCGAACGTAATGTTACACATATTCATAGTGTGAATGCCAAAAGATGTAAGGTTGATAATGATAGTCCCACATACTTGTGGCACTGCCGCCTTGGTCACATTGGTGTCAAACGCATGAAGAAACTCCATGCAGATGGACTTTTGGAGTATCTTGATTATGAATCATTTGACACGTGCGAACCATGCCTCATGGGCAAAATGACCAAGACTCCGTTCTCCGGAACAATGGAGCGAGCAACCAACTTATTGGAAATCATACATCTTGATGTAAAAGCGGTCCAATGAGCGTTGAGGCTCGCGGTGGTTATTGTTATGTTCTCACCCTCACTGATGACTTAAGTAGATATGGGTATGTCTACTTAATGAAACACAAGTCTGAGACCTTTGAAAAGTTCAAGGAATTTTAGAGTGAGGTTGAGAATCAACGTAACAGGAAAATCAAGTTCTTACGATCATATCGTGGGGGAGAATATTTGAGTCACGAATTTGGCACGCACTTAAGAAAATGTGGAATTGTTTCACAACTCACGCCGCCTGGAACACCTCAGCATAATGGTGTGTCCGAACGTCGTAATCGCACTCTATAGGATATGGTGCGATCTATGATGTCTCTTACCGATCTACCGCTATCATTTTGGGGTTATGCTATAGAGACTGCCGCATTCACTTTAAATAGGGCTCAGTCGAAATCCGTTGAGACGACACCGTATGAATTGTGGTTTGGGAAGAAACCTAAGTTGTCGTTTCTGAAAGTTTGGGGATGCGATGCTTATGTCAAGAAACTTCAACCTGAAAAGCTCGAACCCAAATCGGAAAAATGCGTCTTCATAGGATACCCTAAGGAAACTATTGGGTATACCTTCTACCTCAGATCCGAAGGCAAGATCTTTGTTGCCAAGAATGGATCCTTTCTAGAGAAAGAGTTTCTCTCGAAAGAAGTAAGTGGGAGGAAAGTAGAACTTGATGAAGTATTGCCTCTTGAACTGGAGAGTAGCACAGCTCAAGAAAATATTTCTGTGGTGCCTGCACCGACTAGAGAGGAAGTTAATGATGATGATCATGAAACTTCAGATCGAGTTGCTACTGAACTTCGTAGGTCCACAAGGACACGTTCCGCACCAGAGTGGTATGGCAACCATGTCCTGGAAATCATGTTGTTAGACAATGGTGAACCTTCGAACTATGAAGAAGCGATGGCGGGCCTGGATTCCGACAAATGGCTTGAAGCCATGAAATCCGAGATAGGATCCATGTATGAAAACAAAGTCTGGACTTTGACAGACTTGCCCGATGATCGGCAAGCCATAGAAAACAAATGGATCTTTAAGAAGAAGATATACGCAGATGGTAATGTAACCATCTATAAGCCTCGGCTTGTCACTAAGGGTTATCGACAAGTTCAAGGGGTTGATGATGTCTACTACACAACCTTCTTCTTGTAGACGTTGTTGGGCCTCCAAGTGCAGAGGTTTGTAGGACAGTAGCAAATTTCCCTCAAGTGGATGACCTAAGGTTTATCAATCCGTAGGAGGCGTAGGATGAAGATGGTCTCTCTCAAGCAACCCTGCAACCAAATAACAAAGAGTCTCTTGTGTCCCCAACACACCCAATACAATGGTAAATTGTATAGGTGCACTAGTTCGGCGAAGAGATGGTGATACAAGTGCAATATGGATAGTAGATAAAGGTATTTGTAATCTGAAATAATAAAAACAGCAAGGTAACAAGTGATAAACATGAGCGTAAACGGTATTGCAATGATAGGAAACAAGGCCTAGGGTTCATACTTTCGCTAGTGCAAGTTCTCTCAACAATAATAACATAATTGGATCATATAACTATCCCTCAACATGCAACAAAGAGTCACTCCAAAGCCACTAATAGCGTAGAACAAACGTAGAGATTATGGTAGGGTACGAAACCACCTCAAAGTTATTCTTTCCAATCAATCCGGTGGGCTATTCCTATAAGTGTCACAAACAGCCCTAGAGTTCGTACTAGAATAACACTTTAAGATACAAATCAACCAAAACCCTAATGTCACCTAGATACTCCATTGTCACCTCAAGTATCCGTGGGCATGATTATACGATATGCATCACACAATCTCAGATTCATCCAACCAACATAAAAGTACTTCAAAGAGTGCCCCAAAGTTTCTACCGGAGAGTCAAGAACGTGTGCCAACCCCTATGCATAGGTTCATGGGCAGAACCCGCAAGTTGGTCACCAAAACATACATTAAGTGGCACATGATATCCCATTGTCACCACAGATAAGCACGACAAGACATACATCAAGTGTTCTCATAAAAGACTCAATCCGATAAGATAACTTCAAAGGGGAAACTCAATTCATCACAAGAGAGTAGAGGGGGAGAAGAAACATAAGATCCAACTACAATAGCAAAGCTCGGGATACATCAAGATCGTGCCATAGAGGGAACACGAGAGAGAACACGAGAGAGAGAGATCAAACACATAGCTAGTGGTATACCCTCAGGCCCGAGGGTGAACTACTCCCTCCTCGTCATGGAGAGCGCCGGGATGATGAAGATGGCCACAGGTGAGGGTTCCCCCCTCCGGCAGGGTGCCGGAACGGGCTCCTGAGAGGTTTCTGGTGGCTACAGAGGCTTGCGGCGGCGGAACTCCCTATCTATCTTCTGTTCTGGAAGTTTTACGATATGTAGGTATATATGGGTGCAGGGGGCACGTAGGTGGAGCTTCGGGGGCCCCACGAGGCAGGGGGCGCGCCCTAGGGGTTGGGCGCGCCCCCCACCCTCGTGGCCAGCTCCCGTATCTTCTGACGTAGAGCCCAAGCCTATCCGGTGGCTTTCCTTCCAAAAATAACTTCTCCAGTTGATTTCGTTCCGTTTTGACTCTGTTTGATATTCCTTTTCTTCGAAACACTGAAATAGGCATAAAACAGCAAATCTGGGTTGGGCCTCCGGTTAATAGGTTAGTCCCAAAAATAATATAAAAGTGGATAATAAAGCCCAATATTGCCTAAAATAGTAGATAATATAGCATGAAGCAAGCAAAAATTATAGATACGTTGGAGACGTATCAAGCATCCCCAAGCTTAATTCCTGCTCGTCCTCGAGTAGGTAAATGATAAAAAAGATAATTTTTTATGCGGAGTGCTACTTGGCATAATTTCAATGTAATTCTTCTTACTTGTGATATGAATATTCAGATCCGAATGAATACAAAATAAAAGTTCATATTGATAAAAGAAATAGTAATACTTCAAGCATACTAATCAAAGTAATCATGTCTTCTCAAAATAGCATGGAAAAAGAAAGTTCATCCCTACAAAATCATATAGTTAGGCTATGCTTCATTTTCGTCACATAAAGATGTTCCCAACTTCTATACCCCCGATGACAAGCCAAGCAATTGTTTCATACTTAAATAATCTCAAACTTTTTCAACCTTCACGCAATACATGAGCGTGAGCCATAGATATAGCACTAAGGGTGGAATAGAATATGATGATGGGGATTGTGTGGAGAAGACAAAAAGGAGAAAGTCTCACATTGACGAGGATAATCAACGGGCTATGGAGATGCCCATCAATTGATGTCAACATGAGGAGTAGGGATTGCCATGCAACGGATGCACTAGAGCTATGAATGCTCAACAAAAGAAAACTAGTGGGTGTGCATCCAACTTGCTTGCTCATGAAGACCTAGGGCATTTGAGGAAGCCCATCGTAGGAATATACAAACCAAGTTCTATAATGAAAAATTCCCACTGGTATAAAAAGACAACTTATGAGACTCACCATATGAAAAACATGGTGCTACTTTGAAGCACAATATATGAGACTCGCTACATGAAGAACAAGGTGCTACTTTTAAGCACAAGTCTGGAAAAAGAGATAGTAACATTGCCCTTTTTTTGGCCTTTCCCTTTTTTTTGGCCTATCTCTTTTTTTTGGGGCAATGCTCTAATAATGATGATCATCACACTTCTATTGATTACAACATAAGGACTACAACTCAAAACTAGAACAAGATATGACTCTATATGAATGCCTCCGGCGGTGTACCGGGATGGTGCAATGATTCAAGAGTGACATGTATGAAAAATAATGCATGGTGGCTTTGCCACAAATACGATGTCAACTACATGATCATGCAATGGCAATATGACAAAAGTAAAGTATGTCATGATGATGATGAACGGAACGGTGGAAAGTTGCATGGCAATATATCTCGGAATGGCTATGGAAATGCCATAATAGGTAGGTATGGTGGCTGTTTTGAGGAATATATAAGTAGGTTTATGTGTGATAGAGCGTATCATATCACGGGGTTTGGATGCACCGGCAAAGTTTACACCAACTCTCAAGGTGAGAAAGGGCAATGCACGGTACCGAAGAGGCTAGCAAAAGCGGAAAGGTAAAAGTGCGTATAATCCATGGACTCAACATTAGTCAAAGAACTCACATACTTATTGCAAAATTTTAGAAGTCATCAAAAATCAAGTACTACGCGCATGCTCCTAGGGGGATAGATTGGTAGGAAAAGACCATCGCTCGTCCCCGACCGCCACTCATAAGGATGCACAAGCCAGGTACACTTCATGTTTCAAATTTGTTACACAACTTTAACCATACGTGCATGCTATGGGACTTGCTAACTTCAACACAAGCATTCTTTAAATTCACAATCACCCAACTAGCATGATTTTAATATCACTACCTCCATATCTCAAAACAATTATCAAGTATCAAACTTTTCTTAGTATTCAACACACTCATAAGAAAGTTTTTACTATTTTTGGATACCTAGCATATTAAGATTATTTAAGAAAATTACCATGCTATTTAAGACTCTCAAAATAATATAAGTGAAGCATGAGAGTTCATATATTTCTCCAAAATAAAACTACCACCATGCTCTAAAAGATATAAGTGAAGTACTAGAGCAATAACAAAAACTACTCCGAAAGATATAAGTGAAGATCAATGAGTAGTCGGATAATTACACAACTATGTGAAGACTCTCTAACATTTAAGAATTTCAGATCTTGATATTTTATTCAAACAGCGAGCAAAATAAAAGAAAATAAAATGACGCTCCAAGCAAAACATGTATCATGTGGTGAATAAAAATATAGCTCCAAGTAAAGTTACCGATGGAAGTAGACGAAAGAGGGGATGCCTTACGGGGCATCCCCAAGCTTAGGCTCTTGTTTATCCTTGAATATTACCTTGGGGTGCCTTGGGCATCCCCAAGCTTATGCTCTTGCCACTCCTTATTCCATAGTCCATCGAATCTTTACCCAAAACTTGAAAATTTCACAACACAAAACTTAACAGAAAACTCGTAAGCTCAATTAGCGAAAGAAAACAAAACACCACTTCATGGTACTGTAATGAACTCATTCTTTATTTATATTGTGTTAAACCTACTGTATTCCAACTTCTCTATGGTTTATAAACTATTTTACTAGCCATAGAGTCATCTAAATAAGCAAACAACATAATGAAAACAGAATCTGTCAAAAACAGTACAGTCTGTAGTAATATGTAACTAACGCAAACTTCTGGAACTCCAAATATTCTAAAATAAATTGGTGGACCTGAGGAATTTGACTAGTAATCATCTGCAAAAAGAATCAACTAAATATCACTCTCCAGTAAAAAGTTGAAGCAAATCTCGTGAGCGCTAAAGTTTCTGTTTTTTTACAGCATGATCATAAAGACTTCACCCAAGTCTTCCCAAAGGTTCTACTTGGAACAAACACTAATTAAAACACAAAACCTCATCTAAACAGAAGCTAGATGGATTATTTATTCCTAAACAAGACCAAAAATCAAGAAACTAAAATAAAATTGGGTTGCCTCCCAACAAGCGCTATCATTTTACGCCCCTAGCTAGGCATTATGATTTCAATGATGCTCACATAAAAGATAAGAATTGAAACATAGAGAGAGCATCATGAAGAATATGACTAGCACATTTAAGTCTAACCCACTTCCTATGCATAGGGATTTTTTGAGCAAACAACTTATGGGAACAATAATCAACTTGCATAGGAAGGTAAAACAAGCATAACTTCAAAACTTTAAGCACATAGAGAGGAAACTTGATATTATTGCAATTCCTACAAGCATATGTTCCTCCCTCATAATAATTTTCAGTAGCATCATGAACGAATTCAACAATATAACCAGCACCTAAAGCATTCTTTTCATGATCTACAAGCATAGAATTTTTATTACTCTCCACATAAGCAAAATTCTTCTCATTCGGGATAGTGGGAGTATCATAAGAGACTTGAATACTATAAATTGTTTCCACATTAAAAGAGTAATGTTCAGAGAAAGGGTACTCATAATCATGACAAGTTTTATAAATATAATCATCACTACTCTTTATAGCATAAGTTTTATCACAATAATCATCATAAGTAGCAACTTTGTTCTCATCATAATCGATTGAAACCTCTTCCGAAATAGTGGATACATCACTAAATAAAGTCATGACCTCTCCAAATCCACTTTCATAAATATTATAAGATTCAACATCCTCCAATATTGTGGGATCACTACTTCCTAAAGTTGACACTCTTCCAAACCCACTTTCATCAATATAATCATCATAGGGAGAAGGCATGCTATCATCATAACAACTTTGCATATCAAAACTTGGGAGGCTAAAAATATTATCATTATTAAGCATAGCATCCCCAAGCTTGGGACAAGCATTAATTACAGCAAATATATTCTCAAATATGTCATCCTCATCAAACATAGCTTCCCCAAGCTTGGGCCTCTTCATATCATTAATAGTATAGATAGCACCAATAGTATAGCAATTATTATATTCTTCCAAGCAAGTGCCAAAAAGATTTTCAAAATCATAAGGGGTATCATTATCTTCCCAATCATAACCATCACAACAAGCAATAGGCATAACTAGATCATCATCAAGTGTATCATCTTCATTTTCATGAGGCACATCAATAATAGGAGCAACTTTATTTGGGAGAGATACCTTTTTACCTCTCTTCCTTTTTCTTTTCTTCTTCTTCATCACATCATGTGTGGGTTCAATCCTCCTTTTGGAGCTCCTTGTTAATGAGATTGGTTGAGTAGAAGGCTCCTCCTCGTTACCTGATTCATCATAAGAAATAATAGGAAGATATTGGGAAGTCTCTTCCCTTTCATTAGTATTGTCTTCATCCTCTATTTGTTTTCTTTTCTTTATGTAATTGGCAATGTAAGGATTTTCAATACAATTCACCGCACAATACATATAAATTTTCTCTAGATCAAAATCAAGAATTCTATCAAGATTAAATTTTGGAATACCCTCAGTTATACGTTTCATTTCTTCATACCCCAAAAGAAGGTTAAGCTCTTTATGATGCTCAAGGGTAATCAAATTATCACAATATTTGGACACGACTTGATCATGAAACAAATAGCATCGGAGCTTTAAATAACCATGTTCATTGCAAAGTTCACAAGGGGCACGAAAAATATTGAATCTTTCAGCACATTCATCTAGCTCTTCTTGCAACAATCTGGTTTCTAAGTACTTATGCCTCTTGCAATATCTATCTTCCCTATTTGGTGTGTACTTGCAAACCCAATTTACTCCACAAAAATTGACATGTTTATAGGAGGTATTTTCATCATAACTAGTGCAATCATCATTAGTACTATGGATATTCAAGGAGTTCATACTAACAACATTGCAATCATGCTCATCATTCAAAGATTTAGTAACAAACAATTTAATGCATTCTTCTTCTAACACTTTGGCACAATTTTCCTTTCCATCATACTCACGAAAGATATTAAAAAGGTGAAGCGTACGAGACAAACTCAATTCCATTTTTTGTAATTTTCTTTTATAGACTAACTAGTGCTAAAACAAGAAACAAAAAGATACAATTGCAAGATCTAAAGATATACCTTCACTTACCTAGCCTCCCCGGCAACGGCGCCAGAAAAGAGCTTCATGTCTACTCCACAACCTTCTTCTTGTAGACGTTGTTGGGCCTCCAAGTGCAGAGGTTTGTAGGACAGTAGCAAATTTCCCTCAAGTGGATGACCTAAGGTTTATCAATCCGTAGCAGGAGTAGGATGAATATGGTCTCTCTCAAGCAACCCTGCAACCAAATAACAAAGAGTCTCTTGTGTCCCCAACACACCCAATACAATGGTAAATTGTATAGGTGCACTAGTTCAGCGAAGAGATGGTGATACAAGTGCAATATGGATAGTAGATAAAGGTATTTGTAATCTGAAATAATAAAAACAGCAAGGTAACAAGTGATAAACGTGAGCGTAAACGGTATTGCAATGATAGGAAACAAGGCCTAGGGTTCATACTTTCGCTAGTGCAAGTTCTCTCAATAATAATAACATAATTGGATCATATAACTATCCCTCGACATGCAACAAAGAGTCACTCCAAAGCCACTAATAGCGGAGAACAAACATAGAGATTATGGTAGGGTACGAAACCACCTCAAAGTTATTCTTTCCAATCAATCCGGTGGGCTATTCCTATAAGTGTCCCAAACAGCCCTAGAGTTTGTACTAGAATAACACCTTAATATACAAATCAACCAAAACCCTAATGTCACCTAGATACTCCATTGTCACCTCAAGTATCCGTGGGCATGATTATACGATATGCATCACACAATCTCAGATTCATCCAACCAACATAAAAGTACTTCAAAGAGTGCCCCAAAGTTTCTACCGGAGAGTTAAGAACGTGTACCAACCCCTATGCATAGGTTCATGGGCGGAACCCGCAAGTTGGTCACCAAAACATACATCAAGTGACACATGATATTCCATTGTCACCACAGATAAGCACGGCAAGACATACATCAAGTGTTCTCATAAAAGACTCAATCCGATAAGATAACTTCAAGGGGAAACTCAATTCATCACAAGAGAGTAGAGGGGGATAAGGAACATAAGATCCAACTACAATAGCAAAGCTCGGGATACATCAAGATCGTGCCATAGAGGGAACACGAGAGAGAAAACGAGAGAGAGAGAGAGAGATCAAACACGTAGCTACTGGTACATACCCTCAGCCCCGAGGGTGAACTACTCCCTCCTTGTCATGGAGAGCGCCGGGATGATGAAGATCGCCACAGGTGAGGGTTCCCCCCTCCGGCAGGGTGCCGAAACGGGCTCCCGAGAGGTTTTTGGTGTCTACAGAGGCTTGCGTCGGCGGAACTCCCGATCTATCTTATGTTCTGGAAGTTTTACGATACGTAGGTATATAGGGGTGCAGGGGGTACGTCGGTGGAGCTTCGGGGGCCCCACGAGGCAGGGGGGCGCGCCCTAGGGGGGTGGGCGCGCCCCCACCCTCGTGGCCAGCTCCCGTATCTTCTGACGTAGAGCCCAAGCCTATCCAGTGGCTTTCCTTCCAAAAATAACTTCTCCAGTTGATTTCGTTCCGTTTTGACATCGTTTGATATTCCTTTCTTTGAAACACTGAAATAGGCATAAAACAACAAATATGGGCTGGGCCTCCGGTTAATAGGTTAGTCCCACAAATAATATAAAAGTGGATAATAAAGCCCAATATTGCCTAAAACAGTAGATAATATAGCATGGAGCAATAAAAAATTATAGATACGTTGGAGACGTATCAGTTGACTACAATGAGACCTTCTCACCCGTAGCGAAGCTGAAGTCTGTCCGAATCATGTTAGCAATTGCCGCATTCTATGATTATGAGATATGGCAAATGGACGTCAAAACGGCATTCCTTAATGGTTTCCTTAAGGAAGAATTGTATATGATGCAGCCGGAAGGTTTTGTCGATCCTAAGAATGCTGACAAGGTATGCAAGCTCCAACGCTCGATCTATGGGCTGGTGCAAGCATCTCGGAGTTGGAATATTTGTTTTGATGAGATGATCAAAGCGTTTGGGTTTACGCAGATTTATGGAGAAGCCTGTGTTTACAAGAAAGTGAGTGGGAGCTCTGTAGCATTTCTCATATTATATGTGGATGACATACTATTGATGGGAAATGATATAGAACTCTTGCAAAGCATAAAGGCCTACTTGAATAAGTGTTTTTCAATGAAGGACCTTGGAGAAGCTGCTTACATATTAGGCATCAAGATCTATAGAGATAGATCGAGACGCCTCATTGGTCTTTCACAAAGCATGTACCTTGACAAGATATTGAAGAAGTTCAATATGGATCAGTCCAAGAAGGGGTTCTTTCCTGTATTGCAAGGTGTGAGATTGAGCACGACTCAATGCCCGACCACGGCAGAAGATAGGGAAAAGATGAGTGTCATCCCCTATGCCTCGGCCATAGGATCTATTATGTATGCCATGCTGTGTACCAGACCTGATGTAAACCTTGCCGTAAGTTTGGTGGGAAGGTACCAAAGTAATCCCGGCATGGAACACTGGACAGCGGTCAAGAATATCTTGAAGTACCTGAAAAGGACTAAGGATATGTTTCTCGTTTATGGAGGTGATGAATGATATGTTTCCGTCGTATCTATAACTTTTGATTGTTCCATGCCAATATTATTCAACTTTCATATACTTTTTGGCAACTTTTTATATTATTTTTGGGACTAACATATTGATCCAGTGCCTGAAGGAAATATGCCCTAGAGGCAATAATAAAGTTATTATTTATTTCCTTATATCATGATAAATGTTTATTATTCATGCTAGAATTGTATTAACCGGAAACATAATACATGTGTGAATATATAGACAAACAGTATGTCACTAGTATGCCTCTACTTGACTAGCTTGTTAATCAAAGATGGTTATGTTTCCTAGCCATGAACAAGGAGTTGTTATTTGATTAACAAGGTCACATCATTAGTTGAATGATCTGATTGACATGACCCATTCCGTTAGCTTAACACTTGATCGTTTAGTATGTTAATGCTTTCTTCATGACCCATACATGTTCCTATAACTATGAGATTATGCAACTCCCGTTTACCGGAGGAACACTTTGGGTACTACCAAACGTCACAACGTAACTGGGTGATTATAAAGGAGTACTACAGGTGTCTCCAAAGGTACTTGTTGGGTTGGCGTATTTCGAGATTAGGTTTTGTCACTCCGATTGTCGGAGAGGTATCTCTAGGCCTTCTCGGTAATACACATCACTTAAGCCTTGCAAGCATTATAACTAATGAGTTAGTTGTGAGATGATGTATTACGGAACGAGTAAAGAGACTTACCGGTAACGAGATTAAACTAGGTATTGGATACCGACGATCGAATCTCGGGTAAGTAACATACCGATGACAAAGGGAACAACGTATGTCGTTATGCGGTTTGACCGATAAAGATCTTCGTAGAATATGTAGGAACCAATATGGGCATCCAGGTTCCGCTATTGGTTATTGACCGAGAATGGTTCTAGGTCATGTCTACATAGTTCTCGAACCCGTAGGGTCCGCACGCTTAACGTTTCGATGACAGTTCATTATGAGTTTATAAGTATTGATGCACGAAGGTTGTTCGAGTCCGGATGTGATCACGGACATGACGAGGAGTCTCGAAATGGTCGAGACATAAAGATTGATATATTGGAAGCCTACATTTGGACATCGGAAGTGTTCCGGTGAAATCGGGATTTTACGAGTACCGGAGGTTACGGAACCCCCGGAGGTCCATGGGCCTTAATGGGCCATAGGAGAGAAGAGGAAGGGCGGCCAAGGTGGGCTGCGCCCCCTCCCCTCTAGTCCGAATAGGACAAGGAAGGGGGGCGGCGCCTTCCCTCTTCCCCTCCTCCAATCCTAGTCCAACTAGGAGAGGGGGAGTCCTACTCCGGTGGGAGTAGGACTCCTCCTTAGTCGCGCCTCCCCTTGGGCCGCCACCTCCCCTTGGCTCCTTTATATCTGAGGGGGGGGCACCCCATGACACACAAGTTGATCTATGGATCTTTCCTTAGCCGTGTCGGTGCCCCTTCCACCATATTCCACTTGGTCATATCGTCATGAGCTTAGGCGAAGCCCTGCGCGGAGAAGTCATATCGTCGCGGAGCTTAGGCGAAGCCCTGCGTCGGTGGAGCATCATCATCGTCACCATGCCGTCGTCTTGACGGAACTCATCCCGACACTTTGCTGGATCGGAGTCCGGGATCGTCATCGAGCTGAACGTGTGCGAACTCGGAGGTGCCGTCGTTCGGTGCTTGGATCGGTCGGATCGTGAAGACGTCGACTACATCAACCGCGTTGTTATAACGCTTCCGCTTTCGGTCTCACGAGGGTGGGCGGACACTCTTCCTCTCGTTGCTATGCCATCACCATGGTCTTGCGTGATCGTAGGAAATTTTTGAAATTACTCGTTCCCCAACAAAGGCATCCGAGCCTGGTTTTATGCGTTGATGTCATATGCACGAGTAGAACACAAGTGAGTTGTGGGCGATACAAGTCATACTACCTACCAGCATGTCATACTTTGGTTCAGCGGTATTGTGAGATGAAGCGGCCCGGACCGACATTACGCGTGCGCTTCGCGAGACTGGTTTCACCGCTCCGAGCACTCTTTGCTTAAAGGTGACCGCGGTGTCTCTCTCTCTCACTTTAGTTGAACCGAGTGTGGCTCGCCCGGTCCTTGAGAAGGTTAAAGCGGAGTCTATTTGACGAAATATCGTTGTGGTTTTGATGCGTGGTAAGAACGGTTCTTGCTCAGCCCGTAGCAGCCACGTAAAACTTGCAACAACAAAGTAGAGGACGTCTAACTTGTTTTTGCAGGGCATGTTGTGATGTGATATGGTCAAGACGTGATGCTATATTTTATTGTACGAGATGATCATGTTTTGTAACCGAGTTATCGGCAACTGGCAGGAGCCATATGGTTGTCGCTTTATTGTATGAAATGCAAACGCCATGTAATTGCTTTACTTTATCACTAAGGAGTAGCGATAGTCGTAGAAGCAATAGTTGGCGAGACGACAACGATGCTACGATGGAGATCAAGGTGTCGCGCCGGTGGCGATGGTGATCATGACGGTGCTTGGCGATGGAATCACAAGCACAAAATGATGATGACCATATCATATCACTTATATTGATTGCATGTGATGTTTATCCTTTATGCTTCTTATCTTGCTTTGATTGACGGTAGCATTATAAGATGATCTCTCACAAAAATTATCAAGAAGTGTTCTCCCGAGTATGCACCGTTGCGAAAGTTCTTCGTCTTTGAGACACCACGTGATGATCGGGTGTGATAGGCTCTACGTTCAAATACAACGGTGCAAAACAGTTGCACACGCGGAATACTCAGGTTAAACTTGACGAGCCTAGCATATAACAGATATGGCCTCGGAACACGGAGACCGAAAGGTCGAACGTGAATCATATAGTAGATATGATCAACATAGTGATGTTCACCATTGAAACTACTCCGTCTCACGTGATGATCGGACACGATTTAGTTGATATGGATCACGTGATCACTTAGATGACTAGAGAGATGTCTGTCTAAGTGGGAGTTTTTAATATGATTAATTGAACTTAAATTTATCATGAACTTAGTACCTGATAGTATTTTGCTTGTCTATGTTTACTGTAGATAGATGGCTCGTCTTTGTTGTTCCGTTGAATTTTAATGCGTTCCTTGAGAAAGCAAAGTTGAAAGATGATGGTAGCAATTACACGGACTGGGTCCGTAACTTGAGGATTATCCTCATTGCTGCACGAAAAATTACGCCCTGGAAGCACCGCCGGGTGACAGAACTGCTGCAGATCTTGAGCGAGCCGGTTGTGAGCGTCGCAAAGCAGAGCTGATGACTACTCTATAGTTCAGTGTGCCATGCTTTACGGCTTAGAACCGGGTCTTCAACGACGTTTTGAGCGTCATGGAGCATATGAGATGTTCCAGAGTTGAAGTTAATATTTCAAGCAAATGCCGGATTGAGAGATATGAAGTCTCCAATAAGTTCTATAGCTGCAAGATGGAGGAGAATAGTTACATCGGTGAGCACATACTCAAAATGTCCGGGTATAACAATCACTTAATTCAGCTGTGAGTTAATCTTCCGGATGATAGTGTCATTGACAGAATTCTCCAATCACGCCACCAAGCTACAAGAGCTTCGTGATGAACTATAATATGCAAGGGATGACTAAGACAATTCCTGAGCTCTTCGCGATGCTAAAAGCTGCGGAGGTAGAAATCAAGAAAGAGCATCAAGTGTTGATGATCAACAAGACCACTAGTTTCAAGAAAAAGGGCAAAGGGAAGAAGAAGGGAAACTTCAAAAAGAACAGCAAGAAAGTTGCTGATCAAGAGAAGAAACCCAAGTCTGGACCTAAGCCTGAAACTGAGTGTTTTTACTGCAAGCAGACCGGACCTTTGGAAGCGGAACTGCCCCAAGTATTTGGCGGATAAAAGGATGGCAAGGTGAACAAAGGTATATGTGATATACATGTTATTGATGTGTACCTTACTAATACTCATGATAGTACACAGGTATTTGATACGGTTACATTGCTAATATTTGCAACTCAAAGCAGAACTACGGATTGCGAAGATTGGCTAAGGACGAGGTGACGATCGCGTTGGAAATGGTTCCAAAGTCGATGTGATCGCGATCGGCACGCTACCTCTACATCTACCTTCGGGATTAGTTTTAGACCTAAATAATTGTTATTTGGTGCCAGCGTTGAGCATGAACATTATATCTGGATCTTGTTTAATGCGAGACGGTTATTCATTTAAATCAGAGAATAATGGTTGTTCTATTTATATGAGTAATATCTTTTATGGTCATGCACCCTTGAAGAATGGTCTATTCTTGTTGAATCTCGACGGTAGTGATACACATATTCATAATGTTGAAGCCAAAAGATGCAGAGTTGATAATGATAGTGCAACTTATTTGTGGCACTGCCGTTTAGGTCATATCGGTGTAAAACGCATGAAGAAACTCCATCTTGATGGGCTTCGGAATCACTTGATTATGAATCACTTGGTACTTGCGAACCGTGCCTTATGGGCAAGATGACAAAACGCCGTTCTCGGAACTATGGAGCGAGCAACTGATTTGTTGGAAATCATACATCCGATGTTTGTGGTCCAATGAATGTTGAGGCACGCGCGGTATCGTTATTTTCTCACCTTCACAGATGATTTGAGCAGATATGGGTATATCTACTTAATGAAACACAAATCTGAAACATTTGAAAAGTTCAAAGAATTTCAGAGTGAAGTGGAAAATCATCGTAACAAGAAAATAAAATTTCTACGATCTGATCGTGGAGGAGAATATTTGAGTTACGAGTTTGGTTTACATTTGAAACAATGTGGAATAGTTTAGCAACTCACGCCACCGGAACACCACAGAGAAATGGTGTGTCCGAGCGTCGTGTCGTACTTTACTAGATATGGTGCGATCTATGATGTCTATTTCCGATTTACCGCTATCGTTTTGGGGTTATGCTTTAGAGGCGGCCGCATTCACGTTGAATAGGACACCGTCAAAATCCGTTGAGACGACGCCTTATGAACTGTGGTTTGGCAAGAAACCAAAGTTGTCGTTTCTTAAAGTTTGGGGCTGCGATGCTTATGTAAAGAAACTTCAACCAGATAAGCTCGAACCCAAATCGGAAAATGTGTCTTCATAGGATACCCAAAGGAGACTGTTGGGTACACCTTCTATCACAGATCTGAAGGCAAGATTTTCGTTGCTAAATTCGGATCCTTTCTAGAGAAGGAGTTTCTCTCGAAAGAAGTGAGTGGGAGGAAAGTAGAACTTGATGAGATAATCAGATATCTGCTCCCTTATTGGAAAGTAGTTCATCACAAGAAATGGTTCTGTGACAACTACACCAATTAGTGAGGAAACTAATGATGATGATCATGAAGCTTGAGATCAAGTTACTCTTGAACCTCGTGGGTCAACCAGAGTAAAATACGCACCAGTGGTACGGTAATCCTATTCGGAAGTCATGTTACTTGACCATGGCGAACCTACAAACTATGAAGAAGCGATGGTGAGCCCAGATTCCATAAAATGGCTGGAAGCCATGAAATCTGAGATGGGATCCATGTATGAGAACAAAGTATGGACTTTGGTTGACTTGCCCGATGATCGGCAAGCCATTGAAAATAAATGGATCTTTAAGAAGAAGACCGACGCTGATGGTAATATAACTGTCTACAAAGCTCGACTTGTTGCGAAAGGTTTTCGACAAGTTCAAGGGGTTGACTACGATGAGACTTTCTCACCCGTGGCGATGCTTAAGTCTGTCCGAATCATGTTAGCAATTGCCGCATTTTATGATTATGAAATTTGGCAAATGGATGTAAAACTGCATTCTTGAATGGATTTCTAGAAGAAGAGTTGTATATGATGCAACCAGAAGGTTTTGTCGATCCAAAAGGTGCTAACAAAGTGTGCAAGCTCCAGCGATCAATTTATGGTCCAGTGCAAGCCTCTCGGAGTTGGAATAAACGCTTTGATAGTGTGATCAAAGCATATGGGTTTGTACAGACTTTTGGAGAAGCTTTGTATTTACAAGAAAGTGAGTGGGAGCTCAGAGCATTTCGATATTATATGTGGACGACATATTGTTGATTGGAAATGATATAGAATTTCTGGATAGCATAAAGGATACTTGAATAAAAGTTTTCAATGAAAGACCTCGGTGAAGCTGCTTACATATTGGGCATCAAGATCTATAGAGATAGATCAAGACGCTTAATTGGACTTTCACAAAGCACATACCTTGATAAAGTTTTGAAAAAGTTCAAAATGGATCGAGCAAAGAAAGGTTTTTGCCTGTGTTGCAAGGTATAAGATTGAGTCGACTCAATGCCCGACCACAAGAAGATAGAGAGAAATGAAAGATGTTCCTATGCTTCAGCCATAGGCTCTATCATGTATGCAATGCTGTGTACCAGACTGACGTATGCTTAGCTGTAAGCTTGGCAGGAAGGTACCAAAGTAATCCAGAATGGATCATCGGACAGCGGTCAAGAACATCCTGAAATACGAAAAGGACTAAGGATATGTTTCTCGTATATGGAGGTGACAAAGAGCTAGTCGTAAATGGTTACGTCGATGCAAGCTTTGACACTGATCCGGACGATTCTAAATCGCAAACCGGATACGTGTTTTTATTAAACGGTGGAGCTGTCAGTTGGTGCAGTTCTAAACAAAGCGTCGTGGCGGGATCTACATGTGAAGCGGAGTACATAGCTGCTTCAGAAGCAGCGAATGAAGGAGTCTGGATGAAAGAGTTCATTTCGATCTAGGTGTCATACCTAGTGCATCGGGACCGATGAAGATCTTCTGTGACAATCTTGGTGCAATTGCCTTGGCAAAGGAATCCAGATTTCACAAGAGGACCAAGCATATCAAGAGACGCTTCAATTCCATTCGGGACCAAGTCCAAGTGGGAGACATAGAGATTTGCAAAATACATACGGATCTGAATGTTGCAGACCGTTGACTAAGCCTCTTCCACGAGCAAAACATGATCAGCACCAAGACTCCATGGGTGTTAGGATCATTACTTTGTAATCTAGATTATTGACTCTAGTGCAAGTGGGAGACTGAAGGAAATATGCCCTAGAGGCAATAATAAAGTTATTATTTATTTCCTTATATCATGATAAATGTTTATTATTCATGCTAGAATTGTATTAACCGGAAACATAATACATGTGTGAATATATAGACAAACAGATGTCACTAGTATGCCTCTACTTGACTAGCTTGTTAATCAAAGATGGTTATGTTTCCTAGCCATGAACAAGGAGTTGTTATTTGATTAACAAGGTCACATCATTAGTTGAATGATCTGATTGACATGACCCATTCCGTTAGCTTAACACTTGATCGTTTAGTATGTTAATGCTTTCTTCATGACCCATACATGTTCCTATAACTATGAGATTATGCAACTTCCGTTTACCGGAGGAACACTTTGGGTACTACCAAACGTCACAACGAATCGCGTGATTATAAAGGAGTACTACAGGTGTCTCCAAAGGTACTTGTTGGGTTGGCGATTTGAGATTAGGTTTTGTCACTCCGATTGTCGGAGAGGTATCTCTAGGCCTTCTCGGTAATACACATCACTTAAGCCTTGCAAGCATTATAACTAATGAGTTAGTTGTGAGATGATGTATTACGGAACGAGTAAAGAGACTTACCGTAACGAGATTAAACTAGGTATTGGATACCGACGATCGAATCTCGGGTAAGTAACATACCGATGACAAAGGGAACAACGATGTCGTTATGCGGTTTGACCGATAAAGATCTTCAGAGAATATGTAGGAACCAATATGGGCATCCAGGTTCCGCTATTGGTTATTGACCGAGAATGGTTCTAGGTCATGTCTACATAGTTCTCGAACCCGTAGGGTCCGCACGCTTAACGCTTCGATGACAGATTCATTATGAGTTTATAAGTATTGATGCACGAAGGTTGTTCGAGTCCGGATGTGATCACGGACATGACGAGGAGTCTCGAAATGGTCGAGACATAAAGATTGATATATTGGAAGCCTACATTTGGACATCGGAAGTGTTCCGGTGAAATCGGATTTTACCGAGTACCGGAGGTTACGGAACCCCGGGAGGTCCATGGGCCTTAATGGGCCATAGGAGAGAAGAGGAAGGGCCGGCCAAGGTGGGCTGCGCGCCCCCCTCCCCCCCTCTAGTCCGAATAGGACAAGGAAGGGGCGGCGCCTCCCTCTTTCCCCTCCTCCAATCCTAGTCCAACTAGGAGAGGGGGAGTCCTACTCCGGTGGGAGTAGGACTCCTCCTGGTCGCCTCCCCTTGGGCTGGCCACCTCCCCTTGGCTCCTTTATATACGGGGCAGGGGCACCCATGACACACAAGTTGATCTACGGATCTTTCCTTAGCCGTGTGCGGTGCCCCTTCCACCATATTCCACTTCGGTCATATCGTCATGGAGCTTAGCGAAGCCTGCTTGCCGAGAAGTCATATCGTCGCGGAGCTTAGGCGAAGCCCTGCGTCGGTGGAGCATCATCATCGTCACCATGCCGTCGTCTTGACGGAACTCATCCCGACACTTTGCTGGATCGAGTCCGGGATCGTCATCGAGCTGAGCGTGTGCGTAACTCGGAGGTGCCGTCGTTCGGTGCTTGGATCGGTCGGATCGTGAAGACGTCGACTACATCAACAGCGTTGTTATAACGCTTCGCTTTCGGTCTCGAGGAGGGTATGTGGACGGACACTCTTCCTCTCGTTGCTATGCCATCACCATGGTCTTGCGTGATCGTAGGAAATTTTTGAAATTACTACGTTCCCCAACAATGCCAATGCCGTTCACATGCATTGCATGTTTTGGTTTCGCATAATATCCATATCAAACGGAGTCCAAACGGGATAAAAATGGACGGAGCTTATTTTTGGAAAATTTGGAAGGAAAATCAACGCGAACCAGTGCCCGAGGTGGTCATGAGGCAGGGGAGCGCGCCTGCCCCCCTGGGCGCGCCCCCTACCCTCGTGAGCCCACCGTAAGGCGGTTGACCCTCTTCTTTTGCCGCAAGAAAGCTAATATTCGGAAAAAAATCACGGCGAAGGTTTCAGGCCAATCGGAGTTACGGATCTCCATATATACACGAAACGGTGAAACAGAGCCAGGAGAGAACGTAGAAACAGAAAGATAGATCCAATCTCGGAGGGGCTCTCGCCCCTCCCAAGCCATGGGAGCCAAGGACCAGAGGGGAAACCCTTCTCCCATCTAGGGAGGAGGTCAAGGAAGAAGAAGAATAAGGGGGCCTCTCTCCCCCTTGCTTCCGGTGGCGCCGGAGCGCTGCCGGAGGCCATCATCATCACCGCGATCTTCACCAACACCGCCGTCATCTTCACCAACCTCTCCATCACCTTCCCCCATCTATATTCAGCGGTCCACTCTCCCGCAACCTGCTGTACCCTCTACTTGAACATGGTGCTTTATGCTTCATATTATTTTCCGATGATGTGTTGCCATCCTATGATGTCTGAGTAGATTTTCGTTGTCCTAACAGTGATTGATGAATTGCTATTATTGGTTTGAATTGCATGTTTTATTATTGGTGCTGTCCTATTGTGCCCTCCGTGTCGCGCAAGCGGATTCCCGCTATAGGGTTTGCAATATGTTTATGATTTGCTTATGGTGGGTGGCGTGAGTGACAGAAGCACAGACCCGAGTAAGTAGGTTGTTTGCTTATGGGATAAAGGGGACTTGATACTTTAATGCTATGGTTGGGTTTTACCTTAATGAATCTTTAGTAGTTGCGGATGCTTGCTAGAGTTCCAATCATAAGTGCATATGATCCAAGTAGAGAAAGTATGTTAGCTTATGCCTCTCCCTCAAATAGAATTGTAATAGTGATTACCGGTCTAGTAATATAGTCAGTTGCTTAGGGACAATTCCACAACTCCTACCACCACTTTTCCACACTCGCCATATTTACTTTAGTTGTTTCTTTATCTAAACAACCCCTAGCTTTTATTTACGTGCTCTTTACTTTCTTGCAAGCTTACCCAAAAACACCTACAAAGTACTTCTAGTTTCATACTTGTTCTAGGTAAAGCGAACGTCAAGCGTGCGTAGAGTTGTATCGGTGGTCGATAGAACTTGAGGGAATATTTGTTCTACCTTTAGCTCCTCGTTGGGTTCGACACTCTTACTTATCGAAAACTGTTGCGATCGCCTATACTTGTGGGTTATCAAGACCTTTTTCTGGCGCCGTTGCCGGGGAGCAATAGCGTGGGGTGAATATTCACGTGTGTGCTTGTTTGCTTTATCACTAAGTAATTTTTATTTGCTATTCTTAGTTGTTATCTATCTTTAGTTATGGATATGGAACACGAAATACCAAAAAAATTAGGTGTACTTGCTGCTCATGGAGATGGGGAACCTCCTAAAACCCTCGATGCTCAATATGTGAAAAATATTATGTATCACTTTGATAATCCTGAGAAAACCTCATTCAATTTGGTAATGGGAGTAACGTTGGATCAACGTGAATACTTTAGGGATTATCGTTTGACACAAAAAGGGAAACTATTATGGGATCAAATTTATATATTGAAGTGGTATGCTAGACAACTATGCTCGGAATATGATTATACTTGTTGCTCTAGGATGAATGCTCCACACCTCCCCTTTTCATGCAAATTTAATGATAATGAAACCTTGGCTTCTTATGCTAGAGGTATATATGATTACTATGATGTGGAACAAATAGAAGAATTTGTTGCTTTTGTGGGTGCTTATGAAATTGAATCTATGTTTAAAGAGTTTGATGATTTTGATGATGCTGTTTATAGATCTGAAATTTAGCTATCCTCAAATATTGCTATGAGAATTATGAATACAATGCCTATATTAATGCGCTTATTGAGAAAGTCTCCGCTGTCCAAGAAGAGACTAATATTTTGCAGGAATCTATGGAAGAAGAAATTGATGAAACTGTGAGCTCATTGGATGAAAAAGATGAGGAGGAGAGCGAAGAACAAAAGGAGGAAGAGCGGATTGATCACCCATGCCCACCTTCTAATGAGAGTAACCCTTCAACTCATACATTGTTTAATTCCCCTTCGTGCTTACCGAAGGATGATTGCTATGATGACTATTATGATCCCATTGATTCTCTTGAAATATCCCTTTTTTGATGATGCTTGCTATGCTTGTGGCCAAGATGCCAATATGAATTATGCTTATGGAGATGAACTTGCTATAGTTCCTTATGTTAAACTTGAAATTGTTGCTATTGCACCCACGCATGATAGTCCTATTATCTTTTTGAATTCTCCCGAATATACTATATCGGAGAAGTTTGCACTTATTAAGGATTATATTGATGGGTTGCCTTTTACCGTTGCACATGATGATTTTGATAGATATGATATGCATGCGCTTTCTGCTCCTACTTGCAATTATTTCGAGAGAGGAACTATATCTCCACCTCTCTATGTTTCCAATACAATAAAATTGCAAGAAACTGTTTATACTATGCATTGGCCTTTACTATGTTTGCATGAATTGTTCTTTTATGACATGCCAATGCATAGGAAGAGAGTTAGACTTCTTCATTACATGATATATGTTGCTTTGTGCTCACTACTAAATTACAAATCATTGCTAATTAAAATTGGCTTTGATATACCTTGGGATCCGGGTGGATTCACTACTTGAGCACTATATGCCTAGCTTAATGGCTTTAAAAAAAGCGCTGCCAGGGAGACAACACGGAAGTTTTAGAGAGTCATTTATTTCTGTTGAGTGCTTTCATATAGTTTAAAAACAACAAAAATAAAGAGGGGAAACCAAAACTTTTCAAAAAGGAAAGTAAAAGTAAGAAAGACAAGCATCGTTGAAGTGGGAGAGCTCCTTGAACTTTGTTCATGCTCATGGAAACTTTGTGAATTTTAATTACAGAAACTTTTCAATAAAAATAATTATCCCCTTGTACAATTCCATTGTATTATAAACATAATGTGCCAAGGTTTGCCTTTAGGATGTTTACAATGCTTGTTGGTTTGTACGGTGCAGGACAGAAACTTTGGCTGTAGTGCGTGAATTTTAATTTTTTACTGGAACGTCAAATGGTTCTGATTCTTTTTGCACTGTCTTTCTGTACAAATTTTTTATTTTTACTAATTTTGGAAGAATTTTTTAAGTATCATAATTATGGTGAATGTTCAGATTTCTACAGACTGTTCTGTTTTAGACAGATTCTGTTTTTGATGCATAGTTTGCTTGTTTTGATGAAACTATCAATTCGTATCAGTGGACTAAGCCATGAAAAAGTTATATTACAGTAGACAAAATGCAAAAACAAAATATTAATTGGTTTGCAACAGTACTTATAGTAGTGATTTGCTTTATTATACTAACGGATCTTACCGAGTTTTCTGTTGAAGTTTTGTGTGGATGAAGTGTTCGATGATCGAGAAGGTTTCGATGTGAGAAGAAGGAAGAGAGGCAAGAGCTTAAGCTTGGGGATGCCCGAGGCACCCCAAGTAAATATTCAAGGAGACTCAAGCGTCTAATCTTGGGGATGCTGGGGAGGCACCCCCTCTTTCTTCAACAAATATCGGTATGTTTCCGGATTCGTTTCGTTCATGCGATATGTGCAAGTCCTGGAGCGTCTTTTGCAATTATGTTTTTATTTTTATTTTATGCACCATGCTGGTATGAGATGGTCCTTGGTTGATTTATAGAATGCTCTATGCACTTCACTTATATCTTTTGAGTATGGTTTTGTAGAATGCTTCATGTGCTTCACTTATATCATTTGAAGTTTGGATTGCATGTTTCTCTTTACATAGACAACCACCATTTGTAGAATGCTCTTTTGCTTCACTTAAATTTGTTAGAGCGTGGGAATATCTTTTGTAGAAAGAATTAAACTCTCTTGCTTCACTTATATCTATTTAGAGAGATGACAAGAACTAGTCATTCACATGGTTAGTCATAAAATCCTACATAAACTTATAGATCGCTGAAATGATATGTTTGATTCCTTGCAATAGTTTTGCGATATAAAGGTGGTGATATTAGAGTCGTGCTAGTTGAGTAATTGTGAAATTGAGAAATACTTGTGTTGAGGTTTGCAAGTCCCGTAGCATGCACGTATGGTGAACAGTTATGTAACGAAGTCGTTGCATGAGGTGTTTATTGATTGCCTTCCTTATGAGTGGCGGTCGGGGACGAGCGATGGTCTTTTCCTACCAATCTACCCCCCTAGGAGCATGTGCGTAGTACTTTGTTTTGATGACTAATAGATTTTTGCAATAAGTATGTGAGTTCTTTATGACTAATGTTGAGTCCATGGATTATACGCACTCTCACCCTTCCATCATTGCTAGCCTCTTCGGTACCGTGCATTGCCCTTTCTCACCTCGAGAGTTGGTGCAAACTTCACGGTGCATCCAAACCCGTGATACGATACGCTCTGTCACACATAAGCCTCATTATATCTTCCTCAAAACAGCCACCATACCTACCTATCATGGCATTTCCATAGCCATTCCGAGATATATTGCCATGCAACTTCCATCATCATCATATACATGACTTGAGCATTCATTGTCATATTGCTTTGCATGATCGTGAGATAGCTAGCATGATGTTTTCATGGCTTGTCCGTTTTTTGATGTCATTGCTATGCTAGATCATTGCACATCCCGATACACCGCCGGAGGCATTCATATAGAGTCATATCTTTGTTCTAGTATGAAGTTGTAATATCGAGTTGTAAGTAAATAAAAGTGTGATGATCGTCATTATTAGAGCATTGCCCCATCCAAAAAAAAGAGAGGCCAAAGAAGCCTAAATAAAAAAATGGGGCCAAAGAAGCCCGCAAAAAAAGAAAAAAAGAAAATAAATAAAAAGGGGCAATGTTACTATCTCTTTTTCCACACTTGTGCTTCAAAGTAGCACCATGTTCTTCATGTAGTGAGTCTCATATCTTGTGCTTCAAAGTAGCACCATGTTCTTCATATAGATTGTCTCCTATGTTGTCACTTTCATATACTAGTGGGAATTTTCCTTATAGAACTTGGCTTGTATATATTCCAACGATGGGCTTCCTCAAATGCCCTAGGTCTTCATGAGCAAGCAAGTTGGATGCACACCCACTTAGTTTCAGTTTGAGCTTTCATACACTTATAGCTCTTAGTGCATCCGTTGCATGGCAATCCCTACCCCTCACATTGATATCTATTGATGGGAATCTCCATAGCCCGTTGATACGCCTAGTTGATGTGAGACTTTCTCCTTTTTTTTGTCTTCTCCACATAACCACCATCAGCATATTCTATTCCACCTATAGTGCTATGTCCATGGCTCACGCTCATGTATTGCGTGAAAGTTGAAAAGGTTTGAGAACGTCAAAAGTATGAAACAATTGCTTGGCTTGTCATCGGGTTGTGCATGATGTGAATATTTTGTGTGGTGAAGATGGAGCATAGCCGACTATATGATTTTGTAGGGATGAGCTTTCTTTGGCTATGTTATTTCAATAAGACATAATTTCTTGGTTGGTATGCTTGAAGTATTATTGTTTTTATGTCAAAGGATAGACTATTGCTTTGAATCACTCGTGTCTTAATATTCATGCCATGATTAGACATATGATCAAGATTATGCTAGGTAGCATTCCACATAAAAATTATCTTTTTATCATTTACCTACTCGAGGACGAGCAGGAATTAAGCTTGGGGATGCTGATACGTCTCCGTCGTATCTATAATTTTTGATTGTTCCATGCCAATATTATTCAACTTTCATATACTTTTTGGCAACTTTTTATATTATTTTTGGGCCTAACATATTGATCCAGTGCCTAGTGCCAGTTCATGTCTGTTGCATTTTGTTGGTTTCGCAGAATATCCATATCAAACAGAGTCCAAACGGGATAAAAACGGACGGAGCTTATTTTTGGAAAATATGGAAAATTTGGAAGGAAAATCAACGCGAACCAGGTTCGAGGTGGTCACGAGGCAGGGGCGCCTCGCCTCGGGCGGGCCCCTACCTCGTGATCCCACCGTAAGGCGGTTGACGCTCTTCTTTTGCCGCAAGAAAGATAATATTCAGAAAAAAATCACGGCGAAGGTTTCAGGCCAATCGGAGTTACGGATCTCCATATATACACAAAACGGTGAAACAGAGCCAGGAGAGAACGCAGAAACAGAGAGATAGATCCAATCTCGGCGGGGCTCTCGCCCCTCCCAAGCCATGGGAGCCAAGGACCAGAGGGGAAACCCTTCTCCCATCTAGGGAGGAGGTCAAGGAAGAAGAAGAAGAAGAAGGGGCCTCTCCCCCTTGCTTCCGGTGGCGCCGGAGCGCTGCCGGGGGCCATCATCATCACCGCGATCTTCACCAACACCGCCGTCATCTTAACCAACCTCTCCATCACCTTCCCCCATCTATATTCAGCGGTCCACTCTCCCGCAACCCGCTGTACCCTCTAATTGAACATGGTGCTTTATGCTTCATATTATTTTCCGCTGATGTGTTGCCATCCTATGATGTCTGAGTAGATTTTCGTTGTCCTATCGGTGATTGATGAGTTGCTATTATTGGTTTGAATTGCATGTTTTATTATTGGTGTTGTCCTATTGTGCCCTCCGTGTCGCGCAAGCGTGAGGGATTCCCGCTGTAGGGTTTGCAATATGTTTATGATTTGCTTATGGTGGGTGGCGTGGTGATGTAAGCACAGACCGAGTAAGTAGGTTGTTTGCGTATGGGATAAAGGGACTTGATACTTTAATGCTATGGTTGGGTTTTACCTTAATGAATCTTTAGTAGTTGCGGATGCTTGCTAGAGTTCCAATCATAAGTGCATATGATCCAAGTAGAGAAAGTATGTTAGCTTATGCCTCTCCCTCAAATAGAATTGTAATAGTGATTACCGGTCTAGTAATATAGTCAGTTGCTTAGGGACAATTCCACAACTCCTACCACCACTTTTCCACACTCGCCATATTTACTTTAATTGTGTCTTTATCTAAACAGCCCCTAGCTTTTATTTACGCGCTCTTTACTTTCTTGCGAGATTACCCAAAAACACCTATAAAGTACTTCTAGTTTCATACTTGTTCTAGGTAAAGCGAACGTCAAGCGTGCGTAGAGTTGTATCGGTGGTCGATAGAACTTGAGGGAATATTTGTTCTACCTTTAGATCCTCGTTGGGTTCGACACTCTTACTTATCGAAAACTGTTGCGATCCCCTATACTTGTGGGTTATCAATGAAGAGCTCGTCGTAAAGGGTTACGTTGATGCTATCTTCGACACAGATCTGGATGACTCCAAGTCACAAACCGGATACGTGTATATTTTGAATGGTGGGGCAGTCAGCTGGTGCAGTTGCAAGCAAAGCGTCGTGGCGGGATCTACATGTGAAGCGGAGTACATGGCAGCCTCGAAGGCAGCACATGAAGCAATCGGGATGAAGGAGTTCATTACCTACCTAGGAGTTATTCCCAACGCGTCGGGCCCGATGACTCTCTTCTGCGACAACACTGGAGCCATTGCCCTTGCCAAGGAGCCCAGGTTTCACAAGAAGACCAGGCATATTAAGCGTCGCTTCAACTCCATTCATGAAAATGTTCAAGATGGAGACATAGAGATTTGTAAAGTGCATACGGACATGAATGTCGCAGATCCGTTGACTAAACCTCTTCCACGTGCAAAGCATGATCAACACCAGAACTCTATGGGTGTTCGATTCATCACAATGTAACTAGGTTATCGAGTCTAGTGCAAGTGGGAGACTGTTGGAAATATGCCCTAGAGGCAATAATAAAAAGGTTATTATTATATTTCCTTTTTCATGATAATTGTCTATTGTTCATGCTATAATTGTGTTATCCGGAAATCGTAATACATGTGTGAATACATTGACCACAACATGTCCCTAGTGAGCCTCTAGTTGACTAGCTCATTCATCAGCAGATGGTTACGGTTTCCTAACCATGGACATAGGATGTCATTGATAACGGGATCACATCATTAGGATAATGATGTGATGGACAAGACCCAATTCTAAGCATAACACAAGATCGTGTAGTTCTTCTGCTAAAGCTTTTCTAATGTCAAGTATCCTTTCCTTAGACCATGAGATTGTGCAACTCCCGGATACCGTAAAGGGTACTTTGGGTGTGCCAAACGTCACAACGTAACTGGGTGGCTATAAAGGTACACTACGGGTATCCCCGAAAGTATCTGTTGGGTTGGCACGAATCGAGACTGGGATTTGTCACTCCGTATGACCGAGAGGTATCTCTGGGCCCACTCGGTAGGACATCATCATAATGAGCTCAATGTGATCAAGGAGTTGTTCACGGGATGATGTGTTACGGGAACGAGTAAAGAGACTTGCCGTAACGAGATTGAACAAGGTATCGGTATACCAACGATCGAATCTCGGGCAAGTATCGTACCAATAGACAAAGGGAATTGTATACGGGATTGATTGAATCCTCGACATCGTGGTTCATCCGATGAGATTATCGTGGAGCATGTGGGAGCCAACATGGGTATCCAGATCCAGTTGTTTGTTATTGACCGGAGAGTTGTCTCGGTCATGTCTACGTGTCTCCCGAACCCGTAGGGTCTACACACTTAAGGTTCGATGACGCTAGAGTTGTAGAGATATTAGTATGCGGTTAACCGAAAGTTGTTCAGAGTCCCGGATGAGATCCCGGACGTCATGAGGAGTTCCGGAATGGTCCGGAGGTAAAGATTTATATATAGGAAGTCCAGTTTCGGCCACCGGGAGAGTTTCGGGGGTCACCGGTATTGTACCGGGACCACCGGAAGGGTCCCGGGGGTCCACCGGGTGGGGCCACCTATCCCAGAGGGCCCCATGGGCTGAAGTGGCGTGGGCACCAGCCCCTGGTGGGCTGGTGCGCCCCACCCAAGGGCCCAAGTCGCCTAGGGTTGGAAACCCTAGGGGCACTTGCCCCCCGAGGGGGCATGAGCCCCCCTGGTTGGAAACCCTAAGGGGGTCATTGCCCCCCGAGGGGCCGCCGCCCCGGGGTCCGCCGCCCCCCCTCTAGATGATCTCCAAGGGGGCATGCGCCCCCCCTAGCCCCTATATATAGTGGAGGGGAGGGAGGGCAGCCGCACCCTAAGCCCTGGCGCCTCCCTCTCCCTCCCGTGACACCTCTTCTGTTGGGTAACGTAGTAATTTCAAAAATTTTCCTACGATCACGCAAGACCATGGTGATGGCATAGCAACGAGAGGGGAGAGTGTCCGTCCACGCACTCGTGAGACCGAAAGCGAAGCGTTATATCAACGCTGTTGATGTAGTCGACGCCTTCACGATCCGACCGATCCAAGCACCGCTATCTCGCACCTCCGAGTTCTTGGCACACGCTCAGCTCGATGACGATCCCCGGCTCCGATCCAGCAAAGCGTCGGGAGGAGTTCCACAAGACGACGGCGTGGTGACGATCTTGATGTTCTACCGTCGCAGGCTTCGCTAAGCACTGCTACAATATGACCGAGGTGGAATATGGTGGAGGGGGCACCGCACACGGCTAAGGAACGATCACGAAGATCAACTTGTGTGTCCATGGGGTGCCCCTGCCCCGTATATAAAGGAGGGAGGGAGGAGGAGGCCGCCCTCTACTATGGCGCGCCATGGGGAGTCCTACTCCCACCGGGAGTAGGATTCCCTTTCCTAGTCCAACTAGGAACCCTTCCATGTATTAGGAGTAGGAGAGAAGGAAAGGGAAGGAAAAGGAGAAGGAAGGAAGGGGCGCCTCCCTAGTCCACCCGGACTAGTCCAAGGGAGGGCGGCCACCCTTTTGGCCCTTTTTCTCCTTTCCCGTATGGCCCATTAAGGCCCAATACGAATTCCGTAACTCTCCCAAGACCAAAAATACCCGAATCACTCGAACCTTTCCGAACTCCAATATAGTCGTCCAATATATCGATCTTTACGTCTCGACCATTTCGAGACTCCTCGTCATGTCCCCGATCTCATCCGGACTCAACTCCTTCGGTACATCAAAACTCATAAACTCATAATATAACCATCATCGAAACCTTAAGCGTGCGGACCCTACGGGTTCGAGAACTATGTAGACATGACCTAGAACTATTCTCGGTCAATAACCAATAGCGGAACCTGGATGCCCATATTGGCTCCTACATATTCTACTTAAGATCTTTATCGGTCAAACCGCATAACAACATATGTTGTTCCTTTTGTCATCGGTATGTTACTTGCCCGAGATTCGATCGTCGGTATCCAATACCTAGTTCAATCTCGTTCATCGCAAGTCTCTTTACTCGTTCCGTAATACATCATCTCACAGCTAACTCATTAGCTGTAATGCTTGCAAGGCTTAGTGATGTGCATTACCGAGAGGGCCCAGAGATACCTCTCCGACAATCGGAGTGACAAATCCTAATCTCAAATACGCCAACCCAACATCTGCCTTTGGAGACACCTGTAGTACTCCTTTATAATCACCCAGATTACGCGTTGTGACGCTTTGGTAGTACCAAAGTGTTCCTCCGGTAAACGGGAGTTGCATAATCTCATAGTTATAGGAACATGTATAAGTCATGGATAAAAGCAATAGCAACATACTAAACGATCGGGTGCTAAGCTAACGGAATGGTTCATGTCAATCAGATCATTCAACTAATGATGTGACCTTGTTAATCAAATAACAACTCCTTGTTCATGGTTAGGAAACATAACCATCTTTGATTAACAAGCTAGTCAAGTAGAGGCATACTAGTGACATACTGTTTGTCTATATATTCACACATGTATTATGTTTCCGGTTAATACAATTCTAGCATGAATAATAAACATTTATCATGAAATAAGGAAATAAATAATAACTTTATTATTGCCTCTAGGGCATATTTCCTTCAGTCTCCCACTTGCACTAGAGTCAATAATCTAGTTCACATCGCCATGTGATTTAACATTAATAGTTCACATCTATATTTGGTTAACACCCATAGTTCACATCGACATGTGACCAACACCCAAAGGGTTTAATAGAGTCAGTAATCTAGTTCACATCGCTATGTGATTAGCACCCAAAGAGTACTAAGGTGTGATCATGTTTTGCTTGTGAGATAATTTTAGTCAACGGGTCTGTCACATTCAGAGCCGTAAGTATTTTGCAAATCTCTATGTCTACAATGCTCTGCAAGGAGCTACTCTAGCTAATTGCTCCCACTTTCAATATGTATCTAGATCGAGACTTAGAGTCATCCAGATCGGTGTCAAAACTTGCATCGACGTAACCCTTTACGACGAACCTTTTGTCACTTCCATAATCGAGAAACATATCCTTATTCCAATAAGGATAATTTTGACCGCTGTCCAGTGATCTACTCCTAGATCACTATTGTACTGGTACACAGCATGGCATACTTTATAGAACCTATGGCCAAGGCATAGGGAATGACTTTCATTCTCATTCTATCTTCTGCCGTGGTCGGGTTTTGAGTCTTACTCAATTTCACACCTTGTTACACAGGCAAGAACTCTTTCTTTGACTGTTCCATTTTGAACTACTTCAAAATCTTGTCAAGGTATGTACTCATTGAAAAAACTTATCAAGCGTTTTGATCTATCTCTATAGATCTTGATGCTCAATATGTAAGCAGCTTCACCGAGGTCCTTCTTTGAAAAACTCCTTTCAAATACTCCTTTATGCTTTGCGAATAATTCTACATTATCTCCGATCAACAATATGTCATTCACATATACTTATCGTAAATGTCAGAGTGCTCCCACTCACTTTCTTGTAAATACAGGCTTCTTCAAAAGTCTCAGATAAAACCATATGCTTTGATCACACTATCAAAGCGCTTATTCCAACTCCGAGATGCTTGCACCAGTCCATAGATGGATCACTGGAGCTTGCACATTTTGTTAGCTCCTTTAGGATTGACAAAACCTTCGGTTGCATCATATACAACTCTTCTTTAATAAATCCATTAAAGAATGTAGTTTTACATCCATTTGCCGATTTCATAGAATGTGGCAATTGCTAACATGATTCGGACAGACTTAAGCATCGCTACAGCTTGAGAAAATCTCATTGTAGTCAACACCTTGAACTTGTCGAAAACCCTTTTGTGACAAGTCGAGCTTTGTAGATAGTAACACTACTATCGGTGTCCGCCTTCCTCTTGAAGATCCATTTATATAATATGGCTTGCCGATCATCGGGCAACTCCATCAAAGTCCACACTTTGTTCTCATACATGGATCCCATCTCAGATTTCATGGTCTCAAACCATTTCGCGGAATCTGGGCTCATCATCGCTTCCTCATAGTTCGTAGGTTCATCATGGTCTAGTAACATGACTTCCAGAATAGGATTACCGTACCACTCTGGTGCGGACTGTACTTTGGAAGACCTACGAGGTTTTGTAATAACTTGATCTGAAGTTTCATGATCATCATCATTAACTTCCTCACTAATTGGTGTAGGAATCACTGGAACTGATTTATGTGATGAACTACTTTCCAATAAGGGAGAAGGTACAATTACCTCATCAAGCTCTACTTTCCTCCCACTCACTTCTTTCGTGAGAAACTTCTTCTCTAGAAAGGATCCATCTTAGCAACAAATATCTTGCTTTCGGATCTGTGATAGAAGGTGTACCCAATAGTTACCTTTGGGTATTTCTATGAAGACGATTCTCGATTTGGGTTCGAGCTTATCGGTGAAAACTTTTTCACATAAGCATCACAACTCCAAACTTTAAGAAGCGACGATACTTAGGTTTATCGCTAAACCATAGTTCATACGGTGTCATCTCAACGGATTTAGATGGTGCCTTATTAAACGTGAATGCAGCTGTCTCTAATGCATAACCCCAAAACGATAGTGGTAAATCGGTAAGATACATCATAGATCGCACCATATCAAAATAAAGTACGGTTACGACGTTCGGACACACCATAACGTTGTGGTGTTCCGTGGCGTGAGCTGTGAAACTATTCCACATTGTTTTCATTGAAGACCATACTCGAACTCAAATATTCATCTCCACAATCAGATCGCAGAAACTTTATTTTCTTGTTGCGATGATTTTCTACTTCACTCTGAAATTCTTTGAACCTTTCAACTATTTCAGACTTATGTTTCATCAAGTAGATATACCCATATCTGCTCAAATCATCTTGTGAAGGTCGAAAATAATGATACTTGCCACGAGCATCAACACTCATTGAATCGCATACATCGGTATGTATTATTTCCAATAAGTCAAGAGCTTGTTCCATTGTTCCGAGAACGGAGTTTTAGTCATCTTGCCCAAAAGGCACGGTTCGCAAGCATCAAATGATTCATAATCAAGTGATTCCAAAAGTCCATCAAGATGGAGTTTTCTTCATGCGCTACACACCAATATGACCTAAACGGCAAGCCACAAATAAGTTGCACTATCATTATTAACTTTGCATCTTTTGGTTTCAATATTATGAATATGTGTATCACCATGATCGAGATCCAATGAACCATTTTCATTGGGTGTGTAACCATATAAGGTTTTATTCATGTAAATGAACAACAATTTATTCTCTTACTTAAATGAATAACCGTATTGCAATAAACATGATCAAATCATATTTATGCTCAACACCAAATAACACTTATTTAGGTTCCACACTAATCCCGAAAGTATAGGGAGTGTGCGATGATGATCATATCAATCTTGGAACTACTTCCAACACTCATCGTCACTTCCCCTTCAACTAGTTTCTGTTCATTCTGCAACTCCCGTTTCAAGTTACTACTCTTAGCAACTGAACCAGTATCAAATACCGAGGGGTTGCTACGAACACTAGTAAAATACACATCAATAACCTGTATATCAAATATACCCTTGTTTACTTAGCCATCCTTCTTATCCACCAAATACTTGGGGTAGTTCCGCTTCCAGTGACCAGTTCCATTGCAGCAAAAGCACTTAGTCTCAGGCTTAGGTCCAGACTTGGGCTTCTTCACTCGAGCAGCAACTTGCTTGCCGTTCCTTTTGAAGTTCCCCTTCTTCCCTTTGCCCTTTTTCTTGAGACTAGTGGTCTTGTCAACCATCAACACTTGATGTTTTTCTTGATTTCTACCTTCGCCGATTTTAGCATCGCGAAGAGCTCGAGAATCTTTTTCGTCATCCCTTGCATACTATAGTTCATCACGAAGTTCTATTAACTCAGTGATGGTGACTAGAGAATTCTGTCAATCACTTCTTATCTGGAAGATTAACTCCCACTTGATTCAAGCGATTGAAGTACTCAGACAATCTGAGCACATGCTCACTAGTTGAGCGATTCTCCTCCATCTTTTAGCTATAGAACTTGTTGGAGACTTTATATCTCTCAACTCGGGTATTTGCTTGAAATATTAACTTCAACTCCTGGAACATCTCATATGGTCCATGACGCTCAAAACGCCTTTGAAGTCCCGATTCTAAGCCGCTTAAGCATGGTGCACTAAACTATCAAGTAGTCATCATATTGAGCTAGCCAAACGCTCATAACGCCCGATCTACTCCTGCAATAGGTCTGTCACCTAGCGGTGCATCAAGGACATAATTCTTCTGTGCAGCAATGAGGATAAACCTCAGATCACGGATCCAATCCGCAATATTGCTACTAACATTTTTCAATACAATTTTCTCTAGGAACACATATAAAAACATAGGGAAGCAACAACGCGAGCTATCGATCTACAACATAATTTACAAAATACTACCAGGACTAAGTTCATGATAAATTTAAGTTCAATTAATCATATTACTTAAGAACTCCCACTTAGATGACATCTCTAGTCATCTAAGTGATCACGTGATCCAAATCAACTAAACCATAACCGATCATCACGTGAGATGGAGTAGTTTTCAATGGTGAACATCTTATGTTGATCATATCTACTATATGATTCACGCTCGACCTTTCGGTCTCCGTGTTCCGAGGCCATATCTGCATATGCTAGGCTCGTCAAGTATAACCTGAGTATTCTGCGTGTGCAAAACTGGCTTGCACCCGTTGTAGATGGACGTGAGCTTATCACACCCGATCATCACGTGGTGTCTCGGCACGATTTAACTTTGGCAACGGTGCATACTCGGGGAGAACACTACTTGATAATTTTAGTGAGAGATCATCTTATAATGCTACCGCCAATCAAAGCAAGATAAGATGCATAAAGGATAAACATCACATGCAATCAATATAAGTGATATGATATGGCCATCATCATCTTGTGCTTTTGATCTCCATCTCCGAAGCACCGCCATGATCACCATCGCCACCGGTAGCGACACCTTGATCTCCATCGTAGCATCGTTGTCGCCTCGCCAACTATTGCTTCTACGACTATCGCTACCGCTTAGTGATAAAGTAAAGCAATTACATGGCGTTGCATTTCATACAATAAAGCGACAACCATATGGCTCCTGCCATTGCCGATAACTTGGTTACAAAACATGATCATCTCATACAATAAAATATAGCATCACGCCTTGACCATATCACATCACAACATGCCCTGCAAAAACAAGTTAGACGTCCTCTACTTTGTTGTTGCAAGTTTTACGTGGCTGCTACGGGCTGAGTAAGAACCGTTCTTACCTCGCATTAAAACCACAACGATACTTCGTCAAATAGACTCCGCTTTAACCTTCTCAAGGACCGGCGAGCCACACTCGGTTCAACTAAAGTGAGAGAGACAGACACCCGCCAGTCACCTTTAAGCACGAGTGCTCGTAACGGTGAAACCAGTCTCGCGTAAGCGTCTGGCGCGTAATGTCGGTCCGGCCGCTTCATCTCACAATACCGCTGAACCAAAGTGTGACATGCTGGTAGGTAGTATGACTTGTATCGCCCACAACTCACTTGTGTTCTACTCGCATATGACATCAACGCATAAAACCAGGCTCGGATGCCACTGTTGGGTAACGAGTAATTTCAAAAATTTCCTACGATCACGCAAGACCATGGTGATGGCATAGCAACGAGAGGGAGAGTGTCCGCCCACGCACCCTCGTGAGACCGAAAGCGAAGCGTTATATCAACGCTGTTGATGTAGTCGACGCGTCTTCACGATCCGACCGATCCAAGCACCGCACTCCGGCACCTCCGAGTTCTTGGCACACGCTCAGCTCGATGACGATCCCCGGCTCCGATCCAGCAAAGCGTCGGGAGGAGTTCCGTTAGCACGACGGCGCAGGACGATCTTGATGTTCTATCGTCGCAGGCTTCGCCTAAGCACTGCTACAATATGACCGAGGTGGAATATGGTGGAGGGGGCACCGCACACGGCTAAGGAACGATCACGAAGATCAACTTGTGTGTCCATGGGTGCCCCTGCCCCGTATATAAAGGAGGGAGGGAGGAGGAGGCTGCCCTCTACTATGGCGCCATGGGGAGTCCTACTCCCACCGGGAGTAGGATTCCCTTTCCTAGTCCAACTAGGAACCCTTCCATGTATTAGGAGTAGGAGAGAAGGAAAGGAAGGAAAAGGAGAAGGAAGGAAGGGGCGCCTCCCTAGTCCAATTCGGACTAGTCCAAGGGGGGCGGCGGCCACCCTTTGGCCCTTTTCTCCTTTCCCGTATGGCCCATTAAGGCCCAATACGAATTCCCGTAACTCTCCGGTACTCGAAAAATACCCAATCACTCGGAACCTTTCCGAACTCCGAATATAGTCGTCCAATATATCGATCTTTACGTCTCGACCATTTCGAGACTCCTCGTCATGTCCCCGATCTCATCCGGGACTCGAACTCCTTCGGTACATCAAAACTCATAAACTCATAATATAACCGTCATCGAAACCTTGCGTGCATGGACCCTACGGGTTCGAGAACTATGTAGACATGACCTAGAACTATTCTCGGTCAATAACCAATAGCGGAACCTGGATGCCCATATTGGCTCCTACATATTCTACGAAGATCTTTATCGGTCAAACCGCATAACAACATACGTTGTTCCTTTGTCATCGGTATGTTACTTGCCCGAGATTCGATCGTCGGTATCCAATACCTAGTTCAATCTCACATCGGCAAGTCTCTTTACTCGCTCCGTAATACATCATCTCACAGCTAACTCATTAGCTGTAATGCTTGCAAGGCTTAGTGATGTGCATTACCGAGAGGGCCCAGAGATACCTCTCCGACAATCGGAGTGACAAATCCTAATCTCGAAATACGCCAACCCAACATCTGCCTTTGGAGACACCTGTAGTACTCCTTTATAATCACCCAGTTACGCCAGACGCTTTGGTAGTACCAAAGTGTTCCTCCGTAAACGGAGTTGCATAATCTCATAGTTATAGGAACATGTATAAGTCATGGATAAAAGCAATAGCAACATACTAAACGATCAGGTGCTAAGCTAACGGAATGGGTCATGTCAATCAGATCATTCAACTAATGATGTGACCTTGTTAATCAAATAACAACTCCTTGTTCATGGTTAGGAAACATAACCATCTTTGATTAACAAGCTAGTCAAGTAGAGGCATACTAGTGACATACTGTTTGTCTATATATTCACACATGTATTATGTTTCCGGTTAATACAATTCTAGCATGAATAATAAACATTTATCATGAAATAAGGAAATAAATAATAACTTTATTATTGCCTCTAGGGCATATTTCCTTCATCTTCCTCCTCCAGTAGCGCTTGGCGAAGCCCTGCTGGAATCCCGCTGCTTCCACCATCACGCCGTCGTGCTGCTAGATCTCCATCAACTTCTCCTTCCCCCTTGCTGGATCAAGAAGGAGGAGACGTCTCTACTCCGTACGTGTGTTGAATGCAGAGGTGCCGTCCGTTCGGTGCTAGGATCATCGGTGATTTGGATCATGACGAGTACGACTCCATCAACCCCGTTCTCTTGAATGCTTCCGCTCGCGATCTACAAGGGTATGTATATGCACTCCTCTCTCTCTCGTTGCTAGATGACTCCATAGATTGATCTTGGTGATGCGTAGAAAATTTTAAATTTCTGCTACGATCCCCAACATAAAGGACCTCGATCAATACAGCAGAGCCCTCAGATTGCATTGGTTGTGGTTCGAATGGGACGAGGAACCTAGGCCATGGAAGGGACTGTCGGTGCCCTGCGACACAACAGACCGAAATCTTTTTGCCGCTTCCACCAAGTTGGAACTGGGCAATGGAGAAAGCATCTCCTTCTGGAGTGACATGTGGCTGCTGGACTGCTCGCTCAAGCTCTTTGCACCTGATTTGTTCAAACTAGCCTACAGAAAGAAGATATGTGTGAAGGAGGGACTGCAAACCAACCGATGGATGAGAGGGCTGCACCGAATCTCCACCGAGCTGCAAATTGATCAGCTAATCACCATCTGGACAAAAACTCAATCCATTTCCCTTGGTCAAAATGCGGACAAGATCTCCTGGACTCTCACGGCAAACTCTATTTATTCGGCCAAATCAGCCTACGCCGCCCAATTTTACGGCCGGATCGAAAACCCCCAGTTGCAAAGAGCATGGGATGTCAAAGCGGAGGGCAAGCTCAAATTCTTCCTTTGGTTGATTCTGCAAAACTGTGTCTGGACCGCTGACCGCCGAGCTGCGCGCGGTTGGCCTCATGATGACCTCTGCTCGCTCTCTGATCAGGAGATCGAATCAATCAATCACCTACTGCTCCTTGTTAGAAACATCATTTAGTATTAACATAATAGGATCTTGATCTCCAGATTAGAACACCTCTTATACTAAAAATTTGGAACTGACCTTGACTTGCAGAAATCATTATTTGATAATCCTTGCAGGCTGCCATGAGTCTCCAAAGATGTGGAATACTTCGGATGAGAAAAGCAGCAGCAAGATAGATGGCAGCAGGGATGCATCAGCGCCGCAGTCGAAGAGGAAGCCCATGGATGCCGACAGCACTCCTCCCCTGGTGGTCGCGGGTAGACGTCGGTCTTCCAGCCCCTAGCACAACTTTAGGATCGGGCAGTTTGGTGGATAGCCACGGTTTCTGTTAGCCTCTCTTATGTGCTATCCATTTCTTTCTTTCTTCTATATCAATTGCTGGGGCCGGGGACCGGGGTCCAAAGTTGTTGGTTTAGAGGCCTCCGATCAAGGCTCCTACGTGAAAGGTGTGGGGTGAAAAAACCTCCTGGTTTCTCTCGGGTTGTTACCTGAGATCAAATTCCAACATTCTCCCCCTTGATCATAAGGTTAACATACATCATAAACCCACTCGTAACAGAAATAACATACCAAAGTAAGGTGTCACAGTGACCTATCAAATGAAATTGGACCTCAGTACTTATAGTATATCATTCTGTCTTGAAATGGAAAACATAATGCTTTATGGGAGTTGGATTATTCAACGGTCCTTATTCCAGGATCAACAAGACTTTCCAACAACCCATGATAGCAACATAATCATTAAATTGGGTGGTAAGTCTTTGATAAACGGATCCGTAAAACATTGAGACGTACTCATACGCTCAACTTCAATAGCTTGATCCTGGATTCTATCTTTGACAACACAAAACATATTGTCAATGGTTTTGGCAACGCCATTTGACTTGTTGTTACTCGCATAGAAAACTGCATATTCATATTGCAGTAGGTGGTTTAGAAATGCTGTCTACCATCATAATTTTGGGAATAAAACTTAGTTGACATACAACCTGCTCAGTAGCGTCTTAACATGCCACATAATAAATTGCATCATTATTGATGCCATCAGTGTCATTATGGAGCTTTTCCACGATATAACTCCATATGCGAAGGTGGGGATGTCACATAACGTGGAAACTCAGTATCCACACCCATCGCAAAAACAATGTCTGAATAATCTATGATATTGAGGTTACCAAACTTCTTATTAGTGAGCATGAAATATTGCCTTGATTTACTGCAAAGACTTTTCAGCGGCCTTTCCAGTTGTCCATTTCTGGAGTTGTACATTTGCCAATTATCCCGATCATAAATAGGGCACGTTCATACTTTGAATACTTACATTGCTTCTGACAGCTGAAGCATAATGAACTAACATTATCTGATCAGTTCATAATGGTTCCTTGGACACTAAGATGTCCACTTTTATTGCCCTTGACTTTAGTAGCAGGTGCGATAAGAGTACTACCACATGATATTTTTTCTTTCGTACTCTATCGACGTATGTCGCCATAATAAGATGTATACCCCTTTTGGACTTATATATTGGCGAAACTCAATACAAACAAAGTATAGGGCATGACCAAGATCCTTGTCATAAATAGAAGATAGAAAATTCTTGGCCCGCCCAAAATATTCCATCTTATCAAGGTAGTATACTTACTCCCCCTGGTTTATGGTATGAGTGTCCCGACGCTCTTCTTCTTTCATAATTGAATTTCTTGAGGCAACATACCTTGTGTTAACTTCACCTATCTGACGAAACCTTATGGTTAAGTCATACATACATTATTAACTTAGTCAACCCAAGAGCATGTTATAATAATAACACAAGCGTCAAAACAACTCACTCTGGAAACTCTATTGAGTCCCATACATCCTTAGAGCTCATTATCACACAAGCCTCTAAGATGATCATTCACACACATTTTGAATCACACGGAAATCTTTAAGTCTCAACATTAAGTGTTGCAAATATGCATTTCTTCTCAACTCACCTGATGCACATGAACAAAGATCTAATGGATTTATCCTTAAGATTCATGTTCATACGCTCCAGTTCTCTGATGGTCACTTTATTTGAAAAATGGAAAACATATCCAATATCTTGATAAAAATCATTTCAGTTCTAAACCACAACACCGTTGGTCTGAAGATGGAAAAGAACTTAATGGATTGTGACAAATGATTATAAACAAGATAGTCAGAAATATAACCATGAGCCACATGATAGAGACAAACTTGCCACCTGAGTGAAGTGTGACATATGATTATAAATGACGGTGGTCATATATATAATCGACATGTTACATCATGATGGTCATTAGGCTAGCAAGCTTCACTTTAGCATCCATGTGTGCTTCATAATGCTCATAAGTGATTAAGTACACATTATATATAACATGATAAAAAGGAGTAATATTTATTCATTCTTCTAAATAAGACTTGTTGCATCTTAATTAGAGAACCAACATTAGTATGTGCTTTTTCATACATTCTCCAACCAAGACTTCTCGTTGGTTTCATCTTTAATTAGAGAATTAACATACACATTTGGATCCAAGTAGGAGAAGTGAATGTGACATCTCATATTAAATGAGACTTCCATTCTCCCCCTCAAAATGTGGTCTAAAACCACAATTTTGATGAGGTCTCATTATTTACACTTCTCTTACATCTTTAATTGTAACGTAACACATAATCTTTACAAATGATCCATTCGAAAAACATACTTGTCTCACCCTAGGGTGGGACTGACATTACATAATTAGAGCTGACTTGATAACATACAAAATCATGTCATCTGTTTGAGAGACAAAAGATAAGTTTCTCCAATAACTAGGAGCATGAACAAACATCATCAATTAGATGGAGAATTAAGCATCTCCAAATCCTAGTGAAATAATCCAATAGTTTTGACTTAAAACTCCATTGCATTAGTAATGTGCATGATAGCACATGCATCTTAAGACCTCTCCCAATGGCTACCTTATCATCATCATTAACATCCTTCAATCTTAGTGGCAGAAAAGCGTTGGGAGATTCCTTACATGAGACAATGATCTCCACTCTCTATACGAGAAAGTTATTTACATAAGGTTTGCCTATGCCAAAATGTAATTTGGCATCATTATTAATGTTCATTGCTATATATAAGGGAGACAACATTATGAGCATCACAACAAAACATCAAGCATGAATTAACCATGCAATGAGATGAATCAAAGAGATGCTTAATCCATATTCATAAATAACACATGAAAATAACCAATGTTGGTCAGAATATTATCATATGCCATTATAACTTTTTTATTAAATCTCTAATCAAAACTTCTCGTTGGTTCCATTTTGACTAGAGAGACATACAATCACATAATTACGAGCAAGAACTTTAGCTAAATTAATAGCTGACATTAACATAAAGCAACAACATAAAACCATGTTTGCTATCATACACAATGATACCCTTTATCACTAAAACTGACACTGATAATAACATTGAATATAAGTGTCAACATTATCAATAAAATTCTCAAGACATATAATGAAAATGGCATTAGAATTAACATAAACATATAAATGTCATTGCCACTGGCTAAACATTAAAATTGACATTTACAATGGAAATGACATTAATATTATCGTCGGGATATCATAATATTTTCCAAATAATAAAATCTGGACACAAAATTACATAAAGATTCACCAAATAATAGTAGGTATATACCATGTGTCAAACAAATGACAACATGTACTTTCGAATGATTCTCTCCACAAATTTCTTTGCAAAGGAATTGTGATTATAATTCATTAACATCATTTTTAATCATTATAATTATTTCAGCGGTGCATTTCATAATAAAATGACGTAAAATGCACCAATCATAAACTTTAGTTGTGTCCAAGAGGCATATTGCCCCAACATTATGATGACGCATAGTGTAGCACGGAAAAACTGCATGCGGTGAGCATTAATAATTTTTTGTGTCATTGCCTCAGCCCGGTAGTACTGATGACATCATTAAGAAATGCCATAAACATGACATTCACACTCAGTTAAAAATTTCAAATAAAATATTAAGAAACTTCAAAAAATTATTCACATTAATTTCATCATTAAAGATACCAGAAAGGTGATCATCATAAAAGGTGCCATTTAAAAAAAAGACACCAACACCAGTTGTGCATTAACTTTCTAAGCAAAACTTCTCGTTGGTTCCATTTTACTAAGAAAATTAATCACAATCTACAACATAAATTTCCGGTGATTTTCAATTTATACAGTGCATAAACATCATTAGAATAACCATTATACAGAAAATGCACTGCGTAAAAAAACGCGCAGAACTTCATTTTTGGCCCAATAATCCGCGTCTACCGTTTATTGAATCAGCCCATCATGAAAAACCTTAAAAGATAAACAAATCCAGCCGGGCCAAGACAAGCCGCGCCTCAGCCGAAGGAAAGAATTTTGGCCCGTTAGTCGCGTGAAGGCAAGGCCCAGTAGCTGTCAGTGCCAGATCTCAGCCATTCGATTCAACCGACGATCGAGATCGTTCCCAGCTGGAACAAGACTGCCGCCGGTCAAACCCTAGCTCCATTTGCCCCCTTTCCTCCCCCAAAATGAATGGAGTGGCGACGCAGAGGCGACCCCAGCGGCGGGCCAAGCTCGCCGGCCATGGCGGCACGGTAGCTGCCCTCGCCGGTGAAGCGTGCAATGGACTGAGTTCCGCGTGCTCTTCCGGTGAGCGTGGCTCCAGCGTCGCGCACCTGGCGACCCGTGGGGTGGACGGGATGAGCATTTCGCCGGCAGCTGCCGACGCAAAACTTGAAGGCGACGACGACGTGCGTGGCGCGACCCTCGCAAGGCGCGCGTCCACCAGTGCGTCGACGGCGACGTGCGAGGCACGACCCTCGCAAGGCGCGCGTCCATTAGTGCGTCGACGACGGCTCCTTCCCGTGCGTCGTCTCGAGGGACGGTGGCTTTGCCACCGTCGGGATCCCGAAGGAGAGCACGGTCGCGGTCTCATTAAGTGAGCCCCGAGCCATTCCTTTTTTTCATCATTTGGGCATTTTTGCTTTCGGATTTGGTGAAAAATCCTAGGGTTCATCTTGACTTGGGGATTTACTTCTCAGTGTTTTCAGATATTGGGGATTCGCCGTTATATGTTTTCTTACACATTTGATTCCCCTCCTTCTAATTTCTTAATCAAGGTTAACAATGCTAATCAAAACCTCAACATGATGCCGAAGCATGGCTTAATTAATCCAACAACAAGAAAAAACTAATTAGCACTAACCCATAGCACTTTAGGCCTTGTGTGAAAACAATTAACCCTTAATCATAGGTAATAACTTAAACAATGGGAAAGTAAACTTTAAACATTAGCCATTAATCATAATCATTAGTGACGTAATCATGCAATCATGCTCATTAACATAAACAGAAGATCATTTGATCTTAACATTAACATTATTGGATACTTAACCGTAAGAACTAGGCCAATTACTTAATCATATACACCAATTAGGCCTAATGCGGGGTTCTAAACAGAGATTAATCTTGCTCATGATACCATTGTTAGAAACATCATTTAGTATTAACATAATAGGATCTTGATCTCCAGATTAGAACACCTCTTATACTAAAAATTTGGAACTGACCTTGACTTGCAGAAATCATTATTGGATAATCCTTGCAGGCTGCCATGAGTCTCCAGAGATGTGGAATACATCGGATGAGAAAAGCAGCAGCAAGATAGATGGCAGCAGGGATGCATCAGCGCCGTAGTCGAAGAGGAAGCCCATGGATGCCGGCAGCACTCCTCCCCTGGTGGTCGCAGGTAGACGTCGGTCTTCCAACCCCTAGCACAACTTTAGGATCGGGCAGTTTGGTGGATAGCCACGGTTTCTATTAGCCTCTCTTATGTGCTATCCTTTTCTTTCTTTCTTCTATATTAAGTGCTGGGGCGGGGACCGGGTCCAAAGTTGTTGGTTTAGAGGCCTCCGATCAACGCGTGGGGTGAAAAAACCTCCTGGTTTCTCTCGGGTTGTTACCTGAGATCAAATTCCAACACTTCTGTGCCCTTTTGCCAAGGAAGCTTGGTTCTCCTTCCACGCATCGCATCCTTTGAGCTCGGACTTGGCCATTCGCTGTACCACTATCTCTGATTGGTGGAAAAAGATTTCCATAAATATCAAGAAGAAAGAAGCTCGTGCGATGATCTTCATGGCAGTGTACACGGCTTGGCACTTATGGAAGGAGAGGAACAGGAGGATCTTCGAGGGGCAAAAGGCCAATGTTGAAACTGTCGTGTCTTTTCTTTTGAGAATCAACGGGGGGGAGTTTCCACCTGAATATATTACTCAAATTGGCCAAAATGTTAGAGTGGTGATCCAGTTTATAAGAAAAACCGGATCGAAAACCTTAAACAAATTGACCCCATTTATAAGGGAAACCGGGCCGAAAACCAACAAGGCACGACCAAGCTAGCAGACATAAGACCAACTCCATGAGGGACACAAGTAGATGTGGGGTATCGTCGAGAGATCACAATACGAGGACTTTGCAAACAGCCGAACGCATCGGCGGGCAAACCGGCCCCATGGCAAAACTCAGGAGCATCCACAGCCAACGAGTGTCATCCCAGACACGAACCTTGACTGGGGCTCCGCCATAGAAAGAACGGAACGAATAGCAGTTTGAGAGGCATCTTGCGCCATCCTTAAGCAAAGATGAGTCGAGACAACACCAAGAGCACCAAGCTCGCGGCAACACAACGGTAACCATGAGAGAGTCTTGAGCAACCATTACCAGAGCCGCATGAGAAGACCACCACCGTAGACGAAGAGCTCCAATCAACCGATACCATCCATGATGCCTCAAGGCTATTGGTGCAGCCGAAGGGCAACGAGCGACCGAGTCCACACGTGACGAAGAGTCACACGCTGCCGAGTCTACATCACAACAGCGGCACCGCCGGCGAAGCCGAAGGGCATCAAGGAGCCGAGTCTACACCCGGATCGCTTCTCCAAGCACACCAGCAGAAGCCGGCCGCGCCACCACCACCGACCAACCCGCAGTGAGCAGCCACCACACAATCCACAAGCTGATGCCTTCAGGAAGGAATGCGACGCGAATAGCGTCGCCATCGGCCGTTCCGGACGGACCAGGAACATGGGTTTCCCCAGGAGCCTCGAAGGGGAAGTCACTATGACAGCGATGCCTCCAAGGAGGTAAGTGGCACCCGCGGGCGTCATCATCGCCGGCTCTGGCCGGAGCTGTGGCTTTCGCCCAAGTGAGCAGACCACCTCCGAGGCTGGAGCTGTCGTGTCTTTCATCCGAGACGATCTGCGCTTTTGTAGGTCCAACCCTTGGCGAGTAGTCACTTGTCTTTCTCCCTGTTTCTCTTTTCTTTCCTCTCTGTAACTGGACTTCCAGAACCTGTACAGTTTTTCCCCCTTGCTTAAATGAAAAAGGCAGAGCTCCTGCCGTTGCCCGTCAAAAAAACAGCAGCAACGATACTTCAGTAATGCGATACCATAACTCATCATCTGCAGGAATGTTATGGCAACGCGCATCAAGTGCTGCATCTTCATACAAACTTAATTCTGCTACTTTCACATTCTTGGCTATTTGCATGAAGTTAATCCTGCCCTGTTCCTGTCGATCATATGGATCATTCTCACTCAAAATGCCCACTAACAGCAAGTTAGGAAAAATTGTAACCAGCACTAGAGGGCAAGCTAGATGCCGTTAACATTACTTACTGATTAATGCTTCTGGTGCTGCCACAAGTGTTTATTTATTGATTACCACAGTAACTGTGTAATCGAACATTTTTCTTCAAGCAGGTTCAAATTTGCCGGCGACGGCCGCACTGGAGGTCCCCTCCGGGACCCAGTGCAGTGTGGCACCCTCCGCAGAGGCCGCTCGGGCGACGGCGCAGATGAGGAGTAGGTCCACGGCCTCCTCGCCGGCCCCGCCCGTCTGGGGCTCAGAGGGGCAGGGAGCGGAGCGGGGCGACGATGCGGAGGAGGCCATCGCGGCGGGCGGCGACGAAATGGCAGGGGGCGGTCAAGCGAAACCGAGGTGCTGCGAAAGGTTCCTCCCGAGTCGATGCCGCTGCTTCCGGGCCCCACTCGTCAGACATATCCCCAACCTCTGCCTCCGCCTCGGCCGGGGCAGCTAAGCAGCGCCGGCATCGCCGCCGTCGAGCCCACAACACGTCCCGCTCGAGCCCTCCGCGCCGCCTGAACATACGATCGAGCCTCCCGCGATCTGCTCGACTTGCGGTGCCCGGAAGCCTATACGAGCTTATACGTCCTTCTCCCACTTCCCCAGTTTGCCATCATTCATCGATTCAGCCCTTCGAGCCCTGGAGGCGAACTTGGGATCGAATACCCCGCCACGCCGCCGATTGCCCTCGCCGGTGAGCCTCGTCGGATTGCTTTCGCGTCACAGTGCGCAATTAAACTCCATCTGAAATTTCCCTCACTCAATTTCCTGCTTCCAGCACCAGAGATCGAGATGGCCCATGACCGAAGACCGCCGCCATGGCTACCATTATGCAACCTGTTAGGATGAGTTATAAGTTGTTACAAGGCAAAGCTCTTTATATATATATTAAAAAAAAGGGCTAGGATGAGCTTCCAAGTTGGGTCTTTAAAGCTAGAAATTCCATGTTAAGCAGATAAAATCTGAAATATCTATGACGCCTATTTCGATATGGCTCCAGATCCAGATTATAACGATGATGCTGTGACTGTGAGGGTACATTAAGATATATAGTTACTAATTTGTACATAATACAGTTGTTTATTCAGTCATAAGCATTACAAATGTGTAGTGAATACAACTTTAGTCTTAAAGATAGACATATATTATAATGTCTAGGTGCGCAATGCAGCTCGTTTTCCTGAAACAAAAAACGAACATGTTGAATGTGAGCTTCCAGCCATAGCTTGGAGCAGTCTTGGTATCGGAGGCATTGTGATCTCAACTAGCCCTTCGAGAATGTGAACCACCTGTCCCATTGTTGGCCGATCAAGCTCATCGTCTTGGAGGCACCAACATGCAACCTTGCAAGCAATTTCAACCTCATCCAGATTGGCAGTACCATGTAGCTTGTGATCTACCAAACTCCCAACGTCTCCTTCAATAAGCTTATGTGCAGCATGGACAGGAAAATAAACATCAGGGTTGCCACCACTAGGATATAAATCACATGAGTTCCTCCTTCCAGATACTATTTCCAGCAACAACATCCCGTAGCTAAAAACATCGACTTTTGGTGTAATGTGAACTCCCGTAAGCCATTCAGGCGCAAGGTACCCTGTAGTTCCTCTCATTGTTGTCAATACTCGGCTATAATCCCTTCCTAAGAGTTTTGCCATCCCGAAGTCTACAATTTTTGGAAGGAGTGAAGCATCAAGAAGTATGTTTTCTGGCTTGATATCACAGTGTATGATGCAGTCTCGGCAGCTGTCATGCAAGTAGGCTAATCCTCTTGCAACTCCTAGGCCTATCTGATACCTAGAAGTCCAATTCAAAACTGAACTGCTTCGAAATAGATGGACATCAAGAGAGCGATTTGACATGTATTCATAAACAAGCAACCTGTTGGAGCCCTCACAACAGAAACCGACAAGCTTAACTAAATTTATGTGCTGGACAGCTCCAATTGAGCTCACTTCAGCTCTGAATTGCTTTTCTCCTTGATAAGCACCATCAAGCCTCTTCACTGCTATGGCATTGGAGCCCTTTATAAGCCCCTTGAATACAGAACCAAAACTGCCTCCCCCCAACTTATCTGTGAAATTTTTTGTTGCCCGTTGTAAATCATTGTATCTAAATGCCATGATTCCACTACAAACCTGAGATTCATTGATTATTTGACCAGAGCTCAACACTTTGTTTGTCCAAATCAACAGTAAGAGGATGAGTGCAAATAAGCCTAGAGCAGAAACACCCATACCAGTTGCAACTGCAATAGCAATCCCTCTTCTGTTGTTTCTCGAACTTTGTAGTACATCTTTAGCAGAAATACGAAGGTGAAGAGTTTCTCCATTTGAAGTAGTAGTGCCACTGCATTTTAGTGCTCTTATGTTGAGCAATTCATTATGCCACATGAAACATCCATTGTTGCCAAAGGAGTATGCTGTGCAAGAGCAATCACTGAGGCAAACTTGTGCGCACTCATTCGCGCTTGCAGCAGCTTCTACTTTTGGGACATCCTGGGGCATTTTAACACATGGCACAGAATAGAACTTGTCTGTGGTGTGTGTTGTGCTTTTGTTGCTAATGCAGTCTAACTGAGTATTTCTCGAGCACCCACCCGCCCGATCTTCTAGCTCCCAATCCTTAGGGGATGTTATCTTGAAGCCCACCATACAATGGCAGTGTGGCACTTCATTATCAGTGCAAATTGTGAAAGGGCCACAAATTGCATGGACATCACACTGAGCTCTTGGTTGGGTATTGATCGTTAGCCAATCCTCTAAGCCCTTCATCCAAATGAATGCCTTTATTTGACCTGAGACGTCAACTACATGACGAGTAACCATATTTGGATCCATGTATTCATCTACTAAATCATATGTCACGTACTTCTCACGGTCGTTGTCGACAAATTTTGGACTAATATAGTGGGCGGCTGACATCTCTGGAATTGCAGCGAAATATCGGCCGTTCCACACACCGGTGGACCAGTAGTGTATGGATGAGTTCAATGCTACAAGAAATACCTGGTTAATGCCACTGGGGTCTAACTGCTCACAGTACACACCGGTAGCTGGGTCGATTATGTTTTTCCAAGAGACCAAACGGCGTTTCAGGCCAGTGACCTTGTCCCATCCAAGCTTCGCCCCAGGGAAAAATGTATCTGTGGGGTGATCAAAGCTCTGCCATAGAACCTCTGATGAGTCTGAAGAGTCAGTCAGGATGAGATTTCCACTGCTCAACAGCCTAGCAGCAGAACTATTTCTTGTGATGTTTGCTTGTGTAGACCAGATTACGGATTTGACAGACCGGTTTAAGATGACAAGGTTGCCATCGTGGGAGATTGTGAGCTCCAGTGAGGTGGTGTTCTTGATGGGTCTATCCCTATTTGCAACCCATGCTGAAGTGAATTTGGGGACAGTGTTGAACCATATCCCGAGGTACCAGTTGGCAGTGTGCCTGGTCTGGAAGAAGCCGAGCGCGTACCTGCCATTGCTGGAGACGAGCTTGTTGTCGACGGCAAGCGCTTGGCCGGCCAAGATGGTGTCCGTCGCGGCAGAACTGGCAGGGATGCGTAGGCACAAGAGGATGGTGAAAGCAATGAGGAAGGGAGGCATGGTGAGCTGAGGGCGGCTAGGGTGTGCAAAGGCTTGTTGTTGCTGTTGTCGTTGTGCAGAGTCTGGAAATGTGGAGACTGGGTGCTGAGCAGTCATAGCACTATGGAGTCAAGCGCAGCATCCAAACTAGTATACCGGGAGTCAAAAGTTTTTCTATTCCAGTGGTGGTGATGAAACGCTTCTTGCATGGCACGCAAGGCAGGATTTGCGTGGTGGAAATGGAAAGGGTGGAGGAAGAAGAACGCTGGGGATGTGAGCGCCAGACAGTTGTTTACTGGTCGAAATCTCGACGTCGCTCTCCTCCGGTTACCCGGCGGGCAGGCCACAGAAGAGGTCTTTGCACCTGAAAAGCAATTCGTTGGTTACTATAAGTACCCCAAAACTGTCTAAAGTTGAGATAGATACCGATGTGTATGTGTGGCTTAATGATAAGAGTGACGTTGTTCCTTTTTGTTCCGTGTACATGCATTATTTGATTTATTAATAATAGTTTTGAGTTTATGGGGTACAATAAGCGAAGATTGGCGGTACGGTTTAACTTTCGTGACCGCGCCATCTGCCAGGGCTACCATTATGCAGGGATTTCCAGTATCCTATAAGGATGTTGATTGCGCAGCAACCTGCTAGCTGTTGCAATAAGGCTAGTCTCTTTCAAATGGACAAAACAGTAAACAAGGCTAAGATAAGCTTCCAAGTTGGATCTTGACAGCTAGAAATCTCAAGTTAAGTATAGTTAAACTGAAATATCTATAAAGCCTATTTTGCTATGGCTTGCAGTGCGGGTACATTAAGATACTAGACCACGATGACGCGTGATATTTCTGAAATATGGAGGCACGAAGCATGAAAGTTAAAATTTATATGACCTACTATATATAGTTGTTAGCATACAAGTACATTTGCATGACGCATGATATTTCTGAAATTTGGGTCATGCAAATGTCTTAGTAATCGAAGGCTTTAAAAAAAACAGCATACAGAGCATAGAGATTTCAATTATGCCCAATAAAATGAATATATAAGGTGGAGGTGTGGTGTGGTCTAGTCTTGATGAACCAAAATCTTCTCAGGATATGAGGGCAACCTATGTTATTTCATCAAAATACAAGTATTTGCGTAGGATGTGCTAATGCTTTAGCAATTTGATTTTCTAAAAGCTACATATAGCCACATAGATATTGATTAGATGTGTGGTAGATTCCTTAATTAGTTGAACATGTTCGTTGTAAGAGATTTCTTTGCTTGAGCTGCACCCATTCCCTGTAATTGGTATACAGATTATTATGAAGTGGCATATACAAAGAACATATAGGCAGTTCACAAGGGGGAAAGGGTAGATTAAAAGTTTTGGTAATTGATTTTCAGATATATATTTTTCCACGTCTTGTATGAGTGCAAGATTATACACTACGAGCGATGTCAGCATTTCCAAGTCTGAATCAAAGTGAGACTATAACTCTGTCGTCTGCATCTTCTATCAATAAATTCAGGCTGGTGATTGCATCTTCAATATACTCAACTGTAGTCTGTAGATAATATGGCAGACCACAAATCTGCTCAGATATGATGTTAATGGGCACTTCATGGCCGAGAGAAATCATAACACAGGTAAAAATTGCCTATATGAAGGCATGAAAGTAAATTACCCATGGTCAGGGAATCAAGCAAGAGGTCAAAGTATGAAGGCATGAAGGCACGAAAGTAAATCACCTGTGACATCACCGTTGTCCCCAACATGCTTCAGGTGCAATCAGGGATAACCAGACTGGAAAAATCCACCGAACCGATAGACCAGAACCAGCCCAGAGCACTTGTACTCATAGTACCTTCAACAAATGACAACGAAGAATATATTCGAACTAATAACAAGTAGTATCTATATTTATATCGGTATCTATATTAATATTTATATTTAGAGCATCTTCAATAGAAGATACAAAATCGGAGATGTAAAATAACAACAGGAGAAGGAGTAGTTTCTATATTTATATCTGCATCTATATTAATATTTATAGTTAGAGCATCTCCAATAGAAGATACAAATTTGGAGATGTAAAACAGGAGATGTAAAAATTTACATCTCTAAAAAATGCCTTTTGCATCTCCAAAAAAGGGCCAACTCCAACAGACGATGCAAAACGGAGATGTAAAACGGCTACTCTAATAGAAGATGCAAATGAAGATGTAAAAACTATATTTCAACTAGTACTTCATTTGAGGCGGCGGCAAGGTCGGGCGGTGGCTATAGGGCGGACAGCGCGGGGGCACGCGAGGTCAGGCGGCGGAGGGGTTGGGCGAGGTCAGGCGGCGGAAGGGTTGGGCGAGGTTATGCAAGGTCGGAGCGGTGGCGTGCGGAGGTGGGCGGCGAAGCGGCGGTGACGACGCAGACGACGCGGGGGCGACGAGGTCGGGCGGTGGCGACGGGGCGAACAACGCGTGGGCGGCGAGGTCAGAGCGGCGGCGGCGGGCGGCGGGGTGGGAGCGGGGCAACTCGAGCGACGACCGGGGTTGGCGGAGGAGCCTAATCGGGCAGCAACGAGCGGCGGAAATTAGTGGTGGCCGACGGCGGAGGAACTTCGGAGCCGGCAAGGCAGGCAGCGGGGGACGGGGGGCGAAGTCGCGGTGAGCCCGATGGCCGTCGGGCGGGCGGCGGCGGCGGCGGCGATTTGGTGTGATTCGGCTGGCAGCAGAGTTGGGCGGGCGGCGGCTGGTCGCGCGGAAGAGAATGGAACATCAGTTGGGCAGTTGGCAGGCGGTTGCATTTTTTATCTCCTGTAGGTGGAGATGCAAATTTGCACCGCGAGGTGTTGTAGTTTACATCCTCCGGGAGGCGGAGATGTAATTTTTTTTGCATCTGCACCATCTATTGGAGAGGTGTTTTTTGTCCTCCGAGACACAAAAGTTAGTTATTTTTGCATATACATCTTCGATTGGAGATGTTTTTATATCTATATTTATATCAATATAAAAAGATCCAAAGGAGACAAATCAAATAAATCTCAACCATCAAACAGTGTCAAACCAACGACCTATTGCTCCAATGACGAGCGCTCAACATGTTTAGTATGCAATTAATAACATACCAAATATAAACTATCCACATAATTAACACATAATTGATACCTACACAATATTAACATGTAATTAGTTTTTTGCCTGATATCAAGGTGCAATTTAATTTTGTGCATGACATCAATGTGCATTGCATCATGTGCATTTACTAGTTGAGGAGGAAAAATCTGCAAGCATACCTGCTAGGATGGAGTCGCAGAAGAAAGAAAGGGGAAGGAGACATGCCGTCTGGAGTAAGTGAGAAAACTATAAGATCTCTTTACCATCTGCCCCCCGGGGATAGGCGAGCACCTCCATTGTTGGATTTCTTGTTGCTCGACCAAAGACGAACTTCAAGCGTCTACCCCAACTTCTATTTGGCGCCTTTGGGCCGGGCCGAGGACCCATCGAAGACTGCTGACTGGGCCTTGGCCCTCGGCGTAATCAAGACGAAGATCTCCTCGAGACTTGGCGTACACTTCAAGTGTATTTTGAATACTTGGCATGTTTATCCCTTTATTATAACCGATCATGTGTAAACCCTAGGTATCCTCGGCATCTATATAAGACGTGGGCTTTAGTCCGTAGAGGCATACACATTCACAAAGTTTAGAGCTTAGACAAACTCATACGATCTCGAGATAGATCAATTTGTACGTTGTATCTCATTACAATCAATATATAAGAAGCATGACGTAGGGTTTTACCTCATCAAGAGGGTCTGAACCTTGGTAAAACATCGTGTCCCTACTCTCATCGTTACCATCTAGCTTTGATCATCAAGTTTGGCACCCTCTACCTGAGATATGTCGATTTTAGCACTGATAATAGGGTCGCCCCAAAATTGGCCCCAAAATCAACCTAGCAGGCCAGCGTGCCTGGCGTGTCGCCGTGATAGCCCAAATAGCAGCCGAGCCATGCCTTTTCTGTAGCAACTCCTTGTTGGGGAACGTAGCAGAAATTCAAAATTTTTCTACGAGTCACCAAGATCTATCTATGGAGAGACTAGCAACGAGAGAGAGGGGAGTGCATCTACATACCCTTGTAGATCGCTAAGCGGAAGCGTTCAAGAGAACGGGGATGAAGGAGTCGTACTCGCAGCGATTCAGATCGCGGTTGATTCTGATCTAAGCACCGAACAACGGTGCCTCCGCGTTCAACACACGTACAGCCCGGGGACGTCTCCTCCTTCTTGATCCAGAAAGGGGAGAGGAGAAGTTGAGGAGAACTCCGACAACACGACGGCATGGTGGTGATGGAGCTCGTGGTTCTCCGGCAGGCTTCGCCAAGCACTACGGAGGAGGAGGAGGTGTTGGAGGAGGAGAGGGCTGCGCCAGGGAAGGTGCGGCTGCCCTCTCTCTCTCTCTCACTATATATAGGGGAAGGGAGGATGGGAGGCGCCTAGGGTTCCCTAGGGAGGGCGGCGGCCATAGGGGAAACCCTAGATGGGTTTTGGCGCCCCACCCCTTAGGAAACTTGCCCCCAAGCCGGGAGGGTGGCTGCCCTAGGGTGGCGCCCCACCTCTCCGTGTTACGTGAGATGGGGTGGGAGGGCGCCAGCCCCTTAGTGGGCTGATGTGCCTCTCCCTTGGCCCATAAGGCCCCCAAAGCTTGCCGGGCCTCCAAACCCCTTTCGACACGCTGGTCATCACCGGTACCCGGAACAATTCCGGACTCCAATACCCTTCGTCCAATATACCGATCTTCACCTCCGGACCATTCCGGATCTCCTCGTCATGTCCGGATCTCATCCGGACTCAACAACCTTCGTAACCACATACTATTTCCCATAACAACTCTAGCGCCACCGAACCTTATGTGTAGACCCTACGGGTTCGGGAACCATGCGAACATGATCGAGACGTTCTCCGGTCAATAACCAACAGCGGGATCTGGATACCCATGTTGGCTCCCACATGTTCCACGATGATCTCATCGGATGAACCATGATGTCAAGGATTCAAGCAATCCCGTATGCAATTCCCTTTGTCTAGCGGTATTGTACTTGCCCGAGATTCGATCGTCGGTATGTCGATACCTTGTTCAATCTCGTTACCGGCAAGTCTCTTTACTCGTTCCGTAACACATCATCCCGTGATCAACCCCTTGGTCACATTGTGCACATTATGATGATGTCCTACCGAGTGGGCCCAGAGATACCTCTCCGTCACACGGAGTGACAAATCCCATCCCGATTCGTGCCAACCCAATGACACTTTCGGAGATACCCGTAGTGCACCTTTATAGCCACCCAGATTACGCTGTGACGCTTTGGTACACCCAAAGCATTCCTATGGTATCCGGAGTTGCACAATCTCATGGTCTAAGGAAATGATACTTGACATTAGAAAAGCTTTAGCATACGAACTACACGATCTTTGTGCTAGGCTTAGGATTGGGTCTTGTCCATCACATCATTCACCTAATGATGTGATCCCGTTATCAACGACATCCAATGTCCATGGTCAGGAAACTGTAACCATCTATTGATCAACGAGCTAGTCAACTAGAGGCTTACTAGGGACATGGTGTTGTCTATGTACCCACACATGTATCTGAGTTTCCTATCAATACAATTATAGCATGGATAATATACGTTTATCATGAACAAGGAAATATAATAATAATAACTAATTTATTATTGCCTCTAGGGCATATTTCCAACACTCCTGGGCCATGCCTAGGCTGAAGGCTACAACATGGATCCTCAAGCCATCTGTACCCAATAGCCTTACGACCATCAAGTAGTTCTGCCAAAGTCTACACTTTGTTTTCATACATGGATCCTCTCTCGGATTTTATGGCCTCGAGCCATTTGTCGGAATCTGGGCCCACCATCGCTTCTCCATAGCTCGTAGGTTCATTGTTGTATAGCAACATGACCTCCAAGACAGGATTACCGTACCACTCTGAAGCAGTACGCGTCCTTGTCATCCTACGAGGTTCGGCAGTGACTTGATCCGAGGCTTCATGATCACTACCATCAGCTTCCACTTCAATTGGTGTAGGTGCCACAGGAACAACTTCCTGTGCCCTGCTACATACTAGTTGAAGTGATGGTTCAATAACCTTATCAAGTCTCCAGCATCCTCCCACTCAATTCTTTCGAGAGTAACTTTTCCTCGAGAAAGGACCCGTTTCTAGAAACAATCACTTTTGCTTCCGGATCTGAAATAGGAGGTATACCCAACTGCTTTGGGTGTCCTATGAATATGTATTTATCCGCTTTGGGTTCGAGCTCATCAGGATGAAACTTTTTCATATAAGCGTCGCAGCCCCAAACTTTCAAGAAACGACAGCTTAGGTTTCTCTAAACCATAATTCTTACAGTGTCATCTCAACGGAACTATGTGGTGCCCTATTAAAGTGAATGTGGTTGTCTCTAATGCCTAACCCATGAACGATAGTGGTAATTCGATAAGAGACATCATGGTATGCCCCATATCCAATAGGGTGCATCTATGATGTTCGGACACACCATCACACTATGGTGTTCCAGGCGGTGTTAGTTGTGAAAAAATTTCCACAATGTCTCAATTGTGTACCAAACTCGCAACTCATATATCCATCTCTATGATCACATCACAAACATTTTATCCTCTTGTCACGAAGATCTTCAACTTCACTCTGAAATTACTTGAACCTTTCAATAATTCAGTCTTGTGTTTCATCAAGTAAATATACTCAACATCTACTCAAATCATCTGTGAAGTAAGAACATAATGATATTCACTACATGCCTCAGCACTCATTGGACTGCACACATCAAAATGTGTTACTTCCAACAAGTTGCTATCTTGTTCCATTTTACTGAAAACGAGGCTTTTCAGTCATCTTGCCCATGTGGTATGATTTGCATATCTCAAGTGATTCAAAATCAAGTGAGTCCAAACGATCCATCTGCATGGAGTTTCTTCATGCGTATACACCAATAGACATGGTTCGCATGTCTCAAACTTTTCAAAAACGAGTGAGTCCAAAGATCCATCAACATGGAGCTTCTTCATACGTTTTATACCAATATGACTTACATGGCAGTGCCACAAGTAGGTGGTACTATCATTACTATCTTATATCTTTTGGCATGAACATGTGTATCACTACGATCGAGATTTAATAAACCATTCATTTTAGGTGCAAGACCATTGAAGGTATTATTCAAATAAACAGAGTAACCATTATTCTCCTTAAATGAATAACCGTATTGCGATAGACATAATCCAATCATGTCTATGCTCAACGCAAACACCAAATAACAATTATTTAGGTTTAACACCAATCTCGAAGGTAGAGGGAGCGTGCGATGCTTGATCATATCAACCTTGGAAACACTTCCAACACATATCGTCAGCTCACCTTTAGCTAGTCTCCTTTTATTCCATAGCTTTTATTTTGAGTTACTAGCACTTAGCAACTGAACCGGTATCTAATACCCTGGTGCTACTAGGAGTACTAGTAAAGTACACATATACATAATGTATATCTAATATACTTCCGTCGACCTTGCTTGCCTTCTTATCTACCAAGTATCTAGGGTGGTTCTGATTTAGTGTCCGTTCCTCTCATTACAGAAGCACTTAGTCTCGGGTTTGGGTTCAACCTTGGGTTTTTCATTAGATCAACAACTGTTTTGCCGTTTCATGAAGTATCCCTTCTTGCCCTTGCCCTTCTTGAAACTAGCGGTTTTACTAACCATCAACAATTGATGCTCCTACTTGATTTCTACTTTCATGTGTCAAACATCGCGAATATTTCAAGGATCATCATATCTATCCCTGATATGTTATAGTTCATCACGAAGCTCTAGCAGCTTGGTGGCAATGACTTTGGAGAAACATCACTATCTCATCTGGAAGATTAACTCCCACTCGATTCAAGTGATTGTTGTACTCAGACAATCTGAGCACAAGCTCAACGATTGAGCTTTTCTCCCTTAGTTTGCAGGCTAAGAAACTCTTCGTAGGTCTTATACCTCTTGACGTGGGCACGAGCCTGAAATCCCAATTTCAGCCCTCGAAACATCTCATATGTTCCGCGACATTTCAAAAGGTCTTCGGTGCCTCAATTCTAAACCATAACATTGCCGAACTATCATGTAGTCATCAAAACGTGTATGTCAGATGTTCGCAACATCCACAGAACACGTTCGAGGTACAACACACTAAGCGGTGCATTAAGGACATAAGTCTTCTACGAAGCAACGAGGACAATCCTCAGTTTACTGACCCAGTCCGCTTAACTGGTACTATCAACTTTCAACTAAATTTTCTCTAGGAACATATCTAAAATAGTAGAACTAAAGCGTGAGCTACGACATAATTTGCAAAAACCTTTTGACTATGTTCAGGATAATTAAGTTCATCTTATGAACTCCCACTCAAATAGACATCCCTCTAGTCATCTAAGTGATTACATGATCCGAGTCAACTAGGCCGTGTCCGATCATCACGTGAGATGGACTAGTCATCATCGGTGAACATCTTCATATTGATCGTATCCACTATACGACTCATGTTCGACCTTTCGGTCTCTTGTGTTCCGAGGCCATGTCTGTACATGCTAGGCTCGTCAAGTCAACCTAAGTGTTTCGCGTGTGTAAATCTGGCTTACACCCGTTGTATGTGAACGTTAGAATCTATCACACCCGATCATCACGTGGTGCTTCGAAACAATGAACTTTCGCAACGGTGCACAGTTAGGGGGAACACTTTCTTGAAATTATTATGAGGGATCATCTTATTTACTACCGTCGTTCTAAGCAAATAAGATGCATAAACATGATAAACATCACATGCAATCAAAAAGTGACATGATATGGCCAATATCATTTTGCTCCTTCTGATCTCCATCTTCGGGGCTCCATGATCATCATCGTCACCGGCATGACACCATGATCTCCATCATCATGATCTCCATCATCGTGTCTCCATGAAGTTGTCTTGCCAACTATTACTTCTACTACTATGGCTAACGGTTCAGCAATGAAGTAAAGTAATTACATGGCGTTATTCAGTGACACGCAGGTCATACAATAAATAAAGACAACTCCTATGGCTCCTGCCGGTTGTCATACTCATCGACATGCAAGTCGTGATTCCTATTACAACAACATGATCAATCTCATACATCACATATCATTCATCACATTCTTTTGGCCATATCACATCACCAAGCATACCCTGCAAAAACAAGTTAGACGTCCTCTAATTGTTGTTTGCATGTTTTACGTGGCTGCTATGGGTTTCTAGCAAGAACGTTTCTTACCTATGCAAAACCACAACGTGATATGCCAATTGCTATTTACCCTTCATAAGGACCCTTTTCATCGAATCCGTTCCGACTAAAGTGGGAGAGACTGGCACCCGCTAGCCACCTTATGCAACAAGTGCATGTCAGTCGGTGGAACCTGTCTCACGTGGGTGTACGTAAGGTCGGTCCGGCCGCTTCATCCCACAATACCGTCGAAACAAGATTGGACTAGTAACGGTAAGCATATTGAACAAAATCAACACCCACAACAACTTGTGTTCTACTCGTGCATAGAATCTACGCAATAGACCTAGCTCATGATGCCACTGTTGGGGAACGTAGCAGAAATTCAAAATTTTCCTACGAGTCACCAAGATCTATCTATGGAGAGACTAGCAACGAGAGAGAGGGGAGTGCATCTACATACCCTTGTAGATCGCTAAGCGGAAGCGTTCAAGAGAACGGGGATGAAGGAGTCGTACTCGCACCATTTCAGATCGCGGTTGATTCCGATCTAAGCACCGAACAACGGTGCCTCCGCGTTCAACACATGTACAGCCCGGGGACGTCTCCTCCTTCTTGATCCAGCAAGGGGAGAGGAGAAGTTGAGGGAGAACTCTGACAGCACGACGACATGGTGGTGATGGAGCTCGTGGTTCTCCGGCAGGGCTTCGCCAAGCACTACGGAGGAGGAGGAGGTGTTGGAGGAGGGAGAGGGCTGCGCCAGGGGAAGGGTGCGGCTGCCCTCTCTCTCTCTCTCACTATATATAGGGGGAAGGGAGGATGGGGAGGCGCCCTAGGGTTCCCTAGGGGAGGGGCGGCGGCCATAGGGGAAACCCTAGATGGGTTTTGGCGCCCCCACCCCTTAGGAAACTTGCCCCCCAAGCCGGGAGGGGTGGCTGCCCTAGGGGTGGCGCCCCCACCTCTCCAGGTTACGTGAGATGGGGTGGGAGGCGCCAGCTCCTTAGTGGGCTGATGTGCCCTCTCCCTTGGCCCATAAGGCCCCCAAAGCTTGTCGGGCCTCCAAACCCCTTTCGGACACGCTGGTCATCACCGTACCCCGGAACAATTCCGGACTCCAATACCCTTCGTCCAATATACCGATCTTCACCTCCGACCATTCCGGATCTCCTCGTCATGTCCGGATCTCATCCGGACTCAACAACCTTCGTAACCACATACTATTTCCCATAACAACTCTAGCGCCACCGAACCTTATGTGTAGACCCTACGGGTTCGGGAACCATGCGAACATGACCGAGACGTTCTCCGGTCAATAACCAACAGCGGGATCTGGATACCCATGTTGGCTCCCACATGTTCCACGATGATCTCATCGGATGAACCACGATGTTAAGGATTCAAGCAATCCCGTATGCAATTCCCTTTGTCTAGCGGCATTGTACTTGCCCGAGATTCGATCGTCGGTATGCCGATACCTTGTTCAATCTCGTTACCGGCAAGTCTCTTTACTCGTTCCGTAACACATCATCCCGTGATCAACCCCTTGGTCACATTGTGCACATTATGATGTTGTCCTACCGAGTGGGCCCAGAGATACCTCTCCGTCACACGGAGTGACAAATCCCAGTCTCGATTCGTGCCAACCCAACAGACACTTTCGGAGATACCCGTAGTGCACCTTTATAGCCACCCGATTCGTTGTGGACGCTTTGGTACACCCAAAGCATTCCTACGGTATCCGAGAGTTGCAGAATCTCATGGTCTAAGGAAATGATACTTGACATTAGAAAAGCTTTAGCATACGAACTACACGATCTTTGTGCTAGGCTTAGGATTGGGTCTTTTCCATCACATCATTCTCCTAATGATGTGATCCCGTTATCAACGATATCCAATGTCCATGGTCAGGAAACCGTAACCATTTATTGATCAATGAGCTAGTCAACTAGAGGCTTACTAGGGACATGGTGTTGTCTATGTACCCACACATGTATCTGAGTTTCCTATCAATACAATTATAGCATGGATAATAAACGATTATCATGAACAAGGAAATATAATAATAATAACTAATTTATTATTGCCTCTAGGGCATATTTCCAACACTCCTGGGCCATGCCTAGGCTGAAGGCTACAACATGAGGGCCAACAGGGTAGGGCCCTTTAGTAAACATGTCCCCGCACGACACATACATCAACCTTGTCATGCCGTGCCGACTTGTTTGGTTATCTGCAAGTCGCCCCACTTGGAGCTTGAGCCCTAGTCACTGTCAAACGGTGATGTGAAGGTACAATTGAATGGTAAACGTTTGTGGCCGGCCGACCGGGCGAAGCTTTATGCCAACAGTCACACATTCTCCCATTGACCCCCCCATCCCCTACCTCTATCTCTCCATCCCTTGCATCTTTCCATGGATCTCATCCCCCATCTCTTCTCAAAACAAGCACACTGCTATAACCGCACCACATCGGTCGCGGCCACTATGGTCCTTCCTCTGGATTATGTCATGCCAGATACATGGTTGGGCGTGGGAGACGAAAAGGATGAGTTAAACGTTAGGTGTACGGACTGGCGACTGCACTGGCTACCGCGTGCTTTCGCCGGTGAGGGCCGCGGGCGGGGCTGCCCCAGCAGGGTGGACCTTGGTGAGCTGCGGGGCGGGGGCTGGGACCTGCCACAATCGTTTTTGGGCGCTGTCGGCGGAAGCTTCTGAAGATGATGACGACGGGGACGAGCTCGCGGAGCAGATGAGTGCGGTGCCGGCGGGCCCGTCGATTGGGGACTTCGTGGCCTTCGCGGCGGACGCGCGAAGCCTGGGCGCCGAACGCAGGCGGCGTTTTGCGCCGGGAGGGCGCGGCTCCAGGTCCACGGCGTTGCGCATTTGGCAACCCTCGTCGGCTCGGTGCGTGGCCGCCAGCGAGGCGGGGGCGACTGACGCGGCTTGTCACATCAGATCCTTGGCGGCGGCGAGCTTGGTGGTGGACAAGGCGGTGCCGTCCAGGGAGGACTGGCCGTGCTTGACTGTCCCCTCGTCCCCGGCGGCGGCGGCGGCGGGGGGGGGGGGTCGGGCGAGTCCGTAGTCCCCGCTGATGCTTAGGGTTGGTGCGGGCGGGCCGTGCTCTGTTGGGCCTGGGCCGGTGGGCTCATCTGGCAGTTGGCCGGGCGTGTCTGCCGGGTCGGGACAAGAGTTTGTCCCAATTTCGCTTCGGCATGGGGCCCCAAGGCCCGGTCCGCCGCGGCCTGCCTCGCGCCCGGTCTCTGGCTATATATGGCTGAGACGCGGCTGCCTGGACCCTAATTTAGGGTTTCCAGCCACTGCTAGTGAGGTGCGGCGCCTCGCTCACTCCGCTCGCACACTCCAGATCTCACTCCCTCCTCCCCCTCTCCATAGATCCTTTGCGGCGGTGGTGATGGGAGATCGGCGCGCGGACAAGCGCCCCATGGAGGTCTCAGATCCGGAGGCGGAGCGGCGTCGTGAGTGCGAGCTGCGCGACAAGGCTAAGAGGGCGATGCGGGAGCGGTCGGATGGTCGGGAGGCCAGGGCCGAGCGCGACGGTTCCCGCGACCAGGGCGGGCGCGAGGGTGATTGGGGTCCTCCTCCCCCATGGTGGATTCAGCAGCAGGAAAGAAAGAAAGAAGAAGAAGCTTAACCAGCGATGGCGCGAGCTTGAGAAGAAGCCGGAGGCGCATCCTTACTATGGTGGGGGCCATGGTGAGCCGCTGGCTCAGAAGCAGCGGGCGGCTGCAGATCCATTGGCAGTTTCCTTCCCCTCCTCCTCCAAGGGCACGGCGGGGAACCCATTCCGGTGGAAGAAGTGCCCGATGTGGAGTGCTTCAAGTGCGGCCGCCTCGGGCACTATCAGTCTAAGTGCAAATTCCTTCCCCTCTGTGTGCTGTGTAAGGAGGAGGGACATGCGTCTGCGCACTGCCCGACGAGGGGTCGGCAGCTGCAATTGCAGATCATGGGGAGCGTTATTGCCTGTGAGGGCTTCTTCTTCTTGGAGTTCGACGAGGAGGCCGAGGGCGAGCTGCCAGTGGACGCGCGGATTGAAAATGCGGCCATCCTATCGGCTGAGCTAGGGCGGCTCAACCTCCGCATCCTCAAGCAGGAACTACAACACATGGTGACCGGATCTTGGAATTGGCAAGTGACACAGGTGGGCGACAATGATTTCCTGGTGGTTTTCCCTTCCGCAGATCTGCTTCACATGGCGAAAACGAGTGGGAAACTTTTTCTGTCAATCAATGACATCACGGCATCGGTTCGGGATATGCTTCACGAGGAGGTGCAGCCAATGGCCATGCCAGAGACTTGGGTTCGGTTGCACGGCATCCCAAAGAAACACAGGCGTGAGGACCGCATAAGGGAAGGGTTCCGGATGCTTGGTCGCCCGATTGTGGTGGATGAATTGTCCCTCATCAGGATGGGGCCTGTGAGGATGAAGTTAGCATGCAAGGCTCCGGAGAAACTGAATGGATTTGTGGAAGTGTGGTTCAATCATGAAGGTTACCAGATCAAGGTGGAGCGCGAGGTTCTGCCCAAGTGTGGGGGAGATCGTGTGATGAATGGTTCTGATCCTCCCAACCCCCCGCCAAAAGACTCTGCGGGTCACGGTGGAGCTCGGCCATCGGGTAGCGCTCCACCTAAAGGGGCCGCCCCTGGTAATGAACCTCAGGGAGAGGACCGGGCGCCCGCCAAGGCTTATAGCGGCGACTCCATGATGCAGGATACGGGCGAAGAAGGGGATGACATCCAACATGACTACTCTATTGACACGGATACTTGGGACAAGCTGGGAGCGGTGTCCACTGATTCGGGGGCCTTGGGTGTGGCGACCCAGTACACGGCGGTGAGTGTGCCACCCCTGGCTAGATCCCTGACGCTATCCTTTGACGAGTACGGATCCAACATCCCGGCACTGGCAAGGGCTCAGACGGAGACTCAAGAGGTGGTTGGGGCCATCGTGGTTGCGGACCCGTTGTCTTCCCTTCCTGTGGCTCCGGGGACCGACAACGACCTGACCCCTGCCAACAAGCGTGGTTCCAACAGTGCGGGACGTCAGGCTAAGAAGACGGCTGGGCGGAAGCCGGCCCCCAAGACAGTGGAGACGGTGGCGGTGGCGACGCTGGGTGGCGAGCTGGGGGAGGCGTTGGGCAAGGCAGACGTGGGCAGCAAGGCAAGACGTTCCAAGGCCACTCCGGTGACATCGCGGGCCCCTAGCGCCCGCGCCAAGGCCAAGCTGGGAGAATTGACGTCGTTGGAAAGTGCTAAACTGCGGCTCGCTGACAAGAACCTGGAGGTTACAGTGCTAGCATTCTGGACGATAGTGGCGTGGCGATTAGTGCCCCTTGTAGCGAGATTATTACTATGGTTCGTGCACGGGAGGAAGCTCAGGCCATGCTTGCGGCTGCTCGTGGGGACGATCAGAACCAGCGAGCCATCGTTCCGGCGGCGGATGGCAGCGAGGCAGTGCCCGAGGAGGAAACAAAGGCTAGGGAGGCCTCTGTTTTTCCTTCTTCCAGCCGGATGCCGGCTAGGGAGCGCGTGGCGAAAGCGGTGACATCCAGGGGGGTGCGCCTGCGCAATCGTATCATTTAAATGCGTTATCTTTTTTGGAACATTCGGGGTTGTGGCCACGGGGGGCGGCGTACACAACTCAAGGAGTATATTGCCAGAGAGAGGATTGACGTGGTAGCCCTACAGGAAACGATCAAAGCTTACTTCTCGCTCCGTGATCTTCTGGCTTTTGATCCTTTACATCGTTTCTCTTGGCACTGGATGCCCTCAGCGGGCCACTCCGGTGGTATCTTAATGTGCTGTAATAATGATATTTGTGATGTATTGCAATGGGATGTTGGTGTATTTTTTCTTTCTGCTACCATTAGACACCGCGTCTCAGGCCTTTCGTGGGTAGCGGTGTGCGTTTATGGGCCGGCAGATCACTCGCGATCGGCAGTTTTCTTACAGGAATTAACTAATTTGGTAGGGGCCAAACGAGCTATCAATTTGCCCCTGGTTGTTGGTGGGGACTTCAATCTTATCCGCTCGGGTGCGGACAAAAGCAACACCAACATTGACTGGACTCGGGTGTCCATGTTCAATGCGGCCATAGCGGCATCGGCGTTGCGTGAGGCCGCCGGACGATCGAGATATACCTGGACAAACAAGCAGTTGTGCCCGGTCCGGAGCGTGTTGGATAGGGTATTTTTTACCCCCGAATGGGAGGTTTTATTTCCCCTATGCAATCTGGTGGCCGAAACTAGAATTGGCTCGGACCATGTACCGTTGATATTTCTTCTGGGGAGGAATATATCAGGCGAAGCCCCCGATTCTATTTCGAAACGACTTGGTTTGAGTCTGAGGGGTTTGCCCAGATGCTGTCGGATCGTTGGGATACGATCTGCCACCAGCTTGGCCCGCAGCGGGGACCGGCATAGCGCTGGAACTTGGCGGCAAGCAAACTCCGGGCTTTCCTGCGTGGTTGGGGGGCTAACCACGGCAGCGAATCCAAGCGAGAGCGGGCCCAAATTGTTGAGGCAATTGCCGCGCTGGACTTGGAGACTGACCGGTGCTCCTTCTCGGAGAGTGAATGGGCCTTGCGTTACGACTTGGAGCGCCAAGTTCTTGCCATTCTCCGGGCCGAAGAGGAGTACTGGCGCCGCAGGGGCGGGATCAAGTGGGTCACGAAAGGAGACGCTAATACCGGCTATTTTCATGCTTACGCTAATGGTAGAAAACGGAAAAGTACGATTCTTAGATTACAATCCGATCAAGGACTCTTACTTTCCAACGAGCTCATCGTGGCTCACATTTATGAGTTCTTCATCGGGCTGTTGGGAACGGCCTAGGAGAAAACTCTTTGCCTCCGGGACGACCTTTGGGACCCTGCTGATCGGGTCTCACAGGAGGGGAACGATGGGCTCGTCCTCTCTTTCCTTCCGGAGGAAATAGATCGTGCCGTTCACGATATGAAAACGGGCACGGCGCCCGGACCGGATGGGTGGCCGGTGGAATTTTTCAAGAAATTCTGGTCTAAGCTCAAATATATTTTCTACGACTTAGTGAACGGCTTTGCGCTGGGTACCATGGACCTATCTCGTCTCAACTACGGGGCTATTAGTCTGATACCTAAGCAGTTTCGGCCTATTACTCTGATTAATGTCCCTTTCAAGATTTGTGCAAAAGCATACGCCTCCCACTTGGCGCCCGTCGCTCAACGAGTGATTAGCCCTAGCCAATCCGGTTTCCTCAAGAAGCGTAATATTCTTGAAGGGCCGTTAGCGCTTCTCGAAATCGTCCATGAGCTGAAACGTACCAAGTCTAGAGGTGTTCTCCTTAAGTTAGATTTCGAGAAAGCTTACGATCGCGTGAACTGGGAGTTCGTGCGAGAGGTCCTCATCAAAAAGGATTTTGATGTGGGCTTTGTCCACCGTATCATGCACCTTGTGAGTACTGGACACACGGCTGTGACTATCAATGGTGTAATGGGCAAATTCTTTCGCAACAAATGCGGCCTTAGGCAGGGAGATCCTAGCTCTCCCTTGATCTTCAATTTTGTTGCGGACGCTTTGGCGGCTTTGATCAGCAAAGCCAGGGCTGTGGGGCATATCAAAGGGTTGATCTCCCAACTCATCCCCGGCGGCGTGACTCATCTGCAATACGCGGATGACACGATGTTGCTTTTCGAGCCAGACGACCATATTATTGCAACAATTAAGTTGCTTTTGATTGCTTTTGAGATTCTTTCGGGTCTAAAGATTAATTTCCTCAAAAGCGAAGTGATCACCATAGGGATGGATGATCACGAAGGCCGGAGAGTCGCAAACTTGCTCAATTGTAAGATTGGGAAGTTTCCGATCAAATACTTGGGCCTACCGATAAACCACAAAAACTTGACGAGTGCCGACTGGGTGCCACTTTACGGCAAAGTGGTGAACCGGGTTAGTCCGTGGAGAGGTAGGTTCATGTCCTCTGCTGCTAGGTTAATTTTGACCAATTCTAGCTTATCTTCCTTGCCTATCTTTACGATGGGTATGTTCCTCCTAGCAGATGGAGTGCATGCCAAGCTTGACACGCCTCGCGCCCGGTTCTTTTGGGAAGGAACTGGGACAAAGCGCAAATACCATCTGGTTAAGTGGGCTGCGGTCTGTCGCCCTAAGAAGTTCGGTGGTCTGGGGATCACGAATTCAAAGCTGATGAACATTGCACTACTTGCCAAATGGTGGTGGCGCCTTGCCCAAAACGAGAAGGGTCTCGGCTGATATTCTCCGGGCCAAGTATTTCCGGATGGCAACCTCTTTAAGGCCAAGTCCAAAGGATCGCCCTTTTGGAATGGCATTCAGCCGGTTAGGCCAGCGTTCTTGTCGGGGCCCGGTTCTTGTCAACAACGGCAAGTCCACGCGATTTTGGTTGGACTGCTGGAAGGGTCGACTCATTGTGGCAGTCCTTCCCGCAGCTTGTACCAGCTTGCCACGGACACACATTATGGTCGCCGACGCTCTCGAGTGCAGCCCCGGCGATCTCCTTCTTCGCACCTCTCAAGCGGAGAGGCGACGGCTTGGGAGGCAATCGTGGCTGAGCTTGAGGGATGGAGTCTCAGCCACGATCAAGATCAGATTGATTGGAAGCTTACGGCTTCTCGTAAATTCTCGGTCAAATCCTTATACGAGAAGCTTACGGAGGGGAATGGGCTTGATATGGCCAGGGGGTTGTGGAAGGCTGGCATTCCCCTCAAAATCAAGATCTTTTTGTGGCAAATGTTCCGCAACCGTCTTCCAACCTCGGATAATGTGGCCAAACGCAACGGGCCGGCAAACGAGACATGCGCCATTTGCGGTCTTGGGGAGGACGCTAACCACGTCTTCTTCAAGTGCTGCCTTGCTAGATTTGCGTGGAGCGCTGTTAGGGATACATTTAAGCAGAATTGGAACCCGCAAAATAGCTCGGACCTTCTGTCGTTGTTAACCGCATAGAGGGGTGAGAATGCTTGGCGTGTGGTGTGGCGATCGTTAGGCGTTGTTTTGGTCCATTTGGACTGTGAGGAACAAAATTACTATCGAACATAAGTTCCCTGCTCACCCAGCTGAGATTCTTTTCAAATGTCATATTTTCCTACAGGCTTGGGCGCCATTGGGGAAGCAGCGTTACGAGGGGCGCATGAACGAGATCATGGAGCAGATCAAAGCATGCACGGCAAGAGCAAGACTTCATGATCCGCCAGATTGAGCTTTTACGTCTAGTATCTTTTTGGCTATGTGCTTTTAGCGTCCTCGTGAACTTTAGTCTTCTACTTTGCCGGGACTGTGAGCCCGCTGAACTTAAGTGTTATGTTGGTGTGGATTATGCCTGGTTTGGATGATGCCATGTGGCTTTATTAATTTAAAGCCGGACGATGCGTGCGTCTATGTTCCAAAAAAAATCGTCCTTCCTCTGTTGCAAAAACGCGGGTGCGACAAAGACCACGGGGTGCTCTCTCCGTTGCAACTGTCTGCGTTCTTGCAAGTTTTTGCAACAATAGTCTTGTTGCAGAAATACATAGAAGACGGTTAGGTCTTATTGCAATGAAGGTTTGCAACAACAACATTGTTGCAGAAAAATAGAGAAGAAGAAGTTTGCATCAAGGGTCTTGTTGCAGAAAAATAGACATGGAGAAGTTTTGCAACAGGGGTCTTGTTGCAGCAAATTAGAGATGAGAAGATGTTGCAACAGAGGTCTTGTTATAAAAAATTTAGAGAAGAAGAGATTTGTAACAGGGGTATTATTGCAGAAAATTAAAAAAAATGAGGTTTTGCAACAAGAGCATTGTTGCAGAAAATTAGAGAAGAAGAACAGAGGAAAAGAAGCCAAGGGCTAGCCTTGTACAATCGGACGGCTCATGAGCTAGCGAATCTTTTAAAAAGATTCGCCGGCCCAAATAACTTTTTTGCTGGCAGTAGGCCGGCCCAGTAGGACATGGCTCGTCCTGCTGACGTCACCTGAATTTCCCCTTTTTTACTTTATTTATATTTAAAATTAAATACATACATTTTGAACATTTAAATTTTTTTGTGAAATTGAAAAATGTTAACATAGTATAAAAAGTTGATAGCACAGTTTTAAAAATGTTGATTACTTCCAACAATGTTTGTGACAATTAAAAAAAGTTCCTGGATTTCAAAAAAAAAAAAAAAATACACGGATTTTATAAAAAGGTATACAATGTAGAAAAATGTTTACGTAATGTAAAAATTATATAGTTTGTGCTAATTCAAAACTTACGTCACATTTGATATAAATATTCCCATGTTCCAAAAAATAGTTGGTGACATTTTCAAAATGAGATATAAAAATATAAAAATGTTCTCTTAGTTTTAAAAAGGTTTGTTTCATAAACAAATGTACCATGATATTTTGAGAAAATATTCGTGCATTTTCCACAAAATGTCGTGAAAATTTCAAAAGGTTTATACAATGTCAAAACAATGTTCATATAGTTTAAGAAATGTGTATTGCCATTAAAAAAGGTATGCTTTGTATTTGGAGAAAACATTACCACATATTGAAAAAATGTTTAAAAGATGTAATCACATATATGAAAAATGTCCAGCGGTATCAGAAAATGTATAACTTGTGCTCTATAAACGTACATTGTGTAGTGGATATATGTTAAAAGAAAGAAAACTGATAAAAAAATAAAAAAACTATAGTGAAGAAATAAAGAAAAATAAAAAAGAGAAATGTGGAAACAAAGAAACTGAAGTAAAATGAAGAGAAAAACAAAAAACAAAAGAAAACCAGTGAAAAGGCAAAAAAAAAAGAGAAAACATTAAAAAGGAAAAAAACGAAGAAAACCAAAGCTAGCTAACCCTTAAACGAGATCATCATGTACTTAGATGCTAGTAAGCTTTGTTCAGGTTGCAGTGGCTAAGCTAGGTGATGAGCACTGATGTTTCTTAGCCTGCACCTAGAGTAAAGAAAACCACGGATCAGGGGACATTCGAACCCCAAAAACCTTGGCTAGGGCAAGATGCGGTGTGGTTTGGTAGGCACCGTCCATCATGCGTTGTTGCTCGCTAAGAGCATCTCCAGCCGCGCCCCCCAGAACGGCCTCCTCAGGCGATTTATTTGCGCCGGCGCCGAAAAAACGGCCCAGTCGCGCCCCCAAGACGTCGAATTCCGCCGGCTCGGGCCGTTTTTGTGGCGGCGCCGAGGCCAAACCCGCGACTTTGGGGGGGGGGGCGGGGCTCTGCGCAAGGGAAAAGTGTTCCTGGGGCCACATTGACAGGCAAAAAGTCAATCCACCCGCCCAGATTCGCCCTCCTGCCCCCCACGCTCGGCCACCACCCTGCGCCACCCTGCCGATCCCGGCGCCGACCACCGCCAGCCGCAGCTAGGTAGACCGTCTCCAGCCTAGAAAAAGAAGGAGCTTCGCCGAGGCAGCCTCTTCGCCGTCGTCCCGGGCACCTTTTTCCGGCGCTCCGGCCGCGCAGGGCCTGTACGCCGGCGGGCTTGCGCCCATCTCGCCCACAAGGTGTTCGGTGAATTGCCCGGCCCGACGATGGACTCCGAAGATGAGGAGGCACTCGCAACGTTGCAGGATGAGGAAGCCGAAGTCGACGTCCAGGAGCAGGAGCATCTCATGGTGCTCGCCGCCCTCGCCGGCCTGCTCGCGAGCAGTGACAAGCTGCAGCGAGGTGGCTCGACGCTTGGGCGGGTGAAAGCAAAGAACCGGCATCGTCTGGAAGGCTACTGCATGCGCTACTCGGACTACTTCGCTGACGCTCCATTGCACGGTGAGAAAACATTTCGGCGCCGTTATTGGATGAGCCGAAAGCTTTTCCTCCGGATTGTGAATTCCATCCAGGAGTTCGACAACTACTTCAAGTGCAAGAAGGATTGCACGGGCACACTTGGATTCACCTCGATCCAGAAGTGCACGACAGCTATGAGGATGCTTGCATACGGAGCTCCCGGTGATTCACTCGACGACTATGGGCGCATGGCCGAGTCCACCACCATTGAGTGTTTCTACAAGTTTTGCAGGGCAGTGGTGGCAGTGTTTGGACCGCAGTACTTGCGAACACCCAATGCGGAAGACACTGCTCGGATCCTAGCACAGAATGAAGCAAGAGGATTTTCTGGGATGCTTGGAAGCATCGACCGCATGCATTGGGAATGGAAGAACTGTCCATTTGCTTGGCAGGGGTTGTACAAAGGCGCTAAAGGCGGTTGTAGTGTGGTGCTTGAGGCAGTGGCCACACAGGGGACCTCTGGATTTGTCACTCTTTCTTTGGGATGCCAGGAACTCACAATTACGTCAACGTCCTGCAGTGTTCCCCAGTCTTTGCCAAGCTTGTTGAAGGTCATTCTCCTCCGGTGAACTTCGAGGTCAATGGACGGCAGTACAACAAGGGGTACTATCTAGCTGATGGCATCTATCCGAGATGGTCGACATTTGTGAAGACCATCTCAAACCCTGTGCCAGGAGGCAAGAATGCCTAGTTTGCGCAGATTCAGGAGGCTTGCAGGAAGGATGTCGAGCAGGCATTGGGTGTGCTCCAATCTCGATTTGCTGTTGTTCGGTTCCCTGCTCAGACCTGGTCGAAAGATCAAATGTGGGAGATCATGACTTGCTGTGTCATCTTGCACAACATGATCATTGAGAGCGAGCAGGAAGAGCCAGTGTTTGACACTGAACCATACCACAGGCAGGGTCCTCTTGCCCAAGTTGATCATCAGCTACCGGCAAACTGAACTGACTACCTCAATATGCGTCAAGAGATCCAAGACCCACATGTGCATCAAGAACTGCAACACGATCTGGTAGAGCACCTATGGAGGCTCAAGGGCGAGGCCGGGAATGGTGATGAAACTTGAGTTTTATTTGTTAAACGATATAATTTGTAGTGAACTATTTGATTTATGTGATGAAACACGCCGAACTATGTGAGAAGCTAATTGATTCCTATTTGTTTGCGAAAATTCACGCCGAAACCCGCCGGACCGCGCCGAATATGGGCCGACTCACGCAGTTATCGGGCTGTTTTTGGACATATTTGGACCGAAAGCTGGGCTGAATTCGACGCCTGGGGGCGACGGCTGGGTGCCGAACCGCCCCAGCGCCGATTTTATCGCCTGCGCACCCCCAGGACGCTCTTTTTCGGTGCCCTGGGGGGCCGAATGGCTGGAGATGCTCTAAGATATCAACGCCATAGTGCCTCGATGAAGCAGCGGTGACGTTGTACGTCATCCACTTTTGCACCCCTCCCGAGTGCGGCTAGGGTTAGCTGCCTCGACGCGTGTGGCGGCGAGGCATGGCGCAGTGGCACCTCTTGAAGAGAGGGGTCACACCATATTCTGAAGGCTAGGGTATGGCTGAAAATAGGGGCCCGGCGGGAATGGCGGAGTGTGTCAAACGGTGCTAAAACCAACAGATCTTGGGTAGGGGTCCCGAGTTGTAGGTCTAAATAAAGGTAATTTCATCCTAAATTGTTTATAATTGTGTGTCTTGATTACCGCGCCGAGAATAATATACCTTACGTAAGGAAATGGAGAGAGTATATAAGGAAAAGAGAAGATTAAAAGGAAAAGTTGGCTTTGGTGGAGTCCGAGTCCGAGTCCGTGTCCGTGTTTATTTTGTAGCCACGCCGTGTTAGTTCTGGATTGGTATCTACGGTGGTAGTCCTATAACCAAACGACAAACCCTCAATGTAAAGACACGGCGTGGAGGAGTACTTTGCGGCGAAAGGATAAACGAGTGATTATTAAGATACCGATCGATGGAGTCGGCGAGTAAGCGATCGATGGTCTCCGCCGCCCAAACCGGCGGCGTGCTGCCTCCGGACCTGGCGTGGGAGATCCTGCTGCGCGTCCCGGCCTGGTCGCTGTGCAGCTGCCGTGCCGTCTGCCGGTCGTGGCGTTCCCTCCTCTCCCAACCGTCCTTCGCCAAGGCACACGCTGGCTCGCGTCCAGGCGTCATCCTCATCCTGGCCGGGGCCGAGGACCGCATCGACGTGGTGGACTATTCCGGGAACGTCGTCAGGCAGATAAGCATCCCGGCGGCCGAGGAGGAAGGGGTGCCGCCACCGCCACTGCCAGCGCACCCCGGCCCCTTCTATCTTTTCCGAGCCCGCAAGCGTACCCGCGTGCTGGACCCGGACACCGGCGCCGTCGCGGCCTTGCCGTTCGACGACCTCGACGTGCCGTCGCGGGAGGGTACAATCTGGTACGTCTTCGAACCTTGTTACACGCTCTGGGGGGGCTTGTCCACTGGGCACCCCAAGGTGCTCCGCGTCGCAACCCGCACCGGAAATTCGCGCCGCGAGCAGCTGTGCGACGTGCTTACCCTCGGCGACGACCAGAGGCGCTGGAGGCGGAGGCCAAGCCCCCCGATCTGCATCACGTACGAGCCGGGCGCCCAAGGCGTCACCATCCAAGGTCTCGCCTACTTCATGCCGGACAAATCCTTTCCTGGCTTTATCATGGATGCTTCCCGTGACGGCTGTAGGAGGGCGATGGACATGATGAACTCGGTCGCGTCGTTCAACCTCGAGACGGAGGAGTGGAGCCCGTCCACGCTCCGAGGCCCGTCGGCGATCAACACCAGAACCGGCAAATGCCGGCTTAAACTCGCAAAACTAAGCAGCACCTTGGTGATGATGCATTTCGACCGTACCCTCGAGACGGTGGACCTGTGGTTCGCGACAGATTTGAAGAAGAGTCTTTGGGTTAAGAAACTCAGTGTGCCACGAGAATTGCTACTGCCGTATCAGCAGATGTCTGTACACAGGGGCACAAAGCTGCTGATGGCGTTAGATGACGAAAGGATCGTCTTTTCCTGCATTTCGGATGCCTGGACACCGGAAGGGCCACGCTGGGTTACACGGATTTATGATTCTAGGACCAAGGCCTGTACTGATGTGTCGCATCGGCTTGGTGTTCGTGCTATTGTTGGCGTGTACAGAGGAAGTTTTTCTATGCTTGGAGAGTGAGTGAACAATGCAGTCTTCTCAACCAACTGAAGCTCCTTCTTGGAAAGAAGGACGAACCTCCATCTTGTGATTATTGGTGGTGGACTTCACCCTCTACAAACTTTTGTGATTTTCTACTTAGATCGCTAGAAAAATATAGTCATGAATGGAAGATAGTCGCTTTAAATTATACTCCTATATAAGAGAGATTTTAAGATGGTCCCAACCTATTTGGACCAATCATTTGTTTCTATCCAAGGGTTTAGATTGGACATGGTGACCTATAACCTCCTATATAGGTCATCTATAGGACTGCTAATTAGGTAGTTTCTGCTTTTATATTTGAAATATGTTGTATATAAGGAAATAATGCATCTGGTAAGTACCAATATGAAAATGAGCGTACTTGTGCGTTGACATGGTTGCCACCGTAATATACATGGTAGCATCTGATGCATACATGCAATTATTATTATATTATTCTCTAGAAAAATAAATTTTAGATACGACTTAAGGGCCTATTGGGAGTGCTCTGCTCTAGAAAACACAAGCCGAGGTATCTTCACGATATGCCGCTCCGGACAAAAATACTAGAATCTATAGTACAACTCCATGCTTTTTGTAAAACTCTTCATGGGCACTTCAAAAACTCTAGAAGCTGGAGTTGGAGGAAATTATCCACCACTGCCACCAGTAAGAGGATATCCCTTTGTTTTTTTCCCACGCTATCCAATCAAATAGATCATTTTCAGCAAATTGAAGGGGTAATGTTAGCGCTTGTACTTTGAATACTCGTGCCCCAATTACAACACAAGATGACGTCGGCCCACGAGCCAGTCCAGGAAGAATACAAAGTCCAATTTCCTCAATTGCGCACAGGGATAATACACAAGGCAGTTTCTGAGGGATAGATGTCTTGATCGGGCCAAGCCGGCATAACCGTTAGTAGTTCGCATTACTTTCCCTTCTCAAGCGCAAGAGTCGAGTCGATTGGCAGGGGGAAGCATAACGAAACCCGGATTTGGCCAAAAAATATGCAACATTATTGATAGAGCCGGTGCTGCTACTGATGTCTACATAGGGCCGTCCCCAGTCCCGTCTCGGGGTTCAGTTCCACAAGATCATGTATCAGCGAATACATCCTCCTTGCATTGATGTGGGAGCGGTGGACAAGTGCTTGCTTGGTGCGCCAACAACCTTATGAACCGGGCGGGGCACTCGATGAAGGGCCCGCACCCTCTAAAAATCAGGGGGGCGGGGAAATTACTTAGAAGGGAGCCCCGTAAAACGCCCTTAATAGTGCGTGAGTCTAGCATTATTGAGGGACACATTGAGCAGGTAACAAAATTGGCGGAGGCAGTTGTCCACTGCATGCAAGTTGTGCGCCACACCTGGGAGCAACTCCAACGTGCCGATCCAAACTGTCCGCGCCTGTCCGTTTGGGTCGAAACAGACACAAAGGTTAGACTAACGCGGCGATCCAAACGAACGAGCGTCCATTTTTTGTCCACGCGCGACCCATTTCAGTCTCAAATTTTGGTCGCGTTTGCGTCAGCGGAACATGAAACAAACGAGCGCAACATCTGCCTTGTCCTCCCTCTGGCCCGCTAGTTCGGGACCTACTGACGGTTTCCTAGACTAAGGGTCCCGGCCTAGCCGGTCTAGTTCGTGGGCCGGACTGACAGCCCATAGAGGACGAGTGACTCTAGAGGCCTCTAACCTGCTCGACCAAGGACTTTGTGTGTACTCCAAGTATATCAGTTAGATTTGGCATGTAACCTCTAGATGGCGACCGACCATGTGTAACTCTAGATACCCCTGGTGCCTATATAAGCCAGAGGGTTTAGTCCGTAGGGACACTCATCATCATCACCATTACCCCTAGGGTTTAGTCCACAACTTATGATCTCGAGGTAGATCAACTCTGTACTTTGACACACTCATAATATAAGCAAGAGTAGGATGTAGGGTTTTACCTCCTTAAAGAGAGCCGAAGCTGGGTAAAAATATCGTGTCCCTTGTCTCTTATTACCAATCGATCCGATCTTACAGCTCGGCCCCCCTACCCGAAGTATGCCGGTTTTGACACGGACACTACGGGTCCATAATAGTAGCTAGATCTCTCTCTTTCTCTCTCTCTCCCTCTCTCTCCAACACAATGATCTCATATGAGATCAATTCGATGTAAACTTTTGTGGTGTATTTGTTGGGATCCAATGAATTTTGGTTTTATGATTAAATTATTTATTGAAAATATTTGAGTATTTTCTGAGACTTATTTATGTGTGATTTTATAGCCTTGTATTTCTCTCCGACCTATCTATCTCTTTTGGCTAATTAGATCGATTTATCTTCAGTGGGAGAGGTGCTTGGTAGTAGGTTCAATCTTGTGGTGTCCTTACTCCTTGACAGGAGGAGTTGCAAGGCACACATTTTTATTATTGCTACTAAGGGTAAAACGGATGTGTTTGAACACATTGCATGATCTTATTCTGTCTACATTATGTCATCTTGCGTGATTGCTTGTATCTGCGTTGATAATTCCCCGAAGAGGAGAGGATGATGCAGCACAGCAAAGGTAAATATTTACCTTAGTTATGAAACCAAGGTTATCGATTTCCAGTAGGAGAGCCAAGCAACACTGTAAACAACATTTGCACACAAACAACAAATACTAGCAGCCCAACGCGTAAGAGGGGTTGTCAATCCCTCCTCGGTATTGATATAGATTAAATCGTATGAGATTTGATAAATATATCTAACTAAAACACAAAATAAAATAAATAAAGAAAAAGTGCAGCAAGGTACTTTTAGATTTAATAAGATAGGAATAAAACCTGGGGGCCATAGTTTTCACTAGAGACTTCTCTCAAGAAAATAACAAATTACTGTTCGGCCGTTGACAGAAAGCGAATAATTGATGTCTACTACACAACTTGTTCTTGTAGACTCGTGTTGGGCCTCCAAGCGCAGAGTTTTGTAGGATAGTAGCAAATTTCCCTCAAGTGGATGACCTAAGATTTATCAATCTATGGGAGGTGTAGGATGAAGATGGTCTCTCTCAAACAACCCTACAACCAAATAACAAAAGTCTCTTGTGTCCCCAACACATCAAATATATACAATGGTACATTGTATAGGTGCACTAGTTCGGCAAAGATATGTTGATACAAGTGTAGTAATGATAGTAGATATTGATTTTTGTAATAGAATAATAAAAAACAGCAAGGTAGAAAGTAACAAAAGTGAGCACAAACGGAATTGCAGTGCTAGAAAATGAGGCCTAGGGTTCATACTTATGCTAGTGCAATTCTCAACAATGCTAATATAATTGGATCATAAAACAATCCCTCAACGTGCGACGAAGAATCACTCCAAAGTTCTTATCTAACAGAGAACATAAGAAGAAATTGTTTGTAGGGTATGAAACCACCTCAAACTTATCCTTTTCGATCGATCTATAGAGCTATTCCTATAAGTGTCGCAAATATCCTAAGAGTTCGTACTAAAATAACACCATATGATACACATCAACCAACTCTAATGTCATCCAGATACTCCAATGTCACCACGAGTATCCGTGAGTTGATTATACGGTATTCATCAAACAATTTTAGATTCATAATACTCAATCCAACACAAAGAACATCAAAGAGTGCCCCAAGATTTCTACCGGAGAAACAAGGACGAAAATGTGCATCAACCCCTATGCATAGATTACCCCAATGTCACCTCGGGAATCCGCGAGTGGAGTGCCAAGACATACATCAAGTGCTCTAAAATCCAACAAAGTATTCAATCCGATAAAAGTGAAATCTCAAAGATAGAACTCAATTCACCACAACAAGATAGGGAGGGGAAAACATCATATGATCCAACTATATTAACAAAGCTGGCGATACATCAAATCGTGCCAAATTAAGAACACGAGAGAGAGAGAGAGAGAGAGAGAGAGAGAGAGAGAGAGAGAGAGAGAGAGAGAGAGAGAGAGAGAGAGAGAGAGAGAGAGAGAGAGAGAGAGATCAAACACATAGCTACTTACAAACCCCCAGCCCCGAGGGTGGACTACTCCCTCCTCATCATGGTGGCCGTCGGGATGATGAAGATGGCCTCCGGTGATGATTTTCCCCCTCCGGCAGGGTGCCAGAGCAGGGTCTAGATTGGTTTTTCGTGGCTATAGAGGCTTCTGATGGCAGAAGTTCTGATCTAGGGTTATTTCTGGGGGTTTCTGTATTTATAGGATTTTTTGGCATCGGTCTCATGCTGAGATGGGCCTCGAGGTGCCCACTACCTACCAGGGCGCCACAGGGGTGTCGTAGCAGGAAGGTCGTAGCAGGGATTGCAAGAACTCTCTCTTCATGAAATCCTCACAGGACACGCCTGCAGATGCCGCCTCAACACTAGCTCAACTAGCCGGGGGTCGTACAGTGCTTAGCCCGGGAACACTGGGGCAGGGGTTAAGGAAGGGTCTGGAAGGTGTGCCCAAGAAAAAGGAGAGGAAGAGATTGGGGAAGATAACTGCCTCCAAACAAGCCAAAGCACATAGCAGCCAGGCGATGGATTCTGAAGAGCGTGTACCCGTGAAAGGTGCGGCCATGTTCCATCTCACGGGCGAGCCGATGCCACCGCCGAAACCGCTGGAGGCACTATCAGGGGATCTCAGGAGACTGCACGACCATATGCTGTCAACTGAGAAAAGCCTACTAGCCTCGAAGGATCCAGGATATCCGACATACGCGCCTCGTGTGCCTAAGGGGAAGTGCTACGTCGACACACGACCCGCGGAGGTGTTCTTCCTGCGGTTTGACCATATCTTTGAGATGTTTCTGACAAGGCGCCTCGATTATACAATCGACCGCCTTTTTGAGCTACATATGAGCTCCGTCATGAAGAGAGAAGAAGTCTCGCAAATCTATGTGGCGGATCCGTACTACATGCACGAGTCTTTCTTGAGTCTCGGCGACTTTGAGCGTGAAACTGCTAGGGACTACCTCCAAAACTTCATGGTACAGAATGAGGACAAGGAAATTGTCGTCCTGCCTTATCATCCAAAGTAAGTCAATTTTGGACAACCCTTTCGTACATTTCAATCATTCCTTCTCACTCATATGGAGAATAATTTGAGGTGTCTTTTCCCCGCAGCAACGGGCACGCCATCCTTATCGTTCTTTACCTGCAAGTCTCCCACGCCGTGTATTTCGACCCTTCTAGAGACTACGAGAAGAAGGACTACACCCACGTAACAAATATTCTAGATGATGCTCTCCAAGGCTTCAGCATTAGACGTGGCCACATGAAGATCAGGAAACAAAGGAACAAGAAGATGGGTTTCACGCATAAAACTATCTTCTGCTGCATCCAAGTCCCAAAACCAAGCAAGAAAGATGGATTCTTCATCCTCCATCTCATGATTGAGTTCAGCACGGATCACCAAAAGCTTCGCATGACAGGCATAAATGATGATCATATCCACAAGTGGGTAGATTCTCATGGACAAACGGATTATATACTCAGAAGAGATGACTTATTTCGCATCCAAAGGGACATTGCGATGATCATCATGAAAGAAGTCGTCGATATGAAGGGGATGTTCCACCACGGTCCTATATTGCGAGCTAACGTCCGAACTCGCATAGGCATGCAACGTCATGACCTCACGCCGTTCAAGATGCTAGGGTCCATCCTGGATGATATGGAAGGATGGAACTTCTAGTGATTTATGCTGCCGATGATGATGATATGTGTCGGTTGAACTTGTATACTTTCTGTAGCGATGAAACTTTGTGATGTCCACGGTCCCTGCCGAACTTGCGTAACACTACTTTGTTAGTTTGGGTACGATGACCTGCGTACCTCTAGTTAATTAGTTTGCGTACTGTATGTTGCATCTAGTTGCTAACCCTTTCTTTTTCGTGTTGCTCTAGTATATTTTGTTGCATATGATTGTACATCCTCTTGATGAAGATGCATCTCTAACAGGTACCTAGCTTCTTGATGGCGAGATGGCAGTGCTATGTCGTGTACAAAGGGAAGGTTCCGGGGGTGTACAACGAGTGGCCTAAGTGTCAGGCGCAAGTGAATGGGTTCTCGGGAGCCAGCCATAAAGGCTTCAAAAGCAGACAAGAAGGAGAAGCTAGTTACTTGAGGTTCACACTAGCGCGAGAGAGGACTCGTAACCGCCGCCTCATGTACTGCATAGTTCCGCTCTCACTCATAGTGATATCTCTTCTCGCGTATACCTTTGTTTAGATGGATGAAGTTGTAGTTGCAAGCACTGTTCAAGAAATCTTCTGATTCACCGATTAATCTTCTGATTTTTCGCTAATCGGGGGGTGACCGATAAGATTATGCCTTATCTCACTACAAGAAATATGTCAACTAGTGACCTTCTGTCAGTGACCCTGGAAGAATTGGTCATAGATCTATAACCATTTGAGACCAATTGGTCAAAAGATGTTCGGGGGGCTCCAAACCCTAAACTATAACGACCATTTTGGTCAGAAAGGTCGTAATTTCCTTACACGAAATGGTCATAAAGTAGATAGCACTGGTCCGCTGCCTTATTTCTAGCTGATCATGACCAATATAGATGGTCATAACCTTGTAAATTGTGGTGGGTTGCTATTACTAGGCGCCACCTCATCAGTTTTGCCTATGTGTAATGTCCATGTGGCAGTTTTTGCCCTAGGTTGTGAAGCAAGCTATATTTTTGTCTTTCCCAAAATTCCCAAAAAAATCTCATAAATTCTTTGGGTCATATCTTCGCCAAATATGTAAAAAACCTTCCTTGCATAGTTCAAAATTAATTAAAAAAATATTCATTTTCCTATTCTGTTCAGAAAAACACTTTGTGAAGGAAGTACCACTTTGGCATGTCCAATGGTATCCATTTTCTATAGTGCTTTCCTATGCCCAAATAACCATCCTCCACCAAATGCCAGCTCAATCCATTCATTATTTTGAGCCCAGCTTTAACATTCATATTTATGTCCAGTGTGGTACTCCCTCCGTCCAGAAAAACTCGTCGAAGAAATGGATAAAAATGGATGTCTCTAGAACTAAAATACGTCTAGATACATTCATTCCTCCGACAAATATTTCTGGACGGAGGGAGTACTTTGCAAAGCAAGTACCACCTAGGCTCCTCCTTTTGAGCTGAAAATTTGTGAAGACGGTCTTCTTAGTAACTGATCATCCTCAGCCAAAACTCACGCCGATTAGCCATGTGCATTTCTTGTACCGCTAATCAAACACTTGGCTGCTTATTCATGTTTGAGCATCGATCGGTCTCCTCGTGAGAATCTTATGTTGTGATTTTCTTCCTAGCACATACCTGGGGAGTGCTCAACCCACTAGACATGCCTAGGCCGCCCAGAACACATGGCAACGCCACAGTCACGCGGTGACCACGCGGCGGGCATGCGAGTTTACGCGCTCTAGAGTTGGGGCCCTCGGTCACCATCCAAACCTCGACGTATTGCCACCAAACCATGTATTTATGATTAAATAGGTCCTTATGTAACTAGAAATGATTTTTGAAAAAATAAATAGCAAACTATGAGGCAGCTGCAGTTCAAATTTGACCCGCTTCCTACCGAATCGGCGGGAATTTGTCTTTTTCACCAAAGGTGGATCAAAACTTTTGACAGCCAACCATTTTGTCAATTATGCATTAAATATGGCCTAGTATTTTAGAAAATTTATTTGGTCCAATTTTGCAACAAATATATGGTAGGTCCTTCACAAAAAAAAACTCATTTCAGGCACTCGGAAAATGGAAAATGAATTTTCCGTGCAAATAAAATGAAAACACCCTTAGGCAACATTGTTTGGAATTCCAAGATGCACCCTTGTGCACAATATGAGATCATTTGAACAAATTATGACATGATTGTGGCCATAATATTGATCATTTGGCTTGAAAGCCATGAATCTTCACGCATGATAGCTCATTTCGGAGAACATTGTTTTAAAATAATTGCCGTATTACAAGCTTATTATTTTTCCTGGAAACTTCGTCACATATAATGACACAATGCGAAGGTTTTCCAATTTTTTGATTTTTTTGAATTTTTTATGCCCGTTTGAAAATGCGGTCAAAACGACAGGCTTGACCGTTCCTAGCTAGTGGTTGAATCTTGGAATTTTTTTGATGTTTCTCTGATTAAATAGATACTTATGTACCTAGAAATGATTTTTCAAAAAAATAAAGAGCAAACTATGAGGCAGCAGCAGTTCAAATTTGACCCGCTTCCTACTAAAACGGCGGGAATTTGTCTTTTTCACCATAGGTGGATCAAAACTTTTGACACCCAACCATTTTGTCAATTGTGCATTAAATATGGCCTGGTATTTTAGAAAATTGATTTGGTCCAATTTCGCAACAAATATATGGTAGGTCCTTCACAAAAAAAAACTCATTTCGAGCACTCGAAAAATGGAAAACGAATTTTCCGTGCAAAGAAAATGAAAACTCCCTTAGGAAACATTGTTTGGAATTCCAAGATGCACCCTTGTGCACAATATGAGATCATTTGAACAAACTATGATATGAATGTGGCCATAAGATTGATCATTTGGCTTGAAAGCCATGAATCTTCACGCATGATAGCTCATTTCTGAGAACACTTTTTTAAAAATAGTTGCCGTATTACAAGTTTATTATTTTTCCTGGAAACTTGGTTACATATAATGACATAATGCGAAGGTTTTCCAATTTTATGATTTTTTTGAATTTTTTATGCCCGTTTCAAAATGCGGTTAAAACGGCAGGCTTGACCGTTCCTAGCTAGTGGTTGAATCTTGAAAAACTTTTGATGTTTCTCTGATTAAATAGATACTTATGTACCTATAAATGATTTCTGGAAAAAATAAAGAGCAAACTATGAGGTAACTGCAGTTCAAATTTGACCCGCTTCCTACTGAATCAACGAGAATTTGTCTTTTTCACCAGAGGTGGATCAAAACTTTTGGCACCCAACCATTTTGTCAATTGTGCATTAAATATGGCCTAGTATTTTATAAAATTGATTTGGTCCAATTTCGCAACAAATATATGGTAGGTCCTTCACAAAAAAAACTCATTTCGGGCACTCGAAAAATGAAAAACGAATTTTCCGTGCAAAGAAAATGAAAACTCCCTTAGGAAACATTGTTTGGAATTCCAAGATGCACCCTTGTGCACAATATGAGATCATTTCAACAAACTATGATATGAATGTGGCCATAAGATTGATCATTTGGCTTGAAAGCCATGAATCTTCACGCATGATAGCTCATTTCTGAGAACACTTTTTTAAAATAATTGTCGTATTACAAGTTTATTATTTTTCCTGGAAACTTGGTCACATATAATGACACAATGCGAAGGTTTTCCTATTTTTTGATTTTTTTTGAATTTTTTATGCCCGTTTCAAAATGCGGTCAAAACGGTAGCCTTGACCGTTCCTAGCTAGTGGTTGAATCTTGAAAAACTTTTGATGTTACTCTGATTAAATAGATACTTATGTACCTAGAAATGATTTTTGGAAAAAATAAAGAGCAAACTATGAGGCAGCTGCAGTTCAAATTTGACCCGCTTCCTACTGAATCGGCAAGAATTTGTCTTTTTCATCAGAGATGGATCAAAACTTTTGACACCCAACCATTTTGTCAATTGTGCATTAAATATGGCCTAGTATTTTAGAAAATTAATTTGGTCCAATTTTGCAACAAATATATGGTAGGTCTTCATAAAAAAACTCATTTTGGGCACTCGAAAAATGAAAAATTGATTACGACCATTTTAGATGGTCATAACGTCATCAGAGCCCGCACTTCGTTCTGATTGGTCTATGGGCATGTCACGCTGATGGAGCATTAGAGACCGTCGGATACTGCCAGATCCAACGGCCCACACCCCTCATCCTTTCCCCACCCACACCCACCCGAAAGCAGCTCCCCTCACCTACACCACATGTCGTTGAGGACACTGACATGTGGGCCTAATTCCTCGCGGGCCCACCTGTCAGTGGCCGAATGGCACCACTCACCTAGCGCACATCACTCACCCACCGCACACCACTCACCCACCGCACACCACTCACCCCCTCTCCCCCGCACACCACTCCTCCCCCCACGATCCGCAGCCCAAACCCTAACCCCTCTCCCTCCATTGGACCGCCGCCGCCACCTACTGCGGCCGATCCCGCTGCGACCTCCCCTCCCCGCCCACCTCAAGCTGCTCCTCCTCGCCTTCGTCGACGACCACCTGCTCCCGCCGCTACTTATCGCCTCGCTCCTCGCCTTCCCCTCCCTCGTCGCGATCGTGATTCCAACCGTTGCTATCCCCACCCACCACCGCCGCCCCTACCCACCGCCGACCTCGTCTCCGCCATCCCCCTCCCCTCGCCTTCATCCCCCATATCCACTAGTCTCGATCCGGCGTGCGTGCGTGCCGGCGCGGGCGTGCCTCGTTTCAATCCAGCGCCTCCCTCCCTCCCTCCCTCCCACGACCACGCCTCACTCCCTCCATCCCTCAATGGAGGTCCCAGATCGAGTCAGAGAAGGTCCGGCGGCGGCTAGATCTGCCACCACCACAGCGGGCCTTCCGGATCCACACCTCGTCGAGCTGGATCCGCGTCTCGTCGCGCGGCCTCGTCTGCCTTCACGGCTACGCCACGAACTTCTACTACATCGCCTAGTCCAGCATCGGCGATGTTTCCAACTCCGACCAACCCGCCCGCTCGGCTGAGACCGCGACCATGTCCATCTCGCTGCGCCTCGCAATCCCCACCGCGGCGCCCTGCCCCATGCCGCCGCCGCGGTCGGCGTGGAATGCGGGCTGCTCTCCGCTCTCTGCGACCATCGTGCGGACGACGGGCGCACTCAGGCGAGGCTGATTTCCCGCGCTCTCCTTCCGTCCGTGTGATTTGCTTACCCACCGCCCAGCGGCTGATCTCTATGTGTGCGTCTATGCAGGGAATGCGCCGCTCTGCCGCTGAGGCCGCATCCCCTTGGAACGGGCGCGGCGCGGCCGTGCCTGAGCCGGGGGAGCGGCATTGTCTGCAGCGCGTCGGCCTACCTCAGCCCGCCCACCACGCAGTGGGTCTCCGTCGCGGCCGCCACATGAGTGCCTCGCCCCCATCTCCCCCTCGCTACCCAGCCATAAAGTACCTTTCTCCGGCATGATTTGCTCGCGCAGAAACGCATGGGCCTTTCCGTGCTCCGAATCTTTTCGTGCTTTTGCCCGCGAGGTCAACTGGTGTGCTGGTGGGCAACTGGTGTCAGTTTGTGAGATGCGCGATCCCTGTCACACAGATTCTGCAGTCTGTTGATGGTTACTGGTTCAGAGCTCAGAGGACATTACCACAACTGCTGCATAGATCAGTTGGTTTCTTGATGATGTGTTCTAGAAGATGCTGTAGCGTAGTCAGTTTTCACGAAATCCCTCTTGATTATGCCTGGATTGTCAAGTAGATCTGCCGAGTCAAGATGCGATAGATCTTGATTCTGTTAGTCTAGTCTATCTAGGTGCGTAGTTGATTCCGCTCGTTCTATGATGTACGGCAACGGGAATGGGATCTGGTGAGGAAAGGAACAAGCTGGGACAACCAGATCGAATCCCTTCTCTACATGTTAGTTTCTAAGAATTTGATGCCCGGCCATTTCAGCTTCGATTTCTAACCCTGGTCCTCATCTTGTACCAGACTGAGAATTATATTTTGATGTTTGTATTTCTTAATAAAGAAGCATGCAAACTTCTTGCTTCTGAAGCATGTAGTCATGTGGGCATACTGTCTTCATAAGGTCTGATGTATCACGGCTATGCACTATCTGTCATCTGTTTTCCTTCAGAGAAGAGAACTAGCCCTTTGTGGTCTGTAGCCACTGCTCCTACTTCTGAAACATGAAGTTAATAGTATTTGGCTTCTATGTGATGACATGTGTTGATAAATAGATACTAGCTATATGTTTTCCAGGTTACATGCTAATTCTACTCATTCAGTTAACTCTTTTAAACATGACTTGGTTATTTAAACCCTGCCCTTGTGTATATGCCAATTGTAGCTTCCCCTAATATATTCACTTTGCAAAACTATTGATGCTTTGATGCTAAATGCAATTTGCAGGGAGCTTGATGAAGCTTGGACGTTGGTGAGGGCTCCGACGCTGGTGGTGGTGGTGCTGGGCTGGTTGTGGCCTCATGCGTGGTAGGAGGCTAGGCTGGCCCTTGACTTCAACAGTTTGACTACCTCCTTGGCTCCTGCCTCTGCACCACAAATCTCTGGTAAACTCCGGTGAACTCTTGGGGCTACCTTCTTCACTCTGATCATCTTCTTAGTTCTGTTGCTATGACACATTGAGTTGTATGCCTGGTTATTAGAGGTTTTTTCTGCTAGTACTTGTAAGGCAATATAATTGGTTGTTTTGTGTTGCTGGTCTAATTAAACATGATCAGTATGTATACTTCTTTGAGATAGACATTTCATGCATGTTTATGAAGTACGAATTCTACAGATGTCACAAAATATTGGTGGCAAAGTGTCTTCTTATCTTTATATTTGCTTAGCTAAAATCTTAGAGTAACAATAAATGTACTTGACAAGTAAACATTAGCATCTTAAATGATCATCTTAAATGATTAGCTAAAATGATGTAGGAGTAGTAGAAACTTCATGGTTGATCCTGATTGCTGAACATGGGAGATGTATCTTCTTGTGCATATCAATTACATAGTAGTACTATGTAATGCTTGCCGATGTGGTACATTCAGTACTACCAGCACTGGCCATTAATTACACTGGCGATTTTACGCTAGGCTTTAGATTCTGCCGAGCTAGATCCATTGAACCGCGGTTTGATTTGTGGCGTGCGAGATTTGTTCCTGGGCTGACGTGGTGTGTTTGCCGGTTTGATTTTCGCAGGGCTTGGACAAGATCAGTACGGTGCCGATGGAGGCCCGCGCCGCCGGCGCTGATGTGTCCATGATTGGGCAGTTCGGTGTTGGCTTCTACTCCGCCTACCTTATTGCCGAGAGGGTCATCGTCACCACGAAGCACAATGACGACGTGCAGTACGTGTGGGAGTTCCAGGCCGGTGGCTCCTTCACCGTCACTCGTGATACATTTGGGGAGCAGCTCGGCAGGGGTACCAAGATGGTCCTCTACCTCAAGGACGACCAGGTATGCAGTCCAATCCTCCTATACCGTGATGGCTTACTCTTCATGTCTTGATGTGGTTCTCTGCTTAGTGTAGCTATATTAGACTCACTATGAGATGTCCACTCTTGTTTTGTTAACAAACATGAACTGTTAAGTCATCTATTCATGGTTGTTGCTTTTGTTCAGTATATATGTGTGCTTTCTGATTTGTAAGAATAGGTGGTTATAGGTTGCTGCGATGAATATAAATGTTAATAAGTGCTCATGCATGGCGGTATACTAGAGCTAGTTGTATGTGCTCATTACCTTCCTGTTGTCACTTTGTCAGCATCAATACAATCCAATCCAGCCCAATGAATCTAAGCTTCTCATTTAGTTCTCGCCAACGGTGGTAGCCAACAACTAACCGATCTTAGCTGCTGCCGGCTGTTTGGCATCCTATGTATTTTTTGCTGCTAGTCTCAGAAATAATGCATGAATGGCATCAAAACTGCTTCATGCTATCTCTCGGGCAAAGTAGATGCTAGTTTGATTACTATCTGTACATCATCAGGTCTACTTGATGCAAGTATCTATTTTTTGTTTTTCTCTCTTTGACATATAGCTTTTTCTTTTTGAGTGTGCAGGTTATTTGCATCATTTATTGATTAGGAGATGATGGTGATCTTCTTTTGTTGCGGGGAACCTGTTAGATAAAGTTTATGTGCTTTGAACCTGCAAGATACAGTTCTGTATAATGTTGTGTGAGATAAAAGTTATGTACTTGTGAACATAGGAGATAAGTTATTGATATGTGTTGGTCTGTCTAATGTTATGGGAGATAAAGTTGTGTGAGAAAGTTTTCTATACTTGTGTTAGTACTGTGGGAAAGAAGTACTGTTACTATACTGATTTGAGAATATTGGCTGTAAATAGGGCTTTGCCCACTATGGGATTGTAAAAGGCCCTGTCCAGAATTTATATTGCACTCAATACTTCGGCTCTAAAAAGGCCATGGCCCAAACTATGTTGGACTTGTTTCTAGAAAGAGCAATATAAATTTCAGATTCTAAAAAGGTTGAGGCCCCAAAAAAAATGGATTGTAAAAGACGACATCTCAGAAAAAAGTCCTAATTGTTGGGCCAGGCCTATTTAGCTAACCAAAGCACAGGGAAAAAATAAATTAAATGGGCTAAATTGTTGGGCTAAGCCCATGTAAAGCGTTGAATTGGACCGGGCTGAATCTTATCAACGACCTTTTCAATTCGTCATAATTTTTCCACGTCGGATCCGACGTGGCTTGGGCAGACAGCCAGTTACCAAAACAAAAGGTTATGGGTTCAACGACCTTCTGTTTTGGTCGTAAACGTCTACGACTTTCTCACAGAGAAGGTCATTAGTTTCAGTTTACGACCGCCAGCTTTTGACCTTCTGTTTTTGGTCACAAAAAGGTCGCAAATGAAAAACAATGACCTTTCAGTGACCAATAGTCAATGTCACAAGTTGACATATTTCTTGTAGTGTCTTTGTCTTTTATCTTTTGAACCTATTTATCATTCTGACAAGTGATTTATCGGGAATCCACCGATAAACCAGAGCTATTCATAATAAGATGTTTGCAAAAACTATGTTTATTTATGTTTTGTGGACCTTTTACGAAATATGTACTATTGTCTTATTCTGTTTGCCATTATACAAGAATTCAAAGGTTAGAAATCAAGGTAACACTTCTGGCAAATATTGTTTTGGTGTTGAATATAGTGCATTTTAGTGTTGGGAACCTGAGATTTGAAAAAAAAAATCTGATTAATAGTCGACCGATAAAATCGATTAATCGGCCGATTTCTGATGAATCTATAATCCCTAGATGACCGAGACGATAACGATAAGCGATATCCTCAACATTGGTTGCAAGTATTCGAGACTTGCATGTATCGCTATTTTCAAGATGATGACAAGATACCACTTTGTGTTGGATGATGATTATGATGAGACTATCTGTATGTATATGCTATGATTATATTTGTGGTCTCGCAGCCATTTATATGTGTATCATGATGACATTTGTATGTGCTAAAGATTCTTCTATAAAGCTTGTTCAAATACAAAAGAAATCTGCTGAAAAAAAAACAAAAACTACTAAAATTAGCAGTAGCGAGTGGAGAAAAGTTAGCAACAGCGCGACAGTAGTAGTAGTGTGCACCGGAGAAGCGCGCTATAGCTATTAGCAGTAGCGAGCTCCCGAAAGAACGCTGCTGCTACACTTGTATAGCAGTAGCGCGGGCCAGCACGCGCTGCTGCTACGGGTTAGCTGTAGCGCCTTATTAGTAGCGTCGTGTCCCGCGCTACTGATATACCTAGAACTCGCGCTGCTGCTAGGCTTTTCCCTAGTAGTGTGATAAAAATAGAATTTTTGATGTGGAATGCTACCTAGCATAATTCTCAATGTAATTTTCTTTATTGTGGCATGAATGTTCAGATCCAAATGATTCAAAATAAAAGTTCATATTGACATAAGAAATAGTAATACTTCAAGCATACTAACAAAGCAATCATATCTTATCAAAATATCATGGCATTAGAAGGTTCATCCCTACAATATCATATAGTTTGGTCATGCTCCATTTTCGTCACACAAAAATGCTCTCTCTTGCACACCCCCGATGACAAGCCAAGCAATTGTTTCATACTTTAGCAATCTCAAACTTTTTTCAACTTTCACGCAATACATGAGCGTGAGCCATGGATATAGCACTATGGGTGGAATAGAATATTATGATGGAGGTTATGTGGAGAAGACAAAAAAGAAGAAAGTCTCATGTTAACGAGGCTAATCAACGGGCTATGGAGATGCCCATCAATTGATGTCAACATGAGGAGTAGGGATTGCCATGCAACGGATGCACTAGAGCTATAAATGTATGAAAGCTCAACAAAAGAAACTAGTGGGTGTGCATCCAACTTGCTTGCTCACGAAGACCTAGGGCATTTTGAGGAAGCCCATCATTGGAATATAGAAGCCAAGTTCTATAATGAAAAATTCCTACTAGTATATGAAAGTGACAACAAATGAGACTCTCTATATGAAGAACATGGTGCTACTTTGAAGCACAAGTGTGGAAAAAGATAGAAACATTGTCCCCTTTTCTTATTTTCTTCCTTTTTTTATTTCATCTTCTTTTTTTTTTCTTTTTTTGGGTCTTTCTTTTTTGGGCCTTTTTTTCTTTGGCCTTTCTTTTTTTTTCTTTTTTATAAGGGACAATGCTCTAATAATGATGATCATCACACTTCTATTTATTTACAACTCATGAATTACAACTCAAAACTAGAACAAGATATGACTCTATATGAATGCCTCCGGCGGTGTACCGAGATGGGAAATGAATCAAGAGTGACATGTATGAAAAATTATGAAGGTGGCTTTGCCACAATACGATGTCAACTACATGATCATGCAAGGCAATATGACAATGATGATGCGTGTCATGATGAACGGAACGGTGGAAAGTTGCATGGCAATATATCTCGGAATGGCTATGGAAATGCCATAATAGGTAGGTATGGTGGCTGTTTTGAGGAAGATATAAGGAGGTTTATGTGTGATAGAGCGTATCGTATCACGGGGTTTGGATGCACCGGCGAAGTTTGCACCAACTCTCAAGGTGAGAAAGGGCAATGCACAGTCCCGAAGAGGCTAGCAATGATGGAAAGGTAAAAGTGCGTATAATCCATGGACTCACATTAGTCATAAAGAACTCATATACTTATTGCAAAAATCTACAAGTCAACAAAAACCAAGCACTACGCGCATGCTCCTAGGGGGATAGATTGGTAGGAAAAGACCATCGCTCGTCCCCGACCCCCACTCATAAGGATGACAATCTAAGAACACCTCATGTTTCAAATTTGTTACAAAACAGTTATCATACGTGCATGCTACGGAACTTGCCAACTTCAACACAATTATTCTTTAAATTCACAATTACCCAACTAGCACGACTCTAATATTACCACCTCCATATCTCAAAACAATTATAAAGCATCAAATTGATCATAGTGTCCAAATTCACTTCCTATGATAGTTTTTATTATACCCAACTTGGATCCCCATCATTCTAGGACCAATTTTATAACCATAGAAAATACCATGCTGTTCTAAAAGACTCTCGAAATAATATAAGTGAAGCATGAGAGATAAAAAATTTATACAAAATAAAGCCACCGCCGTGCTCTAAAAGATATAAGTGAAGTACTAGAGCAAAACTATCTAGCTCAAAAGATATAAGTGAAGCACATAGAGTATTCTAATAAATTCCAAATCATGTGGGTTTCTCCCAAAAGGTGTGTACAACAAGGATGATTGTGGTAATCTAAAAAGCAAAAAATAATATCATACAAGATGATCCAAGCAAAACACATATCATGTGGTGAATAAAAATATAGCTCCAAGTAAAGTTACCGATAGACGAAGACAAAAGAGGGGATGCCTTCCGGGGCATCCCCAAGCTTAGGCTTTTGGTTATCCTTGAATATCTTGGGGTGCCATGGGCATCCCCAATCTTAGGCTCTTTCCACTCCTTATTCCATAGTCCATCAAATCTTTACCCAAAACTTGAAAACTTCACAACACAAAACTCAACAGGAAATCTCATAAGCTCCATTAGTGCAAGAAAGAAAAACCACCACATAAGGTACTGTAATGAACTCATTCTTTATTTATATTGGTGTTAAACATACTTTATTCCAACTTCTCTATGGTTCATACCCCCGGATACTAGCCATAGATGCATCAAAATAAGCAAACAACACACGGAAAACAGAATCTGTCAAAAACAGAACAGTCTGTAGAAATCTATAACTTTCAAATACTTATGGAACACTAAAAATCCTACCAAAATAGGAAGTCCTGGGAAATGTTTCTATTGATCTACAGCAAAAAGAATCAACGCAAAAGCACGTTTATGTGATTTACTAAAATTATTTTTGTGCGTGCAAAAGTTTCTGTTTTTCAGCAGAATCAAATTAACTATCACCGTAGGTTATCCTATAGGTTCTACTTGGCACAAAAACTAACTAAAACATGAAAAAACATCTAAACAGAAGCTATATGAAATATTTATTACTAAACAAAAGCAAAAAAAATCAAGAAACAAAAATAAAATTGGGTTGCCTCCCAACTAGCGATGTCGTTAGCGCCCCTAGCTAGGCATAAAAGCGAGAATAGATCTATGTAGTGCCATCTTTGGCATTCAATTCATAAGTATCTCGCATGATAGATTCATAAGGTAATTTAACTTTCTTTCTTGGAAAGTGTTCCATGCCTTTCCTTAATGGAAATCGGAATCTAATATTCCCTTCCTTCATATCAATAATTGCACCAATCATTCTAAGGAAAGGTCTACCAAGAATAATAGGACATGAAAGATTGCAATCTTTATCAAGAATGATAAAATCTGTGGGCACATAATTCCTTTTTGCAACAATAAGAACATCATTTATCCTTCCCATAGGTTTCTTAATGGTGGAATCCGCAAGGTGCAAGTTTAAAGAGCAATCATCAAAATCATGGAGACCTAGCACATCACATAAAGTTTTCGGAATCGTGGAAACACTAGCACCCAAATCACACAAAGCATAGCACTCATGATCTTTAATTTTAATATTTATAGTAGGTTCCCACTCATCATAAAGTTTTCTAGGTATAGAAACTTCCAATTCAAGTTTTTCTTCATAAGATTGCATAAGGGCATCAACAATATGTTTGGTAAATGCTTTATTTTGATTATAAGCATGAGGAGAATTCAACAAGGATTGCAACAAGGAAATACAATCTATAAAAAAACAATTATCATAATTAAATTCCTTGAAATCCATAATAGTGGGTTCAATGCTATGTAAAGTTTCGACCTCTCCAATCCCACTTTTACCAAATTTAGCATCAAGATCTAAAAACTCCGAATTATTGGGACGCCTTTTAACTAAAGTTGACTCATCTCCAGTCCCATCATTTTCAAGATTCATATTGCAAAACAAGGATTTAATAGGGGACACATCAATAACTTTTAGATCTTCATCATTATTTTCATGGAAACTAGAAGAACACGCTTTTACAAAGCAATCTTTCTTAGCACGCAACCTAGCGAATCAAGCGAAAGTCTATCAACGTTCCTAGCGAATTCATCAACTTTAAGCAATTTTTCTTCAAGCAAAGCATTGAAATTCTTTTGAGACATCATAAATTCTTTAACGCTATTCTCAAAATCAGAAGGCATCTTATTAAAATTTCCATACGAATTTTTGTAGGAGTTACCATAATTATTAGAGGAATTACTAGGGAATGGTTTATGATTAAAGTTTCCTCTATAAGCATTGTTACCAAAATTATTCCTACCAACAAAATTCACATCCATAGATTCATTATTATTGTCAATCAAAGTAGACAAAGGCATATAATTAGGATCAATAGGAGCACTCTTAGTAGCAAACAATTTCATAAGTTCATCCATCTTTCCACTCAAAACATTAATTTCTCCTATAGCATGCACTTTTTTACTAGTAGATCTTTCGGTGTGCCATTGAGAATAATTAGCCATAATGTTATCAAGGAGTTTAGTAGCTTCTCCTAAGGTGATTTCTATAAAAGTGCCTCCCGTGGCCGAATCTAAAAGATTTCTAGAAACAAAATTCAATCCGGCATAAATTTTTTGTATGATCATCCATAAGTTCGATCCATGAGTAGGGCAATTGCGAATCATTAATTTCATTCTTTCCCAAGATTGGGCAACATGCTCATGATCAAGTTGTTTAAAATTCATAATATCGTTCCTAAGAGAGATGATCTTAGCGGGAGGAAAATATTTAGAGATAAAAGCATCTTTGCACTTATTCCATGAATCAATACTATTCTTAGGCAAAGACGAAAACCAAGTTTTAGCACGATCTCTAAGTGAAAACGGAAATAACTTCAATTTAACAATATCATTATCCGTATCTTTCTTCTTTTTCACATCACACAAATCAACAAATTTGTTTAGATTAGTAGCGGCATCTTCACTAGGAAGGCCAGAGAATTGATCTTTCATAACAAGATTCAGCAAAGCAGCATTGATTTCACAAGATTCAACATCATTAAGAGGAGCAATCGGAGTGCTAAGAAAGTCATTATTATTGGTGTTGGAAAAGTCACACAATTTGGATTTATCTTGCGCCATCGTGATAAACATCCAACACACAAAAAGGCAAGCGAGAGAACGAAGAGAACGGGAAAGAGAGCGCGAATAAAACGGCAAGGGTGAAGTGGGGGAGAGGAAAACGAGAGGAAAATGGCAAATAATGTAATGCGAGGGAGATGAGTTTGTGATGGGTACTTGGTATGTCTTGACTTGAGCGAAGACCTCCCCGGCAACGGCACCAGAAATCCTTCTTGCTACCTCTTGAGCACTGCGTTGGTTTTCTCTTGAAGAGGAAAGGGTGATGCAGTAAAGTAGCGTAAGTATTTCCCTCAGTTTCTGAGAACCAATGTATCAATCTAGTAGGAGGGTCCTCAAAAGTCCTACGCACCTTGCTACGTCTTGAGCTAGCGTTGGTTTTCCCCGAAGAGGATAGGGTGATGCAGCAAGTGTAGCGTAAGTATTTCCCTCAGTTTTGAGAACCAAGGTATCAATCCAGTAGGAGGCTCCTCAAAAGTCCCACGCACCTACACAAACAAACTGAGAACTCACAACCAACGCGATAAAGGGGTTGTCAATCCCTTCACGGCCTCTTGCGAAAGTGAGATCTGATAGAGAGATAATAATATATTTTTGGTATTTTGTAATATAGATGCAGAAAGTAAATATGCAAATAAAAGTAGATTGAAAGCAAAGATGATAAGAGATAGACCCGGGGCCCATAGGTTTCACTAGAGGTTTCTCTTGAGATAGCATAAGTATTACGGGGGGTGAACAAATTACTGTCGAGCAATTGATAGAAAAGCGCATAGTTATGAGATTATCTAGGCATGATCATGTATATAGGCATCACGTCCATAACAAGTAGACCGACTCCTGCCTGCATCTACTACTATTACTCCACACATCGACCGCTATCCAGCATGCATCTAGAGTATTAAGTTCATAAGAACAGAGTAACGCTTTAAGCAAGATGACATGATGTAGAGGGATAAACACATGCAATATGATATAAACCCCATCTTGTTATCCTCGATGGCAACAATATAATACGTGTCTTGCAACCCTTTCTGTCACTGGGTAAGAACACCGCAAGATTGAACCCAAAGCTAAGGACTTCTCCCATGGCAAGAAAGATCAATCTAGTAGGCCAAACCAAACTGATAATTCGAAGAGAGTTGCAAAGATAACTCAATCATACATAAAAGAATTCAGAGAAGATTCAAATATTATTCATAGATAAACTTGATCATAAACCCACAATTCATCGGATCTCGACAAACACACCGCAAAAAGAGATTACATCGAATAGATCTCCACAAGAGAGGGGCAGAACATTGTATTGAGATCCAAAAAGAGAGAAGAAGCCATCTAGCTAATAACTATGGACCCGTAGGTCTGTGGCAAACTACTCGCAACTCATCGGAGGGGCTATGGTGTTGATGTAGAAGCCCTCCGTGGTCGATTCCCCCTCCGACAGAGTGCCGGCGAAGGCTCCAAGATGGGATCTCGCGGATACAGAAGGTTACGGCTGTGGAAATTGTTTTTCGTGGTGCTCCTGGATGTTTTCGGGGTCCGTAGGTGTATATAGGAAGAAGAAGTACGTCTTTGGACGCTGGAGGGGCCCACGAGACAGGGGGGCGCGCCCTAGGGGGGGCGGCCTCCTATCTCGTGGGGCCCTCGGAGCTTTCTTGACTTGCACTCCAGGCTCTCCGGATCAGATTTGTTCCAAAAATAACGCTCCCGAAGGTTTCATTCCGTTTGGACTCCGTTTGATATTCCTTTTCTTCGAAATACTGAAATAGGCAAAAAAACAACAATATGGGTTGGACCTCCGGTTAGTAGATTAGTCCCAAAAATGATATAAATATGTAGAATAAAGCCCATAAACATCCAAAAGGGGTAATATAATAGCATGGAACAATCAAAATTTATAGATACGTTGGAGACGTATCAAGCATCCCCAAGCTTAATTCCTTCTCGTCCTCGAGTAGGTAAATAATAAAAAGAGAATTTTTGATGTGGAATGCTACCTAGCATAATTCATAATGTAATTTTCTTTCATTGTGGCATGAATGTTCAGATCCAAATGAATACAAAATAAAAGTTCATATTGACATAAGAAATAGTAATACTTCAAGCATACTAATCAAAGTAATCATGTCTTCTCAAAATAACATGGCTAAATAAAGTTATCCCTACAAAATCATATAGTCTGGCTGTTCCTCTATCTTCATCACACAAAGTATTTAATCATGCACAACCCCGATGACAAGCCAAGCAATTGTTTCATACTTTAATAGTCTCAAACTCTTTCAACTTTCACGCAATACATGAGCGTGAGCCATGGACATAGCACTATATGTGGAATAGAATGGTTGTTGTGGAGAAGACAAAAAGGAGAAGATAGTCTCACATCAACTAGGCGTATCAACGGGCTATGGAGATGCCCATTAATAGATATCAATGTGAGTGAGTAGGGATTGCCATGCAATGGATGCACTAGAGCTATAAATATATGAAAGCTCAACAAAAGAAACTAAGTGGGTGTGCATCCAACTTGCTTGCTCACGAATACCTAGGGCACTTTTGAGGAAGCCCATCATTGGAATATACAATCCAAGTTCTATAATGAAAAATTCCCACTAGTATATGAAAGTGACAACATATGAGACTCTCTATCATGAAGATCATGGTGCTATTTGAAGCACAAGTGTGGAAAAAGAGATAGTAGCATTGTCCCTTCTCTCTTTTTCTCTCATTTTTTTTCTCTTTTTTTTCTCTTTTTTTTTCTTTTTTCTTTGGCCTTTTTTTTTTATTTTTGGCCTTTCTCTTTTTTTCTTTTCTTTTTCTCATTTTTTTCTTTCTTTTTGTAAATTCCGAAGTCTCATCCCGACTTGTGAGGGAATCATAGCCTTCATCATCCTTTCCTCACTAGGACAATGCTCTAATAATGAAGATCATCACACTCTTATGGATTTACAACTCAAAGCTAGAACAAAATATGACTCTATGTGAATGCCTCCAGCGGTATACCGGGATATTCAATGAATCAAGAGCGACATGTATGAAAATTATGAAGGTGGCCTTGCCACAAATACGATGTCAACTACAAGATCATGCAAAAAGCAACATAACAAAAGTAATGTGTGTCATATGGAAGGAACAGTGAAAAGTTGCATGGCAATATATCTCGGAATGGCTATGGAAATGCCATAATAGGTAGGTATGGTGGTTGTTTTGAGGAAGGTAAATAAAGGGTTTATGATACGGCGAAAGTTGCGCGGTACAAAAGAGGCTAGCAATGGTGGAAGGGTGCGTATAATCCATGGACTCAACATTAATCAAAAGCACTCATATACTTGTTGCAAAAATTTAGAAGTCATCAAAAACCAAAGCACTAGGCGCATGCTCCTAGGGGGATAGATTGGTAGGAAAAGACCATCGCTCGTCCCCGACCGCCACTCATAAGGAAGACAATCAATAAATAAAATTGTGCTCCAACTTCATCACAAAGCGGTTCACCATATGTGCATGCTACGGGAATCACAACCCTTAACACAAGTATTTTTCATAATAACCCCAACTAGCATGACTCTAATATTACTACCTCCATATCTCAAAACAACTATCAAGCATCAAGTTGATCATATCATCCAATTCACTTCCTATGATAGTTTTGTTGGGGAACGTAGTAATTTCAAAAATTTTCCTACGATCACGCAAGACCATGGTGATGGCATAGCAACGAGAGGGAGAGTGTCCGTCCACGCACCCTCGTGAGACCGAAAGCGAAGCGTTATAACAATGCGGTTGATGTAGTCGACGCGTCTCCACGATCCGACCGATCCAAGCACCGAACGTCGGCACCTTCGAGTTCGCACACGCTCAGCTCGATGACGATCCCGGACTCGATCCAGCAAAGTGTCGGGATGAGTTCCGTCAAGACGACGGCGTGGTGACGATGTTGATGCTCCACCGACGCGGGGCTTCGCCTAAGCTCCGCGACGATATGACTTCTCCGCGCAGGGCTTCTCCTAAGCTCCGACGATATGACCAAGTGGAATATGGTGGAAGGGGCACCGCACACGGCTAAGGCAAGATCCGTAGATCAACTTGTGTGTATTGGGGTGCCCCTGCCCTGTATATAAAGGAGACAAGGGAAGGTGGCGGCCCTAGAGGAGGCGCACAAGGAGGAGTCCTACTCCCACCGAGTAGGACTCCCCCTTCTCCTAGTTGGAGTAGGATTGGGAGGGGAAAGGGGAAGGCGCGCCCCTCTCCTTGTCCTATTCGGACTGGAAGGGGAGGGGCGCAGCCCACCTGGCCGCCCTTCTCCTTCTCCCTCAAGGCCCATGAAGGCCCATATACCCCGGGGTTCCGTAACCCCGGTGTTCCGAACATCCTGTTTTCACTCGGAACCATTCAAGTCCAAACATAGGCTTCAATATATCAATCTTTATGTCTCGACCATTTCGAGACTCCTCGTCATGTCCGTGATCACATCCGGGACTCAACAACCTTCGTGCATCAATACTTATAAACTCATTATGAATCGTCATCGAAGCGTTAAGCGTGCGGACCCTACGGCTTCGAGAACTATGTAGACATGACCTAGAACCATTCTCGGTCAATAACCAATAGCGGAACCTGGATGCCCATATTGGTTCCTACATATTCTACGAAGATCTTTATCGGTCAAACCGCATAACGACATACGTTGTTCCTTTGTCATCGGTATGTTACTTACCCGAGATTCGATCGTCGGTATCCAATACCTAGTTCAATCTCGTTACGGTAAGTCTCTTTACTCGTTCAGTAATACATCATCTCACAACTAACTCATTAGTTGTAATGCTTGCAAGGCTTAAGTGATGTGCATTACCGAGAAGGCCTGGAGATACCTCTCCGACAATCGGAGTGACAAAACCTAATCTCAAATACGCCAACCCAACAAGTACCTTTGGAGACACCTGTAGTACTCCTTTATAATCACCCGATTCGTTGTGACGCTTTGGTAGTACCCAAAGTGTTCCTCCGTAAACGGAGTTGCATAATCTCATAGTTATAGGAACATGTATGGGTCATGAAGAAAGCATTAACATACTAAACGATCAACTGTTAAGCTAACGGAATGGGTCATGTCAATCAGATCATTCAACTAATGATGTGACCTTGTTAATCAAATAACAACTCCTTGTTCATGGTTAGGAAACATAACCATCTTTGATTAACAAGCTAGTCAAGTAGAGGCATACTAGTGACATACTGTTTGTCTATATATTCACACATGTATTATGTTTCCGGTTAATACAATTCTAGCATGGATAATAAACATTTATCATGATATAAGGAAATAAATAATAACTTTTATTATTGCCTCTAGGGCATATTTCCTTCAGTCTCCCACTTGCACTAGAGTCAATAATCTAGATTACAAAGTAATGATCCTAACACCCATGGAGTCTTGGTGCTGATCATGTTTTGCTCGTGAGAGAAGCTTAGTCAACGGGTCTGTCATATTTAGAGCCGTATCTATTTTGCAAATATTCTATGTCTACAATGCTCTGCACGGAGCTACTCTAGCTAATTGCTCCCACTTTCAATATGTATCCAGATTGAGACTTAGAGTCATCTGGATTAGTGTAAAATGCTTGCATCGATGTAACTCTTTACGACGGGCCTTTTTATCACCTCCATAATCGAGAAATATTTCCTTAGTCCTCACTAAGGATGTTCTTGACCAATGTCCAGTGATCTACTCCTAGATCACCATTGTACTCCCTTGCCAAATTCAGAGCAAGGTATACAATAGGTCTGGTACATAGCATAGCATACTTTATAGAACCTATGACTGAGGCATAGGGAATGACTTTCATTCTCTTTTCTATTTTCTGCCGTGGTCGGGATTTGAGTCTTACTCAATTTCACACCTTTGCAACACAGGCAAGAACTTTTCTTTGACTGTTCCATTTTGAACTACTTCAAAATCTTGACAAGGTATGTATTCATTGAAAAACTTATCAAGCGTCTTGATCTATCTCTATAGATCTTGATGCTCAATATGTAAGTAGCTTCACCGAGGTCCTTCTTTGAAAAACTCCTTTCAAATACTCCTTTATGCTTTGCAGAATAATTCTACATTATTTCCGATCAACAATATGTCATTCACATATACTTGTCGAAATGTCTTTGTAGTGCTCCCACTCACTTTCTTGTAAATACAGGCTTCTCCAAAAGTCTCAGATAAAACCATATGCTTTGATCACACTATCAAAGCGTTTATTCCAACTCCGAGATGCTTGCACCAGTCCATAGATGGATCGCTGGAGCTTGCACATTTTGTTAGCTCCTTTAGGATTGACAAAATCTTCTGGTTGCATCATATACAACTCTTCTTTAATAAATCCATTAAAGAATGTAGTTTTGACATCCATTTGCCAGATTTCATAAAATGTGGCAATTGCTAACATGATTCGGACAGACTTAAGCATCGCTACAGTTGAGAAAATCTCATTGTAGTCAACACCTTGAACTTGTCGAAAACCTTTCTGCGACAAGTCGAGCTTTGTAGATAGTAACACTACTATCAACATCTGTCTTCCTCTTGAAGATCCATTTATTTAACATGGCTTGCTGATCATCGAGCAAGTCAATCAAAGTCCATACTTTGTTCTCATACATGGATCCTATCTCAGATTTCATGGCCTCAAGCCATTTCGCGGAATCTGGGCTCATCATCGCTTCCTCATAGTTCGTAGGTTCATCATGGTCTAGTAACATGACTTACAGAACATGATTACCGTACCACTCTTGTGCGGATCTTACTCTGGAAGACCTACGAGGTTTGGTAGCAACTTGATCTGAAGTTTCATGATCATCATCATTAACTTCCTCACTAATTGGTGTAGGAATCACTGGAACGATTCCTGTGATGAACTACTTTCCAATAAGGGAGAAAGGTACAATTACCTCATCAAGTTCTACTTTCCTCCCACTCACTTCTTTCGAGAGAAACTTCTTCTCTAGAAAGGATCCATCTTAGCAACAAATATCTTGCTTTCGGATCTGTGATAGAAGGTGTACCCAATTGTTACCTTTGGGTATTCTATGAAGACGCATTTCTCCGATTTGGGTTCAAGCTTATCAGGTGAAAACCTTTTTCACATAAGCATCACAACTCCAAACTTTAAGAAACGACAGCTTAGGTTTCATCGCTAAACCATAGTTCATACAAAGGTCATCTCAACGGATTTAGATGGTGCCCTATTAAATGTGAATGCAGCTGTCTCTAATGCATAACCCAAAACGATAGTGGTAAATCGGTAAGATCCATCATAGATCGCACCATATCAAAATAAAGTGCGGTTATGACGTTCGGACACACCATTATGCTGTGGTGTTCCAGGTGGCGTGAGTAGTGAAACCATTTCACATTGTTTTAACTGAAGGCCAAACTCGCAACTCAAATATTTTTCCTCTGCGATCATATCGTAGAAACTTTTATTTTCTTGTTACGATGATTCTTCACTTCACTCTGTAATTCTTTGAACTTTTCAAATGTTTCAGACTTTGTGTTTCATCAAGTAGATATACCCATATCTGCTCAAATCATCTTGTGAAGGTCAGAAAATAACGATACTTGCCACGAGCATCAACACTCATTGGATCGCATACATCGGTATGTATTATTTCCAATAAGTTAGTAGCTTGTTCCATTGTTCCGAGAACGGAGTTTTAGTCATCTTGCCCAAAAGGCACGATTCACAAGCATCAAATGATTCATAACCAAGTGATTCCGAAAATCCATCTTTATGGAGTTTCTTCATGCGCTTTACACCGATATGACCCAAACGGCAGTGCCACAAATAAGTTGCACTATCATTATTAAATTTGCATCTTTTGGCATCAATATTATGAATATGTGTATCACTACGATCGAGATCCAACAAACTATTTTTATTGGGTGTATGACCATTGAAGGTTTTATTCATTTAAACAGAACAACAATTATTCTTTGACTTTAAATGAATAACCGTTTTTGAAAACTATTTTCATTGGGTGTATGACCATCGAAGGTTTTATTCATTTAAACAGAACAACAATTATTCTTTTGACTTTAAATGAATAACCGTTTTGCAATAAACATGATCAAATCATATTCATGCTCAACGCAAACACCAAATAACATTTATTTAGGTTTAACACTAGTCCCGAAAGTATTGGGAGTGTGCGATGATGATCATATCAATCTTGGAACTACTTCCAACACTCATCTTCACTTCCCTTCAACTAGTCTCTGCTTATTCTCAGAACTCCTGTTTGAGTTACTAATCTTAGTAACCGAACAAGTATCAAATACTCGGGGATACTATAAACACTAGTAAGGCACACATCAATAACCTGTATATCAAATATACTCTTGTTCACTTTGCCATCCTTCTTATCCACCAAATATTTGGGGTATTTCCGCTTCAAAGACCATTTCCTATGCAGTGTAAGCACTCAGTTTCAGGCTTTGGTTCAGCTTTGGGTTTCTTCATGGGAGTGACAACTTGCTTGTCATTCTACTTGAAATTCCCTTTCTTTCCTTTGCCCTTTTCTTGAAACTAGTGGTCTTGTCAATCATCAACACTTGATGCTCTTTCTCGATTTCTACCTTCGCGATTTCAACATCACGAAGAGCTCGGGAATCGTTTTCGTCATCCTTGCATACTATAGTTCATCACGAAGTTCTAGTAACTTAGTGATGGTGACTAGAGAATTCTGTCAATCACTATCTTATCTGGAAGATTAACTCCCACTTGATTCAAGCGATTGAAGTACTCAGACAATCTAAGCACATGCTCACTAGTTGAGCGATTCTCCTCCATCTTTTAGCTATAGAACTTGTTGGAGACTTCATATCTCTCAACTCGGTATTTGCTTGAAATATTAACTTCAATTCGTGGAACATCTCATATGGTCCATGACGCTCAAAACGCCTTTGAAGTCCCGATTCTAAGCCGTTAAGCATGGTGCACTAAACTATCAAGTAGTCATCATATTGAGCCAGCCAAACGCTCATAACGCCTATATCTGCTCATATTGAGCTAGCCAAACGCTCATAACGCCCATCTGCTCCTGCAATAGGTCTGTCACCTAGCGGTGCATTAAGGACATAATTCTTCTGCGCAGCAATGAGGATAAACCTCAGATCACGGATCCAATCCGCATCATTGCTACTAACATCTTTCAATACAATTTTCTCTAGGAACACATATAAAAACATAGGGAAGCAACAACGCGAGCTATTGATCTACAACATAATTTGCAAAATACTACCAGGACTAAGTTCATGATAAATTAAAGTTCAATTAATCATATTACTTAAGAACTCCCACTTAGATAGACATCTCTAGTCATCTAAGTGATTGCGTGATCCAAATCAACTAAACCATGTCCGATCATCACGTGAGATGGAGTAGTTTCAATGGTGAACATCACTATGTTGATCATATCTACTATATGATTCACGCCGACCTTTCGGTCTCCGTGTTCGAGGCCATATCTGTTATATGCTAGGCTCATCAAGTTTAACTCGAGTATTCGCGTGCGCAACTGTTTTGCACCCGTTGTATTTGAACGTAGAGCCTATCACACCCGATCATCACGTGGTGCCTCAAGACGAAGAACTTTCGCAACGGTGCATACTCAGGAGAACACTTCTTGATAATTTTAGTGAGAGATCATCTTATAATGCTACCGTCAATCAAAGCAAGATAAGATGCATAAAGGATAAACATCACATGCAATCAATATAAGTGATATGATATGGTCATCATCATCTTGTGCTTGTGATCTCCATCGCCAAGCAACGCCATGATCACCATCGCCACCGGCGCGACACCTTGATCTCCATCGTAGCATCGTTGTCGTCTCGCCAACTATTGCTTCTACGACTATCGCTACTCCTTAGTGATAAAGTAAAGCAATTACATGGCGTTGCATTTCATACAATAAAGCGACAACCATATGGCTCCTGCCATTGCCGATAACTCGGTTACAAAACATGATCATCTCATACAATAAAATATAGCATCACGTCTTGACCATATCACATCACAACATGCCCTGCAAAAACAAGTTAGACGTCCTCTACTTTGTTGTTGCAAGTTTTACGTGGCTGCTACGGGCTGAGCAAGAACCGTTCTTACCTACGCATCAAAACCACAACGATACTTCGTCAAATAGACTCCGTTTTAACCTTCTCAAGGACCGGCGAGCCACACTCGATTCAACTAAAGTGAGAGAGCAGACACCCGCCGGTCACCTTTAAGCAACGAGTGCTCGGGCGGTGAAACCAGTCTCGCGTAAGCGTACGCGTAATGTCGGTCCGGGCCGCTTCATCTCACAATACCGCTGAACCAAAGTATGACATGCTGGTAGGCAGTATGACTTGTATCGCCCACAACTCACTTGTGTTCTACTCGTGCACATGACATCAACGCATAAAACCAGGCTCGGATGCCACTGTTGGGGAACGTAGTAATTTCAAAAATTTTCCTACGATCACGCAAGACCATGGTGATGGCATAGCAACGAGAGGGAGAGGTCCGTCCACGCACTGTCGTGACCGAAAGCGGAGCGTTATAACAACGCTGTTGATGTAGTCGACGCCTCCACGATCCGACCGATCCAAGCACCGAACGACGGCACCTCCGAGTTCTGCACGTTCAGCTCGATGACGATCCCGGACTCCGATCCAGCAAAGTGTCGGGATGAGTTCCACAAGACGACGGCGTGGTGGCGATGTTGATGCTCCACTGACGCAGGGCTTCGCCTAAGCTCATGACGATATGACTTCTCCGCGCAGGGCTTCTCCTAAGCTCCGCGACGATATGACCGAAGTGGAATATGGTGGAAGGGGGCACCGCACACGGCTAAGGCAAGATCCGTAGATCAACTTGTGTGTATTGGGGTGCCCCCTGCCCCCGTATATAAAGGAGACAAGGGAAGGTGGCCGGCCCTAGAGGAGGCGCACAAGGAGGAGTCCTACTCCCACCGGAGTAGGACTCCCCTCTCCTAGTTGGAGTAGGATTGGGGAGGGGAAAGGGGAAGGCGCGCCCTCTCCCTTGTCCTATTCGGACTGGAAGGGGAGGGGCGCAGCCCACCTGGCCGCCCTTCTCCTTCTCCCTCAAGGCCCATGAAGGCCCATATACCCCCGGGGTTCCGTAACCCCGGTGTTCCTAAACATCCTGTTTTCACTCGAACCATTCCAAGTCCAAACATAGGCTTCCAATATATCAATCTTTATGTCTCGACCATTTCGAGACTCCTCGTCATGTCCGTGATCACATCCGGGACTCAACAACCTTCGTGCATCAATACTTATAAACTCATTATGAACTGTCATCAAACGTTAAGCGTGCGGACCCTACGGGTTCGAGAACTATGTAGACATGACCTAGAACCATTCTCGGTCAATAACCAATAGCGGAACCTGGATGCCCATATTGGTTCCTACATATTCTACTTAAGATCTTTATCGGTCAAACCGCATAACGACATACGTTGTTCCTTTGTCATCGGTATGTTACTTACCCGAGATTCGATCGTCGGTATCCAATACCTAGTTCAATCTCGTTACGGTAAGTCTCTTTACTCGTTCCGTAATACATCATCTCACAACTAACTCATTAGTTGTAATGCTTGCAAGGCTTAAGTGATGTGCATTACCGAGAAGGCCTGAGATACCTCTCCGACAATCGGAGTGACAAAACCTAATCTCAAATACGCCAACCCAACAAGTACCTTTGGAGACACCTGTAGTACTCCTTTATAATCACCCGATTACGTTGTGACGTTTGGTAGTACCAAAGTGTTCCTCCGTAAACGGAGTTGCATAATCTCATAGTTATAGGAACATGTATGGGTCATGAAGAAAGCATTAACATACTAAACGATCAACTGTTAAGCTAACGGAATGGGTCATGTCAATCAGATCATTCAACTAATGATGTGACCTTGTTAATCAAATAACAACTCCTTGTTCATGGTTAGGAAACATAACCATCTTTGATTAACAAGCTAGTCAAGTAGAGGCATACTAGTGACATACTGTTTGTCTATATATTCACACATGTATTATGTTTCCGGTTAATACAATTCTAGCATGAATAATAAACATTTATCATGATATAAGGAAATAAATAATAACTTTTATTATTGCCTCTAGGGCATATTTCCTTCAAGTTTTTATTATACCCAACTTGGATGCTCATCATTCTAGGACCAACTTCATGACAATAGCAAATACCATGCTGTTCTAGAAGACTCTCAAAATAATATAAGTGAAGCATGAGAGACTATCAATTTCTTCAAAATTAAGACACCACCGTGCTCTAAAAGATATAAGTGAAGCACTAGAGCAAAAACTATCAAGGTCAAAAGATATAAGTGAAGCACATAGAGTATTCTAGCAAATTATAATCAAATAGGCTTCTCCCAAAAGGTGTGTACAGCAATTATGATTGTGGTAAACTAACAAGCAAAGACTAATATAATACACGACGCTCCAAGAAAAACACATATCATGTGGCGAATAAAAATATAGCTCCAAGTAAAGTTACCAATGAACGAAGATTTAAAGAGGATGCCTTCCGGGCATCCCCAAGCTTAGGCTTTTGGCTACTCTTGAATATCTTGGGGTGCCATGGGCATCCCCAAGCTTAGGCTCTTGCCACCCTTTATTCCATAGTCCATAAAAGCTTTACCCAAAACTTGAAAACTTCACAACACAAAACTCAAGAGGAAATCTTGTAAGCTCCGTTAGTGAAAGAAAACAAAACCACCACATAAGGTACTGCAATGAACTCATTCTTTATTTATTTTGGTGTTTAAACCTACTGTATTCCAACTTCTCTATGGTTTATAAACTATTTTACTAGCCATAGATGCATCAAAATAAGCAAACAACACACGAAAAACAGAATCTGTCAAAAACAGAACAGTCTGTAGCAATCTGTAACTAACGCAAACCTCTGGAACTCTAAAACTCCTAACTAAATAGGAAGTCCTGGACAATTTGTCTATTGAACAGCAGCAAAAAGAATCAACGCAAAAGCACGTTCCTGTGATTTAACAAAATTATATTCGTGCGCGCAAAGTTTCTGTTTTTCAGCAGAATCAAATCAACTATCATCGTAGGTTATCCTATAGGTTCTACTTGGCACAAACACTAATTAAAAGATAAAAACACATCTAAACCGAGAGTAGATGCAAGATTTATTCCTATACAGGAGCAAAAACAAAAAACATAAAGAAAAATTGGGTTGCCTCCCAACTAGCGCTATCGTTTAACGCCCCTAGCTAGGCGTAAAAGCAAGGATAGATCCAACTAGTGCCATCTTTGGCACTAGATTCATAAGTAGCACGCATGATAGATTCATAAGGTAATTTGACTTTCTTTCTTGGAAACTGCTCCATGCCTTTCTTTAAAGGAAATTGGAATCTAATGTTCCCTTCCTTCATATCAATAATCGCACCAACCGTTCTAAGGAAAGGTCTACCAAGAATAATAGGACAAGAAAGATTGCAATCTATATCAAGAACGATAAAATCTACGGGCACCAAATTTCTATTTGCAACAATAAGAACATCATTGATCCTTCCCATAGGCTTTTTAATTGTGGAATCCGCAAGGTGCAAATTTAAAGAGCAATCATCGAGATCATGGAAACCTAGAATATCACATAAAGTTTTCGGAATCGTGGAAACACTAGCACCCAAATCACACAAAGAAAAACACTCATAATCTTTAATTCTAATCTTTATAGTAGGTTCCCACTCATCATTAAATTTTCTAGGTATGGAAACTTCCAAATTCAGTTTTTCATCATAAGATTGCAACAAGGCATCAACAATATGTTTGGTAAAGGCTTTATTTTGACTATAAGCATGAGGAGAATTAACAACTGATTGCAACAAGGAAATACAACCTTTTAAAGTGCAATTATCATAATCAAATTCCTTGAAATCCAAGATAGTAGGTTCAACATTATTAGAAGTTGAGGATTCTCCAATCTCTCTTTTACCAAATTTAACATTAAGATCTAAAGACTCCGAATTTTTGGGATGCCTTCTAGGCAAAGTGGATTCATCATCACTCCCATAATCATCAAAATTCATCTTGCAAAACATAGATCTAATCGGAGACTGTCGGGGAGGCTGATCGTACCCACGAACACCTATGGGGCCGGCGGACCAGGCCCCTTGTGGTTCGGAGGGGGGCGGAGATCGCACGAAGAGCGGATCGAGGCGTGGCACACGAGCAGTTTACCCAGCTTCGGAGCTCTCCGGAGAGATAAAACTCCTACTGCTGCTTGTTTGATGTATTGTGTTCTTGCTAGGGAGCGATGAGAGCTACAAAACCTAGCGTGAGTGTCTCTGGTCTCGAGTGAGTCGAATGAACCGAACCCTTTCTACGTTGCGCATGGGCCTCCTTTTATATGCTCAAGGGGTCTCCGACAGGTGGCAACATAGGCGGGGGTACAAATGTAAAAACAGGAGTTGGTACACCTACTCGAACAGTGTACAGTGCAAAATACCTAACTCTGTCGGCAAGGGACAAAAGCAATAAATGCCCGTCAGTGTCGCCCGAACAGTGCAACAGAGGCCGTCAGGTGCGCCTCCGCTCGCCACGATGGCAAGCTTGTCAGCGCCGCTTATCGCTGCTCTCCGCTGGCTGCACAACCTCTCGACACGCGCCCATGGAACGGTCCCATGGCGACACGTCGCTGGATGAGCTGGAGCGGAGATGGAGAGAGGTTGCCTACCGCGGCAAGCGCCTTGCCGCGGCCGAATCCTTGTCGCGTCCGGAGGCTTGTCGCGCTCCGGGCCTTCCCGGCAAGCTCCTCTTGCCGGGGCCTTGTCTTCTGCGTGCCTTGAGTGGCCTTCCCGACAAGCTCATCTTGCCGGGGCCTCGTTTTCTTAATCAAATACTTTGTTCTTGAATGGCTCCAAAGGAGCCACGGAGGATCTTGGCGGTGACGAGGCAAACCCTGCCGCGGGGTGCTGCAACTGTCCGTGCACGAGTACGGGATACTAGGGTACCCCTACTCTAGTACACCGACAGGAGCCCCCGGGCCTGGGCCGTACACGGTGCCGAGCGTTTGTCGGGCCAGGCCCAAAACTGTGCACGGACACACGCGGCCTCGATCACGTTGCAACTCGCCCCGGACCCACCACGATCCCCACTAACGGCACGCACCGGACGTGGCGTCGTGCGAGAGATCGTGGGCGCGGTCGTGGGGGGTTCTTTATTAGCATAAGTGGAACGTCCGCCCCCTCCCCCCTCTTTATAAGCGGAGGAAAAAGAGGCGGTCCGCCCACCCCTGCCATTGCTGTCTTGTCAAGAAAACCACCGCCGCTCCCCTCTTCTTCTCCGGTGCGAAGAGAGCAGCGCCCCGCTCCCTGTCGCCACAAGCACGCTCACCGCCGTCGGCCTCCTCCGCCCCCCTCGCCATGGCTCCGAAAGCCGGCTAGGAGAAGGGCGTCAAGTCGGCCGAGGCGCAGCGGCTCGCGGCGCTGCGCAAGGAGCGGGCCATCTTCCCCCCGCAGCTCGGCGCAAGGGAGCTGCGGGACGTCTTCTACCTCTTCTGGTCGACGGAGACGCGTGCGCATCCGCGCACGCGGGTACTCCCCGCCTCCGCCGCTGATTTGGCCCCAACAGGGTACCCCTTTTTCGCCCTTTTCTTCTATTGCGGGCTTTGCCCGCCCTTTTCCGAGTTCTTTTGCGACATCATGAACACTTTTAGCCTCCGCCTCCTTGATTTCACCCCCAACACCGTCTTAACCATGGCAGTTTTCGCGCATTTGTGCGAAAACTTTGTCGGAGTCCACCCGAATGTGGCACTCTTCCGCCATTTCTTTGTTCCCCGCGTCGAGAGAGGAGAGCCACTTGCCGGAGGGATAGCCTGGGTCTCTAGGATCGGCAAGAAAGAGGCCTACCTAGAGGGAGAGTTCCGCAACAAGTGGGAGGAGTGGAGAGCCAACTGGTGCTGGGTCGTAGAGGAGAACCCGCAGCCTTTCACCGCCGTGCGCCAAACCCCAATAGTGCGCGGCAGGGATTGGAGTAACTTGGCGCCGGAGGATGCGAAGCTGAAGATAGTGTGACCCGGATCCTGCGCCTCAGGCTTGCCGGGTTGACCGTAGGAGCAGTTGGCGCAGATTTCCTTCGCCGCCGCATTGCTCCCTTGCTGGAGAGGAGGAGGCCTGCTTGGGAGTTCCAGAATGCGGCAGACATCATGAGGTTGCGCCCGGGTCTGAACTGGAACTTCACCGTCTTGGAGCTGGACGCAATGCTGCTCGAGCTGTTCAAGAACGACCCCGACCATCCTGAGTGGTTTAGGTTGCCGCGGGGGGTCGTCCCTTTGTGCAACAACTCGGCGCTCGACCGCATCCGTGCCATGATGCCGCTGTGCAACTCCCACGGGATCGTCCCAACCTGGCAGGAGCCCCCCGACGAGGTCGTGCAGCAATTTTTCGATGATTTGCAAGAAGTGCCGATCCGCTCCGACGAGCAGAAAAGGCTCACCCGCGACACCACCGACCAGGAGATGGCGCGGATTGCCACCAGGGTGGAGGAGGCGGCAGCAGCCGCTGCCGCTGGAGCCTTCGGGTTCACCGTGGAGAAGGCGGACGCGGCGAAGGCGGCAAGCCTTGCCGAGCGAGGGGAAGTCGCCGGCGAGGACGAGCTTGTCGAGCCCGAGGCCGGGTCGAGTGGACCCGCCGAGGGCGCTTCTTCCCCACCGCCAAGCGACTTGCCGCCAGCGAAGCCCCCGGCTCCGCCGAAGAGGCGTCTCGGCAAGGCTGGAGACGAGCCGGGGCGACAGACCGGCCCACAGCAGCAGCGCCGCGCGACGCGCTCCACCGCGGCAAGCGAGGTTGCCGCGGGAGCGCCCCACACTGCCGCGACAACTGGGGCGGGATCTTCTCAGGCCACCGCCGACGCCTCCGCCAAGCGGCCAAGAGAGCCCACGCCTCCGCCTCGTCGCACCGGAGGCGAGGCGGAGTTTGACTTCTCCGCGCTCAGCTCCGAGGAGGAAGGCGAAGAGTAAGCTTCTCGAGATTGTGCTTGTATTTCTTCAATTTTTATTGCTTCATCTTGAATCTGATTTGCTTCATTCTGGACTCTTTCCTTTTCAGGACGTTGGCCCAGAGAGCGTCGAAGAGGGCCAAGATCCCGACGGTCGTCGTTGAGGACGATTCACCCGTGGCGACGGGGGACGCGTCCGAGACTCCCTTGCCGGACCCGGCAACCCTTCCTCTGAGCAGCCCCCAGCACAGCCCCCAGAGTAAGTGTGCAGTTTTCTCCTTACTATTAGGTGTGCAGGGGTGCCCTTTCTTCGTTGATATCTGACTGTGTGCTTGTGTAGGAGCAGAGCAACTTCATCAGGAGGGCTCGGAAGCCGCCCCCGAGATCCTGTCTGCTGCCACTACGCCGCCAAGGGAGGAATTTCCGGCAAGGGAGCGCCCTCCGACAAGGGAGGCCACTCCGGCAAGGGAAGCTACTCCGGCAAGGGAGGCTACCCCGGCAAGGGACAGCGCCAGTGACCCTCCAGTGGTTGAGGCCATGGCTGCGGATCCCGTTGCAGGTAATTCCCTTACACGAAAACTTCCCTTGGGCTTGCTTTCTTTTGTTTCTCTTTTTGAACAATCGCTTGACTGCTCTTTCTTCGTCTGACACAGAGCCGATGGAGGTCGAGGCCGCCGGCGAGGAGGAAGCGCGCGGCGACACCGACGAGGCCGCCGTCGAGGAAGAAGAGGTCGTCGTTGTGGAAGAAGAGGCCGTCGCCGACGAGCCTGTTGGCGAGGAGGCCACCGAGGCTGCCGACGCAGAGGCCGGCGAGGGGTCGGGCGATCGTACTGACGGCCCTGAGGCCGCAGGAGCGGCAAGCGCTACACCGACAGCCGACTCCCCCGCCGCTGCTGCGGCGTCAGGCTCCGAGGAGCCCCAGCCCGGTGCCTACCTGAAGGCCGGCGAAGGCGTCTTCATCAAGCTCCCCTGGGAACCGAGCTCCAGGGCGCCGGTCGAGGGAGAGACCTTCGACGGCGAGCTACTCGCCTCCGCTGGGCTGACGCTGGTGGACGCGCCAAGCAGCGGCAGCGGCGAGTCTGAGGAGGAGCAGCTGCTGAAGAAGCTGCTGTCGCTCTACCGCGCCCGGCAGGCCAAGTTGGAGACCCGGGAAGAACTTGTCGCGAGGGCAGGAGCGGACATGGAGAAGCGCGCCGAAGAGCTCCGGAGCGCCAACCAAGAAACCCTCCGCGACGTAGCAGAAGCGCGGGGGCAACTCGCAGAAGAGCGCACGGCCTTCATCCTTGAGAATGCCGCAGCTGAGGAGGAGCAGCGGCTGGCTGCCGAGAAGCTCGCCGCGCGGGAAAGCGAGCTAGCGCAGCGGAAGGTCAACCTGGATAGCCACGAAGAAGACCTTGCCGCGCGCGAGGAGTCACTTGGCGGGGCGCTTCAGGAGGCGAAGGATGCTGCCGCAGCCGCCGAGGCCGCCAAGGAAGAGCTGAAGGCGAAGGTGGCACAGCTGGAGGCCACCCTCAAGAAGAGTGGCGAAGAGCTTGCCGTGCTCAAGCGTGAGCGCGAGAAGGACGCCTACACTCTGGGCGAGCTGCAGAGTCGTCTCGCTGATAGAGGCAAGGAGCTCGACGCCGCCAAGGATTCCAAGGCGGATCTTGAGCTGAAGCTGACCACCCTGACGCAGACATTGGACGACGCCAGAGAGCGGGAGGTGGGCTTGTTGGAAGCGATCACGGCCAAGGAGGAGCTGCTAGCGAATGCTGCCTCCATCCAGAGCACCTTGAGGGAGAGCGTGGAGCACTGGACTGAAGGTCTTGTGGACACCGCCGCCGACATCCACAACGAGCTGTTGGAGCTGGGGATGGCGGACCTTGCGTACTCCTCCGACGAGCATCTCCAACCCAGCGCCAAACTCAGCTTATTCTTCAAAGGCGTGGTGACGGGCCTCCATCGACTCCGGGAAGAGGTCCCAAAGCAGCTGGCTGAGGAATCACGCCAGGTCTGTGCAGGAGCCCTCGAGAAGGTGTTGATCAAGGTGGCCTTCCGCAATCTGGGCCTCAACCTTAATGGCGTCCTCAGATCCCTGCCGCCCGATGCCAACGTGGAGGAGCTCAAAGCCCTTGTCGCACCCGTTGTGGACAAGGTGAACAAGATCAAGCGGATTGAGGGCGACCGCGTAGACTAGGCCGCCAACTTTATCTTTCCCTTGTCACTGCTGATCATGTTTAGAACATTTTGTTAGATCAGCGACAAGTTATTTTGTAATATACTCTATCTTAGGCGATCAATGCAACGTTATTTCCTCTACTTGATTCCTTCCGTTGCACGTTTCGCCTTTACGATTTGGGGACTTGTCGGTGCGGGCACCTTTGTGCACGGCGCTGAGTGCGGAACGTCAAGAGTTCGCCGGCAAGGCCGCCTCCGACAAGCAACCTTGTCGCGACTAGCCGCAGCTCACTTAAGTTGTTGAGCGGACTCGAAACAAAGTAAGGGCGCAACTAGCCGGCGAGTTGGTTCCTCTGCGCACAGGTTTTCCATACAAAGTACTATCGTTCGAGGAAGATAACTTGAAAATTTAAAAATTGATTGCTCAAACTTTGGCAACTTAGCTTTTCTGTCTCTTGCTTCCCGATGAGGTGAAACTTCCTCGAGCGGCGCCTGGTCCATAGTATTATCTCCTCCTCCCCCCCTGGTTAACTTGTGCGCGAGGGAGCCTTCCTTTCTTTGAGAAAATAAAAAGAAGAGGAAATAACGTTATGGAGCCCAGCGGCTCGATTCTGCTTACCGGGTGTGGTTGCTGCACAAAGTGTTAGCCAAAATATGCAATAAAATGATGAAAGCATGAATTTGACAAGTTGTGCGCAACACATGAGCTTTACTGATGCACGGGGTCTGCGCCCGGCTTTGTACAAAGGATTACATGCAACTGCGGCAAGACTTGTACAAAAGGTGGTTGCCGGAACGGGTTCCGACAACCGCGCCCTACGGGTAAAACTTACGAAGATGCTCAATGTTCCAGGAGTTGATCACCGGAATGCCATCTTCGGTCTCAAGGCGGACAGCGCCAGGCCTAGTGACTCGTTTCACCCGATAAGGGCCTTCCCACTTCGGCGTCAACTTGTTTGAATTCTTGGCGGACTGAACGCGCCGAAGAACAAGGTCGCCTTCCTCGAGACTTCTGGCACTAACTCTGCGGCTATGGTAGCGACGCAAAGCTTGCTGGTAGCGAGCAGCTCGCACAACGGCCTGAAGACGATCCTCCTCAAGGAGCAGCGCATCATCTTGTCGCAGCTGCTCTTGCTCAAGCTCATCATAAGCGAGCACTCGAGGCGATCCGTATACGAGTTCCGTGGGGAGAACTGCCTCTGCTCCATAGACTAGAGCAAAGGGTGTCTGGCCGGTGGCTCGATTTGGCGTCGTCCTGATCGACCAAAGAACCACCGGCAGCTCCTCGATCCAGTTTCTTCCGCACTTGTGCAGCCTGTCGAAAGTTCGGGTCTTGAGCCCGCGCAACACTTCAGCATTTGCCCTCTCTGCTTGGCCGTTGCTTCTCGGGTGAGCAATGTATAAAGCAGACCTTGGCGCCAAGGTCTTGGACGATCGCATGAAGGTGCGACTCGAATTGTGTGCCGTTGTCGGTGATGATCCTGTTAGGGATTCCAAACGGCAAACAATCGACCAAGAACTTGATCGCTGATCGTCTGTCACCTTCCTCATCGCTTCCACTTCCGCCACTTTCTGAACTTGTCGATGGTGACGTACAAGTACTCAAAGCCCCCGATAGCTCGGGGGAAGGGGCCGAGGATGTCGAGCCCCCAGACCGAAAATGGCCAGGATAAAGGGATCATCTGGAGAGCTTGAGCTGGCTGGTGTATTTGCTTGGAATGGAACTGGCACGCTTCACACTTGGTTACTTGTGCAGTTGCATCCTGGAGGGCTGTCGGCCAGAAGAAACCTTGCCGGAAAGCTTTGCCGGCAAGTGCTCTTGCGCCAATGTGGTGACCAAATATGCCTCCATGTATCTCTGCCAATAGCTTCTGTCCATCTTCCCTGGGAATACACTTCAATTTCACACCGTTGAGTCTTCTTCTGTACAGTATGCTGTCGACAAACTGGTACATACTTGACTGCCGGGCTACTCTTTCCGCTTCTTCTTGCTCTTCGGGAAGTTCTCCTGTCTGAAGGAAATGGACAATCTGCTGCGCCCATGCTGGAGCTTGCGGCTCGACAACAAGGACTAAAGGCACATCTGCTGCTGCGGGAACATCAGCTTCCACGGCAAGGACCTGCGGCCCTGCCGGAGCTAGATGCTCCCCGACAAGCTTGCCGGAGCAAGACTTGTCGGGAGCGTCTGCTTCAACGAAACAAACCCTGGGGCCTGTCGGAGCAGACTGCTCCTCAGCACTGTTGGTGTTGAGCTTGGGGACCTTTGCAACGACGGCTTCGGAAGCTCACGGGAAAGTAGTCACCAGAGGTCAACTTCCTCTTCTTGCTTTGTCCAGTTGATGGTGTTACGGTTGGCTGAGTCAGCTTGAGCACGAAAATCCTGGTTCCATTGTGTAACTTGAGTGCAGCGACTTTGACAGGCCGTCAGCAATATCATTCTGAGCTCTTGGAACATGTTCCATTTGCAGGCCGTCAAAGTGCTCTTCCAGCTTCCTCACTTCATCGACGTAGGCTTCCATCAACGGACTTTGGTAATCTTTGTTCACTTGGCGGACAACAAGCTGCGAGTCACCCCTGACAATAAGCTTTTTGATCCCAAGGTCCACTGTGATCCTAAGACCGGCAAGCAAACCTTCATACTCTGCAGTATTGTTTGTCGCTTGCTCCTTGGGAAAGTGCATCTAGACTACGTACTTGAGGTGCTCTCCGGTGGGTGCGATAAGCAGCACGCCGGCACCGGCGCCTTGCAGCGAGAAGGCACCATCAAAGTACATCAGCCACTCTTTGCTTGCTTCCTTGACGGGAATGCTCATCTCCGGAATCTCTTCATCTGGTGTTGGCGTCCATTCTGCTATGAATTCTGCCAATGCTCTGCTTTGGATAGTTGATGTGCTTTCAAACTTGAGACCAAAGCTTGACAGCTCCAACGCCCACTCGACAATCCTGCCCGTTGCTTCTGGATTCTGCAGTATCCTATTCAGCGGAAAGCGAGTGACAACTGTGATCTCATGTGCTTGGAAGTAATGGCACAGCTTTCTCGAGGCCATGAGGAGACCGAAAAGCAATTTCTGCACACCAGAGTACCTTGACCTAGCCCCCTGCTGGAGGGAACTGACAAAGTAGACTGGGCGCTGCACCATCCTTTTATGTATCTGGTCATGCGTCTTCGCCGACTCGTCCTTGTCGGGACCAGAGCTTGTCGGCGAAGCCCCCTGCTTGTTGCCGGATGTGCTTGCCGTGGTTGCTGGCTCGTCATCCGCCTCCCTCTCCGCTACTAATGCAACACTAACCACTTGATTGGTTGCCGCTATATATAGCAGCAACTTCTCTTGTGGCTTAGGTGCGACAAGTGTTGGAGTGGAGGACAGGTATCTCTTCAAGTCCTGCAGCGCAGCCTCCGCTTCGGGAGTCCATTTCATTGGACCTGCCTTTTTCAAAATTTTGAAAAACGGCAGGGCGCGTTCAGCAGACCTAGAAATAAACCTGCTGAGAGCAGCTACGCAACCGGCAAGTCTTCGTACATCCTTGACGCGCTTTGGTGCCTCAATCTGCTCAATGGCCTTGATCTTGTCGGGATTAGCTTCAATCCCTCGTTGAGACACGAAGAACCCGAGAAGCTTGCCGGAAGGTACTCCAAACACGCACTTCTCGAGGTTGAGCTTGAGGTTGATCTTGCGCAGATTCGCAAAGGTCTCGTCCAAATCTTGAACCAGAGTTGCTTTGTCCTTACTTTTGACCACTATGTCATCCATGTAGGCTTCTACATTTCTGTGCATTTGTGTCGGTGTACTAGAGTAGGGGTACCCTAGTATCCCGTACTCGTGCACGGACAGTTGCAGCACCCCGCGGCAGGGTTTGCCTCGTCACCGCCAAGATCCTCCGTGGCTCCTTTGGAGCCATTCAAGAACAAAGTATTTGATTAAGAAAACGAGGCCCCGGCAAGAGGAGCTTGTCGGGAAGGCCACTCAAGGCACGCAGAAGACAAGGCCCCGGCAAGAGGAGCTTGCCAGAAGGCCCGAGCGCCGACAAGCCTCCGGACGCGACAGATTCGGCGCTGCAAGGCGCTTGCAGCGGCAGCAACCTCTCCATCTCCGCTCCAGCTCATCCAGCGACGTGTCGCCATGGGACCGTTCCATGGGCGCGTGTTGAGAGGCTGTGCAGCCAGCGGAGAGCAGCGATAAGCGGCGCTGACAAGCTTGCCATCGTGGCGAGCGGAGGCGCACCTGACGGCCTCTGTTGCACTGTTCGGGCGACACTGACGGGCATTTATTGATTTTGTCCCTTGCGTCAGAGTTAGGTATTTTGCACTGTACACTGTTCGAGTAGGTGTACCAACTCCTGTTTTTACATTTGTACCCCCGCCTATGTTGCCACCTATCGGAGACCCCTTGAGCATATAAAAGGAGGCCCATGCGCAACGTAGAAAGGGTTCGGTTCATTCGACTCACTCGAGACCAGAGACACTCACGCTAGTTTTGTAGCTCTCATCGCTCCCTAGCAAGAACACAATACATCAAACAAGCAGCAGTAGGAGTTTTATCTCTCCGGAGAGCTCTGAAGCTGGGTAAACTGCTCGTGTGCCACGCCTGGATCCGCTCTTCGTGCGATCTCCGCCCCCCTCCGAACCACAAGGGGCCTGGTCCGCCGCCCCATAGGTGTTCGTGGAGTGCGATCAGCCTCCCGACATCTTTGGCGCAAGAACAAAGTATTTGATTAAGAAAGCGAGGCCCGGCAAGAGGAGCTTGTCGGGAAGGCCACTCAAGGCACGCAGAAGACAAGGCCCGGCAAGAGGTGCTTGCCGGGAAGGCCAGGCGACAAGCCTCCGGACGCGACAGAGATTCCGACGCGGCAAAGCGCTTGCCGCGGCGGCAACCTCTCTCCATCTCGCTCCAGCCCATCCGGCGGCGTGTCGCCATGGGACCGTTCCATGGGCGGCGTGTCGAGGTTGTGCAGCCAGCGGAGAACAGCGATAAGCGGCGACAAGCTTGCCATCGTGGCGGCGGGCGCCTGACGACCTCTGTTGCCTTGTTAGGCGACAGCAGCGGGCATTTATTGCTTTTGTCCCTTGCCGTCGAGTTAGGTATTTTACCTTGTACACTGTTAAGTAGGTGTACCAACTCCTGTTTTACATTTGTACCCCGCCTATGTTGCCACCTGGGAACCCTTGAGCATATAAAAGGAGGCCCATCGCAACATAGAAAGGGTTGGTTCATTCGACTCACTCGAGACCGAGACACTCACGCTAGGTTTTGTAGCTCTCGCCGCTGCCTAGCAAGAACACAATACATCAAACAAGCAGCAGTAGGGTTTATCTCTCCGGAGGCTCCGAAGCTGGGTAAACTGCTCGTGTGCCACGCCTCGATCCGCTCTTCGTGCGATCTCCGCCCCCTCGAACCACAAGGGCCTGGTCCGCCCGGCCCCATAGGTGTTCGTGGAGTGCGATCAGCCTCCCGGCCCCATAGGTGTTGGTGGGTAGGCTGATCGTGCCTGAGCCTGAGAGTTCGCTGAGGCGATCACTGAGATCAGCGAGACAGCGTGACCAGCTGGAGAGTCGAACGAAGGCTACATGACTGTGCCAGCTGCAACTGTCCGTGCAGTACGGGATACTAGGGTACCCTACTCTAGTACACCGGCAGAGCCCCGAACTGGGCGTACAGTGCCGGCGCTTGTCGGGCCAGGCCCAAAACTGTGCTGCGGACACACGCGGCCTCGATCACGTCGCCTTTCGCCCGGACCCACCACGATCCCCACTAACGTACGCACGGGCGTGGCGTCGTCGCGAGATCGTGGGCGCGGTCGTGGGGGGTTCTTTATTAGCATAAGCGGAACGTCCGCCCCCTCCCCCCTCTTTATAAGCGAAGGAAACAGAGGCGGGCCGCCCACCCCTGCCATTGCTGTCTTGTCAAGAAAACCACCACCGCTCCCCTCTTCTTCTCCGGTGCGAAGAGAGCAGCGCCCCGCCCCCTTTCGCCACAAGCACGCTCACCGCCGTCGGCCTCCTCCGCCCCCCTCGCCATGGCTCCGAAAGCCAACAAGGAGAAGGGCGTCAAGTCGGCTGAGGCGCAGCGGCTCGCGGCACTGCGCAAGGAGCGGGCCATCTTCCCCCAGCTCGGCGCCAAAGAGCTGCGGGGCGTCTTCTACCTCTTACGGTCGACGGAGGCGCGTGCGCATCCAGCGCCGCGAGTCACGCCCGCCTCCGCCGCTGATTTGGCCCCAACAGGGTACCCCTTTTTCGCCCTTTTCTTCTATTGCGGGATTTGCCCGCCCTTTTCCGAGTTCTTTTGCGACATCATGAACACTTTTAGCCTCCGCCTCCTTGATTTCACCCCAACGCCCGTCTTGACCATGGCAGTTTTCGGCGCATTTGTCGAAAACTTTGTCGAGAATCCACCCGACGTGGCACTCTTCCGCCATTTCTTTGTTCCCAGCGTCGAGAGAGAGAGCCACTTGCCGGAGGGATAGCACAGGTCTCTAGGATCGGCAAGAAAGAGGCCTACCTACGGGGAGAGTTCCGCAAAAGTGGGAGGTGGAGAGCCAACTGGTGCTGGGTCGTAGAGGAGAACCCACAGCCCTTCACCGCCGTCGTAAACCCCAATAGTCTTGCGGCAGGGATTGGAGTAACTTGGCGCGGAGGATCTGGCTGAAGATAGTTGTGACCGGATCCTGCGCCTCGGGCTTGCCGGAGTTGACCGTAGGGAGCAGTTAGGCGCCAGATTTCGCCGCCGCCGCATTGCTCCCTTGCGAGGAGAAGGAGGCCTGCTTGGGAGTTCGAATCGGCGGAACATCATGAGGTTGCGCCGGGTCTGAACTGGAACTTCACCGTCTTGGAGCTGGACGCAATGCTGCTCGAGCTGTTCAAGAATGACCCCGACCATCCTGAGTGGTTTAGGTTGCCGCGAAGGTCGTCCCTTTGTGCAACAACTCGGCGCTCGACCGCATCACGCCATGATGCGCTGTCGACTCCGGGATCGTCCCAACCTGGCGAGAGCCCCGGCGAGTCGTGCAGCAATTCTTCGATGATTTGCAAGAAGTGCCGATCCGCTCCGGCGAGCGAAAAAGGCTCACCAGCGACACCACCGACCGGAGATGGCGCGGATTACCACTGAGCGTGTTGGGCGGCGGCAACCGCTGCGGCCGGAGCCTTCGGAGTTCACCGTGGAGGAGGCGGGCGGCGGCGGCAAGCCTTGCTGGCGAGGAAGGTCGCGGCGAGGGCGAGCTTGTCGAGCCCGAGGCGGGTCGAGTGGACCCGCCGAGCGCTTCTTCCCCACCGCCAAGTGACTTGCCGCCAGCGGAGCCCCCGGCTCCGCCCAAGAGGCGTCTCCGCAAGGCTGGAGACGAGCCGGGGCGACAGACCGGCCCACAGCAACACCATGCGGCAGCTCCACCGCGGCAAGCGAGGTTGCCGCGGGAGCGCCCCACACTGTCGCGACAACTGGGGCGGGATCTTCTCAGGCCACCGCCGACGCCTCCGCCGAGTGGCCAAGAGAGCCCACGCCTCCGCCTCGTCGCACCGAAGGTGAGGCAGAGTTTGACTTCTCCGCGCTCAGCTCCGAGGAGGAAGGCGAAGAGTAAGCTTCTCGAGATTGTGCTTGTATTTCTTCAATTTTTATTGCTTCATCTTGAATCTGATTTGCTTCGTTCGGACTCTTTCCTTTTCAGGGCGTTGGCCCGGAAGCGTCGAAGAGGCCAAGATCGGCCAGTCGTCGTTGAGGGCGATTCTCCGTGGCGGCAGGGGGACGCGTCGAGACTCCCTGGCCGGACCCGGCAACCCTTCCTCTGAGCAGCCCCGAGCACAGCCCCCAGAGTAAGTGTGCAGTTTTCTCCTTACTATTAGGTGTGCAGGGGTGCCCTTTCTTCGTTGATATCTGACTGTGTGCTTTTGTAGGAGCAGAGCAGCTTCATCAGGAGGGCTCGGAAGCCGCCCCCGAGATCCTGTCTGCTGCCACTACGCCGCCAAGGGAGAATTCCCCGGCAAGAGAGCGCCCTCCGACAAGGGAGTCCACTCCGACAAGGGAGGCCACTCCGGCAAGGGAGGCTACCCCGGCAAGGGACAGCGCCAGTGACCCTCCAGTGGTCGAGGCCATGGCTACGGATCCCGTTGCAGGTAACTGCCTTACACGAAAATTTCCCTTGGGCTTGCTTTCTTTTGTTTCTCTTTTTAAACATTTGCTTGACTGCTCTCTCTTCATCTGACGCAGAGCCGATGGAGGTCGAGGCCGCCGGCGAGGAAGAAGCGCGCGGCAACACCGACGAGGCCGCCGTCGAGGAAGAAGATGTCGTGGTTGTGGAAGAAGAGGCTGTCGCCGACGAGCCTGTTGGCGAGGAGGCAACCGAGGCTGCCGACGCAGAGGCCGACGAGGGGTCGGGCAATCGTACTGACGGCCCTGAGGCCGCAGGAGCGGCAAGCGCTACACCGACAGCCGACTCCCATGCTGCCGGCGGCGTCGAGCTCGAGCCCCAGCCCGATGCCTACGAAGGCGGCGTGGCGTCTTCATCAAGCTCCCACAGGAACCGAGCTCCGGCGCTGGTGAGGAGACCTTGACGGCGAGCTACTCGCCTCCGCTGGGCTGGCGCTGGTGGGCCGCGCCAAGCAGCGGCAGCGTGAGTCGAGGAGGAGCAGCTTTGAAGAAGCTCTTTGTCGCTCTACCGCGCTGACAGGCCAAGTTGGAGACCAGGGAAGCACTTGTCGCGAGGGCAGGAGCGGACATGGAGAAGCGCGCCAAAGAGCTCGGGCGCCAACCAGAAACCCTCCGCGACGTGAGCGAAGCGCGGGGCAACTTCATGAAGAGCGCACGGCCTTCATCCTTGAGAAGGCCGCAGCTGAGGAGCAGCGGCTGGCTGCCGAGAAGCTCGCCGCGCAGGAAAGCGAGCTGGCGCAGCGGAAGGTCAACCTGGACAGCCACGAAGAAGACCTTGCAGCCACAGAGTCCTTGGCGGAAGCCCGGGAGGCGAAGGATGCTGCCGCGGCCGCCGAGGCCGCCAAGGAAGAGCTGAAGGCGAAGGTGGCACAGCTGGAGGCCACCCTCAAGAAGAGCGGCGAAGAGCTTGCCGTGCTCAAGCGTGAGCGCGAGAAGGACGCCTACACTCTGGGCGAGCTGCAGAGTCGTCTCGCTGATAGAGGCAAGGAGCTCGACGCCGCCAAGGATTGGATCTTGAGCTGAAGCTGACCACCCTGACGCAGACATTGGACGGTGCCAGAGAGCGGGAGGTGGGCTTGTTGGAAGCGATCAAGGCCAAGGAGGAGATGCTAGCGAATGCTGCCTCCATCCAGAGCACCTTGAGGGAGAGCGTGGAGCACTGGACTGAAGGTCTTGCGGACACCGCCGCTGACATCCACAACGAGCTGATGGAGCTGGGGATGGCGGACCTTGCGTACTCCTCCGACGAGCATCTCCAACCCAGCGCCAAACTCAGCTTATTCTTCAAAGGCGTGGTGACGGGCCTCCAGCGACTCCGGGAAGAGGTCCCAAAGCAGCTGGCCGAGGAATCACGTCAGGTCTATGCAGGAGCCCTCGAGAAGGTGTTGATCAAGGTGGCCTTCCGCAATCCGGGCCTCAACCTTAACGGCGTCCTCAGATCCCTGCCGCCCGATGCCAACGTGGAGGAGCTCAAAGCCCTTGTCGCACCCATTGTGGACAAGGTGAACAAGATCAAGCGGATTGAGGCGACCCGGCGTGAACTAGGCCGTAACTTTATCTTTCCTTGTCGCTGCTGATCATGTTTAGAACATTTTGTTAGATCAGCGACAAGTTATTTTGTAATATACTCTATCTTAGGCGATCAATGCAATGTTATTTCCTCTACTAGATTCCTTCCTTTGTACGTTTCTGCCTTACGCATTTGGGGGACTTGTCGGTGCGCGCACCTTTGCATGGCGCTGAGTCTGAACGTCGGCAACTTCTTCAGCGATGCCGCCTCCGACAAGCAACCTTGTCGCGACTAGCCGCAGCTCACTTAAGTTGTTGAGCGGACTCGAAACAAAGTAAGGGCGCGACTAGCCGGCGAGTTGGTTCCTCTACGCACAGGTTTTCCATACAAAGTACTATCGTTCGAGGAAGATAACTTGAAAATTTAAAAATTGATTGCTCAAACTTTGGCAACAAGCTTTTCATCTCTTGCTTCCGATGAGGTGAAACTTCCTCGGCGGCGCTGGTCCATAGTATTATCTCCTCCTCCCCCTGGTTAACTTGTGCGAGGGAGCCTTCCTTTCTTTGAGAAAAGAAAAGAAGAGGAATAACGTTATGGAGCCCAGCGACTCGATTCTGCTTCTTGGGTGTGGTTGCTGCACAAAGTGTTAGCCAAAATATGCAATAAAATGATGAGAGCATGAATTTGACAAGTTATGCGCAACACATGAGCTTCTTGATGCAGGGGTCTGCGCCCGGCTTTGTACAAAGGATTACATGCAACTGCGGCAAGACTTGTACAAAAGGTGGTTGCGGAGCAGGTTCCGATAACCGCGCCCTACGGGTAAAACTTACGAAGATGCTCAATGTTCCAGAGTTGCTCACGGAATGCCATCTTCGGTCTCAAAGGCGGACAGCGCCCGGCCTAGTGACTCGTTTCACCCGATAAGGGCATTCCCACTTTGGCGTCAACTTGTTTGAATTCTTGGCGGACTGAGCGGCGAAGAACAAAATTCGCCTTCCTCGAGACTTCTGGCACTAACTCTGCGGCTATGGTAGCGACACAAAGCTTGCTGGTAGCGAGCAGCTCGCACATCGGCCTGAAGACGATCCTCCTCAAGGAGCAGCGCGTCATCTTGTCGCAGCTGCTCTTGCTCAAGCTCATCATAAGCGAGCACTCGAGGCGATCCGTATACGAGTTCCGTGGGGAGAACTGCCTCTGCTCCATAGACTAGATCAAAGTGTGTCTGGCCGGTGGCTCGATTTGGCGTCGTCCTGATCGACCAAAGAACCACCGACAGCTCCTCGATCCAGTTTCTTCCGCACTTGTGCAGCCTGTCGAAAGTTCGGGTCTTGAGCCCGCGCAGCACTTCAACATTTTCCCTCTCTGCTTGGCCGTTGCTTCTCGGTTGAGCAACAGAAGCAAAGCAGACCTTGGCGCCAAGTTCTTGGACGTACTGCATGAAGGTGCGACTCGTAAATTGTGTGCCGTTGTCGGTGATGATCCTGTTAGGGATTCCGAAACGGCAAACAATCGACCTGAAGAACTTGACTACTGACTGTGCTGTCACCTTCCTCACTGCTTCCACTTCCGGCCACTTTGTGAACTTGTCGATGGCGACGTACAAGTACTCAAAGCCCCCGACAGCTCGGGGGAAGGGGCCGAGGATGTCGAGCCCCCATACCGAAAATGGCCAGGATAAAGGGATCGTCAGGAGAGCTTGAGCTGGCTGGTGTATCTGCTTGGAATGGAACTGGCACGCTTCACACTTGGTTACTTGTGCAGTTGCATCCTGGAGGGCTGTCGGCCAGAAGGAACCTTGCTGGAAAGCTTTGCCGGCAAGTGCTCTTGCGCCAATGTGGTGACCACATATGCCTCCATGTATCTCTGCCAACAGCTTCTGTCCATCTTCCCTGGGAATACACTTCAATTTCACACCATTGAGTCTTCTTCTGTACAGTATGCTGTCGACAAACTGGTACATACTTGACTGCCGGGCTACTCTTTCCGCTTCTTCTTGCTCTTCGGGAAGTTCTCCTATCTGAAGGAAATGGACAATCTGCTGCGCCCATGCTGGAGCTTGCCGCTCGACAACAAGGACTAAAGGCACATCTGCTGCTGCGAGAACATCAGCTTCCACGGCAAGGACATGCGGCCCTGCCGGAGCTAGATGCTCCCCGACAAGCTTGCCGGAGCAAGACTTGTCGGGAGCGTATGCTTCAACGAAACAAACCCTGGGGCCTGTCGGAGCAGACTGCTCCTCAACACTGTTGGTGTTGAGCTTGGGGACCTTTGCAACGACGGCTTCGGGAAGCTCTGTCGGAAAGTAGTCACCAGAGGTCAACTTCCTCTTCTTGCTTTGTCCAGTTGATGGTGTTACGGTTGGCTGAGTCAGCTTGAGCACGAAAATCCCTGGTTCCACAGGTAACTTAAGTGCAGCGCACTTTGACAGGCCGTCAGCAATATCATTCTGAGCTCTTGGAACATGTTCCATTTGCAGGCCGTCAAAGTGCTCTTCCAGCTTCCTCACTTCATCGACGTAGGCTTCCATCAACGGACTCTGGTAATCTTTGTTCATTGGCGGACGACAAGCTGTGAGTCGCCCCTGACAATAAGCTTTTTGATCCCAAGGTCCACTGCGATCCTAAGACCGGCAAGCAAACCTTCATACTCTGTAGTATTGTTTGTCGCTTGCTCCTTGGGAAAGTGCATCTGGACTACGTACATGAGGTGCTCTCCGGTGGGTGCAATAAGCAGCACGCCGGCACCGGCGCCTTGCAGCGAGAAGGCACCATCAAAGTACATCAGCCACTCTTTGCTTGCTTCCTTGACGGGAATGCTCGTCTCCGGAATCTCTTCATCTGGTGTTGGCGTCCATTCTGCTATGAATTCTCCCAACGCTCTGCTTTGATAGTTGATGTGCTTTCAAACTTGAGACCAAAGCTTGACAGCTCCAACGCCCACTGGACAATCCTGCCCGTTGCTTCTGGATTCTGCAGTATCCTCTTCAGCGGAAAGCGAGTGACAACTGTGATCTCATGTGCTTGGAAGTAATGGCGCAGCTTTCTCGAGGCCATGAGGAGACCGAAAAGCAATTTCTGCACACTAGAGTACCTTGACCTAGCCCCCTGCAGGAGGGAACTGACAAAGTAGACTGGGCGCTGCACCATCCTTTTATGTATCTGGTCATGCGTCTTCGCGGACTCGTCCTTGTCGGGACCAAAGCTCATCGGCGAAGCCCCCTGCTTGTTGCCGGATGTGCTTGCCATGGTTGCTGGCTCGTCATCCGCCTCCCTCTCCGCTACTAACGCAGCACTAACCACTTGATTGGTTGCCGCTATATATAGCAGCAACTTCTCTTGTGGCTTAGATGCGACAAGTGTTGGAGTGGAGGACAGGTATCTCTTCAAGTCCTGCAGCGCAGCCTCCGATTCGGGAGTCCATTTCATCGGACCTGCCTTTTTCAAAATTTTGAAAAACGGCAGGGCGCGTTCAGCATACCTAGAAATAAACCTGCTGAGAGCAGCTACGCAACCGGCAAGTCTTCATACATCCTTGACGCGCTTTGGTGCTTCAATCTGCTCAATGGCCTTGATCTTGTCGGGATTAGCTTCAATCCCTCGTTGAGACACGAAGAACCCGAGAAGCTTGCCGGAAGGTACTCCAAACACGCACTTCTCGGGGTTGAGCTTGAGGTTGATCTTGCGCAGATTCACAAAGGTCTCGTCCAAATCTTGAACCAGAGTTGCTTTGTCCTTGCTTTTGACCACTATGTCATCCATGTAGGCTTCTACATTTCTGTGCATTTGCGGCTCAAAAGCGTCATGGACTACCCTTGCAAATGTTCAACCAGCATTCTTCAAACCGAAAGGCATCCGTATGAAACAGTATGTGCCACATGGTGTGATGAATGCGGTCTTCTCCTCATCTTCTTCAGCCATGAAGATCTGATGGTATCCTGAGTATGCATCAAGAAACGAGAGCAAATCACATTCAGCCGTGGAGTCAACAATCTGGTCAATGCGCGGCAAGGGAAATGGATCTTTGGGACAAGCTTTATTAACATCCGTGAAGTCAATACAAAGTCTCCATTTTCCATTTGCTTTGCGCACGACTACAGGATTGGCCAACCACGTAGGATGGAGCACTCCTCTGACAAGGCCTGCTGCTTCCAGTTTCTTGATCTCTTCTGCTATGAATTCTTGGCGCTCCACTGCTTGCTTCCTGACTTTTTGCTTGACGGGCCGCGCATGAGGACAAACGGCCAGGCGGTGCTCAACCACTTTCCTGGGAACACCGGGGATGTCAAACGGTTGCCATGCAAACACGTCGACATTCGCCCGCAGGAAAGCAACGAGCGCGCCTTCCTATTTAGGGTCGAGAGAGGCACTGATGGTGAAAGTACTACCAGTGCCGTCCTCCTTGGCAGGCACCTTCTTGGTCTTTGGCGGAGCCACCATCTTCTTGCACTTGCCGGTGGAGCTCGATGGTGCGTCCTCGACGGTAGCGCAGCACCCCGAAGAGGTGCGCTTGCCGGAGTGAGCATCAGAGCCCTTGCCGGACTTGGACTTCGTCTTCTTCCCCCCGGGAGCTTCAGCGGCAAGTGTCTGGCAATCTGTCGCGGCTGCTGCATCCTGGTAGATCTTGTCGGCACAGATAAGGGCATCCTTCTTGTCGCCATGGACAGAGATGACGCTTATCGGGCCTGGCATCTTGAGTAGGTTGTAGGCGTAGTGAGAGGCCGCCATGAACTTGGCGAGTGCTGGACGGCCAAGTATCCCATTGTAAGGCAATGGGAAATCGGCAACGTCGAATGTGACCCTCTCAGTCCTAAAGTTCAGCTCGCTGCCAAATGTTACCGGCAACGTAATCTTCCCCTTCGGCTTGCTCCTTCCCGGATTGATTCCTTGGAAGGTGCCGGTCTCTTCGAGCTCGCTGTCAGGGATTTGAAGCTTCTGGAGCACCGCGGAGGAGATCAGATTCAATCCGGCCCCGCCGTCAACTAACATTTTTGTGACCTTGAGGTTGCGGATGGTTGGTGAGACCAACATCGGCAAGCACCCGACCGCAGTTACGCGATCAGGGTGGTCCTCAATATCAAAAATGATAGGCGTGCTGGACCACTTCAGAGGCTTGCGCGACTCTACGGACGGTTCCGCTGCATTGACCTCCCGCATCCATTGCTTGAGTTGGCGGTGGGAGGTATGCAGGGAAGCACCCCCGTCAACGCAGAGGACCTCTGTGGCTTTCTGAAACTCCTGCTCATCAGCGTCGTCGTCTTCCAGATCTTCGTCGTCGTCATCATCTTCATCCTTGTCGCGGCCGCGGGGAGGTCGATCTCCTTGCCGCTGCTTGGCCTTGCCGCGGCGTCCTCCCCGGCCGGGACGTTTCTTGCTTGCTCCCCCAGCACCTTCCTGGGCCTTCTCCTTGTCGCGCCGCTCGTACTCAGCTCTCTGCTGTTCGACAAGCTGCTCGACCTTCTTGCAGCTCTGGAGGTCGTGGCCCTTGGTGCGGTGGATCTTGCAGTACTGCTTGCCGGAGCTGTCCTGCTTGTCGGCGGCCGCCACCGACTGGTGGTTGGTGTCAGCGGCAACCTCCTTGCCGGAGCCACCAGCCTTGGCGTTCTTTTCGCCTCCTCCGTGGCCGGACTGCTCAACAGCTAGCACTTCTCTACTTTTCTTCTTCCTGTTGCCTCGCCGCTGGCCCTTCTTTGCCGGGGCGGTGTCCTCACTGTCAGATCCTGCTTCCGCATTCTCTCCTGGGAGTCTCCTCCCTTCCTCAGTGCGTGCACACTTGTCGGCCAAGGCGTACAGCTCACTGACGTCCTTGACTTTGCACATCGCCATCTCCTCCCTCATCTCGCGGTTCCGCACATTCTGATGAAATGCGCTGATCACCGCGGCAGGGTGGACGTCTGGGATGTTGTAGTGCACACGGCTGAATCTCTGGATGAACTTGCGCAAAGACTCTCCTTCCTTCTGGGCGAGCAGATGAAGGTCACTCTCTTGGCCATGAGGCTTGTGGCCACCTGTGAAGGTGCCAACAAACTGATGGCACAGATCTGCCCAAGAGGATATGGAGCTGTCCGGCAAGTGCATGAGCCAAGATCTGACGTTGGGCTTGAGCACGAGCGGGAAGTAATTGGCGAGGATCTTGTCGTCCCGTCCCCCCGCAGCCTGCACCGCGATGGTGTAGATGCTGAGGAACTCCGACGGATGCGTCCTGCCATCATACTTCTCCGGCACGTCTGGTTTGAAGTTTTTCTGACTGGGCCACTGGACTTGCCGCAGCTCACGAGTGAATGCAGGGCAACCTACCGCGTACGGCAAGTCGCCTGGCTCCTCCGGCGCGCGCATGTCAACAGAAGGCCCAGCGCGCTTGTCGGACTGACGTCGCGCTTCTCTTCGGCGCTCGATGCGAGTTCGAGCGTCTTCTTGTTGTCGCTCATGAAGAACTTGGCGCTGATCGCGGCGAGCTCGCGGATCCGACGACGCGGTGGAGTCGCTGTCGAGGTGGATCCGGTGAGTCGGCGATCTTGGCCTTCGTGGCGGAGAGTGCACGGTGGTTGCACCTCCGACAGTCTCGTCGCCACCGGCTCGTGCCTTGTCGTCTCGCCGCGGCAATGATGGCGTTGGTTGCCGCGGAGCGTCGCCGTTGGCAAAGCCGATGAGGCTCTGGATAGTGGCCCTCCACTCGTCGACCTTGTCGGCCGTTGGAGGGTAGTCGAGGAGCAGCTGAGCTCTCGCCAGAGCTTCTGCTGGAGTAGTGGGTGGCATTGGCGAACGGTGCGAGGAGCGGGATACGCTCGGACTTCTAACTACGTTAGAAGGAGCAGCACCCCGTCCGGGCGACCGTATCTCACTCGTGCCAGCATGTTGGCGCGCATGCTGGTCTTGAGGGTCTCGATCCAACGAACGTATGGCATTGTGAACGCCATGACGTTGTTGGTCCCGCATCTCCTGAGATGGACGCGGGGGATGCGCGGACGCCGAGGTTTGCGGGGCCTTGTCCTTGGACTTGGCTGTTGGAAATATGCCCTAGAGGCAATAATAAATTAGTTATTATTATATTTCCTTGTTCATGATAATCGTTTATTATCCATGCTATAATTGTATTGAAAGGAAACTCAGATACATGTGTGGGTATATAGACAACACCATGTCCCTAGTAAGCCTCTAGTTGACTAGCTCGTTGATCAACAGATGGTTACGGTTTCCTGACCATGGACATTGGATGTCATTGATAACGGGATCACATCATTAGGAGAATGATGTGATGGACAAGACAATCCTAAGCCTAGCACAAAGATCGTAGTTCGTATGCTAAAGCTTTTCTAATGTCAAGTATTTTTCCTTAGACCATGAGATTGTGGAACTCCGGATACCCTAGGAATGCTTTGGGTGTACCAAACGTCACAACGTAATCGGGTGGCTATAAAGGTGCATTACAGGTATCTCCGAAAGTGTCTTGGGTTGGCACGAATCGAGACTGGGATTTGTCACTCCGTAAACGGAGAGGTATCTCTTAGCCCACTCGGTAGGACATCATCATAATGTGCACAATGTGATCAAGGAGTTGATCACGGGATGATGTGTTACGGAACGAGTAAAGAGACTTGCCGGTAACGAGATTGAACAAGGTATCGGGATACCGACGATCGAATCTCGGGCAAGTCAATACCGCTAGACAAAGGGAATTGTATACGGGATCAATTGAGTCCTTGACATCGTGGTTCATCCGATGAGATCATCGTGGAACATGTGGGAGCCAACATGGGTATCCAGATCCGCTGTTGGTTATTGACCGAGAACGTCTCGGTCATGTCTCGCATGATTCCCGAACCCGTAGGGTCTACACACTTAAGGTTCGATGGCGCTAGGGTTATAAAGGAAGTTTGTATGTGGTTACGAATGTTGTTGAGTCCGGATGAGATCCCGGACGTCACGAGGAGTTCGGAATGGTCCGGAGGTAAAGATTTATATATGGGAAGTCCTATTTTGGTCGCCGGAAAAGTTTCGCACTTTATCGGTATTGTACCGGGAGTGCCGAAAGGGGTCCGGGGGTCCACCGGGGGGGTCCACCTGCCCCGGGGGACCACATGGGCTGTAGGGGGTGCGCCTTGGCCTATGTGGGCCAAGGGCACCAGCCCCAAGAGGCCCATGCGCCAAGGAAACTTGGGGAGGGAAGAGTCCTCAAGGGGGAAGGCACCTCCGAGGTGCCTTGGGGAGGATGGACTCCTCCCCCCCTCTTGGCCGCACCCCTTCCTTGGAGGAAGGGGCAAGGCTGCGCCTCCCCCCTCTCCCTTGCCCCTATATATAGTGGAGGGGAGGGAGGGCATCCACACCAGAGCCCCTGGCGCCTCCCTCCCTCCCGTGACACCTCCTCCTCTCCCGTGGGTGCTTGGCGAAGCCTGCAGGATTGCCACGCCCTCCACCACCACCACGCCGTTGTGTTGCTGTTGGATGGAGTCTTCCTCAACCTCTCCTCTCTCCTTGCTGGATCAAGGCATGGGAGACGTCACCGGGCTGTACGTGTGTTGAAGCGGAGGTGCCGTCCGTTCGCACTAGGATCTCCGGTGATTTGGATCACGACAGTCGACTCCTTCAACCCCGTTCTCATGAACGCTTCCGCTTAGCGATCTACAAGGGTATGTAGATGCACTCTCCTTCCCTCGTTGCTGGTTTCTCCATAGATAGATCTTGGTGACACGTGGGAAAATTTTGAATTTCTGCTACGCTCCCCAACAGTGGCATCATGAGCTAGGTCTATTGCGTAGATTCTTTGCACGAGTAGAACACAAAGTAGTTGTGGGCGTTGATGTTGTTCAATATGCTTACCGTTACTAGTCCAATCTTGTTTCGACGGTATTGTGGGATGAAGCGGCCGGACCGACCTTACACGTACTCTTCGTGAGACAGGTTCCACCGAACGACATGCACTTGGTGCATAAGGTGGCTAGCGGTGCCGCCTCTCCCACTTTAGTCGGAACGGATTCGATGAAAAGGGTCCTTATGAAGGGTAAATAGCAATTGGCATATCACGTTGTGGTTTTGCGTAGGTAAGAAACGTTCTTGCTAGAAACCCATAGCAGCCACGTAAAACATGCAAACAACAATTAGAGGACGTCTAACTTGTTTTTGCAGGGTATGCTATGTGATGTGATATGGCCAAGAAGAATGTGATGAATGATATGTGATGTATGAGATTGATCATGTTCTTGTAATAGGATTCACGACTTGCATGTCGATGATTATGACAACCGGCAGGAGCCATAGGAGTTGTCTTTATTTATTGTATGACCTGCGTGTCATTAAACAACGCCATGTAATTACTTTACTTTATTGCTAACCGGTAGCCATAGTAGTAGAAGTAATAGTTGGCGAGACAACTTCATGGAGACACGATGATGGAGATCATGATGATGGAGATCATGGTGTCATGCGGTGACGATGATGATCATGGAGCCCCGAAGATGGAGATCAAAGGAGCAAAATGATATTGGCCATATCATGTCACTATATAATTGCATGTGATGTTTATTATGTTTATGCATCTTGTTTACTTAGAACGACGGTAGTAAATAAGATGATCCCTTACAAATTTCAAGAAGTGTTCTCCCCGACTGTGCACCGCTGCTACAGTTCGTCGCTTCTAAGCACCACGTGATGATCGGTGTGATGGATTCTTACGTTCACATACAACGGGTGTAAGACAGATTTACACAGCAAAAACACTTGGGGTTAACTTGACGAGCCTAGCATGTACAGACATGGCCTCGGAACACAGAGACCGAAAGGTCGAGCATGAGTCGTATAGTAGATACGATCAACATGAAGATGTTCACCGATGATGACTAGTCCGTCTCACGTGATGATCGGACACGGCCTAGTTGACTCGGATCATGTAATCACTTAGATGACCAGAGGATGTCTATCGAGTGGGAGTTCATAAGATGAACTTAATTATCTTGAACATAGTCAAAAGACCTTTTGCAAATTATGTAAAAGCTCGCTTTAGTTCCATTGTTTAGATATGTTCCTAGAGAAAATATAGTTGAAAGTTGATAGTAGCGATTATGCGGACGTAGAAAGCTTATGTCCTTAATGCACCGCTCAGTGTGCTGAACCCCAAACGTCGTTTGTGGATGCTGCGAACATCGGACATACACGTTTTGATAACTACGTGATAGTTCAGTTAAACGGTTTAGAGTTGAGGCACCAAAGACGTTTTTGAAACGTCACGGAACATATGAGATGTTTCGAGGGCTGAAATTGGGATTTCAGGCTCGTGCCCACGTCAAGAGGTATGAGACCTCCGACGATTTTCTTAGCCTGCAAACTAAGGGAGAAAAGCTCAATCGTTGAGCTTGTGCTCAGATTGTCTGAATACAACAATCACTTAAATCGAGTGGGAGTTGATCTTCCCGATGAGATAGTGATGTTTCTCCAAAGTCATTGCCACCAAGCTGCTAGAGCTTCGTGATGAACTATAACATATCAAGGATAGAGATGATGATCCTTGAGGCATTCACGATGTTTGACACCGCGAAAGTAGAAATCAAGAAGGAGCATCAATTGTTGATGGTTGGTGAAACCACTAGTTTCAAGAAGGGTAAGGGCAAGAAGGGATACTTCATGAAACGGCAAATCAGATGCTGCTCCAGTTAAGAAACCCAAGGTTGAACCCAAACCCGAGACTAAGTGCTTCTGTAATAAGGGGAACAGCCACTGGAGCAGAATTACCCTAGATACTTGGTAGATGAGAAGGCTGGGAAGGTCGATAGAAGTATATTGGATATACATTATGTTAATGTGTACTTTACTAGTACTCCTAGTAGCACCAGGGTATTAAGATACCGGTTCGGTTGCTAAGTGTTAGTAACTCGAAATAAAAGCTACGGAATAAACGGAGACTAGCTAAAAGAGAGCTGACGATATGTGTTGGAAGTTTTTCCAAGCTTGATGTGATCAAGCATCGCACGCTCCCTCTACCAACGAGATTGGTGTTAAACCTAAATAATTGCATTTGGTGTTTGCGTTGAGCATAGACATGATTGGATTATGTCTATCGCAATACGGTTATTCATTTAAGGAGAATAATGGTTACTCTGTTTATTTGAATAATACCTTCAATGGTCTTGCACCTAAAGGAATGGTTTATTGAATCTCGATCGTAGTGATACACATTTTCATGCCAAAAGATATAAGATAGTAATGATATACCACTTACTTGTGGCACCGCCATGTGAGTCATATTGGTATAAAACGCATGAAGAAGTTCCATGTTGATGGATCTTTGGACTCACTCGTTTTTGAAAAGTTTGAGACATGCGGACCATGTCTATTGGTGTATACGCATGAAGAAACTCCATGCAGATGGACCGTTTGGACTCACTTGATCTTGAATCACTTGAGACATGCAAATCATACCACATGGGCAAGATGACTGAAAGCCTCGTTTTCAGTAAAATGGAACAAGAAAGCAACTTGTTGGAAGTAACACATTTTGATGTGTGCAGTCCAATGAGTCTTTGAGGCATCTGCATGAATATCGTTATGTTCTTACTTCACGATGATTCGAGTAGATGTTGAGAATATTTACTTGATGAAACACAAGTCTGAATTATTGAATGGTTCAAGTAATTTCAGAGTGAAGTTGAAGATCATTGTGACAAGAGGATAAAATGTCTATGATATGATCATAGAGATGAGTATCTGAGTTACGAGCTTTGGCACGCTATTAAGACATAGTGGAAATTGTTTCACAATTAATACTACTGAACACCATAGTGTGATGGTGTGTCCGAACATCATAGTTTCACCCTTTTAGATATGGTGCGTACCATGATGTCTCTTATCGAATTACCACTATCGTTCATGGGTTAGGCATTAGAGACAACCGCACTCACTTTAATAGGGCACCACGTAGTTCCGTTGAGATGACACCGTATGAACTATGGTTTAGAGAAACCTAAGCTGTCATTTCTTAAAAGTTTGGGGCTGCGACGCTTATGTGAAAAAGTTTCAGGTTGATAAGCTCGAACCCAAAGCGGATAAAATGCATCTTCATAGGACACCCAAAACAGTTGGGTATACCTCCTAATTCAGATCCGAAAGCAATAGGGATTGTTTCTTGAATCGGGTCCTTTCTCGAGGAAAAGTTCGTCTCGAAAAGTTGAGTGGGAGGATGGAGGAGACTTGATGAGGTCATTGAACCGTCACTTCCACAAGTGTGTAGCAGGCACGTGAAGTTGTTCCGTGGCACCTACACCAATTGAAGTAGAAGCTTATGATAGTGATCATGAAGTTTCGGATCAAGTCACTGACGTACCTCGTAGGGTGACAAGGATGCGTACTACTTCAGAGTGGTACAGTAATCATGTCTTGAAGGTCATGTTGCTAGACAACAATGAACCTACGAACTATGGAGAAGCGATGGTGGGCCCAAATTCCGACAAATGGTTAGAAGCCATGAAATCCGAGATAGGATCCATGTATCAGAACAAAGCATAGACTTTGGTGGACTTGCCCGATGATCGGCAAGCCATTGAGATGAATGGATCTTTAAGAAGAAGACGGACGTGGACGGTGATGTCACCATCTATGAAGCTCGACTTGTGGCGAAGAGTTTTTCACAAGTTCAAGGAGTTGACTACGATGAGATTTTCTCATCCGTAGCGATGCTTAAGTCCGTCGGAATCATGTTAGCATAAGCTGCATTTATGAAATCTGGCAGATGGATGCCAAAACGAGTTTCCTTACCAGTTTTCATAAGGAAAGGTTGTATGTGATACAATCAGAAAGTTTTGTCGATCCTAAGGATGCTAAAAGGTATGCTGGCTCTAGCGATCCTTCTAAGGACTGGGGTAAGCATCTCGGAGTTGGAATGTGCGCTTTGATGAGATGATCAAAGATTTTCGGTTTATACAAAGTTTATGAGAAACTTGTATTTCCAAAGAAGTGAGTGGGAGCACTATAGAATTTCTGATGAGTATATGTTGTTGACATATTGATGATCAGAAATGATGTAGAATTTTCTGTAAAGCATATAGGGTTAAAGTGTTTTCAAGTGAAAACCTGGATTAAGCTACTTGAACATTGAGCATCAAGATCTATGAGGATAGATCAAAAACGCTCAATAGTACTTTCAAATGAGCACATACCTTGACATAATCTTGAAAGTGTTCAAGATGGATCAGTCAAAGAAGGAGTTCTTGCCTGAGTTGTAAGGTATGAAGTTAAGAGTTAAAAGCTCGACCACGGCAGAAAAGAGAGAAAGGACGAAGGTCGTCCCCTATGCTTCAGACATAGGCTCTATAGTATGCTATGTTGTGTACCGCACCGGAAGTGTGCCTTGCCATGAGTCAGTCAAGGGGTACAAGAATGATCCAGGAATGGATCATTGGACAGCGGTCAAAACTGTCCTTGGAGTAAATAAAGGACATGTTTCTCGATTATGGAGGTGATAAAGAGTTCGACGTAAAGGGTTACGTCGATGCAAGCTTTAACACCTATCCGAATGACTCTGAGTAGCAAACCGGATACGTATAGTGGAGCAACCATTTGGAATAGCTTCAAGTGGAGCGTGGAAGCAACATTTATAATATGACCTAGAAATTTGCAAAGCACACACGGATCTGAAAGGTTCAGACCCGTTGACTAAAACCCGTTGACTAAAACCTCTCTCACAAGCAAAACATGATCAAACCTCAGAACTCATTGAGTCTAAATCACATGATGATGTGAACTATTTTACAAACACTAGTAAACTCTTTGGGTGTTGGTCACATGGCGATGTGACCTATCAGTGTTAATCACATGACGATGTGAACTAGATTATTGACTCTAGTGCAAGTGGGAGACTGTTGGAAATATGCCCTAGAGGCAATAATAAATTAGTTATTATTATATTTCCTTGTTCATGATAATCGTTTATTATCCATGCTATAATTGTATTGAAAGGAAACTCAGATACATGTGTGGGTATATAGACAACACCATGTCCCTAGTAAGCCTCTAGTTGACTAGCTCGTTGATCAACAGATGGTTACGGTTTCCTGACCATGGACATTGGATGTCATTGATAACGGGATCACATCATTAGGAGAATGATGTGATGGACAAGACCCAATCCTAAGCCTAGCACAAAGATCGTAGTTCGTATGCTAAAGCTTTTCTAATGTCAAGTATTTTTCCTTAGACCATGAGATTGTGCAACTCCCGGATACCGTAGGAATGCTTTGGGTGTACCAAACGTCACAACGTAACTGGGTGGCTATAAAGGTGCATTACAGGTATCTCCGAAAGTGTCTGTTGGGTTGGCACGAATCGAGACTGGGATTTGTCACTCCGTGTAAACGGAGAGGTATCTCTTGGGCCCACTCGGTAGGACATCATCATAATGTGCACAATGTGATCAAGGAGTTGATCACGGGATGATGTGTTACGGAACGAGTAAAGAGACTTGCGATAACGAGATTGAACAAGGTATCGGGATCTTGACGATCGAATCTCGGGCAAGTGCAATACCGCTAGACAAAGGGAATTGTATACGGGATCAATTGAGTCCTTGACATCATGGTTCATCCGATGAGATCATCGTGGAACATGTGGGAGCCAACATGGGTATCCAGATCCCGCTGTTGGTTATTGACCGAGAACGTCTCGGTCATGTCGCATGATTCCCGAACCCGTAGGGTCTACACACTAAGGTTCGATGGCGCTAGGGTTATAAAGGAAGTTTGTATGTGGTTACCGAATGTTGTTCGAGTCCGGATGAGATCCCGGACGTCACGAGGAGTTCGGAATGGTCCGGAGGTAAAGATTTATATATGGGAAGTCCTATTTTGGTCGCGGAAAAGTTTCGCACTTTATCGGTATTGTACCGGAGTGCCGAAGGGGTCCGGGGTCCACCGGGGGTCCACCTGCCCGGGGGACCACATGGGCTGTAGGGGTGCGCCTTGGCCTATGGGGCCAAGGGCACCAGCCCCAAGAGGCCCATGCGCCAAGGAAACTTGGGGAGGAAGAGTCCTCAAGGGGGAAGGCACCTCCGAGGTGCCTTGGGGAGGATGGACTCCTCCCCCCCTCTTGGCCGCACCCCTTCCTTGGAGGAAGGGGCAAGGCTGCGCCTCCCCCCTCTCCCTTGCCCCTATATATAGTGGAGGGGAGGGAGGGCATCCACACCTGAGCCCCTGGCGCCTCCCTCCCTCCCGTGACACCTCCTCCTCTCCGTGGGTGCTTGGCGGCCTGCAGGATGCCACGCTCCTCCACCACCACCACGCCGTTGTGTTGCTGTTGGATGGAGTCTTCCTCAACCTCTCCCTCTCTCCTTGCTGGATCAAGGCATGGGAGACGTCACCGGGCTGTACGTGTGTTGAACGCGGAGGTGCCGTCCGTTCGGCACTAGGATCTCCGGTGATTTGGATCACGACGAGTACGACTCCTTCAACCCCGTTCTCATGAACGCTTCCGCTTAGCGATCTACAAGGGTATGTAGATGCACTCTCCTTCCCCTCGTTGCTGGTTTCTCCATAGATAGATCTTGGTGACACGTAGGAAAATTTTGAATTTCTGCTACGTTCCCCAACATTGGCAACGTCGCGAGCACCTTCGTCGTCGCCCGTTCCTCCGCCAGCGTCTGCCCCACCACCCGTTTGCTGCGGTGAGGGCGGGTACGACGCGGACGGTTCTGCTGCCGCCGAAGCCTTCTTCTTCGGTGGCATGTTGAGGAAGATGTTGATGACGCTGCTCGTGTGAACGCCGGATCAGATTCACACGGCCTCGACGCCCCCTACCTGGCGCGCCAAAGATGTCGGGGAGGCTGATCGTACCCACGAACACCTATGGGGCCGGCGGACCAGGCCCCTTGTGGTTCGGAGGGGGGCGGAGATCGCACGAAGAGCGGATCGAGGCGTGGCACACGAGCAGTTTACCCAGCTTCGGAGCTCAACGGAGAGATAAAACTCCTACTGCTGCTTGTTTGATGTATTGTGTTCTTGCTAGGGAGCGATGAGAGCTACAAAACCTAGCGTGAGTGTCTCTGGTCTCGAGTGAGTCGAATGAACCGAACCCTTTCTACGTTGCGCATGGGCCTCCTTTTATATGCTCAAGGGGTCTCCGACAGGTGGCAACATAGGCGGGGGTACGAATGTAAAAACAGGAGTTGGTACACCTACTCGAACAGTGTACAGTGCAAAATACCTAAATCTGACGGCAAGGGACAAAAGCAATAAATGCCCGTCAGTGTCGCCCGAACAGTGCAACAGAGGCCGTCAGGTGCGCCTCCGCTCGCCACGATGGCAAGCTTGTCAGCGCCGCTTATCGCTGCTCTCCGCTGGCTGCACAGCCTCTCGACACGCGCCCATGGAACGGTCCCATGGCGACACGTCGCTGGATGAGCTGGAGCGGAGATGGAGAGAGGATGCCTGCCGCGGCAAGCGCCTTGCCGCGGCGAATCCTTGTCGCGTCCGGAGGCTTGTCGCGCTCCGGGCCTTCCCGGCAAGCTCCTCTTGCCGGGGCCTTGTCTTCTGCGTGCCTTGAGTGGCCTTCCCGACAAGCTCCTCTTGCCGGGGCCTCGTTTTCTTAATCAAATACTTTGTTCTTGAATGGCTCCAAAGGAGCCACGGAGGATCTTGGCGGTGACGAGGCAAACCCTGCCGCGGGGTGCTGCAACTGTCCGTGCACGAGTACGGGATACTAGGGGTACCCCTTCTCTAGTACACCGACAATTTGCGGCTCAAAAGCGTCATGGACTACCCTTGCAAATGTTGAACCAGCATTCTTCAAACCGGAAGGCATCCGTATGAAACAATATGTGCCACATGGTGTGATGAATGCGGTCTTCTCCTCATCTTCTTCAGCCATGGAGATCTGATGGTATCCTGAGTATGCATCAAGAAACGAGAGCAAATCACATCCAGCCGTGGAGTCAACAATCTGGTCAATGCGCGGCAAGGGAAATGGATCTTTGGGACAAGCTTTATTAACATCCGTGAAGTCAATACAAAGTCTCCATTTTCCATTTGCTTTGCGCACGACTACAGGATTGGCCAACCACGTAGGATGGAGCACTCCTCTGACAAGGCCTGTTGCTTCCAGTTTCTTGATCTCTTCTGCTATGAATTCTTGGCGCTCCACTGCTTGCTTCCTGACTTTTTGCTTGACGGGCCGCGCATGAGGACAAACGGCCAGGCGGTGCTCAATCACTTTCCTGGGAACACCAGGGATGTCAGACAGTTGCCATGCAAACACATCGACATTCGCCCGCAGGAAAGCAACGAGCGCGCCTTCCTATTTAGGGTCGAGAGAGGCACTGATGGTGAAAGTACTACCAGTGCCGTCCTCCTTGGCGGGCACCTTCTTGGTCTTTGGCGGAGCCACCATCTTCTTGCACTTGCCGGTGGAGCTCGATGGTGCGTCCTCGACGGTAGCGCAGCACTCCGAAGAGGTGCGCTTGCCGGAGTGAGCATCAGAGCCCTTGCCGGACTTGGACTTCGTCTTCTTCCCCCCGGGAGCTTCAGCGGCAAGTGTCTAGCAATCTGTCGCGGCTGCTGCATCCCGGTAGATCTTGTCGGCACAGATAAGGGCATCCTTCTTGTCGCCATGGACGGAGATAACGCTTATCGGGCCTGGCATCTTGAGTAGGTTGTAGGCGTAGTGAGAGTCCGCCATGAACTTGGCGAGTGCTGGACGGCCAAGTATCCCATTGTAAGGCAATGGGAAATCGGCAACGTCGAATGTGACCCTCTCAGTCCTAAAGTTCAGCTCGCTGCCAAATGTTACCGGCAACGTAATCTTCCCCTTCGGCTTGCTCCTTCCCGGATTGAGTCCTTGGAAGGTGCCAGTCTCTTCGAGCTCGCTGTCAGGGATTTGAAGCTTCTGGAGCACCGCGGAGGAGATCATATTCAAGCCGGCCCCGCCGTCAACTAACATTTTTGTGACCTTGAGGTTGCGGATGGTTGGTGAGACCAACATCGGCAAGCACCCCACCGCAGTTCTGCGATCGTGGTGGTCCTCAATATCAAAATGATAGGCGTCTGGACCACTTCGAGGCTTGCGCGACTCTCACGGACGGTTCCGCTGCATTGACCTCCGCATCCATTGCTTGAGTTGGGGTGGAGGTATGCGGAAGCACCCCACAACGCAGAGGACCTCTGTGGCTTTCTGAAACTCCTGCTCATCAGCGTCGCCGTCTTCCAGACCTTCGTCGTCGCCATCATCTTCATCCTTGTCGCGGCCGTGGGGAGGTCGATCTCCTTGCCGCTGCTTGGCCTTGCCGCGGCGTCCTCCCCGGCCGGGACGTTTCTTGCTTGCTCCCCCAGCACCTTCCTGGGCCTTCTCCTTGTCGCGCCGCTCGTACTCAACTCTCTGCTGTTCGACAAGCTGCTCGACCTTCTTGCAGCTCTGGAGGTCGTGGCCCTTGGTGCGGTGGATATTGCAGTACTGCTTGCCGGAGCTGTCCTGCTTGTCGGCGGCCGCCACCGACTGGTGGTTGGCGTCAGCGGCAACCTCCTTGCCGGAGCCACCAGCCTTGGCGTTCTTGTCGCCTCCTCCGTGGCCGGACTGCTCAACAGCTAGCACTTCTCTACTTTTCTTCTTCCTGTTGCCTCGCCGCCGGCCCTTCTTTCCCGGGGCGGTGTCCTCACTGTCAGATCCTGCTTCCACATTCTCTCCTGGGAGTCTCCTCCCTTCCTCAGTGTGTGCACACTTGTCGGCCAAGGCGTACAGCTCACTGACGTCCTTGACTTTGCACATCGCCATCTCCTCCCTCATCCTGCGGTTCCGCACATTCTGATGAAATGCGCTGATCACCGGCAGGGTGGACGTCTCGATGTTGTAGTGCACGGCTGAATCTCTGGATGAACTTGCGCAAAGACTCTCCTTCCTTCTGGGCGAGCAGATGAAGGTCACTCTCTTGGCCATGAGGCTTGTGGCCACCTGTGAAGGTGCCAACAAACTGATGGCACAGATCTGCCCAAGAGGATATGGAGCTGTCCGGCAAGTGCATGAACCAAGATCTGACGTTGGGCTTGAGCACGAGCGGGAAGTAATTGGCGAGGATCTTGTCGTCCCGTCCCCCCGCAGCCTGCACCGCGATGGTGTAGATGCTGAGGAACTCCGACGGATGCGTCCTGCCATCATACTTCTCCGGCACGTCTGGTTTGAAGTTTTTTTTACTGGGCCACTGGACTTGCCGTAGCTCACGAGTGAACGCAGGGCAACCTACCGCGTACGGCAAGTCGCCTGGCTCCTCCGGCGCGCGCATGTCAACAGAAGGCCCAGCGCGCTTGTCGGACTGACGTCGCGCTTCTCTTCGGTGCTTGATGCGAGTTCGAGCGTCTTCTTGTTGTCGCTCATGAAGAACTTGGCGCTGATCGCGGCGAGCTCGCGGATCCGACGACGTGGTGGAGTCGCTGTCGAGGTGGATCCGGTGAGTCGGCGATCTTGGCCTTCGTGGCGGAGAGTGCACGGTGGTTGCACCTCCGACAGTCTCGTCGCCACCAGCTCGTGCCTTGTCGTCTTGCCGCGGCAATGATGGCGTTGGTTGCCGCAGGGCGTCGCCGTTGGCAAAGCCGATGAGGCTTTGGATAGTGGCCCTCCACTCGTCGACCTTGTCGGCCGTTGGAGGTAGTCGAGGAGCAGCTGAGCTCGCCGCCGAGCTTCGCTGGAGTAGTGGGTGGCATTGGCGAACGGTGCGAGGAGCGGGATACGCTCGGACTTCTAACTACGTTAGAAGGAGCAGCACCCCGTCCGGGCGACCGTATCTCACTCGTGCCAGCATGTTGGCGCGCATGCTGGTCTTGAGGGTCTCGATCCAACGAACGTATGGCATTGTGAACGCCATGACGTTGTTGGTCCCGCATCTCCTGAGATGGACGCGGGGGATGCGCGGACGCCGAGGTTTGCGGGGCCTTGTCCTTGGACTTGGCAACGTCGCGAGCACCTTCGTCGTCGCCCGTTCCTCCGCCAGCGTCTGCCCCACCACCCGTTTGCTGCGGTGAGGGCGGGTACGACGCGGACGGTTCTGCTGCCGCCGAAGCCTTCTTCTTCGGTGGCATGTTGAGGAAGATGTTGATGACGCTGCTCGTGTGAACGCCGGATCAGATTCACACGGCCTCGACGCCCCCTACCTGGCGCGCCCAAGATGTCGGGGAGGCTGATCGTACCCACGAACACCTATGGGGCCGGCGGACCAGGCCCCTTGTGGTTCGGAGGGGGGCGGAGATCGCACGAAGAGCGGATCGAGGCGTGGCACATGAGCAGTTTGCCCAGCTTCGGAGCTCTCCGGAGAGATAAAACTCCTACTGCTGCTTGTTTGATGTATTGTGTTCTTGCTAGGGAGCGATGAGAGCTACAAAATCTAGCGTGAGTGTCTCTGGTCTCGAGTGAGTCGAATGAACCGAACCCTTTCTACGTTGCGCATGGGCCTCCTTTTATATGCTCAAGGGGTCTCCGACAAGTGGCAACATAGGCGGGGGTACAAATGTAAAAACAGGAGTTGGTACACCTACTCGAGCGATTATGCAGGCAAAATACCTAACTCGTCGGCAAGGGACAAAAGCAATAAATGCCCGTCGATGTCGCCTTAACAGTACAACAGAGGCCGTCAGTGCGCCTCCGCCGCCACAATGGCAAGCTTGTCGCCGCCGCTTATCGCTGCTCTCCGCTGGCTGCACAGCGTCTCGACACACGCCCATGGAACGGTCCCATGGCGACACGTCGCTGGATGAGCTGGAGCGGAGATGGAGAGAGGTTGCCTGCCGCGGCAAGCGCCTTGCCGCGGCCGAATCCTTGTCGCGTCCGGAGGCTTGTCGCGCTCCGGGCCTTCCCGGCAAGCTCCTCTTGCCGGGGCCTTGTCTTCTGCGTGCCTTGAGTGGCCTTCCCGACAAGCTCCTCTTGCCGGGGCCTCGTTTTCTTAGTCAAATACTTTGTTCTTGAATGGCTCCAAAGGAGCCACGGAGGATCTTGGCGGTGACGAGGCAAACCCTGCCGCGGGGTGCTGCAACTGTCCGTGCACGAGTACGGGATACTAGGGTACCCCTACTCTAGTACACCGACAGAGACGGATCAATAACTTTAAGATCCTCATCATTATTTTCATGTAGACTAGAAGAACATGCTTTTATAAAGCTTTCTTTTTTAGCACGCAATCTAGCGGTTCTTTCCTTGCACTCGTCAATGGAAATTCTCATTACTTTGAGAGACTCATTGATATCATGCTTAGGAGAAGAAGATCCAAGTTTACGAGAATTAACATCAAGCGAAAGTCTATCAACGTTCCTAGCCAAATCGTCTACTTTGAGCAATTTTTCTTCAAGCAAAGCATTAAAATTCTTTTGAGAAATCATAAATCTTTCACACTATTCTCAAAATCAGAGGGAATCTTATTAAAATTACCATAAGAATTGTTGTAGTAATTTCCATAGTTATTAGAGGGATTACTAGGGAACGGTCTAGTATTAAAATTTCGTCTATAAGCATTGTTTCCAAAATTATTCCTACCAACAAAATTCACATCCATAGATTCATTATTATTCTGAATCAAAGAAGACAAAGGCATATCATTGGGATCAAGAGGAGTATTTTTAGTAGCAAACATCTTCATAAGTTCATCCATCTTTTCACTCAAAACATTGATTTCTTCTATGGCATGCACTTTTTTACTAGAAGATCTTTCGGTGTGCCATTGAGAATAGTTAGCCATAATATTATCAAGCAATTTTGTAGCATCTCCTAACGTAATTTCCATAAACGTGCCTCCTGCGGCCGAATCTAAGAAATTTCTAGAAGCAAAGTTCAAACCGGCATAATTTTTTTGTATGATCATCCATAAAATCAAACCATGAGTAGGGCAATTGCGAAGCATCAATTTCATTCTTTCCCAAGATTGGGCAACATGCTCATGATATAGTTGTTTAAAATTCATAATATCGTTCCTAAGAGTGATGATCTTAGTGGGAGGAAAATACTTAGAGATAAAAGCATCTTTGCACTTGTTCCAAGAATCAATACTATTTTGGGGCAAAGACGAAAACCAAATTTTAGCACGATCTCTAAGTGAAAACGGAAATAACTTAAATTTGACAATATTGTTATTCGTATCTTTCTTATTTTGCATATCACACAAATCGACAAAATTGTTTAGATGAGTAGCGGCATCTTCACTAGGAAGGCCGGCGAATTGATCTTTCATAACAAGATTCAGCAAAGCAGCATTGATTTCACAAGACTCAACATCATTAAGAGGATCAATCGGAGTACTAAGGAAATCATTATTATTGGTATTCGAGAAGTCACACAACTTGGTATTATCTTGTGCCATGGCAACAAGTAATCCAACACGTATAAAAGAAAAAGCGGCAAGCGAAAAGAGAGGAGGAGATTGGGAAAGAGAGGCGAATAAAGCGGCAAGGGTGAAGTGGGGAGAGGAAAGCGAGAGGCAAATAATGTAAATGCGAGGGAGATGGTTTTGTGATGGGTACTTGGTATGTCTTGACTTGAGCGAAGACCTCCCCGGCAACGGCGCCAGAAATCCTTCTTGCTGCGTCTTGAGCTAGCGTTGGTTTTCCCCGAAGAGGAGAGGGTGATGCAGCAAGTGTAGCGTAAGTATTTCCCTTAGTTTTGAGAACCAAGGTATCAATCCAGTAGGAGGCTCCTCAAAAGTCCCACGCACCTACACAAACAAACTGAGAACTCGCAACCAACGCGATAAAGGGGTTGTCAATCCCTTCACGGCCTCTTGCGAAAGTGAGATCTGATAGAGAGATAATAATATATTTTTGGTATTTTGTAATATAGAATCAGAAAGTAAAGATGCAAATAGAAGTAGACTGAAAGCAAAGATGATAAGAGATAGACCCGGGGGCCATAGGTTTCACTAGAGGCTTCTCTCGAGATAGCATAAGTATTACGGTGGGTGAACAAATTACTGTCGAGCAATTGATAGAAAAGCGCATAGTTATGAGATTATCTAGGCATGATCATGTATATAGGCATCACGTCCATAACAAGTAGACCGACTCCTGCCTGCATCTACTACTATTACTCCACACATCGACCGCTATCCAGCATGCATCTAGAGTATTAAGTTCATAAGAACAGAGTAACGCTTTAAGCAAGATGACATGATGTAGAGGGATAAACACATGCAATATGATATAAACCCCATCTTGTTATCCTCGATGGCAACAATACAATACGTGTCTTCCAACCCTTTCTGTCACTGGGTAAGAACACCACAGGATTGAACCCAAAGCTAAGCACTTCTCCCAAAAAACTAGTAGGCCAAACCAAACTGATAATTCGAAGAGAGTTGTAAAGATAACTCAATCATACATAAAAGAATTCAGAGAAGATTCAAATATTATTCATAGATAAACTTGATCATAAACCCACAATTCATCGGATCTCGACAAACACACTGCAAAAAGAGATTACATCGAATAGATCTCCACAAGAGAGGGGGAGAACATTGTATTGAGATCCAAAAAGAGAGAAGAAGCCATCTAGCTAATAACTATGGACCCGTAGGTCTATGGTAAACTACTCACAACTCATCGGAGGGGCTATGGTGTTGATGTAGAAGCCCTCCATGGTCGATTCCCCCTCCGGCAGAGTGCCGGCTGTCGGGGAGGCTGATCGTACCCATGGACACCTATGGGGCCGGCGGACCAGGCCCCTTGTGGTTCGGAGGGGGGGCGGAGATCGCACGAAGAGCGGATCGAGGCGATGCACACGAGCAGTTTACCCAGCTTCGGAGCTCTCCGGAGAGATAAAACTCCTACTGCTGCTTGTTTGATCTATTGTGTTCTCACTAGGGAGCAATGCGAGCTACAAAACCTAGCGTGAGTGTGTCTAGTCTCTGCCGGTCGAATGAACCGAACCAGCCCAACTGCGGAACCGAACCGAACGGAACCTTGCCAAAATCACGAACCTTGTGGAAAACGCGAACCCTCTCGTTGCACTCGGGCCTCCTTTTATATGCTCAAGGGTCTCCGACAGGTGGCAACATAGGCGGGGTACAAATGTAAAACAGGAGTTGGTACACCTACTTGAACAGTGTACGCGTAAAATACCTAACTCGACGGCAAGGGACAAAGCAATAAATGCTCGTCGTTGTCGCCCAAACAGTATAACAGACCGTCAGTGCGCCTCCGCCGCCACGATGGCGAGCCTGTCGGCGCCGCTTATCGCTGCTCTCCGCTGGCTGCACAGCCGCCGACACGCCGCCCATGGAGCGGTCCCATTGCGACACGTCGCTAGGTGAGCTGGAGCGAGACGGAGAGAAGTTGCATGCAGCGGCAAGCGCCTTGCAGCGCCGAATCCTTGTCGCGCTCGGAGACTTGTCGCGCTCCGAGCCTTCCCGGCAAGCTCCTCTTGCCGGGGCCTTGTCTTCCGCGTGCCTGGAGCGGCTTTCCCGACAAGCTCTTCTTGTCGGAGCCTTGTCTGTGCCTAGAGAGGCCTTCCCGGCAAGCTCCTCTTGCCGAGGTCTTGTCTTCTGAGTGGCTGCGGAGGGTCTTGGCGGACGCCCGGCGAGGCTTGTCACGGGGATGCTGCAACTGCCCGTGCACAAGTTCGGGGTACTAAGGTACCCCTACTTTAGTACACCGACAGGAGCCCCTGGGTCTGGGCCATACACGGTGCCGAGCGCTGTTGGGCCAGGCCCAAAACAGGGCACGGGCACGCGCGGCCTGGGTCCAAACCAAACCCACTCCGTATCCGCCGCGTTCCCCCGTAACGGCATGCGCCAATTGCGGCGTCGTGGGGGAAGTGGGCAGCGTGCGGGGTCGCTCCACCCGTCACCTCAGTTCTGCATCCCCGCCACGTGGTTCCCATGCTCTTGGGGTCGTGGACGGTGGAAGTGGAAAACTGGGCCGTTACGAGCAGAGGCAGCAGGTTGGCCCCGATTCCCTGCTCTTCCTATGCCCTGATTTGTCGAGCGAGGCGGTCGAGCCCCCACCTTGCTTCCTTAAAAAGAGCGGAAGGGGAGTGCAGAAGCCCGCACTCTCCCATCTCCTCCTTTCCTCAGTTTTTGCTCCCCTTTCTCTCATTCGTCATGGAGAAAAGGAATTTTGGTTCTTCATCAGTGGCGGCGAGGGTCGCCGCCAGACAGTGCTCCCCTCCCAACCCCACGCCCGGGGTGGCAGAGCCAGCCACAAGAGGAAGAGGGAGGGGCGAGTCGCGACGAGGTCGGCGGCTCCGGGGAAGAGGCGGACGGGCGGCGCGCTGCCTCAGCTTCCGCCCGGCGGCTCCCCTCCTGCGGCGGTCCATCTGAGGGCGACCCTTGCGAAGTTCTTCGTCGAGGCTGCGCCCGGGCGCCTCGTCGTCGCCTCCAGCTTCCAGCTCCGTTCGCGAGCGCGATGGAGTCGGATCCGCCCGAGACATTGAGACTGCACATGAGGGGCTGTGGGATCAGCGGCATGCGAGTCCGTGTTGTATTCCCAGCCCCTAATGTGATGTATCTTGATCATGGGTGGAAGACGTTCACTCGCATCCACAGCCCGAGGGCGGGATTTACTCTCCATTTTAAGTTAATGGAGGGCGATCTCCTCTCCGTCAAGGTCTTCGGGGATCTCGGCACTCGGGCGAAGTGCTGCGTGGATAGCTCCTCCGTCAGCGAAGATTCCCCGAGGCGAGAGTGACGAGGAGGAGAGCGACAACGACGACGAGGGTAGCGGACCCGATTAGTTGTCGGGCGTCGCCGTCGTCCACCGGCGACCCCATCATCCGCGTCGCGGCTCCTTGAACTCCCGGGTCGTCTCCTTGGGCGACTGGCGTAGGGAGGCTGCGGAAGGGGAAGAGGGATGGCGACAAGGCCGTCAAGTCGGAGTACGAGGGCGTAGTGCCCTCGACAGCGTGCTGACGTCTTGCCGCCCCGTCTTCGAGCCCCGCTTCCGGCGCTGCCATCTCCGTCAAGCCCTCGGGGAGCTCCCGGGATGTTCCTTTGGTGCCTTCTGGCACCCGTAGCTCGCCTAGGCGTTTCTTTTGCCCTTCTCGCCTCCTTGACCTACCTCCTGAAGAGAGGGACAGAAAAAGGATTACGGGCATCTTATCTTTTTAATTTGTAAGCCTTCGGGCCTTATCCGCATTTAATACTTGTAATCTTCCCTTTCATGTTTTTCATTCCCCACGGATTGTATCCGAGTAGAATGTTTTTCAATGAAAAAGGGATGCTTAAAAAAGGACGAAGGGCTTATCTGATATCTCAGCCCCCGGCAACTCTGGCTTGCCGCAGCTCCCGGCAACTCTGGCTTGCCGCAGCCCCCGGCAACTCTGGCTTGCCGCAGCCCCCGGCAGCTCTTGCTTGCCGGGGCTTGGGTACCAGCGCGCCCTTCTTCTCCTCTTCGCTGTTATTTCAGTTCTGAGAACGATTCAGCCAGTGCTGTGATAAGTTATTTTTTCGTAATATAACTTTACTCTGGGCAACATTTGCTACGTTACTTCCTTTACTCGACTCTTGGCTTTGTATGTTATTACCCTACGCTTTTCAGGGAAACTTGCCGGTGCATGCACCCTTGCCGCGAGCGCCAAGTGCGGAACTTCAGCAGCCTGCTGGCGGGGTCGCTACCGACAACCAACCTTGTCGCGGACTAGCCGCAGCTCAGTTAAGTTGTTGAGCGGACTCGAAACAAAGTAAGGGCGCGACCAGTCACGATTTGGTTCCTCTGCGCACAGGTTTTCCATACAAAGTACTATCGTTCGAGGAAGATAACGAAAATTTAAAAATTGATTGCTCAAACTTTGGCAACTTAGCTTTTCTGTTTCTTGCTTCCCGATGAGGCGAAACTTCCTCGAGCGGTGCCTGGTCCATAGTATTATCTCCTGCTCCCCCCTGGTTAACTTGTGTGCGAGGGAGCCTTCTTTCCTTTGAGAAAAGAAAAAGAAGAGGAAATAACATTATGGAGCCTAGCGGCTCGATTCTACTTACCGGGTATGGTTGCTGCACAAAGTGTTAGCCAAAACATGCAATAAAATGATGAAAGCATGAACTTGACAAGCTGTGCGCAACACATGAGTTTTACTGATGCACGGGGTCTGCGCCCGGCTTTGTACGAAGGATTACATGCAACAGCGGCAAGACTTGTACAAAAGGTGGTTGCCGGAACGGGTTCCGACAACCGCGCCTTATGGGTAAAACTTACGAAGATGCTCAATGTTCCAGGAGTTGCTCACCGGAATGCCATCTTTGGTCTCAAGGCGGACAGCGCCAGGCCTAGTGACTCGTTTCACCCGATAAGGGCCTTCCCACTTTGGCGTCAACTTGTTTGAATTCTTGGCGGACTGAACGCGCCGAAGAACAAGGTCGCCTTCCTCGAGACTTCTGGCACTAACCCTGCGGCTATGGTAGCGACGCAGGGCTTGCTGGTAGCGAGCGGCTCGCACAGCGGCCTGAAGACGATCCTCCTCGAGGAGCAGCACGTCATCTTGTCGCAACTGCTCTTGCTCAAGCTCATCATAAGCGAGTACTCGAGGCGATCCGTATACGAGTTCCGTGGGGAGAACTGCCTCTGCTCCATAGACTAGAGCAAAGGGTGCCTGGCCAGTGGCTCGATTTGGCGTCGTCCTGATCGACCAAAGAACCACCGGCAGCTCCTCGATCCAGTTTCTTCCGCACTTGTGCAGCCTGTCGAAAGTTCTGGTCTTGAGCCCGCGCATCACTTCAGCATTTGCCATCTCTGCTTGACCGTTGCTTCTCGGGTGAGCAACAGAAGCAAAGCAGATCTTGGCGCCAAGGTCTTGGACGTACTGCATGAAGGTGCGACTCGTAAATTGCGTGCCGTTGTCGGTGATGACCCTGTTAGGGATTCGGAAACGGCAAACAATCGACCTGAAGAACTTGACTGCTGACTGTGCTGTCACCTTCCTCACTGCTTCCACTTCCGGCCACTTTGTGAACTTGTCGATGGCGACGTACAAGTACTCAAAGCCCCCGACAGCTCGGGGGAAGGGGCCGAGGATGTCGAGCCCCCAGACCGAAAATGGCCAGGATAAAGGGATCGTCTGGAGAGCTTGAGCTGGCTGGTGTATCTGTTTGGAATGGAACTGGCACGCTTCACACTTGGTTACTTGTGCAGTTGCATCCTGGAGGGCTGTCGGCCAGAAGAAACCTTGCCGGAAAGCTTTGCCGGCAAGTGCTCTTGCGCCAATGTGGTGACCACATATGCCTCCATGTATCTCTGCCAACAGCTTCTGTCCATCTTCCCTGGGAATACACTTCAATTTCACACCGTTGAGTCTTCTTGTGTACAGTATGCTGTCGACAAACTGGTACATACTTGACTGCTGGGCTACTCTTTCCGCTTCTTCCTGCTCTTCGGGAAGTTCTCCTGTCTGAAGGAAATGGACAATCTGCTGCGCCCATGCTGGAGCTTGCGGCTCGACAACAAGGACTAAAGGCACATCTGCTGCTGCGGGAACATCAGCTTCCACGACGAGGACCTGCGGCCCTGCCGGAGCTTGATGCTCCCCGACAAGCTTGCCGGAGTAAAATTTGTCGGGAACGTCTGCTTCAACGAAACAAACCACGGGTCTGGCTTGAGCAGATCGCTCCTCAAAGACTGCTGGTGTTGATCTTGGGGACCTTTGCAACGACGGCTTCGGGGAGCTCTGTCGGAAAATAGTCACCAGAAGCCAACTTCCTCTTCTTATTCTGCCCTGTTGATGGTGTTACGGTTGGTTGAGTCAGCTTGAGCACAAAGATCCCTGGTTCCACAGGTAGCTTGAGTGCGGCGCACTTTGACAGAGCCATCAGCAATATCATTCTGAGCTCTTGGAACATGTTCCATTTGCAGGCCGTCAAAGTGCTCTTCTAGCTTCCTCACTTCATCGATGTAGGCTTCCATCAATGGACTCTGGTAATCTTTGTTGACTTGGCGGACGACGAGTTGCGAGTCACCCCTGACAATAAGCTTCTTGATCCCAAGGCCCACTGCGATCCTGAGACCGGCAAGCAAACCTTCATACTCCGCAGTATTGTTTGTCGCTTGCTCCTTGGGAAAGTGCATCTGGACGACGTACTTGAGGTGCTCTCCGGTGGGTGCGATAAGCAGCACGCCGGCACCGGCGCCTTGCAACGAGAAGGCACCATCAAAGTACATCAGCCACTCTTTGCTGGCTTCTTTGATGGAAATGATCGTCTCCGGAATCTCTTCATCTGGCGTTGGCGTCCATTCTGCTATGAATTCTGCCAAGGCTCTGCTTTGGATAGTTGATGTGCTTTCAAACTTAAGACCAAAGCTTGACAGCTCCAGTGCCCACTCGACAATCCTGCCTGTCACTTCTGGATTCTGCAGTATCCTCTTCAGGGGAAAGAGAGTGACAACTGTGATCTCATGTGCTTGCAAGTAATGGCGCAACTTTCTCGAGGCCATGAGGAGGCCGAAAAGCAATTTCTGCACACCAGAATACCTTGACCTAGCCCCTTGCAGGAGGGAGCTGACAAAATAGACTGGGCGCTGCACCATCCTTTTCTGTATCTGCTCATGTGTCTTCGCGGGCTCGTCCTTGTCGGGACCAGAGCTTGTCGGCGAAGCCCCCTGCTTGTCGCCGGATGTGCTTGCCGCGGTTGCTGGCTCGTCATCCGCCTCCCTCTCTGCTACTAACGCAGCACTAACCACTTGATTGGTTGCCGCCATATATAGCAGCAACTTCTCTTGTGGCCTAGGTGCGACAAGTGTTGGAGTGGAGGACAGGTATCTCTTCAAGTCCTGCAGCGCAACCTCCGCTTTGGGAGTCCATTTTACTGGACCTGCCTTTTTCAAAATCTTGAAAAATGGCAGGGCGCGCTCAGCAGACCTAGAAATAAACCTGCTGAGAGCAGCCACGCAACCGGCAAGTCCTCGTACATCCTTGACGCGCTTTGGTGCTTCAATCTACTCAATGGCCTTGATCTTGTCGGGGTTAGCTTCAATTCCTCGCTGAGACACGAAGAACCCGAGAAGCTTGCCGGAAGGGACTCCAAACACGCACTTCTCGGGGTTGAGCTTGAGGTTGATCTTGCGCAGATTTGCAAAGGTCTCGTCCAAATCTTGAACCAAAGTTGCTTTGTCCTTGCTCTTGACCACTATGTCATCCATGTAGGCTTCTACATTTCTGTGCATTTGTGGCTCAAAAGCGTCATGGACTACCCTTGCAAATGTTGAACCAGCATTCTTCAAACCGAAAGGCATCCGTATGAAACAGTATGTGCCACATGGTGTGATGAATGCGGTCTTCTCCTCATCTTCTTCAGCCATGAAGATCTGATGGTATCCTGAGTAGGCATCAAGAAACGAAAGAAAATCACATCCAGCCGTGGAGTCAACAATCTGGTCAATGCACGGCAAGGGAAATGGATCTTTGGGGCAAGCTTTATTAACATCCGTGAAGTCAATACAAAGTCTCCATTTCCCATTTGCCTTGCGCACGACTACAGGATTGGCCAACCACGTAGGATGGAGCACTCCTCTGACAAGGCCTGCTGCTTCCAGTTTCTTGATCTCTTCGGCTATGAATTCTTGGCGCTCCACTGCTTGCTTCCTGACTTTTTGCTTGACGGGCCGCGCATGAGGACAAACGGCCAGGCGGTGCTCAATCACTTTCCTGGGAACACCGGGGATATCAGACGGTTGCCATGCAAACACGTCGACATTCGCCCGTAGGAAAGCAACGAGCGCGCCTTCCTATTTGGGGTCGAGAGAGGCACTGATGGTGAAGGTACCACCAGCGCCGTCCTCCTTGGCGGGCACCTTCTTGGTCTTCGGCGGGGCCACCATCTTCTTGCACTTGCCGGTCGAGCTCGATGGTGCGTCCTCGACGGTAGCGCAGCACTCCGAAGAGGTGCGCTTGCCGGAGTGAGCATCAGAGCCCTTGCCGGACATGGACTGCTGCATCCCGGAAGATCTTGTCGGCACAGATAAGGGCATCCTTCTTGTCGCCATGGACAGAGATGACGCTTATCGGGCCCGGCATCTTGAGTAGGTTGTAGGCGCAGTGAGAGGCTGCCATGAACTTGGCGAGTGCTGGACGGCCAAGTATCCCATTGTAAGGCAATGGGAAATCGGCGACGTCAAACGTAACCCTCTCAGTCCTGAAGTTCAGCTCGCTGCCAAATGTGACCGGCAACGTAATCTTCCCCTTCGGCTTGCTCCTTCCCGGATTGATTCCTTGGAAGGTTCCGGTCTCTTCGAGCTCGCTGTCAGGGATTTGAAGCTTCTGGAGCACCGCAGAGGAGATCAGATTCGAGGCGGCCCCGCCGTCAACTAGCATTTTTGTGACCTTGAGGTTGCGGATGGTTGGAGAGACCAACATCGGCAAGCACCCGACCGCAGTTATGCGATCAGGGTGGTCCTCAATATAAAAAATGATAGGCGTGCTGGACCACTTCAGATGCTTGCGTGACTCTACGGATGGTTCCGCTGCATTGACCTCCCGAATCCATTGCTTGAGTTGGCGGTGGGAGGTATGCAGGGAAGCACCTCCGTCAACGCAGAGAACCTCTGTGGCTTTCTGAAACTCCTGCTCGTCGGTGTCGTCGTCCTCCATATCTTCATCGTCGTCATCATCTTCATCTTTGTCGCGGCCGCGGGGAGGTCGATCTCCTTGTCGCTGCTTGACTTTGCCGCGGCGTCCTCCCCGGGCGGGACGTTTCTTGCTTGCTCCACCAGCACCTTCCTGGGCCTTCTCCTTGTCTCGCCGCTCGTACTCAGCTCTCTGTTGTTCGACGAGCTGCTCTACCTTTTTGCAGCTCTGGAGATCGTGGCCCTTGGTGCGGTGGATCTTGCAGTACTGCTTGCCGGAGCCGTCCTGATTGGCGGCGGCCGCCACCGACTGGTGGTTGGCGTCAGCGGCAACCTCCTTGCCGGAGCCACCAGTCTTGGCGTTATTGTCGCCGCCTCCGTTGCCGGACTGCTCGACAGCTAGCACTTCTCTGCTTTTCTTCTTCCTGTTGCCTCGCCGTCGGCCCTTCTTTGCCGGGGCGGTGTCATCGCTGTCAGATCCTGCTTCTGCATTCTCTCCTGGGAGTCTCCTCCCTTCCTCAGCGCGCGCACACTTGTCGGCCAAGGCGTACAGCTCACTGACGTCCTTGACTTTGCACATCGCCATCTCCTCCCTCATCCTGCGGTTCCGCACATTCTGATGAAATGCGCTGATCACCGCGGCAGGGTGGACGTCTAGGATGTTGTAGTGCACACGGCTGAATCTCTGAATGAACTTGCGCAGGGACTCTCCTTCCTTCTGGGCGAGCAAGTGGAGGTCACTCTCTTGGCCATGAGGTTTGTGGCCACCCGTGAAGGCGCCAACAAACTGATGGCACAGTTCTGCCCAAGAGGATATGGAGCTGTCCGGCAAGTGCATGAGCCAAGATCTGACGTTGGGCTTGAGCACGAGCGGGAAGTAGTTGGCGAGGATCTTGTCGTCCCGTCCCCCCGCAGCCTGCACCGCGATGGTGTAGATGCTAAGGAACTCCGACGGATGCGTCCTGCCATCATACTTCTCCGGCACGTCTGGTTTGAAGTTTTTCTGGCTGGGCCACTGGACTTGCCGCAGCTCACGAGTGAACGCAGGGCAACCTACCGCGTACGGCAAGTCGCCTGGCCCCTTGAAACGCCCTCGATGCGGCTATATCTCCCACGTGTCGAAGCACGACTTAGAGGCATAACCGCATTGAAAGCAATGTCGCAAGTGAGGTAATCTTCACACAACCCATGTAATACATAAGGGAAAAGAGATACATAGTTGGCTTACAATCGCCACTTCACACAATACATGAGTAAAATATTACATCATACAGATACAATCAAGGTCCGACTACGGAACCAAAATAAAAGAAGACTACCCCAAATGCTACGCAGATCCCCGATCGTCCCAACTGGGCTCCACTACTGATCAACTGAAACGAAAACAACACAAAGAACAAGATCTTCATCGAGCTCCTCCTTGAGCTCGGGTCCGTCACCTGCACGGTTTCATCGGCACCTGCAAACTGGTTTTTGGAAGTATCTGTGAGTCACGGGGACTCAGCAATCTCACACCCGCGAGATCAAGACTATTTAAGCTTAAAGGTAGGACAGAGTAGTGAGGTGGAGCTGCAGCAAGCGTCTAGCATATATGGTGGCTAACATACGCAAAAGAGAGCGAGAAGAGGAGCAAAGCACGGTCGAACAACTATGATCAAGAAGTGATCCTAGAACAACCTACGTCAAACATAACTCCAACACCGTGTTCACTTCCCGGACTCCGCCGAGAAGAGACCATCACGGTTACACACGCGGTTGGTGTATTTTAATTAAGATCAACTTCGGTTTTCTACAACCGACATTAACAAATTCCCATCTGCCACATAACCGCGGGCACGGCTTTGAAAGTTCAAACCCTGCAGGGTGTCCCAACTTAGCCCATGATAAGCTCTCGCGATCAACGGCGAATAGACCTTCTCCCGGAAGACCGATCAGTCTCGGAATCCGGCTACAAGACATTTCACAGCAATAAAACAAGTCCAGAAGACCTCCCCGTGCCGACACCACGATAGTAGCCACAGATCTCGTCTCGAGCCACGACCGGATAAGCTAAGCGTCAGTACCGACGTAACCCAAGTTGCCAAGGGATGGTCCCATACGGTGCTCTAGTTTGGACCAACGCTTAGACAAGCACCGCCCGGGGTAATAAAGATGACCCTCGGGATGCGCGACTCCCAAGGGAAAAAGGCTAGGTGAGGCAAATGTAAAACCAATGTTGGGCCTTCTTGGAAAAGTCTTATTCAAAGCGAACTGTCAAGGGGTCCCATAAATCACCCGACCGCGTTAGGGACGCAAAAATCCGGGAACATAACACCGATATGACGGAAACTAGGGCGGCAAGAGTGGAACAAAACACCAGGCATAAGGCCGAGCCTTCCACCCTTTACCAAGTATATAGATGCATTAATTAAATAAGATATATTGTAATATCCCAACAAGTAAACATGTTCCAACAAGGAACAACATCTCCATGTTCCAACAAGGAACAAACTTCAACTTCACCTGCAACTAACAACGCTATAAGAGGGGCTGAGCAAAGCGGTGACATAGCCAAACAACGGTTTGCTAGGAAAGGATGGTTAGGGCTTGACATGGCAACATGGGAGGCATGATATAGCAAGTGGTAGGCATCGCAGCATGGGCATAACAAAAGAGCGAGCAACTAGCAAGCAAAGATAGAAGTGATTTCGAGGGTAAGGTCATCTTGCCTGAAATCCCGCAAGGAAGAAGATCAAGTCCATGAAGAGGACAAGCGCGGCGTCGTCGAGCGAATCCTCACAACTCCGAACGAACCCGAAGCTAACGAGAGAAGCAAACCGAAAGAAGCAAACAACATAGTAAACACACAATCATAAACATGGCATGATGCACAAACAAATATGATGCATGTCCGGTTTCATGAGGCATGGCATAGCAATATGCAACAAACAACACTACAAGTTAAGTGGAGCTCAATATGCAACGAGTTGCATATTGACGGAACACCACAACACTTATTTAGTTCTCTCTCGGTTAGGTACTCAACAATATTAAATGTTGTTAAACATGGCAAGAGGTGGAGCATAATTAAACTAGCTATTTAGGCAAGTTTAAATGAGGCCGGAAATAAGAAACAACAATTCCGGAAAATCCCCATGAGCAATATTTTAGATTCGGTACTGTTCTGCCCTAAACACAATTTTAGAGTTGTTAAACAGCAACATAAAGTGGACCATGTTAATCTAGGCATTTTTCCACCCCATTTAGATATAAAGAACATTTAATTCCGAGTTACGGTTATTTAGTTATGAATTAAAGCATTTTAACATGGCATAATAGCAAATTAAAGCAAACATCATGTTAAACATTTTAAACATGGATGAAAATGGCATATAATTAAACTACACGAAATTCTAAGCAATTTACATGTTTAAACCATTTTAATCCGATGCACGGTTGATGAGTTATTAAATGCATGAACTCTAGGGACTTTTCTGTTAAACTGAAAACTCCTGGATAAATAACAAATTCGCAGGACAGGAAAAAAATAACATTGGGCCGAATCTGGCTGGGCCAGCAGTGCACAGGGGTGGGGCTGGAGGGGCGCTCACCCATGGGCCTTAGCAGGCCGGGTCGGACGAGACCGGCGGGCTGGGCCTTGGAGGCCGGCGGCTGGGCTGCAGCTGGGCCATGGCCCACGCGGAGGGGAGGCCGGTCGTCGCCCTGCTCGCGCACGGGCAGGGTGCAGGGACGGCGGCGGCGATCCTCAACGGGGACGGCAGGGGGGGTGGTCCGGCGAGGCCCCCGATGTCGGGAACGGGCAGATCCGGCCTCGGGGATCCCGGATCCGGCGGCGGACGAGGCCGAGGAGGGGCGAGGAGGTCGGCGACGAACTCGGCGACGGCGACGGCGACAGCGACAGCAAGCGGCGGCTGCGGTTCTGCGAGGAGAAGAGAAAACGTGAGGTAGGGAGAAAGAGAGGAAGGAGGAAGGAGCAGGGCGCGAGGGCGAGGTCCGGCCTGGAAGGTCGCTGGCGGCGGCTCCGCTCGCGACGCTGAGCAGCGAGGCTCGGCGAGCGGGGTTGGAGCGGCAGGAGGCTAGGCGCTGGGCGCTGGGTCGGGCCCGGTCGCGGCCAGGCGGGTTCAGTCGCGCGCGCCAGATGGGCTGGCAGGGCCGCAGGGAAGGGGCGTGGGCGCGTGAGTGGAGGGGAACAGCGCACTCGGTGACGTGGCGCGCCCGGATTGGTCCGGGGAGCGGCGGCGGCGGCGCCAAGTGGCGAGCAGGGGCTGGAGAGGCGCGGAAATGGAGGAGAGGAGGTGGGAGGCGGCTGGCTGATGATTGGGGGGCACGGATTTCGAGGAGGAGGGAGGAGAAGGCCCAAAAATGACAAGGGGGGCTGCTATATATAGCAGGGAGGCCTAGGGATTAGGGTTTGGGGAGTTTTGAGGGTTTGAGACCTCCGATCGCGATCCGACGATCAGGAAAAGAGGGGGGTTTAGGTGAGCTGGGTGGGCTGTGACGAGAGGGTCTGACTGATAGGAGAGAGAGGAGAAATGCAGCCCGCACGATTTGGAGACCAAACATCCGACGAATATACCGACTATATCCCGTTATAAATATAACGGTTGGGCATCAAACGAACTCCGAATGCGATTTAAACTTGGCAGCGGCCTGTCTACACTATAATAAGACCGCACGACAAGTTGCAACCCATTCCGAGAACATTATTATGCCACTTATAAAATAATATTTCGAGGTGCAGCGCGCGCGTCTTGAGTGTATCGGGGCTCGGAACGGACAACGGAGAGAACTGACGGAACACGACCGGATGCAAGTTTTGAAAAACATGCGGATGAAATGCAGATGATGCCATGAGACGAGATGCATAACAAGAACAAAATGCAAAACAACAGATAAAACCCAACCACGAAGGAAAATCATATCGCATCTCCGAAAAAGGCAAGAGTTGGAGTTACGAATATGGAAAGTTGTATCCGGGGTGTTACAACACTCCACCACTACGAGAGGATCTCGTCCCGAGATCTAGGATGGCACCGGAGGGAAAAGGAAAAGGAAGATAAGAGGTAAAACTAAGTTGCTTCTTTGACGAACGAGTGAAACCACGAACCTTGAGAGGTTGAGCAATTAGAGATGAACGAGATTGCAAACAATCCGTTAGAAAAGAGGAACAAGGAACATTACGATAACTTGAAGGTTGCAAAGACATGAATCAAGAGTTTAATGGACAAGATAGAATTCGAAACCACTCCGGTTGAAACGAGACACGAAAGAACAAGAATGATATAATTTTGGCAGCACTCCGATTGTAAATGGAAGGAATTGAACAGGAACTTGACAAGATGATAGGATACTTGATGAGATCAACAACACACTACCTCCGAAACTATTGAAAGAATGGCACAAGGGGTAAGAAAGATTTCAGACAGCTCTCCGGTTGAGGAAGGAGGCAAAACTTGATAAGATGAGAGAACTCGAATGAAAACATAACACTCCGGTTAAATGGATAAGCAAGAAAAAGAACATGATCTTGGCAAAAGGAGATGATGGGTCGAAGAGTGCAACATCACAATGCCTCCGGAAGAAAAATTGAAGATAGGTCAATGGAATAAAGGAATGGAGAAGAAAATGACAACTTCTACCACAAATGAGTTTGGAAAGCACCCTTAAAAAAAAAGATAGAACGGAGTTGTTGGAAAACCAACAACGAAATGAATAAGCTTGTAGTGGGCTTATGGAAACATCTCCACTTTATGAGGTGAGCTTCTGCCACCAACGGAAACAAACGATTGGATTGATATCAACAAGGAGACGAGAAACTTATTTCACCGAGAGGACAAATGAAGAACTTGGGTCATTTATAAGCACCATAAATAGCAACAATCCTTAGGGAAAGCTTTAGGTGAAATATAGCCCAAGATAAGTCCAATGAAGAGATTGATGGATTTAAAATACCCCATTCTTGACAACATGTGAATCATGAAACACGAAGGGAAATTGCCAAGGGTGACATAACACCATCTCAAAAGATAAGGTAGAAAGAATTGCACTTCGGAATGCAAGATGAATAATGCTTGAACTCCTCCAAACAAAACATGTGTTGAGCACCATGTTCAATTTTGAAGTATGGCTTGGCGGATCATAACTCCGCGAGAAATCTTGAAGACCAATTAATAATTAAAAGAATCCTTGACGAACCATCATGTAGAGCCTCCATGAAGAACTCCGGTAAACAAAAGGATGATAAAAGAAAGAGAAGTTGACAACACAAGGTGAAGCCTTGCAGTGATAAGATGAAGCTTTGAAATGATATAACCGAGAAAACTTGGAACTCTGGAAAGAAAAATGAATAAATGAAATCAAGAATTTTGATGAACCTCCGGAATAAGGAAATTGAATTTACTCGATGGAACAAGAATAAGAATTACATTATGCTGATCCTTCACCAATTTAGATTGATGACAAGCAACGGATTTGGCATACTACTTATTCCCGTAGAAAAGATTAAGATAGATATGGCGCAACCTTGGGAAGGTCTTCAACGAACCACCGGTAGGATTGGAAAGAACGAATGAGTCTATATGATAACGAAGGAAGAGAACTCTTGAACAAACCACCATAATAATTGAGAATGAACGTAGCAAAGGCACAATTCACCGGGAAGAATTGTAAAACGAATAAAGGTGCTTGACAAAATTTAGATACATTAGAACGAAGAGATCATGAACTGATTAGAGGATATTTCGACGATGCACCGGTGAGATTTGGAAAACCCGAGTTGAACGCTTGAATGAATAATTATGACATGATGGCCTACGGAGGAAAGAAATGGACACAACTCATGAAATGCTCCGGATGGGTGAAAAGAATTCCCACAATCAAAAACAATTATGAGACGATGGCATCAAACTAGAACCACGAATCTTGAAGAGAAAGAAGCGAGGTTTAAGAGAAACTCTTCTTCGGTCTTCAAAATTCGAGAATGACGACGAGAACATCACCATGAATTATTGAAGCACTCCGGAATGAAAATTAGAAAGGTTGAACCAACAATCAAAATAATTTGAAAGATCTTGGAGAAAGACATTTGACTGATGATAACTCATTCTTACGTCAAACTTTGCAATGAATTTGGGAATAGCTCCTGAAAATTAGAAGAGTCAGGTAAGATCCTGGGAAAAGACCTGTGGGTTAGGGCCCACTCAAAAGAACCACCGTTGAACAAATGTTTGAAATAGATATTGCACCGGTAGAGTTAAATGGCTTGAATGAGATAGCATCCTCAAAAGAACTTGAGTGAATTGAGAATGGAAACTAGAATCTTCTGAGATATCTTCAACACTCCGGAACAATTGAATAGCGAGAAGTGGATGATTAAGAGATGCACCAACATGAGAAAGCATTTGAAATGATGAAAAGAATACGATCAACACTGAAAACTTGACTTACATCCACCGGAGAAGAAAATTATAATGGAACAATGATAAGGTTAAAGCTTCCTTAGCGTCTTCATGAGAAATCACCGGATAAAACATTAAAGGAAAAGAATGAAGAAACTTCACTCAATAAAAATGGATACTTGATTAAGAAATCTGAGTCCTTGAAGAAAAAGGGTGGGAGGCGGAAATCAAAACAACTTGGGTCGGATGAAACGAACACCGTTGAGAAAAAGCTTAGAATTGATCTTGCGAATGTTGGAATGATCGGATTCACTTGAAGAGAAGCACGCCGGTTGGAAAAGAATTAACATGACAAGCTCAGTGATCAAGAAGGATTAGTATTCACATAGCAATATGAGAACACCATTTAGAATAAGGTATGGAATCCACACTTGATTTCGAAGCAACTCGAATACCACAAAAACAAAACAAAAACAAAGGATTGGCTTCAAGAATGAGCCGGAACAAACACATGATAGAGATTTCGCCCAAAGTGTTCGTGGTGGGGCCCACACGGACACGACGTATAGCGGACGTCACGAATGACAAACAAGACGTCCCCGAATCAGCATAGCCAAGGATTCTTTAAGACGTCTCGCGACCACTCAGAATCGACCGTGAATGGGCGGACCACTAAACTTTGAACCCCAATCTCAAATCATACATCCGTCGGAAAGATATCCTGTAAGCTACTAGAATTCCCACCTATAAACTCCCAAACTTTCTGGTTATGCAATCTGGTGTTGGGGATACAGGGACACAAAATATATCACCCAAACTAACAATACCTAGATCCAGCAGTATCCATCCGTCAACACATAACCAAGAAATCCTCGAAATCGTGTACCTCGACCTTGAAAAACATCCGTTATACAAGTCATGGCAATACTCCCTTTTCGCCACAAGATCGGGCTATCGGGTTATCTCACCAACAACTTCACAAAAGAGATTTTGATGTCGGCAAAACTCAGGTATTCCAGAACTGCAACGATAAAATTGTGACGACAACACCTCGGAGCTCAACTCCCCGGGACACTGCCACAACCCCTAAATGTCAGGAGGCACCAAGAACAATGTTCTCGTCACAAAACCATCGGAACGATTCCAAGATACCCACGTGATCCTAAAATTTTTTTAGTGAAATTTGAGGAGAGAAGAGTCAAAACTCTCGTCAGATACCTCACCAGAGCGATTTAAGGGACCGAGGAGTAAAAAGAATCCTACTCTCGATATATATAATCCTAAGACTCAAAACATTTTCCATTCTAGACTCAACAATGCCAGCAAACAATCAAGTAGGGGCTCCTAAGTCGGGAAGGCTCGATTACCAACTTGAACGCCTTGATGCGGCTATATCTCCCACGTGTCGAAGCACGACTTAGAGGCATAACCGCATTGAAAGCAATGTCGCAAGTGAGGTAATCTTCACACAACCCATGTAATACATAAGGAAAAGAGATACATAGTTGGCTTACAATCGCCACTTCACACAATACATGAGTAAAACATTACATCATACAGATACAATCAAGGTCCGACTACGGAACCAAAATAAAAGAAGACTACCCCAAATGCTACACGGATCCCCGATCGTCCCAACTGGCTCCACTACTGATCAACTGAAACGAAACAACACAAAGAACAAGATCTTCATCGAGCTCCTCCTTGAGCTCGGGTCCACCACCGCACGGTTTCATCGGCACCGCAAACTGGTTTTGGAAGTATCTGTGAGTCACGGGACTCAGCAATCTCACACCCGCGAGATCAAGACTATTTAAGCTTAAAGGTAGGACAGAGTAGTGAGGTGGAGCTGCAGCAAGCGACTAGCATATATGGTGGCTAACATACGCAAAAGAGAGCGAGAAGAGGAGCAAAGCACGGTCGAACAACTATGATCAAGAAGTGATCCTAGAACAACCTCGTCAAACATAACTCCAACACCGTGTTCACTTCCCGGACTCACGAGAAGAGACCATCACGTTACACACGCGATTGGTGTATTTTAATTAAGATCAACTTCGGTTTTCTACAACCGGACATTAACAAATTCCCATCTGCCACATAACCGCGGCACGGCTTTGAAAGTTCAAACCCTGCAGGGGTGTCCCAACTTAGCCCATGATAAGCTCTCGTGATCAACGAAGAATAGACCTTCTCCCGGAAGACCGATCAGTCTCGAATCCGGCTACAAGACATTTCACAGCAATAAAACAAGTCCAGCAAGACCTCCCGCGTGCCGACACCACGATAGTAGCCACAGCGTATCTCGTCTCGAGCCACGACCGGATAAGCTAAGCGTACAGGTACCGACGTAACCCAAGTTGCCAAGGGATGGTCCCGCACGGTGCTCTAGTTTGGACCAACGCTTAGACAAGCACTGGCCCGGGGGGGGGGGTAAATAGAGATGACCCACAGGATGCGCGACTCCCAAGGGAAAAAGGCTAGGTGAGGCAAATGTAAAACCAATGTTGGGCCTTGCTGGAAAAGTCTTATTCAAAGCGAACTGTCAAGGGGTCCCATAAATCACCCGACCGCGTTAGGGACGCAAAAATCCGGGAACATAACACCGATATGAAGGAAACTAGGGCGGCAAGAGTGGAACAAAACACCAAGCATAAGGCCGAGCCTTCCACCCTTTACCAAGTATATAGATGCATTAATTAAATAAGATATATTGTGATATCCCAACAAGTAAACATGTTCCAACAAGGAACAACATCTCCATGTTCCAACAAGGAACAAACTTCAACTTCACCTGCAACTAACAACGCTATAAGAGGGGCTGAGCAAAGCGGTGACATAGCCAAACAACGGTTTGCTAGGAAAGGATGGTTAGGGCTTGACATGGCAACATGGGAGGCATGATATAGCAAGTGGTAGGCATCGCAGCATGGGCATAACAAAAGAGCGAGCAACTAGCAAGCAAAGATAGAAGTGATTTCGAGGGTAAGGTCATCTTGCCTGAAATCCCGCAAGGAAGAAGATCAAGTCCATGAAGAGGACAAACGGGCGTAGTCGAACGAATCCTCACAACTCCGGAACGAACCCGAAGCTAACGAGAGAAGCAAACCGGAAAGAAGCAAACAACATAGTAAACACACAATCATAAACATGGCATGATGCACAAACAAATATGATGCATGTCCGGTTTCATGAGGCATGGCATAGCAATATGCAACAAACAACACTACAAGTTAAGTGGAGCTCAATATGCAACGAGTTGCATATTGACGGAACACCACAACACTTATTTAGTTCTCTCTCGGTTAGGTACTCAACAATATTAAATGTTGTTAAACATGGCAAGAGGTGGAGCATAATTAAACTAGCTATTTAGGCAAGTTTAAATGAGGCCGGAAATAAGAAACAACAATTCCGGAAAATCCCCATGAGCAATATTTTAGATTCGGTACTGTTCTGCCCTAAACACAATTTTAGAGTTGTTAAACAGCAACATAAAGTGGACCATGTTAATCTAGGCATTTTTCCACCCCATTACATATAAAGAACATTTAATTCCGAAGTTACGGTTATTTAGTTATGAATTAAAGCATTTTAACATGGCATAATAGCAAATTAAAGCAAACATCATGTTAAACATTTTAAACATGGATGAAAATGGCATATAATTAAACTACACGAAATTCTAAGCAATTTACATGTTTAAACCATTTTAATCCGATGCACGGTTGATGAGTTATTAAATGCATGAACTCTAGGGACTTTTCATTAAACTGAAAACTCTGGATAAATAACAAATTCGCAGGACAGGAAAAAAAATAACATTGGGCCGAATCTGGCTGGGCCAGCAGTGCATGCAGGGGGGCTGGAGGCGCCACCCATGGGCCTTAGCACGCTTGGTCGGACGAGACCGCGGCGGGCTGGGCCTTGGAGGCCGGGCGGGCTGGCTGTACTGGGCCATGGCCCACGCGGAGGGAGGCAGGTCGTCGCCACCTGCCGCGCACGGGCAGGCAGTCACGAGGCGGCGGCGATCCTCAACGGGACGGCAGGGGGTGGTCCGCGAGGCCCCGATGTCGGAACGGGCAGATCCGGCCTCGGGATCCCGGATCCGGCGGCGGACGAGGCCGAGGAGGGGCGAGGAGGTCGGCGATTAACTCGGCGACGGCGACGGCGACAAATGGCAACAAGAAGCGCGGGCTGCGGTTCTGCGAGGAGAAGAGAAACGTGAGGTAGGGAGAAAGAGAGGAAGGAGGAAGGAGCAGGCGCGAGGGCGAGGTCCGGCTGGAAGATCGCTGGCGGCTCTCCGGCCTGCGACGGGGAGCAGCGAGGCTCCGCGAAGCGGGGTTGGAGCGGCAGGAGGCAAGGCGCTGGGCGCTGGGTCGGGCCAGTCGCGCCTGTGGCGGGTTCAGCGGCGCCTGATGGGACTGGCAGGGCCGCAGGGAAGGGGGGCGCGTGGAGGCGCGTGAGTGGAGGGGAACAGCGACTGGTGACGTGGCGCGCCGGATTGGTCCGGGAGCGCGGCGGCGGCGCCAAGTGGCGAGGCAGGGGGCTGGAGAGGCGCGAAATGGAGGAGAGGAGGTGGGAGGCGGCTGGCTGATGATTGGGGGGCACGGATTTCGAGGAGGAGGGAGGAGAAGGCCCAAAAATGACAAGGGGGGCTGCTATATATAGCAGGGAGGCCTAGGGATTAGGGTTTGGGAGTTTTGAGGGTTTCGAGCCTCCGATCGCGATCCGACGATCAGGAAAAGAGGGGGTTTAGGTGAGCTGCGGGTGGGCTGTGACGAGAGGGTCTGGACTGATAGGAGAGAGAGAGAAATGCAGCCCGGCACGATTTCGAGACCAAACATCCGACGAATATACCGACTATATCCGGTTATAAATATAACGGTTGGGCGTCAAACGAACTCGAATGCGTGAAACTTGGCAGGCGGCCTGTCTACACTATAATAAGACCGCACGACAAGTTGCAACCCATTCCGAGAACATTATTATGCCACTTATAAAATAATATTTGGCGGTGCAGCGGCGCGTCTTGAGTGTATCGTATCGGGCTCGGAACGGACAACGGAGAGAACTGACGGAACACGACCGGATGCAAGTTTTGAAAAACATGCGGATGAAATGCAGATGATGCCATGAGACGAGATGCATAACAAGAACAAAATGCAAAACAACAGATAAAACCCAACCACGAAGGAAAATCATATCGCATCTCCGAAAAAGGCAAGAGTTGGAGTTACGAATATGGAAAGTTGTATCCGGGGTGTTACACCCCTCCGGCGCGTGCATGTTAACAGAAGGCCCAGCGCGCTTGTTGGACTGACGTCGCGCTTCTCTACGGCGCTCGATGCGAGTTCGAGCATCCTCTTGTTGTCGCTCAGGAAGAACTTGGCGCTGATCGCGGCGAGCTCGCGGATCCGACAACGCAGTGGAGTCGCTGTCGAGGTGGATCCGATGAGTCGGCGATCTTGGCCTTCTTGGCGGAGAGTGCACGATGGTTGCACCTCCGACAGTCTCGTCGCCACCGGCTCGTGCCTTGTCGTCACGCCGCGGCAACGATGGCGATGGTTGCCGCGGAGCGTCGCCGTTGACAAAGCCGATGAGGCTCTGGATAGTGGCCCTCCACTCGTCGACCTTGTCGGCCATTGGAGGGTAGTCGAGGAGCAGCTGGGCTCTCGCTAGAGCTTCTGCTGGAGTGGTGGGTGGCATTAGAGAACGGTGCGAGGAGCGGGACACGCTCGGACTTCTAACTACGTTAGAAGGAGCAGCGCCCGTCCGGCGATCAGATCTCACTCGTGCCAGCATGTTGGCGCGCATGTTGGTCTTGAGGGTCTCGATCCAACGAACGTATGGCGTTGTGAACGCCATGACGTTGTTGGTCCCGCGTCTCCTGAGATGGACGCGGGGGATGCGCGGACGCCGAGGTTTGCGGTGCCTTGTCCTTGGACTTGGCAACGTCGCGAGCACCTTCGTCGGCGCCCGTTCCTCCGCCAGCGTCTGCCCCACCACCCGTTTGCTGCGGTGAGGGTGGGTACGACGCGGACGGCTCTGCTGCCGCCGAAGCCTTCTTCTTCGGTGGCATGTCGAGGAAGATGTTGATGACGCTGCTCGTGTGAACGCCGGATCAGATTCACACGGCCTCGACGCCCCCTACCTGGCGCGCCAAAGATGTCGGGGAGGCTGATCGTACCCACGGACACCTATGGGGCCGGCGGACCAGGCCCCTTGTGGTTCGGAGGGGGGCGGAGATCGCACGAAGAGCGGATCGAGGCGATGCACACGAGCAGTTTACCCAGCTTCGGAGCTCTCCGGAGAGATAAAACTCCTACTGCTGCTTGTTTGATCTATTGTGTTCTCACTAGGGAGCAATGCGAGCTACAAAACCTAGCGTGAGTGTGTCTAGTCTACGGCCAGTCGAATGAACCGAACCAGCCCAACCTGCGGAACCGAACCGACGAAACCTTGCCAAAAATGCGAACCTTGTGGAAAACGCGAACCCTCTCTACGTTGCACTCGGGCCTCCTTTTATATGCTCAAGGGGTCTCCGACAGGTGGCAACATAGGCGGGGGTACAAATGTAAAAACAGGAGTTGGTACACCTACTTGAACAGTGTACAGTGCAAAATACCTAACTCTGACGGCAAGGGACAAAAGCAATAAATGCCCGTCGTTGTCGCCCAAACAGTGTAACAGAGACCGTCAGGTGCGCCTCCGCTCGCCACGATGGCGAGCCTGTCAGCGCCGCTTATCGCTGCTCTCCGCTGGCTGCACAGCCGCTCGACACGCGCCCATGGAACGGTCCCATGGCGACACGTCGCTGGGTGAGCTGGAGCGGAGACGGAGAGAAGTTGCATGCCGCGGCAAGCGCCTTGCCGCGGCCGAATCCTTGTCGCGCTCGGAGACTTGTCGCGCTCCGAGCCTTCCCGGCAAGCTCCTCTTGCCGGGGCCTTGTCTTCCGCGTGCCTGGAGCGGCTTTCCCGACAAGCTCTTCTTGTCGGGGCCTTGTCTGTGCCTAGAGAGGCCTTCCCGGCAAGCTCCTCTTGCCGGGGTCTTGTCTTTTGAGTGGCTGCGGAGGGTCTTGGCGGACGCCCGGCGAGGCTTGTCACGGGGACGCTGCGACTGCCCGTGCACAAGTTCGGGGTACTAAGGTACCCCTACTTTAGTACACCGACACCGGCGAAGGCTCCAAGATGGGATCTCGCGGATACAGAAGGTTACAGCTGTGGAAATTGTGTTTTGTGGTGCTCCTGGAGGTTTTCGGGGTCCGTAGGTATATATAGGAAGAAGAAGTACGTCGGTGGACGCCCGAGGGGCCCACGAGACAGGGGGCGTGCCCTTGGGGGCGCTCCTATCTCGTGGGGCCCTCGGAGCTTTCTTGACTTGCACTCCAGGCTCTCCGGATCATATTTGTTCCAAAAAATAACGCTCCCGAAGGTTTCATTCCGTTTGTACTCCATTTGATATTCCTTTTTTTCGAAATACTGAAATAGGCAAAAAAACAGCAATATGGGCTGGGCCTCCGGTTAGTAGGTTAGTCCCAAAAATGATATAAATATGTAGAATAAAGCCCATAAACATCCAAAAGGGGTAATATAATAGCATGGAACAATAAAAAATTATAGATACGTTGGAGACGTATCACACCTACACAAACAAACAAGAACCTCGCAACCAACGCGATAAAGGGGTTGTCAATCCCTTCACGGTAACTTGCAAAACTGAGATCTGATAGAGATAATAAGATAAGATAAATATTTTTGGTATTTTTATGATATTGATTGGAAAGTAAAAGATGCAAATAAAAGTAGATGAAAACTTATATGATAAAAGATAGACCCGGGGGCCATAGGTTTCACCAGTGGCTTCTCTCAAGATAGCATAAGTATTACGGTTGGTGAACAAATTACTATCGAGCAATTAGTAAAAAAGTGCATAGTTATGAGAATATCTAGGCATAATCATGTATATAGCCATCGTGTCCGCAACAAGTTGATCGAAACAATTCTACATCTACTACTATTACTCCACACATCGACCGACTCCTGCCTGCATCTAGAGTATTAAGTTCATAAGAACAAAGTAACACATTAAGAAAGATGACATGATGCAGAGGGATAAACTCATGCAATATGATATAAACCCCATCTTTTTATCCTCGATGGAAACAATACAATACGTGCCTTGCTGCCCTTGCTGTCACTGGGAAAGGACACCGCAAGATTGAACCCAAAGCTAAGCACTTCTCCCATTGCAAGAAAGATCAATCTAGTAGGCCAACCAAACTGATAATTCATTAAAGAATTCAGAGGAGATTCAAATATTTCTCATAGATAAACTTGATCATAAACCCACAATTCATCGGATCTCGACAAACACACCGCAAAAAGAGTTACATCGAATAGATCTCCAAGAAGATTGAGGAGAACTTTGTATTGATATTCAAAGAGAGAGAAGAAGCCATCTAGCTAATAACTATGGACCCGAAGGTTTGTGGTAAACTACTCACAACTCATAGGAGAGGCTTTGCAGATGATGTAGAGGCCCTCCATGGTCGATTCCCCCTCTGTCGGAGCGCCGGCGAAGGCTCCAAGATGGGATCTCGCGGATACAGAAGGTTGCGGCGGTGGAATTAGGTTTTTGTGGTGCTCCCGGATGTTTTCAGGGTACAGGAGTATATATAGGCGAAGGAAGTACGTCGGTGGAACAGCGAGGAGCCCACGAGGGTGGGGGCGCGCCGGGCACCCTTGTGGCCGCCTCATTTACAGCTTGACATCCACTCCAAGTCTCCTGGATTGTGTTTGTTCCGAAAAGATCGCTCCCGAAGGTTTCATTCCGTTTGGACTCTGTTTGATATTCCTTTTCTTCAAAACACTAAAATAGGCAAAAAACCGCAATTCGGGCTGGGCCTCCGGTTAGTAGGTTAGTCCCAAAAATGATATAAAAGTGTAAAGTAAAGCCCATAAACATCCAAAACGGGTAATATAATAGCATGGAACAATCAAAAATCATAGATACGTTGGAGACGTATCAGTTGCCTCCCAACAAGAGGTTTTCTTTAATGCCCTTTTTAGCTAGGCACGATGATTTCAATGATGCTCACATAAAAGTAAAGAATTGAAACATAATGGGAGCATCATGAAGCATATTACTAGCACATTTAAGCCTAACCAACTTCCTATGCATAGGGATTTTGTGGCCAAATAATTCATGGGAACAAGAATCAACTAGCATAGGAAGGCAAAACAAGCATAACTTCAAAACTTTCAACATGTAGAGAGGAAACTTGATATTATTGAGATATGTAGAAGCATATGTTCTTCTCTCATAATAACTTTCAGTAGCATCATGAATGAATTCAACAATATACACTGGTATAGCGAGGTGCTATACAAACAGTTTTTAACCCCTTTCTGCGACGGCATTTGGAACTGTCGCCAAGTGAGTGTGGGTGATGGGGGGTCCTTCCCACACGACCCAGAAACCGTCAGGGATATGCCCTCCTGGCACACACGCTCGGCAAAATGAGTTCGTGTGCGACCGGCGAGCGATCAAATACGGTTATACGTACAGTAGTGCTAAAAAATACAATTATACGGGCGATATCGTTTCTGATCGTAAGTACATCCCACATAGTCAGTCCCCGCTAAACGTTTTCATTCGTATATACATCCCACACAGTCGCTCCAAGGAAAATGTTTTCATTCGCATGTACATCACACACAATTTTCCTCATTAAATCGTTTGTGATAGCGTTGCCATTGCACACGATGTTAACAATTTTATCGTTTGTGTTATTGAATGCATCACACACGGTGCGTAGAAGAAACTGTGTCGGAAAGGTTGTCCATCACACAGAGTTTTTATGTGGTAAACGTGTAACGCCCCGGATACAACTTTCCATATTCCTAACTCTAACTCTTGCCTTTTCCGGAGATGTCATATGTTATTTCCTTCGTGGTTGGGTTTTTGTCTTTTGTTTTGCATTTTGTTCGTGTCATGCATCTTATGTCATAGCATCATGCGCATGGCATCTGCATGTTTTCATAAAGCTTGCATATGTTCGTAGTTGCCGCGTTCCCCCCTTGCCTTCATTATCCCTTTTGAGACAAACCGTTCATTGTTGTCCGACCATTTGACCCTCTTTGCACAGTGCATCGACCCCTCGCTCGCGTCCGAAACTTCCCGAACCCGACACGCTCAGTCATCACCGTTGGGTTTGGATCATCCCCAAATATCTACAAAACATCTCCGTTTTCTTAATTGGACGTCCTAACCTATTTTTTCCTCAGCCGTACGATTTCGATCGAAGGGTCATTCTAGCCCCTTCCTAAAATAATTTTGCTATATAATCAGACCAACCCTAGTTCCTAGGAGCCGTCCCATCCTCCTAGCCGCCGCCACTCCTCCTGTCTGTCTTCCTCGGGATCTCATCCCGATCCAATCCACCAATCGCAGCCTCCAACCACCTCCCTTGTTCTCCGCACCTCCTCCTTCCGCAGCCCCGCGCCGAGCTGTTCTCCCTCCCGATGCCTCTTCCTTCCTGCTTCGCTCAAGCCCAAAGGAGAGGAGCTCCTTCTCTGCCCCGACGAACCTCGACGCCGAGCACCAGCAGGAACTGCTTGCCGTGCCCCCTCCTTGTTCCTTTCTCTCCCTTCTCTGGTTCCTCCCTCCGCTAAGCATGCTCTCTCTCTCTCTCTCTCTCTCTCTCTCTCTCTCTCTCTCTCTCTCTCTCTCTCTCTCTCTCTCTCTTTTGCTGAATCAGGGAACGCCATGGACGCCTCCGACCTGAACTCCTCCTGCGCCCGCACCTGCAGCCATGGACGCCTCAAACTAGGGCTTGCCTTGCCGCCCTTGCAACCTCGGTGTCACCTTCGCGCCTCCGACGACCGGCCTCGTCGTCGCCGGCAACCCCAGGCAGGCCCCATCGCGCCCTCTCCTTCCCATGTTTTCCTTCTCTCTTTTCCCTCTCTCTCTCTCTCCCGCTATGAACTCTCTCCGTCCCTCTTCTTCAGGTACATCATCCCCATCGCCAGGAGCTCTGAAGCGTCGGCCGCCGCTAGGTCCGACCGGGCCCGAGGTCTTCCGTCCATTCACCAGCGTTCCCCTTCGGATCCCGTCGCCAGAGCCCCATCCCCGCTGCTCCTCCTCGTCGTCTTCTTCCTGTGCGCCATCAACGCCCGGTCCGGCCTCTTCTTCGAGCAGAGGACGACGACCGTGCCCGTTGACTCCGCCCAAGCCGCTGCCTCGTTTGACAATGCCTGGGCCACTCTTTGCGCCAAGGCCCAGCCTACCAGCGCCCTCTCCACAGTTCTGGGCTTGGCCCATGGTGAGAAACCCCCAAGCCCTTCCTGTGAACTGTTGGGCCAGCCTCTGTTTCAGCCCATATCATGTTTTTTCCCGTTCTGCGAATTTGTCCAATTATCCAGAGAGTGCAGATTTACTAAAAAACCCCTAAGCATCATGCATATAATAACTCATGAACTGTGCATCGGATTAAAATGATTTAAACATGTAAAATGCTTAGAATTTTGTGTAGATTAATAATATGCCACTTTCATCCATGTTTAAAATGTTTGAACTTGTTGTTTGTTTAATGTTGCTCAAATGCCATGTTAAAATGATTTATTTCCTAACTAATTAACCGTAGCTCAGTTTTAAATAAACTTTATATGTACATGGGGTGGGAAAATGCCTAGTTTAACATGGTGCACTTTATTTTCCTGTTTAACAACAATAAAATATGGTTTAGAGCAGAACAGTACCAAATTCATAATATGCATATGAGGATTTTCCGGAATTGTTGTTTGTTGTTCCGGCCTCATTTAAACTTGCCTAGATACGTAGTTTTATTATGCTTCACCTCTTGCCATGTTTAACAATATTTAATATTGTTGGGTACAAAACCAAGAGAGAACTAAATAATTGATGTGGTGTTTCGTCAATATGCAACTCGTTGCATATTGAGCTCCACTTAATTTGTAGTGTTTTTTGTTGCACATTGCCATGCCATGCTCTTTAAACCGGACATGCATCATACTTGTTTCTGCATAATGACATGTTTATGCTTGTGCGTTTACCATGTTGTTTGCTTCTTTCCGGTTTGCTTCTCTTATTAGCTTCGGTTTCGTTCCGGAGTTGTGAGGATTCGTTCGACTACGTCCGTTTGTCTTCTTCATGGTCTCGTTCTTCTTCCTAGCAGGATTTCAGGCAAGATGATCGTCACCTTAGATCTCACTACTATCATTGCTATGCTAGTTGCTTCGTTCTATCGTTATGCTGCGCTACCTATCACTTGCTCTTCAAACCTCCCAAATTGCCATGTCAGCCTCTAAACTTTTCGCCCTTCCTAGCAAACCGTTGATTGGCTATGTTACCGCTTTGCTCAGCCCCTCTTATAACGTTGTTAGTTGCAGGTGAAGTTGAAGATTGCTCCATGATGGACAGGGTTATGTTGGGATATCACAATACCTCTTATTTAATTAATGCATCTATATACTTGGTAAAGGGTGGAAGGCTCGGCCTTATGCCTGGTGTTTTGTTCCACTCTTGCCGCCCTAGTTTTTGTCATACCGGTGTTATGTTCCTTGATTTTGCGTTCCTTACGCGGTTGGGTAATTTATGGGACCCCCTTGACAGTTCGCTTTGAATAAAATTCCTCCAGCAAGGCCCAAACTTGGTTTTACCATTTGCCACCTAATCCTTTTTCCCTTGGGTTTTCACGAGCCCGAGGGTCATCTTTATTTACCCCGCCCCCCCGGGCTAGTGCTCCTCCGAGTGCTGGTCCAACCTGAGCGATGTCCGGTGCCGCCTGGGCAACCAGGGTCTATGCCAACCCGACGTCTGGCTCATCCAGTGTGCCCTGAGAACGAGATATGTGCAGCTCATATCAGGATTTGTCGGCACTTCGGGCGGCTTTGCTGGTCTTGTTTTACCATTCTTGAAATGTCTTGTAAACCGGGATTTCGAGACTGATCGGGTCTTCCCGGGAGAAGGAATATCCTTCGTTGACCGTGAGAGCTTTCGATGGGCTAAGTTGGGACACCCCTGCAGGGTATTATCTTTCGAAAGATGTGCCCGCCGTTATGTGGCAGATGGGAATTTGTTAATTTCCGGTTGTAGATAACTTGACACCAGATTCGAATTAAAACGCATCAACCGCATGCGTAGCCGTGATGGTCTCTTTTCGGCGGAGTCCGGGAAGTGAACATGGTTTTGGGTTATGTTTGACGTAAGTAGGAGTTCAGGAGCACTTCTTGATCATTGCTAGCTTCACGACCATTCCGTTGCTTCTCTTCTCGCTCTTATTTGCGTATGTTAGCCACCATATCATGCTTAGTCGCTGCTGAAACCTCACCACTTTACCCCTTCCTTACCCTTTAAGCTTTGCTAGTTTTGATACCCATGGTAATGGCATTGATGAGTCCTCGTGGCTCAAATATTACTACAACAACAGTTGCAGGTACAGGTTATTCGATGATCCTGACGCGAGAGCGATGCTACTTATTTTGGAGTTCTTCTTCTTCTTCTTCTTCGATCAGGGGATAGGTTCCAGGTCGGCAGCCTTGGTTAGCAGGGTGGATGTTGTTTGAGTTTCTGTTTGTGTTTCATCCATAGTCGGATGTTGCTCTTATGTATGATGTTGTTGTATTCGTGTGGCATTCTATGCCTCTTGTATGTATCCCCAACTATTATGTAATGATACGATGTAATGATATCCACCTTGCAAAAGCGTCTCCAATATGCGCTTCTATCCTTGGTGGGACCTTCGAGTTCCTTTAGGATAGGGTCGCATATTGGGCGTGACAAGTTGGTATCAGAGCCTCGACCGACCATAGGAGCCCCCTTGATTGTTGGACGTTGTTGAGTCTAGAAGAAAACTATTTTGAGTCTTAGGATTATATATATCAGAGAGTAGGATTCTTTTTACTCCTCAGCCCTTCGCCGCTCGGTGAGGACTCTCGACGAGATGTTTTGTCTTTCCTCTCCTCAATTTTTCACAAATTTTTTTAGGATCACGCGGGTATCTTGGAATCGTTCCGATATTCTTGTGACGAGAACATTGTTCTTGGTGCCTCCTGACATTTAGGGGTTGTGGCAGTGTCCCGGGGAGTTGAGCTCCGAGGTGTTGTCGTCATAATTTTATCGTTGCAGTTCCGGAATACCTGAGTTTTGCCGACATCGAAAATCTCCTTTATGCAGTTGTTGGTGAGATAACCTCGACGCCACCCAGTACTGGGGAGTTCGGGAGTATTACCATAGCTCGTATAACGGATGCTTTTCGAAGGTTGAGGTACACGATTTCCGGAGTTTTCTTGGTTATGTGTTGACGGATGGATACAACTGGATGTAGGGATTGTTAGTTTGGGTGAGATATATTGCTTCCCCTATATCCCCAACACCAGATTGCATAACCAGAAAGTTTCGGGAGTTTATAAGTGGGAATTCAAGTATCTCGTAGGATATCTTTCCAATTGACACATGATATGATATGGGATCTATCATATGTTTGTTTCCGACTTATTCTGCAAGCCAAATCATTTGTTTTGTTTTGAGTAGTGGTATTTGGGTTGCTTCGATGTCATGTGTTGATTCCATACCTTTCAAGCGGTGTTCTCATAATTCTATGGGAGTACTAATCCTCTTGATCATCGAGATTGTAATGTCAATTCTTTCCAACTGGTGTGCTTCTCTTCAAGTGGATCCGATCATTTCAACATTTGTGAGATCAATTCTAAGCTTTCTCAATGGTATCCGTCTCATCTGTCCCCAGGTTGCCTTTGTTTTCCCGCCCTCCCACCCTTTTTCTTCAAGGACTCAGATTTCTTAATCATGTATCCTTTTATTTGTGGGAAGTCTCTTCATTCTTTTCTTTCAATGTTCTAATCAGGTGATTTCCCATGAAGATGCTCAACAGTTTCAAGTTCATCATCCTTCATTGTTGTTTCTTCTCTAGTGGATTTAATTCAAGCTTTCGGTGTTGATCATATCCCTTTCCTCGTTTCAAATGTTTTTCCATGTCGGTGCACCTCTTAATTGTTTCACCTCTCTCTATTCTTATCCGGAGTGCTCAAGATATCTCAGAAAAATCATGTTTCCATCCTTAATCCGTTCGAGTTACTTCAAGGTTTTTCTCTCATTCAAGCTATTTAATTCTACCGGTGCAATCTCTATTTCAAGCAATCCTTCAACGATGTTTCTTTCGAGTGGGCTTGACCCACAGGTCTTTTCCCAGGATCTTACCTGACTCTTCTAATTTTCCTGGAGCCATTCCCAAATTCTTTTTGAAGTTTGACGTAAGAATGAATTTTATCAGTCAGATGTTTTCCAAGATCGATTTCAAATTATTTTTTATTGTTGGCTCAACCTATTTGTTTTTCATTCTCCCGGAGCATCTCAACAATCCATGGTGGTGTTTCATGTCGTCATTTCTCGGATTTTGAAGACCGAAGTAGAGTTCCTCTTAAACCCGTACCCGTTGAGGGAGTCCCGGACTAGGGGGTGTCCGGATAGCCGGACTATCATCACGGCCGGACTCCAAGACTATGAAGATTCAAGATTGAAGACTTCGTCCCGTGTCCGGATGGGACTTTCCTTGGCGTGGAAGGCAAGCTTGGCGATACGGATGTGTAGATCTCCTACCATTGTAACCGACTCTGTGTAACCCTAACCCATCCGGTGTCTATATAAACCGGAGGGTTTTAGTCCGTAGGACGAACAAAAATCATACCATAGGCTAGCTTCTAGGGTTTAGCCTCCTTGATCTCGTGGTAGATCTACTCTTGTACTACCCATATCATCAATATTAATCAAGCAGGAGTAGGGTATTACCTCCATCGAGAGGGCCCGAACCTGGGTAAAAACATCGTGTCCCTTGTCTCCTGTTACCATCCGCCTAAACGCACAGTTCGGGACCCCCTACCCGAGATCCGCCGGTTTTGACATCGACATTGGGGCTTTCATTGAGAGTTCCGCTGTGTCGTCACCCATAGGCCCGATGGCTCCTTCGATCATCAACAACGACGCGTCCAAGGTGAGACTTTTCTCCCGGACAGATCTTCGATTTGGCGGCTTTGCATGCGGGCAATTAAGCAGGCCATCCGGAGCAGATCGAAGCTTCGCCCTGCCATCAGTCAGATTTGGAAGTTTGAACTATACGGCCGATATCCGCGGAGACTTGATCTTCGACGGATTCGAGCCGCATCCTAGCGTGCTGCACTGTCTCGAGGGGCATGATCTAGCTCTGCAGCCGAACAGTGCCCTGGAGGCCGCACCAGCATCCGCTCCGACCCTTAATCTAGAGCCGGGTTCCCCGATCGAGGACGAGTGGTTGGACACCGCCTCGGGGGATACGATCTCTACAGCGATTGGGCCGAACTCTATCCCTGTCCTTTGCGAAGACCTTGACTCCAGGGTGTCGGACTCCTGTCCGGACTCCGAACCCTCCGCGCCCCTGCCAATCGAATCCGATTGGGCGCCGGTCATGGAGTTCACGGCCGTGGATGTCTTTCAGCACTTGCCCTTCGGCGACATCCTGAATTCACTAAAGTCTCTCTCTTTATACGGAGAGCCCTGGCCGGTCTACGGACAGGAAGGTTGGGATGCGGACGACGAAGAAATTCAACGCCCACCCACCACCCACTTTGTAGCCACTGTCGACGATTTAACCGACATGCTCGACTTCGACTCAAGACATCGGCGGTATGGACGGCGATGCGGAGGCGCCAAGACCCAGCGCCTACGAGGCACTGGAAGGCCACCTCGTCATACGACATATACATGGTGGACATCCCCAAAGATGGGAACGGCGATGGAACAATGGAGGATGACCCCTCCAAGAAGCAACCGCAGCGCCGACGTCAGCGGCGTCGCTCTAAATCCCGCCACAGCAAAAACGGTGATTCCGGCACGGGAGATAATAACACCCCGGACAGTGCCGAAGAAAACCCCTCCAGCGGGACTCGGCGCGGGAGGAGGAGAAGCAAGTCCGCACGACGGTCTGCGAAAAAGAGAGGTTAAGGGCGATAATTATGTGCCTCGCTCGAAGATGAGGCAAGCCTCGGCGACGACGAGTTTGTCATGCCCGAGGATCCCGCCAACAGGGCGTTTCAAACGCGGGCTTATAGCCACGGCAAGCAGCCTCAAGAAAAAGCAGCAACAGGTTAGAGCTGACCAAGATCGCTAGGCTGACGGATGGATGAAGTCCTCGCGGCGAAGAGTATGAACTCGAACGCCCTCCAAAAGCTACCCCAAGCGCGGGCCGTTGCCTCGATCGGAGGAAGCACCCAAGTCACCAGCGACGACATGGCAGACCGGCCACCTCGTGGCGCGATAGAAGAGGCCTCTAGACCCTCCGTTCAAGCCGTACCCGGCGCCGTTCAAAAAGTACCAGGCACGGAAAAGGCACCGGACTTATAGATACATTGGAGGATAAGGCAAAACATACAAGATCGATCTCACGGATCACATGGGCGCCCACGACACGTGATGATAACATCACGCCGGATCTGAAACTCCTGCAGGCCAAACACAATAGACAAAGCTCATTTGAGCTGCGTCGTGATATAGCCCAATCTGAGGCGCCAAGACACCCACTATGCTTCACAGATGAAGTAATGGATCATCAAATCCCCGAGGGCTTCAAACCCGTAAACATCGAATCATACGATGGTACCACAGATCCTGCGGTCTGGATCGAGGACTATCTCCTCCATATCCACATGGCCCGCGGTGATGATCTACATGCCATCAAATACCTCCCACTCAAGCTTAAAGGACCAGCTCGGCATTGGCTCAACAGCTTGCCAGCAGAATCAATTGGTTGTTGGGAGGACCTGGAAGCCGCATTTTTTGATAACTTCCAGGGCACATATGTGCGACCACCAGACGCCGATGACCTTAGCCACATAATTCAGCAGCCAGAAGAATCGGCCAGACAATTCTGGACACGGTTCCTCACATAGAAAAATCAAATCGTTGACTGTCCGGATGCAGAGGCCCTTGCAGCCTTCAAACATAACATCCATGACGAGTGGCTTGCACGGCACCTAGGACAGGAAAAGCGAAATCTATGGCAGCCCTCACAACCCTCATGACTCGCTTTTGTGCGGGAGAGGACAGCTAGCTAGCTCGAAGCAACAACTTGGCCAAACACCACGATAGTTCGGATACCAAGGACAACAATGGCAGGTCGCGTCGCAACAAGAACAAGCGCCGCGTGCGGCGACAATACTTAAGATCGACCGTCAATGCGGATTCAGAGGCTCTAAACCGGTCAGCGGAAGAAGCCATTCAAAAGAAATACTCGAGGCCCGTCAACTTGGACCGCATACTCGATCGCTTGCGGATACATGGCACCCCGAAAAACCAGCCAATCACACCAACAGGGATTGTTGGGTGTTCAAGCAAGCGAGCAAGTTAAGTGCGAACTCAATGACAAGGGCTGCATAGCGATGACGAGGAAGAGCCCGTCCGCCCGAACAATAGAGGACGAAGGTTTTCCCACACAAGTGCGGACGGTGAACATGATATACGCAACCCACATACCCAAAGGGAGCGGAGCGTGCACTACGGGGCGTATATGCGATGGAGCCAGTCGCCCCAAAGTTCAACCCATGGTCTTCCTACCCGATCACCTTCGATTGGCGGGACCACCCACTAGCATCCGTCCACGGCGGTTTTGCGCATTGGTTCTTGACCCAATTATTGACGGTTTCACCTCACCGGAGGATTTGCGGTAGCAGCCTGAACCTGCTTTATCGGGATACGGTCATAAAATGGGCATAGACCCTCAAGGTTTAAACCTACAAAGATGACCTTTAAAGGCGTCATACCGGTGTAGAGGCCAATTATGCAGGCTCACCACACTCGAAGTGGTCTTCGGATCCCGGATAACTTCCGGCGAAGAGTTAATCTTGACATAGTCCCGTTCATGGCGGCTATCATGCACTGCTCGGACGAACCGCATTGTAAAGTTCAATGCGGTGCCGCTTTCACGCATACCACAAGCTCAAGATGCCAGGCCCTCGAGGAGTAATCACGGTCAATGGAAACACCGAACGCTCTTTCCGAACGGAGGAGCACACGGCGGCCCTCGCGGCGGAGGTGCAAAGCAGCCTCTCACGGCAATTCTCGAGTCCGGCCACTAAGCGTCCGGACACCGCCAAGCGCGCCCGGAGTAACCTACAACAAGACCACCTGGCACGATTCAAGCACGCGTAGCAATCCGGCCCCAACCCCAGCCCTCGCGAAATTGCAAAGCTAGTATTACGCGTACATAATTACGCTCTGGAGATACCATGGGCATATGGGGAGGGGCACGACCACGGCACGCCAAGAATGCGGCTCGACCGCACCAGGGGCTCCCGATTGTGTCATTCTTTTTCTTTTTTCTTTTTTCTCACTTTCAGGACTCGGTTTTCCAGAAGTCCTGTCCGGCACTAGAATCGCCGAACTCAAGATGCAACAACCAGGGAAGCAGAAAGCCACATCGAATGTTCAGGTGGTCTCTATTACGAGCATTATACCTGTTTTACATACCATCCCGCAGCTTACCCCTGGAGGGGGACATGTTAGATAGTCCCATCCCTTGCTTATCGCACTATTTGTATCGTTCTGCTTTCATTGCAGTACCTTTTTGAATAAACAATACATAGCTTTTGCCTATTATTGCACTCCTTTCTTTATCTATATATATGTTCATTTCATGATATGTTGCACCCATACACTTTAGTGCGGCCAATACACCGAGGGCTTAAGTACCCCAAAATTATGGTGTGATAAGTCCGAACACTTTCACAAGTGCGGCACCCGAACTTATAGCATTATATGAATCGGCTCGAATCATGTCTTGGGTCAATAGTTGGGTTTGCCCGGCTCCGTGTTTTGGTACCTTACGTTCCGCTATATCGGCTAAGGTAGCACCGGAGAACCACTGCGATTGTGCCCCAGTTGAGCTGGGTCGAGCACCTCGATGGAGAAAGCTAAAACTGACTGTCATGATAGAGGCGAGAGCGATCGCTGTTCGAGAGGTTTTTGGGTCCCTAAAGACTTATGCCGCTTAGAGCGAGGAGCCGAATTGTCCGGCCAAGGCGTGGATAGCACCCGAACTCGGTTTTCGAATACTAGGGGCTTCGCGAAATTTAAAATTATAAATTCTATGGCTAAGTGAGAGTGTTCAAGCATTATAAGTCCGGTTTCCTTGTTACGTTGTGTTGGCGCCTCCTAGATGGACCCAATAATGGGAACAAGAGTGCTCAAGTTTATCCCGAACACCCGGCACTTTCGTGGCATGGGGCTGAAGCCAACGACTTGCCATCTCTCAAATTTGATAAGCGGCCGCACAGAAGGTAATATTTTAAATTAACAAGCGTTGCTTAGGGCATATGAACAAGTTTTCAGTGTACAGGATAACAAATGCGAGTCTATTCAACAATTGCATCTTTGGAGCACTCATCCGCTATTCGGCGGGCACCCTTCAGGAGGCCCTCATAGTACATTTCGGGCGTGCGATGCTCCTTTCCCTTCGGTGGCCCGTCCGTCACAAGCTTCTCCGCATCCAGCTTGCCCAGTGCACTTTAGCACGGGCAAGGGCCCGACGGACACCTTCGATGCAGACGGAGCACTTGATGACCTCAATTCGTGGATAGGCGTCCACCAGCCGCTGCACTAAGCCGAAGTAGCTCCCAGGCATGGCTTCCAATGGCCACAGCCGAACTATAAGGCTCTTCACATGGCCTATTCGGCGACCTTGTGGAGCTCGACCAGCTGCTTCAGCTGGTCGCTCAGGGGCACCGGACGCTCGGCATCAGCGTACTGAGACCAGAACACCTTCTCCGTCGAACTCCCCTCCTTGGCACGGTAGAACACGGCAGCATCCGATACACTACGAGGCATATCTGCGAATGCTCCTGGAGAGCTCCGAATCCGGGTAAGTAATAGGTAATTCACTTTCACATGCTTGCTTTGCATAAAGAATGCCTTACCCGCCGCTATCTTCTTTAATGATTCAATTTCTTGGAGGGCTTTTTGGGCCTCGGCCTTAGCAGCTTTGGCACTCTCAAGAGCCGAGGCGAGCTCGGACTCTCGAGTCTTCGAGTCACGCTCCAAACTCTCGTATTTTTCCACGAGAGCTTGGAGCTCTTGCCGTACCTTGGCCAGCTGCGCCTCCCCCTTCTCTCGCTCGGTGCGCTCCGCCGCTTTGTTTCGACCACGGACACCGCTTCCTTCAGGGTCTCCACCTCGTTCGTGGCCCCTGCAGTACCCATGTTATTCCTGTTATTTTTTGCAACCAAAAACTTTTCTATAAGGTATTTCTTTAATAAGGTATTACTTACCTTCCTTGTCCTCGAGCTGCTTCTTGGCTTGTCCGAGCTCGTTCTCGGACCGCTTGAGGTTCTGCTTCAATGGATTGACCTCCGCAGTCAGTGCGGTAGAGGTCAGCAGCGCAGCCTGCATTCCCATATTGACATACTTATGTTAGACTCATGCGTATATCTTTTTAGATCCTTAGTCCGTTTTTTCTTTCCGAACACCAAACTAAGTATCAGGGGCTACTGTCTATGCGGTAATATTTTTACATATTCTAAAACTTACCTCAAAGCCTGTTAGAAGACTGGTACAGGCTTCGGTCAGCCCGCTCTTGGCGGACTGAACAGTGCGGATCACCGCACTCATAACAGTGCGGTGCTCCTCCTCGATGGAGGCGCTGTTAAGCGCCTCCAGTAAGCTATCTGGTGCCTCCGGTTGGATGGAGGACACCGGCGTATTACCCTTCTTACGAAGGGACCGCTTGCCGGACTCCGGAGCCGCTGAAGGTTCCGGCATGGAGTCCGGACAAGGGTTGGGCTTAGAGCCTGGGGTCTTGCCCCAGCGCTGAGTCCGGGAGGTTGCCTTGTGGCGCCTCCTGCGCCACCTCCTCTTGACCAGGCCCCCCTCGGGGCACCACCTCGGGGTCGTCCACAGCGTGGGGCAAGGAGGCAGTTGGAAGCGAAGTACTCTCCATTTCTGACGAACCCAGGGACCCGCTCGTCGAAGCGGCTAGCTCGCTCTTGGGCGGGCAGCATGATCGTTCGACATTAGAGAACACTATGCAATAATAAAAAAAGTCATGGGTATCCGGACACTTACGATCTCGCCAGGGGCTTGGCCCTTGTTGGCCAATCCTCCTCGTCGCTGTCGACATCGGTGGAGAAGTCCGGAGGAAGGGTTCTTCCCTTCTTGGACCCTCCGGCCTCCCCAGTTGGGGCGGCCTTCCTTTTCCTCTCCTCCCTCGCTGGGGGAGAAGCTTCTTTTTCCTCCTCCTCGTCCTCGGGAGAAGATTCTGCATCAGAATCCGACAGCCCCTGGCGTCGGGAGCTCCGTCGAGTTCTCGTGGCCTCATTCTTAGCCTTCTTCTCCGGCACCACATGGGGTGCCGGAGCCAGCAGCCCCGTCAATTGGGCGTCCGCTGGGTCTTCCGGCAAAGGAGCCGGACAGTTAATCTGTCCGGACGTCTTCAGCCAGTCCTGTCAAAGATTAGGGAGTTTTTAGATCCCACCTAGAGTCAATCTATGAAAAAAGAGTCCCGTAAAGGGTAAAATAACCTACCTCGCCGGCTTGACGCCGCGAGCTGTATCCGCGATCTTTGTTGGCGGATGCGGGGGATTCGGCGCCCTTGAACAGCACCTTCCAGGCATCTTCATACGTAGTGTCGAAGAGCCGGCTCAAGGTTCGGTGCTGTGCCGGATCGAACTCCCACAAATTAAAGGCCCGTTGCTGGCATGGGAGAATCTGGCGGATGAGCATCACCTGGACTACGTCGACAAGCTTGAGATTCTTGTCCACCAGGTTCCGGACGCATGTTTGGAGTCCGGATAGCTCGTCCGAATTCCCCCACGTCAGGCCCGTCTCTTTCCATGACGAGAGTCGTGTGGGGAAGCCAGATCTGAATTCAGGGGCCGCCACCCATTCAGGGTCGCGTGGCTCGGTGATGTAGAACCACCCCGATTGCCACCCCTTTATTGTCTCCACGAAGGCGCCATCGAGCCATAGGACTTTGGCCATCTTGCCAACCATTGCGCCTCCACACTCCGCTTGACGGCCGCCCACTACCTTCGGCCGAACGTTGAAGATCTTCAGCCATAAGCCGAAGTGGGGCTGGATGCAGAGGAAGGCCTCGCACACGACGATAAACGCCAAGATGTTAAGGATGAAATTCGGGGCCAGGTCGTGGAAGTCCAGGCCGTAGTAGAACATGAGCCCCCGGACAAATGGGTGAAGTGGAAAACCTAATCCGCGGAGGAAGTGGGGGAGAAACACCACCCTCTCATGGGGCCCGGGGGTTGGAATGAGTTGCCCCGCATCGGGCACCCTGTGCGTGATGTCGCCGGACAAGTATCCGGCCTCCCGCAGTCTTGTGATGTGCCCCTCCGTGACGGAGGAGGACATCCACCTGCCTCCTGCTCCTGACATGGTTGGAGAAAGGTTGAGGTGGGATGAGCGGACTTGGGCGCTGGAGCTCGAGTGCGCGGAAATGGATGAGCAAAGGAGGAAGAAGGCGTAGGTGAAAAGGTGGATCCTTATCCCCTTATATGGACGGACGAAGCTATGCGCCCCCCTCCAGCCTGGTAAAACTCGCTTATCTCCCAAGCGCCATAATCAATGGCGCGGATGGGTTACCCACGTCCGTATTGATGAGAATCCCGGAATAAGGGGGCATGATCTATGCTTTGATAAGACGTGCTAAGGAAACCGCCTCGCTAAACGCGCTAAGGTGGAACAGTAAAAAACGATTCATATAAAGGCCTGGCCGTGGTGTGATGTCACGCCGCGGAATACATCAGCAGATCTGTGCAAAAGTTATTCTCTCTACGGTGGTATGTGGAACTTGTTTTGCAGAGCTGGACACTATCCTTGTGTTCAAAACCTTCTATGAAGTATTCGGAGGAGGAACCCGCCTCGCAATACCGAAGACAATCAACACGCCGGACTCATCGTCATTGAAGCCTGGTTCAGGGACTACTGAGGGAGTTCCGGACTAGGGGGTGTCCGGATAGCCGGACTATCATCACGGCCGAACTCCAAGACTATGAAGATACAAGATTGAAGACTTCGTCCCGTGTCCGGATCGGACTTTCCTTGGCGTGGAAGGCAAGCTTGGCGATACAGATGTGTAGATCTCCTACCATTTTAACCGACTCTGTGTAACCCTAACCTATCCGGTGTCTATATAAACTGGAGGGTTTTAGTCCGTAGGACGAACAACAATCATACCATAGGCTAGCTTCTAGGGTTTAGCCTCCTTGATCTCGTGGTAGATCTACTCTTGTACTACCCATATCATCAATATTAATCAAGTAGGAGTAGGGTATTACCTCCATCGAGAGGGCCCGAACCTGGGTAAAAACATCGTGTCCCTTGTCTCCTGTGACCATCCGCCTAGACGCACAGTTCGGGACCCCCTACCCGAGATCCGCCGGTTTTGACACCGACACCCGTTCTTCCAAAGATGTTTAGTTCAAGCTTGATGCCATCCTCTCATAATTGTTTTTGATTGTGAGAATTCTTTTCACCCGTCCGACGCATTTCAGGAGTTTCTTTCCTTTCTCGATCATCCAAAGGCCATCATTTCTGAATATTACTCATTCTCAACCTTCAACTCTCGTTATCCAAATCTTACCGGTGCATCGCTCAAGTATTCTCTAATCAGCTCGTGATCTCTTCTTTCTCTTGTATCAAATTCCCTCAAGTATCTTCATTCGTTCTCTAATTCTTACCGGTGATTCATCCCTTTACTTCGTTCGTTTTCAATTCGTACGGTGGTTTGATCAAGATTGCTTTTCTCTTGTTATCATATCAATTCATTTGTTCTTTCCAATCCTACCGGTGGTTCGTTGAAGACCTTCCCAAGTTTGCGCCATATCTATCTTAATCCTTTTTACGAGAATAAGTAGTATGCCAAATCCATTGCTTGTCATCAATCTAAACTGGTGAAGGATACGCATAATGTAATTCTTATTCTTGTTTCATCCAAGTGATTAATTCCTTATTCCAGAGGTTCATCAAATTTTTGATCTCATTTGTTCATCTTTCTTTCCGGAGTTCCAAGTTTTCTCGGTTATATCACATCGAAGCTCCATCTAATCAATGCAAGGATTCATCTTATTCTTTTCAAGCTTCTCTCCTTGCGACCTTCTTTTATTTATCCGGAGTTCTTCGAGAGTTTCTTCATGATGGTTCGTCAAGGATTCTTTTCATTCTTCAATTGTTCTTCAAGATTTCTCTTGAAGTTATGATCCACCAAGCTATACTCAAAATTAAACATGGTGCTCAACACATGTTTTGTTTTGAGGCGTTCAAGCATTCTTCATATTGCATTCCAAAGTGCAATTCTTTCTACCTTATCTTTTGAGGTGGTGTTATATCATTCTTGACAATTTTCATTCATGTTTCACGATTCACATGTTGTAAAAAAATGAGGTATTTTAAATCCATTAATCTCTTCGTTGGAGTTATCTTGTGTTATATTTCACCTAAACCCTTCCCTAAGGATTGTTGCTATTTATGGTGCTTATAAATGGCCCTAGTTCTTCATTTATCCTCCCGGTGAAATAAGCTTATCGTCTCCTTGTTGATATCAATCCAATCTATTGTTTCCGTAGTGGCAGAATTTTGCCTCAATTTTGAGAAGTTTTCCATAAGCCCACTACAAGCTTATTCTTTTCGTTGTTGGTTTTCCAACAACTCCGTTATAACCTTCTTGGAAGGGTGCTTTCCAAGCTCATTTGTGGCAGAAGTTGGCATTTTCTACTCCATTATGTTATTCCAATGATCTATCTTCTATTCTTTCTTCCGGAGACATTGTGATGTTGCTCTTTTCACTCATCATCTCGGATTCTAAGGATCGTGTTTTTTCGTGCTTATCCATTTAACCGGAGTGTTGTGTCATCTCTTCAAGTTCTTTTCATCTTATCAAGTCTTGCATCTCTTTTCAACCGGAGTGCTATCCGAATTTGATCTTCCTTGTTCCTTGTTTATTTCGTTTCAACCAGAGTGGTTTCAATTCCTTCTTGTCCATTGTACTCGTCATTCATAGCCTTGCATCCTCCAAGGTTCACATGGTGTTCCTTGTTTCTCTTTTCTACTGGAATGCTCTCAATTGTGTTCAACTCCGTTGTGTTCTTTCTTTCAACTTTTCAACCTCTCAAGGTTTGTGGTTTCACTCGTTTGTCGAAGAAGCAACTTAGTTTTACTTCTTCTCTTCCTCTTTCGTTTCCCTCTGGTGCCATCCTAGATCACGGGACGAGATCCTCTCGTAGTGGTGGAGTGTTGTAACGCCCCGGATACAACTTTCCATATTCCTAACTCCAACTCTTGCCTTTTCCAGAGATGCGATATGTTATTTCCTTCGTGGTTGGGTTTTTGTCTTTTATTTTGCATTTTGTTCGTGTCATGCATCTCATCTCATAGCATCATGCGCATGGCATCTGCATGTTTTCATAAAGCTTGCATCTGTTCGTAGTTGCCGCGTTCCCCCCCTTGCCTTCATTATCCCTTTCAAGACCAACCGTTCATTGTTGTCCGACCGTTTGACCCTCTTTGCACAGTGCATCGACCTCTCGCCCGCGTCCGAAACTTCCCGAACCCGACCCGCTCAGTCATCACCGTTGGGTTTGGATCATCCCCAAATATCTACAAAACATCTCCGTTTTCTTAATTGGACGTCCTAACCTATTTTTTCCTCAGCCGTACGATTTCGATCGGAGGGTCATTCTAGCCCCTTCCTAAAATCTTTTGCTATATAATCAGACCAACCCTAGTTCCTAGGAGCTGTCCCATCCTCCTAGCCGCCGCTGCCACTCCTCCTTTGTGTCTTCCTCGGGATCTCATCCCGATCCAATCCACCAACAGCAGCCTCCGACCACCTCCATTGTTCTCCGCGCCTCCTCCTTCCGCAGCCCCGCGCCGAGCTGTTCTCCCTCCCGATGCCTCTTCCTTCCTGATTCGCTCAAGCCCAAAGGAGAGGAGCTCCTTCTCTACCCCGACGAACCTCGACGCCGAGCATCAGCAGGAACTGCTCGCCGTGCCCTCTCCTTGTTCCTTTCTCTCCCTTCTCTGGTTCCTCCCTCCGCTAAGCATGCTCTCTCTCTCTCTCTCTCTCTCTCTCTCTCTCTCTCTCTCTCTCTCTCTCTCTCTCTCTCTCTCTCTCTCTCTCTCTCTCTCTCTCTCTCTCTCTCTCTCTCTCTCTTTTGCTGAATCGGGGAACGCCATGGCCGCCTCCGACCTGAACTCCTCCTGCACCCGCACCTGCAACCATGGACGCCTCAAACTAGGGCTTGCCTTGCCGCCCTTGCAACCTCGGCGTCGCCTTCGCACCTCCGACGACCGGCCTCGTTGTCGCCGGCAACCCCAGGCAGGCCCTATCGCGCCCTCTCCTTCCCCTGTTTTCCTTCTCTCTTTTCCCTCTCTCTCTCTCTCCCGCTCTGAACTCTCTCTGTGCCTCTTCTTCAGGTACCTCATCCCCTTCACCAAGAGCTCTGAAGCGCCGGCCGCCACTTGGTCCGACCGGGCTCGAGGTCCTCCGTCCATTCACCGGCGTTCCCCTTTGGATCCCGTCGCCAGAGCCCCATCCTAGCTGCTCCTCATAGTCGTCGTCTTCCTGTGCACCGTCAACGCCCGGTCCGGCCTCTTCTTCAAGCAGAGGACGACGACCGCGCCCGTTGACTCCACCCAAGCCGCTGCCTCGTTTGACCCCGCCTGGGCCACTCTTTGCGCCAAGGCCCAGCCTACCAGCGCCCTCTCCACAGTTCTGGGCTTGGCCCATGGTGAGAAACGTCCAAGCCCTTCCTGTGAACTGTTGGGCCAGCCTCTGTTTTGGCCCATATCATGTTTTTTCCCGTTCTGCGAATTTGTCCAATTATCCAGAGAGTGCAGATTTACAGAAAAACCCCTAAGCATCATGCATATAATAACTCATGAACCGTGCATTGGATTAAAATGATTTAAACATGTAAAATGCTTAGAATTTTGTGTAGATTAATAATATGCCACTCTCATCCATGTTTAAAATGTTTAAACATGTTGTTTGTTTAATGTTGCCCAAATGCCATGTTAAAATGATTTATTTCCTAACTAATTAACTGTAGCTTGGTTTTAAATAAAATTTATATGTACATGGGGTGGAAAAATGCCTAGTTTAACATGGTGCACTTTATTTTCCTGTTTAACAACAATAAAATATGGTTTAGGTCAAAACAGTACCAAATTCATAATATGCATATTAGGATTTTCCGGAATTGTTGCTTGTTGTTCCGACCTCATTTAAACTTGCCTAGATACGTAGTTTTATTATGCTTCACCTCTTGCCATGTTTAACAACATTTAATATTGTTGGGTACAAAACCGAGAGAGAACTAAATAATTGATGTGATGTTTCGTCAATATGCAACAGCTCCACTTAATTTGTATTGTTCTTTGTTGCACATTGCCATGCCATGCTCTTTAAACCGGACATGCATCATACTTGTTTGTGCATCATGACATGTTTATGCTTGTGTGTTTACCATGTTGTTTGCTTCTTTCCGGTTTGCTTCTCTCGTTAGCTTCGGTTTCGTTCCGGAGTTGTGAGGATTCGTTCGACTACGTCCGTTTGTCTTCTTCATGGTCTCGTTCTTCTTCCTAGCGGGATTTCAGGCAAGATGATCGTCACCTTGGATCTCACTACTATCATTGCTATGCTAGTTGCTTTGTTCTATCGCTATGCTGCACTACCTATCACTTGCTCTTCAAGCCTCCCAAATTGCCATGTCAGCCTCTAATCTTTTCGCCCTTCCTAGCAAACTGTTGCTTGGCTATGTTACCGCTTTGCTCAGCCCCTCTTATAACGTTGTTAGTTGCAGGTGAAGTTGAAGATTGCTCCATGATGGACAGGATTATGTTGGGATATCACAATACCTCTTATTTAATTAATGCATCTATATACTTGGTAAAGGGTGGAAGGCTCGGCCTTATGCCTGGTGTTTTGTTCCACTCTTGCCGCCCTAGTTTTCGTCATACCGATGTTATGTTCCTTGATTTTGCGTTCCTTACGCGGTTGGGTGATTTATGGTACCCCCTTGACAGTTCACTTTGAATAAAACTCCTCCAGCAAGGCCCAAACTTGGTTTTACCATTTGCCACCTAAGCCTTTTCCCCTTGAGTTTTCGCGAGCCCGAGGGTCATCTTTATTTACCACCCTAGGCAGTGCTCCTCCGAGTGATGGTCCAACCTGAGCGATGTCCGGCGCCCCCTGGGCAACCAGGGTCTATGCCAACCCGACTCTGGCTCATCCGGTGTGACCTGAAAACGAGATATATGCAGCTCCTATCGGGATTTGTCAGCACTTCGGGCGGCTTTGCTGGTCTTGTTTTACCATTGTCAAAATGTCTTGTAAACCGGGATTCTGAGACTGATCGGGTCTTCCCGGGAGAAGGAATATCCTTTGTTGACCGTGAGAGCTTGTGAAGGGCTAAGTTGGGACACCCCTGCAGGGTATTATCTTTCGAAAGTCGTGCCCGTGGTTATGTTGCAGATGGGTATTTGTTAATGTCCGGCTGTAGATAACTTGACACCAGATTTGAATTAAAACGCACCAACCGCGTGTGTAGCCGTGATGGTCTCTTTTCGGCGGAGTCCGGGAAGTGAACACGGTTTTGGGTTATGTTTGACGTAAGTAGGAGTTCAGGACCACTTCTTGATCATTGCTAGCTTCACGACCGTTCTGTTTCTTCTCTTCTCACTCTTATTTGCGTATCTTAGCCACCATATAATGCTTAGTCGCTGCTGCAACCTCACCACTTTACCCCTTCCTTACCCTTTAAGCTTTGCTAGTTTTGATGCCCATGGTAATGGGATTGCTGAGTCCTCGTGGCTCGCAGATTACTATAACAACAGTTGCAGGTACAGGTTATGCGATGATCTTGACGCGAGAGCGATGTTACTTGTTTTGGAGTTCCTCTTCTGCTTCTTCTTCGATCATGGGATAGGTTCCAGGTCGGCAGCCTGGGCTAGCAGGGTGGATGTCGTTTGAGTTCCTGTTTGTGTTTCATCCGTAGTCGGATGTTGCTCTTATGTATGATGTTGTTGTATTCGTGTGGCATTCTATGCCCCTTGTATGTATCCCCAACTATTATGTAATGATACGATGTAATGATATCCACCTTGCAAAAGCGTCTCCAATATGCGCTTCTATCCTTGGTGGGACCTTCGAGTTCCTTTTGGATAGGGTCGCATATTGGGCGTGACAAGTTGGTATCAGAGCCTCGACCGACCATAGGAGCCCCCTTGATTGTTGGCCGTTGTTGAGTCTAGAAGAAAACTATTTTGAGTCTTAGGATTATATATATCGGAGAGTAGGATTCTTTTTAATCCTCAGCCCCTTCGTCGCTCTGGTGAGGACTCTTGACGTAGATGTTTTGTCTTGCCTCTCCTCAATTTTTCACAATTTATTTAGGATCACGCGGGTATCTTGGGATCGTTCTGATATTCTTGTGACGAGAACATTGTTCTTGGTGCCTCCTGACATTTAGGGGTTGTGGCAGTGTCCCTTGGGTTTTCGCGAGCCCGAGGGTCATCTTTATTTACCCCACCCCCCCGGGCCAGTGCTCCTCCGAGTGCTGGTCCAACCTGAGCGATGTCCGGCGCCGCCTGGGCAACCAGGGTCTATGCCAACCCGACGTCTGGCTCATCCGGTGTGCCCTGAGAACGAGATATGTGCAGCTCATATCAGGATTTGTCGGCACTTCGGGCGGCTTTGCTGGTCTTGTTTTACCATTCTCGAAATGTCTTGTAAACCGGGATTTCGAGACTGATTGGGTCTTCCCGGGAGAAGGAATAACCTTCGTTGACCGTGAGAGCTTTCGATGGGCTAAGTTGGGACACCCCTGCAGGGTATTATCTTTCGAAAGCTGTACCCGCCGTTATGTGGCAGATGGGAATTTGTTAATTTCCGGTTGTAGATAACTCGACACCAGATTCGAATTAAAACGCATCAACCGCGTGTGTAGCCGTGATGGTCTCTTTTCGGCGGAGTCCGGGAAGTGAACATGGTTTTGGGTTATGTTTGACGTAAGTAGGAGTTCAGGAGCACTTCTTGATCATTGCTAGCTTCACGACCATTCCGTTGCTTCTCTTCTCGCTCTTATTTGCGTATGTTAGCCACCATATCATGCTTAGTCGCTGCTGAAACCTCACCACTTTACCCCTTCCTTACCCTTTAAGCTTTGCTAGTTTTGATACCCATGGTAATGGCATTGATGAGTCCTCGTGGCTCACATATTACTACAACAACAGTTGCAGGTACAGGTTATTCGATGATCCTGACGCGGGAGCGATGCTACTTATTTTGGAGTTCTTCTTATTCTTCTTCTTCGATCAGGGGATAGGTTCCAGGTCGGCAGCCTGGGTTAGCAGGGTGGATGTTGTTTGAGTCTCTGTTTGTGTTTCATCCATAGTCGGATGTTGCTCTTATGTATGATGTTGTCGTATTCGTGTGGCATTCTATGCCTCTTGTATGTATCCCCAACTATTATGTAATGATACGATGTAATGATATGCACCTTGCAAAAGCGTCTCCAATATGCGCTTCTATCCTTGGTGGGACCTTCGAGTTCCTTTAGGATAGGGTCGCATATTGGGCGTGACAAGTTGGTATCAGAGCCTCGACCGACCATAGGAGCCCCCTTGATTGTTGGACGTTGTTGAGTCTAGAAGAAAACTATTTTGAGTCTTAGGATTATATATATCAGAGAGTAGGATTCTTTTTACTCCTCAGCCCCTTCGTCGCTCTGGTGAGGACTCTCGACGTAGATGTTTTGTCTTTCCTCTCCTCAATTTTTCACAAATTTTTTTAGGATCACGCGGGTATCTTGGGATCGTTCCGATATTCTTGTGACGAGAACATTGTTCTTGGTGCCTCCTGACATTTAGGGGTTGTGGCAGTGTCCCGGGGAGTCGAGCTCCGAGGTGTTGTCGTCATAATTTTATCGTTGCAGTTCCGGAATAACTGAGTTTTGCCGACATCGAAAATCTCTTTTATGCAGTTGTTGGTGAGATAACCTCGACGCCACCCAGTACTGGGGAGTTCAGGAGTATTACCATAGCTCGTATAACGTATGCTTTTCGAAGGTTGAGGTACACGATTTCCGGAGTTTTCTTGGTTATGTGTTGACGGATGGATACAACTGGATGTAGGGATTGTTAGTTTGGGTGAGATATATTGCTTCCCCTGTATCCCCAACACCAGATTGCATAACATCTAGAAAACTTCTGAAGTGGAAGGCAAATATTGAGACTTCATTCATGTTGAAGGTTTTTGCAACTTTAGGCCAGTGCATGTGGACGATTGACCGTCCATCTTTGTCCTCTTTAGGAACACTTCAATATTGAACCATGGGTGTTGTATGAAAACCTTCCTCGCCTCCTGACCATTGAGGTGGTTTGAGAGGTAATCATGAGTGTACTGCTTTGGAAAGGCCTGAAAACAAGGATGTGCATAAATATCTTCTCTATATTGGAAATGGGGCAAAGGAACAAAAAAGGCAAGGTATAATAGTCAGTACCATCTTGTAATGAACTGATGTCTTGTTCATTGTGCAGACAAAGATCTTACTGTTTTTTGTTGCTAATTTCTTTATCCTAACAATCTTTCTGAGTTTCTTGACTTGATTGATATTCATGGACAAATCATTTCCCCATATGCAAAAAGGGTCGAACAGTGGGTTAAAACCTATGATAGCAGGACCTACATGTGCAAGACCAAAATGTTAAAAACCTAAATATTAGAATGGTTCCTCCAATTGCACAATAATGTGCTATTAGACAACGGACCATGCATGTGCTAACCTTGATTGTAAACCTCGGTGCTTCCCATTGTTTCCATGAAACACATATAAGGTAGTTAGTAATTAGGTTAAGTAAGGGTTCAGATGCTATGAGTAAAATATGTTGATGAAAAATAAGCAAATTGCAGATCCATCAGATTAATTCAAGCCACATGGAAAACCCATTTATCCAAACCAAGCATGATTAAGAACTAGGAAATATAACACTTATATATGTTTCTCATGTATTAAGTGCAGCCAAATTCGATTTATTCCTCACATGCACAACAATACAAAATTCTACCCACGACAATTGGACATCACATTGCAGAATTGAACCTAGCAGTTAACTAAACACCGCAACAAATCAACCAAACATTAACTGAGCACAACATTGGACAATATAGCATACTCGTAATAGAAGATCAAACAGTTAACCAAACCAAGCATACTTTACAACTTGGAAATATATCAATTGTATTTGTTTCTCATGTATTTAGTACAAACCAATTCAATTTATTTCTCACATGGTATACAATAACAGAATGCACCCACAACAATTGAACATCGCGTTGCAGAATTGAACCAAACAGTTAACTAAACACCACAACAAATGAACCAAACGTTAACTGAGCACCACATTGCACAATATAACATACTCCTAATAGAATATCCGACAATTAGCCAAACCAATCATGCTTAACAACTTGGAAATATAGCAATTATATTTGTTTCTCATGTATTTTGTAAAGAAAAAATCGATTTATTTCTCACATGGAAGACAATACAAAATTGCACCCTGAAGAATTGAACATCACATTTGCCGGAACCAAACAGTTAACTGAACACGACAACTAAATAACCAAACAGTTAATAAGTGAGCACCACACTGCACGACATATAGAACATATACATTGGAGCAACAGATTACATGGTAAAATTAGATAGCACAATTCACTAGAATTTGTTAAGGAAAGGCAGGAGCAGCACACGCAACGGGTAAACCGAGCATGCTTAACCGGCGTAGCTAGCAAATGGCAAGGTGCTCCTCCAAGATCTGGGGGTCGGCACGAATGGCAGCCATCACGACCTCATCCGCGCGTGCGACCGCAATTTGCCTCTCCGCTGCCAAATGCTCCTTGAGCTCCTGGCTATACTGCATGCACCATGGCTTAGGGCGGCGCTTATTTGGTGGAGGGGTCGGTGATTTGGGTGGAAGGTGTCGCGCCGGTGGTCGGGGCATGTGGGATGTGGAAGGAGGAGGAGGATGGGGGTCAGGTGTGGATTACCTGCCTGGATAGACAAGGCCGAGCAGCGTGAAGGAGGGTTGCCGGCGAGGAGGCGACACTACAAGCAAGGAGTGAAGGTTTCAACTTAGAAAGGAAGGCGGGAACAGGGGAAATTTGGCTTTGCGTAAGGGGGAGCGGGCGGGGAGGTAGATACTCCGTGGAAGCCAAAAATTTTGAATCAGTTCAGCGAAAAAACTGGTGCGCAAAGTGTCATCAGACACGGTCCCTTATTCAAAACTATGTACGATATGTGAACATCACAAACAATTCAGATAGCTTAACCCAAGTGTGATGAGTTTGAACGTCAAAAATTTTGGTTCCAATTTCCCTAGTTACAGTGGTCATCCACGTCATTGCATAATTTGGGTACACAAAGGAGACGACAGCACACCCACACTTCTTAATCAAGCAAGTTCAGCAATTAAACAGAGATACCTGACCTAAACATTACTCTAACAAATTAAAGACCAGCGCTCTTAGTTAAACAAAACAAAGAGTACTACTATGGCTGGTGCTCGTCAATCTCCGCCGCCTCCTCCATGCCCAGCTCGCGCCCGATGGTCTCCTGAGGAAGGGGCTCCATGGCATCCATCGCACCATACTCGACAAGCATCTCGCCATCGGCGTCCGCCATCTCTTTGGAAAAGGCCGTCACGAGCTGGGCGTGGGAGGCCGGATCTGGGCTTGGACGGGCTCCGTCGTGGCAAGGTATGCGACGGAGGAACGGACGGCTGCTCGAACGCTCTCGGTGATTGCAAACTCTTTGGTCGTGGGTTGCCGACCGTTGTCGGAGAAGCTTCGTTTGATTTGTGCGGTGACCGCCATGAGCGGGGCGTGGGCGGCCTCGACCTGGTCGTGGGCGGTCTCCATCAGGGCTAAGGCCACCGCTGCGGAACGGACAGCTGTTGTGCCGCTCTCGCCAGTTGCTATCCCCGAGGCAGATGTTGCTGCCGCCACCTGAGATGCAATAGCGATCGTTTGGGCTGCCCTGGCCTCCTGTTCGTAGATTGGGGCCGCGCTCATGCACCTTGTTAGCACGCGCAATGCGGCTGCGGCCGCACTCTCGCCGGTGTGGGCCGTCGAAGTTGCCCTCACGACGCGGGTCCACGTCCCCATCTTTCACCGGTGACGATTAAATAGTGAAATGATATTTGGGGAGCGAGCTAGTGTGCTTGACACGCCGGCTGTGGACTGTAGTCGGCGCACCTTCTCGCGTAAGCCATAGGCGTACTATACACCAACAGTGCTCCAGGATATTTTGCACTGGATCTCACAAAGTTGGAGATAATAAACTGTGTGGGATCTTCTTGATTTTTCCTCTTGATTTGGATACATAATGGGGGTCACAACCGCAATGGATGGTGTTTGAATTGCTAGAACTTTTATCTGCAGTGAACATGCACTATATGTGTGTCGTAAAAAAATTGGAATTATTTAGGTTCGTTTGGATATTTTATACATTAAATTGGTTTTCTAGCCATTTCAGGAGCACAATTCAAAATTAAACTACATGCACATGCTCCGGTGCACCAACATTGGTTGTAAAATCATATATGTGTCCATGGGTTTATGCTTATGTCCCATGCAAGAAATGGGGATGAATTTCGAACACCGTGGCACCATGGCTCTCCGGCAAATGTTGAGGTACTTGCTTTTGTAATTATAGTAAATCCGAAACCCGTCTGAAATTCATGAACCTTGGCATGCTATCATGGAATGGCATCAACATGCTGGGGTAAAAAATATTGTCCCATTTGGGGTAGGTTATGGTATAAGCTTCTCACAAACCAGAGCTTCTCAGAAGAAGCCTCATGGTTCCTTTAGGGATACGTGTCACCCTTGTGGACAAAATGATATTCGTCGCCTCTTCTTCCTTTCAATTTTTTCCTGGTGTCAACACAGAACAATAGGAGTGTCATGTTAAATTTTGTATCTTTTCGGGGATCGTTTGGACATTTTTATACGTTAACTGAGTTTTCTAGGCATTTATGTGCATAATTCAAAAGTGAACTACATGCACATGCTCCATTCCATAAAAACAGGTTGCAAAATCAATTTTTGTCCTTGGTTGCAAGCTTAGGTCACATGCAAGAAATGAGAATGAATGTCAAACACCTAGACACTATTGCTCGGCCGATAACATTGAGATACATGGTTTTAAAATTCTAGTAAATCAAAAACTCATCTAAAATTCATGAAACTTGACATGATATCATGGAACGGCATCGACATGCCATGGTAAAAATATTGTCCCATTTGGGGCAGGTTTGGGTATAAGCTTCTCGCAAACCAGAGCTTCTCTCACAACAAGCCTAATGGTTTCGGTAGGGAACGTGCCACCTTGGGGGACGAAACGATATATGTTGCCTCTTCCTACTTTCAAAATTTTTCTCCTGTCAACATAGAACAACACGAGTGTTGTGTCAATTTTTGGGATTTTTCAGGGTTCGCTTGGACATTTTTATACATTAACTGATTTTCCATGCATTCATGTGCATAATTCAAATTTGAACTACATGCACATGCTCCAGTGCGTATAAGCTGGTTCAAAATTGAAATATGTGTCCTTGGTTACATGCTTAAGTCCCATGCAAGAAATGAGAATGAATGAAAAACACCTTGCCACCGTCGCTCGGCCGCTAACATTGAGATACATGGTTTTTAAATTCTAGTAAATCAAAAATGCGTCTGAAATTTAGGAAACTTGACATGCTAGCATGGAACGGCAACAACATGTGATGTCTACTACGCAACCTTCTTCTTGTAGACGTTGTTGGGCCTGCAAGTGCACAGATTTGTAGGACAGTAGCAAATTTCCCTCAAGTGGATGACCTAAGGTTTATCAATCCGTGGGAGGCGTAGGATGAAGATGGTCTCTCTCAAACAACCCTGCAACCAAATAACAAAAAGTCTCTTGTGTCTCCAACACAACCAATACAATGGTAAATTGTATAGGTGCACTAGTTCGGCGAAGAGATGAAGATACAAGTGCAAAATAGATAGTAGATATAGGTTTTTGTAATCTAAAATAATAAAAACAGCAAGGTAGCGAGCGATAAAAGTGAGCATAAACGGTATTGCAATGATAGGAAACAAGGCCTAGGGTTCATACTTTCACTAGTGCAAGTTCTCTCAACAATAATAACATAGATAGATCATATAACAAGCCCTCAACATGCAACAAAGAGTCACTCCAAAGCCACTAATAGCGGAGAACAAACGTAGAGATTATGGTAGGGTACGAATCCACCTCAAAGCTATGCTTTCGGATCGATCTATAAAAGACTTTGTACTAGAATAACACCTTAAGACACAAATCAACCAAAACCCTAATGTCACCTAGATACTCAATTGTCACCTCAAGTATCCGTGGGCATGATTATACGATATGCATCACACAATCTCAGATTCATCCAACCAACATAAAAGTACTTCAAAGAGTGCCCCAAAGTTTCTACCGGGAGAATCACGACGAAAACGTGTGCCAACCCCTATGCATAGGTTCCCAATGTCATGAAACCCGCAAGTTGATCACCAAAACATACATCAAGTGGATCAATAGAATAACCCATTGTCACCACGGTTATCCCACGCAAGACATACATCAAGTGTTCTCAAATATTTAAAGACTCAATCCGATAACATAACTTCAAAGGGGAAACTCAATCCATTACAAGAGAGAAGAGGGGGAGAAGAAACATAAGATCCAACTATAATACAAAGCTCGCTATACATCAAGATCGTGTGAAGTCGAGAACACGAGAGAGAGAGAGAGAGAGAGAGAGAGAGATCAAACACATAGCTACTGGTACATACCCTCAGCCCCGAGGATGAACACTCCCTCCTAGTCATGGATAGCGCCGGGATGATGAAGATGGCCTCCGGTGATGGGATCCCCCTCCGGCAGGGTGCCGGAACAGGGTCCCAATTGGTTTTTGGTGGCTACAGAGGCTTGCGGCGGCGGAACTCCCAATCTATCTTCTGTTCTGGAAGTTTTACGGTACGTAGGTATATATGGGTGAAAGGAGTACGTCGGTGGAGCTACGGGGGCCCCACGAGGCAGGGGGTCGCACCCAGGGGGGCTGGGCACGCCCCCCACCCTCGTGAGCACCTCCCGTATCTTCTGACGTGGGGTCCAAGTCCATCAAGTGGGGTTCCTTCCAAAAATAACTTCTCCAGTTGATTTCGTTCCGTTTTGACTCTGTCTGATATTCCTTTTCTTCGAAATACTGAAATAGGCAAAAAACAACAAATCTGGGTTGGGCCTCCGGTTAATAGGTTAGTCCCAAAAATAATATAAAAGTGGAAAATTAAAGCCCAATATAGTTCAAAACAGTAGATAAAGTAGCATGGAGCAATCAAAAATTATAGATATATTGGAGACGTATCAAGCATCCCCAAGCTTAATTCATGCTCGTCCTCGAGTAGGTAAATGATAAAAAAGAATTTTTGATGCGGAGTGATACTTTGGCATAATTTCAATATAAATCTTCTTACTTGTGATATGAATATTCAGAGCCGAAAGATTCAAGACAGAAGTTCATATTAACACAAAAATAATAATACTTCAAGCATACTAATCAAAGGAATCATGTCTTCTCAAAATAACATGGTAAAAGAAAGTTCATCCCTACAAAATCATATAGTTAGGCTATGCTTCATTTTTGTCACACAAAGATGTCCCCAACTTCTATACCACCGATGACAAGCCAAGCAATTGTTTCATACTTAAATAATCTCAAACTTTTTAAACTTTCACGCAATACATGAGCTTGAGCCATGGATATAGCACTATGGGTGGAATAGAATATGATGATGGGGATTGTGTGGAGAAGACAAAACAGGAGAAAGTCTCACGTTGACGAGGCTAATCAACGGGCTATGCCCATCAATTGATGTCAACATGAGGAGTAGGGATTTCCATGCAACGGATGCACTAGAGCTATGAATGCTCAACAAAAGAAAACTAGTGGGTGTGCATCCAACTTGCTTGCTCACGAAGACCTAGGGCATTTGAGGAAGCCCATCGTAGGAATATACAAGCCAAGTTCTATCATGAAAATTTTCCACTAGTATAAAAAGGACAACTTATGAGACTTACTACATGAAGAACAAGGTGCTACTTTTAAGCACAATATATGAGACTCACTACATGCAGAACAAGGTGCTATTTTGAAGCACAAGTGTGGAAAAAGCGATAGTAGCATTGCCCTTTTTATTTTCTTTTTTTGGGCCTTTCTTTTTTTCTTTTTGGCCTTTCTCTTTTTTTTTATTTGGGCAATGCTCTAATAATGATGATCATCACACTTCTATTGATTACAACACAAGGATTACAACTCGAAACTTAGAACAAGATATGACTCTATATGAATGCCTCCGTGATGTATCGGATGGTGCAATGAATCAAGAGTGACATGTATGAAAAATAATGCATGGTGGCTTTGCCACAGATACGATGTCAACTACATGATCATGCAATGGCAATATGACAAAAGTAATGTATGTCATGATGATGATGGTGGAAGTTGCACGGCAATATATCCCGGAATGGCTATGGAAATGCCATAATAGGTAGGTATGGTGGCTGTTTTGAGGAATATATAGGGAGGTTTATGTGTGATAGAGCGTATCGTATCACAGGGTTTGGATGCACCGGTGAATTTTGTGCCAACTCTCAAGGTGAGAAAGGGCAATGCACGGTACCGAAGAGGCTAGCAAAGGCGAAAAGGTGAGAGTGCGTATAATCCATGGACTCAACATTAGTCAAAAGAACTCATATACTTATTGCAAAGATTTATAAGTCATCAAAAATCAAGTACTACGCGCATGCTCCTAGGGGGATAGATTGGTAGGAAAAGACCATCGCTCGTCCCCGACCGCCACTCATAAGGATGCACAAGCCAGGTACACTTCATGTTTCAAATTTGTTACACAACTTTAACCATACGTGCATGCTACGGGACTTGCAAGCTTCAACACAAGCGTTTCTCAAATTCATAATCACCCAACTGGCACGACTTTGATATTATCACCTCCATATCTCAAAACAATTATCAAGCATCAAACTTATCTTAGTATTCAATTCACTCATAAGAAAGTTTCACATATCTTGAATACCAAGTATATTATCTTTAAGCAAATTACCATGCTATTAACGACTCTCAAAATAATATAAGTGAAGCATGAGAGATCAATAGTTTCTTTAAAACAAATCCACCATCGTGCTCTAAAAGATCTAAGTGAAGTACTAGAGCAAAAATTATCATGCTAAAAAGATATAAGTGAAGCACATAGAGTATTCTAGAAAATTCCAATTTGTGTATGGCTCTCTCTCAATAAAGAATTTCAGATCTTGATACTTCATTCAAACAGCAAGCAAAGCTAAAGAAAACTACAATGCAAGGATAGCACAACTCATGTGAAGAAGCAAAAACTTAGGCTCAACCGATACTAACCGATAGTTGTTGAAGAAGAAAGGTGGGATGCCTACCGGGGCATCCCCAAGCTTAGATGCTTGAGACTTCTTGAAATATTATCTTGGGGTGCCTTGGGCATCCCCAATCTTGAGCTTTTGCGTCTCCTTAATTCCTTTCATGTCACGACTTCTCTCTTTATCAAAAGCTTCATTCACAACAAACTCAACAAGAACTCGTGAGATAGGTTAGTATAAGCCAATGCAAAACCTTATCATATTATACTGTAACAAATCACTAAAATTATTATTCAACATTGAATACTAAATGCCTCTGCATATTTAATACTCCTATCCTCAAATAGAATCATTAAACAAGCAAACATATGCAAACAATGCAACCATAACAGCAATCTGCTAAAACAGTACAGTCTGTAAAGGATGCAAGAGTAACAATACTTCCCTGACTCCAAAAATTATGAACTAAAATTCCCACTGTAATAACTTTATCAGAGCTTAATATGCAAAAAGATTCAATGTTATACCATTCTCTGACTTTTCTAGGGAATTTTTGCAACAGCGGTAAACTTTCTGTTTTCAAACAGCAACATGTATCCTAGCAAAATAAGCATGGCAAAGGCTATCCTTGACTTTTTTATTGAAACTAAAGATGCAAAACATTATTCGAACTAACAGCAAGCAAAAACTAACAAAATAAATTGACGCTCCAAGCAAAACACATATCATGTGGCGAATAAAAATATAGCTCCAAGTAAAGTTACCGATGAACGAAGACGAAAGAGGGGATGCCATCCGGGGCATCCCCAAACTTAGTTGCTTGGTTGTCCTTGAATATTACCTTGGGGTGCCTTGGGAATACCCAATCTTAGGATCTTTCCACTCCTTATTCCATAATCCATCAAATCTTTACCCAAAACTTGAAAACTTCAACCACACAAAACTCAAAACAAAACTCGTAAGCTCCGTTAGTATAAGAAAATAAATCACCACTTAGGTACTGTAATGAACACATTCTAAATTCATATTGGTGTAAATCCTACTGTATTCCAACTTCTCTATGGTTCATACCACTTAATACTAGCCATAGATGCATCAAAATAAGAAAACAACACATAGAAAACAGAATCTATCAAAAACAGAACAGTCTGTAGTAATCTGTATAAAACGTATACTTATGGATCCCCAAAAATTAAGTCTGTAGTAATCTGTATAAAACGTATACTTCTGGAACCCCAAAAATTATGAAATAAATTGCTGGACCTGAGTAATTTGTCTATTAATCATCTGCAAAAAGAATCAACCTAAAAGCACTCTCCAGTAAAAAAATGGCAGCTATTCTCGTGAGCGCAAAAGTTTCTGTTTTCTACAGCAAGATCATATAGACTTCACCCAAGTCTTCCCAAAGGTTCTACTTGGCACTTTATTGAAACAAAAGCTATAAAAAATGATTACTACAGTAGCATAATCATGTGGACACACAAAAACAGTAAGGATAAATATTGGGTTGTCTCCCAACAAGCGCTTTTCTTTAATGCCTTTCTAGCTAGGCATGATGATGACAATGATGCTCACATAAAAGATAAGAATTGAAACATAACGGGAGCATCATGAAGAATATGACTAGCACATTTAAGTCTAACCCACTTCCTATGCATAGGGATTTCGTGAGCAAACAACTTATGGGAACAATAATCAACTAGCATAGGAAGATAAAACAAGCACAGCTTCAAGAATTTAAGTACATAGGGAGGAAACTTGACATTATTGCAATTCCTACAAGCATATGTTCCTCCCTCATAATAATTTTCAGTAGCATCATGAATGAATTAAACAATATAACCAGCACCTAAAGCATTCTTTTCATGATCTACAAGCATAGAAAATTTACCATTCTCAATATAAACAAATTTCTTCTCATGAATAGTAGTGGGAGCAAACTCAACAAAATAACTATCATGTGATTGAAAATTAAGATCAAGATGACACGTTTCATGGTTATCATTATTCTTTAAAGCATATGTGTCATCACAATAATCATCATAGATAGGAGGCATGCTTTCATCATAGTAAATTTGCTCATCAAAGCTGGGGGGACAAAAAATATCATCTCCATCAAAAATAGCTTCCCCAAGCTTGTGGCTTTGCATATCATTAGCATCATGGATATTCAAGGAATTCATACTAACAACATTGCAATCATGCTCATCATCAAAATATTTAGTGCAAAACATTTTAATACATTCTTCTTCTAACACTTTGGCACAATTTTCCTTTCCATCATACTCACGAAAGATATTAAAAAGATGAAGCGTATGAGACAAACTCAATTCCATTTTTTTGTAGTTTTCTTTTATAGACTAATCTAGTGATAAAACAAGAAACAAAAAGATTCGATTGCAAGATCTAAAGATATACCTTCAAGCGCTAACCTCCCCGGCAACGGCACCAGAAAAGAGCTTAGTTGACGGGGTGTGAGTGAGTGCCCTTTACCTAGCCTCCCCGGCAACGGCGCAAGAAAAGAGCTTGATGTCAACTACACAACCTTCTTCTTGTAGACGTTGTTGGGCCTGCAAGTGCACAGGTTTGTAGGACAGTAGCAAATTTCCCTCAAGTGGATGACCTAAGGTTTATCAATCCGTGGGAGGCGTAGGATGAAGATGGTCTCTCTCAAACAACCCTGCAACCAAATAACAAAAAGTCTCTTGTGTCCCCAACACACCCAATACAATGGTAAATTGTATAGGTGCACTAGTTCGGCGAAGAGATGAAGATACAAGTGCAAAATAGATAGTAGATATAGGTTTTTGTAATCTGAAATAATAAAAACAGCAAGGTAGCGAGCGATAAAAGTGAGCGTAAACAGTATTGCAATGGTAGGAAACAAGGCCTAGGGTTCATACTTTCACTAGTGCAAGTTCTCTCAACAATAATAGCATAGATAGATCATATAACAAGCCCTCAACATGCAACAAAGAGTCACTCCAAAGCCACTAATAGCGGAGAAAAAACATAGAGATTATGGTAGGGTACGAAACCACCTCAAAGCTATTCTTGAGGATCGATCTATAAAAGAGTTCGTACTAGAATAACACCTTAAGACACAAATCAACCAAAACCCTAATGTCACCTAGATACTCCATTGTCACCTCAAGTATCCGTGGGCATGATTATACGATATGCATCACACAATCTCAGATTCATCCAACCAACATAAAAGTACTTCAAAGAGTGCCCCAAAGTTTCTAAAGGAGAATCACGACGAAAACGTGTGCCAACCCCTATGCATAGGTTCCCAATGTCACGAAACCCGCAAGTTGATCACCAAAACATACATCAACTGGATCAATAGAATAACCCATTGTCACCATGGTTATCCCACGCAAGACATACATCAAGTGTTCTCAAATCTTTAAAGACTCAATCCGATAACATAACATCAAAGGGGAAACTCAATCCATTACAAGAGAGAAGAGGGGTAGAAGAAACATAAGATCCAACTATAATAGCAAAGCTCGCGATACATCAAGATCGTGTGAAGTCGAGAACACGAGAGAGAGAGAGAGAGAGATCAAACACATAGCTACTGGTACATACCCTCAGCCCCGAGGGTGAAGTACTCCCTCCTCGTCATGGATAGTGTCGGGATGATGAAGATGGCCTCCGGTGATGGGATTCCCCTTACCCCAAGGTGCCGGAACAGGGTCCCGATAGGTTTTTGGTGGCTACAGAGGCTTGCGGCGGCGGAACACCCGATCTATCTTCTGTTCTGGAAGTTTTAGGGTGCGTGGTATATATGGGTGAAAGGAGTACGTCGGTGGAGCTACGGGGCCCCACGAGGCGGGGGCGCCCAGGGGGTGGGCGCGCCCCCACCCTCGTGAGCACCTCCCGTATCTTCTGACGTGGGGTCCAAGTCCATCAGGTGGGTTTCCTTCGCAAAATAACTTCTCCAGTTGATTTCGTTCCATTTTGACTCCGTCTGATATTCCTTTTCTTCAAATATCAAATAGGCAAAAAAAAGAAATCAATGGGCCTCCGGTTAATAGGTTAGTCCCAAAATAATATAAAAGTGGAAAATAAAGCCCAATATAGTTCAAAACAGTAGATAAAATAGCATGGAGCAATCAAAAATTATAGATACGTTGGAGACGTATCAACATGCAGTTGTAAAAATATTGTCCCATTTGGGGCAGGTTGGGGTATATTAGCTTCTCACAAACCAGAGTTTCTCACAACAAGCCTCATGGTTACGGTTGGGAACGTTTCACCTTTCTGGACGAAATGGTATTCGTCGCCTCTTCTTGATTTCAATTTTTTTCTAGTGTCAACATAGAATAACATAAGTGTTGTGTTAATTTTAGGAATTTTTCGAGGCTCGTTTGGACATTTTTATACATTAACTAAGTTTTCTATGCATTTATGTGCATAATTCAAATTTGAACTACAGGCACATGCTCTAATGCATATAAGTTGGTTGAAAATTCAAATCTGTGTCCTTGGTTGCATGCTTAGGTCCCATGCAAGAAATGGGAATGAATGTCAAACACCCTGCCACCGTCACTCGGCCGCAAACATTGAGATACCTGGTTTTTAAATTCTAGTAAGAAATGGGAATGAATGTCAAATCTGTGTCCTTGGTTGCATGCTTAGGTCCCATGCAAGAAATGGGAATGAATGTCAAACACCCTGCCACCGTCACTCGGCCGCAAACATTGAGATACCTGGTTTTTAAATTCTAGTAAATCCAAAACTCTTCTGAAATTCATGAAACTTGGCATGCTATCATGGAGCGGCATCAACATGCCGTGGTAATTTTTTTCCCATTTGGGGCAGGTTTGGGTATAAGATTCTCACAAACCAGAGTTTCTCAGAACAAGCCTGATGGTTTCGGTAGGGAACTATAGCGACCAGACCTCAAACAGTCTGATCTCTGTGCATCAGTGTCATCCCTGGATCAGTAATGATGACACACACAGTACTTGAAGGATTTATAACAGAGTAGCAATCACACACTTATTACATCGAATGTCTCAAAAGAGAACTTATTACAATAAATATGGCTTAAGGCCATCTAGTAACGATAACAGCAGAAGGCTTGGAAGATAAGCGAGTCCATCAACTCCAACAGCATCACTGAGTATAAGACCACGACCTAAGGCACCTTACTCGTCATCTGAAAAGTCTGCAACATGAACGTTGTAGCCCAAAAACGGGTCAGCACATGAAATATGCTGGCAATGTAACACATAGAGAGTAATGAACAGAGATAATGCTATACTACATGCATATATGGCTGGTGGTAAGCTCTATGGTTACAGTTTTGCGTAAAGCCATTTTTTTCCTACAACAAAGGAATAAATTTTATTTAACTATCATGGTGGTTGTTAAACATTGAGAAGGTTCACCCAACTCAATCCCAATTAAGCATCATCAATAACCCAACAAAATTTAATTAAGTAACATGATGAGATTCACATGATAATCCAGGTACTAGATACTCAAAACGTCCATAACCGGGGACACGGCTAACCATGATTAGTTTATACACTCTGCAGAGGTTTGCGCACTTCTCCCCGCAAGACTCGATCTCCTCCGTCGGAATTCTCGCACTACATGGTGTTTGAGAAACGGATGACCGAGACATAGTCTTTCAGAAGCGTTTGCACCTTACAATGGATAGACAGTTACACCTACTTTCCCCTACATCTGCTAGTCTACCACTGTAAGAGTTCACACGACTTAATCAACTATGCTAGAGCCCATAGTAGCTTGCGGCTGCACACGGAAGTTTCTAGCATGAATAATCTCATGATCCCTTTGAGCCTGGGTGGCGGTCCATAGGAGAATCACACGGTACCCCGGGATTTCCAAAAAAATACAGGCAACACTGGGTTCCCTAGGTGCCTCAATCCACCCAGATATGTATTTAAGTTGCCACCTTAAGTAAACCATTAGTTAACAATCTCAGATCTATCATGGATACACTCACCCAATCCACGTCTACTAGCATAGCATAGCGATATAAGCAAACGTAGAAGTAACTCCCAAAGGTTTGACAATAAACTGGTAATAGGTACTACCTCATCTACTTCCCAAAACCCACATATTAATAAGATCCTAATCATGCAATAAAACTGGGCAGTAAAGAGGTATGATCAAAGTGTTACTTGCCTTGCTGATGATCCGTAAAACCTAGAGACTCATAGTAGCAAGCGGTGCACTCCGGGTACTCTATCGCAAACAAACAAGCATACAATAAGCACTCATCTAATGCATAGGTAAAACTCAAATAATAGATCTAACCAGAAAGTTCAACTTAATAACTCCGGTTTGCAAAAAGAATCAAATCAAACGAAGCAACGAAAGTCAAACGGATAAAGAAACAAGCTTCGTTTATTAATCTGGACCTAAGTCAAATTTTACAGTAGCAAAAATTTGTTTGAGTTGGTTAAACGGAAAGAGGGTTTCGAGACGAAACTCCAGGCGCTTCAATCGCCTGATTCCGATAAACGAGCGAAAAGATATACTAGAACGAAAATCGGATCAGAAATCGCAATCGGAAATAATCGCGGAAAATCCGGAAAAAAAGAAAAACTGACGAACAGGCTAACGAACGAACGTTCCCTGTCTGCGGCTAAACGACGAAAACCGTTTGTTAAAACGAACGTACGGACGAACGTCCGTTAAATAACTAAACCGGGAAAACCGACGAACCGATCTAAAAAAACGGATCTAGGTTTTTTTAAAAACAAACGGTTTTATAAAAAAACCGGCGGCGGCTACCTTATCGGGTCCGGCGGGGCTCGGGGCTCCGGCGGGGATGGGTAGCGTCGGCGGCGGCGGCGGCGGAGGGCGGCGGTGCGCGGCGACGGCAGAATTCTGCTGCGGCTCGGTCATGGGCGGGAAGGGGTGGTGGCGGCGGGCGGTCGGGTATTTAAAGGTGGGGGGGCGGGGTCGGCTCGGGGAAGGGGGCATCGGGGCAGCGTCGGACTCCCAGACTCCGGCGGAGTCCGGTCCGGGCACGGGATGGGGAGGCGGCACGGCTGGGCCGGCTGAGCCTTCGGCCCGGTCGGTCCGAACAGTTTTTTTTAAAAGAAATATTCCGCCGAAACTTAAATAAATCCTAGAAAATAGAATAAAATTTTAAAAATGCCAAAACAAAATTTCACCGTCTAAACAAAATATTTATAACGAGATGAACATTTTCTTGGCCCTAAAATCCAATTTTGAAAAACGTGCAATTTTCCTAAGTTCAAATAAAAATAGTGATAAACTCCAAAATAAAATCGTCTTTGACTTTATTATTAAATCCTCAATATTTCTTTATTTTTGGAAATTCATTTTATTCCCTCTCTTTTATTTTTGTATAAGAAATATTCGAAGATAAAATAATTAAAATCAAATGATCTTATTTTCAAAATTTGAGAAAACTCAAATATGGAAATAACGAAATCTCCAACTCTCTCTGTGGGTCCTTGAGTTGCGTGAAATTTCTAGGATCAAACCAAAATGCAATAAAATATGATATGCAATGATGATCTAATGTATAATATTCCAAATTGAATATTTGGGATGTTACGGGAACGTTTCACCTTTCTGGACGAAAGGATATCCGTTGCCTCTTCTTGATTTCAATTTTTTCTCTAGTATCAACATAAACAACACGAGTGTTGTGTTAAATTTTGGAATTTTTTGGGGTTCGTTTGGACACTTTTATACATTAATTGAGTTTTCAATGCATTTATGTGCATAATTCAAATTTGAACTACAAGCACATGCTCTAATGCATATAAATTGATTGAAAATTCAAATATGTTTTCTTGGTTGCATGCTTAGGTCCCATGCAAGAAATGGGAATGAATGTCAAACACCCTGCCAGTGTCACTCGGCCACAAACATTGAGATACCTGGTTTTTAAATTCTAGTGAATCCAAAAATCGTCTGAAATTCATGAAACTTGGGATGCTATCATGGAGCGGCATCAACATGTCGTGGTAAATTTGTTGTCCCATTTGGGGTAGTTTTGGGTATAAACTTCTCACAAACCAGAGCTTCTCACAACAAGCCTGATGGTTTCTGTAGGGAACGTGCCACCTTTGGGGACGAAATGATATCCATTGCCTCTTATTGCTTTCAAAAAATTTCTAGTGTCAACATAGAACAACAAGAGTGATGTGTTAAATCTTGAAATTTTTGGGGTTCGTTTGGACATTTTTTATTTATTAACTGGGTTTTCTAGGCATTTTATGTGCATAATTAAAATTTGAACTACATGCACATGCTCCGGTGCATATAAATTGGTTGAAAAATCAAATCTGTGCCCTTGGGTGCATGCTAAGGTCCCATGCAAAAAATGGGAATGAATTTCAAACACCAAGGCACTATTGATTGCCGACAAAACATCGAGATACTTTGTTTTTAAATTCTAGTAAATCCAAAACTCGTCTGAAATTCATGAAACTTGGCATGCTATCATGGAATGGGACCCGACATGATGTGGCATTTTTGTGTCCATTTTGAGAGAAGGAGCACTCGAATAATAGCCAACAAAGGAATTTTGAAAAAATAGCTGCCACTTTAATATCTCAAACGTATGTATAATTCGAATCGTGTGTGTTCAGTTAACCATTCACATGACTCCACATGTCTTGGTTTTAATGGCTATAGGAGGTGTCGTGCGGTCAGCTGCTTGATACGTCTCCGTCATATCTATAATTTTTTATTGTTCCATGCCAATATTATTCAACTTTTATATACTTTTTGGCAACTTTTTATACTATTTTTTGGGACTAACATATTGATCCAGTGCCCAGTGCAGTTCTTGTTTGTTGCATGTTTTATGTTTCGCAGAAAATCAATATCAAACGGAATCCAAACGGGATAAAAACAGACAGAGAATTATTTTAGCATATTTGGGATTTTTCGGAGGAAGAATTACCGCGAAACAGTGTCCGAGGTGGCCACGAGACAGAGGGCACGCCCCCTACCCCTGGGCGCGCCCTGGGCTCTCGTGGGCCACGCGTAAGGCGGTTGAGGCTCTACTTTTGCCGCAAGAAAGCTAATTTTATGAGAAAAATCTGGGCAAAAGATTCACCCCAATCGGTGTTACGGATCTCCAGATATAAAGGAAACGGTGAAGGGGCAGAACCAGAGAACGTAGAAACAGAGAGATAGATCCAATCTCGGAGGGGCTCTCGCCCCTCCCAAGCCATGGGAGACAAGGACCAGAGGGGAAACCCTTCTCCCATCTAGGGAGGAGGTCAAGGAAGAAGAAGAAGAAGAAGGGGCCCTCTCTCCCCCTTGCTTCCGGTGGCGCCGGAGCCCTGCCGGGGGCCATCATCATCACCGCGATCTTCACCAACACCGCCGTCATCTTCACCAACATATCCATCACCTTCCCCCATCTATATCCAGCGGTCCACTCTCCCGCATCCCGCTGTACCCTCTACTTGAACATGGTGCTTTATGCTTCATATTATTATCCAATGATGTGTTGCCATCCTATCATGTCTGAGTAGATTTCCGTTGTCCTATCGGTGATTGATGAATTGTTATGATTGGTTTGAGTTGCATGTTTTATTATTGGTGCTGTCCTATGGTGCCCTCCGTGTCGCGCAAGCGTGAGTGATTACCGCTGTAGGGTGTTGCAATGCGTTCATGATTTGCTTATAGTGGGTTGCGTGAGTGACTGAAACACAAACCCGAGTAAGTAGGTTGTTGCGTATGGGATAAAGAGGACTTGATACTTTAATGCTATGGTTGGGTTTTACCTGAATGAATCTTTAGTAGTTGCGGATGCTTGCTAGAGTTCCAATCATAAGTGCATATGATCCAAGAAGAGAAAGTATGTTAGCTTATGCCTCTCCCTCAAATAGAATTGCAATAGTGATTACCGGTCTAGTGACATAGTCAATTGCTTAGGGACAATTCCACAACTCCTACCACCACTTTTCCACACTCGCTTTATTTTCTTTTTTGCATCTTTATTTAAACACCCCCTAGTTTATGTTTACGTGTTCTTTATTATCTTGCAAACCTATCCTATCACACCTACAAAGTACTTCTAGTTTTATACTTGTTCTAGGTAAAGCGAACGTCAAGCGTGCGTAGAGTTGTATCGGTGGTCGATAGAACTTGAGGGAATATTTATTCTACCTTTAGCTCCTCGTTGGGTCCGACACTCTTACTTATCGAAAACTGTTGCGATCCCCTACACTTGTTGGTTATCACTGCTTGACTGAACGGGAGGCGTGCAAGCGCAGTCGGGTGCGCAGGCTGACCGAGAGGCATGGAAGCTGTCCTCAAATGCGTAGGCTCATCGGGAAGCGTGTGAGATGTACACTGGGAAGTCTCACTGGGAAGCGAGCCCTTTGACTTTCATGGCCACCCGTCTTCCTCTCCATTAATGGCACCCAAGCCGCTGTTTAATACGGGTGGCCTTACTGTTCGCCTCCCATTCCCCTCCCTCCCGCAGAAATCCACCAACGCCATGGCGCAGAACGATCATCTGCCACTAGTCTTCAAGTTTGGTGAAGTCGACTCCGAGCCAGAGGAGATAGAAAATAAGGAGGAATGGGGCCTCATGGACATGGCCCTGACCGAGCTGGCCGCAGCAGTTGCTACTCCCGCTCCCGTCCCAGCTCCCATCCCCGCGCCCGCGCCAGCGACCATCCTCGTAGCATTGATGGGCTGGTCGCCAAGCACTATCGCAGAGCTGGAAGCCGCGGGCGTCAGCGAGGTCTCCGAGGACCCGCACGAGCTTGTGTACATGCCAGCGCCAGCGCCCGTGCCCATACACGCCCCTCCACCCACCGTGGCGCCGGTCCCCGTGTGTCTGGCTGCACCCACCGCTCCCGTGCCTATGCGCGCGCCCCCCTCAGCGGCGTGGGATGCCGCCGTTGACCGCTACCACTCTGTGCTGCCAGTTGTCGTCCTCCCGCGCCCCGCCCATCGATCGCGCACCGACATGATGTTGGATTTACAAGTGAAGAACATTCTGTGATGCCTTGAAGACTTCAACAACGGCGTCCCGGAGGACGACAACGACAACGATGGCGTGGCACACCGCCTCTGCCGCCGCCGGAAAAAGTTTTTCTTTGGGGTTTAATATTGTATCTTGATCATATGAATATAAATTTGGAGTGTGACTGAATGAAAGATATTGTTTGAACGAACTTGTGTTTTTCTCTCTTAATGTACAAACTTATCAAATGATTTTCTTTTGAAAAGAACGTCAGTGGTTTTTTAATATAAAACACTCATCGCAAACGTTTTAGTTAGAACACCCGTATGCAAACCGACAGCTTCCCCAGGAAGCCAAGGGAAAATGTGCCGAGCAGGATTTATGCAGCTCTTGATCGCAAATGTTTTAGATAGAACACCCGTATGGAAAGCGAGAGCTATGGTCTTTCCCCTTAAATCAAAGGTGCCTCCTCCACCGCTGTCGTGCCACCTCCGCCGCTGTCATGTCGCCTCCGCCGCATCTACCCTCTCTCCCCATCTAGGATTAGGAAGCGATCTCGGGGGATCACCCTGTCTGGCCCATCGACTGTGGAGATGATTGGGTCGAATCAGAGGCAGATAATTCATGGATTCCACCTGGGTAAGCATCGTTTTGCTCTCAAAGTGATCAGGAGATCCGTAAATTAGGCTGCATTTGACCATCGTTAGCGTGAATCAGTGCAATTTATCTGAAAAATTTCGGCCTAACTGCGCCCTTTATCTTATTTCAATTGAATAGGGTTGATCCTGCACTTGCTTTTCGGCTGGCGGTTAGAATGCAGACTAGCAAGCTCCGTGGAACTAAACCATGTCTGATTTCTGGGTTTTCCTATCCTAAAGTGGTAGAAACCAGCGTTTCGTTCACCGATTTCCGCAAGGCACTCTGTTGTGAGTATCCGTGGAGCCCTACCGATGCTGTTGAATGGAGATATTTCGACAGTACCGAGCAGAGATTTGTCCCATTAACTTGTGATGAGCATTTGGGATTGCTATTTAGTTTGAATGCTGGCAGCCGTTTCGGTAAAATCCATTTCGGTGTGCTTCAAGCACACAAACAACGTATCCCAAAAGGGAAGGGTGTTCAGATATCATCTGTCTCTGCTAATAGCGAGCGTCCTCGCACTCCTTGTAGGTCGAGACCAAGTAAACCTAGTGGTTCTGAAAGCCACAACATGTCGGCTGCCGCTAATTCTGCCACTTCTCCTCTCCATTCTGCACCTGATGTAGAAGTAGATGCAGAGCCGGACGAGGAAGTGCCTCGACATGATGATGAGGATGAGATTCTATTGCCTGAACTGGTAGATAGAGTTAGTCAACATGCAGTGGAAGATGAATATGCAGATGAGCCTAGTAGTCGTGCTAGATTTGATGACACTCACGATGAAGAGAGGAAGGAGAACATCGACTCCTTAGTTTTACAAGAATATGATGGTGAGGACATGCCAACAATTGAGTGGAACAGGGAGAATCATGAGCTTACTCCAGGAACCGTATTCGGATCGATGGTGGACTGTCGTAATGCAGTGACTACATATTGCATTCTCACTGAAAACTCCTATGAGGTTGATAGGAGTGAGCCAAGAAGATTCACTGTTCATTGCCCTTATGATAGGTGTAGGTGGAGGTTGCATGCATCCACTATGCTAAAGAGAAAATTGATTCAGGTATTACAACTGAATGTTTTTATCAGATTATTTATCCATTCTATATTCAGATCATGTATATTGTTTCTTAATTGTATTTGACATCATTTTTCATTTTGTTACAGATAAAAAGCAACCCACACGGGCACACTTGCCCACCTGGAGGGGTGATGTCTACTACACAAACTTCTTCTTGTAGACGTTGTTGGGCCTCCAAGTGCAGAGGTTTGTAGGACAGTAGCAAATTTCCCTCAAGTGGATGACCTAAGGTTTATCAATCCGTGGGAGGCGTAGGATGAATATGGTCTCTCTCAAACAACAACCCTGCAACCAAATAACAAAGAGTCTCTTGCGGCCCCAACACACCTAATACAATGGTAAATTGTATAGGTGCACTAGTTCGGCGAAGAGATGGTGATACAAGTGCAATATGGATGGTAGATATAGGTTTTTGTAATAAAAACAGCAAGGTAGCAAGTGGTAAAAGTGAGCGTAAACGGTATTGCAATGCTAGGAAACAAGGCCTAGAGTTCATACTTTCACTAGTGCATGTTCTCTCAACAATAATAACATAACTGGATCATATAAATATCCCTCAACATGCAACAAAGAGTCACTCCAAAGTCACTAATAGCAGAGAACAAACGATGAGATTATTGTAGGTTACGAAACCACCTCAAAGTTATCCTTTCTGATCAATCTATTCAAGAGTTTGTAGTAAAATAACACGAAGCTATTCTTTCCGTTCGATCTATCATAGAGTTCATACTACAATAACACCTTAAGACACAAATCAACCAAAATCCTAATGTCACCTAGATACTCCAATGTCACCTCAAGTATCTGTGGGCATGATTATACGATATGCATCACACAATCTCAGATTCATCTATTCAACCAACACAAAGTACTTCAAAGAATGCCCCAAAGTTTCTACCGGAGAGTCAAGACGAAAACGTGTGCCAACCCTATGCATAAGTTCACAAGGAGAACCCGCAAGTTGATCACCAAAACATACATCAACTAGACCACGTGAATATCCCATTGTTACCACAGATAAGCACATGCAAGACATACATCAAGTGTTCTCAAATCCTTAAAGACTCAATCCGATAAGATAACTTCAAAGGGAAAACTCAATCCATTACAAGAGAGTAGAGGGGGAGAAACATCATAAGATCCAACTATAATAGCAAAGCTCGCGATACATCAAGATCGTACCACCTCAAGAACACGAGAGAGAGAGAGAGAGAGAGAGAGAGAGAGAGAGAGATCAAGCACATAGCTACTGGTACATACCCTCAACCCCGAGGGTGAACTACTGCCTCCTCGTCATGGAGAGTGCCGGGATGATGAAGATGGCCACCGGTGATGGATCCCCCCTCCGGCAGGGTGCCAGAACGGGCTCCCGAGAGGTTTTTGGTGGCTAGAGAGGCTTGCGGCGGCGGAACTCCCGATCTAGGTTATTTTCTGGAGGTTTGAGTATTTATAGGAATTTTTGGCGTAGGTCTCACGTCAGGGGGGTCTCCGGGCTGTCAACGAGGCAGGGGCGCGCCCAGGGGGTGGGCACACCCCCACCCTCGTGGGTAGCCCGGGACTCTCCTGTCCCAACTCTTTCACTCTAGGGGCTTCTTTTGGTCCATAAAAAATCATCAAAAATTGGCACGTCAATTGGACTTCGTTTGGTATTCCTTTTTTGTAAAACTCAAAAACAAGGAGAAAACAGAAACTAGCAATGGGCTCTAGGTTAATAGGTTAGTCCCCAAAATCATATAAAATAGCATAGTAAAGCCCATTAAACATCCAAAACAGATAATATAATAGCATGGAACAACCAAAAATTATAGATACGCTGGAGACGTATCAAGCATCCCCAAGCTTAATTCCTGCTCGTCCTCGAGTAGGTAAATGATAAAAACAGAATTTTTGATGTGGAATGCTACCTAGCATATTTCTCAATGTAATTTTTTTAATGTGGCATGAATGTTCAGATCCAAATGATTCAAGATAAAAGTTTATATTGACATAAAAATAGTAATACTTCAAGCATACTAACAAAGTAATCATGTCTTATCAAAATAACATAGCCAAAGAAAGCTTATCCCTAAAAAATCATATAGTTAGGCCATGCATCATTTTTGTCACACAAAATGGTCCCATCATGCATAACCCTGGTTTCAGCCAAGCAATTGGTTCATACTTTTTAACGCGCTTCAGCTTTTTCAACCCTCACGCAATACATGAGCGTAATCCTTGGATATAGCACTATGGGTGGAGTAGAGTACGATGATAGGGATTATGTGGAGAAGACAAAAAGGAGAAGGTCTCACATTGGCGCGGCTAATCAACGGGCTGGAGATGCCCATCAATTGATGTCAATATGAGGAGTAGGGATTGCCATGCAATGGATGCACTAGAGCTATAAATGTATGAAAGCTCATAAAAAAGAAAATAAGTGGGTGTGCATCCAACTTTCTTGCTCACGAAGACCTAGGGCATTTTGACGAAGCCCATCATTGGAATATACAAGCCAAGTTCTATAATGAAAAATTCCCACTAGTATATGAAAGTGACAACATAAGAGACTCTATATCATTAAGATCATGGTACTACTTTGAAGCACAAGTGTGGAAAAAGGATAGTAACATTGTCCCTTCTCTCTTTTTCTCTCATTTTTTTTTGTTTTGGTTTGGGCTTCTTTGGCCTCTCTTTTTTATTTGGGCTTCTTTGGCCTCTTTTATTTTTCATAAAGTCCGGAGTCTCATCCCGACTTGTGGGGGTATCATAGTCTCCATCATCCTTTCCTCACATGGGACAATGCTCTAATAATGAAGATCATCACACTTCTATTTATTTACAACTCAACAATTACAACTCAATGCTTAGAACAAAATATGACTCTATGTGAATACCTCCGGCGGTGTACCGGGACATGCAATGAATCAAGAGTGAGATGTATGAAAGAATTATAAAGGTGGATTTTCCACAAATACAATGTCAACTACATGATCATGCAAAATCAATATGACAATGATGGAGCGTGTGATGGCTACTACACAACCTTCTTCTTGTAAACGTTCTTGGGCCTCCAAGTGCAGAGGTTTGTAGGATAGTAGCAAATTTCCCTCAAGTGGATGACCTAAGGTTTATCAATCCGTGGGAGGCGTAGGATGAAGATGGTCTCTCTCAAACAACCCTGCAACCAAATAACAAAGAGTCTCTTGTGTCCCCAACACACCCAATACAATGGTAAATTGTATAGGTGCACTAGTTCGGCGAAGAGATGGTGATACAAGTGCAATATGAATAGTAGATATGGGTATCTGTAATCTGAAAATATAAAAACAGCAAGGTAACTGATGATAAAAGTGAGCGTAAACGGTATTGCAATGGTAGGAAACAAGGCCTAAGGTTCATAATTTCACTAGCGCAAGTTCTCTCAACAATAATAACATAATTGGATCATATAACTATCCCTCAACATGCAACAAAGAGTCACTCCAAAGCCACTAATAGCGGAGAACAAACGAAGAGATTATGGTAGGGTACGAAACCACCTCAAAGTTATCCTTTCTGCTCGATCTATTCAAGAGTCCGTAGTAAAATAACATAAAGCTATTCTTTCCGTTCAATCTATCATAGAGTTCATACTAGAATAACACCTTAAGATACAAATCAACCAAAACCCTAATGTCACCTAGATACTCCATTGTCACCTCAATTATCCGTGGGCATGATTAGACGATATGCATCACACAATCTTAGATTCATCTATTCGACCAACACAAAGTACTTCAAAGAGTGCCCCAAAGTTTCTACCGGAGAGTCAAGACGAAAACGAGTGCCAACCCCTATGCATAGGTTCATGGGTGGAACCCGCAAGTTGATCACCAAAACATACATCAAGTGGATCACGTGATATCCCATTGTCACCACAGATAAGCACGGCAAGACATACATCAAGTGTTCTCAAATCCTTAAAGACTCAATCCGAGAAAACAACTTCAAGGGGAAAACTCAATTCATCACAAGAGAATAGAGGGGGAGAAACATCATAAGATCCAACTATAATGGCAAAGCTCGCGATACATCAAGATCGTGCCATAGAGAGAACACGAGAGAGAGAGAGAGAGAGAGAGAGATATCAAACACATAGCTACTAGTACATACCCTCAGCCCTGAGGGTGAACTACTCCCTCCTCGTCATGGAGAGCGCCGACATGATGAAGATGGCCACCGGTGAGGGATCCCCCCTCCAGCAGGGTGCCGGAACGGGCTCCCGAGAGGTTTTTGGTGGCTACAGAGGCTTGCGGCGGCGGAACTCCCGATCTATCTTGGTGTTCGATGGTTTTAGGGTATACGGGAATATATAGGCGAAAGATGTCGGTCGGGGGAGCCACGAGGGGCCCACGAGACAGGGGGCGCGCCCAGGGGGTGGGCGCGCCCTCCTATCTCCTGGCCTCCTCGAAGCTTCCCCGGCTTGTACTCCAAGTCTCCCGGATCATGTTCGTTCCAAAAATCACGCTCCCGAAGGTTTCATTCCGTTTGGACTCCGTTTGATATTCCTTTTCTTCGAAATACTGAAACAGGCAATAAAACAACAATATGGGTTGGGCCTCCGGTTAATCGGTTAGTCCCAAAAGTAATATATAAGTGTATAATAAAGCCCGTAATCATTCAAAACTGATAATAAAATAGCATGAATGCTTCATAAATTATAGATACGTTGGAGACGTATTAGCATCCCCAAGCTTAATTTCTGCTCGTCCTCGAGTAGGTAAATGATAAAAGAAAGAATTTATGAAGTGTGAATGCTAGAAGGTGCACAAGTTTGATCAATGATAATTTCAATCACCTTTTCTAGCATGATTATATGTCATAACAGTAGTTCATCTCATAAAACTTCTCACGAACAAGTAACAAGCAATTCACATGTTAAAGCATAGATCATAAACTTTCTTGAAAACTAGCAAACTTCATTCTTAGTCATCAAACAATTGCAATTAATCTTATTTTCAGGAAGGGTCTATGTTAGAGCTTTGATTTAGCAAACTCCACATACTCAACTATAATATAGTCTTCCACAATTGCTAACAGTCGCCCAATACTTATGGTTATGGAGTTTTAATCGGACTCTGAGAAAGATAGGGGCTTATAGTGTTGCCTCCCAACATATTTACCTTTGGGTGATGTCAACAATAATAGTTCATGCTAACTTACATCCAATTGGATATATATATATCAGGATCTTTCCAACACGAGGTGCTTGCCAAAGGATAAAATGAAAAAAGGGAAAGGTGAAGATCACCTTGACTCTTGCATAAAGTAAAATACATAAAGTAAAAGATAGGCCCTTCGTAGAGGGAAGCAGAGGTTGTCATGCGCTTTTATGGTTGGATGCACAAAATCTTAATGCAAAAGAACATCACTTTATATTGCCACTTGTATATGGACCTTTATTATGCAGTCTGTCGCTTTTATTGCTTCCATAACAAGATCGTATAAAGCTTATTTTCTTCACACTAATAGATCATACATATTTAGAGAGCAATTTTTATTGCTTGCACAGATGACAACTTACTTGAAGATCTTACTCAATCCATAGGTAGGTATGGTGGAATCTCATGGCAAAAACTAGGTTTAAGGGTATTTGGAAGCACAAGTAGTATCTCTACTTGGTGCAAGGAATTTGGCTAGCATGAGGGGGAAAGGCAAGCTCAACATGTTTGAATGATCCATGACAATATACGTTAACTGAGATGTGAGAAAACATAGCCCATTACGTTGCATTCCTTGTCCAATGTCAACTCTTTAGCATGTCATACTTAATGAGTGCTCACAATTATAAAAGATGTCTAAGATAGTATATTTATATTTGAAATCTCTCTTCCTTCAATATTAATTCATGAATTGTTCAAATGACCAATACAATGCTTGCTAACCTTCAATAAATTTACAACCTCTACTTCTTTGATGTGAAGTCATTACTCCCCATGGGATAAGCAAATGAAACATATATAATTTCATATTTATGACATTCAACTCATTCAACCATTTACTCATAGGATATAAGTGAAGCACACGAGTAAACGACAAACTACTCCAAAAAGATATTAGTGAAGATCAATGGGTAGCTAAATAATTATGTAACTATGTGAAGACTCTCGCTCATTTAAGAATTTCATATCTTGGTATTGTATTCAAACAGCAAACAAAACAAAATAAAATGACATTGCAAGGATAGCACAACTCATGTGAAGAAGCAAAAACTTTGGTTCAACCGATACTAACCGATAGTTGTTGAAGAAGAAAGGTGGGATGCCTAACGGGGCATCCCCAAGCTTAGATGCTTGAGACTCCTTGAAATATTATCTTGGTGTGCCTTGGGCATCCCCAATCTTGAACTTTTGTGTCTCCTTAATTCCTCTCATATCATGGTTTCTCTTTTTATCAAAAGCTTCATCCACACCAAACTCAACAAGAACTCGTGAGATAGGTTAGTATAAACCAATGCAAAACCTTATCATTTTCTACTGTAACAAATCACTAAAATTATTATTCAACATTGCATACTAAATTTTTCTGCATATTTAATACCCCTATCCTCAAATATAATCATTAAACAAGCAAACATATGCAAACAATGCAACCATAACAGCAATCTGCCAAAACAGTATAGTCTGTAAAGAATGCAAGATTCATCATACTTCACTAAATCCAAAAATTATGAGCAAAATACCTTACTGTATAAGATTTATCAGAGCTCAATATGCAAAAAGTTTCAACATTATACCATTCTCTGAATTTTCTAGGGAAGTTTTGCAACAGCCGTAAACTTTCTGTTTTCAAACAGCAACATGTATACTAGCAAAATAAGCATGGTAAAGGCTATCCTTGACATTTTTATTGAAAATATAGATGCAAAACATTATTCTAAATAACATCAAGCAAATACTAAAAAAATAAAATGATGCTCCAAGAAAAACACATATCCTGTGGTAAATAAAAATATAGCTCCAAGTAAAGTTACCGATGAACGAAGACGAAAGAGGGGATGCCTTACGTGGCATCCCCAAGATTAGGCTCTTGGTTGTCCTTGAATATTACCTTGGGGTGCCTTGGGAATCCACAAGCTTAGGCTCTTGCCACTCCTTATTCCATAGTCCATAGAATCTCTACCCAAAACTTGAAAACTCCACAACACAAAACTCAACAGAAAACTCGTAAGCTCCGTTAGTATAAGAAAATAAAACAACCACTTAGGTACTGTAATGAACTTGTAGTAAATTCGTATGGGTGTAATATCTACTGTATTCTAACTTCTCTATGGTTCATACCCTCTGATACTACTCATAGATTCATCAAAATAAGCAAACAACATAATGAAAACAGAATCTGTCAAAACAGAACAGTATGTAGTAATCTGTATCAAACGTATACTTCTGGAACTCCAAAAATCCTACCAAATTAGGAAGTCTTAAGAAAATTGTGTGCCAATACAGAGCAAAAAGAATAAGATCATAAGCACGTTTCTGTGAATTATCAAAACTAATTTACTGGGTGCAAAAGTCTCTGATTTTCAGCAGGATCAACACAACTATCACCGTAAGCTATCCTAAAGGTCTTACTTGGCACTTTATTGAAACAAAAGCTATCAAACATGATTACTACAGTAGAATAATCATGTGGACACACAAAAACAGTAAGGATAAATATTGGGTTGTCTCCCAACAAGGGCTTTTCTTTAATGCCTTTCTAGCTAGGCATGATGATGACAATGATGCTCACATAAAAGATAAGAACTGAAACATAACGGGAGAATCATGAAGCATATGACTAGCACATTTAAGCCTAACCCACTTCCTATGCATAGGGATTTTGTGATCAAACAACTTATGGGAACAATAATCAACTATCATAGGAAGGCAAAACAAGCATAAGTTCAAAACTTGGAGCACATAGAGAGGAAACTTGACATTATTGCAATTCCTGCAAGCATATGTTCCTCCCTCATAATAATTTTCAGTAGCATCATGAATGAATTCAACAATATAACCAGCACCAAAAGCATTCTTTTCATGATCTACAAGCATAGAAAATTTACTACTCCCCTCATAAGCAAATTTCTTCTCATGAATAGAAGTGGGAGCAAACTCAACAAAATAATTATCATGTGAGGCATAATCCAATTGAAAACTAAAATCATGATGACAAGTTTCATGGTTATCATTATTTATTAATAGGATACAAGTCATCACAATAATCATCATAGATAGCAACTTTGTTCTCATAATCAATTGGAGCCTCTTCTGAAATAGTGGATTCATCACTAAATAAAGTCATAATCTCTCCAAATCCACTTTCATAATTATCACAATAATATTAAACATCCTCCAAAATAGTGGGATCGTTACTTCCTAAAGTTGACACTCTTCCAAACCCACTTTCATCAATATAATCATCATAAATAGGAGGCATGCTTTCATCATAATAAATATTCTCATCAAAACTTGGGGGACAAAAAATATCATCTTCATCAAACATAGCTTCCCCAAGCTCGTGGCTTTGCATATCATTAGCATCATGGATATTCAAGGAATTCATACTAACAACATTGCAATCATGCTCATCATACAAAGATTTAGTATCAAGCATTTTATAGATTTCTTCTTCTAGCACTTGAGCATAATTTTCCTTTCCATCATTCTCACGAAAGATATTAAAAAGATGAAGCGTATAAGACAAACTTCACTCCATTTTTTGTAGTTTTCTTTTATAAACTAAACTAGTGATAAAACAAGAAACAGAAAGATTCGATTGCAATATCTAAAGATATACCTTCATGCACTCACCTCCCTGGCAACGGCGCCAGAAAAGAGCTTAGTTGACAGGGTGTGAGTGTCGCTTACCTAGCCTCCCCGGCAACGGCACCAGAAAAGAGCTTGATGTCTACTACACAACCTTCTTCTTGTAGACGTTGTTGGGCCTCCAAGTGCAGAAGTTTGTAGGACAGTAGCAAATTTCCCTCAAGTGGATGACCTAAGGTTTATCAATCCGTGGCAGGCGTAGGATGAAGATGGTCTCTCTCAAACAACCCTGCAACCAAATAACAAAGAGTCTCTTGTGTCCCCAACACACCCAATACAATGGTAAATTGTATAGGTGCAATATTTCGGCGAAGAGATGGTGATACAAGTGCAATATGGATAGTAGATATGGGTATCTGTAATCTGAAAATATAAAAACAGCCAGGTAACTAATGATAAAAGTGAGCGTAAACGGTATTGCAATGGTAGGAAACAAGGCCTAAGGTTCATACTTTCACTAGTGCAAGTTCTCTCAACAATAATAACATAATTGGATCATATAACTATCCCTCGACATGCAACAAAGAGTCACTCCAAAGCCACTAATAGCGGAGAACAAACGAAGAGATTATGGTAGGGTACGAAACCACCTCAAAGTTATCCTTTCTGCTCGATCTATTCAAGAGTCCGTAGTAAAATAACATAAAGCTATTCTTTCCGTTCAATCTATCATAGAGTTCATACTAGAATAACACCTTAAGATACAAATCAACCAAACCCCTAATGTCACCTAGATACTCCATTGTCACCTCAAGTATCCGTGGGCATGATTAGACGATATGCATCACACAATCTCATATTCATCTATTTGACCAACACAAAGTACTTCAAAGAGTGCCCCAAAGTTTCTACCGGAGAGTCAAGACGAAAACGTGTGCCAACCCCTATGCATAGGTTCATGGGAGGAACCCGCAAGTTGATCACCAAAACATACATCAAGTGGATCACGTGATATCCCATTGTCACCACAGATAAGCACGGCAAGACATACATCAAGTGTTCTCAAATCCTTAAAGACTAAATGCAACAAAACAACTTCAAGGGGAAAACTCAATTCATCACAAGATAGTAGAGGGGGAGAAACATCATAAGATCCAACTATAATGGCAAAGCTCGCGATACATCAAGATCGTGCCATAGAGAAAACACGAGAGAGAGAGAGAGAGAGAGAGAGAGAGAGAGAGAGAGATCAAACACATAGCTACTTGTACGTACCCTCAGCCCCGAGGGTGAACTAGTCCCTCCTCTTCATGGAGAGCGCCCGCAACACGTTAACCACGTAGAGTGGGTATCCTGGATTTTCCGAGGCAAGGAGGCCTTTCTCTCTCCGCAGCACATCATCATGAAGTCTCCTTACATAGCCAAATCTGGCCCCTATCGCTGCTTCAGGTAGGATTGGTTCACCGGCGATATGCCATTTTGCCGCACCGGGGATATCTATACGGTCTTGAACCCGAGGCTACCGAGGCGGCTGGATCATAGAAGCAGGTTTTTGCCTTTCCTCGGTCTCTTCCTAGACTTCTTTGGTCCCGGAAGGTTGCCCATAATACGTTCAGACTCTGGAGGCGGCAATTCAGGCACCAACTCATGACGCTCAAACCCTAAGTAGGCGCCAGTATTGACATACTGTTGAGTGTCATCGTCGTCCTCATCCTCATCTATGGCGACGTCACCAACGACTAATGGAGCCTCTTCCTCACCCCCTCCGCTATCACCCAACACGACAGCCCACGCTAATTGAGTAGGTGAGGTGTTGATGTTCATACCTAACTGTGTGCTCGTGGGTGTGCTCCCGGCCGCCTCCAGTCGAAGCAGACTCTTTGGCCACAACAGGACCCACCCATTGCAACAATCACCAAGCCGCCGCGGGGTCTCGTCGTAATCCCCCACTAGTATCAGAGGAGCCAAATTCTCATGGCCTGGTTTGACACTAGCCACGGAAACCTTTAAGACGTCCGGGGGGATTGACCGGCTGTGGAACAATGGTTCCTTCGGCTCCATTATCGTCGCCTTCCCCACGTCCACCTTCTGGTCGCCGATGGTGTACAATATGGTGCACGGGGTTCCGTTGGCCTGCAAAGAAAAGTCTGTGATGTGAGACATCCGAAAGGCAATGAAAACGGGAGATTATACATTTATTGAAGAGGGCCGATGTGACAGATACCGTGAGGGCATCGAGCTTAGCCAAAGACGAAGCACCACTGAGCATGTCCGGTGCGGGAGCCGGTGCAGCTGCAGGTGCTAGTGCAGGTGCTGGTGCAATGCTAGTCGAGCTACTCCCCAAGAAGTCAGCAAGGGGAAAGTCCGCTGCATTTTTTGTCTAGATTTTGCCTGCTCCAATTGAAAACGGCCGGAACCAAGGTAGTAGACATATCTACAAGCACCTATTTTGCGGCAGCTACCGCTGTTGCGACTATCTCGGATGATTTCTTCTCAACCGCAATCTCAACCTTCTTGTCAATGTTTTCTTGATTTAACCTCCGTCTTTCCTTTCTCTCCTCCGTGGTCTCACAGTAGTACTTCTTCCACGTGGCGCCGTCTCTGACACCGTGCACGCATCCATACGACGGCCGAGTCTCCACCGGGAGTCCTTTCAATATGTTCAACGCCCGGTTGAATGGAGTGTCCCGCTTGGGCCTCGCCAACGCCTCAGACAGCGAGTCGCTTTCGACCGCAATCCTGTGCTGCTTTCTCTGCAAAAGGCACAAGGATCATTTACAAATATGACTAACGTGCAGTCGAATTGATCAAAAACTAAAATTACCAGCAGTCTCATGAACTCCATCGTGACCACGTTCGTCTCGAAAACCTTCTTCACTGGTTCCCAACGTTGCCGGGCCCTGAGGACGTCACGCTCCTGCGGGACGGTGAACTCCGTCAAGGGGTCTGGGATGCCCAGACTCGCGGCTTCCGCGTCCTCCTTGGCCCATTTGGACCTCTTCCCGCCGTAACCATGGCTTCCGAGGTGGTGGCACCCAATGTTCCTCTATTGAAGCCCCTTCATGTACTTCAACTTTTTTTTGGCAGCTTCGGCCTCGCAAGCCACCTTGAATATTTGAAAGTGCTCTGCCATGATTGTCGGATTATCCTTTACAATCTTGGAGTAGGGTTCCTTTTTGTTGACGATCCGATATTTCACCCTTGATTTCCAGGCGGCCAACACGTCGCTAAACTTGGTCGTGGCGTGTTTGTTTATCTTCTTCATTGTTGGGTCCTTATCTGGATCTTTATAATCCTTTTCATTCCGGCCCGGGAACAAGAATATCTGGTGCAGCTTCTTTAGGAGGGAGGGCCTCATATTATATATCTTCTTTAGTTTCTCATTGTTGATGGTGGCGGTTGTCCGTATGATGCAGCCTATTCGATTGCCGTAGCACGCGTGCGCTTCCTCGGGCGCGGTTGGCTCAAAATTGCCATCATCCACCTCCGCGACCACTAGTCTAGTAGTCCTAAGCTTGTTAGGAAGCCGTTGCCTCTTTGCTTTCGGTTCTATACCGGCTCCGCTAGTCTCGGCACCGGTCTCAGTCTCAGCGCCGGTCTCAGTCTCAGCGCCGGTCTCGATGCCGGTCTCAGTCTCAGCGCCGGTCTCGATGCCGGTCTCAATCTCCAATGTGACAGGTGGACCCACCAACATCAACTCTTGATCGTCGGCTTCCCTCAAAAATTCTTCTGCCGCCAGGTAGAGATTGTCGCAGTCACCAGAACCCTGTCCTTCATCGTTGCTAGCCATGTTTCCTACGATTAAATCTAGTCAATTAATTCTAGACCTAATAAAATAAATAATGACATAAAAAGGCCTATGCTTTGCAGGAACGTTGACTCCTTCCCGGTGCGGAAAATCCCGGGCACTCGATATGTCCTAGTTTGTAGCACAAGTCATTCCGAAATTCACAGAAAATTTTGGCATGACTTTTGCTAAAAAGTGGACAAATCGAGAACCTGAAATTTGTTGGAACAAAAATGAATCAACATTCCGGCAAAACATAGGCAACTCGGCTTCATTCCCTGGAAACAACAAAGCCACTTGGGCACAATCAAAACATGTGCAAACACAATTGAGGAATTTGCATATATCCTGACCACTTCAAATTTGCATGTCCTAGCGTTTGACACTTCAAGAAAATCTACACAAATCTCATGCTCTCTCAAACACAATTCAAAAACCAATTATATATTATATTTAGTTAACTAGTGAACTAAACTTTACTCTAAACTAAACCCTACTGCCCTAATTAACGTCTAGTTAAACAAACTCAATTCAAAAACTAAACCCTACTGAACTAATTAACATCTACATTATCTACTACTTAACATGTATTATTACCCTAACTAAAAAACATCTACTATTAACCAGACTGCCCTAGTTAACTAGTACCATCACTACTACTAATTAACATCTACTACTACTACTAAAATTCATTATGTATGAACCCTAGTACTAATTAACATCTACTACAACTGCTAATTAACATGGCAGATGAAGAAAAAGTAGAGAGAGAGGGGGTGGGGGAGGGGTGGGGGGCTTACAGAGAGGGGAGAGACAGAGGCGGGGAGGTTCTCGGCGACGGAGGTAGGGGCGGCGAGGGCGGGCTCGGGATCGGGAGGCGGCATTCCTGGGCGGGCTCGGGGGCGGTGAGGTCGAGGGCAGCAGCGGTGAGGTCGAGGGCGGCGACGGTGAGGTCAAGGGCGGCCCGAGAGGCGATGACAGTGAGGATGAGCGCGGCGTCGATGCCGGCAGGAGACGGCGGAAGTGGGGGCGACGGTGAAGTGGGGGAGACGGCGGCGAAGTGGGGCGAGGGATTTGGGGGAGAAGTGGTGGCCTGGGGGAAACCGTTTTTGGGTTAAGTCAAAAATAACGGTAGCGAGTTAGGGAAAACGCGCTATAGCTAAGTTAGCTATAGCGCGTTTTAGCAAACGCGCTACTGCTATTCCTTCATCCTTTTTCCCTTTTTCGTTTATTTTTTTACATTATATATTTTTCCTTTCTCATTTTTCTATTTCTTTCATTTTCATTTACTTTTATATTTGTTTTTCATTTTATTTTATTTTTCTTAGCAGTAGCGCTTTACACATAAACGCGCTGCTATAAGAATATTAGCGGTAGCGCTGCTTTTGAAAGATCGCTACTACTATGTGTAGCCCATCGGCTTAGTGGTTGGAATTTCAGTAGTAGTGAGTTTTCAGTGAGACGCGCTACTGATATATATGCATTTGCAACGCGCTTATTTTGCACGCGCTACTGCTGTCTAGCAGTAGCGGGCTTTTTTAACAAGCGCTACTGCTAAAGTTCTGTGTATAACGTTTTCCCTAGTAGTGCATGAGTAGTTTACCGCAGACCTACGGGTTCGTAGCAAGTAGCTAGATGGCTTCTTCGCTCTTTTTGATCTACAATACAATGTTCTCCTTGATGTTCTTGGAGATCTATTTGATGTAACTCCTTTTTGCGTGTGTTTGTTGGGATCCGAAGAATTATGGGTTTATGATCAGTTCTATCCATGAATATTATTTGAGTCTTTGCTAAACTCTTTTATGCATGATTGTTACAGCCTCATATTTCTTCTCCAAAATTTTGGTTTGGTTTGGCCAACTAGATTGATTTTTCTTGCCATGGGAAGAGGTACTTTGTGATGGGTTCGATCTTGCGGTGCTCAATCTCAGTGATAGGAAGAGACATGACACGCATGTATCGTTGCTATTAAGGATAAAAAGATGGGGTCTATTCCTACATGAATAGATCTTGTCTACATCATGTCATCGTTCTTATTGCATTACTCTGATTTTCCATGAACTTAATACACTAGATGCATGCTGGATAGCGGTCGATGTGTGGAGTAATAGTAGTAGATGCATGAAGGAGTCGGTCTATTAATCTTGGACGTGATGCCTATATAAATGATCATTGCCTTGGATATCATCATAATTATTTGCTTTTCTATCAATTGCCCAACAGTAATTTTTTTAACCACCATATGCTATTTTCTTGAGAGAAGGCTGTAATGAAAACTATGGCCCCCGGGTCTATTTCCTGTCATATTAAATCTAAAAATACCTTGTTGCACTCTTTCTTTATTTATCTTATTTTGTGTTTTATTTAGATCTATATATCAAATCTCATACAATTTAATCTATCTCAATACCGAGGAGCAATGTTGAGGATATCGCTTATCGTTATTGTCTCGGTCAGCTAGGGATTAGAGATTAATCCAAAATCGGCCAATAAATCGATTTTATCGGTCGACTATTAATCGGATATTTTTTTGCAAATCTCAGGTTGCCAACACTAAAATACGCTATATTCAACATCAAAACAATATTTAACAGAAGTGTTACCTTGATTTCTAGCCTTTGAATCCTCGTATAATGGCAAACAAAATAGGACAATAGTACATATTCCGTAACAAGGTCCACAAAACATAATAAACATAGTTTTTGCGAACATCGTGCTATGAATAGGTCTGATTTATCGGTAGATTCCCGATAAATCGCTTGTCAAAACGATAAATAGGTCCAAAAGATAAACATCAAAGATAAGGCATAATCTTATCTGTCACCCCTCAATTATCGATAAATCAAAAGATTAATCGGTGAATCGGAAGATTTCTTGAACAGTGCCGAGGAGGGATTGACAACCCCTCTTATGCGTTGGGTTGCAAGTATTTGTTGTTTGTGTGTAGGTGTTGTTTACGTAGGGTTGCTTGGTTCTCCTTCTGGATTGATAACCTTGGTTTCATAACTGAGGGAAATACTTACCTTTGCCGTGTTGCATCATCCTCTTCTCTTCGGGGAATTACCAACGCAGATACAAGCAATCAGTAAGAATTTCGGCGCCGTTGCTAGGGAGACATCATCAACATCTATCAAGTACCCGATCACAAATCTTATCTCCTTGCAATTTCTTTATTTGCCACTTGCCTCTCGTTTTCATCTCCCCCGCTTCTAAAACATTTTTGCAAAAATGCAAAAATATTTTCTGTGTGCCTCTTTGCTTGTTTGTTATCTTTGCTTATGTTGCCATGTGTCTCCTATTTGCTTGCATCTTCGCTTGCTAAAAATCTATTGATATGGATCGTCATCCACTTGCTAATCTTTTCAAAAGATCCAATTATGATGAACCAATTGCTAGTGAATTGAGTTCACTAGATTATCTTTATGAAGTTTTGTTTGAGATTCGTGAATCTGAAAATTGTGATGAAGTGTTAAAAGAAGAAAAAAATTAAGTTGATCCATGATAGCTCCTTGGATGAAAAGCATCATTACAATGTTGTTAATATAAATCCTATTAATGTCAATTGTGCTAATAATATGAAAAACCCCAAGTTTGGGGATGCTAATATTGTTATGTCCACTACTTATTGCAATGATCATGATTGGGGTGATAATGATTCTTATGATCTTGAATATTTATTTAAACCTCATGATGAATATTCTTGCGATAATATTAAAAGTGGGTTTGGAAGAGTGTCAACTTTAGGTATTCAATCTTATGATTATTTTATAAAAGTGGGTTTGGAGAGGTCATGACTTTAGTTGATGCTATTCCCACTATCTTGGAAGATTATAAAACATTTATGCATATGGATCATGAAGAGAAAATTTTATATGATAGCTATATTGTTGAATTTGAAAATGATCCTACATGTAATTATTATGATAGAGGAAAATATGGTTCATGTTACTAAATTACCTCTCGTTATGTTGAGATTGCTATTGTTTCTTTCTTCTTCCTTGCATTTGCTAGTTTTTGCTTGCCTTGATAATTTGGTTACTTATAAAATGCCTATGCATATGAAGTATGATAGACTTAAGTGTAATTTTCACATGCTATAGGATGCTCTGTTTGTGCCTCAATCTTATCTTTCATGTGAGCATCAATAAAATCTTAAGCCTATCTTAATGGCTATAAAGAAAGAGCTTGTTGGGAGACAACCCAATAGTTATTTTTTCTTCCGTTACCTTGTGTGCACACAATTATGATACTGTTATGATTGTGATTTTTATGTTTTAATTAGTGTTTGTGCCAAGTAAAGCCTTTAGGATCATGTTGGGTGATATTTGATTTGATCCTGTTGCAAAACAGAAACTTTTGTGTCCAGTAGAATAATTTTTTAAATTCGCTGGAGCGTGATAAAATTCTGATTTTTTTTAAAAAAATTGACATACACATTCCCTACGTTTTCCTATTTTTTCAGATTTTTTGGGGTTACAGAAGTATGGTTAAAGTACAGATTACTACAGACTTTTCTGTATTTGACAGATTCAGTTTTCATTGCATTGTGTGCTTATTTTGATGAATATATGGATTGTATCGGGGGGTATAAGCCATGGTAAAGTTATAATACAATAGGTATGATGCAATAATAAAATATGAATGTGTTTGCAACAGGACTTAAACTGGTGATTTGCTTTATTATACTAACGGATCTCACGAAGATTTTGTTATGTTTTGTGTGATTGAAGTTTTCAAGTTTTGGGTGAGTTCATGATGAATGAAGGAATAAGGAGTGAAAAGATCCTAAGCTTGGGAATGACCATGGCACCCCAAGATAATATTCAAGGGGAACCAAGCAATTAAGCTTGGGGATGCCCCGGAAGGCATCCCCTCTTTCTATATGATAATTGAGTATGCATGTGGAGCTCTTACTTAGACTTTGTTGAGAATAAGTTGAATTGCAATTGTTTAGTGACTAAGAACATAGGTTGTTAAGTTTCATGAGAATGCATTGTTTTAACCATAACATGTGAATTGATTGCTACTTGATGTCTACTACACAACTTGTTCTTGTAGACTCGTATTGGGCCTCCAAGCGCAGGGTTTTGTAGGACAATAGAAAATTTCCCTCAAGTGGATGACCTAAGGTTTATCAATCCACGGGAGGCATATGATGAAGATGGTTTATCTCAAACAACCCTGCAACCAAATAATAAAAGTCTCTTGCGTCCCCAACACACCAAATACAATGGTAAATTGTATAGGGGCACTAGTTTGACGAAGAGATGGTGATACAAGTGTAGTAATGATAGTAGATATTGATTTTTGTAATAGGAACAATAAAAAACAGCAAGGTAGCAAGTAATAAAAATGAGCACAAACGGTATTGCAATGCTTGAAAATGAGGCCTAGAGTCCGTACTTTTGCTAGTGCAATCTCTCAACAATGCTAATATAATTGGATCATATAACCATCCCTCAACGTGCGATGAAGAATCACTCCAAAGTTCTTATCTAGTGGAGAACATAAGAAAAAATTATTTGTAGGGTGATGACCCACAAGAATATGGGGTCAGTTGTAGCCTTTTCGATTGTTCCTCTACTGCGCCCAGGTGGATACCTAGGCCAAGGAGGCGGTCGAGCCTAGCAACCAGAGCTTTGGCATCAAGCGGGCCACGAACAAGGCAAACGACACGACCTAGGTGAACGGCATGACGGGCGTTTGGTGCAAATACGGCGTGGCCGACCTCTGGTGCAAGTACGGTGCAGAGGGCCTCTGCCGACTCTTGACGAGGAATGGGGGTACTGACGAGACGTGTACCCAGCTGCGACGCCCTGTCGACAGCAGGCAAGCGCCGATGGATCTGCTCTTTCTGTGCGGCGCACTGCGCCTCTCGCTCCGCGGCGCTCCAACGGTCTCACCGTGCGGCGAGCCACAGCCTATCGGCATGGACGCGCCTACCTTGCTCTACGACGCGCCATCGATCATGTTGTGCAGCGAGCTGCAGCCTCTCGGTGCTAACATGCCTATCTTGATCCGCGGCGCTGAAGCGCCATGCGCTAAGGGTCTGCTCAACCCTGGCGATGATGCACATCACGACGTCGTCCATCGCATTGCCGGGGAGCGCCCGACCTCGACGGTCCGTGGCGCCTCCTCATTTTCCTTGTCGACAAGGTTGATGGTAGAGGCGGTGCTTTGGTGGGTTGGCATGCTTGGAAAAGGTGGATGTGCTACAGGCTGCGCTTGTTGCCTCCGTGCATCGCGCGCCGCCTAGGTTTATGCGCAATATCGCTGGGTGGCAGGAAACCGGTGAGGAAATGGCAGGAAATAGTGGCATGTTTATAATACGCCATCAATTAATGGAAACTTAGCATAGAAGGAACATCAAGCTAGCACAAGAAGTAGATGATGATCAGATGATCGTTTATCCTTATGCATGCAATACTTCCATATTATGAGAGAAAAAGCATTAGAATTACTCCATAAAGCATTATAAAACATAAAAACATTATAAATAACAGAAGGAAAACATGATGCAAAATGGACGTATCAACATGTATGCTATAAAGAATAATGATAACCATGAAACTTGTCATCATGATTTTAACTTTCAATTGGATTATGTCTCTCATGATAGTTATTTTGTTGAATTTGCTCCCACCACTTTTGATGAGAAGAAATTTGCTTATGTGGAGAGAAATAAAATTTATGTCCTTGTGAATCATGAAAAGAATGCTTTATGTGATAGCTATCACTACTGCAGGACGATCCAAATGCGACAGTCGAATCAGAGACCCTTCGACGAAATTGTGTGCGATGCATCAATCACAAACGGTGATGTAATAAAACCGACAAAAATGATGCAAAACATTTGTGATGGCGGAGACATAAAACACGGTTCATATTAGATTTGCATTTGCGATGAGTGGCAAACGATTAATCTAGAAGAACTGTTTGTGATGATGCAGAACAACAGAAACGGGCAGCTAGATGAGGGTGTCTGTGATATACGGCATACAGTTCACTAGGATGAACTGTGTGTGATTAGGTAACACAATGGAAACGGTTCAACTGAACAAGATGTGTGTGATACGCGGCAAACATGTCCGTAATCAGAAATGTGTGCGAGGACCAATAATAACATAGACGATTGCTGCTAATTAGCCGTGTGATTTGCTCTGTTTACAGAATAATAACATGTATATATAACTGAAATAAATATCCAATTACATAAGTGACTATACAGATCATTCGCACACACCTCAATAAACAATTTCATGCATTTTAGAGTAGGAGAAACAATTGTCTAGTCATCTACTTCTTGTGACGCTCCCGCCGCAGCTCTATGGCTCGATCCCTCATCTGTTGAAAGAAGACACTTCCTCATGTCAACGATCGACTTGTACATCTCGTAGATTGTGTATGCATCCTTGGCCGCGTACTTACCATGTTGTTCATCTAGTCTCTCATGCCAAACACTGTGCCAGGCGTTCTTGTCCTTCTTGCTCTCATCCTTCATCTTCATGTAGTAGGGGTCGATGATGGCCGAGGCGAGGTCAACCAGGGAGTAGTTTTTTGTTGTCGGTGCCCCAGACCTTGTAGTGGTGCTCGATGTTGACAAGATTCAGGCATTTCAAGCCCGAAACCTTGAGCGCTTTTAGAACGTTGGTGGTGTCCATCGTAGCGAAACTGTAGTTGGGGCTGTTGATAAACCTGGAGAAACGCTCGCAAGGCCTTGTGGCCAGGTGGTAGTTGTAGACGAGGATGTCATGTCACACGCACAATTGGGCGACGACATCCTTCCGATCATGCCCGACACAACTGATGGTGTACTCGAGGTCGAAGCCGACCACTTGGTACTTGTCCTCGGCAAGGAACTGCTCCATAGTTTGGATGGAGCTCTCCACCGAGACCGGATCGTTTGTGTACACCACCGAGAGGGCCTTCCCCCTCATGCGGGTGTCCACTATGTGATACGTGGTGAACTGCCCGCCGTTGTTGTCGTCGGCCACTGGGAGCGCCATTGGAGCCACGGGGAGTGCCATTGGAACCGGTGAACCACTGGATGTCCTCTAGGTATACGACATCATGGGTGGGCTTATTGTGTCGTGTGACGCGAGAGATGAAGGTAAATGACCGCAGGAATAAATGGGGGTCGGGCAGCCTGGATTGTCGGCACGTCCGCATGGCAGTTTTTGCAGCGATTAACTGCATCATCGTGTCGTACCCGTCGCAACCACATGCACACGAACGTGCATGATCATGCACCGGCCCCAAACACTGGCAGCGCATGTGGGGGGATGAGGGAAGAGCACCCGGAGGGACGAGAGAGCAGAGCGCGCGCGGCGGGACGCGAGCAGAGTACGCCGCGGCCGCCTGAACCGCAAGCAACCACACACATAGAGCAATTGAACATGCACGAAATGGTCGCCTACAAGCCGACCGACAGTTGCGTTGCTGCGTAGAGAGCGGCCGTGTGTTACTACATCCGTCTTGGTCTATAGTCCCCTTATTCTGTGTCATACTTTGCCCTTAAATTTAACCAATAAAAATGTTATAAAATTATATAATTGGAAACTATGTTCAAATACAAATACAACTATATAATCTTTTGCGACATGCATTCGTATTTTATTAGTTAAATCCTACTTATAAACCAGGATGGGGGTATAGTAGGTAATTAAATCGCAAACTTTTTTTTATTAACCGTATGTGTACGTGGCCTTTCGTTCTCCTCTCACACGTCTTGTCACCCCGCTGCCGCAGACGGCTTACAGCGCAAGCTTGCACAGCGCGCGGGGGCGTTCTTTTGCCCAAGCGATGGCTCGAAGTGGCGCCAATGAATCGACGTTGAGACCATTCCCGTGCAACCTCGCATGTTCTTGTGCAAGCTTCCCGCTAGACTCGGTGAAATCCCCCAAAATCCGAATGCTTACTAGCCTGCTATATAAACCCTCACGACCGGCGAGTCCTGCGTTGCATTTTACCCTCCCTCCCTATAGCTTATCTCGTCTGCTTCTCCACAATCGTCAATGGCACCGGTTCGTGGTCGTCGCTCAACCACTCCACCATCATCAGAGGACAGCTCTAGCTGGGAGGCTACACCACGGTAGCGGCGCAGTCCCCAGCATAGTGTAGTGCGCGCGTCCCTGTTGGGTGTGCGCGGAACACCCACCACATGCTCCGCCGCCGCAGCCCGTCGACAGCTATTGCCGGCCGTCGTTGCTGCCACACCACCATCGAAAGCTAGGTCCATCATCCGCTCCGCTACCGCGGCCCGAAGGCGGGAGGTGGCCGTCGTGGCTGCCACTCCACTGCCGGCCACCCTGGCCATCAGCCGCTCCGCCACCGCGGCCCGAAGGCAGGAGGTGGTGGTCGTGGCCGCCACCCCATCATCGGCCGCTGTGGCCACCAGCCCACCGTCGACCGCCGGGGTCGTCACCCGCTCCGCCACCGCCGCCCGAAGGCGGGAGGCGAAGGTGGAGGCCCGCACGTGCGTCAGTTACCTTGCGTGCTACACCGAGTTCCTGTGGGAGGAGGAGGAGCGCCTCATCGAGCACGCAAAGAGCCTTACCACCGCTATTGCCGCGGCACACGCCACCTCAGAGGCGAGGAATCAGAAGATTTACAAGGAGAACCACCGCTTCGAGAGGGGTCGTCTGGAGAGGCAGAGGGCGTTCGAGGTGAGCGTCGCTGAAGGTGCAACAGCGGCAGGCACCGTATTGCAGTTGTCCAGCTCGTCGGTACGCTCCTCATCCTCTGCCTCTTACTGAGCGTGCTCGGCAGTGGAGAGGCTGCCGGAAGTAGTACAAAGCCCCTCCATAGTAGTAGTTGTATTTAGGAGCTATTTTGTTCAGTTCATTTGACTATAGATGTGGTGGAACTGTACAACGTACTTAAAATTAGCTACTATATATAGTTGAACTAGCTATTTCAGTACGTGGTTGGCAACAATTGGGGAAAAGTTTGGTCGGTTCAACTGTCGAGTTGAACTATTTGTATAAAGAACGACTTCTTAATCTATGAATGAAATCTATGCTTAATTACTGAATTTTAGTTGCAAAACTTAGATAGTACTAGTGATTTTTAGCTGCATATTTTGACAAAGGTTTTTTTACATCTGTGCCCCTGGTTCCTTTGCCATACTCATTCATCCCCACACTCTTAACTTTTGCTCACTTTTCCCCACTCCCTTGCCTGAAACCCTCAAAACTGGTCACAAACGATGGATGTCGTTGGGTTAGTGCTTTGACCGTTAACTCTGACGAGTGGGGCCACGCTGACTGTGTCGCCCGTTGGACCTGATGAGTGGGGTCGCGGCGGACGGTGCCGCTATTAGCCCGTTAGGCCGTGGTTAGACTGTTGGGCCATGCGCACGCCACCACGACAGAAGCCTGTTATGCATGCACGGACGTAGCTAGCCTACCTGCATGCGCCGCTGCCCACCGCCACGATGCGTTGACCGGCCTCTTTTTCACGCGAGCCGGCACGGACATAGGGACGGTTGCTGCCGCTGGTTCGTAATATCTCGCACGCGTGTCTCCTCGATGTAGAGCGTTGTTTCACACTTCCCGATCCACTCTCATCTATTCAACGTGGCAATTAAAACATGTTGGCAATTAAAGTGGCATATCGATTGACGCGGCTCGTTTGAACGTAGCAAATCCAAAGCGCGGCCGATGCCACTCCCCTTCCCTCCCCCTTTCCATATTAAAACCACCACCCCTCGACCTATTCTCCACACATCGATTTGTGCCGCCCCCTTCTCTTCTTCACCCAAACCCAGGGCACTCTCAAAGCAAGGCGAGGATGCAGTACAACGGCCCCACCTTCGAGCTCCCACCGACTGTGCAGGAGAGACGGTATCCGGCCGGCATCATCGTGGAGAGGACGCTCCGCGTGTGGGCGTTCTCATGCTGGAGGGATGCAAGGGGGTTTGCCGAGTGATTCCTCCGTGCAGGATTTTCCCACCTCCTGGCGGGCTCGCCGGTGATGTTCCCTGGAGGAAGTGCGTCCAAACTCCAGGACTCCACCGATAGGGCTCACCTTCACCTTCACCAACAGATTTGATGCGTACTACCTCCTCGGCAAGGTGTTTTGGTGTGGATGCAAATTCATCGCATTCACAACCCACAACATCTTCACAAACTTCGACTGCATCTTCCCTACCCGCGGCGGTATGCACAACCTCCCCTACTACATCGGCCAGGAAGGCATGGAGAGGAGGAGCGGTGAAGAGGAGGCGCAGTAAAGATGGTGGTGAAGGCCCAGTCTCCTGAGCTTGTCTTTCCCTAGGGTGTTAGGGCGTTTTATCTTTTATATATTTCTATCTTATTATGTCGTTGGTTGTACCGTGAACTTTTAATCTCTGTCGTGTTATCCCCTAGTAACTATGTTATGCTTGCTACCCTTATTTGATCCTATTTGATATGTCGTTGGTTATATGTGTTTTGCTTGCTATTTCTATCTTAGTTGACGTGAGATATCGCTAGATGGATATGGTGCTGTACATGAGCCCTTCTGCTAAATCAATCAATGAAAGGGTATACCTCAATGAAAACCAGCTAATTTTTTTGAATTGTTGGTGGCCCTATTCCGTACATTGTATGAACAAAAACAAGCTAACTTTTGTATAGTTTGTGGCCTATTCTATGGGTTAGGGTACCCTATGTTTTATGTAAGAAGTATGCTATGGTTGCTACTTTCTATGTTATGGATGTATGCTTGCTACATGAGATATCGGTAGATGGATATGGTGTCGTAGCCGAGCCGTAGACATGCTCTGTAGATGGATATGGTGTCGTAGCCAATCCATAAACATGCTCTCTAGATGGATATGGTGGCCAATGGTGCCACCAGACATTATTTTAGACGTGGTTTCAAATGAATATCATGATCTCAAAAAAATCAAGGGACCCAAAAATCAAAGTGTTGTGCCGTAGGCTATATACAGAAGGAAATTGCCATGATATGTACAAATAAATTTGACATGGGAAAGTCCAACAGTAAATCGATTTACCATATGCACTACTCCCTCCATCTAGGTTTATAGGGCATGCACGTGGTTCTAGGTCATCGATTTGACAAATTAAATATATATGTGTAATATGTCACCAAAAATATATCACTAGATACATAAGCGGATGTAGTTTCTAAACATATATTTTTCATCTCATATAATACATATTTATCTAGTTAAATTGTTAACCTAAAACTACGTGCATGTCCTATAAATTGAGAAGGAGGAAGTATTTATGTTCGGCATGGCAATAATCAAGGAAAAAATAGAGCCAATGCGTGCACTATTTTGTAGGCCTCTTTTATTTTTGTGGGCCTTCGATACTCAACGCATTTGAGACGGCCCAGCCAGAGCTTAGTTTCAAGGGTTTCAATTTGGTCCCTAGAACTACGTCTTTTTTCTTCTGTGATCGGTGTTGTCTGACGAAACAGAAGAAAGTAAAAGTGTACAAAACTGACATGATCCACAAATTAAGCAACATAGAGCATAGAGCACATGATCCATAAATTAAGCAACACAGAGCATAGAGCACATGATGCACACAAATTTAAGCAAATCTTATAGCACATGATCCACAAATTAACCAAATCCTAGAGCACATGACACCACACTAATAACATCTCTAACGAGTGATGACCAGCCAGTAAGCAAATCCTAGAGCAACTGCACAAAAATAAAAGGGATAAAATCCTAAAGCTATCAAATTCGCCTGCTTGTTCAATTGGATCATGTGCTTCAAGTTCTTGTTCATCTTCTTTAATTCCCCCTTCAGATCTGCATCCCCATCTGTCAGATCAGCACTTTCAGAGACCAAATTCGTTGGTGCTGACGGCAGATTGAGCTCCTGGGTTGGGGCTCCATTGAATTGAATCCGCTTAACGTAGTCATCCAGCCATTCAAAATGTGTGCATTTCTTCAAGATCTGAAACGAAAACATGAACCCTAAATCCCAGATTGAAAAAGAATTAAAAGCAAATAGAAAAAGAAATCAGAGAAAAATCATGAGATCTAACCCACCCCTCTGGGTTGCTCCCGCATTTCATGAACTCGCGCCCATAGTTGCCATTCTTGACCTCCTTTGAAGTCAACCGTATCAGTGGCGCATTGCGTGGGCAGTCAGGACATCGCTCCATGGAAAGTGGACCATACTGGGTCCACGAGGGGCGGGAGGCTGAAGTGGAGCTCGACATATCTCCCATAGTCACCGGAGAAGAAGAAGGAGAGGAGTGGCTCCTCTCATCACCGGAGAGGAAGAAGGAGAGGGGTGGCTCCTCTCGTCGCCGGAGAAGAAGAAGCAGAGGAGTGGCTCCTCTCGTCGCCGCAGAATAAGCAGCAGAAGAAAGGGGAGGCACAACCAAAAAGTCTCACGGATCGCCTCTCGCGGATCGCCCCACGATCCAACGATGCAGAGCCGTCCATGTGATCCAACGGTTCGAAGCCTCACGCAGCCTGCCCTCGGAATTCCATCTAGAAGACCACATCTGAGGGTTGTCGCTTGGCGCTAGGGTATGATCGTACGGCTGACGTTCGGAGATAGGTTTAGGCAAAACCCTACGGGGTTTAGAGGGGTTTTGAGCTGGTCAACGGGATTTCCAAGGCTTTGGCTGAGCATAACTAGTTTAAAAAAAATCAAAAAAAATTAAACCTTCATCGTTCGTCGTTTTATAAGACACACTAATGAGGAAAAATACTAAACTTGGTATACGGACATTTACAAAAAAAAACCTAGCTAGCACGATCGAGGTCAAATGAGCACCATTAATTTAACAAAAATAAAAAAATGTAAAACCTGCGCACAATGTTGTCTTGTGTGACATGTTACCCACTAAAAATCATAAACTTTGTCTATCGACATTTTCATGAAAAAACCTTCACACATATGAGCTATCACGTACAACGTTTCATAGAGACTAAGGAGAGGAGGTAGGGTTCCCTTCGGTTTTTGAAAATTTAAAAAAAACACCAAAGCTTGACTTCAAATTGAATAAGAAGGATCTGAACGTAGTTTTCCATTTTCATATTTTAAACGTGTTTTTCATGGTTTTCTATTAAAGTATATTTTTTCAAAAAAATGTAAAAATAGAAAGATTAATTCAGTAAATAGTGATTCCTCGAATCTACACTATATAGATTAAATAGGTGTTAATAAAAAATGTTTGGCTCATTTGGAGTAGGTCCAGAAAAAACTTGATTACAAATGGGGCTGTTTACCCTAGCTTGGGAGCTCATTTCAAGCACATTCTCATGACTACAAGTTTTACCATGCAAAAGAGATCGAATTGATCACCTAACGTTTATAATAGTTCAGCAAACTTTGCAACTCACGCCACAGGGGAATGGACTTCAAGTGTTGGTTCAAATTCAAAGTTTGCCTAAAATTCAAATTATACCTCAAATTTCACATGAAATTACAAATAGAATTATTACACCTTAGAAGTTTTCACCCTTATTACAAATCCTTAAAGTTCAAAGTTTATGACTTCCATTCAAGTTCAAATTCAAATCTTTGCCTTGCTCCTTGTGTTCCGGGATGGGTTAACCGTCTTGCTTCTGGTTTCCCTGTCTGGGATATTTTGTGGTTTTGGAAGCTTTGTATTGTTGCTTCTAATCTTCACTTCTGGTGGTGGCGGTTTTGTTGAGCTTTGACTAACCGAGCAAGTGATGACCAGTTAACGGTCATCTGTGGGTTCACTCATCCTTAAAGGAACTTTAGAACAAATAACTTCCTCCTCTCTTATAGCTTCAAAACCTTCATAAGCAATGGTTTCAAATTCTGCATCAGATGATGGTTCAACCGATGAAGTTTCTTCCTCTCTTGGTCTTTTCTGTCCTGTGCCTCTAATTAACCGAGACCTAGGTCAAATTGAGCTTAGTCATCGATAGAAAAGAGAACAAATGCAAAAAAGGGGAAATGTTGCACATGTACCTCGCTGCTACTTCAGTTGCTTCATTCAACTCTGCTGCCGCATTCTCCTTTGCTGGTGCATTCTCCTCTAAACTTGCTCCATTCTCTTCTGCTGCTACATTCTCCTCTACATTTGCTACTGCCCATTGTTCCTCTTCTCCAACTGATGCATCAACTAGATTGGTACAATGCCTAGAAATATGCCCTAGGATACCACATCTTTTGCACTTACGTCGTTTTTTTTATGCGGCCCTCTTCACCAACTCTTATCCTGTTTTTCCTTGGTCTTCCTGGTGGTCTAGTCAGTATAAGAGAATGGAGTTTGAACCCTGGGTCTACTATGTTCCATTGGTCTTTTCCCAAGAGTGCAGGCACATTTTTAGCATAAGCAACCCTAAATTTGGCAACAGAGAAATATTCAGAGCAATACTGATCAACTTCACCATCTTCCCCTCCAATAACAGTCATGAGATGTAGGGCATGTATCCACGACTTCCCGCGGATCTTCCATTGCCTACAACCGCATTCATTAGTTGCAAGATTCACTAGATATCTCCATTCCCTCTTTTTACTGTCTATGTATGTCACCTCAGCCTCGTATGTCGACGATCGAATGCATTTCATCCTTAGTCCTCTTGCCTTGGCATGCAATGCCTTAATTAGAGATGGGAGCATAAGATGGCCAACATATTGTGTTTCTGCAATTCTTTTACGAAGAGCCATCTTTATCATGATCATGTGCCTGATCTTATCAAATGCTTGCCACAACAAAAGCCCTTTCACTAACTTGAAATTTGCAGTGAAACACTCGGTGAGGTTATTGGTCACATAGTCTACTTTGCAGATTTCATTGAATTTGTTTCTCTACCACAACTTTCCATGATGTTCATCCATGTACTCCTTGACCAAAGTATTGTGTGCATACAACACTCTCAAATGGTGCCTGCTTCCTCAAGCTGCATGTGTATGATGCTGGCCATAGGTTCTCATCATAAACTTTGCCTCTAAATTTCTTTTTAAAATTCTGCGCTAGGTGTCGCATACATTCCCTATGTTCCACTCCAGGGAATACAATTTCTACTGCAGTTTCTAAACCCTTGCAAGCATTTGTGTGTATAACTAAACCTGAGGGTGTACCTATAATGTTGCGCAACTGCTGTAGAAACCAGACCCAACTCTCCTCGGACTCTACCTCCAACACACCAAATGCAACTAGGAATAGCCAGTTGTGTCCATCAACTGCAGAGCTGCTGCTAGCTGGCCTCTCCATCTTCCATTCAAAGCAGTTGCATCGACAACCAAATAGGACCTAAAATCATTCAGAAACCCCTGCCAGCAAGCCTTGAAACAAACAAATTAAAGCCCTCCTAAAGCACTCCTTCTCCATTGCCTTCCCTTTTATTTTGTACTTAACTGTATGCTTGTCAATCTCTACAACACTCCCTGGACTAGCCATCTCCACTTCAGCTTTGAAGGTGTAAACCAACTGAAAACTCTCATTCCATGGACCATTAATCCTATCAAGAGCCCTTTCCTTAGCATAGAAAATCCTCATGTAAGGTATATTAATCTTGTACTTCTCAAATAGCTTCCCATGGAGTGTTGTTAGACCAATTGTTGGTGTTTCCCTCACCCAATCCAAGATTGCATCTGCCACCCACCTACTCTTTGCAAGCTTTGATTTGTCCTTTCCCCCTCCCCTTGATACGTCTCCAACGTATCTATAATTTTTGATTGTTCCATGCTATTATATTATATATTTTGGATGTTTAATGGGCTTTACTATGCAATTTTATATGATTTTTGGGACTAGCCTATTAACCTAGAGCCCAGTGCCAGTTTCTGTTTTCTCCTCGTTTTTGAGTTTTACATAAAAGGAATACCAAATGAAGTCCAATTGACGTGCCACTTTTTGATGATTTTTTATGGACCAAAAGAAGCCCCTGGAGTGAAAGAGTTGGGCCAGGAGAGTCCCGGGCTTCCCACGAGGGTGGGGGGGCACGCCCACCCCCCTGGGCGCGCCCCCCTCCCTCGTGGACAGCCAGGTGACCCCCCTGACGTGAGAACTACGCCAAAAATTCCTATAAATACTGAAGCCTCCAGAAAATAACCTAGATCGGGAGTTCCGCCGCCGCAAGCCTCTATAGCCACAAAAAACATCTCCGGAGCCCGTTCCGGCACTCTGCCGGAGGGGGAATCAATCACCGGTGGCCATCTTCATCATCCCGGCGCTCTCCATGTGTGACGCCCCCGATTTAATCGTACACTAATCATGCACGCAAATGTGTACGATCAAGATCAAGGACTCACGGGAAGATATCACAACACAACTCTACAAATAAAATAAGTCATACAAGCATCATAATACAAGCCAGGGGCCTCGAGGGCTCGAATACAAGTGCTCGATCATAGATGAGTCGTGGAAGCAACAATATCTGAATCTGGACATAAGTTAAACAAGGGGCCATAAGATGGCTAGCACAAACTGAGATCTGATCGAAGAGGAGCAGGCCTCCTGCACAGGGATCCTCCTAGCTACTCTGGTGGTAAATCGTCGGCGGGCTGCACGTAGTAGTAGGCACCTCCGGTGTAGTAGTAAATCATCGGCGGTGGCGTCGCTCCTAGGCTCCATAGTCAGTTACAGACAATCGAGTAGAGGTAGGGGAAAGGGGAACAAGGCAACCGTGAGTACTCATCCAAAGTACTACGCAAGCAAGGAGCTACACTACATATTCATGGATATATGTGTAAAGGGCCATATCGATGGGTGAACTGCAGAATGCCGAATAAGAGGGGATAGCTAGTCTTAACGAAGACTAAACTCGGACACCTGTCTTGCAACAGTGAAGAGGGCAAACTGAAGTCCTCCAAGTAACATCACATAGCAATAATCCTACCCGCGATCCCTCCTCATATCCACGAGAGAGCGACCACCGTTATATCGGCACTTGGAAGGGTGTGTTTTATCAAGTATCCGGTTCTAGTTGTCATAAGCTCAAGGTACAACTCCAAGTCGTCCTGTTATCGAAGATCTCGGCTATCCGAATAGATTAACTTCCTGCAGGGTGCACCATCTTACCCAAAGACGCTTGATCCCATATGGCGGACACACTTTCTGGGTCATGCCCGCCGCGGAAGATCAACACGTCGCAGCCCCACCTAGGCACAACAGAGGCCAACACGCCGTCTAAACCTAAGCGCAGAAGTGCAGGCCCATCGCCTGAGCACACACACGTTCGAGGGCGGCCGAAGCAGACCTAGCCTAACAGGCGTTCAGTCCAATCCGGCGCGCGCCGCTCGTCCGACGTCTGAAGTGCTTGGTGATACCACGACGCCGGGATACCCATAACTACTCTCGCGTAGATGGTTAGTGCGTATAAGCTCGTAGCCAACTCAGATCAAATACCAAGACCTCGTTAAGCGTGTTAAGTATCCGCGAACGCCGAACAGGGCCAAGCCCACCTCTCTCCTAGGCGGTCTCAACCTGCCCTGTCGCTCCGCCACAAAGATCCATCCAGAGGGCCGTCGGGACAAAGGTCCTTTCAGCCCCCAATCCGTGAATCACTCGCGGGTGCTCCACCAGCCGACCCGACTTTAGTCACCACATGTATCATGTATAAATATAAGTATATACCCGTCATCACCTCCCGAGTGATCACGGCCCGATAGTATAGCACGGCAGACGGACAAGAATGTAGGGCCACAGATGAAATACTAGCATCCTATACTAAGCATATAGGATTGCAGGTAAAGGTAACAACAGTAGTAACAAGGACAAAGGCTATGCAGCAAGTATAGGAGTATCGAAAGCGATAACATGCTACACTACTCTAGTGCAAGCGGTATAGAGAAGAGTAAGCGATATCTGGTGATCAAGGGGGGCTTGCTGGTTGCTCTGGCAAGAGAGAGGGGTCGTCGGTGGCGTAGTCGATCACGAGGACATCGACATCGATCTCGGGGTCTACCGGAGAGAAGAGGGGAAAAACAGTAAATACATAGCGAGCAAGTGCATAACGGGACAACGAGCGAGCTAGACGTGTTCTAACGCAGGCGCTAAGCGATCTTGGCGAAGAAACATCCGGAAAGTTTTCCGGTTCGGACGTCTGTCGACAGATGAACCGGAGAGGAAAGTTTGCAGGTTAAGCTATGCTAGAGGCGTGTGGCGGACGAGCGGACCATGTATTCGGATTCGTCTCGTCGCTCGAGCAACTTTCATGTTGAAAATATTTTAATCCGATTCTGGTTAAAAGATATGTTTTCTAAAGATTTTATTAATTTCGGAATTTAATTAATTATTTAAATGAATCCGAAAAATAGATTAATGACATCAGCATGATGTCATGTCGACATCAGCGATCAACGAGTTGACTTGGTCAACCTGGCCAGTGGGTCCAGGGGGACCCACCTGTCATTCTCTATGATTAACTAAAACAGATTAATTAGTTTAATTAGTGATTAGGTTAATCTAATTAGGATTAATTAATTTAATTAATTACTTAATTAATTAATTAATATTTTAATCATTATTACCTATTTATTTTATTTTTATTATTATTTTCTTCTTCTTTTTAATCGATTGCAGGGCGGGCCCTTTGTCATTGCCTGTGGGGTTAGTGGGTTTAGGCGCTCGGGTGCGGGCGTGGAAGTGGCGCCGTGCAGGAGGCGAACTCGGCGAGGCGGGACGCCGGCGCGCGCCGCCGGGCGTGGTCGCCGGCGACGAGGAGCCGCCGGATGGACCAGTGGAGGAGGGATAAAGCGGTAGTGCGGTAGGGGAGAGCGGGGGTGAGCGCGGGCGCCGGCTCCAAGCGCGGCCAGCCGAGGCCTCGGTGAGCGCCGATGACGACGGCAGACGCGCGGGCGGCGGCCGGTGACTAAACGGGCAACCGAGCCCACCAGAAGACCGGGCGTCGTGAGGCACGTGCTATGGCGCCTGTTGTTCGAGCAAAATCGATCGGAGTCGGCCGTAATGGCGGTGGCGGGCGACGGCCGAGGCACGTCCTCGTCGGCGACGGAGATACAAGACGCGGAGGGGGAAAAAGGTCACTGAGGACCGAGAGCCCACAAGGGGGGTCGCGCGCGAGCTCGAGGAGGCGTTGGGGCGGTCCGGCGACGGAGAGGCGGGGCGGGCAGTCTGGCGAGCGGCGAGGTGGCTCGTCGGGGTCGAGTCAGAGACGGCAGACGGCAGACGAGGGTGACGGGGTCGGGGTAGCGACAGCGTAGGCGAGGTGACTCCGGGTCGGCGAGCGACGGCGTCGGGCAGCTTAGGGTGGCGGAGTCCATGACGGCGAAGCAGCGTCGGTGGCGGGGTGAAGAAGAGGTCGAGGACGGGAGCAGGGTTGAGGAGGTGGGCGCCGGGCGGCAGCGAGCGCCAGCGTGTCGGGGTTGGCGACGAGGTCATTCGGCCGAGGCATGGCGAACAGAGAGGAGGAGAGGCTGTGAGGAGGTTCAGAGGCGAGGCGTCTCGCCTCTATCGTCTTGTGTGAGGATGGTCGGGGAGGCGAGAGGAGTGGGGGGGTTGCGCGCGATCCCGATTGGATCGGGAGGGAGAGGAGTGGCGTCGTGGGGAGTGGGGATCGGGGTCGGGGATTAGGGTTTCCCCTCCACAGGGATAAGGCAGGGCGGGTCGGTCGGTTTGGGCGGTGGGCGGCTGGTAGGCCACTGGTGGGCGGGTGGCCCAGTGGGGGGGTGTCTCCTTTTCCCTTTTCCTTTTTTTGTCTTTTCTTTTATTTCTTCTTTTCGGTTTTATTAAAGTTTTAACTTATTTCAATTTTAAGAATGTGAGAACAACACCTAAATATGGTATGTTAAAGATACCACTTTGCCACATTAATTTGGACAGCTAAATAAAATAGTTTAATATTTTACAAAATACAAAAGGCTTTTAATTACTTTCTTTTCTTTGTTGTTTAATTTTCCTTGAGCAATTAAACATTTTATAAAAGGTGGTTTCACCGCCATAATTACCTATGTATTATTTGGTTCCTCCGAACATTTAAATTTTAATATTTGAAAACTTTTATTGTTTGCTCGATTTTGAATTCAAACTCGAATCGGTTTGAACTAACGCGAGATTAGCAATGTCGAGGTGGCGTGGCATCATTAGCGGAGGGTTCTTGTGGCTTAATTATCCGGCGTCACAATTCTCCTCCACTACAAGAAATCTCGTCCGAGATTTAAGAGAAGTAAGGGGAAAGGTCTGGTTACGAAATCCTAACGAATCTCTTCATTCTTGGTTGCTCTTCTGGAAGAGGTCGATCCATTACCTTGACCTCTTCATTTCTCTGCTACAGGTCATCATGGGGATGCCGCCCTTTTCTCGGGAACTCCAACGTACTTACGAATAGGTAAGGGGGTATTCCGGCAGAACGAACCTATGCAAGGTTGACTATCTGGTTGCTGACATCGGGGAAGGTGGCGGAAAGTAACTCTCGAACTGGAACTCAAGAAAATATCGAGAGCAAAGTAAGAAGGTACCATGAGAAGTTTCAAGCGGGTAGGCAATCATCCGATTCTTGAAACAAAATGTAAAAGGGGTCCAGAGCAATGGTAATAAGTTTTGTGTCTGATACCAGAATAGATTACTAGGAAAGTGACCCCGTGGATTACATACGAAGTCAAGCACGAGGAATAACTTGGGCAACAGGGATGTACAGGAGAGTCGGGTTTCGATCCTGTGAAACTGTGGGTCATGGGCCCACCATGTGGGTTAAAAGTAGGAAGGACGGTGACATCTTGCGCGGTCATGATAGCAAGACATGTCAGAGGTTAGCCTATCAGTTATGTGGGCAACAATGTCGATACCAAGGCGAGGGACGAAGAGAACTGTTTTCCTGCTTTCGTTGAACGAGGCGGACCATTAGGCAAAGTTCTCGTCCATCGGTGGTTACCGAAATGTCATCAACAAAAGTAACAGGGTCTCACTGGCAGAGTTGTACACCGAGGTGCTTACCTAAGCAGGGGATTATCACTGCTTAGATTATATAGATCACAAGAAGGGTCAAACAGACCCATGGAAAGGAAAATGTGATCATTAGGTTAAACAGAACAATGGAAAGGAAAAATGTGTTTAAACACATATTTCAGGGGTATATCCTTCCCAAGGATAAGCGGAGCATGATATCCATGACAGGATATTAAGTAGAAAACCATTTAGGTAAAGGGGAAGGAATCTCATGATATTACCCATACAACGGTGTTAGGATAAGTGATAAATAAAATTTAGCATCGTGCTTCAAATGTTCCTGTTGAAAATCAGAGTATCATTGACATGCTTCGAGATAGCATTGACATGGTCTTCAGGTGAAGATCAGACTTCGGAATCACGAAGGATCCATCAGGAATAACTTGTAGAAACAGTATTACAATTCCCTCATGGATGAATGGATAACCCTGCTGAAAAGGAATCTATAATGATAGGTCCTCCAGCCGGGGGTGCTAGGCATGACATCATGTTACCGAGTCATCAAAGGGTCAACATCATAACTCTTGGAAAGTTGTCCCATCCATCATATCTGAGCGAGATTCCAATCCGATTGGTGTCAGGATACCTCAGACTTAGGATACCTGAGAAGAAAAGGTGTAACGCAAATTAACGAGATGACATTGTAAGATTCTCAGGGAAATGAACTATGTAGTGATTTCCGTTATCAAGAGTCCATCATTAACCCAAGGAGAGGACAAGGAGGTGTCTGGTGAACTCAACGGCAATTCACCGAGATTCCCAAAAGATGGATTTCCACAATTAAGTGAACAAGGAGATAACATTTGTCAGATCAAATGATATAAGGAAGTATGCTCGAGGAAAACATACACAATTAAACATTGGTTGGAAGGTGCGCCCGAAATATGGGTTGGGTTGCACGACCAATGTCAGAATGGTGTTTCAATAATCAATAGCCTAAAAATGAACTTTCGATCATTAACTTCAAAGCAATAGGGTTGCTAGAAGTCCAGAACTCAAACAACACCGTTCACTTGTTGGTACCCCGGTTGGAATCAACACGAGGACCAAGAAAGAATGGTGATGGTGAGAAGTTTCACCATACCAAGAATTCTTAAGAGGTGGTGAAATTCTCACGACATTCTTGACATAAAAGATGGTAATACTCCAAGGTAAAGACGAACAAATGCTGGATAGCAAGCATCTTAAGGTATAACACAAAACACGAACAAGTTTGTGTTGAACGGAAGGCAATAAAGTGGTCGCTGAAATCACAAATCAGCGAGGGCAAGGATGGTATTTCTCATCATGAATCCGGTTGGTATCCTGGAAGAGCTCATAAGGTTGAAGATGATGTAATCGATCGTGACGACATCTAGTCAAAGTAATGATGAAGTGAAAGGTTATTGGAACCAAAGTGCGACACAAACTTCGAAACCAAGCTTGTTGTTCAAGGAGAAATGATATGACGATGAGGATCGGCGTAAGGTTAATTCATCGTCGAAAATTGTGCTCGAGAAGAAGGACCGGGCACAGCTTAAAATCATCACGACAATGATATAGCCAAACAGGCTAGGAATGGCGTGGTCGGGTACAAACTCGTACTTATAGAAGCTTACTGAAGAGTTGTTGAACCGTAGCCAGACTCGGTTCAGTTATCGGTGTCTTTGCGTGGTTAATAACTCAGAGCCCGTGAAAAATTGGAATCAGTGGGAAGGTAGCACTTGATGAAGAACTCATAAGAAGTTATGCAGTTCCATGATAGTCTCAAGATACCAGGGGGTAATACTCGATGACATATCAAAGTAGAGGTTGGACGGGGGTCTTGCTCTACAGAAGACAAGTGCTAAAACTTGCACGAGAAATGGTATTTAAAAGAGAACATGGTCGGAACCACGATTGCAAAAGGCCAGATCCCTGATATAAGATGAACTTATACCAAAGGAATAATTAATTTAAGAGAAGCTTTAATGATAAGATCTACATCGTGTCCATGGGCATGAACACAAGTTCAAGGTCGACTCCCACTTCTCCAATGCATAACCTTTCATTCACTTCTCACGTTCGATGAAGTTGCAGTGTTGAAAATTTTATCTGGCGAAGCACCAGAAGAGTATGATTCGTGAAAACTTTCGGGTTCACACGGTTTAGTGAAGGCATATGTTCAACCCATAGGGCTTCTTGGAATCATATACCAGAATCTTTAGAAATAATTAACTCAAGCTCGAAGGCAGAGCATGGTTGAAAAAGCAGAGGATACAATTTACCAAAGGCATTATGTATCAGAGGAAAAGCTCACAAGGTTATTGAGTATGAAGGGCGTTGTCAGATAAAATCCAACAAAGGATCTGGTGGTCCACAAGGGATCTGACGTGAGCATCAGTACTCTACTAGAGGAAGAAGAATGCAAGGAGATCAACTATAGAAACAACTGACTAACTCAATTGTCAAATGCAAATGAATTACGATTCCCAAATCAAGGGGTCAGAAGCAATGCTCTGATTAGGGATGGATAAGTTGAATAGCCTTAGGGTACAATCAACGACACTTGGATTGGTCGAGAACCAATTCAAGTTGAAAGAATGGCAGCTCAGCCGGAAAAGTAATTTATAAGGGTCAATGATGATTGCGTGTATTCGCAAACATATTGAGTCAACCGACTCAAACTGATAATGACAAGGAGTGTCAATATGACTACGGGACTTATGGGATTAACCATAATGCAAGCAAGCAAGAATTTCAAGAGCCAAAGGCCCCAAAGGAAATTTCGGAAGATCGAATAGTATTTTGAAGACTTTTGTGACACACATGAACAACTGGGGTTGAGCGGATACTCGACAAGTGCGAGGATTTATTTGAAGGGGTATCCATGTGGCAAAGAACTGCTAGGCAGTAGGCTCAAAGTACTCTCGGAACAATAGAGAAAACTTCGGGGTATCTTGTAATAACAAGATCAATGGGGGATGATCGTATGAATGGCAAGTGTAAGTAGTTATCCATACGGATTTACCGGTGGTCAGGAATAGCAAAAGTGGTGGGCACAAAGTCTCGAGAGATCATCAGAGAGTATCTTCGGAATCTTCTGAGGTAGCAGGCGATCATCTGAAATGAGGGGCTCTCCGGGAGATAGTACTTGCGAGAACCTAAAGTTAGTTTTGTTTTTAGCAAAATCATTTAACCCGAATAGAAGAGAGTTCAGAATCCCAGAGTAAAGATCGAGGAGTAAAAGATCCTAATACCACCCGATGGCGACGTGGGCCCGTAAGGCACACAGCCAAGTTAGTAAAAGTTTTGCAATGTCTAGACTCGACTTGACCAAGGAGTGTGGAAGGGGATTCCTACAGCGATCGGCTCGATACCAACTTGTGACGCCCCGATTTAATCGTACACTAATCATGCACGCAAATGTATGCGATCAAGATCAAGACTCACGGAAGATATCACAACACAACTCTACAAATAAAATAAGTCATACAAGCATCATAATACAAGCGGGGGCCTCGAGGGCTCGAATACAAGTGCTCGATCATAGATGAGTTAGCGGAAGCAACAATATCTGAGTACGGACATAAGTTAAACAAGGGGCCATAAGATGGCTAGCACAAAGCGGGATCTGATCGAAGAGGAGCAGGCCTCCTGCAGGATCCTCCTAGCTACTCCTGGTCGTCGTCGGCTGCTGCGTAGTAGTAGGCACCTCCGGTGTAGTAGTCGCCATCGGCGGTGGCGTCGCTCCTGGCTCCATAGTCTGGTTGCAGCAATCGAGTAGAGGTAGGGGAAAAGGGGAACAAGGCAACCGTGAGTACTCATCCAAAGTACTACAAAGCAAGGAGCTACACTACATATGCATGGATATATGTGTAAAGGGCCATATCGGTGGACTGAATCTGCAGAATGCCGAATAAGAGGGGATAGCTAGTCTTAACGAAGACTATGCTTCTGGACACCTGTCTTGCAACAGGTAGAAGAGGGCAAACTGAAGTCCTCCAAGTAACATCACATAGCAATAATCCTACCCGGCGATCCCCTCCTCATATCCCTGAGAGAAAGTGACCACCGGTTGTATCTGGCACTTGGAAGGGTGTGTTTTATCAAGTATCCGGTTCTAGTTGTCATAAGCTCAAGGTACAACTCCAAGTCGTCCTGTTATCAAGATCACGGCTATCCGAATAGATTAACTTCCCTGCAGGGTGCACCATCTTACCAAAGACGCTTGATCCCATTTGGCGGACACACTTTCTGGGTCATGCCCGCCGCGAAGATCGACACGTCGCAGCCCCACCTAGGCACAACAGAGGCCAACACGCCGGTCTAAACCTAAGCGCCGCAGGGTGCAGGCCCATCGCCCTGAGCACACATGCACATTGCGAGGCGGCCGAAGCAGACCTAGCCTAACAGCGTTCCAGTCCAATCTGGCCAGCCGCTCGCGTCGCGACGTCTGAAGTGCTTGGTGATACCACGGCGGGATACCCATAACTACTCCCGTAGATGGTTAGTGCGTATAAGCTCGTAGCCAACTCAGATCAAATACCAAGACCTCGTTAAGCGTGTTAAGTATCCGCGAGCGCCGAACAGGCCAGCCCACCTCTCTCCTAGGCGGTCTCAACCTGCCTGCCGCTCCGCCACAAAGATCCATCCAGAGGGCCGTCGGGACAAAGGTCCTTTCAGCCCCAATCCGTGAATCACTCATGGGTGCTCCACCACCGACCGACTTTAGTCACCACATGTATCATGTATAAATATAAGTATATACCGTGATCACCTCCCGAGTGATCACGGCCCGATAGTATAGCACGCAGACGGACAAGAATGTAGGGCCACAGATGAAATACTAGCATCCTATACTAAGCATATAGGATTGCGGTAAAATAACAACTGAGTAACAAGGACAAAGCTATGCAGCGGTATAGGAGTATCTGAAAGCGGTAACATGCTACACTACTCTAGTGCAAGCGGTATAGAGAAGAGTAGGCGATATCTTGTGATCAAGGGGGCTTGCTGGTTGCTCTGCAAGAGAGAGGGTAAATCGGTGGCGTAGTCAATCACAGGACATCAACATCGGTCTCCGGGTCTACCGGAGAGAAGAGGAAGAAACAGTAAATACATAGCGAGCAAGTGCATAACAGGACAACAGACGAGCTAGGCGTGTTCTAACATGGCGCTAAGCGTCTTGGCGAAGGGGAAACATCAGGAAAGTTTTCCGGTTCGGACGTCTGTCAGACAGATGAACCGGAGAGGAAAGTTTGCAGGTTCGGCTATGCTAGAGCCGTGTGGCGGACGAACGGACCATGTATTCGGATTCGTCTCGTCGCTCTGAGCAACTTTCATGTTGAAAATATTTTAATCCGAGTTACGGATTAAAAGATATGTTTTTCTAAAGATTTTATTAATTTCTGGAATTTATTTAATTATTTAAATGAATCCAAAAAATAGATTAATGACATCAGCATGATGTCATGCTGACATCAGCAGTCAATAGAGTTGACTTGGTCAACCTGGCCAGTGGGTCCAGGGGGACCCACCTGTCATTCTCTATGATTAACTAAAACAGATTAATTAGTTTAATTAGTGATTAGGTTAATCTAATCAGGATTAATTAATTTAATTAATTACTTAATTAATTAATTAATATTTTAATCATTATTACCTATTTATTTTATTTTTATTATTATTTTCTTCTTTTTTAATCGCTCAGGGCGGGCCCTTTGTCATTAGCCCTGTGGGGTTAGTGGGTTTAGGCGCTCGGGTGCGGGCGTGGAAGTGGCGCCGTGCAGGAGGCGAACCCGAGCGAGGCGGCGCTGGCGCGGGCGCCGCCGGGCGTGGTCGCCCGGCGACGAGGGAGCCGCCGGATGGACGATGGAGGAGAATCTGCGGCGGTAGTGCGGTAGGGGAGAGCGGGGGTGGCGCGGCGCGGCTCAAGCGCGCCAGCCGGGCCTCGGTGGCGCTGATGACGACGGCACGCGCGGAGGCGGCGGCTTCGTGACTAAGCGGGCAACCGAGCCCACCAAAGACCGGGCGTCGTGAGGCACGTGCTATGGCGCCTGTTGCTCGAGCAAAATCGATCGGAGTCGGCCGTAATGGCGGTGGCGGGCGACAGCCGAGGCACGTCCTCGTCGGCGACGGAGATACAAGACGCGGAGGGGGAAAAAGGTCATTGAGGACCGAGAGCTCACGAAGTCGCGTCTGCGAGCTTCGAGGAGCGTTAGGGCGGTCCAATGACGGAGAGGCGGGCGGGCAGTCCGGCGAAGGCGAGTGGCTCGTCGCCGGGTCGAGTCGAGACGGCAGACGGCGAGACGAGGGTGACGGGCCGGGTAGCGACAACAGTGGCGAGGTGACTCGGGTCGGGCGGCAGCGTCGGGCAGCTTGGGGTGGCGGAGTCCAGGCGGCGAGGCGAACGGCGTCGGTGAGCGGGGTGAAGAAGAGGTCGAGGACGGGGAGCCGGGTTGAGGAGGTGGGCGCCGGCGACGGCGGAGCGCCGGGCGGTGTCGGGGTTCGGTGACGAGGTCATTCGACGGAGGCAGGAGCGAACGGAGGGAGGAGAGGCTGTGAGGAAGGGTTCAGGCAGGAGGCGTCTCGCCTCTATCGTCTTGTGAGAGGATGGTCGAGGAGCGAGAGGAGTGGGGGGTTGCGCCACGATCCCGATTGGATCGGGAGGGAGAGGAGTGGCATCGTGGGGGAGTGGGGATCGGGGTGGGGATTAGGGTTTCCCCCGGGATAAGGCGGGCGGTCGGCCGGTGGGCGATGGGCGGCTGGTAGGCAGGCTGCTGGGCAGGTGGCCAGTGGGGGTGTCTCCTTTTCCTTTTCCTTTTTTTTATCTTTTCTTTTATTTCATCTTTTCGGTTTTATTAAAGTTTTAACTTATTTCAATTTTGAAGAATGTGAGAACAACACCTAAATATGGTATGTTAAAGATACCACTGCCACATTAATTTGGACAGCTAAATAAAATAGTTTAATATTTTACAAAATACAAAAGGCTTTTAATTACTTTCTTTTGCTGTTGTTTAATTTTCCCTTGAGCAATTAAACATTTTATAAAAAGGTGGTTTCACCGCCATAATTACCTATGTATTATTTGGTTCACTCCGAACATTTAAATTTTAATATTTGAAAACTTTTATTGTTTTCTCGATTTTGAATTCGAAACTCGAATCGGTTTCGAACTAACGCGAGATTAGCAACAGTAATCGAGGTGACGTGGCATCATTAGCGGAGGGTTACTGTGGCTTAATTATCCGGGCGTCACACCATGACGAGGAGGGAGTAGTTCACCCTCGGGGCTGAGGGTGTGTACCAGTAGCTATGTGTTTGATCTCTCTCTCTCGTGTTCTTGAGGTGGTACGATCTTGATGTATCGCGAGATTTGCTATTATAGTTGGATCTTATGATGTTTCTCCCACTCTACTCTCTTGTAATGGATTGATTTTTCCCTTTGAAGTTATCTTATCGGGTTGAGTCTTTAAGGATTTGAGAACACTTGATGTATGTCTTGCATGTGCTTATCTGTGGTGACAATGGGATATTCACGTGGTCTACTTGATGTATGTTTTGGTGATCAACTTGCGGGTTCTCCTTGTGAACTTATGCATAGGGGTTGGCATACGTTTTCGTCTTGACTCCCCGGTTGAAAATTTGGGGCATTCTTTGAAGTACTTTGTGTTGGTTGAATAGATGAATCTGAGATTGTGTGATGCATATCATATAATCATGCCCAGGGATACTTGAGGTGACATTGGAGTATCTAGGTGACATTAGGGTTTTGGTTGATTTGTGTCTTAAGGTGTTATTCTAGTACGAACTCTATGATAGATCGAATGGAAAGAATAGCTTCATGTTATTTTACTACGGACTCTTGAATAGATCAATCAAAAAGGATAACTTTGAGGTGGTTTCGTACCCTACAATAATCTTTTCGTTTGTTCTCCGCTATTAGTGACTTTGGAGTGACTCTTTGTTGCATGTTGAGGGATAGTTATATGATCCAGTTATGCTATTATTTTGAGAGAACTTGCACTAGTGAAAGTATGAACTCTAGGCCTTGTTTCCTAGCATTGCAATACCGTTTACACTCACTTTTACCACTTGCTACCTTGCTGTTTTTATTACAAAAAACTATATATACCATCCGTATTGCAGTTGTATCACCATCTCTTTGCTGAACTAGTGCACCTATACAATTTACCATTGTATTGGGTGTGTTGGGGACCCAAGAGACTCTTTTTTATTTGGTTGCAGGGTTGTTTGAGAGAGACCATCTTCAACCTACACCTCCCACGGATTCATAAACCTTAGGTCATCCACTTGAGGGAAATTTGCTACTGTCCTACAAACCTCTGCACTTGGAGGCCCAACAACGTTTACAAGAAGAAGTTTGTGTAGTAGACATCAAGCTCTTTTCTGGCGCCGTTGCTGGGGAGGTGAGTGCTTGAAGGTATATCTTTAGATCTTGCAATCGAATCTTTTAGTTTCTTGTTTTATCACTAGTTTAGTCTATAAAAGAAAACTACAAAAAAATAGAATTGAGTTTGCCTCATACGCTTCATCTTTTTAATATCTTTCGTGAGAATGATTGAAAGGAAAATTGTGCTCAAGTGCTAGAAGAAGAAGTCTATAAAATGTTTGGCACTAAATCTTTGAATGAGGAGCATGATTGCAATGTTGTTAGTACAAACTCTTTGAATATCCATGGTACTAATGATGATTGCACTAGTCATGATGAAAATGTCTCTTATAAGCATGTCAATTTTTGTGGAGTGCATAGAGTTTGCTAGTACACACCAAATAGGGAAGATAGATTTTGCAAGAGGCAAAAGTATTTAGAAACTAAATGGTTGCAAGAAAGGCTAGACGCTTTTGCTGAAAATTTAAATTTCTTTGCCATCCTTGTGAACTTTGCAATGAACGTGATCATTTAAATCCCCAATGCAAATTGTTTCATGATCGTATCATGTCCAAAAATTGTGATGACTTGATTTCCCTTGCACATCATAATGAACTTACTTTGCTTTTGGGTTATGAAGAAATAAAACATATTACAAAAGATATGCCAGAATTTTTCCTTTGATGAAGTTCTTGATTTTGATCTAGAAGAAACTTTTATGTATTGTGCGGTGAATTGCATTGAAAACCCGTATGTTGCCAATTACATAAAGAAAATAAAGCAAATAGAAGACGAAGAGAATACTAATGAAAGAGAAGAGACTTCCCAATATCCTCCTATTATTTCTTATGATGAATCAGGTAACGAGGAGGAGCTTTTTACTTAACCAATCTCATTAATAAGAAGCTCAAAAAAGAGGGTTAAACCCACACATGATGTGAAGAAGAAAAACAAAAGACGGAGACGCAAAGGTAGAAAGGTATCCCTCCCAAATGATGTTTGCTCCTATTACTCATTGTGATGATGATAATTGCTATACTATTGGTGCTATCCATACTATTAATGATGAGAGTGATTATGCTTATGATAGGAAAAGGTCCAAGCTTTGGGATGCTATGTTTGATGAGAATGACATGTTTGAGAATATATATGCTGCAATTAATTTTTGTCCCAAGCTTAGGGATGCTATGTTTACTGAAGATGATATTTTTAGCCTCCCAAATTTTGATGTGCAACTTTATTATGATGATAGCATGCCTCCTATTTATGATGGTTATATTGATGAAAGTGGGTTTGGAAGAGTGTCAACTTTAGGAAGTAATGATCCCACTATTTTGGAGGGTCTTGAACCTTATAATATTTATGAAAGTGGATTTGGAGAGGTCATGACTTTATTTAGTGATGAATCCACTATTTTGGAAGAGGTTTCAATTGATTATGATGAGAACAAAGTTGCTACTTGTGATGATTATTGTGATGAAACTTATGCTACAAAAAGTAGTGATGATTATATTTATAAAACTTGTCATGATTATGATTACCCTTTTTCTGAACATTACTCTTTTAATATGGAAACAATTTATAGTATTCGAGTCTCTTATGATACTCCCACTATTCTGAATGAGAAGAATTTTGCTTATGTGGAGAGTAATAAAAATTCTATGCTTGTAGATCATGAAAATAATGCTTTATGTGATGGTTATATTGTTGAATTCATTCATGATGCTACTTAAAATTATTATGAGGGAGGAACATATGCTTGTAGGAATTTCAATAATATCAAGTTTCCTTTCTATGTGCTTAAAGTTTTGAAGTTATGCTTGTTTTGCCTTCCTATGCTAGTTGATTATTGTTCCCATAAGTTGTTTGCTCAAAAAACCCTATGCATAGGAAGTGGGTTAGACTTAAATGTGCTAGTCATATTCTTCATGATGCTCTCTTTATGTTTCAATTCTTATCTTTTGTGTGAGCATCATTGAAATCATCATGCCTAGCTAGGTGCATTAAACGTTAGCGCTTGTTGGGAGGCAACCCAATTTTATTTTTTGTTCCTTGATTTTTGCTCCTGTTTAGTAATAAATAATTCATCTAGCCTCTTTTAGATGTGGTTTTATGTTTTAATTAGTGTTTGTGCCAAGTAGAACCTTTGGGAAGACTTGGGTGAAGTCTTTATGATCTTGCTGTAAAAAACAGAAACTTTAGCACTCACGAGATTAGATGCCATTTTTTACTGGAGAGTTATTTTAGGTTAATTCTTTTTGCAGATGATTAATAGACAAATTTCTCAGGTCTGCCAATTTATTTCAGAATTTTTGGAATTTCAGAAGTATTCGAATGATACAGATTACTACAGATTGTTCTGTTTTTGACAGATTCTGTTTTCATTGTGTTGTTTGCTTATTTTGATGAATCTATTAGTAGTATCGGAGAGTATGAACCATAGAGAAGTTGGAATACAGTATATACTACACCAATATGAATTTAAAATGAGTTCACAACAGTACCTAAGTGGTGGTTTTATTTTCTTATACTAACGGAGCTCATGAGATTTTCTGTTGAGTTTTGTGTTGTGAAGTTTTCAAGTTTTGGGTAAAGATTTGATGGATTATGGAATAAGGAGTGGCAAGAGCCTAAGCTTGGGGATGCCCAAGGCACCCCAAGGTAAAATTCAAGGACAACCAAAAGCCTAAGCTTGGGATGCTCTGGAAGGCATCCCCTCTTTCGTCTTCGTCTATCGGTAACTTTACTTGGAGCTATATTTTTATTCACCACATGATATGTGTTTTGCTTGGAGCGTCTTGTATGATATGAGTCTTTGATTTTTAGTTTACCACAATCATCCTTGCTGTACACACCTTTTGGGAGAGACACACATGAATCGGAATTTATTAGAATAATCTATGTGCTTCACTTATATCTTTTGAGCTAGACAACTTTGCTCTAGTGCTTCACTTATATCTTTTTAGAGCACGACAGTGGGTTTTTTTATAGAAATTATTGATCTCTCATGCTTCACTTATATTATTTTGAGAGTCTTTTAGAACAACATGGTATTTGCTTTGCTTATAAAATTGGTCCTAATATGATGGGCATCCAAGTTGGGTATAATAAAAACTATCATATAGAGTGCATTGAATACTATGAGAAATTTGATACTTGATAACTGTTTTGAGATATAAAGGTGGTAATGTTAGAGTCATGCTAGTTGGGTAATTATGAAATTGAGAAATACTTGTGTTAAAGTTGGCAAGTCCCGTAGCATGCATGTATGGTGAACGTTGTGTGAAAAATTTGTAGCATGGGGTGTTCTTTTGATTGCCTTCCTTATGAGTGGAGGTCGGATCGCGCGATGGTTAACTCCGACCAACACTTCCCCTAGGAGCATGCGTAGTAGTATTTTGCTTCGAGGGCTAATAAACTTTTGCAATAAGTATATGCGTTCTTTATGACTAATGTGAGTCCATGGATTATACGCACTCTTACCCTTCCATCATTGCTAGCCTCTACGGTACCATGCATTGCCCTTTCTCACCTTGAGAGTTGGTGCAAACTTCGCTGGTGCATTCAAACCCTGTGATACGATACACTCTATCACACATAAACCTCCTTATATCTTCCTCAAAACAGCCACCATACCTACCTATTATGGCATTTCCATAGCCATTCCGAGATATATTGCCATGCAACTTTCCACCGTTCCGTAGGACACGCTGATACGTCTCCAACGTATCTACAATTTATGAAGCATTCATGCTATTTTATTATCTGTGTTGAATGATTACGGGCTTTATTATACACTTTTATATTACTTTTGGGACTAATCTATTAACCGGAGGCCCAGCCCATATTGCTGTTTTATTGCCTGTTTTAGTATTTCGAAGAAAAGGAATATCAAACGGAGTCCAAACGGAATGAAACCTTCGGGAGCGTGATTTTTGGAACGAACATGATCCGGGAGACTTGGAGTACAAGCCAGCGAAGCTTTGAGGAGGCCAGGAGATAGAAGGGCGCGCCCACCCCCTAGGCGCGCCCCCTGTCTCATGGGCCCCTCGTGGCTCCCCTGACCGACTTCTTTCGCCTATATATTCCCATATACCCTAAAACCATCGAACACGAAGATAGATCAGGAGTTCCGCCGCCGCAAGCCTCTGTAGCCACCAAAAACCTCTCGGGAGCCCGTTCCGGTACCCTGCTGGAGGGGGGATCCCTCAACGGTGGACATCTTCATCATGCGGCAATTGCCCTACGTTGACACATTCCCCGCGGACAAGTTCTTCCTTCGATTTGATTACATCTTCGACATGTATCATTGGAAGAAGTTGGATTTTATGTTTGTCCGCATTTATGCCTTGCACATGAACTACCTCATCGGGGTTGAGCAGATACCTTTTATCTGTGTCGCTGACCCGTACTTCATGCACGAGGGCTTCTTGGCAGTCTGCGCAAAGCACTGTGAATACGCGAGGGACTACCTCGTCAATTTCATGCTCGCCAATAAGGACAAGGAGGCGATTCTCGTGCCTTAGCATCCCCTATAAGTCATCCGCGCAGATATCCTTCCTTCGATTTCAATCATTCATTTGCACGGTGGAGGATAACTAATTTGAGGTGTACTTATTTTGCGCAGCGGCGGGCATGCCGTCCTCATCATCCTCTACCCCTGATACTCCCACGCTCTTTACTTGGACTCATCGAAGAACATTACCAAAAAGGATTACACCCACATCAAGTCTGTTCTCACTACAAGAATTATGTCAAGTAGTGACCTTGTGTCAGTGACCTTGGAAGAATTGTTCATAGATATATGACCATTTGAGACCAATTGGTCAAAAGCTGTTCGGGGGGCTCCAAACCCTAAACTATAACGACCATTTTGGTCAGAAAGGTCGTAATTTCCTTACACAAAATGGTCATAAAGTAGATAGCACTGGTCCGTTGCCTTATTTCTAGCTGATCATGACCAATATAGATGGTCATAACCTTGTAAATTGAGGTGGGTTTCTATGACTAGGTGCCACCTCATCAGTTTCGCCTATGTGTCATGTCCATGTGTCAGTTTTTGCCCTAGGTTGTGAAGCAACTTATATTTCTGTCATTCCGAAAATTCCCAAAAAAATCTCATAAATTCTTTGGGTCATATCTTCGTCAAATATGTAAAAAACCTTCCTTGCCTAGTTCAAAAATAATTCAACAATATTCATTTTCCTATTTTGTTCAGAAAAACACTTTGTGAAGGAAGTGCTATTTATATATTCTTGATTTCCCTCAAAAAAATTTGGCACTAATTCCTATCCAAATCATTGCCTCATGACAAATTTTAGCTCCATTTGCCTAGTAAATCTTCCTCGGCAAATTTCCAAAGTTTTTGTCCACCAAGAACCTTTGGGAAAGAAGTACTAGCTATGCATATCCTAATGAGTTGAATTTTGGCCACATATTCTATAAGCCTATGTAATTTACCTACACCAAATTTGAGCTCAGTTCATTTAGCCAATTTCTCTCACTATTTTCCAAAGTTCTGTCCAGAGAAGAGCATTGTGAAGGAAGTGCTATTTATATATTCTTGGTTGCCCTCAAAAATTTTGGGCACTCTTTCCTATCCAAATCATTGCCTCATGACAAAATTCAGCTCCCTTTGCCCAGTAAATCTTCCTCGGTAAATTTTAAAAGTTTTTGTCCATCTAGAACCTTTGTGAAAGAAGTACTAGCTATTCATATCCTAATGAGTTGAATTTTTGCCACATATTCTATATTCCTATGTAACTTACCTACACCAAATTTGAGCTCATTTCATTTAGCCAATTTCTCTCTCTAATTTTCCGAAGTTTCTGTCCAGAGAAGAGCATTGTGAAGGAAGTGCCACTTTGGCATGTCCAAATGGTATCCATTTTCTAAAGTGCTTTCCTGTGCCCAAATAGTCATCCTCCACCCAATTTCAGCTCAATCCATTCATTATTTTGAGCCCAGCTTCAACATTCGTATTTATGTCCATTGTGGTACTATGCAAAAGCAAGTACCACCTAGGCTCCTCGTTTTGTGCTGAAAATTTGTGAAGACAGTCTTCTTAGTAGCTGATCATCCTCAGCCAAAACTCATGCCCATTAGCCATGTGCATTTCCCGTACTGCTAATCAAACACTTGGCTGCTAATTCATGTTTGAGCATAGATCGGTCTCCTCGTGAGAATCTTATGTTGTAATTTTCTTCCTAGCACTTACCTGGGGAGTGCCCAACCCACTAGACATGCCTAGGCCGCCTAGAACGCATGGCAACGCCACGGTCATGCGGTGACCATGCGGCGGGCATGCGAGTTTACGCGCTCTAGAGTTGGGGCCCTCGGCCACCGTCCAAACCTCGATGTATCACCACCAAACCATGTATTTTTGATTAAATAGATACTTATGTACCTAGAAATGATTTTTGTAAAAAATAAAGAGCAACCTATAAGGGAGCTACAGTTCAAATTTAACCCAGTTCCTACTGAATCGGCGGAAATTTTTCTTTTTCACCAGAGGTGGATAAAAACTTTTGACACCCAACCATTTTGCCAATTGTGCATTAAATATGTCCTAGTATTTTAGAAAATTGATTTGGTCCAATTTTGCAACAAATGTATGCTATGTCCTTCACAAAAAATCATTTTGGGCACTCGGAAAATGGAAAATTGATTTTTCATCCAAAGAAAATGCACCCTTGTGCACAATATGAGATCATTTGAACAGACTATGTCATGAATGTGGCCATAAGATTGATCATTTGGCTTGAAAGCCATGCATCTTCACACTTGATATATCGTTTCTGAGAACAATTTTTTAAAATAATTGTTGTATTACAAGTTTATTATTTTTCCCAGTAACTTGGCCACATGTAATGACACAATGCGAAGGTTTTCCAATTTTCTGATTTTTTTTTAATTTTTTACGCCCGTTTCAAAATGCAGTCAAAACGGCAGGAATGACCGTTCCTAGCTAGTGGTTGAATCTTGGAGTTTTTTTGGTGTTTCTCCGATTAAATAGATACTTTTTTACTTAGAAATGATTTTTGGAAAAAATAAATAGCAAACTATGAGGCAGCTACAGTTGAAATTTGACCCGCTTCCAACTGAATCGTCGGAAATTTGTCTTTTTCACAAGAGGTGGATAAAAATTTTGACACCCAACCATTTCGTCAATTGTGCATTAAATATGGCCTAGTATTTTAGAAAAATGATTTGGTCCGATTTTGCCACAATTATTTGGTAGGTTCTTCACAAAAAAACCTCATTTTGGGCACTTGAAAAATGGAAAATGATTTTTTTCATCCAAAGAAAATGAAAACTTCCTTAGGAAACATTGTTTGCCATTCTAATATGCACCCTTGTGCACAATATGAGATCATTTGAACAAACTATGCCATGAATGTGGCCATAAGATTGATCATTTGGGTTGAAAGCCATGAATCTTCACACATGATAGCTCATTTCTGACAACACTTTTTTAAAATAACTGCCATACTACAAGTTTACTGTTTTTTCCTGATAACTTGGTCACATATAATGACACAATGCGAAGGTTTTCCAATTTTTTGATTTTTTTTGAATTTTTACGCCTGTTTCAAAATGCGGTCAAAACGACGGGAATGACCGTTCCTAGCTAGTGGTTGAATCTTGGAATTTTTTTCGTGTTTCTATGATTAAATAGATACTTTTGTACCTATAATTGATTTTTGGAAACAAAATAAATAGCAAACTATGAGGCGGCTGCAGTTCAAATTTGACCCGCTTCCAGCTGAATCGGCGGAAATTTGTCTTTTTCACCAGAGATGGATCAAAACTTTTTACACCCAACCATTTGGTCAATTGTGCATTAAATATGTCCTAGTATTTTATAAAATTGATTTGGTACAATTTTGCAACAAATATATGGTAGGTCCTTCACAAAAAAACCTCTTTTCGGGCACTCGAAAATGGAAAATGAATTTTCCGTGCAAAGAAAATGAAAACTCCCTTAGGCAACATTGTTTGGACTTTCAAGATGCACCATTGTGCACCATATGAGATCATTTGAACAAACTATGCCATGAATGTGGCCATAAGATTGAGCATTTGTGTTGAAAGCCATTCATCTTCACACTTGATAGCTCGTTTCTGAGAACACTTTTTTAAAATAATCACCGCATTACAAGTTTATAATTTTTGCTGGTAACTTGGTCACATATAACGACACAATGCGAAGGTTTTTCATTTTTTGATTTTTTTGAAATTTTTATGCCCGTTTCAAAATGCGGTCAAAACGGCGGGCATGATCGTTCCTAGCTAGTGGTTGAATCTTTGAATTTGTTTGGTGTTTCTATGATTAAATAGATAATTATGTATCTAGAAATGATTTTTGGAAAAAATAAAGAGCAAACTATAAGGCAGCTGCAGTTCAAACTTGACCCGCTTCCAGCTGGATTGGCAGAAATTTGTCTTTTTCACCAGATGTGGATCGAAATTTTTGACTCCCAACCATTTGGTCAATTGTGTATTAAACATGGCCTAATATTTTAGAAAATTGATTTGGCCAAATTTTGCAACAAATATATGGTAGGTCCTTGACGAAAAAACTCATTTTGGGCACTCAAAAAAATGGAAAATGTTTTTTTTTTGCCAAAAAACTCATTTCTCACGACACCTTTTAAAAGTTATTTATCTTATTTCTTGTTTGTTATTTTTCCTGAAAACTTGTTCACATTTGGTGACACAATGAGAAAGTTTTGCATTTTCTTTTTGAATTTTCAGGTCATAAAATAGCTGACATGATTTTAACATGTTAATTTTAGTCAACTACGACCAATTTAGATGGTCATAATGTCGTATTGTAATCTGATTGGTTCATGGACGTGTCACGCGGATCGTGCATCAAACACCGTCGGATGATCGGGGATCCAACGGTAGTCCTCAACCCTTCCACACCGTCCACGAAACCCTAGCTCTGTATCGTGGTCATTTTCCGTCCACCCCTCCCGCCTCCTTTCTTTCCCTCGCTCTCTGCTCCTCCTCTCCCCTTCCTCCCCACCAGCCATCGCCCCCATTCTCTCCAGATCCAATCCAAGCCCCCCTCATCCATCGTCCCCTTCTTCCGTCGTCGACGTTCGCGCTCAAGGCCTCCGCCTCCCCCGCCCTCGCCATTGCCTCCTCGGCGGGGTTGTCCTTCGTGGCGTCCGCCTCCGCGGCGCCGAGGGTCGCGCCGCCGCGGCCAGGAGGGTCTCACTTTGCGGGGCCGCACCCGCGACCTGCTACGCCGCGCTCGCACCAACTCCGGTGCTGCGGCCAGGAGGGTCTCGCTCCGCGGGGCCGCACCCACGACCTGCTACCCCGCGCCTGCACCAACTCCAATGCTGCTCCATCCGCCGCTCCCGTCCCGGCGCCGGTGCCAAGGCCGTCCCCGCCCACCAGGTCTGGGATCTCGCCGCGGGGTTCGTCGTCAAGGTCCCCGCACATCCTCTCCTCACCGCCCCCCAAGATCGGAATCGGCGCCTCCCTCCGCCGCCCGCCGCCATGTCATCGTCTTTGCTCGGGGTCAGCTCCCCTCCCTCCCCCTCTCTCCTCTCTTCTCGTTGCGCAGCGCAGGTCGAGGTTGCTGAATTGACCTGGTTTTTTCGCTTGGCTCCTTCCTGCTGCAGGGGCTCACCAAGTCGCTGGCCATGACCGTGCTCTCCGAGGTCGGCAACAAGACCTTATTCACCGCCGCGGTAGCCCACCCCACCTCACCTCCTCTCCCCTTCCACGTGTTCCTAGTACTGCTTTCTCCGTGAGTCCGTCCTGGAATTCGCTAGCTTATGGTGAAGTAGTAGTTGTTTGTGTTAATTGTGACGGATGGAACCCTTTTCTCTCTTGCATCATTCGCTAGAATCATTGTTCCTGAAGTAAAATCATTGTTTGTTATTCGGCATTAACCCACACATGAAGATCATGCATCCTGCTAGTAATGTTGCATCTTTAATTAAGTTATGAATTAACAGTGTGCTTTCGTACAAACAAAATTGGCAGAAGAGGTGGCAAGTAATTAATGTTGTTCGACGTTTGTTGAGCAAGCAAGTAGATTTCTTAGGGTTGCCGTACGTTGTTTTCCACGACTTGGACTATTGGGACAGACTTATCAGGTTGTTGCTCTTTGTGTTATGTTATACCACCTACATATGCATGCTCTAGCTTCTAGGTAGTAGAAGAATTGACATGTGGGATGCAAGTCCAAGCTTGATACTGTAAATGTTACTCCCACGTATCAAGTTGGACTACTCGGGTGTCAAAATGGTGTTGTACTGTAGTCTGTAGTATGCACCTGCATATGCATGAAAGAATAGTTAATATCTTGATCCAAGTCCAAGCTTTCATACTTGATATCTTACTCCTGCCAACAGGAAAATTGGGTGGTTTTGACCGCATGTCCTGGCGGCGCTTAAAACTACCCAACTGGGCACGCGTCTACACCATGTGTTGGACTTAAGTATCTTAGTGACTTCATTTGATTTGTGTATTTCTGTTAATTCTAAGCTTCTGTTGCTGTGAAAATGTACCTCACTGACCGTTTGTCTATTTATTGTGTACTTCTTGCATGAGGAGGTGACTAGTGATGCGGCACGCCAAGCAGCAGTAGGGGAAGGGGGTCTCCTACTCGAGGAGGCGGATGACTAGGGGCGTGCCCAGCCGGCAGCCATGTCCTGCTTGTGGGGGAGGGGCAGGAGGGGTCTGCTCCTCTGCTTCCATTGCGATCGCGGCAGGTACCTCCATGATCAACTTGTATATGCAGTCCAAGCCTTCTAAAATGATTACCTTTACTGTCCATGTCTTGATGTGACTTGTTCTTAAAATGGTTTGCTAGATAGATCCAAACTGTGGTAAATGATTGCCTTTACTGTCCATGTCTTGATGTGATTTGTTTCTTAAAATGGGCTAAATTTTGTTGTCCATCAGCATGTTTGACTTGTCATTTATGTGGAAGTTTGATGGTGACATTATAAGTTGTGTATACAATGGTACCTGGAAGGCTGTACTGCTTAACCAGCTTGTTGTTAGAATTGTTTCAGTCATTAATTTTTCCTTAACTCAGCTCGTCTAAGATTTGTGCTAGTATGTGACCTGCCTATAGATATGAGTTGCATCCCAGCCATTTTAACTATGATTGGTAGTATTACTTCAGATTTGACGGTGAAAGTGCATTTGTTAACTGTATTCTAATGCTCTCATATGTAAGAAATGCATGGGTTAACTCATCCTCGTTGATTGATCCTCTCTTTTAATTAATAATGTATGCATGCCTTGTATGTTCTGTGTTCTTTACTATACTATTTTGGCCTCAGGCAATTAAATATTGTATCTGTTTTTATTGTGATATGCAACTCTTCAAAAAAAGAAACTGTATTATGGAATTACTCGTATGCATGGAATTTCTGTGTATTCTAGTAGTTTATTTTTGATATTGTATTGATGTATTATGGAACTTGACCCTAACTTACTGTACATTGTAAGCTTAGGCTGTTCAGGTGTGCACGTGGTTGAGAATCCATTGGTTCACTCAGCACGATCACTCTCAGCCACAAGTATCAATCACTCTTCTGATTAGTATTTCAGTCACGGTGGTGTACCTACACAGCTTTGCTGATTGATAGCCTTGTTGTACCTACACAAGCTAGCAGCGGACTAACAATTTGTACTGAATTAATTGATGTACCTAGAGGAAATAAACAGTAAACTAGAGACCCAGATCATTGTTGGGAATGATGGTGATTGTCGCTGTGTGAGTACAGTTTCTTATTGCCTTGTGTCAATGGACCCACTGATCTGAAGTCGGTCCTTAATGTGTGGATGGTTGTGCTGTTTTGCAGGTTGTTGGCACCAAGGTGTTTGAGATGGTCTTCCTGTTGGTGCATGAGGAAGAGGAAGTGAAGTCATTGATTTGTCCACTAAGGAAGAGGAAGCGTGAGGAAGCGTGAAGTCTTTGATCTTTCCAGAGGGTATGTCCTTGGTCTGTCCCACTCTTCCTTTGCTATGTGATTGTGACCTCCATGTGTTATCTACTTATCTGGACACTTTGGTCCATATACTATTCTTGTGATTTTCGAATGCTATGTCAAGAAATGAGTCTGTAACCTTTAATGAATTCAATGTATGACCGTCATGAGAAGGAATGAATGAATGATATCATACCAACTTGTTTTTGCCCTTGATCAGTATCATTTGTGGTAGCTCCTAAGCAACATGATCTTTTTCTTGCTCCGAGTTCCTAAGTGTGGTGTGTACTTTTGTTAACTAGATGGACAAATTTTTAAATTTGGTGAACATTAGTAGCTTAGTTGTGCTTGATTGATGTCCTGCTAGCTGCTACTGTTAATTGTTACTGCCATGATGTTGACACTGCTTAGAATACGTTATGCGCCTTAATTCTAGGTGTATTTGTTGTCAAAAGCATGATTGTATTGTGAGCCATCAATTTCTTGGAGTCTTCTTAGAGCTTGCTGGTATTTACTTTTTTCCATGCCCTCATGCTTTAGGATCGACCCCTAGCTGCTTGTGCATTTGTTTATTATTCTGTTCAATATGCTTTTCCTAGCTGTTGTATGTTCGACGATATTGCTTTTCATTTTGAATTCACAGCCATGATAAGGATCATTTCCTGTCTTTTACAGGATCTCTAGGCTCAAGAAGTTGGAAAAAGGGAACGCTTCATCTTTGTAGCTAATTATATGTTCCTGGATGATGTGAATGGTTGTTATATACCTCATAGCATCACTTATGTAAGTGTTCTAAATTCCTGGATGATGTGAACTATGGCATGATTGTAATATGTATAATATACTCATTTTGGTCGTCAGTTTTGAAAAATTGTGTGATTGGGGCTCTCTTGACCAAAATACTGGTTATTTATTGTTGGTACTTTATTGTTGATATGTCGGAAATGAAACAAATACTATTTGGGCCCTAAAAAGGCCACAAATAAAACAATTCAGGAAAAATGAACAAAATTACTAAAAGAATCAATTGTGAAAAGGCGATGGCCAAGAAAATAAAAAGGCTTAGGCCCAAAAATGAAATAGATCACAAAAAGTCCATGACCCATGAAATAAAAAGGCTAAAATGTTGGGCCAGGCCCATGTAGCTACCGAAAATTAACAGAAAAAATATATGTTAAAAAGGCTGAATTAATGGGCTTGGCCCATGTAGAACACCTAATTGGACCGGGCTGAATCTTACCAACGACCAATTCAAATGGTCGCAATTTTACCATGTCAGCTTGCCACGTTGGATCCGACGTGGCCTGGGCAGACAGCCAGTGACCAAAACAAAAGGTCATGGGTTCAACGACCTTCTGTTTTGGTCGTAAATGTCTACGACCTTATCCTGAAGAAGGTCGTTAATTTCAGTTTACGACTGCCAGCTTTTGACCTTCTGTTTTTGGTCACAAAAAGGTCACAAATGAAAAACAATGACTATTCAGTGACCAATAGTCAAGGTCACAAGTTGACGTATTTCTTGTAGTGTCTCGACAGTGTTATCTTTTACTATGGCAAACGGGGTGGAGAGGTCAACGACAAGAAGACAAGGAACGGCAGGCCCGCCTTCAGCCATAAGACCGACTTCTGCTGCATCCAGCAACCGAGTTATTCTCTTAATGATGGATTCTATGTCCTACACCACATGCTGGAGTACAGACGGGATTACCAGAACCTTCGCATGTCACCTAAATTCGGCGATGCCCATATTCTGCAATGGGAAAAGGACTTAGGAGATATCGAGGTTCGTCGACTTTGAGCTGAGTCCTATCACATCAAGCGCGAACTTGCCCAAATCATCATGAAGGAGGTCGTTGAAAAAACAGGGATGTTCTACGAAGAAGGACAAATTTCACGGGAAGACGTTCGAACACGCGTAGCCTCTCAGCGTCTCGACATGAAGCCTTTCACTAAGATCGGGGACTATCTCCCTGACATTGATGGATGGCACGGCATATTGGAGTGATTGTCGATATATGACAATGTGTCCGTTTAGTCCATACTTTCTGTATGATAAAACTTTGAGTTATTCACGATGAAACTTTATTTGTGATGTAGTTAAACCATCCTCCTGCTCGACTAGTGAAGATCACTCTAGTTAGGGCATTTTGGGTACGATGAACTTCGTTATTTATGCTTACGATATGTTGCTTCTATTTTTGCCAAGTCTTTCCCTTTCTATTGCTCAACTATATATGTTGCATATCATCGACTCATGTGACAATGCAGGTGCATAGATCATCGATGGCGAAGAAGTGCTACGCCAGGAGTATACGACGAGTGGCGGAGTGTGAGGCCCAGTGTACGGTTTCCGGTTTTGACGACAACCGATGAGTTAGTTTAGGTTCACGCTAATGCGAGAGAGGGATACGAACTCATGTACTTCATAGTTCCGCTCTCACTCATAGTGATAGCTCTTCTCGTGTATATCATTGTTTAGATGGATGACGATGTAGTTGCAAGTAATCGATACTTGTATCGCTATTTTCGAGATTATGACAAGAGACCACTTTGTGTTGGATGATGATTATGATGATGACATGATTTGATGAGACTATTTGTATGTATATGCTATGATTACATTTGTATGTGTATGATATGCTAAATATTATTGTATAAAGCCTATTCAAATACAAAACAAATATGCAGAAAAAAAACACAGAAACTAATAAAACTAGCAGTAGCAAGGGGAACAAAGTTAGCAGTAGCGCTCCCTTACCAGTAGCGCTTCCTGCTAAAAAGCGCTGCAAATATTAGCAGCAACGCTCTGCACTAAAGCACGCAACTGCTAGCCATGTATAGCAGCATGGGATGACAGCGCCATCGCTACACGTTAGTGTGGCGCCTTATCGATGCGTCGTCGTCCGCGCTCTCGATAGGCGAAATACCCGCGCTACTGCTAGGGTTTTTCCTAGTAGTGATGCATCATCAGAGGGGCAACAAGGATGATGAAGAACCCCTCCGTGATTGTTGCACCCTCCGGTAGAGTGCCAGAAAAGGCCTCTAGATTGGATCTCGTGGTTCTGGAACTTGCGGCGGCTAGAATTGTGTTTCGTCGACTCTCCTAGGGTTTTGGGGATTTTAGAGTATTTATAGAGGTGGAGGTTGGTAGAGAAGCTTCCCGTGGGCTCCACCACCCACGAGGGTGCGCTTGGGGCCTCTGGCGCGCCCTGGTGCCTAGTGGGCCCATGGGCCTCCTCCCATGTGCTCCTTTGGCTCCATGGGTGTCTTCTGTCCAGAAAAAATCTCCAAAAAGTTTCATTGCATTTGGAATTCATTTGGTATTGATATTCTGCAAAGTAAAAAAACAAGCAGAAAACACCAACTAGCACTAGGTACTATGTCAATAGGTTAGTCCCAAAAAATGATATAAAGTTGCTAGTAAATGAATATAAAACATCCAAGATTGATAATATAATAGCATGGAACAATAAAAATTATATACGTTGGAGATGTATCATTGCATCAAGCATTACTATGTTTTTCATGAACTTAGTACCTTGCAATGCATGATGGATAGTGGTCAAGGAGTGGAGTAATAGTACTAGGCATCAGGAAGTTTAGCGGTCTACTTGTCACAGACGTAATGCCTATGTATTAATCATACCATGAAGAATCGTCATAACTACGCACTATTCTATCAATTGTCCAATAGGAATTTGTTTACCCACCGTTGTTATGCTCATTGGAGAGATGCCTCTAGTGAACCTATGGCCCCTGGGTCCATTCACTTCATATTTACTAAAATCCTAAAAATTCCTCGTTTTTATTTTTATTTTTATTTTATTTTATATGTCTACCACTATCAAATTTAATCCTTGCAATTGGCGAGAATAAGGGGATTGATAATCCTCTTGCCTTCGTTGGGTGCAAGCATTTTCTTTTTGTGTGTGCAGATACCACTTACCTTGTTTGTGTGGTTTCTCCTATTGGTTCGATAAACCTTGGTTAACTGGGGGGAATACTATCTGCTACTATACTACATCTCCCTTCCTCTTCAGGGAAATCCCAACACTAACACAAGTAGCAGAAGAATTTTTGGCGCCGTTGTCGGGGAGGCTTCACCAAACAAATACAGGTTCCTTCGCTCACATGTATCATTTGCTTCTTTTTACTTCCTTTGCCATTTGCCTTTTTATTTGCCTTCTGTTTTTCACCTCCCCATGCTTCTCTAAAGTTAAAAACATCAAAAGTACCTTGTGTTGCTGATACGTCTCCAACGTATCTATAATTTATGAAGTATTCATACCATATATACAACAATTCTATATGGTTTTGGTATGATTTGAATGGAACTAACCCAGGCTGATGTTGTTTTTAGCAGAGCTACCATGGTGTTATTTTTTGTGCAGAAATAAAAGTTCTCCAAATGCAGCAAAACTTGTTAACAAATTTTTTGGAACAAGAGAGGCACTAGAAGCTTCGTGGGAGGACTAGAATGTGAAGCAGGTGGCCACTACCCACCAGGGTGCGCCCGGGGCCTTGGCCATGGGCTGGTGTCTAGTGGGCCCACCTTAACCCATCTTAGCGTGAGACCGACGCCAAAAAATCCTATAAATAGAGAAACCACCATAAATAACACTATGTAGCGACCTGACCCAAAATCGGTCAAATCTCTGTGTCTGTACCATCCCAAGATCATGCTGGTACTCACAGTACATCGATAAAGTAATCAAAGTTCAATCACACCTGAATATCATTACACGATTCTCATATAGAGTCTTTATTACAAGGGAATAAATTCGGCTCAAGGCCAACTCATGAGAAATAAACTACTAATGCTGCGGAAGCGTCGAAGTAAAGCGAGTCCATCCGACTCCAAGGGCAATCGCTAAGCGCGAGCGTAGCCTCACTCCCCGATCGGAATATACCTCGCAACATAAGACGTTGCAGCCATGTAGGTCAGCTTTTGAATAAGCTGGCAAGTCATGAAGAACAACAATAATAAACTTACTATCACTATATGCATTTTGGCTGTGGGGCTCTAAGTTTCATCATTTTGCGAAAAGCAAATTTTTCCCTACTACAAAGGACTTGCTTGCAAATTACTACAATTGTTGGTAGTTATTGAGATGGTTCCGCCAACCAAAATCTCATTCCCAAATTATTAAGTCATAAACCCTCAAATTAATTCATTAGTTTTAGTGTTGAGATATCCGAATACTTCCAAGTTCCAGAGGCTCAAATGTCCGTGAATCGGGACACGGCTAATCGATTAGATCTTTAACTCTGCAGAGGGTTGCGACTTTCCCATAAGAATCATTCCCTCCTTTAAAGTCTTCGCACTTCATGGTGTTTGAATCTGACGAATGAAACAGGGTCTTCCAAAGAGTTCTTACAGCTACTGCCGGTACCCATCCAATCCTACCGTTCTTCTACATCTCGTAGTACCGCCCAGCCAGCGTCACTACTAGGGTCAACCCAGCCAGAGCCCATAATGGCTTGCGGCTGCACAGTAAGCTTCGGTCATGGGGCATCCATCCTTCTCTTCGTGGCTGGGTGAAGCTTTCCGCAAGATGTCATGGCACTTCTCCATGCATCCCGCCACCACTGGGTTCTCCAGGGAGCCGTCAACCGCCCTCCACCCAAGAGTGAATTTCCAAGTCCATCTTGATCATTGTAGTTCATGGGGTTGTCATCATCATTGACTCTCACATCTTGCTTATGAATTTCACTCAACCCAAAACCCGCTCTCGAGCATAGCAAAGTAAACTACTTTGTCCCGGGTCATGGTAACAAGGGGATTGGTTCATCCTACCACATGATACTACTCAAGATTAATAACTTCAAAATTTCAACTACTGCATGCATGGTGGGGTGGTGACAATTCTAATGCACAAAAACATAGGTATAGAAATAACATGATCAAAACTTGCCTTGCTGATGATCCTCCTAAGCTAAAGATTCGTAGTAGCAAGCTTCGCACTCCGGAAACTCTACCGAGACAAACAAATTCACAATAAGCATATAGCAATGGGATCACATAACAAAATAGCATAACAAAGTAACACACCAAAACCAACAAGCAAAATCCAAAGGGAAAAACTCAAAGAAAACCACTCAAAGTTTTCCTACTTCAAACAATAACTAAAAGTAGTTTTATATAATAAAAATTTACTCAACATAACCTAATTATGGTTTTAGGTTAACTTAACAGAAAAGAAATCACTAAGCAACTAGGAGCAAAAAGAATTAATTTAAAATCTATTATAAAACTCCTATTAGGCCTAATCCAATTTCTATTAAGAAAAATAAAATCAAACTTTTATAAATTATAAATAAAAGTTCATCTATTAGAGTGACAGAAACTATCCTAGAATAATCAATCACATGTTAAAAATAAATTTATTTACTAATTAAAATATTAGGAAAACAGGAGCTAGTTAATTAATTAGGATTAATAGGATTCTGCTTAAAACTATTTATTTATTAATCCTAAAATACCCAAGTTAATTTTTATGGTTTGGCAATGTCAAAATAAAGTTGGGACAAAAGAATCATCCTAAAATAATTTTTCTAACTCAAGTTATAGCAGATTTACTATTCTGACTAAAACTAAAATAAAGCAATTTTAATTATTTTTAACATAGCTAAATATATATTCTACAGAAACTACATAAAATTTTCAAACCAACAAAAAAAGAATCACCAAAAAATATTAAACAGAATAAAAGATATGAATTTTTCAAAACAGAAACTATTATGTTAAAACAGAAAAACAAAATTAAAAGAAAAAGGCCTAATGGGCCTAAACTGTGCACTAGGCGTCAAATAGCCTAAACGGGCCTAGGGTTAAACTAAACGGACCGGCCTAATAAAAAAAATAACCTAACTAACTAAACCGGAAAGAACCGGGCCGGTTTTTTATAAAAAACGTAGCCGTTCGTTATGAATCGGACGGGGGGAGGAGTCTCCGGCGACTTACCGCCGTCCGACGGCGGCGGCGACGGCGGCGAGAGTGCGGCGAGGGTTCCGGTCGTCGGAGCGGTCGGGGAAGTGGTCGGGAGGATGCGGGGGAGGTCGGGGAGGCTTTTGGTGGAGTCGGGGGTGACCGGGGTGGTCTAGGGCGGCGACGGCGGCGACAATTGCGGCGACGGGGGACTCGGGCTCCGGCGAGCTCGAACGAGAGGGAGAGGGGGTTCCGGCGAGGGCTAGGGGGGAATGGGGTGCGGAGGCCCGGCTTTTATAGGCTGGGGCCTCGGCTGCAACGGGGGGGGCGATCGGGGACGGATCGGAATCCCGATCCTTCGGGATCCGGCGATCCGCGGCGGCGACGGCGTGGCGTGGGCGAGGGGAAGAAGATGGGCGCGGGCCCCGCGGTCAGTGAGAGAGAGAGAGAGAGAGAGAGAGAGATGGGGAGCGAGCGGGCGGCCGGCGCGTAAGCGATTCGGGCGCGGGGAGGGGGTGAGCTGGGCCGGCTCGGTCGGCGCTGGGCTGGCCAGGTGGGCCACCGGCGGGCCAGTGGTGGGGCTCTTGGCTGGCTGGGCAGAGGCCTAGGCTGCGCTGGGTGGGTTTTTTCCTTTTTAAATTTATTTTTGAATAAAACAAAACAGAGTATAACTTTTAAAATATAAATATTTTATATAGGGTATATATATACCAAAATGATCAGGGAATATTCCTTTCATTTGAACATTTTTCCAAAGGAAAATCCAAACTTTATAAAATCCATTTTTTCAAATTCAAATAAAATTCAGTTTTGAATCCAAATCTTTTGGCAATGTTTTCCTCTGATATTTTTGGAGTGTCATGTTTACTCCTCTCATACTTTTGATCAAGTATTTATCAGCTTAGTTTTTGAAATGTTTCCCACTTGCCAAAGTTTGAATTCAAATTCAAAACTCAAATTTCTCTGAAACTTCAAATGGCATTCAAATTCAAACAGGATGCATAGGATGCTTAGCTATCATTGTAAAACATTCCAAATAGGAAATTTGGGATGTTACAAACCTACCCATTTTAAGATGAATCTCGCCCTCGAGATTCGGGTTAACTAACAAATAGGTGCGGTGATCTCAAGAAGGTCTTCTTGGCGCCCCCGAGTGGCTTCTTCCTCGGTGTGGTGACTCCACAACACCTTGCAAAATTTGATGACCTTGCTGCGGGTGACTCTGCTTGCAGTCTCGAGAATTCGGACGGGTTTCTCCTTGTAAGTCAGATCACTGTCAAGTTGTATGGCCTCTAGGGGCACTGTGTCTCTCAACGGAACATCGGCCATGTCGGCATGACACTTCTTCAGCTGAGAAACATGGAAGACATCATGAACTCCGGACAATCCTTCCGCAATTCCAACTTAGGCAACCTCTCCACGATGTTCGAGGATTTTGTAGGGCCAATGAATCGGGTGCTAACTTTCCTTGACACCAAACCTCTTGATTCCACGAAGTGAGACACACGAAGATATGCTCGGTCTCCGACTTTGTAAGTTACTTCCTTGCGCTTCTTGTCGGCATAACTCTTCTGTCTTGACTGTGCTATCTTGAGTCTGTCTCGAATCAGCTTGACTTTCTTCGAATCCTGATAAGATCGGAACCAAAAGTGATCGATCTCCAACACTATCCCACAGCAATGGTGTTCGCACCTCCTTCCGTATAGAGCTTGAAGGGGCCATCTTCGATCGGATTGATAACTGTTGTTGTACGAGAACTCTGCGACGGCAAATTATCATCCCAGCTAGACCCATAGTCTAGCACACAAGCTCTCAACATGTCCTCCGTAATCTGGTTGACTCTCTCGGTCCATCCATCTGTCTCATGGATGAAAAGCATGCTGAATTCCAGCCTCGCACCCAAAGTTTCATGCAACTGCTTCCAAAACTTTGAGGTAAACTGCCTTCTCTATCGACACGATTTTCCTCGGAACTCCATGCGGACATACGATCCTGGTCATCTATATCTTGGCCAACTTAGCACTGGTATAGGTAGTCTTCACGGGAATGAAGTGAGCTACCTTAGTCAAACGATCAACCACTACCCAGATAGAATCATAACCTGAACGGGTCCTGGGTAATCCTGTGATAAAATCCATACCAAGTTTCTCCCATTTCCAATCGGGAATCGGCAAAGGTTGAAGTAACCCTACTGGCTTCTGATGTTACGCCTTAACACGTTGACAAACATCGATCATCGCTACGCACTCGCAATATCCTTCTTCATACCTGTCCACCAGAAACTTTCCTTCAAATCCAGGTACATCTTGGTGTTACCAGGGTGAATCGAGTACGGTGAATCATGAGCTTCCTGAAGAATTAGTTTCCTGAGTTCGGGATCATTGGGCACATAAATACGATCCTCGAACCATATAGTTCCGTGTTCATCCTTACGGAATCCTTTAGCTTTTCCTTCATCCATCTTTTGCTTAATCTCAGCAATTTCCTTGTCCGACTTCTGGGCTTCACGAATCCTTTCGCCAAAGTGGACTGAACTTCCAGAGTTGCAACAAATCCTCTCGAACTATCTCCGCCGGAGATCTCGAGGTCATCGACTAACTCTGGGGTAATCCTCCTGCTGTAAGAGTATTCACATAACTCTTACGGCTCAAAGCATCTGCTACAACATTAGCTTTACAGGGTGGTAATGCAATCTCATGTCATAGTCCTTTATCAACTCTAGCCATCTCCTCTGCCTGAGGTTCAATTCCTTCTGCGTGAAGATATACTTCAAACTCTTGTGATCTGTGTAAACATCACAACGGTTTTCGATGAGGAAATGTCTCCAGGTCTTGAGTGCATGCACTACGGCTGCTAACTCCAAATCATGTGTGGCATAATTCATCTCATGAGGTCGTAGATGTCTGGAGGCATAAGCTACAACTTTTCCTTCCTGCATGAGTACTCCTCCGAGTCCTTGACGAGAAGCGTCACAATAGACATGGTATTCCTTGTGTATGTCCGGCAAAATCAGCACTGGGGCTGTAACCAACCTTTTCTTCAATTCCTGAAAACTGGCTTCACATTCCTCGGTCCAAACATACTTGGCTTCCTTCTTCAACAGCTCAGTCATGGGCTTGGCAATCTTCGAAAAGTTCTCAATGAACCTCCGATAATATCCAGCGAGTCCGAGAAAACTGCGGATCTCCTTGACTGAGGTGGGTGACTGCCAATCTGTGACTGATTCAACCTTGGCGGGGTCAACTGCTATTCCTTCTCCTGAAATAACATGTCCGAGGAATCCAACTTCCTTCAACCAAAATTCACATTTGCTGAACTTGGCATACAACTGATGTTCTCAAGTTTCTCGAACTAGACGCAAATGTTCCTTATGCTCTTCCTCGCTCTTGGAGAAAATCAATATATCATCGATGAACACCACGACAAACTTGTCCAGATATTCCATAAACACCTTGTTCATCAAATTCATGAAGTACGCAGGAGCATTAGTCAATCCAAATGACATGACGGTATACTCATATAAACCATACCGGTAGTGAATGCTGTTTTGGGTATATCCTTTTCACGGATCTTCAATCGATGATACCACGATCAAGATCGATCTTAGAGAATACCTTGGCTCCAACTAGCTGATCAAACAGATCATTAATCATCGGCAGAGGGTACTTGTTCTTGATGGTTACTTCGTTCAATGCACGATAATCCACAACCATCCTCAAGCTTCCATCCTTCTTCTCTACCAAAAGAACTGGGGCTCCCCAAGGTGATGAGCTTGGTCGAATATATCCTTTCTCCAATAACTCATTAATTTGATCCTTGATCTCTTTCAACTCATTCGGTGACATCCGATAAGGTCTCTTGGATATTGGGGTTGTGCCGGGCAATAGCTCAATCAGAAATTCAATGTCCCTGTCCGGTGGCATTCCTGGTAATTCCTCCGGAAACACATCGGGAAAATCTTGCACTACTGGCACTTCCTCCTGAACAACTCCCGTGAGGGAATGCACCTGATTCTTCATCTGGCTGTGCCTGGCTACATACTTGATCCTCTTCTGCTCCGGGGTGGTGAGCAGAATAGACTTCTTGAACACAGCCTATGTTCCTTCAACTTTGTCAACCAATCCATGCCTAGGATTACATCCAAGGTCTGGGTTTCCAACACTATGAGGTCTGCGGGAAATTTATGGTTCCCGATGTTGAGGGTTGCATGACAGCCTAAGCCTGCCATCATTTCTCCTCCTGCGGGCCCGACGCTAAGGGGCTTCTAAGGGTTTTAGTGGGAAACCCATACTTTTCCACAACTACCCTTTATATGAATGAATCGTTGCACCGAATCAAAGAGTACCAAAACTGAACGTGAATTCAATAAAACTTACCAACCACGATTGTCCGGCTGATCATAGACGCCCTCCACGCCGATGTGGTTCACCCGAGCACGAGGGAACCGATTGGGCTTCTTCGCGAGCCTCCATTGCCATTTCCATTCCTCTGCTTGGCCTCCGGGCGTCGGTGGCGTAGTGCCCTGCCTTCCGCACTTGAAGCGGTGATGTGGCTCAGATCCTTCTGAGCCGGGCAGAACGGTGCTGATTGCCATTACCATTTCCATTGCCATTGCCATGGCCTGACTTGTTGTCCTGGCTGCGGTTGTTCCCATTTCCTCCATGGTTATGACCTCCATGGTTATGATGGGTGTGCCCTCCCGAGTATGGTGCATAGCGGGCTTCGCTGAGCTCCCGAGTTGTGCTTCCCCGCTGTACTTCCGCTTGCGGCTTTCTATCTGCTGCTGCTTGCCTTCAAGAATGGTGGCCTTGTCTACCAGCTCCCGGTAGTTGTTGAAAGTAGCCACAATAAGCTGCATGCTCGCTCATCATTGAGTCCCTCAAGGAATTTCTCCTCTTTGCGCATCTGTGGCCACATCATCCGGGGCATAGCGAGCGAGCTTGTTGAATTCATCCACGTCTTGTGCCACAAGACGTTTCCCTGGCGTAAGTTGCGGAACTCACGCTTCTTGCACTCATGGCTCCAACAGACATGAGCAAAGCGGAAGGCTCGCTGGAACTGATCCCATGTGATAGCTCCAATGGGATAGGTGGCGTGTAGTTCTCCCACCAAGAAGCTGCAGGTCCATCAAGTTGATGCGTGCAAAGCGCACCTTCTCAAAGATCGGTGCATCCAACGGTGATTAGCTCTCTTCCGACTTTATGGAGCCAATCATCAACAACAATCGGCTCGGTGCTACTAGAGAACACTGGCGGATTCAGCCTCGAGAATCGAGTCAAGTTGTCCACGAGGGGTGGTGGCGGTGGGTTGTTGGCGTTGTTGTTCGATTCTGGATAAGTAGCTGCATCACAGCATTCTGCTGCCGGAGCAGCCGGGTGAGCTCGGCGGAAAACCAAATTATCACGTCTCGGAGGCATCTGGTGTTTTTGGAGTGGATGAGAAAATTAGAATAGAACAATGGTCTATGAGAAATAACACTACCCATATGAATGCACAAACATAGAACACACCAATCATTTATTCATTCCACCCAAACATGGTTCAATCTCGATTACAAAAGCTCATGACTAATCGAAAAATCGGCCTAACTGATCGACGAAAAGGTAAAAGATAACATGGTGGTCGACTAAAAGTCTTCATCAGTGGCGCCTCCTCTTGTGGCTTCCTTCAAGGTACTCCTTCATAATCCTGATCATTGCTCACGAGGGTCCTTCATCTCCACTCGGGTAAAGGTCCTCTCCCAAGTCCATCTTTTCCTCTATCGCGGCAAGCTTCATCTTCGTGTCGTCGATTGTCTCCATGAAGTCCGCGACTTCTTCCTCATGGTTAAGGAAGTCTGCGCGTGCCTTCTCCTCCAGCCCAGTTCATGGAACAAAAGCTTCCGTGTGTCTTCGAAGTTACGGCGAGTCCGAATCTCCGCTTCTGAGAAGACACTCCAAGTCCCGATGTACGAGAGAGCGGAATCGTCCTCAATGGTACGGATGATATCTCCATTCCTTGCCCTGCGAGAAACCATGGCGAGGTCGAGGAATCGAGCTCGGCTCTGACTCCTCTCGGAGATGTCCAAGTGCTCGATAGATCGCCACGTCCCTTCCGATGATCCAGTTGAACTCGTGAACTCAAAGTCAATCGGCTCCGTGTGTCCTCCGAAGGTTCTCCCCGGATATGCACCTCAATCAGAGCGCGGTGTCCGCCGAAGTGCATTGGTTGGCTTCCGGTGATCGAGGGTAGAGCGATCTTCAGCTGCTTCACCATCTGGACCAGCTTCTGCCAAGGGCATCGCCTCATCGGGCCGGCAAAACTCCGTAGCAAACCGGGGTGAACTCGACGCCATCTAGAAGGTTGAAAAATCGGAGAGGAGTTAGAAATGAATAGGGAGAATTACGGAATGATAAGGATAAAAGTAAATGGTCTCTTCCTATGGCTTTCTCGATCCTAGGGGTTACGATCCTAGGGTCAGCGTGTGCTCGATACCATCTCTCAGAGCGACCTGACCCAAAATCGGTCAAATCTCGTGTATGCATTCCATCCCAAGATCATGCCGGTACTCACAAAGACATCGATAAAGTAATCAAAGTTCAATCACACCTGAATATCATTACACGATTCTCATATAGAGTCTTTATTACAAGGAATAAATTCGCTCAAGGCCAACTCATGAGAAATAAACTACTAATGCATGAGCGTCAAGTAAAGCGAGTCCATCCGACTCCAAAGGGCAATCGCCAAGCGCGAGCGTAGCCTCACTCTGATCGAATATACCTCTGCAACATAAGACGTTGCAGCCATGTAGGTCAGCTTTTGAATAAGCCGGCAAGTCATGAAGAACAACAATAATAAACTTACTATCACTATATGCATTTTGGCTGTGGGGCTCTAAGTTTCATCATTTTATGAAAAGCAAATTTTTCCCTACTACAAGGACTTGCTTGCAAATTACTACAATTGTTGGTAGTTATTGAGATGGTTCCGCCAACCAAAATCTCATTCCCAAATTATTAAGTCATAAACCCTCAAATTAATTCATTAGTTTTAGTGTTGAGATATCCGAATACTTCCAAGTTCCAGAGGCTCAAATGTCCGTAACCGGGGACACGGCTAATCGATTAGATCTTTAACTCTGCAGAGGGTTGCGCACTTTCCCCGCAAGAATCATTCCTCCTTTAAAGTCTTCGCACTTCATGGTGTTTGAAGACGGACGAATGAAACAGGTCTTCCAAAGAGTTCTTCCGCTACTGCCGTACCCATCCAATCCTACCGTTCTTCTACATCTCGTAGTACCGTCCAGCCAGCGTCACTACTAGGGTCAACCCAGCCAGAGCCCATAATGGCTTGCGGCTGCACAGGTAAGCTTCCGGTCATGGGGCATCCATCCTTCTCTTCGTGGCTGGGTGAAGCTTTCCAAGATGTCATGGCACTTCTCCATGCATCCCGCCACCACTGGGTTCTCGGGGTGCCCGTCAACAAATCCTCCACCCAAAGAGTGAATTTCGAAGTCCATCTTGATCATTGTAGTTCATGGGGTTGTCATCATCATTGACTCTCACATCTTGCTTATGAATTTCACTCAACCCAAAACCCGCTCACGAGCATAGCAAAGTAAACTACTTATTCCGGGGTCATGGTAACAAGGGGATTGGTTCATCCTACCACATGATACTACTCAAGATTAATAACTTCAAAATTTCAACTACTGCATGCATGGTGGGGTGGTGACAATTCTAATGCACAAAAACATAGGTATAGAAATAACATGATCAAAACTTGCCTTGCTGATGATCCTCGTAAGCTAAAGATTCGTAGTAGCAAGCTTCGCACTCCGGAAACTCTACCGAGACAAACAAATTCACAATAAGCATATAGCAATGGGATCACATAACAAAATAGCATAACAAAGTAACACACCAAAACCAACAAGCAAAATCCAAAGGGAAAAACTCAAAGAAAACCACTCAAAGTTTTCCTACTTCAAACAATAACTAAAAGTAGTTTTATATAATAAAAATTTACTCAACATAACCTAATTATGGTTTTAGGTTAACTTAACAGAAAAGAAATCACTAAGCAACTAGGAGCAAAAAGAATTAATTTAAAATCTATTATAAAACTCCTATTAGGCCTAATCCAATTTCTATTAAGAAAAATAAAATCAAACTTTTATTAATTATAAATAAAAGTTCATCTATTAGAGTGACAGAAACTATCCTAGAATAATCAATCACATGTTAAAAATAAATTTATTTACTAATTAAAATATTAGGAAAACAGGAGCTAGTTAATTAATTAGGATTAATAGGATTCTGCTTAAAACTAATTATTTATTAATCCTAAAATACCCAAGTTAATTTTTATGGTTTGGCAATGTCAAAATAAAGTTGGGACAAAAAGAATCATCCTAAAATAATTTTTCTAACTCAAGTTATAGCAGATTTACTATTCTGATTAAAACTAAAATAAAGCAATTTTAATTATTTTTAACATAGCTAAATATATATTCTACAGAAACTACATAAAATTTGTAAACCAACAAAAAAAGAATCACCAAAAACTATTAAACAAAATAAAAGATATGAATTTTTCAAAACAGAAACTATTCTGTTAAAACAGAAAAACAAAATTAAAAGAAAAAGGCCTAATGGGCCTAAACTGTGCACTAGGCGTCAAATAGCCTAAACGGGCCTAGGGTTAAACTAAACGGACCGGCCTAATAAAAAAAATAACCTAACTAACTAAACCGGAAAGAACCGGGCCGGTTTTTTATAAAACGTATTCTTCGGGTCTAATCTCAGCCGCTCGTTATGAATCTGACGGTGGTGAATTACATCTCTAATCGCAAACTCATCAAGAGTGGCAGTATGGCAAGGCGTCGTATTCTCGGGTTGATCCCCCCGCCTGTGGTGAGTTTTCCTTACTTTCTTCTTCTTTTGTTGTCGGGTTTGCGATGGTCGACTCTTGACTAGTCGGCTTTGTCTTTGAGCAGAGCCCCCTTCTTCGACCGGCGCCCGGGGCCGCAGGGCCAGAGCGCCAGTTTATGGCCGACCACACCGTGGACGACCCCGACGACCCGGATCTGGGGGCGGCCGCCATGGACGACGCCGTAGTCGGAGCCGGCGGAGAGGCAGGCGGCCCCGAGCACACGGCCGGCTTCGGGGACTGGCCGGATGATGACGAAGCCGAGGCCATCCCACGCCGCCAGCCGACGGCCGATCGCCAAGGCGCGGGACCTTCTGTCGCGCCAGCTGCTCAGGGTAGCGCGCAAAAGCGTCGGGCCGGGCCGGGTCTCTTTGGCAGCCGGCCGAAAAAACCCAAGAGTTCTGCGGCGGCGACCAAGCGGGACGAGGCGGCCGCGAAAGCGGCCTGCTTCCGCAAGGTGGTGAAGCAGCCACAAGCGGTCTCGGTGTAAGTGTTGGGTGTCTTGTACTTCTATTGTCTTCTTTGGTTGAGGCTCATCTAAGCCGTCTTCTTGATTTGTTGAACAGGGCGCCGCTTTCCCTTGAGCGGGTTGACGCCGCCTCCATAGTCGGACCGACGGGAGGGTCTTCGAGTTCCGGCCACGTGGATCCCCGCGCCGACCTCATGGAGACAAGAGAGCAGAACGCGCGGGAGGCGCGGGAGGAGCGGGAAGCGGCGGAGCGGAGGGCCATCCAGGAGGCGGCAGGGAAGTCAGCCGAGGCGCAAGCGGACGCGACGGCCAAGGCCCAGGCGGAAGCCGCAGCCGCGGAGAGGGAGGCGGAGGCTCTGCGCAATCAGCCTCCGCAGCTTGTCATTCCTCTTCGCGCCGTGGCTCCTGATATCCCCGTGCCTCCGTCGGAGGAAGCCGACCGCGACCAGCCGGTGATGGAGAGGAGGGAGGACGACATGACGATCTTGGGGTAGGCGCCACAGCCGGCGCCGACTGGAGCGGGCCAAGGCGGCCGACGTCTTGCATGGCGCTGAACAAATGGGCTGGGGCGAAGTCGGCGGCGGGGCGGATCTTGTGGTGCAGCGGCGCCGCGCCCTGCTGAGAGGCGCCCCTCGGCCCAAAGCCGCAAAGAGCTGCGGGCGCCAGCTCGACGGCACATGACCTGGAGGCGGCCAGCGCCAGCACGTCCGAATGGACGCCCAGCGGCGGAACGACTGAGCTGAACGTGGCGGCACAGGAGGTCCGACGCCGGTTTCAGACCCAGGCCGCCTCGCTGCAATGGTACACCCAGGAGTTCCTCACTACGCGCGCGGTCATCCGAGTGAGTCCTCTGGCCTTGGTCGATTTCTTTTTTGATTTCTTTCGTGGGGGCGCGTCAGCGCACCCACTGGGTGTAGTCCCCGAGTTTCGAGTCGGCTGCTGAGCAGGAGGCTTGGAACTTCTTAGCAGGCCTTGGCGGCAATCTCGTTCTTATTTGCAATTCGTCTGATTTCCAAGAGTATCACAATCTCCGCGCGGCCGCCTTCAACTCCAGGCCCAGGAGCTGAGCCAAAAGGTTGCTGACCTGACGAACAGCCGGAGTGAGTACTTTGTTCCTTTTATCTCATGTGGGGGCGCGTCAGCGCACCCACTGGGTGTAGTCCCCGATATTCGAGCCGGCTGCTGAGCAGCCGGGTCGGATCTTCCCTGACGACTTCTTCCTTACTGCTTTTTTCCTTTTTCTCCACGCTTGCAGAGGCTAATGCAGACTTGAGGGAGCAGCTCGGCGGGACCCAGACCGTCCTTTGCGCCAAGGAGGCTGAGTGCAACGCCTTGGCCCAGGAACGCGACCGCCTGGCCAAGAGGCTGGCCGACCAGGAGGAGAGCCATAAGGCGGCCCTGAAGAAGGCGCAGGACAACGAGGCCGCCCTTAAGGCCGAGTTCGAGACCGAGGCGGCGGGCTGGGCTGAAGCAAGGCAAGCGCTGAGCGAGGGCTATGGACGGGTTGAGGATCTGATCGATGGTAAGCCGCCTTCCTTTTCGCCTCTTTGCTTGCTCCTTGCCCTCTTGTTCATCTTCTGATTTTTGCGCTGTTTCTTTGTTCTTCACGCAGATTACTTCCCTGGTTACTCTGTCGCCGCCAGCCAAGCCATCGAGGCCCACCGCGAGACACGCCTGCAAGCGGGGGTTGAGATCGCGCCAGACGCCAGCCGGACGCTTGAGGAGCAACTTTTGGCGATCCAGGCCCGGCTGCAGCCGGCTCACCGCATGCTTCGCCGGCTTCAGCGTGCCGAGGCGCAAGTGCTGGCCGCCTCGCCCGGGCGAGGTGATCTCGCACTTCAAATGGACTGCCGACTGGCTGGAGGTTGCGGTTGGCCGCTTCGAGGCCTGGAAGGCTTCCGCTGCTCGGTCCGGCGCCGGGCGGGCGCTGGAGTTCGTCCGGGCCTGGTATCCTGGGCTGAGCTTGCGCCAGCTGAACACTTGGAGGCAGGAGGCTGACGAGGAGCTGGTGGCGGTGCGGCCAGCTATCATCCAGCGCGCCTCGGCTATCGCGGAGTACACCGACACCAGCATTTTTGCTCCTGAAGTGAATGACAACGGTGTCGCCCAGCCGGAGGAATGGTTTGGGCTGAACCCGACGGAAGGCGAGGACTCAGCGGAGGAGATTGCTTCCAGCGACGAAGCCGAAGACGAAGAAGAGGAGGGCGGCGAAGACGCCGCGCCCGACGGCGAAGCGACCAGCCAGCTTCAGCCTGATCATGCCTCCAGCAACGAGGCGCGCACGAGCGCACCGCCTGCCAGGGGTGATGATCAGGCCGAGACTCGCCAGCCGACCACTCCTCCGGCCAGCACTGCAGCCTCCGCCGACCTGCCCGACTCGCCTGTCGCTCCCTTGGCCTGACCTGCCGCTCTTACTTTCCTGTTGTTGCTCCTTGAACAACTTTTATTAAATTTGCGTAGTTCCACCCACTGGGGGTGTATTCAAACTATGTTGAATGTCGGCCTTGAAGGAAATATGCCCTAGAGGCAATAATAAAGTTATTATTTATTTCCTTATATCATGATAAATGTTTATTATTCATGCTAGAATTGTATTAACCAGAAACATAATACATGTGTGAATATATAGACAAACAGTATGTCACTAGTATGCCTCTACTTGACTAGCTTGTTAATCAAAGATGGTTATGTTTCCTAACCATGAACAAGGAGTTGTTATTTGATTAACAAGGTCACATCATTAGTTGAATGATCTGATTGACATGACCCATTCCGTTAGCTTAACACTTGATCGCTTAGTATGTTAATGCTTTCTTCATGACCCATACATGTTCCTATAACTATGAGATTATGCAACTCCTGCCACCGGAGGAACACTTTGGTACTACCAAACGCCACAACGAATCGGGTGATTATAAAGGAGTACTACAGTGTCTCCAAAGGTACTTGTTGGGTTGGCGATTTCGAGATTAGGTTTTGTCACTCCGATTGTCGGAGAGGTATTCTAGGCCTTCTCGGTAATACACATCACTTAAGCCTTGCAAGCATTACAACTAATGAGTTAGTTGTGAGATGATGTATTACGGAACGAGTAAAGAGATTCTACCGCAACGAGATTGAACTAGGTATTGATACCGACGATCGAATCTCGTAAGTAACATACCGATGACAAAGGAACAACGATGTCGTTATGCGGTTTGACCGATAAAGATCTTCAGAGAATATGTAGGAACCAATATGGGCATCCAGGTTCCGCTATTGGTTATTGACCGAGAATGGTTCTAGGTCATGTCTACATAGTTCTCGAACCCGTAGGGTCCGCACGCTTAACGCTTCGATGACAGTTCATTATGAGTTTATAAGTATTGATGCACCAAGTTTGTTCGAGTCCCGGATGTGATCACGGACATGACGAGGAGTCTCAAATGGTCGAGACATAAAGATTGATATATTGGAAGCCTATGTTTGACTTCGAAGGGTTCCGAGTGAAAACAGGAAGTTACCGAACACCGGGGTTACCGGAACCCCGGGGGTATATGGGCCTTCATGGGCCACAAGGAGAAGAGGAAGGGCCGCCAGGTGGGCTGCGCCCCCTCCCCTCTAGTCCGAATAGGACAGGAGAGGGGCGCGCTCTTTCCTCTTCCCCCCCCAATCCTACTCCAACTAGGAGAGGGGGAGTCCTACTCCGTGGGAGTAGGACTCCTCCAGCGCCTCCTAGGCCGCCGCACTTCTTGTCTCCTTTATATACGGGGCAGGGGCACCCATGATACACAAGTTGATCTACGGATCTTTCCTTAGCCGTGTCGGTGCCCCTTCCACCATATTCCACTTCGTCATATCGTCATGAGCTTAGGCGAAGCCCTGCCGGAGAAGTCATATCGTCATGAGCTTAGGCGAAGCCCGCGCGGTGGAGCATCAACATCGCCACCACGCCATCGTCGACGGAACTCATCCCCGACACTTTGCTGGATCGGAGTCCGGGATCGCCATCGAGCTGAACGTGTGCGAACTCGGAGGTGCCGTGACGCTCGGTGCTTGGATCGGTCGGATCGTGAAGACGCACGACTACATCAACCGCTTGTTATAACGCTTCCGCTTTCGGTCACGAGGGTACGTGGACGGACATTCTCCTCTCGCTATGCCATCACCATGGTCTTGCGTGATCGTGAGGAAATTTTTGAAATTACTACGCTCCCCAACAAAGGGTATCGAGCCTGGTTTTATGCTTTGATGTCATATGCACGAGTAGAACACAAGTGAGTTGTGGGCGATACAAGTCATACTACCTACCAGCATGTCATACTTTGGTTCAGCGGTATTGTGAGATGAAGCGCCCGACCGACATTACGCCAGACGCTTACGCGAGACTGGTTTCACCGCCCGAGCACTCGTTGCTTAAAGGTGACCGGCGGTGTCTCGCTCTCTCACTTTAGTTGAATCGAGTGTGGCTACGCCCGGTCCTTGAGAAGGTTAAAACGAGTCTATTTGACGAAGTATCGCTGTGGTTTTGATGCGAGGTAAGAACGGTTCTTGCTCAGCCCGTAGCAGCCACGTAAAACTTGCAACAACAAAGTAGAGGACGCCTAACTTGTTTTTGCAGGGCATGTTGTGATGTGATATGGTCAAGACGTGATGCTATATTTTATTGTATGAGATGATCATGTTTTGTAACCGAAGTTATCGGCAATCGGCAGGAGCCATATGGTTGTCGCTTATTGTATGAAATGCAACGCCATGTAATTGCTTTACTTTATCACTAAGGAGTAGCGATAGTCGAGAAGCAATAGTTGGCTAGACGACAACGATGCTACGATGGAGATCAAGGTGTCGCTACCGGTGACGATGGTGATCATGACGGTGCTTTCGCGATGGAGATCACAAGCACAAGATGATGATGACCATATCATATCACTTATATTGATTGCATGTGATGTTTATCCTTTATGCATCTTATCTTGCTTTGATTGACGGTAGCATTATAAGATGATCTCTCACCAAAATTATCAAGAAGTGTTCTCCCGAGTATGCACCGCTATGAAAGTTCTTCGTGCCGAGACACCACGTGATGATCGGGTGTGATAGGCTCTACGCTCAAATACAACGGTGCAAAACAGTTGCGCACGCGAATACTCAGTTAAACTTGACGAGCCTAGCATATAACAGATATGGCCTCGAACACGGAGACCGAAGGTCGAACGTGAATCATATAGTAGATATGATCAACATAGTGATGTTCACCATTGAAACTACTCCATCTCACGTGATGATCGGACATGGTTTAGTTGATTTGGATCACGTGATCACTTAGATGACTAGAGAGATGTCTGCCTAAGTGGGAGTTTTAATATGATTAATTGAACTTAAATTTATCATGAACTTAGTACCGATAGTATTTTGCTTGTCTATGTTTATCGTAGATAGATGGCTCGTCTGTTGTTCCGTTGAATTTTAATGCGCCTTGAGAAAGCAAAGTTGAAAGATGATGGTAGCAATTACACGGACTGGGTCCGAATTTGAGGATTATCCTCATTGCTGCACGTAAAAATTACGCCCCGAAGCACCGCTGGGTGACAGCTCGCTGCAGATGCCGAGCCGAAGTTATGAACGCCCGCAAAGCAAAGCTGATGACTACTCAATAGTTCAGGTGCCATGCTTTACGGCTTAGAACCGGTCTTCAACGACGCTTTGAACGCCATGGAGCATATGAGATGTTCCAGAGTTGAAGTTAATATTTCAAGCAAATGCCCGGATTGAGAGATATGAAGTCTCCAATAAGTTCTATAGCTGCAAGATGGAGGAGAATAGTTCTCAAGGAGCACATACTCAAAATGTCCGGGTATAACAATCACTTAATTCAGCCGGGAGTTAATCTTCCGGATGATAGTGTCATTGACAGAATTCTCCAATCACTACCACCAAGCTACAAGAGCTTCGTGATGAACTATAATATGCAAGGGATGACTAAGACAATTCCTGAGCTCTTCGCAATGCTAAAAGTCATGGAGGTAGAAATCAAGAAAGAGCATCAAGTGTTGATGGTCAACAAGACCACTAGTTTCAAGAAAAGGGCAAAGGGAAGAAGAAGGAAACTTCAAAAGAACAGCAAGAAAGTTGCTGATCAAGAGAAGAAACCCAAGTCTGGACCTAAGCCTGAAATCGAGTGTTTTACCGCAAGCAAACCGACATCGGAAGCGGAACTGCCCCAAGTATTTGGCGGATAAGAAGGATGGCAAGGTGATCAAAGGTATATGTGATATACATGTTATTGATGTGTACCTTACTAATACTCGCAGTAGTACCGGTATTTGATACTGGTTCTGCTGCTAATATTTGCAACTCAAACAGAACTACGGATTGCCAAGATTGGCTAAGGACGAGGTGACGATGCGCGTTGAAATGGTTCCAAAGTCGATGTGATCGCGGTCGGCACGCTACCTCTACATCTACCTTCGGATTAGTTTTAGACCTAAATAATTGTTATTTTGTGCCAGCGCTGAGCATGAACATTATATCTGGATCTTGTTTAATGCGAGACGGTTATTCATTTAAATCGAGAATAATGGTTGTTCTATTTATATGAGTAATATCTTTTATGGTCATGCACCCTTGAAGAATGGTCTATTCTTGTTGAATCTCGACAAGAGTGATACACATATTCATAATGTTGAAGCCAAAAGATGCAGAGTTGATAATGATAGTGCAACTTATTTGTGGCACCGCCGCTTAGGTCATATCGGTGTAAAACGCATGAAGAAACTCCATACCGATGGGCTTCGAATCACTTGATTATGAATCACTTGGTACTTGCAAACCGTGCCTCATGGGCAAGATGACCAAAACGCCGTTCTCCTAACTATGGAGCGAGCAACTGATTTGTTGGAAATCATACATACCGATGTTTGTGGTCCAATGAATGTTGAGGCACGCAAGGCGGGTATCGTTATTTTCTCACCTTCACAGATGATTTGAGCAGATATGGGTATATCTACTTAATGAAACACAAATCTGAAACATTTGAAAAGTTCAAAGAATTTCAGAGTGAAGTGGAAAATCATCGTAACAAGAAAATAAAGTTTCTACGATCTGATCGTGGAGGAGAATATTTGAGTTACGAGTTTGGTTTACATTTGAAACAATGTGGAATAGTTTCAACTCACGCCACCCGAACACCACAGAGAAATGGTGTGTCCGAACGTCGAATCGTACTTTACTAGATATGGTGCGATCTATGATGTCTATTTCCGATTTACCGCTATCGCTTTGGGGTTATGCTTTAGAGACGGCCGATTCACGTTAAATAGGACACCGCCAAAACCGCTGAGACGACGCCTTATGAACTGTGGTTTGGCAAGAAACCAAAGTTGTCGCTTCTTAAAGTTTGGGGCTGCGATGCTTATGTAAAGAAACTTCAACCAGATAAGCTCGAACCCAAATCGGAAAATGTGTCTTCATAGGATACCCAAAGGAGACTGTTGGGTACACCTTCTATCACAGATCTGAAGGCAAGATTTTCGCTGTTAATTCGGATCCTTTCTAGAGAAGGAGTTTCTCTCGAAAGAAGTGAGTGGGAGGAAAGTAGAACTTGATGAGATAATCAGATTCTGCTCCCTTATTGAAAGTAGTTCATCACAAGAAATGGTTCCCGTGACAACTACACCAATTAGTGAGGAAACTAATGATGATGATCATGAAGCTTCGATCAAGTTACTATCAACCTCGTGAGGTCAACCAGAGTAAAATACGCACCAGAGTGGTACGGTAATCTTATTCTCGAAGTCATGTTACTTGACCATGGCGAACCTACAAACTATGAAGAAGCGATGGTGAGCCCAGATTCGCAAAATGGCTGGAAGCCATGAAATCTGAGATGGGATCCATGTATGAGAACAAAGTATGGACTTTGGTTGACTTGCCCGATGATCGGCAAGCCATTGAAAATAAATGGATCTTTAAGAAGAAGACCGACGCCGATGGTAATGTAACTGTTTACAAAGCTCGACTTGTTGCGAAAGGTTTTCGACAAGTTCAAGGGGTTGACTACGATGAGACTTTCTCACCAGAAGCGATGCTTAAGTCTGTCCGAATCATGTTAGCAATTGCCGATTTTATGATTATGAAATTTGGCAAATGGATGTAAAACTGCATTCTTGAATGGATTTCTAGAAGAAGAGTTGTATATGATGCAACCAGAAGGTTTTGTCGATCCAAAGGGTGCTAACAAAGTGTGCAAGCTCCAACGATCAATTTATGGTCCTGTGCAAGCCTCTCGAGTTGAATAAACGCTTTGATAGTGTGATCAAAGCATATGGGTTTGTACAGACTTTTGGAGAAGCCTCGATTTACAAGAAAGTGAGTGGGAGCTCAGAGCATTTCTAATATTATATGTGGACTATATATTATTGATTGGAAATGATATAGAATTTCTGATAGCATAAAAGGATACTTGAATAAAAGTTTTCAATGAAAGACCTCGTGAAGTTGCTTATATATTGGGCATCAAGATCTATAGAGATAGATCAAGACGCTTAATTGACTTTCACAAAGCACATACCTTGATAAAGTTTTGAAAAAGTTCAAAATGGATCAGGCAAAGAAAGGTTTTTACCTGTATTATAAGGTGTAAGATTGAGTCGACTCAATGCCCACCACAGCAGAAGATAGAGAGAAATGAAAGATGTTCCTATGCTTCAGCCATAGGCTCTATCATGTATGCAATGCTGTGTACCAGACTGACGATGCTTAGCTGTAAGCTTGGCAGGAAGGTACCAAAGTAATCCAGAGTGGATCATCGACAGCGGTCAAGAACATCCTGAAATACCGAAAAGGACTAAGGATATGTTTCTCGATATGGAGGTGACAAAGAGCTAGTCGTAAATGGTTACGCCGATGTAAGTTTTGACACCGATCCGGACGATTCTAAATCGCAAACCGGATACGTGTTTTTATTAAACGGTGGAGCTGTCGCTTGGTGCAGCTTCTAAACAAAGCGCCGTATGGATCTACATGTGAAGCGGAGTACATAGCTGCTTCGAAGCAGCAAATGAAGGAGTCTCGATGAAAGAGTTCATTTCCGATCTAGGTGTCATACCTAGTGCATCGGGACCGATGAAGATCTTCTCGTGACAATATCGTGCAATTGCCTTGGCAAAGGAATCCAGATTTCACAAGAGGACCAAGCATATCAAGAGACGCTTCAATTCCATTCGGGACCAAGTCCAAGTGGGAGACATAGAGATTTGCAAAATACATACGGATCTGAATGTTGCACTGCTGACTAAGCCTCTTCCACGAGCAAAACATGATCAGCACCAAGACTCCATGGGTGTTAGGATCATTACTTTGTAATCTAGATTATTGACTCTAGTGCAAGTGGGAGATCAAGGAAATATGCCCTAGAGGCAATAATAAAGTTATTATTTATTTCCTTATATCATGATAAATGTTTATTATTCATGCTAGAATTGTATTAACCGAAACATAATACATGTGTGAATATATAGACAAACAAGATGTCACTAGTATGCCTCTACTTGACTAGCTTGTTAATCAAAGATGGTTATGTTTCCTAACCATGAACAAGGAGTTGTTATTTGATTAACAAGGTCACATCATTAGTTGAATGATCTGATTGACATGACCCATTCCGTTAGCTTAACACTTGATCGCTTAGTATGTTAATGCTTTCTTCATGACCCATACATGTTCCTATAACTATGAGATTATGCAACTCCTGCCACGGAGGAACACTTTGGTACTACCAAACGTCACAACGAATCGGGTGATTATAAAGGAGTACTACAGGTGTCTCCAAAGGTACTTGTTGGGTTGGCGATTTCGAGATTAGGTTTTGTCACTCCGATTGTCGGAGAGGTATTCTAGGCCTTCTCGGTAATACACATCACTTAAGCCTTGCAAGCATTACAACTAATGAGTTAGTTGTGAGATGATGTATTACGAACGAGTAAAGAGACTTACCGTAACGAGATTGAACTAGGTATTGATACCGACGATCGAATCTCGGTAAGTAACATACCGATGACAAAGGAACAACGATGTCGTTATGCGGTTTGACCGATAAAGATCTTCAGAGAATATGTAGGAACCAATATGGGCATCCAGGTTCCGCTATTGGTTATTGACCGAGAATGGTTCTAGGTCATGTCTACATAGTTCTCGAACCCGTAGGGTCCGCACGCTTAACGCTTCGGCGACAGCCATTATGAGTTTATAAGTATTGATGCACCAAGTTTGTTCGAGTCCCGGATGTGATCACGGACATGACGAGGAGTCTCAAATGGTCGAGACATAAAGATTGATATATTGAAGCCTATGTTTGACTTCGAAGGGTTCCGAGTGAAAACAGGAAGTTATCGAACACCGGGGTTACTGAACCCCGGGGGTATATGGGCCTTCATGGGCCACAAGGAGAAGAGGAAGGGCCGGCCAGGTGGGCTGCGCGCCTCCCCCTCTAGTCCGAATAGGACAAGGAGAGGGGCGCGCCTTCCTCTTCCCCTCCCCAATCCTACTCCAACTAGGAGAGGGGGAGTCCTACTCCCGGGGAGTAGGACTCCTCCAGCGCCTCCTCCTAGGCCGGCCGCACCCCTTGTCTCCTTTATATACGGCAAGGGGCACCCCATGACACACAAGTTGATCTACGGATCTTTCCTTAGCCGTGTCGGTGCCCCTTCCACCATATTCCACTTCGTCATATCGTCATGAGCTTAGGCGAAGCCCTCGCGCCGAGAGAAGTCATATCGTCATGAGCTTAGGCGAAGCCCCGCGCCGGTGGAGCATCAACATCGCTACCACGCCATCGCGGTCGACGGAACTCATCCCCGACACTTTGCCGGATCGGAGTCCGGGATCGCCATCGAGCTGAACGTGTGCGTAACTCGGAGGTGCCGTGACGCTCGTGCTTGGATCGGTCGGATCGTGAAGACGACGACTACATCAACCGCGTTGTTATAACGCTTCCGCTTTCGGTCTACGAGGGTACGTGGACGGACACTCTCCCCTCTCGTTGCTATGCCATCACCATGGTCTTGCGTGATCGTAGGAAAATTTTTGAAATTACTACGTTCCCCAACAGGCCTTTCGAAAGCTTTTGTGTAAATATAATTATACATGTGTTTACCTTCCATTCGAATTTGCCTTTTATCCTTAGGCTGTTTCCTTTGCCGCCTCCTTTTATTGCCGCCTTCCCAGCCGAACAGCTGCTCTGCAGTCTGTGGCTGGGGAAGAACTTGGCTGTTTGTGGGAAGGCAAGTATTTGAGCTTTTTTTGGATTGTGGCAAGGTGGAATGGGAAGCCGGCCGGCCGGCTACTCTGGTAGCCGGTCAGCAATGGGAGGAAGCCGGCTTTTGTTATACGAGTTCGTTAGTCCTTAGCCGTTTTTTGTGTGGGCATCCTTTTCTGCCTTTGACTCTTGCCAGCCGGACAGTCGGTTCTTTGAGCTGCGGCTTTTGGCAAGAGAGGGCTTTGGTGCCGGCACACTACTTGTCTGACTGTAGGTGGAACTTTGAATATAACTCAAGGCGGCCAGTCCCCGGGCCGACTAGTCGAACCCGGTACCGGACGAGGAGAAAAAAGTGTAATGACAAAATCATAAGCATGATACTCGTCATTCATAGATAAAAGGTGGCAGTCCCAGAGTGCTCCTCGGGGGGCCCGTTGTTTCATACTTAGTACAAAAGGTAGCGTGATACATACTGCATTTTAACTATAAAATCTTCGGAGGAGGTTGGCGTTCCATGGTCGTTCCGACTCCTTGCCGGAGTCATCTCACTTTCGTGCCTTCGGCTTCTGTGCATCGATTAGGTAGTAGGAGTCGCTTCCCAATGCTCACTGATGACGGCGGGACCTTCCTAAGGGGCCGAGAGCTTGTGCTGGCCGGCTGTTCGCTGGATCAGCCGGAGCACAAGGTCGCCCTCTTGAAAGGATCTTGGCTTGACCTTCCGGCTATGGTAGCGGCGCAAACCCTGCTGGTAGATGGTGGACCGGCTGAGGGCTAACAGCCGGCTTTCTTCCAAAGAGGTCGACGCCTGGCTTCTCGTGCTTTTTGGCCTCTCGCCTGCGTACATGGTCACCCGAGGCGAGTCGAACTCGATGTCGGTTGGGATGACAGCCTCGGCGCCATATACAAGGAAGAAAGGGTGAAGCCGGGTGAATTGGTTGGGGTAGTGCGCAGAATCCCAGAGGACGGCCGGCAGCTCGTCGAGCCAACAGCCGGCCGAACGCCCCAAATGCACGGACCAATGGGGCTTGATGCCGAAAGGATGAGGCCGTTGGCTCGCTCAACTTGGCCGTTTGACTGCGGGTGGGCAACGGACGTTAGGTCCAGTCGGATGCCCTGCGTCACGCAGAAACGTGCCAATGCACCCTTGGCAAAATTCGTGCCGTTGTCGGTGATGATGTTGTGTGGCACGCCGTACCGAGTCGTAATGTCTGCGATGAATGTCACGGCAGTCCGCCCGTTTAGCTTCTTAATCGGCTTTGCTTCGATCCACTTGGTAAATTTATCCACGGCGACAAGCAAGTGTGTCATGCCGCCGCACGCCGTCTTGAATGGGCCCACCATGTCCAGTCCCCAGACGGCAAAAGGCCAGGTGAGGGGAATGGTCTTGAGTGCCAAGCCGCAGGTGTTGCTTGGAGCTGAAGACTTGGCAGCCTTTGCAATGTTTGACCAGCCCTTGCCGCCCAAGGCAGTCGGCAAAAGAATCCATGGCGGAAAGCTTTGGCAACGAGGGATCTTGAGGTTGCGTGGTGGCCGATTCGCCTTTGGTGAATGTCCTTGAGGATTGCTATGCCTTTGGCTCGACGCAGTCTGGAAGACTCCAAGACACCGCCCCGACAAGCTCTCTGCTGGCAATTGTATATGCGCTGCTCGGCGTTGACTTGTATTGTCGCGATCTCGCAACCGACAGCTCTGCTTACCAGAAGTTGAGGATGGGCTGAGCCCATGATGGTGATGTGACTTCTTCTATAGCCAACACGGCTACTGCAACCGGGACAGGTGGGCTGGGTGGCGAAGAGCTGGAACTGGCCACCGCCTGTGGTGTTGATGCAGTCCCCGGGCCGACTACCGTAGTCCCCGGGCCGGGTGCGACTATGGCAGTCCCCGAGCCGCTTATCGAAGTCCCCTGCCGCTTGCTTGGCTCCCCAAGCCGGATCCGCCTGCGTCAAGTTAAGCGGCACGAAGATGGAGTCGGATTCGGGGACGGCTTGATAGACGGCTTGAGGAGGCGCGGGAGAGACGCCGTTGGTATAGCTTGTCGGGTTGAGCCTATTCGTGCTGTGGCATCTGCTTGCTCGTTGTCGGCCCGTGGCACGTGGAGGAACTCGCATCCTTCAAGTAGCTGCTGATTTGTTGAACGAGGAAGCGGTAGCTTGCCATGTTTATGCCCTTACGCCCCGGGCGCCAGATGACTGCTGACCACCAAATTGAAGTCGCCATAGCACAGATCCAGCGGATGCCGAGCTTTTGGCTAGCCGAGTCCGTGTATGAGCGCCGACTTCGCCACGTTGTTGGAGGCGGCAAATGAATTTGCAACGTATCTGAGTTTGTCGCTTTTGGGAGAGGCGAGATGATGCCGCTCCCAAGCCGGTGCGCATCTTGGGCCCGCTGGCGCATCCGCCAATGAGTGGAGTCGGGAGCCGCGCGGCGGTCTGGGTCTCGCCTAGTCGACGAGGAAGTCGGCCAATGCTTGCGACTTGATGGCGGTGCGAGGCTGGTAGAAGATCGTGTAAGGCCAGCTCAATGGCCTATTTGCCACCCGCCGGATGCGCCCCTGCCGCCTATGATCTCGGCGAAGCGGGCGGTGCATACGACCGTGATGGAGTGCTTTGGAAGTAAGGCTTCGCTTTTGGCGGCGAAGTACACGCTTATAGCACATCTTCCGTAATGCGGGTAGTTCTGCCGAGGTGGACAGTATTGCTATAGTACACCGTCCTCTGGACTGGCTGAGCTCGGCCTTCTTCTGGGCGTTGAACCACGATGACGGCGCTGACCACCCGGCTGGTGGCGGCGATGTAAAGGAGCATGGGCTCTTTTTCAGTCGGCGCCTCCAAGACAGGTGGCGTGGCAAGCATCTTCTTCAGCTCGTGGAAAGCTTGGTCGGCTTGGTCGTTTCACTCGAAGTGAGTGGTTTTCTTCATGAGTCGGTAGAGGGGGAGAGCTTTTTCTCCAAGCCGGCTGATGAAGCGGTTCAGGGAGGCCAGGGACCCAGTAAACTTCTGGATGTCTCGCAGCTTGGTGGGAATCTCCATTCTCTCAATGGCTTTGATCTTTATTGGGTTGCATTCAATGCCGCATTCGGAGACCAGGAAGCCTAGGAGCTGGTCACCGGCACCAACACGCATTTCTCGGGTTGAGCTTGATCTAAAACCGCGCAGGTTCTCAAATGTTTCCTTGAGGTCTTCTAACAAAGTGCCACGCTTCTCCGCTCTTCACTCACGATATCGCCTACATAGACGGGAATTTCTGCCGAGTTGCTTGAGGAGGCATTTCGCATGCAACGCTAAAAGTGGCACCGCATTTCTCAAGTCAAGGTCATAGTCAGTAACAGAAAGTCTAATGGCGTGATGAAGGCGGTCTTCAGGCGGTCAGCCGAGTCCAATTTTATCTGGTGGTAGCCTGAGTAGGCATCCAAGAAACTCAGCAGCTCGCATCCGGCTGTGGAGTCTATCACTTGATCAATTCTGGGCAAGGCGAAGGGGTCTTTGGGGCAGGCTTTGTTGAGGCTTGTGTAGTCTATACACATGCGCCACTTGTTGTTCTTCTTCAGAACGAGCACCGGGTTGGCCAGCCACTTCGGAAAGAAAACCTCCATTATGAAGCCGACCGCCAGGAGCCGGGCTATCTCTTCTCCTATAATTCTTCTCTTCTCCTCCGACAGTCGGCGGAGGGGCTGCTTGATGGTTTTGTCGTCTGCCGGACGTGTAGCTTGTGCTCAGCGATTCCTTCGAACACCCGGCATGTCCTTGGGGACCATGCGAAAATGTCCCGATTCTCACGGAGGAAATCGATTTAGATCGCCTTCCTATTTATATCCAGGTTTGCCCCAATGACGGCAAACCTTTCCGGTGCTCTGGTCCAGAGGTATCTTCTTTGTTTCCTTGGCCGGTTGGAAGGAACCTTGAGCATCACATTCCTTGGGGTCAAGGGACAGGCTGATCGCTTGTCGCCATGGCCACGACTCGTCTAACATCTTCTTCTCTTCGGCGACCACGAGGTACTCAGCCAGCCGGGCTCATTGCTGCAAGACCTTGAGGATTTCTTGTAGTCGCGGTTATGGTGAGGATGCCCTTGGTACTCTGCATCTTCATCTTGAGGTAGGTGTAGTGGGCTACAGCCATGAACTTGGCCAGAGCAGGCCGGCCAAGCAGCGCATGGTAGGGGCTCTCAAGGTCCATCACTTCAAACTAGATTGCTTCTCGGCGAAAGTGATCCTTGTCTCCGAAGAGAACATCTATATTGATCTTGCCGATTGGTGAACAGGACAGGCCGAGTACGATGCCATGGAACACGGTCCGGCTTGGCGTGAGGTGCTTGGCCTTGATGTTCAGCTTCTCCATGGTGTCTCGGTACAGGATGTTGATGCTGCTCCCGCCGTCTATCAGTACGCGGGAGAATCGGGCAGCAAGCCTGTCCGTTGCTAGGGTTGCCTCCAAAACCAATGCATGAGAGCCCGGGGACGGCATCACCTCTGGGTGGTCGGTCCGGCTCCACCGATAGGCCTCTCCACCAAAGCATGTACTCGGGGTTGTTGGAGGCGACCGTGTTGACTTCTTGGTGCTGTCGGCGCCGGCTGCGCCGGTCTTCGGGTTGGCTTGTGAAGACGATGTAGGCGGCGTGCTCGTTGGGGAACTTGTCTTGGATGGTCCCGACAGCTGGTCGAGCGGCCGGCTGCTGGGGAGCCGGAGGCAACTGTCCTGCCGACGGAGGCGGCACCAGCCCTCGCCTTTGGTGATCCCGGTGAGCCGGTGGCATTTCCGGGTCGTATGGTTGGACGGCTTCGCGCCGCTGTGGAACTTGCATGGGGCGTCGAGGGCTTGCTCGTAGGAGAAAGCTGGCTGCCAAGCCGGCCTGCCGCCCTTCGGCTTTTTGGGCGCGGGTCGCCCCTCGGGTTGCTCGTCTTCGACGGTGGCCACCTGCCGACTGGCTGGAGGCGGCATTGGGCCCTTGCGCTTGTTGTCGCCCTGGTACGGACCTCGGCTGGAGTCTCAAGCCGGCATTCTGGGAGCCGGGTTGAGTACCTTCCCGGAGGCATCTACCCGGAGCTCGGTCTTCATAGAGGAGTCGGCGGTGGCGTACTTGTCGGCTATGACTAGTAGCTCGTCGAGGGTAGTCGGATCGTCGCAGAGAAGCTTGTGCTTAAGGAGGGTGCCTTCTCGGCACCCGGCAGTGAAGTACTCTATGGATTGAACCTCGTGCACGCCCTCGCAGGAGTTGCGGAGCTCGGCCCAACGCGTGAGGTAGTCACGAGTCGACTCGGTGGGTCCTTGTATGCACAAGGAGAGCTGCCTGGGCTTGGGAGCCCGCTTGTAGGTGTTGGTGAAGTTGCGGATGAAGGATTCGGTGAAGTCTAGCCAGTTGTTGACGTTGTACGGCTTGAGGCTGTTGAGCCAGGTTCGCGCCGTGCCCTGAAGCATGAGGGGCACATATTTCACGGCAACACGCCTGTTGCCGTTCGCTATGCTGACTGCGGTTGAGTAGTCGATCAGCCAGTCCTCCGGCTTTACGGAGCCGTTATACTTGGGCGTGTCTCTTGGGAGCGAGAACCCCTTCGGGAAGGGCTCGTCGCGGATGCCGGGGCCTAAGCAAGGCGGACCGACATCGTCTTCTTCTTCCAACACCAGGGATCGCACCAGGCGGTCGATCCGGTGGCGGGCGTCGTTTTCGCCGACTCCTTCGCGACGGCCTAGTCGGACGCTGAGAGTCGGATGTGTGATAGGCGGCGGGGTGGGATATCTTTCCCCGCGCGATGGAGGAGGGGCGGGTTGCCTCGCCGCTCCACGGCTCGAGGGCGGCCTTCTGCGTCGCGCTTGATGGAGATCCGGGTTCGGCTGCGGCTGGCAGCCGGCTCCTTTTCTCGCCGTGCGCGGGGGTTGCCCACAGTCGGCATGCGCGGCGTCGCGCCGTGCTCTCGGCGCGGGGGAGGGCTTTCGGCGCGGGAGCTGCCTTCATGCCGCTCTGCGGCCGCGCCAACCAGCTGTTGGATGCGCCTAGCCATATAGGGAAGCTCGTCGGGCCCTAGCCCGTTCAGCTCTTCTACGGCTGCTTGGGCGGCGCGCAGGTTCTCGAGGGGCGTGGCATAGACGGGGCGGTCCACTCCCAGCATGTCGGCGATGGCTGCGCCGCCGCTTGACAATGCCGATTCGCCTGGTCTTCGGGAGGCGGCGTGCCAAAGCGGCGCGGTCGACTTCACACAGTGGGCCTCGGTGAGGCGCCTCATGGAGGCTATCCTCCCACCCTCCGCGTGGAGGGCGAGGCGCGCGCGCCTCCGCGCCGCATCGGGCCACCGGGAGAGGTGGATAGGTCGCGGCGCGCGCCAGGCGCCGTGTGGGCGTTCGCCAGAGGGGCCAGGATCGATGACCAGGCACTCTGGTGATGAGCTGCCGCAGCTGTCGGCTTGGGGGAGCGGGTCGTCGAAGATCACGACGTTGGTGGGGAAGGCGTTGAGTGATGTTGTGTCGGAGTCGACAAGCATCGGGTTGGTGGAGCCAACCGACTCCAAATCCACAGCGGGCTCGCTGGAAACGTGGAGTTGGTCGAGGAGGCTGACGAGGTGGCTCTCGAGGCAGCCTGTGCCCGCATCGGATGCGGGCTCGTCGGAGATGCGAGCCTCGCCAAGAAGGTCGGCGAGGCAGCTCGCCGCGCAGGCGTCGGTGACACCTTGCAGCGTCAGGCAAGCGCCATCGGCGTGCTGGCTGGCTACGCCCATGGGGAGGAAGAGGGTTCCCGCCCGCAACAGTGTCTCCTGGACGACGGTGCACCTGGCCTCACGGTGGGCGCCAAATGTCGGGTGGTAGGTGCGACATAAGCCAACGGGTGGCTAATCATAGTGGGAGCCAATAAGACGTCGCCGTGCTCGAAACGGATGAGGCGAAGACATGCACGCCGCGAATCTTACCCAGCTTCGGGCTCTCCGTGGAGATAACACCCCTCATCGCTGCTCATGGGTCTCCGCATGATCACTAGATGAACAAGTTGCTACAAGAGGCTCCTTGAGTTGTTCGGTGAGAGGAAGAAGAAGGGCACGGCTAGCTCTTCCTTTCTCTCTATGTGGTGTCTAAAACTCTAAGAGATCAACCCTTTGCATGGGTGCCCTGGGGGGTTTATATAGGCCTACCCCCCAGGGGTACAATGGTAATCCGGCTAGGCGTAGGCCCTTGCCGTCAGTGCCTTCGTCAGCTGGCTTCTCCGCCGGTCGCTGGGGCCCGCCAACTGGTAGGTCCCGCCGGCTGCTGGCTTCTTGGTCGACAAGCTGGCCCCACCGCCGAGGACCTTGTCGGGGGCTGGTTACTGTTGCCTCAATCTTGATGACGAGGGCGTTGTCGGGGTAAGCATGGCTACAGTGCCGCCGCCTTGGCGGCGATCTGTTGGTGAACGTAGTAATTTCAAAAATTCTCCTACGATCACGCAAGACCATGGTGATGGCATAGCAACGAGAGGGGAGAGGTCCGCCCACGCACTCGTGAGACCGAAAGCGAAGCGCGATAACAACGCTGTTGATGTAGTCAGACGCCTCCACGATCCGACGGATCCAAGCACCGAACGTGACGGCACCTCCGAAGTTCTGCACACGCTCAGCTCGATGACGATCCCCGACTCCGATCCAGCAAAGTGTCGGGATGAGTTCCACAAGACGACGGCGCAGGACGATGTTGATGCTCCACCGACGCAGGGCTTCGCCTTAAGCTCCGCGACGACATGACTTCTCCGGCGCAGGCTTCCCTAAGCTCCGCGACGATATGACCGAAGTGGAATATGGTGGAAGGGGCACCGCACACGGCTAAGGCAAGATCCGAGATCAACTTGTGTGTCTTGGGGTGCCCCCTGCCTGTGAGATATAAAGGAGCCAAGGGGAGGTGGCTGCCCTAGGGGAGGCGCACCAAGGAGGAGTCCTACTCCCACCGAGTAGGACTCCCTCCCTAGTTGGACTAGGATTGAGGAGGGGAAGAGGGAGGCGCCCCTTTCCTTGTCCTATTCGGACTAGAGGGGAGGGGGCGCGCAGCCCACCTTGGCCTGCCCTTCCTCTTCTCCCATGGCCCATTAAGGCCCATGGACCTCCCGGGGTTCCGTAACCTCCCGTACTCTCTGCAAAATCCGATTTCACCCGGAATACTCCGATGTCCAAATTGTTGGGGAACGAGTAATTTCAAAAATTTCCTACGATCACGCAAGACCATGGTGATGGCATAGCAACGAGAGGAGAGGTCCGCCCACGTACCCTCGTGAGACCGAAAGCGAAGCGTTATAACAACGCTGTTGATGTAGTCGACGCCCACGATCCGACCGATCCAAGCACCGAACGACGGCACCTCCGAAGTTCTGCACACGCTCAGCTCGATGACGATCCCGGACTCCGATCCAGCAAAGTGTCGGGATGAGTTCCACAAGACGACGGCAGTGACGATGTTGATGCTCCACCGACGCAGGGCTTCGCTTAAGCTCCGCGACGATATGACTTCTCCGCGCAGGGCTTCTCCTAAGCTCCGCGACGATATGACCAAGTGGAATATGGTGGAAGGGGCACCGCACACGGCTAAGGCAAGATCCGAGATCAACTTGTGTGTATTGGGGTGCCCCTGCCTCAGATATAAAGGAGACAAGGGGAGGTGGCGCCCTAGAGGAGGCGCGACAAGGAGGAGTCCTACTCCCACCGGAGTAGGACTCCCCCTCTCCTAGTTGGAGTAGGATTGGGGAGGGGAAGGGGGAGGCGCCCCCTCCCTTGTCCTATTCGGACTGGAAGGGGAGGGGGCGCAGCCCACCTGGCCGGCCTTCTCCTTCTCCCTCAAGGCCCATGAAGGCCCATATACCCCGGGGTTCCGTAACCCCTGTTCCGAGAATATCTTGTTTTCACTGAACCATTCAAGTCCAAACATAGGCTTCCAATATATCAATCTTTATGTCTCGACCATTTCGAGACTCCTCGTCATGTCCGTGATCACATCCGGACTCAACAACCTTCGTGCATCAATACTTATAAACTCATTATGAACTGTCATCGAACGTTAAGCGTGCAAGGACCCTACGGGTTCGAGAACTATGTAGACATGACCTAGAACCATTCTCGGTCAATAACCAATAGCGGAACCTGGATGCCCATATTGGTTCCTACATATTCTACGAAGATCTTTATCGGTCAAACCGCATAACGACATAATGTTGTTCCTTTGTCATCGGTATGTTACTTACCCGAGATTCGATCGTCGGTATCCAATACCTAGTTCAATCTCGCTACGGTAAGTCTCTTTACTCGTTCCGTAATACATCATCTCACAACTAACTCATTAGTTGTAATGCTTGCAAGGCTTAAGTGATGTGCATTACCGAGAAGGCCTGAGATACCTCTCCGACAATCGGAGTGACAAAACCTAATCTCAAATACGCCAACCCAACAAGTACCTTTGGAGACACCTGTAGTACTCCTTTATAATCACCCAGCTTACGCCAGACGCTTGGTAGTACCAAAGTGTTCCTCCGTAAACGGAGTTGCATAATCTCATAGTTATAGGAACATGTATGGGTCATGAAGAAAGCATTAACATACTAAACGATCAAGTGTTAAGCTAACGGAATGGGTCATGTCAATCAGATCATTCAACTAATGATGTGACCTTGTTAATCAAATAACAACTCCTTGTTCATGGTTAGGAAACATAACCATCTTTGATTAACAAGCTAGTCAAGTAGAGGCATACTAGTGACATACTGTTTGTCTATATATTCACACATGTATTATGTTTCCGGTTAATACAATTCTAGCATGAATAATAAACATTTATCATGATATAAGGAAATAAATAATAACTTTATTATTGCCTCTAGGGCATATTTCCTTCAGTCTCCCACTTGCACTAGAGTCAATAATCTAGATTACAAAGTAATGATCCTAACACCCATGGAGTCTTGGTGCTGATCATGTTTTGCTCGTGGAAGAGGCTTAGTCAACGGGTCTGCAACATTCAGATCCGTATGTATTTTGCAAATCTCTATGTCTCCCACTTGGACTTGGTCCCAATGGAATTGAAGCGTCTCTTGATGTGCTTGGTCCTCTTGTGAAATCTGGATTCCTTTGCCAAGGCAATTGCACCAGATTGTCACAGAAGATCTTCATCGGTCCCGATGCACTAGGTATGACACCTAGATCGAAATGAACTCTTTCATCCAGACTCCTTCATTCGCTGCTTCGAAGCAGCTATGTACTCCGCTTCACATGTAGATCCCGCCACGACGCTTTGTTTAGAACTGCACCAACCGACAGCTCCACCGCTTAATAAAAACACGATCCGGTTTGCGATTTAGAATCGTCCGGATCGGTGTCAAAGCTTGCATCGACGTAACCATTTACGACTAGCTCTTTGTCACCTCCATATACGAGAAACATATCCTTAGTCCTTTTCGTATTTCAGATGTTCTTGACCGCTGTCCAAAGATCCACTCTGGATTACTTTGGTACCTTCCTGCCAAGCTTACAGCTAAGCATACGTCAGTCTGGTACACAGCATTGCATACATGATAGAGCCTATGGCTGAAGCATAGGAACATCTTTCATTTTCTCTCTATCTTCTGCTGTGGTCGGGCATTGAGTCCGACTCAATCTTACACCTTGTAATACAGGTAAAAACCTTTCTTTGCTCTGATCCATTTTGAACTTCTTCAAAACTTTATCAAGGTATGTGCTTTGTGAAAGTCCAATTAAGCGCCTTGATCTATCTCTATAGATCTTGATGCCCAATATGTAAGCAGCTTCACCGAGGTCTTTCATTGAAAAACTTTTATTCAAGTATCCTTTATGCTATCCAGAAATTCTATATCATTTCCAATCAATAATATGTCGTCCACATATAATATTAGAAATGCTACAGAGCTCCCACTCACTTTCTTGTAAATACAGGCTTCTCCAAAAGTCTCAGATAAACCCATATGCTTTGATCACACTATCAAAGCGCTTATTCCAACTCCGAGAGGCTTGCACTGCACCATAAATTGATCGTTGAGCTTGCACACTTTGTTAGCACCCTTTGGATCGACAAAACCTTCTGGTTGCATCATATACAACTCTTCTTCTAGAAATCCATTCAAGAATGCGGTTTTACATCCATTTGCCAAATTTCATAATCATAAAATGCGGCAATTGCTAACATGATTCGGACAGACTTAAGCATCGCTACGGGTGAGAAAGTCTCATCGTAGTCAACCCCTTGAACTTGTCGAAAACCTTTTGCAACAAGTCGAGCTTTGTAGACAGCTACATTACCATCGGCGCCGGTCTTCTTCTTAAAGATCCATTTATTTTCAATGGCTTGCCGATCATCGGGCAAGTCAACCAAAGTCCATACTTTGTTCTCATACATGGATCCCATCTCAGATTTCATGGCTTCCAGCCATTTTGCGAATCTGGGCTCACCATCGCTTCTTCATAGTTCGTAGGTTCGCCATGGTCAAGTAACATGACTTCCGAATAGGATTACCGCACCACTCAGTGCGATTTTACTCTGGTTGACCTCGAGGTTCAAGAGTAACTTGATCTGAAACTTCATGATCATCATCATTAGTTTCTTCACTAATTGGTGTAGTTGTCACAGAACCATTTCTTGTGATGAACTACTTTCCAATAAGGGAGCAGATACTGATTATCTCATCAAGTTCTACTTTCCTCCCACTCACTTCTTTCGAGAGAAACTCCTTCTCTAGAAAGGATCCAATTTAGCAACGAAAATCTTGCCTTCAGATCTGTGATAGAAGGTGTACCCAACAGTCTCCTTTGGGTATCCTATGAAGACACATTTTCCGATTTGGGTTCGAGCTTATCTGGTTGAAGTTTCTTTACATAAGCATCGCAGCCCCAAACTTTAAGAAACGACAACTTTGGTTTCTTGCCAAACCACAGTTCATAAGGCGTCGTCTCAACGGATTTTGACGGTGTCCTATTCAACGTGAATGCGGCCGCCTCTAAAGCATAACCCCAAAACGATAGCGGTAAATCGGAAATAGACATCATAGATCGCACCATATCTAGTAAAGTACGATTCGACGCTCGACACACCATTTCTCTGTGGTGTTCCGGTGGCGTGAGTTGCTAAACTATTCCACATTGTTTCAAATGTAAACCAAACTCAGAACTCAAATATTCTCCTCCACGATCAGATCGTAGAAACTTTATTTTCTTGTTACGATGATTTTCCACTTCACTCTGAAATTCTTTGAACTTTTCAAATGTTTCAGATTTGTGTTTCATTAAGTAGATATACCCATATCTGCTCAAATCATCTGTGAAGGTGAGAAAATAACGATATCCGCCAAGGCCTCAACATTCATTGGACCACAAACATCGGTATGTATGATTTCCAACAAATCAGTTGCACGCCCATAGTTCCGAGAACGGCGTTTTGTCATCTTGCCCATGAGGCACGGTTCGCAAGTACCAAGTGATTCATAATCAAGTGATTCCAAAGCCCATCAAGATGGAGTTTCTTCATGCGTTTTACACGATATGACCTAAACGGCAATGCCACAAATAAGTTGCACTATCATTATCAACTCTGCATCTTTTGGCTTCAACATTATGAATATGTGTATCACTACCGTCGAGATTCAACAAGAATAGACCATTCTTCAAGGGTGCATGACCATAAAAGATATTACTCATATAAATAGAACAACCATTATTCTCTGATTTAAATGAATAACCGCCTCGCAATAAACAAGATCCAGATATAATGTTCATGCTCAACGCCGCACCAAATAACAATTATTTAGGTCTAAAACTAATCCCGAAGGTAGATGTAGAGGTAGCGTGCCGATCATGATCACATCGACTTTGGAACCATTTCCAACGCCAAGATCGTCACCTCGTCCTTAGCCAATCTTCGCTAATCCGTAGTTCCTGCTTCGAGTTGCAAATATTAGCAATGTAACCAGATCAAATACCTGTGTACTCTGCGAGTATTAGTAAGGTACACATCAATAACATGTATATCATATATACCTTTGTTCACCTTGCCATCCTTTTTATCCGCCAAATACTTGGGGCAGTTCCGCTTCTAGTGTCCATCGCTTGCAGAAAACACTCGTTCTGTGCTTAGGTCCAGACTTGGGTTTCTTCTCTTGATCAGCAACTTTCTTGCTGTTCTTTTGAAGTTTCCTTCTTCTTCCCTTTGCCCTTTTCTTGAAACTAGTGGTCTTGTTGACCATCAACACTTGATGCTCTTTCTTGATTTCTACTCTCGCTGCTTTTAGCATCGCTAAGAGCTCGTGAATTGTCTTAGTCATCCCTTGCATATTATAGTTCATCACGAAGCTCTTGTAGCTTGGTGGCGTGATTGGAGAATTCATCAATGACACTATCATCCGGAAGATTAACTCCCAGCTGAATTAAGTGATTGTTATACCCGCACATTTTGAGTATGTGCTCACCGACGTAACTATTCTCCTCCATCTTGCAGCTATAGAACTTATTGGAGACTTCATATCTCTCAATCCGGGCATTTGCTTGAAATATTAACTTCAACTCCTGGAACATCTCATATGCTCCATGACGCTCAAAACGCCGTTGAAGACCCGGTTCTAAGCCGTAAAGCATGGCACACTCGAACTATTGAGTAGTCATCAGCCTCGCTTTGCGACGCTCACAACTTCGCTCAAGATCTGCAGCAGGTTCGCTCACCCAAATGTGCTTCCAGGGGCGTAATTTTTCGTGCAGCAATGAGGATAATCCTCAAATTACGGACCCAGTCCGTAATTGCTACCATCATCTTTCAACTTTGCTTTCTCAAGGAACGATTAAAATTCAACGGAACAACAGCACGAGCCATCTATCTACATCAAACATAGACAAGCAAAATACTATCGGTACTAAGTTCATGATAAATTTAAGTTTGATTAATCATATTAAAACCTCCCACTTAGACAGACATCTCTCTAGTCATCTAAGTGATCACGTGATCCAAATCAACTAAACCATGTCCGATCATCACGTGAGATGGAGTAGTTTCAATGGTGAACATCACTATGTTGATCATATCTACTATATGATTCACGCCGACCTTTCGTCTCGTGTTCCGAGGCCATATCTGTTATATGCTAGGCTCGTCAAGTTTAACTTGAGTATTCCGCGTGCAACTGTTTTGCACCCGCTGTATTTGAACGTAGAGCCTATCACACCCGATCATCACGTGGTGTCTCAAAGACGAAGAACTTTCGCAACGGTGCATACTCGTGGAGAACACTTCTTGATAATTTTTAGTGAGAGATCATCTTATAATGCTACCGTCAATCAAAGCAAGATAAGATGCATAAAGGATAAACATCACATGCAATCAATATAAGTGATATGATATGGTCATCATCATCTTGTGCTTGTGATTCCATCGCCAAGCACCGCCATGATCACCATCGCCACCGGCGCGACACCTTGATCTCCATCGTAGCATCGTTGTCGCCTCGCCAACTATTGCTTCTACGACTATCGCTACTCCTTAGTGATAAAGTAAAGCAATTACATGGCGCTTGCATTTCATACAATAAAGCGACAACCATATGGCTCCTGCCAGCTTGCCGATAACTCGTTACAAAACATGATCATCTCATACAATAAAATATAGCATCACGCCTTGACCATATCACATCACAACATGCCCTGCAAAACAAGTTAGACGTCCTCTACTTTGTTGTTGCAAGTTTTACGTGGCTGCTACGGGCTGAGCAAGAACCGTTCTTACCTCACGCATCAAAACCACAACGATACTTCGTCAAATAGACTCCGCTTTAACCTTCTCAAGGACCGGGCGAGCCATACTCGATTCAACTAAAGTGAGAGAGACAGACACCCGCCGTCACCTTTAAGCAACGAGTGCTCGGAGCGGTGAAACCAGTCTCGCGTAAGCGTCGCGTAATGTCGGTCCGGCCGCTTCATCTCACAATACCGCTGAACCAAAGTATGACATGCTGGTAGGCAGTATGACTTGTATCGTCCACAACTCACTTGTGTTCTACTCGTGCATATGACATCAACGCATAAAACCAGGCTCGATGCCATCATTGGGGAACGAGTAATTTCAAAAATTTCCTACGATCACGCAAGACCATGGTGATGGCATAGCAACGAGAGGGAGAGTGTCCGCCCACGCACTCGTGAGACCGAAAGCGAAGCGCTATAACAACGCTGTTGATGTAGTCGACGCCTCCACGATCCGACCGATCCAAGCACCGAACGACGGCACCTCCGAGTTCGCACACGCTCAGCTCGATGACGATCCCGGACTCCGATCCAGCAAAGTGTCGGGATGAGTTCCACAAGACGACGGCGCAGGACGATGTTGATGCTCCACCGACGCAGGGCTTCGCCTAAGCTCCGCGACGATATGACTTCTCCGCGCAGGGCTTCTCCTAAGCTCCGCGACGATATGACCAAGTGGAATATGGTGGAAGGGGCACCGACACGGCTAAGGCAAGATCCGTAGATCAACTTGTGTGTATTGGGGTGCCCCTGCCCCAGATATAAAGGAGACAAGGGGAGGTGGCGCCCTAGAGGAGGCGCGACTAAGGAGGAGTCCTACTCCCACCGGAGTAGGACTCCCCCTCTCCTAGTTGGAGTAGGATTGGGGAGGGGAAGGGGAAGGGCGCCCCCTCTCCTTGTCCTATTCGGACTGGAAGGGGAGGGGCGCAGCCCATCTGGCCGCCCTTCTCCTTCTCCCTCAAGGCCCATGAAGGCCCATATACCCCGGGGTTCCGTAACCCCGGTGTTCCGTGAATATCCTGCTTTCACTCGAACCATTCCAAGTCCAAACATAGGCTTCCAATATATCAATCTTTATGTCTCGACCATTTCGAGACTCCTCGTCATGTCCGTGATCACATCCGGGACTCAACAACCTTCGTGCATCAATACTTATAAACTCATTATGAATGTCATCGAAACGTTAAGCGTGCGGACCCTACGGGTTCGAGAACTATGTAGACATGACCTAGAACCATTCTCGGTCAATAACCAATAGCGGAACCTGGATGCCCATATTGGTTCCTACATATTCTACGAAGATCTTTATCGGTCAAACCGCATAACGACATACGTTGTTCCTTTGTCATCGGTATGTTACTTACCCGAGATTCGATCGTCGGTATCCAATACCTAGTTCAATCTCGTTACGGTAAGTCTCTTTACTCGTTCCGTAATACATCATCTCACAACTAACTCATTAGTTGTAATGCTTGCAAGGCTTAAGTGATGTGCATTACCGAGAAGGCTCTGAGATACCTCTCCGACAATCGGAGTGACAAAACCTAATCTCAAATACGCCAACCCAACAAGTACCTTTGGAGACACCTGTAGTACTCCTTTATAATCACCCGATTACGCTGTGACGCTTGGTAGTACCTAAAGTGTTCCTCCGTAAACGGAGTTGCATAATCTCATAGTTATAGGAACATGTATGGGTCATGAAGAAAGCATTAACATACTAAACGATCAATTGTTAAGCTAACGGAATGGGTCATGTCAATCAGATCATTCAACTAATGATGTGACCTTGTTAATCAAATAACAACTCCTTGTTCATGGTTAGGAAACATAACCATCTTTGATTAACAAGCTAGTCAAGTAGAGGCATACTAGTGACATACTGTTTGTCTATATATTCACACATGTATTATGTTTCCGGTTAATACAATTCTAGCATGAATAATAAACATTTATCATGATATAAGGAAATAAATAATAACTTTTATTATTGCCTCTAGGGCATATTTCCTTCACAAATGTAGGCTTCCAATATATCAATCTTTATGTCTCGACCATTTCGAGACTCCTCGTCATGTCCGTGATCACATCCGGGACTCCGAACAACCTTCGGTGCATCAATACTTATAAACTCATTACGAACTGTCATCGAAACGTTAAGCGTGCGGACCCTACGGGTTCGAGAACTATGTAGACATGACCTAGAACCATTCTCGGTCAATAACCAATAGCGGAACCTGGATGCCCATATTGGTTCCTACATATTCTACGAAGATCTTTATCGGTCAAACCGCATAACGACATACGTTGTTCCCTTTGTCATCGGTATGTTACTTACCCGAGATTCGATCGTCGGTATCCAATACCTAGTTCAATCTCGTTACCGTAAGTCTCTTTACTCGTTCCGTAATACATCATCTCACAACTAACTCATTAGTTGTAATGCTTGCAAGGCTTAAGTGATGTGCATTACCGAGAAGGCTCGAGAGATACCTCTCCGACAATCGGAGTGACAAAACCTAATCTCAAATACGCCAACCCAACAAGTACCTTTGGAGACACCTGTAGTACTCCTTTATAATCACCCGATTACGCCAGACGCTTGGTAGTACCAAAGTGTTCCTCCGTAAACGGAGTTGCATAATCTCATAGTTATAGGAACATGTATGGGTCATGAAGAAAGCATTAACATACTAAACGATCAACTGTTAAGCTAACGGAATGGGTCATGTCAATCAGATCATTCAACTAATGATGTGACCTTGTTAATCAAATAACAACTCCTTGTTCATGGTTAGGAAACATAACCATCTTTGATTAACAAGCTAGTCAAGTAGAGGCATACTAGTGACATACTTGTTTGTCTATATATTCACACATGTATTATGTTTCCGGTTAATACAATTCTAGCATGAATAATAAACATTTATCATGATATAAGGAAATAAATAATAACTTTTATTATTGCCTCTAGGGCATATTTCCTTCAGTCTCCCACTTGCACTAGAGTCAATAATCTAGATTACAAAGTAATGATCCTAACACCCATGGAGTCTTGGTGCTGATCATGTTTTGCTCGTGGAAGAGGCTTAGTCAACGGTCTCGCAACATTCAGATCCGTATGTATTTTGCAAATCTCTATGTCTCCCACTTGGACTTGGTCCCAATGGAATTGAAGCGCCTCTTGATGTGCTTGGTCCTCTTGTGAAATCTGGATTCCTTTGCCAAGGCAATTGCACCAAGATTGTCACGAAGATCTTCATCGGTCCCGATGCACTAGGTATGACACCTAGATCGGAAATGAACTCTTTCATCCGCACTCCTTCATTTGCTGCTTCAAGCAGCTATGTACTCCGCTTCACATGTAGATCCCGCCACGACGCTTTGTTTAGAACTGCACCAACCGACAGCTCCACCGCTTAATAAAAACACGATCCGGTTTGCGATTTAGAATCGTCCGGATCGGTGTCAAAGCTTGCATCGACGTAACCATTTACGACTAGCTCTTTGTCACCTCCATATACGAGAAACATATCCTTAGTCCTTTTCGTATTTCAGGATGTTCTTGACCGCTGTCCAAAGATCCACTCGGATTACTTTGGTACCTTCCCCGCCAAGCTTACAGCTAAGCATACGTCGTGTCTGGTACACAGCATTGCATACATGATAGAGCCTATGGCTGAAGCATAGGAACATCTTTCATTTTCTCTCTATCTTCTGCTGTGGTCGGGCATTGAGTCCGACTCAATCTTACACCTTGCAACACAGGTAAAAACCTTTCTTTGCCTCGATCCATTTTGAACTTTTCAAAACTTTATCAAGGTATGTGCTTTGTGAAAGTCCAATTAAACGCCTTGATCTATCTCTATAGATCTTGATGCCCAATATGTAAGCAGCTTCACCGAGGTCTTTCATTGAAAAACTTTTATTCAAGTATCCTTTATGCTATCCAGAAATTCTATATCATTTCCAATTAATAATATGTCGTCCACATATAATATCGAAATGCTACAGAGCTCCCACTCACTTTCTTGTAAATACAAAGCTTCTCCAAAAGTCTGTAAAACCCATATGCTTTGATCACACTATCAAAGCGCTTATTCCAACTCCGAGAGGCTTGCACCGACCATAAATTGATCGTTGAGCTTGCACACTTTGTTAGCACCCTTTGGATCGACAAAACCTTCTGGTTGCATCATATACAACTTTTCTTCTAGAAATCCATTCAAGAATGCGGTTTTACATCCATTTGCCAAATTTCATAATCATGAAATGCGGCAATTGCTAACATGATTCGGACAGACTTAAGCATCGCTACGGGTGAGAAAGTCTCATCGTAGTCAACCCCTTGAACTTGTCGAAAACCTTTTGCAACAAGTCGAGCTTTGTAGACAGTTACATTACCATCGGCGTCGGTCTTCTTCTTAAAGATCCATTTATTTTCAATGGCTTGCCGATCATCGGGCAAGTCAACCAAAGTCCATACTTTGTTCTCATACATGGATCCCATCTCAGATTTCATGGCTTCCAGCCATTTTGCGAATCTGGGCTCACCATCGCTTCTTCATAGTTTGTAGGTTCGCCATGGTCAAGTAACATGACTTCCGAATAAGATTACCGTACCACTCTGGTGCGATTTTACTCTGGTTGACCCACGAGGTTCAAGAGTAACTTGATCTGAAACTTCATGATCATCATCATTAGTTTCCTCACTAATTGTTGTAGTTGTCACAGGAACCATTTCTTGTGATGAACTACTTTCCAATAAGGGAGCAGATACATTTATCTCATCAAGTTCTACTTTCCTCCCACTCACTTCTTTCGAGAGAAACTCCTTCTCTAGAAAGGACCCGAATTTAGCAACGAAAATCTTGCCTTCAGATCTGTGATAGAAGGTGTACCCAACAGTCTCCTTTGGGTATCCTATGAAGACACATTTTTCCGATTTGGGTTCGAGCTTATCTGGTTGAAGTTTCTTTACATAAGCATCGCAGCCCCAAACTTTAAGAAACGACAACTTTGGTTTCTTGCCAAACCACAGTTCATAAGGCGTCGTCTCAACGGATTTTGACGGTGTCCTATTCAACGTGAATGCGGCCGCCTCTAAAGCATAACCCCAAAACGATAGCGGTAAATCGAAATAGACATCATAGATCGCACCATATCTAGTAAAGTACGATTCTGACGCTCGGACACACCATTTCTCTGTGGTGTTCCGGGTGGCGTGAGTTGCGAAACTATTCCACATTGTTTCAAATGTAAACCAAACTCGTAACTCAAATATTCTCCTCCACGATCAGATCGTAGAAACTTTATTTTCTTGTTACGATGATTTTCCACTTCATTCTGAAATTCTTTGAACTTTTCAAATGTTTCAGATTTGTGTTTCATTAAGTAGATATACCCATATCTGCTCAAATCATCTGTGAAGGTGAGAAAATAACGATACCCGCCAAGGCCTCAACATTCATTGGACCACAAACATCAAGATGTATGATTTCCAACAAATCAGTTGCACGCCCATAGTTCCGAGAACGGCGTTTTGTCATCTTGCCCATGAGGCACGGTTCGCAAGTACCAAGTGATTCATAATCAAGTGATTCCAGAAGCCCATCAGTATGGAGTTTCTTCATGCGTTTTACACCGATATGACCTAAACGGCAGTGCCACAAATAAGTTGCACTATCATTATCAACTCTGCATCTTTTGGCTTCAACATTATGAATATGTGTATCACTACTTGTCGAGATTCAACAAGAATAGACCATTCTTCAAGGGTGCATGACCATAAAAGATATTACTCATATAAATAGAACAACCATTATTCTCGATTTAATGAATAACCGCCTCGCAATAAACAAGATCCAGATATAATGTTCATGCTCAACGCTGGCACCAAATAACAATTATTTAGGTCTAAAACTAATCCCAAGGTAGATGTAGAGGTAGCGTGCCGATCTGCGATCACATCGACTTTGGAACCATTTCCAACGCGCGATCGTCACCTCGCCCTTAGCCAATCTTCGCTAATCCGTAGTTCCTGTTTGAGTTGCAAATATTAGCAATGTAACCAGATCAAATACCTGTACTATGCGAGTATTAGTAAGGTACACATCAATAACATGTATATCACATATACCTTTCATCACCTTGCCATCCTTTTATCCGCCAAATACTTGGGGCAGTTCCGCTTCAAAGGTCCATCGCTTGCGGTAAAACACTCGGCCAGGCTTAGGTCCAGACTTGGGTTTCTTCTCTTGATCAAGAACTTTCTTGCTGTTCTTTTGAAGTTTCCTTCTTCTTCCCTTTGCCCTTTTCTTGAAACTAGTGGTCTTGCTGACCATCAACACTTGATGCTCTTTCTTGATTTCTACCTCCATGCTTTCAAAGATCGCTAAGAGCTCGTGAATTGTCTTAGTCATCCCTTGCATATTATAGTTCATCACGAAGCTCTTGTAGCTTGGTGGCGTGATTGGAGAATTCATCAATGACACTATCATCCGGAAGATTAACTCCCAGCTGAATTAAGTGATTGTTATACCCGGACATTTTGAGTATATGCTCACCGACGTAACTATTCTCCTCCATCTTGCAGCTATAGAACTTATTGGAGACTTCATATCTCTCAATCCGGGCATTTGCTTGAAATATTAACTTCAACTCTGGAACATCTCATATGCTCCATGACGCTCAAAACGTCGTTGAAGACCCGGTTCTAAGCCGTAAAGCATGGCACACTGAACTATAGAGTAGTCATCAGCTCTGCTTTGCGACGCTCACAACTTCGCTCAAGATCTGCAGCAGCGAGCTGTCACCCAGCGGTGCTTCCAGACGTAATTTTTCTGTGCAGCAATGAGGATAATCCTCAAGTTACGGACCCAGTCCGTGTAATTGCTACCATCATCTTTCAACTTTGCTTTCTCAAGGAACGCATTAAAATTCAACGGAACAACAAAGACGAGCCATCTATCTACAGAAACATAGACAAGCAAAATACTAAGTTCATGATAAATTTAAGTTTAATTAATCATATTTAAAAACTCCCACTTAGACAGACATCTCTCTAGTCATCTAAGTGATTACGTGATCCAAATCAACTAAACCATGTCCGATCATCACGTGAGATGGAGTAGTTTCAATGGTGAACATCACTATGTTGATCATATCTACTATATGATTCACGCCGACCTTCGGTCTCTGTGTTCCGAGGCCATATCTGTTATATGCTAGGCTCGTCAAGTTTAACTCTGAGTATTCGCGTGCGCAACTGTTTTGCACCCGTTGTATTTGAACGTAGAGCCTATCACACCCGATCATCACGTGGTGTCTCAAAGACGAAGAACTTTCGCAACGGTGCATACTCAGGAGAACACTTCTTGATAATTTTTAGTGAGAGATCATCTTATAATGCTACCGTCAATCAAAGCAAGATAAGATGCATAAAGGATAAACATCACATGCAATCAATATAAGTGATATGATATGGTCATCATCATCTTGTGCTTGTGATCTCCATCGCCAAGCACCGCCATGATCACCATCGTCACCGCGCGACACCTTGATCTCCATCGTAGCATCGTTGTCGCCTCGCCAACTATTGCTTCTACGACTATCGCTACTCCTTAGTGATAAAGTAAAGCAATTACATGGCGCTTGCATTTCATACAATAAAGCGACAACCATATGGCTCCTGCCATTGCCGATAACTCGTTACAAAACATGATCATCTCATACAATAAACTATAGCATCACGTTTTGACCACATCACATCACATCATGCCCTGCAAAAACAAGTTAGACGCCCTCTACTTTGTTGTTGCAAGTTTTACGTGGCTGCTATGGGCTGAGCAAGAACCGTTCTTACCTACGCATCAAAACCACAACGATATTTCGTCAAATAGACTCCGCTTTAACCTTCTCAAGGACCGGGCGAGCTACACTCGATTCAACTAAAGTGAGAGAGAGACACCCGCCGGTCACCTTTAAGCAACGAGTACTCGGAGCGGTGAAACCAGTCTCGCGTAAGCGTCGCGTAATGTCGGTCCGGCCGCTTCATCTCACAATACCGCTGAACCAAAGTATGACATGCTGGTAGGCAGTATGACTTGTATCGTCCACAACTCACTTGTGTTCTACTCGTGCACATGACATCAACGATAAAACCTGGCTCGATGCCATCAAGTTGGTGAACGTAGTAATTTCAAAAATTCTCCTACGATCACGCAAGACCATGGTGATGGCATAGCAACGAGAGGGAGAGGTCCGCCCACGCACTCGTGAGACCGAAAGCGGAAGCGTTATAACAACGCTGTTGATGTAGTCGACGCGTCTCCACGATCCGACCGATCCAAGCACCGAACGTCACGGCACCTCCGAGTTCTCGCACACGCTCAGCTCGATGACGATCCCGGACTCGATCCAGCAAAGTGTTGGGGATGAGTTCCACAAGACGACGGCGTGGTGATGATGTTGATGCTCCACCGACGCAGGGCTTCGCCTAAGCTCCGCGACGATATGACTTCTCCGGCGCAGGCTTCTCCTAAGCTCCGCGACGATATGACCGAAGTGGAATATGGTGGAAGGGGCACCGCACACGGCTAAGGCAAGATCCGTAGATCAACTTGTGTGTCTTGGGGTGCCCCCGCCCCGTATATAAAGGAGCCAAGGGGAGGTGGCCAGCCCTAGGGGAGGCGCGCAAGGAGGAGTCCTACTCCCACCGGAGTAGGACTCCCCCCTCTCTAGTTGGACTAGGATTGGAGGAGGGAAGAGGAAGGCGCCGCCCCTTTCCTTGTCCTATTCGGACTAGAGGGGAGGGGCGCAGCCCACCTTGGCCTGCCCTTCCTCTTCTCCCATGGCCCATTAAGGCCCATGGACCTCCCGGGGTTCCAGTAACCTCCGGTGCACTCGCAAAATCCCGATTTCACCCGAATACTTCCGATGTCCAAATGTAGGCTTCCAATATATCAATCTTTATGTCTCGACCATTTCGAGACTCCTCGTCATGTCCGTGATCACATCCGGGACTCAACAACCTTCGTGCATCAATACTTATAAACTCATTACGAATCGTCATCGAACGTTAAGCGTGCGGACCCTACGGGTTCGAGAACTATGTAGACATGACCTAGAACCATTCTCGGTCAATAACCAATAGCGGAACCTGGATGCCCATATTGGTTCCTACATATTCTACGAAGATCTTTATCGGTCAAACCGCATAACGACATAACGTTGTTCCTTTGTCATCGGTATGTTACTTACCCGAGATTCGATCGTCGGTATCCAATACCTAGTTCAATCTCGCACGGTAAGTCTCTTTACTCGTTCCGTAATACATCATCTCACAACTAACTCATTAGTTGTAATGCTTGCAAGGCTTAAGTGATGTGCATTACCGAGAAGGCTCGAGATACCTCTCCGACAATCGGAGTGACAAAACCTAATCTCAAATACGCCAACCCAACAAGTACCTTTGGAGACACCTGTAGTACTCCTTTATAATCACCCGATTCGTTGTGACGCTTTGGTAGTACCAAAGTGTTCCTCCGTAAACGGAGTTGCATAATCTCATAGTTATAGGAACATGTATGGGTCATGAAGAAAGCATTAACATACTAAACGATCAACTGTTAAGCTAACGGAATGGGTCATGTCAATCAGATCATTCAACTAATGATGTGACCTTGTTAATCAAATAACAACTCCTTGTTCATGGTTAGGAAACATAACCATCTTTGATTAACAAGCTAGTCAAGTAGAGGCATACTAGTGACATACTGTTTGTCTATATATTCACACATGTATTATGTTTCCGGTTAATACAATTCTAGCGTGAATAATAAACATTTATCATGATATAAGGAAATAAATAATAACTTTTATTATTGCCTCTAGGGCATATTTCCTTCACGATCACTGTAGCCTCACCTCTCTTGTCTCCTTAATGAGGCGCTTCCTTCAAGGGGGGAACAAGCCGGCTATGGGAAACCGACCATATCATAGGCCGACTGGGGGGGCCGAGCCGCCTTCGGGCATCTCTCTGTCCGGAGGAGCCCGCCGCCTGCGGGTCGTACTGACAGCCCGTCGTGGGTGACGTCATGGTCAGCATGGTAACAGTGCTGCGCCGGACGGGTGATGGCCGCCCCGTACGGCGCACTGTGGCCATGCGTGCTCCGGGATGCGGGGGTGGCAGGCTTTACTGTAGCCACGCCCCGTCCCATCACTGTTATGTGGGTGCAGACTCTGAGGGTGCGGCCTTAGCCGCTCGCCGGGTGACCGGCTTCTTGGAGTCGGCCTTCTCATGGCCGGCTACGTGGAGTCCGTCCTCTGGTAGCTGGCAAGCGGAAGCCGGCCCTCTCGCGGCCTTCTGCCTGTAGGTCTTGGGGCCGGGCCGCCTCCTGACAACCGGCCTGGGTGACAGCCGGCCCGGGGAAGGCGGCCCAGCGTCTTGGATGTTGGATGGCTTGATTGGCTTGTAATTTTTTTCAGAAGTTCCAGTGGGAGCCGGTTGGGCTACCTGTGGTCATTTACTCCGACACGGATGCCTACCATCAACATGCCCACATGCTTTCAAAAGTTGAGGTCATTTAAAGGATGTTGAAAATAGAAATTTTCAACGAAGAGTGTTCAGGTAGGCTAGAAAGCTCCATCTGAGAGCACACTGTTTTTCGACATCCTTAAAATTGCCCCAGTTTTTTTCAATGGCCTTTTGACCAATTTAAGACACCATGCCAAGTTGTTTTGGTTTTCGATAATTTTTTTATTTTTTGAAGTTTTCTCGGATAAAAGAGGCTAATAAATTGCCGCAGGTGTCGCAACTTTCATACGGTGTCAAAAGTAAAAGTCATTCAAACCAGACATCGATGCCTACCATGGGCATGGCCACCTTTCGTTTTCTTTCCTTTTGTTTTTTTTTTCCTTTTCTCTCCATTTTTCATTTTCCCTTTTTTATTTTTTATTTTTCAAGTTCCATTTTCTTTTTGAACAATTGTTCAGAAATTCCAAATTTGTTTGAAAAATTGTTTGAAAATCTTAAAAGTTTAGAATTCCAAATTTGTAAAAATTATGCATTATAAAATTTGGTTCAAAATTCAAAAAATTGTTCCCATTTTCAAAATTTGTTTCAAAAATCAAAAAAGTTCAAGGAATTAAAAATGTTCATGTTTTAAGAAAATTGTTCATAATTCCGAAAATGTTCATATTTTCAATTTTGTTCATGTTTTCAAATAATGTTCATGTTTTCAAAAAACTGCTCGTAATTTTGATAAATATTCCCGTTTTCAAATTTATTCCTATTTTTCCAAAAATGTTATGAGATTCCCCAAAAAATGTTTGTGTTTTCACAAAATTTATAAAGTGTTCGGAATTTCAAAAACAAATCAGAATTATTTTTAAAAATTGTACCTGCCACTAGCTCTTATAATTTTGCTCAGGTAATCAGTCACTCGGACTCGCTAGCTCCGTTGGCTTTGAACTCCCTTCAACGTTCATGAGGTCTGTGGTTTGATTCTCAGCCACATCTCTTTTTTGACTTTTTATTCACACCAAGGCGTGCTTGGGCAGCGCAGCCAATAGGCTGGCCAAATCGGGGGGCTCCCCTTAACTAAAAAAAAAGTATGCCGGGCGGCGCGACGTATATTTAGAAATGACCATCCTACACTTTATTATGAAGTATGGAGAAATCTCCTCCCTTGATGTGTCAGGGGGGTTGTACCGAAGCAGAAGTTTTGCATCATTCATGTGATATTTTGTTGCTTTTCCTTGCCAGATTCTTCAAGAATCAGAAAAATGCGGATGCAGATCAAAGGAAAGAAGACAAGGTGGTTATCAGAAAATGCATCCGTGAGATCTCATTCTCTAACATTAGTTTCCAATACTTGAAAGCCATTGTTTTTTTTACTGATGAAGTTGAGTTTTTAGGAATCCATTAACGAGCTCTGTTTAACTTAAACTTAGTCATTCTAGTAATTTTGATGTGTATTTACAGCATAAAGAAGCTGCTGCCGACCTTAGATCATATTGTTATTGTTCTTTTGTGGTCAGTGCGGATGAAGATGGGTTTGCTTTCAATCTTTGATAACTGATGTGTCCTAATCTTATTTTACTCTACTCCAATGTTGCAGTATAAAGCAAGACTAGGTGGGGAAAAAACTTGGTAATTGAAGCAGGTCTTTTTTTTTGGTTGCGAATAATTGAAGCAGGGATTGGTACAATTGACGTTTGGTGCAGGTAGAATTATATCAGTGATGACATCTCTTGCCAATTTAGTGAACAAAACCCATCTTCCGTATAATGGATATCTTCAGTTTAGCTACTTTGCCTGATGCTAAGTACAATAGGGTAGTTTTGTATCCTGACGACTCTAGCTATACACATTCAGATTTCACTGCGGTTTTTTTGTTCCGAACACAAAAGCTCAACCTCATGTAAACTCACAGGCTCGGTGTGGACATTCAACTAGCTCAAGTAGACATACAGGCTCATGCGGAACATTCAGATTAAGTACACATTCAGAGCAAAGTGGTAATACAAAAGGAGCATGTTCCTTCAAGAATTCATTTGGGCAAAACAAATTAGACCAAAGTGGTAACTGAAAGAACCGACTAACCAGGCTGGAAAGTTTAAATATGTCCTTCAAGAATTCTGATTAGCTCAGGTAAAAAACAAGAGTTCTTAAAAATAGCATACTAGTGTACTACTTCGCAACAAGCACACACGAACAAATAGCAGTGCATAGTTGAAACAGGTAATGCAAAAAACAAAAGAGTCCGAAAATGGAAACACGACTCAGTCTCAGCCTTGAATAATCAAACATGGATGGCACAGGGCCTGAATTTCGGATTACTTCTAACAATTGTCTAGGCACACACATTTCTAAATCATTTAATTCAGTACTGAAATACTTTCTTCCACGTGAGAGATCCTTCATACTGCTGTGCCGTTAGCATTTATTCAGTAATGAAATCTTGAATTTTGTATTACTTCTAACAACATGTTCAAACAGCTGAAATCTTGCTGCAGCATACATCTACAAGTTCAGCCATACATGTAAACTATGGCTTGGAACAACTTAACGAGTGCCAATAACAGTTTCTAAATCATTTATTCAGTACTCCCTCCGTTCTAAATTACTCGTCGTGGTTTTAGTCATGACGAGTAATTTAGAACGGAGGGAGTACTTCTCATGGACCGGAAAAATGAGGGGATCAGTTGCTGTTTCAGGATTGTGTGAGCAGGTAAAGGGATTCGACAGTAGCTATACCTTGTCAGTAGAAGCACTTGACCAGATTCCAATGATCTAAGTATATCAAGCAGATAGCAGTTTCCCTATGCACACATTGCTCAAGATTACAACAAGTAATTAAGATTTCAGTTTCATGTGCTTGTTTTCATGTTCAGAGTTCACAAAACATGGAAAATTGATGAGCTAGGTATAGTAGTGGAGCAACCGGATTCGGCGGCGGGGATCCCATATCTGACTGAGGACATGCAGCACAAATCACGACGCGACACATACCCAAAGGAAGATCTTGCTAATCCAATTGATTAATTGATGTCTGACAAACTCGAAGCAAATATATTCAGAAAAATAACCCCAACAATACATAATACTAGTTGATCAATTCTATTCACGAAATGCCCAAGGAAATGTACATGTTTGTTAACCAATCAACATACTAGCATTGATTAATGCGAATCTGAAGCCAAGTATTGCAAAACATCCTAGTATTTGTCAGGGTGAAATCACACCCGCTAGCAACATATGTACAAGAAGATGCCTACTGACTTCATGTGAGAATTGGCACTCATCGTCAACTAATGCTACCACCTATGAGTATAGTATGACACGATGGCCGGTGTGAGGAGACAGAATGGATTGGTGACAGGGATCTGGGAGCAGGGACTTATCGACAGAAGAGGAACTTGCAGCAAGTGCTCCATGACAGGGTCAGAACATCGGTCTTCCTTTCGCCCAAGTCGATGTCAGCTCGTGGCGGATGGTCTCGTAGAGATCCGGGAAACACCTGGCGAAGCTGGCGGTCTCCCGTATCTGATCAGTCGTCTTGTCGCACATCCGGTAGGCGACTGCGCTGCAAGCCGCCTTGACCAGTTCCTCGTGCTCCAGGTACTCGCCGGCGTACATCAGGCTGTACAAGTCCTTGACCTCCAGTCCATCCACCGGGCCGAGCTCGATGGTGTCACCCGACTCCACGCTGGCCTGCCACTCGAGGGCAATGCTCAAAGTCCTGCCGTCCACATTTGGAAGGGGGAATGTCAAGTCGGCGTCGCTGTCGCCACGCCCGAATTCGAGGATGCCATAGACGGTCTTGAACGGCTTGACGAAGTCCTCGGGCACGAAGAAGTAGTGGTCGTCGTTGGTCTTGAGAGCGATCGAGTTCACGCCGTGCTGTGGAATCATCCAGAACCTCTGAGCAGCCGCCTCGGGCATGGGCTCCCCAACCTTCCCGTCCTGGGCAGCCGCTCGCGCCCCCTGATCATCCTCCGCCTCGGTCATGGGCTCCCCAACCCTCCCGCCCTGGGCAGTCACCACCGCTGCTCGCGCCCCCTGATCCTCCTCCGCCTCGGGCATGGTCTCCCCAACCTTGTCGCTCGGCACCGCCATGGGTCCGCGCCCTTCCTGGGCAGCAACCGCCACGGCTCGCGCCCCTGGATCCGCCGCCGCACGCTTCTTCGTGGCCGCCTCCGCCAGGCCTCGGCCCAGCTCCTCGGTCCCCACCGACCCTGTCGCCTTCTCCTCCGCCGTCCTCAACATGTCCGCCTTCACGCGCGCCTCGGCCAGCCCTCTGACCCCCTCCTCGGTTCCCATCGCCAGCGGCGTTCCTGTCGCCTTCCTCCCCGCCTCCGCCTTCACGAGCGTCTCCCCCGGCGCTCCGCCCCTGTCCTCGGTTCCCACAAGCGGCGCTCCGGTCGCCTTCGCCTCCGCCTTCACGAGCGTCTCCCCCGGCGCTCCGCCCCTGTCCTCGGTTCCCACAAGCGGCGCTCCGGTCGCCTTCGCCTCCGCCTTCACGAGCGTCTCCCCCGGCGCTCCGCCCCTGTCCTCGGTTCCCACAAGCGGCGCTCCGGTCGCCTTCGCCTCCGCCTTCACGAGCGTCTCCCCCGGCGCTCCGCCCCTGTCCTCGGTTCCCACAAGCGGCGCTCCGGTCGCCTTCGCCTCCGCCTTCACGAGCGTCTCCCCCGGCGCTCCGCCCCTGTCCTCGGTTCCCACAAGCGGCGCTCCGGTCGCCTTCGCCTCCGCCTTCACGCGCGTACCCGCCACCGCTCCGCTCCCCACCTCGTCCACCGCCACGTGCACCGGCACCACCCCCGGCCCCGTCTCGTCCGCCGTGTGGATCCCAAAGTCGGCCATCGCGGGGACGACCTGCGCCTCCTCCGCCGCCTTCTCCGCCGCGGTGGCTCTGGTTTCGGGCGCCATTGGTCTGGCTCTGGCAATTGATTTGCGTCTGCTGGTTGTGCTCCTGCCTCCAGGTAGGACTACTAGTACTCTTGGGTCTTGGCCAAAGAGGTCGGTTGACGGCTGTGACACGCACGCGTCCGGGTGGGAACGGGGGTTCAGATTGGCGACGAAATGGAGGTGACTTAGCTTCACTGACGGGTGGGTCATCCAGCTGGTGGCCCCACATGTCAGTGACACAAGTCATCGAATCCCAACACGGAACCTGATAGGCAGCCTCCGGAAAATGTCAGCATCTTTGCCTGTGTGAGTGTGACCGCGTCAAAAAGGTCCTCGTCCTAGTGTTGTTCCGTGCTGTTCCTTCGCGCCGGCACTCTCGTTGCTTGATCTCGGCCGTCCATCCGAGCTCGTCGCTGGCAAGTATCCTGGCCGCCGCGACCGCTAGGGGTGAAATTGGATTGGATTTCGGACTGATAATTCTTTTTCCTAGAAACATCTTTATTGACTTTATTTATACCCCATAACAATTATAGATACACTGATTTGGACCAAAGATCGAAGAAAATACTTTAAAATAACTTTTATGATTAAGAATTACAATGAAATCTCTTGTAAACGTCTTACTCGAGGTATCAATCTCTGCTCGAAAAAATACTCCAAACACTTCAGTAAAAAAAGCTGCAATTAGACTGAAGGAACGATGTTGTCACTCTTTCACTCGCACAAACATTAACAATAATGGTTTTGAAAGCGCCTCGAGTAACCCATCGAGAAAGATGGGAAGCCTTGATCGGTGAACACACTTGAGTCGGATGATCCCCTAGGAGTGTAGGCCGTCGAATTACTATGATGCTGATGAAAGATATCACCTTCATAAAGAATCAAACAAAAAAATGAGTGTCTTCAAACACAAACAAACACTCTTGCTGATGAAAGATATCACCTTCATAAAGAATCACCATGATGCTGATGAAATATATCACCTTCATAAAGAATCAAACAAAAAAAAGCGACTCCAATTTGGACGTTTGGATTATGTGGCATAAAACTTGGCCCAAAGAGAGAACCCGATGGACAAGTTGTCCGCGTGGGGTACATTCGTTGTTCGTCCTGACCCAAATCTAAGTTAAATTTGGTCCAAAAATGAGTGTCTTCAAACACAAACAAACACTCTTGCTCGTTGCCTCTTCGTCCCGTCCGCTCTCTGGCCAACAAATCAGTGGCCGCACGAGAGCTCTGCATCCATGAGGACCACAACAAATCGAATCATCAATGGGCACATGCCACCGTCGCACGCCGCCGACCCTCCACCACCCCCCGCGCGCTGCCATTCCTTCCGCCTCCCCGCGCGCCGTCCTTCCCTCCGCCTCCCCGCGCGGGCCGCCGTCCCACTGCCTCCGCGCGCGTCACGGTTCCCCATGCCTCCCCGTTCCCCCCGCTTACTCATGCACGCCATCGTTCCCTCCGCCATCCCGCGCGCGCCGCTATCCCCTGCGTTGCGCCGCCGCAGCTAGTCATGCCGTCGCAACTTGTTCCCCGCGTGCCTTTGACGCCAAAGCCAACGGCGCGCGCCGCCGCCGCTGACCTGGCGTGTCTGCCCCATTTTTACGTGTTGGGGACATCGACCGGCCGCGTGTGTCCACCCCATGTCCGTTGTGCGGACATCGACCCTAAACGGACAAAATTCATGTCCGTTTGTATACTTGCGTTGGAGTTGGCCTTATACCGTATCCTATTCCAAATTTATTTTCGGTTTCGAAAGTGGGATGGATGCAGATTTAAATACCGAATTATGCGGATTCAGACATGGTGCGGTAATGGAACAATGTCAGATCAGAAACAGTCATGTACCATACTAGATCATGGGTGGCACGTGTTGCTTCGCCCATCTATTTTGACAACAAAATGGTAGGAATTCATGTAAATATATAGATGCAAGAAATATTATGGCTAAATTTTCATATACTGGCATATATTTGTTAGTGATGGAAGAGGTCAAGTTTGGCTATTTTCGTATATATCAAATTACAAGAGGCTGGTGTAACATCCGCAAGAGATTAGTCTGCAATATATGAAGAAATGTTGTTGCTGATAGCCCGAAAACAATATTTGGTAATCAAATTCACAATCTGTACCTAAAATTGGCTACCAGTAGGAAATTGTATATTAACTCAAAAGTAAAGATTGTATTATGCAAATAATGTTAGCTTAAGAGAAGATTAGCTGCAACCTTTTCACATTGCTCGTTTATAAAATGATAAACGTGACTACAGTTCCAAACACGTCAACACAACATGAATTTGTCTGACATTATCCTTCGGTGCAACAATTTCTAATCTATATAATACATGTTGGACTATGAAAGTGAGAACACTGAATGACATTGTATACAAAAAAAATTTGGGGTTTAAAAAAGTTCCTATTTTTTTAAAGAAAATTGTGCATTTTGAAAAATGTTCAAGAAATCATAAAATATTCGTGGATAAATAAAATGTTTGTGATTTTACAAGAAATAGTCGCATATTTAACAAATGTTCATGATTTTGGAAAAGAAGATTTGGAAATCAAAAAATGTTTGTGCATTCAAAAAATGGTTATGAACTTTTACAAAATGTTCAGAAAATCCAAACAAATGTTCATGAATTAGGAAAAATTCACCAATTCAATTTTTTTTGCTGATTCAAAAAATAGTCATGTATTTCAAAAATATTCGTTGAAACAAAAAATTGTTCTTGAATTAAAAATAGTGTTCCTCCAATTTTGTAAAAATGTTTGTTGATTCGAAAAAAATCAAGGATTCAAAAAACATGTTTATGGGTTTAGAAGAAATGTTTCATAATTTTAAAAATGTTTTGTAGTTTTAAAAAATGTCTATCAATTAAAAAATGTTCATGATTTTTGAAAATTCTCGCGAGTACATAAAGAATCTTCGCAGATTTTAGAAGAAATGTTTCATAATTTAAAAAAATGTTTTGTAGTTTTAAAAAATGTCTATCAATTCAAAAATGTTCATGATTTTCGAAAATGCTCGCGAGTACATAAAGAATCTTCTCAGATTTTAAAAGTATTCAAAATTCAATAGTATTTAAAAAATTGTTCATACCAACTGGCGGGCATCCCGCCCGGCTTAAAGTTGGGTCTGAAATGGGTCACGCGCGGATAACAATCAAACGTTTGTCCGTTTGCGTCGGCACATTGGGCTGCTTTGTGCGTCCATTTTGTCATAGATGGATACCCACTAACAGTTTGGATCGGCGCGTTGGAGTTTTTTTTTTTTTTGCGGGGTTAAAGGGATTTCGTTGCTCAACTAGGAGGGAGGTCCTCCATACAAAGTTGTGGTACATTAGCAGGACCCAAACTAATCCAGAGAGCCGTACGGGCTTCAACAAGACCCAAATTAGCTACTCTATGACTTACAACATTTTGGTTCCTACTAATATGAGAAATTGAGCTATCCCTTTCACCAAGAAGTTTCCTCACTTCATTCACCAACATTGCATTCATCGATCTGTCCATGGACTCTGACTGAATGGAATCTACCGCGACTTTACAATCCATCTCAACATCGATCGGAAAGTCTGACCATTGTAGTGCAAACTTGAGCCCCTCTAGGCACGCAGCTAACTCAGCTTGCAATGGACTCGCACAGCTCAGGAGATTTCTGCATGCGGAGAAAACTATCCCACCGGTGCTGTCGCGGAGGATCATCCCGGCACCTGCCTCACCCGTCTCCTTGATGTAAGCGCCATCTACGTTTAGCTTCACCCGGCCTTGTACAGGAGGAGTCTATCTAGCAGCCTGAGTAGCAACCTTCTCATGTATTAAAACCAATGGGCGTCCCTCAACATCAATAGGAGTCTTTCCTTTTAACTGATCGGTTGCAGGGCCGTACTTGATGCAAATTAGCGAATGTGCATAGCTCTGCAAGAATCGGCATGATACGTCCACTGGTGGTGGTGGCTTATCATGTACTATCTCATTACGTACATGCCAAGTGCGCCAAAAAATCATTAGCACACGCATGCGATCATCATCTCCAAGTTCATGCAGCACATCAAATAGCCACTCCACGCCGGTGGGATGAACTCCTGCAATATCCGGCAGCTTCCAGTGTTTCGCCATAGCCTTCCAAAGAGCGACCGCTCATGACACCTCTGAAGACATGGAACGTGTCCTCTCGCTCCATCGCATAGAGTGGGCATATATCAGAAGTTTCCAAGGATCTAGTGTGCTTATTAGCCCAAGTAGCCAGAGAATTTGAGGCAAGCTTCCAAGTAAATATACGAACCTTCGGAGGAGCAGGGTGTTGGAAATATGCCCTAGAGGCAATAACAAAAGGATTATTATTATGTTTCCTTGTTCATGATAATTGTCTTTTATTCATGCTATAATTGTATTATCCTGAAATCGTAATACACGTGTGAATACATAGACCACAATATGTCCCTAGTGAGCCTCTAGTTGACTAGCTCGTTGATCAATAGATAGTCATGGTTTCCTGACTATGGACATTGGATGTCATTGATAGCGGGATCACATCATTAGAAGAATGATGTGATGGACAAGACCCAATCCTAAGCATAGCACAAGATCGTGTAGTTCGTTTTGCTAGCGCTTTTCCAATGTCAAGTATCTCTTCCTTAGACCATGAGATCGTGTAACTCCCGGATACCGTAGGAGTGCTTTGGGTGTACCAAACGTCCACAACGTGAATCGGGTGACTATAAAGGTGCACTACGGTATCTCCGAAAGTGTCTCAAGGGTTGACACGGATCGAGATCGGGATTTGTCACTCCGTGTTACGGAGAGGTATCATTGGGCCCACTCGGTAGTGCATCATTATAATGAGCTCAAAGTGACCAAGTGTCTGGTCACGGGATCATGCATTACGATACGAGTAAAGTGACTTGCCGTAACGAGATTGAACGAGGTATTGGGATACCGACGATCGAATCTCGTGCAAGTAACATACCGATTGACAAAGGAATTGTATACGGATTGTTTGAATCCTCGACATCGTGGTTCATCCGATGAGATCATCGAGGAGCATGTGGGAGCCAACATGGGTATCCAGATCCCGCTGTTGATTATTGCCCGAGAGCCGTCTCGGTCATGTCTACGTGTCTCCCAAACCCGTAGGGTCTACACACTTAAGGTTCGGTGACGCTAGGGTTGTATGAATATGAGTATGCAGTATACCGAATGTTGTTCGGAGTCCCGGATGAGATCCCGGATGTCACGAGGAGTTTCGGAATGGTCCGGAGGTAAAGAATTATATATAGGAAGTGGTATTTCGTGAAGGAAATATGCCCTAGAGGCAATAATAAAGTTATTATTTATTTCCTTATTTCATGATAAATGTTTATTATTCATGCTAGAATTGTATTAACCGGAAACATAATACATGTGTGAATACATAGACAAACAGAGTGTCACTAGTATGCCTCTACTTGACTAGCTTGTTAATCAAAGATGGTTATGTTTCCTAACCATGAACAAGGAGTTGTTATTTGATTAACAAGGTCACATCATTAGTTGAATGATCTGATTGACATGACCCATTCCGTTAGCTTAACACTTGATCGCTTAGTATGTTAATGCTTTCTTCATGACCCATACATGTTCCTATAACTATGAGATTATGCAACTCCGCTTACGGAGGAACACTTTGGTACTACCAAACGTCACAACGAATCGGGTGATTATAAAGGAGTACTACAGGTGTCTCCAAAGGTACTTGTTGGGTTGGCGATTTGAGATTAGGTTTTGTCACTCCGATTGTCGGAGAGGTATCTCTAGGCCTTCTCGGTAATACACATCACTTAAGCCTTGCAAGCATTACAACTAATGAGTTAGTTGTGAGATGATGTATTACGGAACGAGTAAAGAGACTTACCGTAACGAGATTGAACTAGGTATTGATACCGACGATCGAATCTCGGGTAAGTAACATACCGATGACAAAGGGAACAACGATGTCGTTATGCGGTTTGACCGATAAAGATCTTCGTAGAATATGTAGGAACCAATATGGGCATCCAGGTTCCGCTATTGGTTATTGACCGAGAATGGTTCTAGGTCATGTCTACATAGTTCTCGAACCCGTAGGGTCCGCACGCTTAACGCTTGATGACGAGTTCATAATGAGTTTATAAGTATTGATGCACCAAGGTTGTTCGAGTCCCGGATGTGATCACGGACATGACGAGGAGTCTCAAATGGTCGAGACATAAAGATTGATATATTGGAAGCCTACATTTGGACATCGGAAGTGTTCCGGTGAAATCAGGATTTTATCGAGTACCGGAGGTTACCGAACCCCGGAAGTCTATGGGCCTTAATGGGCCATGGGAGAAGAGGAAGGGCAGGCCAAGATGGGCTGCGCCCCCCCCCTCTAGTCCGAATAGGACAAGGAAGGGGGCGCCCTCCTCCTCCCCTCCTCCAATCCTAGTCCAACTAGGAGGGGGAGTCCTACTCCCTGGGAGTAGGACTCCTCCTTGTCGCGCCTCCCCTAGGGCCGCCACCTCCCCTTGGCTCCTTTATATACGGGGCAGGAGGCACCCCAAGACACACAAGTTGATCTACGGATCTTGCCTTAGCCGTGTGCGGTGCCCCTTCCACCATATTCCACTTCGGTCATATCGTCATGAGCTTAGGAGAAGCCCTGCGCCGAGAAGTCATATCGTCATGGAGCTTAGGCGAAGCCCTGCGCCGGTGGAGCATCAACATCGTCACCACGCCGTCGTCTTGACGGAACTCATCCCGACACTTTGCTGGATCGGAGTCCGGGATCGCCATCGAGCTGAACGTGTGCGTAACTCGGAGGTGCCGTGCGCTCGGTGCTTGGATCGGTCGGATCGTGGAGACGTCGACTACATCAACAGCGTTGTTATAACGCTTCCGCTTTCGGTTCACGAGGGTACGGGCGGACACTCTCCCTCTCGTTGCTATGCCATCACCATGGTCTTGCGTGATCGTAGGAAAATTTTTGAAATTACTACGTTACCCAACAATGGCATCCGAGCCTGGTTTTATGCGTTGATGTCATGTGCACGAGTAGAACACAAGTGAGTTGTGGACGATACAAGTCATACTGCCTACCAGCATGTCATACTTTGGTTCAGCGGTATTGTGAGATGAAGCGCCCGGACCGACATTACGCCAGACGCTTACGCGAGACTGGTTTCACCGCCCGAGCACTCGTTGCTTAAAGGTGACCGGCGGGTGTCTGTCTCTCTCACTTTAGTTGAATCGAGTGTGGCTACGCCCGGTCCTTGAGAAGGTTAAACGGAGTCTATTTGACGAAGTATCGCTGTGGTTTTGATGCGTAGGTAAGAACGGTTCTTGCTCAGCCCGTAGCAGCCACGTAAAACTTGCAACAACAAAGTAGAGGACGTCTAACTTGTTTTTGCAGGGCATGTTGTGATGTGATATGGTCAAGACGTGATGCTATATTTTATTGTATGAGATGATCATGTTTTGTAACCGAGTTATCGGCAATGGCAGGAGCCATATGGTTGTCGCTTATTGTATGAAATGCAACGCCATGTAATTGCTTTACTTTATCACTAAGGAGTAGCGATAGTCGTAGAAGCAATAGTTGGCGAGACGACAACGATGCTACGATGGAGATCAAGGTGTCGCGCCGGTGACGATGGTGATCATGATGTTGCTTCGGCGATGGAGATCACAAGCACAAGATGATGATGACCATATCATATCACTTATATTGATTGCATGTGATGTTTATCCTTTATGCATCTTATCTTGCTTTGATTGACGGTGGCATTATAAGATGATCTCTCACCAAAATTATCAAGAAGTGTTCTCCCGAGTATGCACCGCTATGAAAGTTCTTCGTCTTTGAGACACCACGTGATGATCGGGTGTGATAGGCTCTACGCTCAAATACAACGGGTGCAAAACAGTTGCGCACGCAGAATACTCAGGTTAAACTTGACGAGCCTTGCATATAACAGATATGGCCTCGAACACGAGACCGAAGGTCGAGCGTGAATCATATAGTAGATATGATCAACATAGTGATGTTCACCATTGAAACTACTCCATCTCACGTGATGATCGGACATGGTTTAGTTGATTTGGATCACGTAGTCACTTAGATGACTAGAGAGATGTCTATCTAAGTGGGAGTTCTTAAGTAATATGATTAATTGAAATTTAATTTATCATGAACTTAGTCCTGGTAGTATTTTGCAAATTATGTTGTAGATCAATAGCTCGCGTTGTTGCTTCCCTATGTTTTTATATGTGTTCCTAGAGAAATTGTATTGAAAAATGTTAGTAGCAATGATGCGGATTGGATCCGTGATCTGAGGTTTATCCTCATTGCTGCACGTAAGAATTATGTCCTTAATGCACCGCTAGGTGACAGACCTATTGCAGGAGCAAATGCAGACGTTATGAACGTTTGGCTAGCTCAATATGATGACTACTTGATAGTTTAGTGCACCATACTTAACGGCTTAGAATCGGGACTTCAAAGACGTTTTGAACGTCATGGACCATATGAGATGTTCCAGGAATTGAAGTTAATATTTCAAGCAAATACCCGAGTTGAGAGATATGAAGTCTCCAACAAGTTCTATAGCTAAAAGATGGAGGAGAATCGCTCAACTAGTGAGCATGTGCTCAGATTGTCTGGGTACTTTAATCGCTTGAATCAAGTGGGAGTTAATCTTCCAGATAAGATAGTGATTGACAGAATTCTCTAGTCACCATCACTAAGTTACTAGAACTTCGTGATAAACTATAGTATGCAAGGGATGACGAAAACGATTCCCGAGCTCTTCGTGATGTTGAAATCGACGAAGGTAGAAATCAAGAAAGAGCATCAAGTGTTGATGATTGACAAGAACACTAGTCTCAAGGAAAAGGGCAAAGGGAGAAGGGAACTTCAAGAAGAACGGCAAGCAAGTTGTTGCTCGAGTGAAGAAGCCCAAGTCTGGACCTAAGCCCGAGACTAAGTGCTTTTGCTGCAATGGAACTGGTCACTAGAAGCGGAACTACCCCAAGTATTTGGCGGATAAGAAGGATGGCAAAGTGAACAAAGGTATATTTGATATACAGATTATTGATGTGTATTTTACTAGTGTTCGTAGCAACCCCTCGGTATTTGATACTGGTTCAGTTGCTAAGAGTAGTAACTTGAAACGGAGTTGCGTAATGAATGTAAACTAGTTGAAGGGAAGTGACGATGAGTGTTGGAAGTAGTTCCAAGATTGATATGATCATCATCGCACACTCCCTATACTTTCGGGATTAGTGTTAAACCTAAATAAATGTTATTTGGTGTTTGCGTTGAGCATGAATATGATTTGATCATGTTTATTGCAAAATGGTTATTCATTTAAAGTCAAAGAATAATTGTTGTTCTGTTTACATGAATAAAACCTTCAATGGTCATACACCCAATGAAAATAGTTTTCAAAACGGTTATTCATTTAAAGTCAAAGAATAATTGTTGTTCTGTTTAAATGAATAAAACCTTCGATGGTCATACACCCAATGAAAATAGTTTATTGGATCTCGATCGTAGTGATACGCATATTCATAATATTGATGCCAAAAGATGCAAAGTTAATAATGATAGTGCAACTTATTTGTGGCACTGCCGTTGAGGTCATATTGGTGTAAAGCGCATGAAGAAACTCCATGCTGATGGGATTTTTGAATCACTTGATTATGAATCACTTGATTATGAATCACTTGATGCTTGCGAACCATGCCTTATGGGCAAGATGACTAAAGACTCTCTTCTCCGGAACAATGGAGCGAGCAAATGACTTATTGGAAATAATACATACTGATGTATGCGGTCCGATGAGTGTTAAAGCTCACGGCAAGTATCGTTATTTTCTGACCTTCACAGATGATTTGAGCAGATATAGGTATATCTACTTGATGAAACACAAGTCTGAAACATTTGAAAAGTTCAAAGAATTTCAGAATCATCGTAACAAGAAAATAAAGTTTCTGCGATCTGATCGCGAAGACGAATAATTGAGTTACGAGTTTGGCCTTCAGTTAAAACAATGTGAAATAGTTTCACTACTCACGCCACCTGGAACACCACAGCATAATGGTGTGTCCGAACGTCGTAACCGCACTTTATTGGATATGGTGCGATCTATGATGTATCTTACCGATTTACCATTATGGTTTTTGGTTTATGCATTAGAGACAGCTGCATTCACGTTTAATAGGGCACCATCTAAATCCGTTGAGATGACACCGTATGAACTGTGGTTTGGCAAGAAACCAAAGTTGTCGTTTCTTAAAGTTTGGGGTTGTGATGCTTATGTGAAAAAGTTTTCACCTGATAAAGCTCGAACCCAAATCGGAGAAGTGCGTCTTCATAGAATACCCAAAAAGAAAATGTTGGGTACACCTTCTATCACAGATCCGAAGGCAAGTTTTTCGTTGCTTAGATGGATCCTTTCTAGAGAAGAAGTTTCTCTCGAAAGAAGTGAGTGGGAGGAAAGTAGAACTTGATGAGGTAATTGTACCTTCTCCCTTATTGGAAAGTAGTTCATCACAGGAATCAGTTCCAGTGATTCCTACACCAATTAGTGAGGAAGTTAATGATGATGATCATGAAACTTCAGATCAAGTTGCTACTAAAACCTCGTAGGTCTTCCCGAGTAAGATCTGCGCCAGAGTGGTACGGTAATCATGTTCTGGAAGTCATGTTACTAGACCATGATGAACCTACGAACTATGAGGAAGCGATGATGAGACAAGATTCCGCGAAATGGCTTGAGGCCATAAAATCTGAGATAGGATCCATATATAAGAACAAAGTGTGGACTTTGGTTGACCTGCTCGATGATCAGCAAGTCATGTTAAATGAATGGATCTTCAAGAGGAAGACGGACACTGATAGTAGTATTACTATCTACAAAGCTCGACTTGTCGCAAAAGGTTTTGACAAGTTCAAGGTGTTGACTACAATGAGATTTTCTCAAGCTGTAGCAATGCTTAAGTCTGTCCGAATCATGTTAGCAATTGCCATAATTTATGAAAATTGGCAAATGGATGTAAAACTGCATTCTGAATGGGTTTCGGAGGAAGAGTTGTATATGATGCAACCGGAAGGTTTTGTCAATCCTAAAGGTGCTAACAAAATGTGCAAGCTCCAATGATCCATCAATGGACTGGTGCAAGCGTCTCGGAGTTGGAATATACGCTTTTGATGTGTTGATCAAAGCATATGATTTTATACTGAGACTTTTGGAAAGGCCTGTATTTACAAGAAAGTGAGTGGGAGCACTACAGCCTTTACGATAAGTATATGTGATTGACATATTGTTGATCGGAAATAATGTAGAATTATTCTGCAAAGCATAAAGGAGTGTTTGAAAGGAGTTTTTCAAAGAAAGACCTCGTTGAAGCTGCTTACATATTGAGCATCAAAGATCTATAGAGATAGATCAAGACGCTAGATAAGTTTTTCAATAAATATATACCTTGTCAAGATTTTGAAGTAGTTCAAAATGGAACAGTCAAAGAAAAGTTCTTGCTGTGTTGCAAAGGTGTGAAATTGAGTAAGACTCAAATCCCACCACGGCAGAAAATAGAAAAGAGAATGAAAGTCATTCCCTATGCCTCGACCATAGGTTCTATAAAGTATGCTATGCTATGTACTGACCTATTGTATACCTTGCTCTATATTTGGCAAGGGAGTACAATAGTGATCTAGGAGTAGATCACTGGACATTGGTCAAGAACATCCTTAGTGAGGACTAAGGAAATATTTCTCGATTATGGAGGTGATAAAAGAGCCCGTCGTAAAGAGTAACATCGTTGCAAGCTTTTTTACACTGATCCAGATGACTCTAAGTCTCAATCTGGATACATATTGTAAGTGGGAGCAATTAGCTAGAGTAGCCCCGTGCAGAGCATTGTAGACATAGAATATTTGCAAAATACATACGGCTCTGAATGTGACAGACCCGTTGACTAAGCTTCTCTCACGAGCAAAACATGATCATACCTTAGTACTCTTTGGGTGTTAATCACATAGCGATGTGAACTAGATTATTGACTCTAGTAAACCCTTTGGGTGTTGGTCACATGACGATGTGAACTATGGGTATTAATCACATGCAGATGTGAATATTAGTGTTGAATCACATGATGATGTGAACTAGATTATTGACTCTAGTGCAAGTGGGAGACTGAAGGAAATATGCCCTAGAGGCAATAATAAAGTTATTTATTTATTTCCTTATTTCATGATCAATGTTTATTATTCATGCTAGAATTGTATTAACCGGAAACATAATACATGTGTGAATACATAGACAAACAGAGTGTCACTAGTATGCCTCTACTTGACTAGCTTGTTAATCAAAGATGGTTATGTTTCCTAACCATGAACAAGGAGTTGTTATTTGATTAACAAGGTCACATCATTAGTTGAATGATCTGATTGACATGACCCATTCCGTTAGCTTAACACTTGATCGTTTAGTATGTTAATGCTTTCTTCATGACCCATACATGTTCCTATAACTATGAGATTATGCAACTCCCGTTTACCGGAGGAACACTTTGGGTACTACCAAACGTCACAACGTAACTGGGTGATTATAAAGGAGTACTACAGGTGTCTCCAAAGGTACTTGTTGGGTTGGCGTATTTCGAGATTAGGTTTTGTCACTCCGATTGTCGGAGAGGTATCTCTAGGCCTTCTCGGTAATACACATCACTTAAGCCTTGCAAGCATTACAACTAATGAGTTAGTTGTGAGATGATGTATTACGGAACGAGTAAAGAGACTTACCGGTAACGAGATTGAACTAGTTATTGGATACCGACGATCGAATCTCGGGTAAGTAACATACCGATGACAAAGGAACAACGATGTCGTTATGCGGTTTGACCGATAAAGATCTTCGTAGAATATGTAGGAACCAATATGGGCATCCAGGTTCCGCTATTGGTTATTGACCGAGAATGGTTCTAGGTCATGTCTACATAGTTCTCGAACCCGTAGGGTCCGCACGCTTAACGTTCGATGACAGTTCATAATGAGTTTATAAGTATTGATGCACGAAGGTTGTTCGAGTCCGGATGTGATCACGGACATGACGAGGAGTCTCGAAATGGTCGAGACATAAAGATTGATATATTGGAAGCCTACATTTGGACATCGGAAGTGTTCCGGTGAAATCGGGATTTTATCGAGTACCGGAGGTTACGGAACCCCGGGAAGTCTATGGGCCTTAATGGGCCATGGGAGAAGAGGAAGGGCAGGCCAAGATGGGCTGCGCCCCTCCCCTCTAGTCCGAATAGGACAAGGAAGGGGCGGCGCCTTCCTCTTCCCCTCCTCCAATCCTAGTCCAACTAGGAGAGGGGGGAGTCCTACTCGGTGGGAGTAGGACTCCTCCTTGTCGCGCCTCCCCTAGGGCCGCCACCTCCCCTTGGCTCCTTTATATCTGGGCAGGAGGCACCCCAAGACACACAAGTTGATCTACGGATCTTGCCTTAGCCGTGTGCGGTGCCCCTTCCACCATATTCCACTTGGTCATATCGTCATGGAGCTTAGGAGAAGCCCTGCGCCGGAGAAGTCATATCGTCGCGGAGCTTAGGCGAAGCCCTGCGTCGGTGGAGCATCAACATCGTCACCACGCCGTCGTCTTGACGGAACTCATCCCGACACTTTGCTGGATCGAGTCCGGGATCGTCATCGAGCTGAACGTGTGCGTAACTCGGAGGTGCCGTGACGTTCGGTGCTTGGATCGGTCGGATCGTGGAGACGTCGACTACATCAACAGCGTTGTTATAACGCTTCCTCTTCGGGTCTCACGAGTGTACGTGGACGACACTCTCCCCTCGTTGCTATGCCATCACCATGGTCTTGCGTGATCGTAGGAAATTTTTGAAATTACTCGTTACCCAACATTTCGCCATCGGGAAAGTTTCGGGGTCACCCGGTATTGTACCGGGACCACCGGAAGGGTCCCGGGGGTCCACCGGGTGGGGCCACCCATCCCGGAGGGCCCCATGGGCTGAAGTGGGAGGAACCAGCCCATAGTGGGCTGGTGCGCCCCCCTAGGCCCACCCCCTGCGCCTAGGGTTGAAACCCTAGGGTGGGGGCCCACTGCCTGGGGGCACTCCACCCCTTGGCCGCCGCCCCCTTGGGAGATGGGATCCCCAAGGGCCGGCGCCCCTGGGGGCCTATATAAAGGGAGGGGGGGGCAGCCGCACCCTGAAACTCTGGCGCCTCCCTCCCCCTGCTACACCTCTTCCTCCTCCGTCACGTGCTTGGTGAAGCCCTGCCGGAGTGCTGCTGCTCCACCACCACCATGCCGTTGTGCTGCTGCTGGAGCCATCATCATCAACCTCTCCTTCCCCTTGCTGGATCAAGAAGGAGGAGTCTCCCCGTCCGTCACGTGTGTTGAGCGCGGGGTGCCGTCCGTTCGGCACACTCGGTCATCGGTGATTTGAATCACGGCGAGTACGACTCCATCATCCACGTTCTAGTGAACGCTTCCGCCGCGATCTACAAGTGGTATGTAGATGCAATCTCTCTCCATGACTCGTTGCTTAGATGAACTCATAGATGGATCTTGGTGAAACCGTAGGAAAATTTTAATTTTCTCGCAACGTTCCCCAACAAAGTGGCATCATGAGCAAGGTCTATGCGTAGTTCTCTATTGCACGAGTAGAACACAATTATGTTGTGGGCGAGATCTTGTCAACTTGCTTGCCGCTACTAGTCTTATCTTGCTTCAGCGGTATTGTGGGATGAAGCGGCCCGGACCAACCTTACACGTGCGCTTCGTGAGACCGGTTCCACCGATCGACATGCACTAGTTGCATAAGGTGGCTGGCGGGTGTCTGCCTCTCCACTTTAGTTGGAGCGGATTCGATGAAAAGGGTCCTTATGAAGGGTAAATAGAAGTTGACAAAATCACGTTGTGGTTATTCGTAGGTAAGAAAACTTTCTTGCTAGAACCCAATTGCAGCCACGTAAAAGATGCAACAACAATTAGAGGACGTCTAACTTGTTTTTGCAGCAATTGTCATGTGATGTGATATGGCCAGAAGTTGTGATGAATGATGAATGATATATTGTGATGTATGAGATCATGTTCTTGTAATAGGAATCACGAATTGCATGTCGATGAGTATGACAACCTGCAGGAGCCATAGGAGTTGTCTTTATTTTTGTATGACCTGCGTGTCATTGAAGAACGCCATGTAAATTACTTTACTTTATTGCTAAACGCGTTAGCCATAGAAGTAGAAGTAGTCGTTGGCGTGACAACTTCATGAAGACACGATGATGGAGATCATGGTGTCATGCCGGTGACAAGATGATCATGGAGCCCCGAAGATGGAGATCAATGGAGCTATATGATATTGGCCATATCATGTCACTACTATATAATTGCATGTGATGTTTATTATGTTTATGCATCTTGTTTACTTAGAACGACGGTAGTAAATAAGATGATCCCTTACAACAATTTCAAGAAGTGTTCTCCCTAAGCGTGCATCGTTGCTAAAGTTCGTCGTTTGAAGCACCACGTGATGATCGGGTGTGATAGATCCTTACGTTCACATACAACGGTGTAAGACAGTTTTACACATGCAAAACACTTAGGGTTAACTTGACGAGCCTAGCATGTACAGACATGGCCTCGGAACACGGAGACCGAAAGGTCGAACACGAGTCGTATGGAAGATAAGATCAACATGAGAATGTTCACCGACGATGACTAGTCCGTCTCACGTGATGATCGGACACGGCCTAGTCGACTCGGATCGTGTAACACTTAGATGACTAGAGGGATGTCTAATCTGAGTGGGAGTTCATTAAAATAATTTGATTAGATGAACTAAATTATCATGAACTTAGTCTAAAACCTTTGCAAATATGTCTTGTAGATCAAATGGCCAACGCTCATGTCAACATGAACTTCAACGCGTTCCTAGAGAAAACCAAGCTGAAAGATGATGGCAGCAACTATACGGACTGGGTCCGAATCGAGGATCATCCTCATAGCTGCCAGAAACAATATGTCCTAGAAGGACCGCTAGGTGATGCACCCGTCCCAGAGAACCAAGACATTATGAATGCTTGGCAGTCTCGTCTTGATGATTACTCCTCGTTCAAGCGGCATGCTTTACAGCTTAGAACCGGGCTCCAAAAGCGTTTTGAGCAACACGGAGCATATGAGATGTTCGAGGAGCTGAAACTAGTTTTCCAAGCTCATGCCCGGTCGAGAGATATGAAGTCTCCGACAAGTTCTATAGTTGTAAGATGGAGGAAAACAGTTCACGGTGAGCACATACTCAAAATGTCCAGGTTGCACAACCGCCGTCCCAGGTGGACATAAACCTCCCGACGAGGCGGTCATTGACAGAATCCTTGATCGCTCCCACCAAGCTATAAGAGCTTTGTGATGAACTACAATACGCAGGGATGGTGAAGACCATTCCGAAGTATTCTCAATGCTGAAGTCAGCAGAGGTTGAAATCAAGAAAGAACATCAAGTGTTGATGGTCAATAAGACCACTAAGTTAAAGAAGGGCAAGGGCAAGAAGAACTTCAAGAAGGACGGCAAGGAGGTTGCGCGCCCAAGCCGATTCGGGAAGAAGTCAAAGAATGGACCCAAGCACGAGACAGAGTGCTTTTATTGCAAAGGGAAGGGCCATTTGGGCGGAACTGCCCCAAATACTTAGCGGACAAGAAGGCCGGCAACACTAAAGGTATATTTGATATACATGTAATTGATGTGTACCTTACCAAGACTCGTAGTAACTCCCAGGTATTTGATACCGTGCCGTTGCTCATATTTGTAACTCACAGCAGGAGCTGCGGAATAAGCGGAGACTGGCGAAGGACGAGGTGACGATGCGCGTCGGGAATGGTTCCAAGGTCGATGTGATCGCCGTTGGCATGCTACCTCTACATTTACCCACGGGATTAGTTATGAACCTCAATAATTGTTATTTAGTGCCAAGTTTGAGCATGAACATTGTATCAGGATCTCGTTTAATGCGAGATGGCTACTCATTTAAATCCGAGAATAATGGTTGTTCTATTTATATGAGAGATATGTTTTATGGTCATGCTCCGATGGTCAATGGTTTATTCTTAATGAATCTCGAGCGTAATATTACACATATTCATAGTGTAAATACCAAAAGATGTAAAGTTGATAACGATAGTCCCACATACTTGTGGCACTGCCGCCTTGGTCACATTGGTGTCAAGCGCATGAAGAAGCTCCATGCTGATGGACTTTTGGAGTCTCTCGATTATGAATCATTTGACACATGCGAACCATGCCTCATGGGCAAGATGACCAAGACTCCGTTCTCGGGACAATGGAGCGAGCAACCAACTTATTGGAAATCATACATACCGATGTAAAAGCGGTCCAATGGCGTTGAGGCTCGCGGAGGATATCGTTATGTTCTCACTCTCACAGACGACTTAAGTAGATATGGGTATGTCTACTTGATGAAACACAAGTCTGAGACCTCTGAAAAGTTCAAGGAATTTCAGAATGAGGTAGAGAATCAACGTGACCGAAAAATAAAATTCTTACGATCAGATCGTGGAGGAGAATATTTAAGTCACGAATTTGGTACACACTTAAGGAAATGTGGAATCGTTTCACAACTCACGCCGCCTGGAACACCTCAGCGTAAGGTGTGTCCGAACGTCGTAATCGCACTCTATTGGATATGGTGCGATCTATGATGTCTCTTACAGATTTACCGCTATCATTTTGGGATACACTCTAGAGACAGCTACATTCACTTTAAATAGGGCACCGTCTAAATCCGTTGAGACGACAGCGTATGAATTATGGTTTGGGAAGAAACCTAAGTTGTCGTTTCTAAAAGTTTGGGGGTGCGATGCTTATGTCAAGAAACTTCAACCTGAAAAGCTCGAACCCAAATCGGAAAAATGCGTCTTCATAGGATACCCTAAGGAAACCATTGGGTATACCTTCTACCTTAGATCCGAAGGCAAGATCTTTGTTGCCAAGAACGGATCCTTTCTGAAAAAATAGTTTCTCTCGAAAGGAGTAAGTGGGAGGAAAGTAGAACTCGATGAAGTACTACCTCTTGAACCGGAAAGTAGTGCAGCTCAGGAAAATGTTCCTGTGGTGTCTACACCAACTGGAGAGGAAATTAATGATGATGATCAAGGTACTTCGGATCAAGTTGCTACTAAACTTCGTAGGTCCACTAGGACATGTTCCGCACCAGAGTGGTACGGCAACCCTGTCCTAGAAATCATGTTGTTAGACAACGGTGAACCTTCGAACTATGAAGAAGCGATGGCGGGCCCAGATTCCAACAAATGGCTTGAAGCCATGCAATCCGAGATAGGAACCATGTTTGAAAACAAAGTATGGACTTTGACAGACTTGCCGATGATCGTGACGATAGAAAATAAATGGATCTTTAAGAAGAAGACGGACGCGGATGGTAATGTCACCATCTATAAAGCTCGACTTGTCGCTAAGGGTTATCGGCAAGTTCAAGGGATTGACTACGATGAGACTTTCTCTCCCGTAGCGAAGCTTAAGTCCGTCCGAATCATGTTAGCAATTGCCGCATACTATGATTATGAGATATGGTAGATGGACGTCAAAACATCGTTCCTTAACGGTTATCTTAAGGAAGAGCTGTATATGATGCAGCCGGAGGGTTTTGTCGATCCTAAGAATGCTAACAAAGTATGCAAGCTCCAGCGATCCATTTATGGGCTGGTGCAAGCATCTCGGAGTTGGCACATTCGCTTTGATGAGATGATCAAAGCATCTGGGTTTATGCAGACTTATGGAGAAGCCTGCATTTACAAGAAAGTGAGTGGGAGCTCTGTAGCATTTCTCATATTATATGTAGATGACATACTTTTGATGGGAAATGGTATAGAACTCTTGGACAGCATTAAGGCCTACTTGAATAAAAGTTTTTCAATGAAGGACCTTGGAGAAGCTGCTTATATATTAGGCATCAAGATCTATAGAGATAGATCGAGGCGCCTCATAGGTCTTCACAAAGCACATACCTTGATAAGATTTTGAAGAAGTTCAAAATGGATCAGTCCAAGAAAGGGTTCTTGCCTGTCTTGCAAGGTGTGAGATTGAGCTCAGCTCAATGCCCGACCACGACAAAAGATAAAGAAGAGATGAGCGTCATCCCTATGCCTCAGCCATAGGATCTATTATGTATGCCATGCTGTGTACCGGACCTGATGTAAACCTTGCCGTAAGTTTGGTAGGAAGGTACCAAAGTAATCCCGCAAGGAACACCGACAGCGGTCAAGAATATCCTGAAGTACCGAAAGGACAAAGGACATGTTTCTCGTTTATGGAGGTGACGAAGAGCTCGTCAGAAGGGTTACGTCGACGCTAAGCTTCGACACAGATCTGATGACTCTAAGTCACAAACCGGATACGTGTATATGTTGAATGGTGGAGCGATGGCTGGTGCAGCTGCAAGCGAGCGTCGTGGCGGGATCTACATGTGAAGCGGAGTACATGGCAGCCTCGGAGGCAGCGCATGAAGCAATTTGGGTGAAGGAGTTCATCACCGACCTAGGAGTCATACCCAATGCGTCGGGGCCGATCAAACTCTTCTGTGACAACACTGGAGCTATTGCACTTGCCAAGGAGCCCAGGTTTCACAAGAAGACCGAGCACATCAGCGTCGCTTCAACTCCATCCGTGAAAATGTTCAAGATGGAGACATAGAAATTTGCAAAGTGCATACGGATCTTAATGTCGCAGATCCGTTGACTAAACCTCTTCCGCGGGCAAAACATGATCAACACCAGAACTCTATGGGTGTTCGATTCATCACAATGTAACTAGATTATTGACTCTAGTGCAAGTGGGAGACTGTTGGAAATATGCCCTAGAGGCAATAATAAAAGGATTATTATTATATTTCCTTGTTCATGATAATTGTCTTTTATTCATGCTATAATTGTATTATCCTGAAATCGTAATACACGTGTGAATACATAGACCACAATATGTCCCTAGTGAGCCTCTAGTTGACTAGCTCGTTGATCAATAGATAGTCATGGTTTCGACTATGGACATTGGATGTCATTGATAAGCGGATCACATCATTAGAAGAATGATGTGATGGACAAGACCCAATCCTAAGCATAGCACAAGATCGTGTAGTTCGTTTTGCTAGAGCTTTTCCAATGTCAAGTATCTCTTCCTTAGACCATGAGATCGTGTAACTCCCGGATACCGTAGGAGTGCTTTGGGTGTACCAAACGTCACAACGTAATCGGGTGACTATAAAGGTGCACTACAGGTATCTCTGAAAGTGTCATTGGGTTGACACGGATCGAGATCGGGATTTGTCACTCCGTGTTACGGAGAGGTATCACTGGGCCCACTCGGTAGTGCATCATCATAATGAGCTCAAAGTGACCAAGTGTCAGGTCACGGGATCATGCATTACGATGCGAGTAAAGTGACTTGTCGATGCGAGATTGAACGAGGTATTGGGATACCGACGATCGAATCTCGGGCAAGTAACATACCGATTGACAAAGGGAATTGTATACGGGATTGTTTGAATCCTCGGCATCGTGGTTCATCCGATGAGATCATCGAGGAGCATGTGGGAGCCAACATGGGTATCCAGATCCGCTGTTGGTTATTGCCCGAGAGCCGTCTCGGTCATGTCTCGTGTCTCCCGAACCCGTAGGGTCTACACATTAAGGTTCGGTGGCGCTAGGGTTGTATGAATATGAGTATGCAGTATACCGAATGTTGTTGAGTCCGGATGAGATCCCGGACGTCACGAGGAGTTCGGAATGGTCCGGAGGTAAAGAATTATATATAGGAAGTGGTATTTCGCCATCGGGAAAGTTTCGGGTCACCGGTATTGTCTGGGACCACCGGAAGGGTCCTGGGTCCACCGGTGGGGCCACCCATCCGGAGGGCCCCATGGGCTGAAGTGGGAGTGGAACCAGCCCATAGTGGGCTGGTGCGCCTTAGGCCCACCCTGCGCCTAGGGTTGAAACCCTAGGGTGGGGCGCCCACTGCCTTGGGGCACTCCACCCCTTGGCCGCCCCCCTTGGGAGATGGGATCCCCAGGGCGGCGCCCCCAGGGGCCTATATAAAGGGAGGGGAGGGGCAGCCGCACCTGAAACTCTGGCGCCTCCTCCCCTGCTACACCTCTTCCTCCTCCGTCACGTGCTCGGCGAAGCCTCGCCGAGTGTCTTTGCTCCACCACCACCACGTCGTTGTGCTGCTGCTGGAGCCATCATCATCAACCTCTCCTTCCCCCTTGCTGGATCAAGAAGGAGAAGACGTCTCCCGTCCCGTACGTGTGTTGAACGCGGAGGTGCCATCCGTTCGGCACTCGGTCATCGGTGATTTGGATCACGGCGAGTACGACTACATCATCCACGTTCTAGTGAACGCTTCCGCACGCGATCTACAAGTGGTATGTAGATGCAATCTCTCTCCCATGACTCGTTGCTTAGATGAACTCATAGATGGATCTTGGTGAAACCGTAGGAAAATTTTAATTTTCTGCAACGTTCCCCAACACAGGGCACCTCCATATTAGTGCCCAGACAGCACGCCGTCCGTCCGGTGCCCTGCTTGCTGCCACTGAGGTAGGCATAAGCATTTCGTTGAGGGCGAGGCGATACGCACTCCGAACTAAAAAGACTCCAGACCGCTCCGCCGCCCAAGCGACGAAATCTCCTCCGAGCCGTGGCGAGGCTCTAATCTTCATTATTTCTTGAACGTCGATGCGCAGGAAGTGTTGATGGAGGAGTGTGACGTTCCAGTTTCCATGTACGTCCAGAAGGTCGCTCACCCGACGGAGTCGGCAGCGTCCTTGGATGGTTATCGGACCACGCGCCAGCGGATGAGGGATCCATTGGTCCCGCCAAATCCGGACCGAGGTACCATCACCAATGCGCCATATGAGCCCCTTCTTGAGGAGCTCTAGTCCATGGACAATGGCCTGCCAAGTTGGCGACGCATTGCCTGAGAATACTGTATCCTCCAGTCGACCATTGGGGAAGTAGCGGGCCTTCAACACCTGCGCACATAGGCTATCGGGATTAGCAATAAGACGCCAAGCTTGCCGCGCGAGCAAGGCTTGGTTAAAGAGTCTGAAATCTCGAAATCCTAATCCGCCTTGATCCTTTGGTTTAATCATCGTGTTCCACGCCCGCCAATGCGTCTTCCTCTTGCCCTCCTTAGCTCCCCACCAAAAGTTCCTTACCATGCGGGTGAGGTCATCACAAACACTCCGAGGTAGACGGAATACACTCATGAGGTATGTGGGGAGGGATTGCGCGACTGCTTTTATAAGTATCTCCTTCCCTCCTTGTGAAGCCGCTTCACCCCATATCAAGATCCTCTTTGTAAGTTGTTCCTGTAGATTTTGGAACCGGCCCTTTGACATGCGTCCTGTAGGTGTTGGCAGACCTAAATATTTTTCCTCAAACTCAGGGTTTTGCACCTCTAGAACTTGCACAACAGCAGCTACATCAGTAGGGCGGCATCTGCTGCCAAAGAAGATTGAGCATTTCATAGGATTAACAAACTGGCCCGTAGTGCGTTCATATACAGTGAGAGCATCCCGAATCTCCATGGCGTCCACGGACGTGGCAGGGAAGAACAAGAGGGTGTCATCCGTGAAAAGTAAATGAGAAAGGCCAGGGGCCCGTGGGCACACATGAAGTGGCTGCAGCAGTCCAAGCTGCACCTTATGTTTCAAAATAGCATCCAGTCCGTCCGCGACCAACAAGAATAAGAATGGTGAGAGCGGGTCTCCCTGCCGTAGCCCACGGGATGGTGCGAACGAATCTGAGAGGGCTCCATTGAGTTTAACCTTATATGTCACCGAGGTCACGCACGTCATGATCCAGTGCACCCACCGGCGATCAAAGCCCAACTGTTGCATCATCCGCTTCAGGAATTCCCAGTCCACCCTATCATATGCTTTTGATAGGTCTAACTTGTATGCACAAAAACTACTATCGGGGTCCTTCTCCTGCTTAATGGCGTGAATACACTCAAAGGCAATGTAAGCATTATCAGTAATTAACCTTCCAGGTACAAATGCACTTTGCTCCGGTGCAATGATGTCATCCAGTAAGGGCCTTAGTCGGTTTACTAGGCATTTTGAGATTACCTTGTAGACCACATTACATAAGCTGATTGGCCGGAACTCGGTGAGTGTAGTGGGGTTCGCCACCTTTGGAATAAGCACAATGGATGTTGAATTAATTCCCTCTGGCATAATACCTGACTCAAAAAATAGCCTAACAGCCATAATAACCTCCTCCTTCAGTATGCCCCAATGCCGCTGAAAAAACCTCGCAGGGAAACCATCCGGTCCTGGCGCCTTTAAGGGCCCAATCTGAAACAGGGCATCGCTAATCTCCTTTTCACTGAAAGGGGCACATAATTTATCATTCATATCTGGACTTATTTTTGCTTGGAACAAGTGCATGATCTCCTCCGGATGGATATTTGGGTCGGCCGTGAACAAATCCTCAAAGTACTCTTTTGCCATGTTCATCATAACATTCTGATCTTGCTGCCATGTCCCATTGCTATCTGTTAGGCCCTTGATTCTATTTTTCCTAGCACACCAAACAGCCTTACGATGGAAAAAATTTGTGTTCCAGTCCCCCTCCTTTAACCAGTCAATGCGAGATCGTTGGAGCCACAACATTTCCTCCTTGTAGAGCAGTTCATTCATTGCGTTCATCTCTTTCCGGAATTCCGCGCGGTCAGCATTCATGTGCATGAGCTCTTCTAACCGCGAACGAGACTTTTCTAGCTCTCTTGTTACGTTCCCAAATTTCCTATTACTCCATGCATGAAGTTTGCCCATTACCTTCCCTAGTGCAAGATGTACATCCCGCAGATTCTTTTTGCCTCCTGCTTCCTTCCACGCCTGTAACACAACCTCCTCCAAAGCTGGATCCCGTTCCCACATAAGTTCATACCGGCGGCAGCGGCTTGGTCGTGGTTCCGTGTCCAGTACACACCTCACCAGGACCGGGCAATGGTCAGAGCAGGGGGAGACGAGGTGCACCACCGCCGCTTCTGCAAAGATATCACGCCAGGAGTTCGTGGCCACTGCTCGGTCTAGCCGCACTTGGACATTCGCCCTGCCGCCTCGTCTATTATCATAAGTGAATGGGTAGCCTGCAAAACCCAAGTCAATTAGTCCACAAGTTTCTAAAGCATCTCTGAAAATAAGCATTTGCCCCGGCGCTTGTGGAGTTTCTGACATATGCTCATAGTCCCACATGGCTTCATTAAAATCTCCAACAAGCATCCAAGGCAAGGCACTCTGGCTGTGCAAGCGACGTAATGCATCCCACACTTCAGGTCTATTTTCCACATGAGGTTCGCCATAAACAAAGGTTATACGCCATGGAGGCTCTTTGACTGAAACACGGACATGCGCATCAATCCATCTTTTATTAGCATCCTTGATCTCCACTATTAAAGATTCATGCCAGAATAATGCAAGACCTCCACTGCGACCCTCACTACTAACTCCTTGAAAACCCTGTAAACCTAACCGAGAACGAAGACGATACATCTTTTCTTTTGGTTGCCTAGTTTCACACAAGAAAACAAATTTCGGGGAATGAGCACCCACAAGTGCTACCAACTCACGAACTGTGCGAAGGTTCCCCGCCCCTCGACATTTCCAATTTAAGCAATTCATTGCTCCTGACGGGCGCCACACTTGGCCCCGTCAGTTTACCCGCGGCCCCAAGGCCGGTTGCCTCCAAGTCCACTGAGCGCTCCCTACTGATTACCTCCTCCATTAAAAACTTGTGTTCTAGTCTGGTTTTCTTCTCTTTTAACTGTACTTGAACTACTCCTTCCTCTTCCAGTTCTGCAAGCACATCCTCTCCCACAGCATCCTCTCCATACTGCGGTCCTCTTCCTTTGCCATAGAACAAACTGACGGCGTCCGACTGTCCGCAATGACGAGCGCCCGCGCATCTAGGTTTGCCACCAGCAGTGCTTCAGTTCCCTCGCCGGACGGCTTCGGGCGGGCAGCATCCACTAAGGGAGCCCCGTGATCGCCCTCACCGCCCTTCAAGTTCACCTCTGCACTCACCAGCAGCATACCTAAGGTTCGCGACGACGGCGACAAAGGTTGTGCGGTGGAACACAGCGGCTTCGGCAGCACCTGGAGTAGGATTTGATCAGGCGGATCACCGGGTTTTTGGTGCCTCTCTGGACTGCCCCTAGGATTAGATGTATATCCATCCACGAGCAGATGCATGAAGTAGTAGTTGTAGGCCGAATTCATCCCAGACTCATGGCGTGAACCAGGTGGAAACCTAGCCTGCGGCTTCCCATGGCGATAGACAGCGGGATCGCTTCCCCCCTGAAGGCCAAGCGATCGGGGAGCGGACGCAGCCGCAACAGGGCCATCATGGCGCGGAGGCGCACATGAGGCAGCGGTGCCGACCACCGGCAGGCCAAAGCCCGGCGGCGGCGGCAGCAGTGGCGGCGAGGGCGGGGGCCCATAGTCGCCAGACTCCTGAAACCCTAACATCGCAGATAAGTAACTATTTTCTAAAGTAAAACCAACTATCGGTTGGATGGTTAGGATGGTGGCGCGTTGGAGTTGCTCTATAGCATCTTTTGTTCTGCAAGATACTGCTGTCCAATAAATAGTACTTCCTCCGTTTCTAAATAATTGTCTTTCTAGATATTTTAACAAGTGACTACATACGAAGCAAAATGAGTGAATCTACACTCTAAAACATGTCTACATACATCCGTATGTTGTAATTCATTTAAGATGGCTAGAAAGACAATTATTTGGGAACGGAGGGAGTAGTAGCGACAATCAGTTCTTGGTACAAATGTGTAGTCTTGCTGAATACTAAGGTGTGGTACACGCGCACCTTAGACGGGCTTAATATTCAGATGCCCATGAGTTTGCACCTTTTGCCTTATGTCTGCACATTCGACATTCCTTCTGGGTTTCCATTTGGTACAGACCTGTCCATCTTTCTGGTTGCTATGAGGTGTGCCCTTTCAGAAGCCAGCATTGTGTTGTGCCACAACTGTTTATATGTTTACATAGCTTCTAACTTCCAGCTACAAAGATTTAAGTGCCCACAGTTGCAAAAGAAAAGAGTCCACATCTGGTACTCAGCTTATTTCTTACAGTTAGTTCTGCTTTAGTTACATTCTATTGCAGTTAATAACTTAATATTGTATCTTCAGTTCATTCTATTTAAGTTCTATTTTTTCAAGACTAAAACTATGAATTTTGACCATCGTGTGTTATATGAAATAAACAAAAAAAAATGAAAGAATGTTACAAGGGAAATTTAATGAGTGATTGCATGCACCCTCAGTAGGAGCAGTGCAGCTCGTGGCATTCTAGGCATCATCATCTGGCACACTAGCGCACTGGTGTTTTCCTTGCCCGAAGCAGTCGAGCCAAGGTGGAGGAAAAACGGCTGCTGTCGTTGCCTAACCCCAAAAGGATAGATGCGCTGCTATGAACTTTTAGGATACCAGCTGTTGTTTTTATCTTTTAAGTGGGTAATTTCAAATTGAAATCGAGAATGTTACCTTCTGATAAGCTGCTACAGGTACTCATCGCCATCTTGATGACTTGATCTCGGTTTGAGAAATAGAGATGAACTCCTTTCAACTTCTTAGAGGAGTATTAATTTGGTTTGGAGCTCTTTGGTTTTCTTCATATATCCTTCTTTTTCACCGGTTTTCTTTGGGTTTCTTTTCTTTTTATATGTTTTTCTTTATGGTTTTCATCGGTTTTAGAACCTTTTTAATTGTCTTTTTTTGTTTTCTATGTTTCGTTTGTATCCTTTTCCTTGGTTTTCTATGTACATTTTTCATGTACATGTGATTTTTTTCTACATGTTAAACATTTTAGAATACACAATTAACATTTTTGAAATAAATGTTTTGATGTCTACATTCTCTGTATACATCAAGAACATTTTTATACACATTAGCATTTTTAATACATGATTAGCATTTTTAAATACAATGATTAATAGTTCTTTCAAATACATGTTTGATGTCTACTTTTTCATAAACTTTGTATATATTCCATATGCATCTGAAACATTTATTTGATATATTTAACATTTCCCAAATGCATGTTTACATTTTATAATTTTATATAGATATTTTTGAAACGCATGAATTTTTTGGAATGTCACAAACTTTTTTGTATGCTATCAACCTTTTGCATATACATTTGAAACATTTATTGATATATGTTTAACATTTTAATGATGTCACATATATTTTCTGCAACAAGGAAAAACTTTAAATATCACAAAGATTTTTTAGTATGGTATCAACATTGTTTTTCAATCAAACTAACAATTGTTTTACATTGTGGTAACTTTTTAAAATTCACGATTTTATTTTCTTTATTATTTAAAATATATATTTACAATATTTTAAATAATTATAAAGTAAAACACAAATAATAAAGAAACGAAAATAAACAGGAGAAAATCCTTTTGCGAGCTGTCACTCCAACTCACGTAAAGCGAGGCATAGGCGTGCCCCCGCACCCGCCCCCCCAATGCATGGTGGGCTGCTCTTTCGTAAGAAGCACATGCCTACCAACGCACATGAATCTTGATGTAGCTAAATCCAACAGTCACGAACCTTACTGAGACATTGTTAGATCTCATTCAGCTGAGATTTATAACAAAGCTAAAGAAGACATTACTGTGTGTTGTACACCGATTTTGACAAAAAAATAATCATTCCAGGCCTAGAGTAGGAATGTAGGACAGATGTTTAGTCATTGTTTAATCCAAAATTGTTACACAAATTCCGGTCGCGTCCAAAGCACTACAGCATTTGCATCAGGAAAACATCGACTGTTTCATAGGAAGGTCCTAATCAGCGCTTTATGTGTGATTGCTCCAACCAACGCCCATACACGCTTCGATTGGGACGGCCCAAAAAAATACCCTCGCTCGCTCACTACATCAACACTCGCTCCCTATCTCTCGATCCCCTAATCCCCTCTCGTTAGGGTTTTTCCTCCCTCTCAGCGGCGATTTTCCTCCGCTGTTGAGATCGACCTACCCCGCCCCCATCCTCTCGCCGGTAGCCAGGGCCCTCGGGTCTCGGCGATGGCGGGCTCGGGAGGTTCGTTGGGGACAATACCGCTCGCGGAAGTGATCTCTACGGGCAAGAGAAGTATGGATGATGGCGCATCTGACTCAGGCACGGCGGCGGCTGAACTTGAAGCAATGATGGATGAGCTTGGTCTGAAGGAGGAGGATCTACAGGATGTGATAGTGGAGGACAATGAGATTCTTGTCGAGGCAACGCGATGGATGGCCATAGCCAGGGTTCACACAGAGAAGTCTTACAACCAGTATTGGTTCTACAAGAACATGAGAGTCGCGTGGGATCTGGCGAAGGAAGTGAAGATACGGCCACTCGAAGAAAACCTGTATACCCTGCAGTTTGCTTGCCTCGGTGACTGGGAGCGAGTAATGGCGGAGGGGCCGTGGAACTTCAAAGGGAAAGCGGTGGTGCTGGCCCGTATGATGGAATCACTAAACCCTTCACTATTGATCTCACCAAGATCGACATCTGGATGCAGATACATGACCTGCCAGACGGCTTTTTCTCCAAGATCAAGGCCCTCTCCGCTACGGTGGGAGAGTTCATATACGCCGAGCCTAGATCACAGGATTTTGAGGGGAACTTTGCTCGTGTCAGGGTGAAGATTGATGTGACTAAACCCCTAAAGAACGCCGTCTCGCTTGTTATCAAGAAAAAAGAAGGCGTACAGCGTGTGATCTTTAGAATCAAATTCGGAAGATTACCAGATTGGTGTGCAGTTTGTGGCTATCTAGGCCACTTGTTCAAAGAGTGCGGCGATGGGGTGCATGACCCAAAGGCCTTGGTTTTCAAGGACCTGAAAGCAACATGGTTTAAGGGCCCGGGTAACGGCCCTGGAGAAGGAAGAGGAACCAGGGGAGGCAGAGGCCGAGGTCGCTTTAATGGAGGTCGAGGCAGATCCAATACCCAAAGGAACACGGCTGAGTATGAGGAGTACAAGGATGAAGGGAGGAGCCAGCATGATATACTAATGGAAGATGCAGAAGAGGCAAGGAGAGAGATGCAGCGGCTCTGGTGGTACCGCCAATGCAACAGAAATCTTCTTCGGCTACAGAACATAGCAGCAAGCAGCTAATCACATTGCTTGACGCACCCCAGAGCCCTTCTTCCAAGCAAGAGCCGAAGAGATCAAAACCCAGTTCATCCATAGGAGAGAAGCCCGTTGGGAAGAACACTACAGCAAACAAAAACATCGATGCGCGTTTGGCGGGCCTCCCAGGGGGGTCGCGCCTAGCGCAATGAATATCATATGTTGGAACTGTCGTGGGGCTGGCAAACCCGCGACAGTTCGCGAGCTTCGTGATATGACGAGGCAATTTGCCCCCTCTATAGCTTGTATCCTTGAAACCCAAATAGAGGGCTCTAGAGTAGAGAATCTTGCTGGTACACTTGGTTTTGATAGTAGCTTTGCTGTAAGTAGCTCTGGTAGGAGCGGTGGACTTGGAATATTTTGGAATGAATCAATAAAGGTAGAAGTTATTGGCTATTCGGAATATCACATAGATGTTACTGTCTGGGATGGAGGATCAGCTTGTAGATTAACTTTTGTGTACGGAGAGGCTCAAGTACCGGAAAGATACAAGACATGGAACATGCTGACGGGCATTGTCAGTGTGTCTAACTTACCCTGAGCAGTTATAGGGGACTTTAATGAGGTACTTACACCTCAAGAACATGATGGCGTGGGGCAACGCAGTTAGGCGCAAATGGACGCATTCAGGGATGCACTCGATACTTGTGGACTGGTGGATATCGGATACCAGGGGAACAGCTGGACGTTTGAGAAGAAAGTTACGGGCGGGACGTATACGCGTGTGCGCCTGGACAGATGCATAGCCACGCCCAGCTGGATGGCCCAATACCCACATGCAATATTGGAACATAAAACGGCGGCGTCGTCCGACCACTCACCACTGTTGCTACGACGAGACTGCGTGCATGCATGCAGATCGGGTCCGCGGTCTTTTAAATATGAACTAGCCTGGGAGAGACACCCGGAGCTGCAGCAGGTGGTCGCTGCAGGATGGACTTCAAACCCGGCGGACAGCGTGGCGGCGATGCAAGAAAAGCTCAATGCACTTTCAACTGATCTGTCAAACTGGGAGCGGACAAATTTCGGGAATGTCAGGCAGGAAATAGCAAATCTTAAAAAGGAACTGGACACTTTGCGATCGGCTCCAGGACGTTTTGCTCCGTCTCACGTGGAAACTAAAATAACTGATAGACTGGTCGAGCTCTATCATCGGGAAGAGATTCTTTGGAGGCAACGAGCTCGCCTAGAGTGGTTAGCTCACGGGGACAAAAATACGTACTTTTTTCACCTAAGAGCAAGCAGGAGACGAAGGAAGAATCAAATTAAATCCCTTCAGCTACCTGATGGCCGAGTCACGGAGAACAAATATGAGTTGGAGGAAGCTGCAATAGCTTTTTATTCTGACTTATACAGCTCGGAGGGTGTACAAAACATGGAGCAGGTTATTGATACAGTACCCCGTAGAGTCACTGATGATATGAACGCCATCTTGAATGCCCCATACACACAGGACGAGGTTAAAATTGCGTTGTTCCAAATGTTTCCTCTAAAGGCACCGGGCCCTGACGGCTTTCCAGCACACTTTTTTCAGCGGCACTGGGAAGTATGTGGTGATGAGGTAACAAAAGCAGTACTCAGAATTGTGTCCGGAACAGAGTCTGCAGAAAGTATCAATGATACTGTGTTGGTCCTTATCCCAAAGGTAAAGAACCCAACGTTATTAACTCAGTTTCGCCCGATCAACTTATGTAATGTGTTGTACAAGATTGCTTCCAAGGTTATCTCTAATCGTTTGAAGCTAGTTCTGCCGGATATAATCTCAGAGGAGCAGTCAGCCTTTGTACCTGGGAGATTAATCACAGACAACATTATCACGGCATATGAGTGCCTTCACTTCATGAAACGGAACAAAGCTAAGAAGAACCAACACTGCGCTTTGAAGCTAGATATGATGAAGGCCTATGATAGGGTGGAGTGGTCTTATATTCAGGCTATTATGATAAAACTTGGCTTCACAGAAGGCTGGGTGAACATTGTGATGAACATGGTCATGTCGGTAAAATTCTCCGTTTTGTTCAATGGTAAGAAACTTCACCAGTTTACACCTACACGTGGAATCCGACAGGGGGACCCAATCTCCCCTTATTTGTTTTTGATAGCAGCAGAGGGCCTTTCGTGCCTTATAAAATCCAGAGAAGAGTCATCTAACCACAGTGGCATACAAGTGGCTCCAACAGCGCCACCAGTTAACCACCTGTTATTTGCAGATGACAGCCTGCTGTTTTTCAAGGCAAATGGAGAGGGAGCATTGGGTGTGCTTCAGATGTTGGATACTTATTGCCACGCCACAGGTCAGAGGATCAACTATGAAAAGTCATCAATTTTCTTCAGTAAGGGAGTTCCGGATAGTGTGAGGGCAGAAGTTAAGGGATTGCTCAATGTCCCTAATGAAACCCTCAGTGAGAAATATTTGGGTATGCCATCGGATGTAGGTTCTTCAAAAAATGGTGCTTTCAAATATCTCAAAGACCGCTTATGGAGTAAGGTGCAGGGATGGATAGAAAAGACTATGGCAACGGCAGGGAAGGAGGTTCTTGTCAAGGCGGTGGCTCAGGCAGTTCCGGTCTTTTCTATGTCATGTTTTAAGTTCCCTAGAGGCTTGTGTGAACATCTCAACATGCTGATTCGCAAATTTTGGTGGGGAAGTCGGGATGGTAAGAGGAAACCTGCATGGGTGGCCTGGGAGGACATGACCAAACCAAAGGACATGGGAGGTCTTGGGTTTAAGGATTTCGAGCTATTTAACCTTTCATTACTTGCAAAGCAGGCGTGGAGGATATTACAGTCGCCGGACTCATTGAGTGCACGTGTTCTCAGGGCTGTTTATTTTCCAAATACATCTATCCTTGAGGCAGCACTCGGAAACCACCCAAGCCAAATTTGGAGAGCCATAGTAGAAGGGAAAGACATACTCAAGATTGGCATAATTCGTAGAATTGGGGACGGCGCTGCCACAAGCATTTGGGCTGAAAATTGGCTGCCTAGGGACGAGATGATGAGACCATATGGGTGCAAGGTACTAAATCCGCCCCAATATGTGTCTGAGCTCATTGACCCAACTACAGCCAGCTGGAACATGGAACGCCTGCAGCAAGTTATGCTCCCCATTGACATACCAATCATAACTAGCATCCCGCTTTGCACCAGAATAACTGCAGATTTTTGGGCTTGGAATCATGAAAGGAATGGCCTGTTCTCGGTTAGATCTGCATACAAAATGCTTGTGTACACAAAAGAGCGCCGGGAAGCGTGGCTAGAGGGAGCTGCAGGACCGTCCAACACCGCACGTGAACGCAGTTCTTGGAGGTCATTATGGAGCACTAAGGTACCGGGGAAGATAAGGATGTTTCTATGGAGGCTTGCTAGGCATTCGCTGCCAACGGAGGATGTCAGAGAACATCGACACATGTCTTCGACAAGCTCATGCGCACTATGTGGCGCTCCAGACTCGTGGCGGCATTCTCTGCTAGAGTGCACAATGTCACGATGCATTTGGGCGTTAGTTGATGGAGAGCTAGCGGAGCAACTGAGGTTAACATCTGAACCAGCCGCAAAATCTTGGCTGTTCTCTATGATCCAAGCACTCTCGCACGAAGCTTTTCTCAGGCTTGCAGTTACTCTTTGGGCGATCTGGTCTGCAAGAAGGAAAGCCATCCACGAAGGAGATTTCCAGAGTCCAGGAGCTACACATGCATTCATAAACAGGTACATGATGGACTTGGAGATCATCAAGGAGAAGTCGCAAATGGCGCACATTGCAACCGGGAACCAGGGGCGAGCTGTTGGAAGAATTCGCCCTAGGGCACCGCCATCGGGACATGCCAAAATACACGTTGATGCCGGTGTATCTATCCATCATAGGAGAGGTGCAGCAGCGGCAGTCTGTCGAGACGAGCATGGCAACTATCTGGGGAGCTCCTCCCTAGTGGTCACGGGAGTTCACGATGCGGCTACACTTGAAGCAATTGCCTGTCGCGAGGCATATGCTTTGGCTGGGGATCTAGCGCTTCACAGCTTTATTGTGGCATCGGATGCAAAGCAAGTGGTTGCTGAATTCACAGCAATGCTAGAGGACCATATGGCTCTATCATCAATGAGATTAGAGCAAGGACGGTGAATTTCACCAGCAAGATTGTATTTGAAGGTCGTAGATCAAATATAGATGCTCATAGATTAGCTAAATTTTCGTTAACTCTAGTTCATGGGCGCCATGTGTGGCTTATCAACCCCCATGATTCAAATTGTATCCCACAAACTGTGGTTTTCGATGAATAAAGTTATGTTCATCCCTCAAAAAAAAAATCAACACTCGCTCCCTTCCCTTGACTGTTAACCGTTTAACCCTTTGACCCCACAACGGTTTGACTTATTCATTGTTGACTTTTTGAAAACTTAAAAAGTGTTCACGGAGTTGCAAAGAAAAGTCCGTGAATACAAAACAATTTGCAAATATGAAAAGGTTTGCAAATTAGAAAAAAAAATCATGAATTTGAAAAAATATTCAAGATTTGAGAAAAGTTCATAAATTTGGAAAAAGTTTGTGAATCTAAAAACTGTTCATGACTTTGAAAATGGTTTGTGAATACAAAAAAGTTCGTGAATTTGAAAATAAATCATGAATGTGAAAAGAAAGCTCGCGGACTCGAAAATAGTTCATGCATTTCAATAAAGTTCAGGGATTTGGAAAAAAATGTTGGAGGACTTGGAAAATGTTTGTGAATTTGGAAAAACTGTTTGTGGATTTAAAAAGGTTCTTGAATTTAAAAAATGTTAACAAATTTATAAAAACTTTGCAAACACGAAAAAAGTTCATGAATTTAAAGAAAACGCAAAGATTAAAATGTCATTAACTTGAAAAGGTGGAAAAATTTTAAAAAGAGAAAGAAAAGGGAAAACGAAAAAAATAATAACCGACTAGAAAATCAACCTAAAACAGAAGTAAAGAAGCACAAAAAAACTGGACCATAAAACCAAGGGAGCCTAAAATCCGTAATCATGAGAAGAAGAAAGAAATATGAGCGACACATAAATGGGCCGGCGTATAGAAACCGAGGTTTGGGCGCCACATATGAATAAGACACTAAGAGGCGCAGAAAACGCTAAATACGAAATGCGTATTTTATAGGTGTCTGGAAAAAATATCTCCAGATAGTTTTTAATTTGTCACCATATCGAGATCCAATTGCACCTTCTTCTTCCAGCACTGAAACCCGTGACTTCTCGCCTCTTCATCGATGGCAATACTGTAATGGGTCGCGTTGTCCCTGCCTTCAGTGAGGTCCTGGTAAGCCCTCGTCATAGCCGACCACTGTGTCCACGTCTCGAGCCCGGGCTCCATTTAATCCCAAGAACGGCCAAAACTATTGATCCCACCCTCCCCCAACCCATCAACTCTCGCCCATGCCTGCGTCGGAGATGATCGTGGTCCGTCTCCAGTGCAGGTCTGGCTCAGCCTTGCTATGACGCCATTACTAATCGTGCCGTCAGTGCCTTGCTGCCTCCTCGTTCTTCGCCATATAATTGACCGATGGAATATTTGAATGGCCTGATGAATAGCAAGCTGGAAAAACACACTGAGTATTAGTCTCTAAAACTCACTACAACAAAAAAATTCCAAGAAACATCTTTCACAGGCCTAACAAAACTCTGTTCTAATAAAGCCCACACAAGACACAACCACCACCAAATGAACTACTTTGTCTAAAAAACCCTAAAGGAACTAGTACAACCCATCCACTCCGCTGACCAAGCCGACGAGACACAGCTACAGTTGCAATGCATCGGAAACATCATCGTCGCCGTCGCCACCGCCTGCGCCATGCTCCGTCTCCGGGAGTGCGTCCTTTCCCATCTCCTCTCTTCACCCTCCAGAGCTGCATTCTCCCCACTCCGTCGTCTCCTCTCGTCACCGCCTCGGCCCCCATTTCCCCCAACCATAGGACTAGTTGCTTCGCCGTGGAGGAGTACCTTGTCGCCAAATTTCATACATACCTATTATTTTTCTCACATTAATAAAAAAGCTAATATCGAGAAGAAAGTATCTATTAGTGAAAAGTATTCTCCACCTTTATAATTAACACAAAATAAAAAAGATAATAGTCATTGCCTATGGATTTTGTTTATGTATATCAAATAAAATGGTCACTATGGTTGTAAAGATTATTTCACCAGATTAAAAAATATCATATATAAATGAGCAAACATTTCGATGAAACATATTTTCTGAAATTAATAAAATATTAATTTTAAAACCAATTTTCTATCACATGCCAAGTTTTACTCCATTTTTATGAGCAGTGTCAAAGAAAAAAGATAAATAGTTTGTAGTAAAAATTCCAAAATGGAAATAAAAAATGCAACAAAATATATGACAGGAAATAATTAAATAAAAATTTGGAGGCGACGTAGGTAAAGTAAATAAAAATAAAACCACGGGGAAGGGAAGAAAATAGATTTTGTTTAGAACAAGGGAAGAGAATGGATGAGAAAAATGAACCCCGGTCCAGTAGAGCCCACGCACACAGAGAAAAAGAAGTTAAGCCCATTTCTGACCAACCGCCCGAGGCAGAGCTGCCATTGCAATCCATCGGAGATCTCTCCGTCGCCGCCGCCGCCGCCGTCCTGCGCCATGCTCCGCCTCCGAGAGTGCGTCGTTTCCTATATCATCTCTCCTTCCTCCACCTCCGCCGTCTCCCCTCTGCTTCGCCTCCTCTCCGCCGCCGCGGCCCCCGTTTCCCCGAACCCCAGTAGCTTCGCCGTCGAGGACTACCTCATCCACACCTGCGGCCTCACCCGGCCCCAAGCCCTCAAGGCCTCCACCAAGATCTCCCACCTCAAGTCCCCCGCCAAACCCAACGCCGTCCTCGCCTTCCTCGCCGGCCTCGGCCTCTCCGGCGCCGACGTTGCCGCGGTCGTCACCAAGGACCCGCAGCTCCTATGCGTCAAAGTGGACAAAACCCTGGCTCCTAAGGTCGCCGGGCTGGCCGGCCTCGGTCTCTCGCGTCCTGAGATCGCCCGCCTCGTCTCCGTCACCTCCTACTGCTTCCGCTCCAGAAATATTGTGTCCAAGCTGCAGTACTACCTGCCCCTCTTCGGCTCCTGCCACAACTTCCTCCGGGCGTTCGAGCGCTCATTCTATCTTCTCTCGCCGGATCTCGATAAGGTGGTCACGCCCAATGTCGCGTACCTGCAGGAGTGCGGGCTATCTGCTTGTGATATTGCCAATCTGGCTGCGTATAACCGGGCAATGTTGACAACCAACCTGGAGCACCTCCAGGCGATGGTGAAATGTGCCGAAGGTATAGGTGTGCCCCTGGCTCTGGGATGTTCAGACAAGCGCTACATGCTACCGCATTCCAAAACCCGGAGAAGATTGCCGCCAAAGTGGACCACTTGAAGAACACGTTCAAGTGGTCGCATGCCGAGGCTGGCATTGCGGTCTCTAAAGCACCGATTCTCTTGAGGAGGTCAAAGGACACGCTGCAGCGCACGTCTGAGTTCCTCATCTCTGAGGCGGGACTGGAACCAGCACGCATTGCTCATCGGCCAATACTGCTCACTTACAGCCTGGAGGGCCGGCTCAGGCCCCGGTACTACGTTCTAAAGTTTGTTAAGGCAAATGGGTTGCTAGATCGTGATCGGAGCTACTTCTCCGCAGTCGATATGACCGAGAATGTTTTTGTGGAGAATTTGTGCGCCCTCACATCGAAGCTGCGCCGCACCTTGCTGAAGACTATGCTGCTGCTTGCCGAGGGGAAGTACCCACTAGATTCATATTTGCTTGAACCAAGATCCTGCCGTTAAAATGTGTAACTGTGCATGGCACAACAAAGTAAGCTGGTTAGTCCCCTTTCTGTGTTGTTTGCCCAGTTAGACGCTTGTCATCCTCTCTAATATGGCAGTTCAGCCTTTAATAATTAGATTATGATTTTGCGTATGTTTATTATGCCTTGTGGTTTCTTTCCCCTTATTCTTAATGATGGATTATCTTTGTTCTAAGTCTTGTAGGCTGTACCTGGCCTTACTTTTGCTAGTTCTTTTTTCTTTCAAATTTGATAAAGTAACCTGCTAAAGCATGATCAACAGATTAGTCTAAACCATTAACATCTGTCGCTAATTGTGAGAACTAAGCCAATGAAGATGGCATGAATCGGTCTTGTCAGAGTCTACTATTCAGTGCTTGCATATGTGATATTGCAGCTGTTCAGAAAATTGCATGTATCTTCTGGCAACAAAACTGTCGATGAACTGTAGATTCAAAAAATCAGTTTGGCATAGCTCAAAACCTCAAAATTATCTGCCTTGACTCAAATCAAAGTTGTTCGATATCATGAAATAAGCAACATGCCTCTTGTGAAACCATATTTTAGATTTGCAATTTGCAAACTGGGTTTTTGTTTTTTGTGCTTTATATCTTTTAAAACGTCATCAGGACTTAGGGCCATAATTGTTAGTAAGGCGCAATCTTGTTCATTTAGTTACGTGCTTCAGTTCAGAGTTCAGACATTGCAGCGCCAGAGCTGTTTTATCAATATTTTCATTTACCACACCCGCATTTGTATGACATGAGTTCTTATGTTTTTAGAACACTCTGACTGGGCTTAAATATTTCTTTTGACAAATCACTTTCTTGTTACATCGGTGATTACTGGAGCTCGAGAGAAACATTCTTTTATTGTTTCCAGATGATCAAGATATGGCAAAGCCCTTCATGGGATTCAAGGGTAACATGCAACATATGTGGCGCCTTATGTAAACTAAGCTGGGTTACTGAAGTAATTGTTCTTCAGGCATTCCTTTACATTTTCTTAATATGATGTTGAGGTACCCATGGTGGCTCCTCTGTAGTATTTGGTTTTCTTGGAATTCTTTTTCTTTGGCTAACAGATAGTAGACGTGTGTGAGAGTAGCAGACATTAGTTGCCCAGTAGCTTCTTAGCAGCAGTTTAGCTTTGTTTGCGTCTATATGCTCATTTGCTGCAGCAGCAATCATGCCCTGCAAATTGTTTCTGTGCAATGCTAAATTCTTTTATCGCTCATTTTTGGTAGTACTCAGCTGATTGGTATGACGACCTCAATAAAGTTTTTGTTTAGACCTACATTCAGTCAGTCATCCATTGGCAGTTTAGTTCTGTGATGCACCTAGATTGTTTGTCAACATCTCATTTATGTACAGAAGAGACTTGACGGAAACTATCCATGTGCCTCCACATGCTTTGTGTTGCATAATTTGTTTAGCTTCTATAAACGGTCTCGTGAATAAAACAGTGCCGCACCAATGTTAGTTTCTGCTCAAGTGCCATAATGCAATCTTCCATCTTTCAAGAACACCAAGCGGATTATAACTACACCCAGCAGACCAACCAAGAACACCAAGAATCATCTCAACACTGGAGCATGCGCTCACCTGAAATTATGCCGTCGAGGCGTCGACTTAGGTTGAATATACACACTTGTAAAGAAACACTAGTAATATATACAGGTCAGCCAAGGGAGTGTACCACATTCTCATCAGTTCCCTCAAAATGGAAAAGCAGCACACTCATTCCTCTTCTGTTATCTCTCTCTGCCTGAAAATTGCAACTTAGATGGTCAAACACAAAACAGTAGATATGGAGATGATTGCCAAATGCAATTACAAGGACCAAGGGATTAGTTAAAACTAATAAATTAAGAAAATGGCGTGTTGTACTTGATACCTAATTTGCACACACAGAAAGAACTATCTAAAATTATTGAGGGAAATTCAGTCCACCTACCACACAAGAACATATGGTGATTCTGCAAGCTGTCAAAGCCGAAGTAACTTCAGCCATCAACCCTGTGCATCCCAAAAATTAATTGACATGGTTTTACTAATGTTTGCAATGAAAGCTCAATAACATAGATCCATAATAAATTGCGAAAAAATAGATACTGCAAGTTAATTGATGCTTCAACTAATTAATGTATCCATTTGAGGAAGCGTCTGTTTCAGGAGCATAAAGAAACAGTTAGGCATGGGCACGAAATGGAGATGAACATAGTTGCAGTGAAACTTGGCATTACTCTCTGAAGGTACATTGTAGACACTAGAAATGCATTTTCAGTTTAGTAAAAAAGTTTGATGGTAAAGGAGTAATTTGTTTGGAAGTAGTACATAGATTTCAAAACACTGCATGGAAGATATTAGAGGACGCAATTAAGGTTCAATGTTGGTACTACCAAAATTTATGATTTTTAAAATTTTATTGGTAATCAGAAATCAATTCGGCCATCAAGTGCTAATTAGCCAACAGAATCTTGTAGTTTCATCCGAGATGTCAACATTCCTGAACCCACCTAAGTATTTCAAATTTCTGAACTTAACAATTTCAATGAAATTTGAATCCTGCATGTAATACCTCCTGGAGATAAAGTTTGGATGAGTTCTAATACTAGATGAGGGGTGAATCTGGCCATTGTATTAAGAGCTTAATGGCTCTGGGTAGTTGACTGCTCATTAGGAGCTCCCAATCTATATACAGGGGTAACCATCCATTGTACCATGCACTGCTTCTTTCCTTAGTATGCAAAGCTAGTTGCCAAGAGGACATGCTGGCTCTTAAGCATATTATTTGATTTGTTCTGTTAATATGTGCAAAGAGTATTACAAACTTATTACTGCCATGTGTTGATAATAGAAGAAAGAAGGCTTTTTGCCCAGCAACTGCTTTGCCTAGGAGAGATGATAAAGTTTTCTTGCAAAACAGTTGAGCACCCGAGCATCCATCTGGACTGACTTCACTAGTAAATGGAATGGGCATAGTATATACTATTTGCTTAGTTAATCAGGTTTGCATCTATTGAGACATAGTGTGGCACCTTTAATGGGGCAAATGTAAATCACTTCTATTTTCTATGGAACAGGGCAACCTTGTGCTAACTGGTCCAGGAAGAGCCATCTCAGCAGATGGACCTGTCGGGTTCCGCATTTATCTCCATGACTACAGCCAAGATATCTCTGTTGAGGAAACCTGGAAGAAGAGTATGCTTTTATACCGGGAGAACCCCACATTGGACAGGCCGCTATTAGATACTGCCAATACTCCTTATGGTCCTGTGGAGGTGATCTATGCCATCCTGAGCCAGGGAGTTGAATGTGAAGTTGCTGTGAGGCTTACTCATCGCGATGTAAAAGATCCTATCAGCCTTTTTGGAAGAATTGTTGCTCGCAGCGAGCTGTTTGATATTGGCTGCGTGCTTTTTCTACAACGAAGATGTGAAGGGCATTTGTGCACGATCAGGAGAGCTGATTCCCTCAGGACATCTGCTTGCGGTGCCATTGTACAAGGTACTGGTAATTGAATTGGATCTGCACTCTGATTGTGGTGATGAGATTGAGGGGAACACTAGAGTTTCATCCCTTGCCCGAAGGCGATCAAACAGTGCGTCTTATCAGCAAGAGTGGCACTCAAACCGAAGTGAAGATTTTCATTTCACAATACTTTAGGTAGGTAGTGTGTCCGTTGCTCAGCCGGGTCACTTTAACAACATATGATCAAGACTCTGGATGCCTATGTGCCCGGTCCCTTGTGTTGTACTACTACACAAGCTTGTTCTACTCTTGTTACTTCCATTATCAGGCCTTCAGGCCAAAGGTAAAATGTTTGCACAGTGACAGTATCCTGTGGCCGAATGTTAATAAATTTTTTTTTTTAGAAAAGGAGGATGACCCCCGGCCTCTGCATCTGGGCGATGCATACGGCCACTTTATTAATTATTCTCACAAGACCTTACAAAGTAATACAACAGTAAGACTAAAGCCGCCGTCTAAGCATCTCTATCCAGGTGATGAAGGCGCAGATAGCTCGGGCCTAATACCAAACAGACATCGCAGCCAAACCTAACATCTAAGACACGAGAACCCATCCAGGGGCCTGCCGGGCATGGGTCTCACCGGTCCGGCGTGCACTCAGATGCCGCCGCCGCCAATCGCCACCGCTCCATCTTGAGCTGTCTTGATGCATCAACCTTGCTCGGTCTAGCTATCGTCGGCGCCACCACGGCGCCAAACGGCACCTCCTCCTGCGCGCGAACAGCCGAGCACGTCGCGATCGCCATCGATCGCCTCGGCGCCATGCTGCCGGTATCACCAGCCGACACAGCTTGAAGTCCTTGAAAGATCTGTCGTGCGTACCACCTGCCGACCAGGCATGACAAAGCGTAGCACCTGTCGGTCAGGCATGACTTGACATCACCACCGAAGCTCCGTGCAAGACGAAGCCGCTCCACCTCCTGCCTCTGACATCCAGCTCTGCTCCGCAAACGATGCTCCCAAGAGAGAAACGACACCGCAGTGTCGCCATCGTCCGATCTGGAACACCAGATCCTAGAGTTTCCCCCGGAGTAGCACGAGTGGGTCGCCAATAGTTACACGACGATGCCTTCATCAAGGTAACGGCGAGAACGCCGCCATCGCCTGCCGTCGGCTCAGTTTTCACCGGCAACCATGTCTCCCCTACTCGCAGCCGGGACAAGATGATGGATCTCGAGATTCGATCACCAAGCCTCTGGCCGGCCATCTCGGGAGAAGATGACAACCACGTCCACCAGTGTCACCACGCCGGGCACGCGTCGCCGCCGGCACCCCCATGGTGCCTAGAGGCCGACAAGCCCCGACGATTCCCATGTCTTGCCAGCCGCCATGGCCCAGACCCCGGCACCATCAGATCCAGATCGGATCGGGGTCCAGGGCCCCAAGCCGCAACCGCCGCAGAGGCATCACCACTGGACGGTGCCTAGCCCTCCAGCCCGCCGCCGAGTCATCACCGGAGCTCCGCCGCGCCACGCCGCCAAGCCGCTGCCGGGATAACTCGCGCCGCCACTAGAGAAGCCGCAGCCGCCGCTGGAGAGGCCTCAAGCCGCAGCTGCCCGCCGCCGGGCGGGCGCCGCCACCAAGACGCCCACCGCCCGCGCCGTTGGGCCCGCCAACCCAGCGCCGTCCGCGCGGACGCCAACCGCGAGAGAGGCAAGATCCCGCCGCCACCAACGCCGGCCGGTCTTTGCCCGGCGGCGCTGTGCGGTGGCGGTGGGGAGATCGACGAGGGAGGACGAGGGGCGGCGGCTAGGGTTTCCCCCGAGGACGCTCGCGGGAGCGGCTCGGGGGTCCGTAGGAATGTTAATATATGTTCTGATGAAATTCTAAGTTCATTCAGGCCAAAGGAGCTGTGCTAGTGTTTTTTACTGCTACCGTCTCAACAAAGTAGTGATCTGACCTTTGTGTAGAATTTTGTTAGTTTGCCCGGCCAGATATTGGGTTCGAATTGTTCTTCTTGGTTAAACCTGGTAGAAATCGTGATGAATAAGAATTTGTACATGCCTTTGGTACAAGAACTGACCTCTCAAAGGCTCAGCTCAACGTCGTTGCTCAAAGTAGAAGCCAGGATGGCAGAGTAGGTGCGAGGGCTACTGGTGGCGAGGCACCGGGCGTGCGCCATGGTCGCCGACACGAGCTTCTGGGCCGCAAGCCATCAGCGATGGCTAGGCCAGAGCCGTTCTTCGCGTCTGCGCTGCAGCTGAGCAGCCAAGCCGACCAATTACCGGAACATGCATTGATTTGAGAGTAGAGTAGACACTAGAGCTTGAAATGTACAGTGCGTATCACCGAACATATCATCGCTCGTGTCTAAATATAAGCAGATATTTTTTTTCCGGGGTAAATATACAGAGAGATTGATCACGCATAAGACCGAAGTCAGTAAACAACCACCGAGATGCAGGTGACCTACCAACAGGCCTCCAAGGCACCATAGTTTAGTCAGACTAGTTTTCGGCAACGATTGCGTACCATTCCATTGATAGGTAGGGAAGAACAAGGGCATCACAGAGATGGGTGGGGGTAGCCGCCCTCTACGTACACAGAGCTAGGCGTAGAGGGAAGTTACGGGAGCAGAACACGGGAATGCTCAGCCCGGGGAGTCAAGGCAAAGCATTGACCATGCATGCTGGGCATGGCAAGAACACCATGTCTTCCTCGTGGCGCTGCTGCTCTCATGCAGTTCCATGAGCAGCGCAACACCGGACCCAGCTGCCCAAGGAGTACCCACCACACTCGACCGTCCCAGAGCTGCCAAAGCCTGAACTCCCGTCGCACCCTACTATGCCGAAGCGTGGACTGTCGCACCCTGCTGTGCCCCATGGTGCCAAAAGAGCCCAACGTGCCACACGCCATGGTGCTAAAGTAGTCTGCCGTCCCGGACCCGTCGTGCCGGAGGTGCCAAAGCCCGAACTGCCGCCACACCCTACCATGCCCGAGCTCCCGAAGCCTAAACTACCGCATCCTGCTGTGCCAATGGAGCCTCAAGTGCCGCACCCTGTCGTGCCGGAGGTGCCAAAGGACCACGTACTGCTGCACTCGGTCATACTGGAGACACCAAGCCTCAAGTGCCACACCCCATTGTGTCAGAGCCTCAGAGGTGCCAAAGGAGCACGAGCTGTCGCCCCCCCCTCAGAGTTTAGTCAGACTAGTTTTCGGCAACGATTGCGTACCATTCCATTGATAGGTAGGGAAGAACAAGGGCATCACAGAGATGGGTGGGGGTAGCCGCCCTCTACGTACACAGAGCTAGGCGTAGAGGGAAGTTACGGAGCGAGAACACGGAATGCTCAGCCCGGGGAGTCAAGGCAAAGCATTGACCATGCATGCTGGGCATGGCAAGAACACCATGTCTTCCTCGTGGCGCTGCTGCTCTCATGCAGTTCCATGAGCAGCGCAACACCGGACCCAGCTGCCCAAGGAGTACCCACCACACTCGACCGTCCCAGAGCTGCCAAAGCCTGAACTCCCGTCGCACCCTACTATGCCGAAGCGTGGACTGTCGCACCCTGCTGTGCCCCATGGTGCCAAAAGAGCCCAACGTGCCACACGCCATGGTGCTAAAGTAGTCTGCCGTCCCGGACCCGTCGTGCCGGAGGTGCCAAAGCCCGAACTGCCGCCACACCCTACCATGCCCGAGCTCCCGAAGCCTAAACTACCGCATCCTGCTGTGCCAATGGAGCCTCAAGTGCCGCACCCTGTCGTGCCGGAGGTGCCAAAGGACCACGTATTGCTGCACTCGGTCATACTGGAGACACCAAGCCTCAAGTGCCACACCCCATTGTGTCAGAGCCTCAGAGGTGCCAAAGGAGCACGAGCTGCCCCCCCCCTCGAGTTTAGTCGACTAGTTTTCGCAGCGATTGCGTACCATTCCATTGATAGGTAGGGAAGAACAAGGGCATCACAGAGATGGGTGGGGTAGCCGCCCTCACGCATACAGAGCTAGGCGTGAGGGAAGTTACGGAGCGAACACGGAATGCTCAGCCCGGGAGTCAAGGCAAAGCATTGACCATGCATCTGGGCATGGCAAGAACACCATGTCTTCCTCGTGGCGCTGCTGCTCTCATGCAGTTCCATGAGCAGCGCAACACGGACCCAGCTGCCCAAGGAGTACCCACCACACTCGACCGTCCCAGGCTGCCAAAGCCTGAACTCCGTCGCACCCTACTATGCCGGCGTGGACTGTCGCACCCTGCTGTGCCCCATGGTGCCAAAAGAGCCCAACGTGCCACACGCCATGGTGCTAAAGTAGTCTGCCGTCCGGACCCGTCGTGCGGAGGTGCCAAAGCCCGAACTGCCGCCACACCCTACCATGCCCGAGCTCCCGAAGCCTAAACTACCGCATCCTGCTGTGCCAATGGAGCCTCAAGTGCCGCACCCTGTCGTGCGGAGGTGCCAAGGACCACGATCTTGCTGCACTCGGTCATCTTGGAGACACCAAGCCTCAAGTGCCACACCCCATTGTGTCGAGCCTCGGAGGTGCCAAAGGAGCACGAGCTGCCCCCCCCCTCGAGTTTAGTCGGACTAGTTTTCGCAGCGATTGCGTACCATTCCATTGATAGGTAGGGAAGAACAAGGGCATCACAGAGATGGGTGGGGTAGCCGCCCTCTCATACGTAGAGCTAGGCGTGGGGAAGTTACGGAGCGAGAACACGGGAATGCTTAGCCCGGGGAGTCAAGGCAAAGCATTGACCATGCATGCTGGGCATGGCAAGAACACCATGTCTTCCTCGTGGCGCTGCTGCTCTCATGCAGTTCCATGAGCAGCGCAACACCGGACCCAGCTGCCCAAGGAGTACCCACCACACTCGACCGTCCCAGGCTGCCAAAGCTGAACTCCGTCGCACCCTACTATGCCGAAGCGTGGACTGTCGCACCCTGCTGTGCCCCATGGTGCCAAAAGAGCCCAACGTGCCACACGCCATGGTGCTAAAGTAGTCTGCCGTCCCGGACCCGTCGTGCCGGAGGTGCCAAAGCCCGAACTGCCGCCACACCCTACCATGCCCGAGCTCCCGAAGCCTAAACTACCGCATCCTGCTGTGCCAATGGAGCCTCAAGTGCCGCACCCTGTCGTGCCGGAGGTGCCAAAGGACCACGTACTGCTGCACTCGGTCATACTGGAGACACCAAGCCTCAAGTGCCACACCCCATTGTGTCAGAGCCTCAGAGGTGCCAAAGGAGCACGAGCTGTCGCCCCCCCATGCCATGCGAGTTGCAAAGCCTGAAATGGCACACCATTCCATGCCAAAGTAGCCCCATGTGCCTCACCCTGAGGTACCGGAGGTGCCTAAAGAGCCCAACTTACCACAACCAGCTGTGCCAGAGGGCCCGAAGCAGGAAATGCCACCGTTCCCCAAAGCTTGAGCCATGATCGGACTACCGGCATCTGTGCATTGCACCCGTTATCTAAGTATTGAACTATCTACTATACATGTGGGTGAGTGTTTGATTGTTTCTTTTAGGGAGTGAAGTGGGTGATTGTTATAGATGCAATGTGTGTTGTACATGTCGTTCGAAAGATTGCGTGGAAGTTCCTGATTGGAGCGTATGTCTAGGTGGTGTTGGCGTGTTGCATATATTTGCACATGAATAAATATGTTTCATGTTGGGAGGTTTTATATCAGGTTTGTTCATCACCAAAGAGTTTTTAAGTTTTTGCTACATTAATTATGCTCTTCGGATAATTAAGTTGTCCGTGTTTTGTATTGGTAGAGACGTCCTGAGAGCCCAAGTTTGATCGGAACCATAAGATAACGAAGTCTCTAACCAAAAGTAAGTTTTTCCTATCGCTTGCTCATCTCGACAGAGATGCTGGACAGTGGAGCGTCTTGCTCACCAAGGTCTACTACACCCCCCAGATGTGTGCTATGTGACCAAGGTACCGAAACCTTCCACCATCTCCTGGTTGGTTGTGTGTTCTCCTAGCAAGTTTGGCACCAGGTTCTGTCATGGTGCCGTTTCACCTCCATGCCGTAGGATGGGACTTTGATCACCTCTCTATGAATGGTGGGCTGCAGCGACGGCGTCCTTCCCTCCCAACCTGCGTAGGGCTTCGTTTCCATTATCCTCTCTGTGCCTGGATGACTTATGGAAGCATCAGAACACATGCATCTTCGACGACAAGTGGCCCTCTCTCCCTGATCTCGTGGCATCTATCCAGGACGAAGCGCGGGCATGGTCTAATGCCGGTGGCAAAGGGCTACAAATATTCGATGTAAATAGTCTTGCGGCCTGGCAACCACTAAACTTGTTGTATGTTTTCCTTCTATCAATTCAATGATACACTCTAATCTACACATATTCGTGAAAAAAAGATAACACCGGTTTATTAATTTTTAAAATTATTAAAATACTTTGGGTCGCGCTAACCGCCACACGTGTGGCAGGAAGGGAGACGGACCACACGTCTTTAATGTAAATAGATTGCCACGTCATCGCATGCATGCATGCAGGAATTTTTTTGGATTTTCAGTTTTTAAAATGTTTTATCTCTTAAACGAAAAATCCGATTGAAAATCTGTTTACACCATTAAATTCCTCGCGATGAGATCTTCGAAACTAGATCATATGTTGATATGTTTTGATGAATTTTTTTTGGATTAAAAGTTGCCATGTCTATTGCATATGAATTGCCATGATGTTTACACTGAAGTTGTCATGATATGTTTCAACTATTTTCTTCTACATTTAAAAGTAAATTTTGATATTTATAAAACGGGGAATTAAGAAACTAGACTTGCCATGAACCATAAACTAAAATTGCCATGATACATGCACGTAAAATTGCCATGGTTCATACAAAAAATAATTTTCATGGTCAAAGTACTGGAGTTGCCATCATCAAAATACTAAAATTGCCATGATCTACAAACTAAAATTGCCACATGGCAACTTTAGTTTAAGCCCTATGGCAACTGCAGTATAAACATCGTGACAACTTCTGGCAAAAAAAAAAAATCGTCGAAACATATCAACATGGGGTCTAGTTTTGAAGATCTCGTCGAGATGGATTTAATGGTGAAAACGGATTTTTAGTTCGTTTTTTTATTTAGGAGATACAACATTTTTAAGCCGAAAATCAAAAAAAATTCTGCTGATGTCATATATTCATACGTGGCAAAATGAGTGATGATGGAGGCGTGTGGGCGATGTGCAAACGCCCACACGTGTGGGCGTTAACATTTCCGAATACTTTTTGGCTAATCTACGCATATGATTTTTCAAGTTCTTTTCCTACTAAAAATGCTTAAAATAATATCGGCGGTCTAAGCTGTAAAATAAGTTATGCATGTTTGTCCATGACAGAATAGGTATTTCAGAAGTTAATACCAAAACTCACAGAGGGCGTCTATTTTGACACAAAATCAATTGGTTATTTGTTTTCTTTCTTTTCTTAGTCAAGATGAATGTGAATGGTGGAGATATTTTTCATGCTCCAGAGGATATTATTCGAGATGAGTGGAAAGCAAGTTTTAATTTCATTTAACGAACAAAAGAATAGGATTTGTATAACCTTGTATGAAAAGATTTTATAACCTTTGATGGAACAACTACAAGAAATCAAGAATAGGCACACCAGGCCTGGAGGTTCTGTGCCTTTGCTTGTTTTGCTTTAATAAGAGCCACTTTCGTCCCTGATTCAGGTAGTAGAGCCACGTAGGGGATGTGTGGGGCAGCTTGTCCGAAGATCTAATCATTTCTGTTAGACCAAATACCCCAACAGCCCATAAGTACAGTGTCCATAGCAATCTCTGATGGATGTACAGCCAAGGAAAAACAAATTTCATCATAACTTTGAGATGCCTCTTTTCTTGGTAGGGATGATTGTATTCCAGCATGCTCTTGCAAACTAGTTGTCAAACTTTACATGTAAAATGATTGCAACTCACTCTGCCTAATTTCTTGGCTCCATCTGATGTTGCGGTTGTGGAGGCTGAGCATTCTTGGGTGGCTTCAAACATCAAGCATGCCATGTCTAACTCAGTGGCATGTTCAGCCGTGCCTACAGTTTTTAACCCTGAAGAATACCATGATGGATCTACATGATTCCATGCGTCCTGTTGTGGGGATCTTGTTAAAGAATATATAAATAGGCGCTAGAAAGATAGCTAATGAAAAACAAATGTAAGAGTACTTTGATTTTCTTAGTTGCATAAAAAAAATACATGCAAGAGTTGATGAGGCGGCATGTTTGGCATGAATAGATCAATTGAAAAAATAACTTATGACTACATGCATGACTTGCTAATGTAACATTGCTGCATAGAGAAGAAAATTAGGTAGTAGGTTGCAACTATTTAGTAATAGAGCATCTATTGATACGTATACGTATCCAACAAAATCTAGAGAGATAACCAACTCGAGGGAAATAAATAGTACTAGGTAACTTTTTTATTACTTTGCACATATATTATTAGGTATAAATTCACAAATCGAGTGCATGCTCCTTGTTTTGTAATTTGTATACACATATCACACATTCTTTGAATGTAGGAGGCAAATTTGGCATATGTGTATATATTTGCGTATACAAGGAAAACAAATCTTGTACCTATAATCTTGTATGAGTTTGAATAAAGTTACAGACCATTCTTAAAAAAATGAGACAACGTCTCAAAGGTAGGAGATTGAGCAGAGGGACTATCTTCTATCTCGGCGACTCGAAATCCACGGACTAACTTTTCTTTGGGGTGAAGTCCACCATCAACAATCACAAGATGGCGGATCGTCCTTCTCTCAAGACCAAGCTTAAACACTCTGCATCATTGTTCACTCACTCACTCACCGAGCATAGAAAAGCTTCCTCTGTACACACCAACAATACGACGAACGCCAAGCTGATGTGGTAGATCAATACAAGCCATGGTCCTGGAATCATAAATCCGTGTAACCCAGCCTGGCCCTACCCGTCCCCGACCTACATCGTAGTAGGAAAAGATGATTCTTTCGTCATCTAACCCCATCAGGAGCGTTGTTCTTCTGTGTATACACAGCTGCTGAGACGGCAGTAGCAATTCTTGAGGCACACTGTGTTTTCTAACCCACAGACTTTTCTTCAAGTCTGTCGCGAACCACAGGTGCACGACAGGGCGAGCATGATCGAAATGCATCATCACTAAGGTGTTGCTTAGCTTTGCGAGTTTAAGCCAACGTTTGCTGGTTCTGGTGTCGATCCCCGACGGTCGTCGGAGCACCGGCCTCCATTCTTCCGTCTCGAGATCGAACGGCGCGACGGAATTCACCAGGTCCATGGCGTCACGGGAAGCACCTATGTTAAAGTCGGGAAAGGTTTTGCCTGTCAAGAAGTATACGAAACTTTGGATGATGACGCCTTGGGCGCCCAGGTAGGACGCGATACAGATTGGGGGGCTTGGCCTCCGCCTCCAGCAGCACCCGTGGTCATCGCCGAGGGTAAGCACGTCGCACATCTGTTCGACGCGCGCAGGTCCGAAGAGGGTTGCGACGCGGAGCACCTTGCGGTGCCCAGTGGACAAGTCGCACCCGAGCGTGTAACTAAAATCGCGGGTGCACCAGCTTGCCCCCTTCAGCGGCGGCACGTCGAGGTCGTCCAACGGCAAGGCGGTGACTGCGCCGGTGTCTGGGTCGAGCACGCGGGTACGCTTGCCGGCTCGGAAAAGATAGAAGGGGCCGGGATGCGCCGCCGGCAGTGGCGGCACCCCTTCCTCCTCGGCCGCCGGTATGTTTATCTGCCTGACGACGTGGCCGGAAAAGTCCATGACGTCGATGCGGTCGTCGGCCCCGGCCAGGGCGAGGATGAAGCCTGGGCGCGAGGCGGCGTGTTCCTTGGCAAAGGACGGGTCGGAGAGCAGGGAGCGCCACGACCGGCAGACGGGGCGGAAGCGCCACAACGACCAGGCCGGGACGCGCAGCAGGATCTCCCACACCACGTCCGGAGGCAGCACACGTACGGCGCCGGGTTCGGCGGCGGAGGCCTTTGATCGCTTGTTCGCTGTCTCCATCGGTCGATTGATATCTCGAGTTCTCGACCAGTCGTTTTTGTTAGGGTTGGTTGGTTGGTTGGTTGATCCGTTTGCCTCGACCCGGACTAGAGTCCTTTGATCGAGATGCACCCAACCCATGCGTGCCTTCGAATTGGATAAGGACTCAGGAGATGTACCCAGGCGGCCAGGCCTGGATGTACCGATCCCCGGACAGTGGTGGAGCCCTTGCTTTTTTTTCGAAAGAAAGGAATACCCCGGCCTCTGTATCTCTTAAGGAATGTCCTATGCGTCGGTGACAGACCGTGGGTTGCGAGCCATCAGATTGGCGTAACCTTGTGGCTGAGTGTTGTCCTCACTTTTATAATAAAGGCCGTGTTATGAATTTTCCTTTTACAACACAAGTCTTGTTGTGAAAACATTTGCAACAAAGGCTGTGCTGCAGTTTTTATGGCCATATATCTCGCTGTAGATTTTATTTTTACAACTGATGTCTTGCTGCAGAATTTTTTTGCTTCTCCCCTTTTTTGCAGCACAGGTGATGTTTCAAAAATAATTAGAACAAAGATGTAGTTAGAATAGTGCAGTGGGCGAGCCACACACGTGTCACGCACCGGAGGCGGCGGACGCGCCGTGCCAGATCAGCTGGCTGTTCCCAAGATTTTCCCATCTCTTAATGCACACAACCATATTATAAAAAATTCAGGTTTAGAACAAGGTCTCAAACAGTGGTGCGAAACTCATAAAAATGTAATCTGTCATGACCAGTTAAAATAGAACAAAATGACTATACATCTATCCTATTACTGAACCACCATTCAAACCGGTTGTACGTATCCCGTGCAACCATCTCCAATCGGTTGCACACAATATTCATAAGCTCCCTGTGGTCTGGATGGCTAAGTAACGACCACGTACGGATCCAAACTGATGCCCTGAAGATAACATGCAAAAAGAAATTCGTGATGATTTGTCTGTTAAAGGCAACGTCATGCCGATAATTCCATATGGCCCAAAGTAATGCACACATCCGATCTAGGGTTTTCCCGGAAGGTAGCAAAGAGTGGCCTTAAACTTCTCCACGGTGATGCCTTCAAGAAGGGATCGATGCAGATAGCGCCGCCACCACCGGCCTTGGCAGTAGCCGAAACCAAGTTTTCACCCAGATCTGTTCGAAGGAACAAACTCCCGTGCATGGCTGCCGCCACCACCAGGCTGAGCACACGCTGCCGCCGGCACCTCCACGATGCGCAGAGGCCACGAGACTCGCCGCCACCACGCCTGACGGATATATAGCCACGGCCAGGCCCGAGCACCACCCAAATCCAATCTGGGGTCAAGAGCCCTAGGCCACAGCCGCTGTCTAGGCGGCACCACCACAAGGGGACAGGCCCTCCAACCTGCCGCAAAGCGAGCCGCCACCGGAGCTTCGAAGCGCCGCACCCCCAAGCCCACCGAAAGTGACTAAGCCGCCGCGAGGAAGAAGGGATGCCGCGCCAGGAGAGAAGCCACGCCGCCGCCGGCACCGCCTGGGCTTTGCCCAGCGATGGCTCTCGGCGGCAGCGAGGGGGGAGGGGAGGGTGGAGGAAGGCCGCCGACGGCGGGGGCTAGGGTTCCCCCGTGTCGCCCCGGAAAGGGACACGTGGGACGGGGGAGACGCTCATGTACTGATTATCTATTATTGAGATGAGATAATTTTTTTTCATCAAATATGTTATGGATGAATGTAAAATTGTAAATAATTTGTGTGCTATTTGATCTACCTGTTGGATACCCAATGAGTGCGGGTAGTTTCATACATATGGGCACGGGTATGGATAGAGTTTTCTACCCGCTAACTACATGGGTATTGCTCTACCCTACCATTGTCATCACTACTTTAAAGTAGGAGATCGATAAGAGGGAATATCTTCTATCTCTCTCTTTTTTTGCGGGAAGGGACTATCTTCTATCTCCAACACTTAAAACTCATAGACTTTTCTTGGGGTGAAGTCCACCACCAACAATCGCACAAGATGGAGGATCATCCTTGTCCCAGACGGAGCTTAATTTGGCTGTGAACCGAAGCGACACTCTGCATCATTGTTCACTCAGTCTCCGAGCATAGAAAAGCTTCCTCTGTACACACCAACAATACCACGAACACCAAGCTGATGTGACACATCAGTACAAGCCTCGGTCCTAGAATCATAAATCCGTGTAACCCAGCGTGGCCTTTCCGTTGTCCAGGCATCTGCTTCGCAGGAAAAGACGATCCTTTCGTCATCTAACGCCATCAGCAGCTTTGTGGTTGCGAGTATACACTTATGGGGATACCGCAGTATCAATTCTCGTGGCACTCTGTGTTTCTTAACCCAAAGACTTTTCTTCAAGTCTGTCACGAACCACAGGTCCACCGTGGGGCGATCATGGTCGAAATGCATCATCACTAAGGTGTTGCTTAGCTTTGCAAGCTTAAGCCGACATTTGCCGGTTCCGGTGTCGATTGCCGACGGGCCTCGGAGCGTGGACGAGCTCCACTTCTCCGTCTTGAGGTTGAACGACGCGACGGAGTTCATCAGGTCCATCGCCCTCGTGTTGTCGTCACGGGTGTAACGGGAAATATCCATGATAAAGTCAGAAAAGGTTTTGTCCGCCATGAAGTAGACGAAACCTTGGATGATGACGCCTTCGGCGCCCAGGTTGGACGTGATACAGATTGGCGGGCTTGGCCTCCGCCTCCAGCACCTCCGGTCGTCGCCGAGGGTAAGCACGTCGCATTGCTGCTCGAGGCGCCCATGTCGGAAGAGGGTTGCGACGCGGAGCACCTTGTGGTGCCCAGTGGACATGTCCAGCCAGAGCGTGTAACAAGGTTCGGGGGCGTATATCATCTTCCACGACGGCACCTCGAGATCGATGAACGGCAAGGCGGCGACGCTGCCGGTGTCCGGGTCGAGCACGCGGGTACGCTTGCGGGCTCGGAAAAGATAGAACGGGCCGGGGTGTGCTGGCAGTGGCAGTGGCGGCACTCCTTCCTCCTCGGCCCGTGGGATGTTTATCTGTCTGACGACGTGCCCGGACAATTCCACCACGTCGATGCGGTCTTCGGCCCCGGCTAGGGCGAGGATGAAGCCTGGACGCAGGGCGGCATGTGCCTTGACGAAGGACGGGTCGGAGAGGAGGGAGCGCCACGATCGGCACACGCCGCGGAAGCGCCACAACGACCAGGCCGGGAGGCGCAGCAGGATCTCCCAGACCACGTCCGGAGGCAGCACGCCGCTGGTTTGGGCGGAGGAGGCCTTTGATCGCTTGTTCGCCGTCTCCATCGATCGATCGGTATCTCGACCTGTCGTTTAGATGAACAGGGAGGCCAGTCGTTTTTGTTAGGGTTGGTTGGTTGATCCGTTCGCCTCAAGTACTCTCCTCCGTTCCCCATGCACAGAGTCGATTGACTAGAGTCCATAATTAAGGACTGAGGAGATGTACCCAGGGCCTGGATGTACCGATGCCCAAACAGTGGTGGAGCCCTTGATGTACCGAGGCAGAACGTATGCTTTCCCTCACCGAAGCCGCACCACCCTACCTATTTTAATTTTGAGAATAATTCAAGGACATTGCGTCTGTCTCGCCTCTGCGGCTACCATTTCTTAGAGCATTTCCAGCCGTTCGCCTCTAGGGTGGCGAAAAAAGGCCGCCTAGGGACGAACCGGCGCAATTTTGGCGCTTGGGGGCGGCTCCGTCCCCAATCGTAGCCCACCAGGTCGCCCTGGGTTCGGCGAAATTACGTAAAAACTTGTGCAAACTCGGCGATCTGGTACGAATTCGGCAAAATTTCATTGAAATTTGTAAAAAAAAAGTAAAAACATGCAAACTACGGCAAACAACGCCCTAGCCACTACTCCGCGTCCACTGCCCGCCGTCTACATGCCGAGAAGCCTGTAGAAGTGGGTGTAGTCGCCGCCGCCGCCGCCGTCGTCGTCACGCGCCCCGCCGGAGCCACCCCGTCCCTGCTGCAACCCTGCCAAGGGTCGCCGGCGCGCGGCTGGGCGCTGGACGGCCCGGCCTCTTCCTCCTCGTCACTGTCGAGGACGATGACACTGCCCTCCTCGCGGCCGCGTCGCCGGGCCTAGAGTTTCGCGTACGTCTGGCGCTGGCGGCGCACCTGCTCGCGGACGTAGTCCTCCTTCGCCCATTTTAGGGCGGCCTCGTCGTCGGCAGCCACCATGTCGGCGTGCTCCGGCTTCACGGGGAGCAGGCCCGGCTCGGGCTTCGGCCGGACCAGGCGAAGGGAGCGCGGGGAGGGGCAGGCACCCTCGTTGATGACGAGGGCGCCACTGCGGGTGCGGCGCCGCTGCGGCGTCTCCTCCGGCTCTGGCTTGACGGGACGGAGAGCCGGCAAGCCGGAGATCGACGACGAGGACGTCGGCTCTATTCGCCGCGGCATCCAGGAACTTCTGCGGCGGCAAGAGATGGACGGCCGCGTCGGGTACTCGGCCTCGTAGAGGAGGCGCGCCTCCGGCTCTTGGTGGTGTCGGCGGCCGAATCCATTCGCCGCTGCGCCATCACCTGGAAACCTCTCGACCATCTTTGCTTTGCTCGTCGGCGGGAAGGGGCGAGAGGGCTTTTGCGAGGGGGAGGTTGTGGCGTTCACCGGCGGGGAGTGGTCGCCTTTTATAGCCCAAGCGGGGTGGCGGGCAGGCCGCATGCCGGGCGACGCGTGGCGGGAGCGGCCGGGACGCACGTCGGTAGCGCCTTCACTGCGCCGCCCGTGAGGCATCAATGGAGCATTAATGGAGGCTGACCGGCGCGGCAGCGCAGCAGCCTTGGCATTGATTCCCGCGGGAACCGAGGCGATGAGGGCAACGAAGCGGCGTCTCGCTGACTAGGCGGGCTCGCCCCGTTCGCGCTTAAAACCGCTTCGCCCGGCGCCCAAATAAGGCGGGTTCGCCCTGGTCCGCCAAGACTAACCGCCCCAAACCGCTAAAACGGGCTCTTGGGGGCGTGACTAGGCCGTTTTTTCGGCGCCGGCGTGAAAAAATCGCCTTAGGGGGCCATGTTGGGGGCGCTGTCGGTGTCAAAACCGGCGGATCATGGGTAGGGGGTCCCGAACTGTGCGTCTAAGGCTAATGATAATAGGAGGCGGGGGACACAATGTTTACCAAGGTTCGGGCCCTCTCTATGGAGGTATTACCCTACTTTCTGCTTGATTGATCTTGATGAAGATGAGTATTAAGAGGGTTGATCTACCACGAGATCGTAATGGCTAAACCCTAGAAGTCTAGCCTATGAGATTATGATTGTTGTGGCTAAACCCTAGAAGTCTAAACCCTCCGGTTTATATAGACACCGGGGGGCTAGGGTTTGTACAAAGTCGGTTACAGAAAAAGGAATCTACATATCCGAATTGCCAAGCTTGCCTTCCACGCAAAGGAGAGTCCCATCCGGACATGGGACGAAGTCTTCTATCTTGTATCTTCATAGTCCAACAGTCTAGACCCAGTATGCAGTCCGGTTATCCGAGGACCCCTTAATCCGGGACCCCCTCAGTAGCCCCTGAACCAGGTTTCAACGACGATGAGTCCGGCGCGCAGATTGTCTTCGACATTGCAAGGCGGGTTCCTCCTCCGAATATTCCAACATAGCCTTCCGAACATAGAAAGCGTGTCCGGCTCTACAAAACTAGTACCACACACATCCGTAGAGAGTATAATATTTCGCGAGTCCCATCCGCTGAAAAAATTTTATAGCGTGACATCACGCCACTGCCAGGTCATTATTCGAACCATTTTTCAGCCTGCCGCTCTGTATTTCGAGGTGCGGTTTCATTGGCACGTCTTTCAAAGCAGAGATCATGTCCCCTTATCACGGGATTCTCATCAATACGTGCATGGTAACCCAACCGTGTCATCTGCACGGCGCTTGGGGAATAGGAAAATTTTAAGGCGAGCAGGGAGGCGCATAACTTTTACTGCCTTTATAAGGGGATAAGGATTCACCTTTTCATATCCACGCCTTCTCCTTCCTCTGCCCATCCATTCTCGAGCTCCAGTGCCTAAGCTCTCGCTTTCTCCGCCCAAAAAAACACTCCAATCATGTCCGTATCCGGGAAGGAGGAAAGTGGATGGCCTCCTCCGTCACGAAGAAGGACATCAAGGAGCTCCGGGAGGCCGGATACCTGGCCAAGGAAATCGCTCATCGACTTCCGGCCAAGGGACAGATAGTCCCTACCCCAGAGCCCCAGGAGAGGGTGGTGTTTCTCACACACTTTGTCCGCGGGCTGGGATTCCCCCTCCACCCGTTCGTCCGCGGACTGATGTTTTACTACGGGCTAGACTTCCATGATTTGGCCCCCCAACTCTATCCTCAACATCTCGGCATTTATTGTCGTGTGCGAGGCCTTCCTCCGCATCCCACCTCACTTCAGCCTATGGCTGAAGACCTTCAATGTGAAGATGAAGGTGGTGAGCGGCCAACAAGCAGAGTGCGGAGGCGCCATGGTGGGCAAGATGCCCAACGTCACCTGGCCCGAAGGCTCCTTTGTGGAGACTGTCAAAGGGTGACAGTCGGGGTGGTTCTACATCACCGAGCCGCGCGACACCAATTGGGTGGCGGCCCCCGCGTTTCGATCTGGAGTCCCGATGCGGCTCACCTCCTGGCAAGAGAAGGGCCTGTCCTGGGGCTCTACGGACGAGCTGACAGCGCTCCAGACGCATGTCCAGAGCATGATAATTAAGAAAGTCAAGCTTGTCAACGTGATCCAGGTTATGCTCGTCCACCGGATTCTTCCGTGCCAACGCCGAACTTGCTATCTGTGGGAGTTTGATCCGGCCAAGCACCAGACCCTACTAGAGCTCTTCGGCACGATGCACGAAGAAATCTGGAAGGTGCTCTTCAAGGCCAACGAGGAGCCGCCGGCCACGGACGAGGATCGTGGGCACGGCCTAACTCACCCAGCTAATCTGGTAAGTTCTCTCATGTTTTCAAGGTGTACCCTTTACTTTCATATTAGAGGAAGGCATCTAAGTCTCCCTATCGACTATTTCAGGACTGGACAGATATAGCGGAGCGGATTAACTGTTCGTCTTCGCTGCCCGAAGGCCCAGAGACTCCGCTCCTGACGAAGATGCTGTTTCCGGTGCCTTACGAGGTGCCGGAGAAGAAGGCCAAGGGGACTAGAAGTGGTCTCCGCCGCAAGGGCACTTCGGACATGACGTCCTTAGACGCCGAGGCGCACTCCTCCGCCGAAGACGACGAGGAAGAGGAAGAAATCCACTCCCCCCCTGCAGAGGAAAAAAAGAAAAGGATGGCCCCCACGCATCCGGAGGCCGAGGCGTCCAAGAAAGGAAAAGCCTCCTTTCCATACAGCTCCATAGCAGCCACCGACAGCAGCTGGGAGTGGAAGCCCAAGGAGAAGCCCCTGGCCGAACCGTGAGTGTCCGGACACATATTTGTATCCGGATTCTTTACTTTATTGTTTTAATGTGCTTACATTATGCATTTGCAGTCCGACTCAGTCCCACCTCGAGCGGTCCTTATCAGAGGATTCGCTGGATCCCGCGGCGATGGACAGCGAGACCCTTCAGTCGGCCACCTCTCCCCGAGACCTGGATGGCACTGAAGCGTCGTCCCGAAGGATCACCGTCCCAGGAGAGAATCTGGCGGCCGTCCGGGAGGCGCCAGAGGGTGAAGCCTCGGCTGCCGGACACACGGGGGAGCATACCCCCATGGATACTGACGATGGGGGCCGTACTCACTTGGCCCTCATCCAAATATAATTCCGGAGACCCCTATGGTTCCGCAAACAGGCGAGCAGCCCCCTTCGAAGGGAAGGGGCGCGCCTATTCCGCCGGTGACCTCTGTCCAACCAGAGGTACTAGACAGGTAGCTGGAAGTGCTGAAAGGCGCTTCCATTGTTGACGAACACCGTACCCTAATGGGTACAGTGATTGGGAAGGTCCAGTCCACGAAAAGTGGATTGACCGAAGCCTGCACTAGACTTCTAACAGGCTTTGAGGTAAGCAACGTAATTAGAAGAAGAATGTCACAATATGGACAGTAGCCATGATGCTCTGTCCGGTGTTCGGAAAGAAAAGCCGAACAGAGGATCAATCAATTTTCACAGGAGTCTAATCTGATATGTCTATGTGAATAAGCAGGCGTCGCTGCTGGCTGCGACTGCTCACACTGCGGAAGTCTCCGGACTGAAGCAGAATCTGGAGCGGGCCGAAAAGGAGCTCGGCCACGTGAAGAAGCAGCTAGAGGACAGTCAAGGTATGCAGCAACCTTGTATTTATTCAAGAATGATTAATGATTCGTGCTGACTAAAGTGTCATGAACTTTATTAGGGGCAACGACCGAAGTAGCTACCCTCAAGAAGGCGCTGGCCGAGGCTGAGGACAAGGCGGCCAAGGAGCGGGACGCACGCGAAAAGCATGAGGCCTGGGTCAATGAGGTTCAGCAAGAGCTCCAGGACGCCGTCAAGAAGTACGAGTCCTTGGAGCGCGATTTTAAGAATCAAGAGTCCGAACTTGCCAAGGCCTGCTAGAGCGCACAAGATGCCCGAGCCAAAGCCCAGGGCGCCCTCCAGGAAATCCAGGCGGCCAAGAAGATTATGGCGGGTAAGGCTTTCATTATGCAAAGCAGATATGTGAAGGAAAGGTTCCTTTTACTTACCCGGTTTTGGTGTTCTCTAGGGGCGTTTGCGGATCTGCCGCGCAGCGTATCAGACGCTGCAGAATTCTATCGAGCCGAAGAGGGGAGCTCTACGGAGAAGCTGTTCTGGTCTCAATACCTTGGACCAGAACATCCGGTGTCCTTTAGCGATCAGCTGAAACAGTTGGTCGAGTTGCATAAGGCGACCGAACTAGCCATGAAGGGCTTAATAATCCGGCTATGGCCTGTCGAGCCCATGCCCAGCAGCTACTTCAGACTAGTGAAGCGGCTTGTGAGTGCCTGCACACGGCTTGAAGCCATCAAGCGGTCGGTCTGTATCAAAGGCGCGCAGATGGCCTTTGCCCGTGCTAAGATGCATTGGGCGAAGATGGACGCCACGAAGCTGATGACCGAGGGGCCGCCTGAGGGCAAGGAGCACCGCCGACCCGAACTGTATTTTGACAATGTCCTGGAGGGATCCCGCCTTGTGGCGGAGAAATGTGCCTAGGATATCATATTCCCATGAGTACATTCATGTTATCCTGTCCTGTAATATGAAACAAGATCTTTATGTAATATAATGCTTTTTTATTTAAAATTTTACCTCCTGTGCGGCCGTCTATGAAATCTGAGAGTTGGTCAGTCGTCGGCTTCTGCCCCCACATAGATAGTACGGGGGTGTTTGGGATAAATCTAAACACTCTTTACTCCCAATTTTAGTCCTTAAAGGAGGTGTTTAGCGCAACGAACAAGGCAATTAGACTATACGGCTTTATCACCCTCACTTAGCCATAGGAGTTTGACAATGAAAATTTAGGCGCAGCTCCTGGTGTTTGGAAGTCCGAAATTGGGGCGCTATACACGCCTAATGGGATAAAAACCGATTCCTTGCATAATGCGGAAAAATCTCTAAGGATTTGAAACCTCTCGAACAGCTGAACAACTCTCGCCGCATCATGACAATCAGTTTTTGGCTTTCTCTACTGAGGTGCTCGTCCGGAAGAACCAGGACACAATCGCAATAGTTCTCTCTTTACTACCCTAGCCGATAGAGAAGAACGTAAGGTAGTAAGCACAGGAGCCGGGCAACCCAACTATTGACCAAAGACATGATTCGGAGCCGATGCATATAATGCTATAAGTTCGGGTGCCGAACTGTACTATAACAGTGTTCGGACTTTATTACCGTGTTATGGGGTATGATGAAGCCCCTGGCGAATTAAGGCGTACCAGAGTGTATGGGTGCAATTGATAAAAAATACAAAGACAAGGAAAAAATCAAGTAATAAGCTGACGCCGCAAATATTGAGCCGCAAGTTATTTTCCATTGTAATTTGATTAATACGTCAAGGCGTATTTGTACAAGTAATGCGATAAGAAAATAAGGCTATTTGACATGCCATGACCAAGGGCGAGCTGCGTGCGGGTATTTAAAACAGGTATAACGATCATTAGCAGAGACCACCTGGGGATTGCCTTGTACGTCAAAACTCCTTGCCTTCTTGGTGTATCCGTCCCGTGATAGGTTCAGATTGGCTCCTACATATTCTACGAAGATCTTTATCAATCAAACCGCATAACAACATACGTTGTTTCCTTTGTCATCGGTATGTTACTTGCCCGAGATTCGATCGTCGGTATCACCATACCTAGTTCAATCTCGTTACCAGCAAGTCTCTTTACTTGTTCCGTAATGCATCATCCCGCAACTAACTCATTAGTTAGATGACCAGGTTATCAGAAAAGCCTCGGAAGAGAAAAACATGAAAGAAAAATAAAAGGTGAAGGTATGCGGGTCCGGGAGCGGTTGAGCCGCATTATGGACCACGGTCTAGCTGTGCCTCCGCCCATGCCCATGGTATTTTGAGTGCGTAGTTATGTACGTGCGGCACAAATGTCACCGCTTGATTGGGACTGGGACGGAGGCCGAAGTGCTAGTCAAGCTCTGGATGAGCTGGACAGTCCTGGTGCAGAGTAGTTCGGGCTCGCTTGACGGTGTCCGGGAGCTTTACTGCTGAATTGGGGTTCTGCCTAAAAAGGCTACTCTGTACTTCTGCTGCAAGGGCCGCGGTGTGCTCATCAGTACGGAGGGAGCGTTCTGTATTTCCGTTGACCGTTATGACACCGCGTGGTCCGGGCATCTTGAGCTTGAGGTAGGCGTAATACGGCACCACATTGAATCGAGCGAATGCGGTTCGTCCGAGCAATGCATGATAGCCACTGCGGAAGGGGACGATATCGAAGATTAACTCTTCGCTTCGGAAATTATCCGGGGATCCGAAGACCACTTCCAGTGTGATTGAACCCGTACAGCAGGCCTCTACACCTGATATGACACCTTTAAAGGTGGTTTTTGTGGGCTTGATCCTTGAGGGATCAATACCCATTTTGCACACTGTTTCCTGATAGAGCAGGTTCAGGCTGCTGCCACCATCCATGAGGACTCGTGTAAGGTGGAATCCATCAATAATTGGGTCAAGGACCAGTGCGGCTGAACCGCCATGACGGATACTGGTCGGATGGTCCCTGCGATCGAAGGTGTTCGGACAGGACGACCATGGGTTGAGTTTTGGGGCGACTGGCTCCATCGCGTAGAAGTCCCTAAGTGCATGCTTGCGCTCCCTCTTGGGGATATGGATGGCATATATCATGTTCACCGTTTTGACTTGGGGGGGGGGGGGTTTCTGTCCCCCTGTGTTCGGTGGTCAGGGTTCCTCGTCGTCGTCATCGCTTTGCGACCCTTTCTCCTTATTCTCGACATTTAACTTGCCGGCCTGTTTGAAGACCCAACATTCCCTGTTGGTATGATTGGCTGGTTTATCAGGAGTGCCATGGATTTGGCATGGTCGATCTAGTATGCGGTCCAGACTGGACGGGCCCAGATTATTTCTCTTAAATCGCTTCTTCCGCTGACCAGACTTAGAGCCACTGAATCCGGCGTTGACCGCCGTGTCTTCGGTGTTATCACCGTTGTTTCGACGCTTATGTCTATTGCGTCGGGGCTTGCCGTTGCTGTTTCTGGCTTTAGAAGTGCCAGGTTCGCTTGTATTGTTGTTGCTATGGGCTAGCCAGCTATCTTCGCCCGCACAAAAGCGGGTCATGAGTGCCGTAAGGGCTGACATGGACTTCAGTTTTTCCTGGCCGAGGTGTCTGGCCAGCCATTTACCGCGGATGCTATGCTTAATGACCGCTAGGGCTTCAGTGTCCGGATAGTCGATGATCTGGTTCTTTTTAGTTAAGAATCTAGTCCAAAATTTCCTGGCTGACTCTTCGGGCTGTTGGATTATGTGACTTAAGTCATCGGCATCCGGAGGTCGGACATATGTGCCTTGGAAGTTGTCGACGAAGGCGTCCTCCAAGTCCTTCCAGCTGCCAATGGAGTTTTTGGGCAGACTGTTCAACCAGTACCTAGCTTGTTGGGGATATAACTATTTGTGTAAGCCGCCCAGGAGGGGCCGAGTTATGCAAAAAGAGATTCATCAGAAGAAGCCCAAGACCAAGCATGAAGATGGAGGTTCAGTAAAGGGTCTAAGTCCCATAGGCGACTTAAGGCCCATAATGATAAACCACCATGATGACATGACTTGTATTATAAGGTAGAATTAACTAGTCACCGAGCCGGACACTGTCTATAAGCCGGCCGGGACTCTGTAGGCCGCAGGGCGTCAACCCGTGTATATAAGGGGATGACCCGCTGGCGGCTTAGAAAAAGAAACAACTCATCGAGAGCCGGGCATAGCGTATCTCGCTTCCTGGTCATCGAAACATCAAGCAATACCAACCCAACTAGACGTAGGCTTTCCTTCACCGCAAGGGGCCAAACTAGTATAAAACCTCTCGTGTCCTTTGTCCCGATTAACCCCTTTAAGCTTCCTAGTTGCGATGGCTCCACGACTAAGTCCTTGTAAGAGGACATCTGCCGTGACAATTCCACGACAGTTGGCGCCCACCGTGGGGCCGGCGCACGGTGGATTTGAGTTCTTAAAGGGCAGCTTCGAAGGGCTCAAGGGATACGCAGTGGGCCGGATGACCAAGAGTCGTCGCGGCAAGATCTACATCGACAACGAAGGCTGGGGCCCCGACGCCGACTCAATTGAGTACGGGTACCGGGTCCCCTTCCGCGGAATCCACGTCTTCATCGGCCGGATTGGTGAGCCGGGCCCTGAGCCGGACAACTGCACCGACCTCGTCGAGACGGCTCAGTTTGTGAGACCCGCCCGAGCTCAATCTGTCATGAAGCGCGCCTTCGTGGGCTGCATCGACGGAGAAGAACTTTCCGAAGGATCTAAAGATGGTGGTGAGACGGCCGTCCCCTCGGATGATGATTCATCCGCCGGTTCAACAGATTCGTTATATCAAGTGCAAGATGGCGTGCCTGGGAGCTATTCCGATGGCTCCAGTATTCCGGACCCCTATGAGCCGCCAAGATGGGCAGGAGTCTTCATGGTTGGGACTCAACCCGGCCAAAACTCTACGGCTGCTACGGCAATAACGTCCAGGTCAGGAGCGGCCGGGGCAGGAGGCCCTATGCGCCCGCCGGCTCAGATACTAATGGATCTCATGGATAAGCTTACGGCCCTGTTAACCATCACGGTTATTCCTGCAAATCAAGATGAGCATAACGCAGAGGTGGCACAAGTGCGTGAAGCGATAGCTCGAGCCAAGGAGGCCTTGGAAGCTGAGGACACCAGGTTAGCTACAGAACGAGCGGCTTTAGATGCACGGACGCAGCGGCTCCAGTCAGAGGCTTTCCAGCTTAATATGAGCCTGAACGCATCTAATGAGGTAATGAGAAGGAGGCACCCGAAAAGTCAATCCCGTTTGCCTCCAGTTTACGACCCTCGGAACCTTTTCGCTACACCCGGTGTCGGCCCTAGCAACCTGCCCGAGGCAAACCAGTTCACAACAGCCGGAGCGGGAGGACCGGCTCAGCTTCGAGAGATGGCACCTCCTCATGGGAGTATGGCCCCGCCCCGCTATGTACCAATACCACCGGGTCACTTTTCCAACCCCATGGAGAACTTAATCGCAGCATCGGCGCGTTTGGCGGCTCTCCCAGTGGACGGTGATGATCCGACAGCGTTGGAGACCCGGAGGATTAGAGAACTTATTCAGACGGCCCTGGCGCAGCAAGAGACCTATTCTTACAGCCGGGATATGATTCATTCAACTCCTCCGCCTTGGCTAGCACCGCCTCGTCAAAATCAGAGTCCGAGTTACAGCAGGCACATGGAGTCAGAATCTTTGTCAAGCAATGCCCAGCGTCGTAACCAACCCGGTGGCTATAACCCGGTGCAAGACCGAATACGACAGGAGGACGAGCGGGCGGCTCAGTTAGCGGCTTAGCAGGCAGCTCATCAAGATCTCCCAGAGTATCCGACGACTTCTGTTGGAGCAGGAGTGGCTACTAGAATCGGTGGTGTTCCTTGTTTGGTGCCGGCTCTGCGGGATGTACATCTACCCAAGGACTTCAAGGGACCTCGAAAGGTGCCGAATTACACGGCCGACTTACAGCCAGGAGCATGGATCGAAAGTTATGAGATGGCCATGGAGCTATTGGAGGTCAGTGATGCAGCAATTGCTAAGTACTTCACCATGATGTTAGGCGGAACGGCCCGGTCTTGGTTAAAGGGTTTGCCGCCCAATTCCATTAGCTCATGGGCAGAGCTAAAGGCCCGGTTTATCCAGAACTTCAAGGATACTTGCAAGCAATCTATGTAATTGTGGACTTGACCAATTGTAAGCAGGAGGAGGGTGAATCCACATCCCATTGGGTGCGTCGGGTCAAGGAAATAATACATTCGTCCGATAAGATGGACGCCGGCTCTGCAGTCCTCATTTTGGAGAAGAATTACCGTTTTGAGCCGCTGAGGCAGAAGCTGGGGCGCCTTAAGCATGATTGTAATGATATGGGTATGCTGATGGTGGCTTTAGTCAAATACGCCGATTCTGATAGTACCAAGGATCCCGCGTCTAATGAGGAAAAGACAGGGAAGGGAAAGAATAACGGCAATTGTAAGGGTCAGCAGCATAACCCGGCAAGTCAAGGAGGTAACAAGCGTAAGGCGGAGGGTAACCCAGAGTTCGTGGCCAATGCCAATGCACAGGGTAACCATCAGAAACGTAAGGGAAGACCGCCCCCTCGATCTGGCGGGTCAGGTCCATCCCTTGAGCAGCTTCTCAATGAGCCTTGCCCGAGACATTTGCACCGGAAGCGACCGCCACCCACTTATGGAAAGATTGCACGATCATGAAGGCTTTCAAGAATTCCAACATGTTTGATGGAAATCATGGATCGGGCGGCGGTTCAAGTTCCGGCTTCCAGGGAAATCAAGGCGGCTATAATCAACAGCAGCCTGGTCAAGGGGGACAACAGCAGCAACAGTCGGGTTATCAAAGTCACCCGAAGCAACTGAATAGTTGGCAGTATCATGTGTTCACTACTAGTTTATGCAAGAGTGACCAGAAGGTTCGTAAAAGGGCGGTGAATTCTGTTGAACCGGCAGTTCCCCATTACCTGAGGTGGTCAGAGCAGCCCATTGTATGGAGTAGGGAAGATCACCCGCCTCGGGTTGATAATCCAGGTCAATTAGCCTTGGTGGTGGCGCCTCAGGTCGGTGGATATAAATTTACCAAGGTACTCATGGACGGAGGTAGCAGTATCAACATCCTTTATTATGAGACCTTTCAACGCATGGGTTTGACTGACAAGGATTTAAGGACGCCCAACACCGTTTTCCATGGCGTGGTGCCTGGTAAGTTGGCATACCCGGTCGGTAAGATTGAATTGGAGGTGGCCTTTGGAGATGAATACGATTCCAGGGCCGAGAAATTGACGTTTGAGGTAGTCAAAATCAAGAGCCCGTATCATGCTCTGTTTGGGCGGCCGGCTTATGCCAAATTCATGGCACGGCCATGTTATGTTTATCTGCAGCTCAAGATGCCGGGTCACAAGGGCATCATCACTGTGCATGGGAGTCGGAAGGTAGCCTTGGAGTGTGAAGAAGGCGATGCGGCTTATGCTGAGTCTGTTTGTGCCGCGGAAGAGCTAAAGTTTTATCAAAATAATGTTGACCCGGCGGATATGACCTCTTTAAAGAAGCCAACTACAGAGCATGACCCGGCGTTGAAATTTAAATCGGCCGCTGAAACAAAGCTTGTTGACTTTACTCTAGGCGACTCTTCTAAGCAGTTTAGCATCAGTGCCAACTTGGATCCTAAGTAGGAAAGCGCGCTCATCGAGTTCACCCGTGAGAACCGGGACATCTTTGCATGGAAACCTTCTGACATGCCGGGTGTCCCGAGAGAACTTGCTGAGCACACTCTTAATATTGATCCAAAGTACAAGACGGTCTGGCAATTTCTTCGACAGTTCAATGAGGAAAGACGGAAAGGTATTGGGGAAGAGGTCGCCCGGCTCTTAGCGGCTGGGTTCATCGTGGAAGTTTTTCACCCGGAGTGGTTGGCTAACCCGGTGCTGGTACTCAAGAAGAACGGCACTTGGTGGATGTGTGTGGATTACACAGACTTAAATAAGGCTTGTCCGGCTGATCCCTTTGCCCTCCCCCGTATTGATCAAATCATTGATGCTACGGCGGGTTGCGAGCGATTGAGCTTTTTGGATGCTTACTCTGGCTATCATCAGATCAAAATGGCGGTTAAGGACCGGGAGAATACGGCTTTCATCACTCCGTTTGGAGCCTTCTGCTATGTATCTACGCTATTTGGGCTCAAGAGTGCCCAGACGACTTATCAGAGATGTGTCCAAAACTGTCTCCACAACCAAATTGGGCGTAATGTTCATGCTTATGTGGATGACATCGTGGTGAAATCTGGGGAGAAGGAAACTTTGATATCTGATTTAAAAGAGACCTTTGATAATCTCCAGGTTTATAAGATGATGCTTAACCCGGACAAGTGTGTGTTTGGTGTACCTGCAGGCAAGCTTCTGGGCTTTCTGGTCTCAAACAGAGGCATTGAAGCTAACGCGGAGAAGATCAAGGCAATCACCTCCTTGGCTAAACCGGCGTGCATCAATGATGTTCAGCGATTGGCGGGTCGTGTTGCCGCTTTAAGCCGGTTTATAAGCCGGTTAGGTGAGAAGGCTCTACCCCTGTATCAGATGATGAAGAAGACGGACACTTTTGTCTAGAGTGATGCTGCTTACACTGCCTTTGAAGATTTAAAGAGGCAGCTATCTGAGCCACCAGTCCTTGCCGCTCCCATTGATAGAGAGCCATTGTTGTTATATGTGGCTGCTAACGCCCGAGCCGTCAGTGTGGCCATCGTGGTAGAGCGCAAGGAGGCTGGCAAGGAGCATCCGGTTCAATGGCCGGTTTACTACATTAGCGAGGTGCTCATTGAGTCCAAGCAAAGGTATCCACATTGGCAGAAACTTGTTTACGGAGTATTTATGGCAAGCCGGAAGCTGAATTAGTACTTCCAAGGTCATCCTATCACTGTGGTAATCTCTGCCCCCTTAGGAGATATTATACAGAACAGAGAGGCCACAGGACGAGTCGCCAAGTGGGCCACTGAGCTTGGACCCCATGGTTTGAAATACATGCCTCGGACTGCTATCAATTCTCAAGCCCTGGTGGATTTTATCAATGATTGGACAGAGTGGCAAGCACCTGAGGAGAAGCCAGATAACACATATTGGACTATTCACTTTGATGGGTCCAGGCAGTTGGAAGGCTCGGGGGATGGAGTTGTTTTAACTTCCCCTCGAGGTGAAAATTTTTGTTATGTGCTCCGGCTTATGTTTCCCTGTATGAACAATGCAGCTGAGTACGAGGCCTTACTCCATGGTCTCCGGATGGCCAAAGAGATGAATTTGAGCCGGGTAAGGTGCTTGGGCGATTCAGACCTTGTAGCTCAACAGGTGTCAGGCACGTGGGACTCCAAGGATCCCCTTATGGCGGCTTATCATGGTGAAGTTGATGCGGTGGCTGGGCACTTCAAAGGTTATCAAGTGGAGCACATTGATCGGAGGAGGAATGAGGCGGCTGATGCCTTAAGCCGGTTGGGATCTCAGCGTAAGCCGGTGCCGCCTAACACCTTTCTTGATGTTTTATGTAACCCTTCTGTCGAAGTGCCTACAGAGGAAGAACTAGCAGTGCCAGACCCGGAGGCACAGCTGGTGGCGGCTCTCCATGCTATCCCGGATTGGACAGTTCCGTATTTGGCCTATATGACCCGGGGAGAGTTGCCTGAGGATGAGACCTTGGCGAGACAAATCATAAGGCGGTCCAAATCTATGACAATTGTTCATGGCGAGCTACATCACCGCAGTGTTACTGGGGCGTTTCAACGTTGTGTGTCGCCTGCGGAGGGCCAGGAGATACTTCGTGAGATCCATGAAGGAGATTGTGGTCATCATGCCAGCTCAAAATCACTGGTGGCCAAGGCTTTCCGTCATGGTTTCTATTGGCTGATGGCTCATGCTGATGCGGAGGATCTGGTCAGCAAATGTGATGGATGTCAAAAATTCTCACGACGAGCTCATGTGCCGGCTCAAGAATTAAGGATGATTCCAATTACTTGGCCGTTTGCAGTCTGGGGGCTTGACATGGTTGGACCTTTCAAGAGGTCTAAGGATAAAAAGACACACCTTTTGGTGGCGGTGGATAAATTCACGAAGTGGGTTGAGGCAGAGCCGGTCAGTAAGTGTGATGCAGCCACGGCGGTTCAGTTCATGAAAAAGGTGATCTTTCGTTTTGGTTTCCCACACAGCATCATAACTGATAATGGTACTAATCTCTCTAAGGGTGCCATGGAAGAGTTCTGTCAACGAGAACATATCTGTCTTGATGTTTCGGCTATTGCTCACCCTCAATGTAATGGTCAAGCAGAGAGAGCTAATCAAGAGATCTTGAAGGGTATTAAACCCCGGCTCTTGGTCCCCTTACAGCGAACTCCGGGTTGTTGGGTGGAGGAGCTACCTTGTCTTGTGGAGCATCAACACAACGCCTAACAGATCTACAGGTTATACACCTTTTTTCATGGTGTACGGAGCAGAGGCAGTCCTGCCAAGTGATATCCGGCACGACTCACCCCGCGTGGCGGCTTACATTGAGGCTGATAACAAAAAAGCTCGTTAGGATGCACTTGACTTGTTGGATGAGGAGCGAGACTTGGCAATAGCCCGCTCGGCGATTTACCAGCAAGACCTGCGCCGTTATCATAGCCGCCGGGTTAGAAGCAGAGCCTTTCAGGAAGGCGACTTAGTGCTCCGGCTCATCCAGGATCAGTCTGATATGCACAAGCTATCCCCTCCTTGGGAAGGACCCCTTGTGGTCAGCAAGAATCTGAACAAGTGGTCATACTACCTTATCGATGTTCGAGAGTGCAAAGACTCACTTAAGTCAGAGGAGGAGACCCGCCGGCCGTGGAGTATCGCCCATCTTCGGCCTTACTATACTTGAGCCACCGGCTCTCAAGATATATATATATATATATTTCTTTTTTGACAATGTATATATTATATAAAGCAATAAAGCAGGACCTCTTTTCTTTTCACCCTCAAAGGTTTACATATCTTCTTTACTAGGTGGTGGAAACAACCAACAGGAAGCGGATCATATCTGAATCCGGCTTTCCCTTTGGTTCGGCTTATGATCATATCTGAATATAGCCATGGTCACTTGGGGGCTTCCTGTTCAAACATAGGTCGTATTCGAACCAAAGAGAACATAGCTGTCGATACCCACTTGATCGGCATACTGCCAAACCCACTTGGGGGCTTCTTGATCATATTTGAATCATAGCTCTACCCCTTTGGGTCTGACGTGGATCTTATTCGAATCAGCGTCATTAAACAACTCTCATGGTCACTTGGGGGATTCCTGTTCAAACATAGGTCGTTTTCGAACCAAAGAGAACATAGCTGTCGATACCCACTTGATCGGCATCGCCAAAGCCACTGGGGGCTATATGATCGTATCCGAATCTTAGCTTAACCCCTTTGGAACGGTTCGTGGATCGTATTCGAATCATAGGCCTTTTAAGTTGGTTTATTATTTATCATGCTTTGTAAGTGTAAATGTTTGACTATCATGAGGCCTTCTCGAAAGTACTATGGGGTTCTCGTTCCACCAGTTTAACATTGATCACTTCAGCTGTTAAAAGCCAAGTGAACATCCTATGTGCCAATTTTCAGGAGTTAAATTTACTCTCATGATTTGGGTCACATGAGCTGGCAAGACTGCCAACCGGATCACAGGTATGCGATTGTGATTATGTTTAACGCATATAGTCATCAGCCGGTCTTTATGTGATGTTTGGGTTTACATTCCGAGTTATCAATACCTTCTGTAACCCCCCGTCGCGATAAGTCGCCAAGGGAAGTTTGTTTGTTCTATATGCAGGATAAGGCAAGCAATTTTTTAACATCAAGGAGAGATCAACATAAACTGGAAATATATAGTGACGGCGGCTTACGAAAGTATTAAGCGCCACAAACATGCGCGAAGGCATGGCAGAAATCAAGAAGTTTTTACTACCCTATTACAAGACTCCCCGAATCTGAATAAATGAAGCATTGTTTTCATAAGGTCGTAAACGCCTCGCGATTCACACCTTTGGTGGGCTTGATGGTTCCGGGTTATCCTTCTCCGCCTCTCCGTCTGTGGCCATGTCCTGGAAGGTTGACGAGGTCCAGTCAATGCTGCTTAAAGCTTCAAACTCAGCTTCATCATCTATTAAACCGGCTGGGTCAACTTCAGGGTCAACCGGCTGAGTTGGAGGGATTAGGCTGACGTCTTCATAGTGAGGTGTTGGAATTCTCCGGTTCTCGCTATCATAGCCCGGCTGATACTTGGTAAGATCAATATCATTTCCCAATAATGGTAGCCACAGGGCGTACGACTCTTACACAGGCGGTAAAGTCTGTTTCGTCGAATACAGAGCCGTCTTCCTTCAAGCTGGGATATCCAAGAGCAACGTCTGCAAGGTCTAACTCTGGAAGCAGTGCCTTAGCCCGGCTCAAGGCAGCTATGGCCCCGTGAGGGAGTCCTGGATTAGGGGGTGTCCGGATAGCCGTACTATAAGCTTCGGCCGGACTCCTGGACTATGAAGATACAAGATTGAAGACTTCGTCCCGTGTCCGGATGGGACTTTCCTTGGCGTGGAAGGCAAGCTTGGCGATACGGATATGTAGATCTCCTTCCATTGTAACCGACTCTGTGTAACCCTAGCCCTCTCCGGTGTCTATATAAACCGGAGGGTTTTAGTCCGTAGGACGAACAACATTCATACCATAAGCTAGCTTTTAGGGTTTAGCCTCCCTGATCTCGTGGTAGATCTACTCTTGTACTACCCATATCATCAATATTAATCAAGCAGGAGTAGGGTTTTACCTCCATCGAGAGGGCCCGAACCTGGGTAAAAACATCGTGTCCCTTGTCTCCTGTTACCATCCGCCTAGACGCACAGCCGGGACCCCTACTACGAGATCCGCGGTTTGACACCGACATTGGTGCTTTCATTGAGAGTTCCTATGTGTCATCATCTTTAGGCCCGATGGCTCCTCCAATCATCGACAACGATGCGGTCCATGGTGAGACTTTTCTCCCTGGACAGATCTTCATACTCGGCGGCTTTGCACTGCGGGCCAATTCGCTTGGCCATCTGGAGCAGATCGAAAGCTACGCCCCTGGCCATCAGGTCAGATTTGGAAGTTTAAATTGCATGGCTGACGTCCGAGGAGACTTGATCTTCGACGGATCCGAGCCATAGCCGAGCGAGCCGCACTTTCTCGATGGGCATGATTTAGCTCTGCCTCCAAACAATGCCCTGGAGGCCGCACCCGTGTCCGCTCCGACCCTTAGCTCGGAGCCGACTGCGCCAATCGAGGATAGGTGGCTGGACACCGCCTCTGGGGCTGCAATTTCTACGGCGATCGAGCCGAACACCAGCTCTGTCCTCCGCGAAGCTCGTGACTCCAAGGTGTCGGACTCCTCTCCGGACTCCAAACCTTCCGCGCCCCTGCCGATCGAATCCGATTGGGCGCCAATCATGGAGTTCGCCGCCGCGGACATGTTTCAGCACTCGCCCTTCGGCGACATTCTGCATTCACTAAAGTCTCTCTCTTTATCAGGAGAGCCCTGGCCGGACTATGGTCAGCAAGGTTGGGATACGGATGACGAAGAAATTCAGAACCCACCCACCACCCACTTCGTAGCCACTGTCGATGATTTAACCGACATGCTCGACTTCGACTCCGAAGACATCGATGGTATGGACGACGATGTAGGAGACGAACAGGAACCAGCGCCTATAGGGCACTGGACAACCACCTCATCTCACGATGTATACATGGTGGACACACCTAAAAGAAAGGACGACGAGGAACAAAGGGACGCAACAAGGGATCCCTCGAAAAGCAGTCAAAGCGGCGTGGCGCCGCTCAAACCCCACCTCGGCAGAGAGACAGCCATACAGACCCAGCCATAGAGCAGGGGCGAACCGGCGGACGACGAACATGCCATTGAGCAACCGTCCGCACAGGGCAACTTGGATAAACAACCCGTCCCCGGCAAAGCCAATAGTCCGGACGACCTCACGCCGTACAAGTTGCTGGAGCAGAAGAACCTAAAAAAAAAGGCTCGTCGCCACTGCGCGTAGCCTGAAAAAGCAGAAACGGAAGCTCAAAACAGCAGAAGATGCACTCAGAATTAGATGGAGCAAAGTACTCAACACCACGAGACAAATCGGGCGACGATACGCCACACAAAAGAGCTATCCGGCGAAAATTACTGCCGGAATTTGATGAAGAGGCCTTAGAGCCTCCACAATCAAAAAATAAGGAATCCACCCGGTCGGATAAACGACCCCATGGCCAACATAGTGCGGCAAACGGCGCCGCACACAAGCCGGCACGCGATCCGCACAAGGATTCGCATCAAAAAGATGGCCCAGCAAGATCTATCTACGGGCCAAGAAAGCAAGCTCTAGTAAGCAATGCAACGCATCAAATATCCGAACATCATGGTACACCCAAATACAGGGGTGCCGCACACCCCTATGTTTCACCGATGAGGTGCCGGATCATGAATTTCCAGCGGATTCAAGCCCGTAAACATAGAGGCATCTGACGGAACAACAGACCACTGAGTGCGGATTGAGGATTACATCCTCCACATACACATGGCTAGAGGAGATGACCTCCACGCCATAAAATACTTACCCCTCAAGCTCAAAGGGCAGCCCGACATTGGCTTAAAAGCCTCCCCGAAAACACCATTGGAAGTTGGGAAGAGCTCGAGGATGCTTTTCGGGCAAATTTGCAAGGGACCTATGTACGACCTTCGGATGCAGACGATTTAAGTCATATAACTCAACAACCCGGGGAGTCAGCCCGGAAACTCTGGAACAGATTTCTTACTAAAAAGAACCAGATAGTCGACTGTCCGAACGCCGAAGCCTTAGCAGCTTTCAAACACAGCGTTCGAGACGAATGGCTCGCCAGACACCTCGGCCAAGAAAAGCCAAGAACAATGGCCGCATTAACAAGCCTCATGACCCGCTTTTACGCAGGAGAGGATAGCTGGTTGGCAAGATGCAATACCAGCGACCCAAGTACATCCGAAGTTAGGGATGGAAACGAGAAATCACGACACAGCAAGGACCAGCGCCGGACCAAGGGAAACAACCCGAAGAGCACGGCAGTCAACGCCAGATTCAAAAGCTCTCGGCAGAATCAGAAAAAGCTATCCCTCAAGGATAACAGGGACGAGCTATCTAACCTAAACAAAATCTTGGACAAGATATGCCAAATCCACAGTACTCCCGGGAAGCTTGCAAACCATACCCACAGAGATTGTTGGCTCTTCAAGCAATCCGGCAAACTCAACACCGAACACAAGGGGCTCGACACACCAAGCGAGGACGATGACGAACCCCATAAGCAGAGCACTGGAAAACAAAAGAATTTCCCACAAGAAGTCAAAACAGTAAACTCACTTCACGTGACAAAGGGAAAAGCAGTGGCGCCTATAGAGATACGCGCCATACGGCCTATCCCAGAGGAGTCCCGCCACTGGTTGTTAAAACCAATCACTTTCGACCATCAGGATTACTCTAGAAGTATCCGGAATGCAGGTTGGACTGCCTTGATATTAGATCCGATAATTGACGGACTCCACTTTACACAAGTCCTAATGGACGGCGGCAGTGATCTAAACCTGCTATATCAGGACACAATCCGCAAAATGGGGATAGACCCAACAAAAATTCGCCATAGCAACACTTCCTTTCAAGGGGTAACGCCAGGCCCATACGCCCATTGTACGGGCTCTCTCCTACTAGAAGTTATGTTCGGCTCCCCCGACAACTTCCGCCACGAAAAGCTAACCTTCCACATCGCCCCATTTACAAGTAGCTATCAAGCACTCTTGGGGCCTTGAAGCTTCGCCCGCTTTAATGCAATACCGCATTATGTATCTCACACTTAAAATGCCCGGTCCGCGAGGCATCATCTCATTAAAGGGAAATAGCGAGTGCTCCTCGAGCGCGGGAGATTGTGCGGCTGCCTTGACAGCCACACACTAAACCGGCTTCACTAATCAAAGCACCTAAACAGGTCGTTCAGACCCCGGACATGGCTAGATGAGTCCGGCGTAAACGTACAAGGGCTTACTAGCCGCATACCCCCGCACAAGGGGCTCCGCGCATGTACAACAAGAGACAATAAAGCTCAATTTTATTCATTTTTTGAATTATACTTTGTTTATTTAATATAACGTACATTTTCGCACGATCTTTTTCAACTAAGTTCCTCTCTTTTACAGATGAACACCGTGCTACACCCGTCCAGGATACGGCACAACAGAGACACAGGCACAGACGTGCAGTAGGGATCCGTTCCAAGGATTCTTTTTAGATTAAGACCCTGCGTAAACCTTTTTTACTGTCTCTTGTTGATGCACATCCCGGTTTAATGATATAACCGAGGAGGAGGCTGGCGTCTTGGCATGTGGCCACGTCGAATCTTCGCGTGCACAGACACCGGGCTTATTACCAAGGGCGTTGTTCAGCCCGTTTTCATAAAGACCGAATACCTTAGGGAGTGTTTGGCGTCGCGAATTTGGCCTTATATGCATCAGCTCCGAATCATGTCTTTGGTCAAATGTTGGGTTTTCCCGGCTCCTGTGTTTTGCTGCCTTACATTCCGCTCTATTGGCTAAGGCGGCACCAGGAGAACTATCGCGATTGTGCCCAGTTCGCCAGCGAGCACCTCGATGAAAGCCAAAACCGATCTGTCATGATATAGCGTGAGACTGGTCAACCACTGATGACCCGCCGGAATCTTTAGGATTCCTCCGCATTAACGAAGGGCGTTTCGGCCAGGCACACACGCGCCCGAATTGGGTGGCGCGGTGCCCCTAGGGGCTATATAGTAGCCCCACTGTCAAACTCCTATGGCTAAGTGAAAGTGATAAAGCATTATAGTCTGCTTGCCTAGTTCGTTGCGCTATCACCTCGTTAATAGGACCAAGACGTTGGATCAAGTGTGAAAATGCGCCTTTTGCGAACACCCCTGCATTATATGCGTGGGGGCTGAAGCCGAAGGCTGCCATCTTTCAGGTTATATATACATATACATTAACGGCCGCACAGGAGGTATCCTAATTCTGGAAGTCACAAGTATAAAAAGCTTTTATATTCCCCCGAAACATTGTTTTACACTAATATATGTTATTCGAACATAATATCCTTCGAGCACTGCGTCTCTATTAAACGAGCGCCCTGCAGTACTTCCTGAAAATAGTGCTCGGCAGGTACTCGGCTCCCGTCCGAATCTTGGGGATGCAACAGCGACGGCCTTCATCTCCGCCCAGTATGTCATGACACGGGCAAGAGCCATCCGCGCACCCTCTATGCACGCTGACCTTTTCATTGCATTGATATGCGGCACCGCACCAAGGAACTGTTGCACCAAGCTAAAATAACTCTTCGGCTCGATCCTTTCCGGCCACAGATGAGTCACTACATACTTCATGGCGAGTCCAGATAACCTATTCAGCTCCGCCCATGCGGCCAAACGATCGGTTAATGGAAGTGGGCGCTCTGGATTGTGGAACTGCGACCAAGAAAGCTTTTCCACTTCGTGATCCTTTTGATCTCGGAAATGTTCGGCAGCGTCTGCGGCACTCGCCGCCAAGTCCAGATAAGGGTCCGCCGCACTCCACAGTCGGTACAACGGAGCATATTTAGGATCCTCGAACTTCATCCGCAGCATAAAGGGCTTTCCAGCCGCGATATCTCCGGCCTGACGTAGCTCCTCCTTCACAGCTCTCATCGCAGAGCGAGCATCCTTGGCCTCGGTAGTGGCCTTCTTCAGGTCCTTCTGTTCCACCCGATCTTCTTTTTCAAGAAGCTTGCAGCGGTTGGCAGCATTCTTCAACTTCACAGCCATCTCGGCCATTTCCTTCTTGCTTCGGTAGTGAGCAGCCTATTCGGCTTTCAGCTCTTCAGCCGCCTTTAAGGCAGCCGCTTCGCTTTTCCTGGCTTGCTCCTTGGCTCGGGCAAGTTACGCCCGAAGGTTCTCCATGGCAGCGGCACCATCTGCATCAAGCACACATGTTGTAAGATACGGGCATCAAGCTCCTCTTACTAGGTGTCTTCGGATAAATTACATACCTTGTGCCTCGTCAAGCCGCTTGTTGACAAGCGCGATGTCGGCATCTGCCACGTCAAGTTGCCACTTTAGCTCGGCAAATTCATCAGTCCGGCTAGCCAGCGAACACTTCACCACCTACATACAAAGGGCGACATATTATACCTGGGGTTATGATCCTCGGCGCGCCGTAATTTTTTACAACGCACCGAGTCTCAGGGGCTACTATCTACACAGGGCACATCTTATATATGCGGAACTGTCAAAAGGTACATCATTTCGCGTACCTCAAAACCTGTCAGTAAACTCCTGACAGCCTCATACAACCCGCTCTCCGCGGATGAAATCCTTTCAATCACCGTACCAATCAACGCACGGTGTTCTTCTGAGACAGACGCTCGCCCGAGCAGATCCTTCAGCCCCTCCGACCGCGCACCGGACGGTGCCGGACTCGTCCGATGGTCTTTTTCAAAGGCCGGACGCGGAGGACCTTGGGGGGCATATGATTGCCTTCCGGCCCTGCCGGATTCGAAGAAACCCTCCGTGACGACACCTCAGGGTCGCTCGCCTCATAAGGCGGTACGGCAGGGGGAGGCGTTCCGCTCTCCATCATCTCCGGACGGAGATCCCCTGAAGATGAGCTCTGCTGAGAAGGGCTGAGATCCGAACTACAAGGTAAAATTTCGGTTATCTTCCTCAGAAATAGAATAGGGATGTCTCTTATTTCAAAACTCCCCTCTCTACTTACGGCTCGGTGGAGGGCTGATCCCCTTGGGGTCATAGTACGGCCGAGGCATTCCCCGGCGCAGGACCCTTTGACGAAGATTTCTTCCCCCGCTTTGAGATCATGGTCTCCGGGTCTTCAGAGGCGGTCCTCTTCTTCCCCTGGATAGAGGAATTCTTGATTCCTCCTTTCCTGAAAGCCTCCTTCGGGGAGGCGATAGCTTCCTTGTTCCCCCCTTCGCCTTCTTCCAAAGGCGCAACCTCCAGCATCCTGGTTAACACATGATCCGGCGTGTTCTCAGGGAGGGGGGCCGGACACCTGATTAGCTTTGCTTTCGCTATCCACTCCTATTTAAGGGACATCTCTTTTAAGGGCAATTTTATGATAAATATATGGATAGTGTGTCTGGGTACAGGGCTACTTACTTGAGTATCCGGGCGATTGCAGCTCAGACCTGCGTCCTCGGTCGAGTCCGGACACATTGCTTGTGATCCGAAGAACAATTTGTACATCTCCATGGGCGTCGCACCCTAAAATGTTGGAGAGCTCGTGGTCCCTCCGGATTAAACTCCCACAGGTGGAGGGGGCGACGTTTGCAGGGCAAGGTGCGTGTCGGTGGACAAAAAGAGGGGTACACTTTTTGTACCCCTATAACTGTGCACGGGCAGTCTGAGCCACGGATACCACCGCACCGAGCAAGGCAAGGGAGGTGAGCCAAGGTAAGGCCAAAGCTCGAAAGGAGCAGAACTACGCCAAGACCAAGACCACAAAGAGCAAAGGGGACGAAGCGGACTCCCCCGGCAAGATCCTTGCAGGGGGGCGGTTTTAGCAAACCCGACAAGTCCCTTGCCATGGCAGTTCGCCCCACACCTATGGAGCGAATCACCCTTGAGTCCACTGCCCCCATGGGGCAAGGATTCGGGAGACATCCCCGTGGTGGCATGCAAATCTTTGTGAAGACATTCAAGATCAGATACACACTATAGAAGATGACGACCCTTGGCGGGATCCCAGCCAAGGAGGACCACAAGGCCCCCGGCAAGAGCCTTGCCAGGGATTACAGCAGGCGCCATGGCAAGACCCTTGCCGGGGACCCGGCAAGACCCTTGCCGGGGCTACGGCGAGGCCCTTGCCAAGGACACCCGTAGGGCCACCATCAGGCTCCACTACCGTTCGCATGCAGCTGCCGACCCAACCAGTTGGACAGGCACCTGATTAGCGGCAAGCAGATCTTCGTGGAGACCCACCGCTGCGCCACCTCAGCTTCCTGCCTGCCTACATGGCACCACAGGCACCGCTGGCCAGGGCGCATGTCAACACGAAAGGAAGCGGCGACGGACGAGACTGGGCTCTCCCCCGTCCCCGCTAAAGCAAGGACACCTAAGCAAGACGCATTAAATCGCCTTGTCATGTAATGCGAGGATAAACTCGCACCATCACCCCTTTCCACCTCACATGTGCCCTTTGTGGCAACCTTTCCTTATAAAAGGAGGCCCGAGGCGACCGGGAGGAGGATTCGGCTTTGGAGCTCCTCCGCCCCATAGCTAGTTGAAGAACACGGATAAACAAACCACCAAAGCAGGAGAAGGGTTTTACGCATCCTCGCGGCCCGAACACAGATAAAGATACCGTGTGCTATCTGTTTGATCCGCTCTTCTCACGACCCAGCGCCCATAACCGTAGTAGGGATTCTTGTGATCCCATAGGTGTAAATCCCTTTTACCGACATCTTTGGCGCGCCGGTAGAAGCGCAGTTGTGAAATCGGCTTTAGTAGTTAACCGACCTCCTTCATCTTAGCGACCCTTGAAGAAGAAAGGAGGCCAGAAGATCGACACTTGAGCGATCGCCAACACAAGCTAAGTTGCACTGAACCCTTATTTGTGCTACCCTTCTTATTTGAGGTTATTCCCCGAGATGTCACGCCTTTGTGTGAGAAACCTGCTCGCCAGGGGGTCTCCCACGATCGGCAACACCCTTGCCCTGTATCGAGTCCGCTCAACAGCTCAAGCGGCTGCGTCGAGAATTGCAGAGTAACCTTCCGCGAACGACAACGCCCTCGATTCTGACTCGAGTCAAAGCTCGACAGTTCGAGCAGCCGCATTTGGAACGGAAAGGTGGCTCGTCCGGCAGCACGAGTACCCAGCAGGCCCTGGGGATCCGTCCCCAAAACGCCGCTAGGGGCTTCCGTGCCGGCAAGCCTACCCGATCGACGTGGGGCACGCATACAAAGAGGAATTGAATGGGGAAATAACACGCATGAAAATTAAGAGTACTTCAAAGTTATATTACATCACGTCATAGCTGCGGTTCTAACTAAAGATAAAATTTGTCTTGGTCGGGAACCCATAGCGGCGAAGAGCAGGATGCTTAATCGGCTGGCCTTCCACCCTCTTGATTTAAATCGATGCCGTTGGTGATGGGCTTGATGCGCTCCTTGAGCACCGTGAGGTCAACACCGTCCGGCAAGCTCTTCATCGAGGCCGCGATGTCAAGGTCAGGATTCCAGTGCGCCACCTTGGGGAGGACCTTGGTCACGACCCTCCGGCAAAGTCGTCGGGCCTCCTCGGCCAGCGTGGCCGTCCTATTGGAGTGGAGATAGGCCAAGGCTCCGAGGACACCCTCGAAGAACTGGGTCAGCTTGGCGTTGACGGTCCCGCTGCGCTCGGGGGCGTACCTCACATTGGCATCCCCATGGTGGCCAATTGCAAGGTGACCCTGCCGGCGACGACCTCGAGATGGCTGATCCACTTGTTCTCTCCCACCACGTATTCCTGGTGGGAGGCGGCCTCGTTGCCCAGCTGCTTCTCCTCCTCGAGGCTCTGGTCAAGGTCTCCTCCAGAGCCACTGCTCTCAGGCAGCATCTTCTTGAGACCCTCCAGCTTAGGCTTGAGGTCTCACGATGGAGTTCTGCGCGTCGGAGGCTCCCCGATCTGGCGATGACTGCTCCTTGCGCCTCTACCAAGGCGCGGTTGGCGTGTTCTTCTCGCCGGACAGCTTGAGGGCCTTCTCCTTCAGCTCGTCCCGCTCTGCTTCCAGCTCCTTCACCTTGCCAGCATGGGCCAGAACCTGGGCATCAAGTGCCTCTTTGTGCCTCTGCTCCAGCTCGCGGGTCCGTCGTGCGACAAGGGCCTCGAGCTCCTCATCCTTGCCGCGGAGCATTGCGCTAAGCTTCGCTTCACACGCGGAGAGGTCCTCTTCCTGAGAGTCCAAGGCGTCTTGATGCTGGTTCCGGGCGTCTTCGGCCGCGGCGGCCAAGTTCGCCGCCTCTTCCTGGGCCTTCTCGACGTCGGCCATTTTCATGGTGAGCTCCACATCGCGCTTGGCCAATTCCTCCTGAAAGGCCCTCTGCTCCTCGCGAGTCTGGTGGAACCAAGTCTGTGTCTCAGCGACGCGCGCCTTGAAGTCCACCTCCACGTTGTCCACCGACGCTATCCTGGACTTGACCTTGTCCAGGCGGGCACGGTAGAGCGATTGGAGCTTCCGGAAGTCGGCCCCCATGGCGCGGAAAAGCTGCTCTTCTGGAGAATCGTCACCGCCAATGCCCGGCTCATCAACCACCTCAAGCCCGGTGGCGGCAAGCACCTCGTCGTCAAAGGCTTCCCCTTCGGCGGGCGCTCGGTTTGACGCCCCTCGAAGATGGATGAAAAGATCGCCGCCCACCTTCAGATATCTGCCGAGGCCCGAGGTTGAGGAGGAGGGGGGCTGGTCACCCGCCACCTCTTCCTCGGCGGAGGCCTTGCCGGCCTCACCGGCAGGTTCACCGCTGGTGCCCTCGGCAGAAGCCTTGCCAGTCGCCTTGGCGGCCCCCGCAGCGGCGTCCTCGGCAACACCCTTGGCGGCTTCGTCAGCGGCGGCCTCATCAGCATCTTTGGCGGCCTCTTCGGCGGCAATCCTGCTGGCCTCCGCCGCGGCCTCCTCAGCAATGTCTCCCACAACAGTGTCCACGTCCTCCATGTCTGTTGAAGGAGGGCTGGGCAACAATTGGAGCAATGAAGCCAAGAAAAGAATAAAGGAGAAACAAAGACGAAGGACAGACGACTCACTAGTGCCAGGTTGTGAAGCAGAAGTCCCCTCTCCGCCAGCGTTTGGCGCCGTGACAGAGTCACCAGCGCCCAAGTTCCCCTCTTCCTCCATGGGTGTGGGCTCCGTGCCTGATGCCCTTGCGGGGCGCCCAGCGGCGCGTGGTCGATGGGGTGGTGTGTTAGGAGTATCCCTTTGTGGCTCCTCCTGCTGCCGCTCCCCTCCTGCAAACCCAGCAAGGTCAGCATCATAGCATCGGGCGATTACCACATGTCGAGTAAGAAGAGGGTGATGAACTTACGCTGGGGGCTGCGCCGGGGGCTGTTGTCCAGGCTGCTCAGCACCACCAGTGGTGTCTCTGAAGCCCCAGCCGGGGGCTGATTGCTCGCCAAGGTCCTGGCCCTCTTCGCCCTCTGGGCCAACGTCTCTGTCTCCCTGCAAAAGCAAAAATGGATCAAGACAAGCGACCCGATTCGGGGAAGTGGAAATGACATTAAGGAACGGAGTACTTACTCGTCATCCGTCTCCTCCTCTTCCACCAGTTTCCTTTTCCTCTCCGGGCTAAGAGACCCGAGATCGAAAGGGAGCTCCACATCATCATCCGAGTCGGCGCCTTTGGAGGCGAAGAAAGCGGCGGGGTTTGTCTTGCGCCCGGATGAGGAAGGGCCGTCTCCTTCTTCTTCTCGGCCGCCTTCGTCAGCCCCTTGCCGTCGTAGCCCTCGTGTGGCGCCGGACCCCTCCAGGGTCAATTGAGGCAGCGTAGCCCTGCCGGGCCGGACGGCTCGCGCGAGCCAGCCCGCCGCAGGACTCGCCCTCTTCCCCTGTTTGGCGTCGAGCCCGCCGCCACGTCCTCCTCCTCCGACTACTCGTCAGCCGCGTCCTCGACAAGCGGAGCTCCAGCGTCGACGCTGCTAACCTCCCCGGTGGCCGCCACCCACAGGGTGAATTGCTCCTCCTCCGCAGCCGTCGCGGCCTTGTCCTCCACACCCCCGACGCTGCCGGCCTCCATGGCAAGCTGTGCCTCCCTCTCCCTAGTGACGATGTAGTCCAGCTCCGCCTGGGTGGTGTCCATGACAAGCCACCGCTCGACGTCAGCATTGACGTATACCTCGATCAAGGAGTTGAAGAATTGCTGCACATCTGCATCCGTCGGCTCCTGCCAGCTCGGGACAGGGTCGTGCGCGTTGCAGTCCGGCATCATAGCGATGATATCGGACCGGCGTGAGTTATTACTGCGACTAGCCCAGCAACGAAGCGACCCCTTGACGGCCTTGCCGACTTTTGCGGTAGCCCTCGCGGCCTTGCCGGTCCGTTCAATCTTGCCGTCGCGACCCACATTGAGCTGGAAAAGCGGCGGCGAAGTGGGCATGCGCCATCACCGTGAAGTTGTGGTCGAGGCCAGGGCGAACCGCATAATGTCGGCGGGTTAAATGGCGAGGCTGGCCTCCTTGTTATGTAACAGGCGATCCGGCGGCGAATGAGATTCGCCCGATCATCTCGAGGTGAGCCCAGCCGGGTCAGCGGGAGGATCCTAGTGGTGGCGACGATAAGCCTCCGTCGACAACATCGACATCACCCGATCGCTGCCGCGGACGGCGGCGTTCGACAGACCTTGCAGAATTCCGCGGGTCTTCATCTTCGATCCAGCACCATCGGCCCGCCATTCATCCCACCTCTCCTTCATGGCACCGTCAAGATCGCCCCTTGGATCTTGAGATCCGGCGGCGCATCCGAAGCGGCGCCTCGGGCTGAATTCGAGGGAGAAATAATGGTGAAAAGAGTGCCGTGTTGGGATGCACTCGGCAAAGCCTTTTCGCAAAAGATCTTGAAGAGCCAAGCCGCCACCGCATTCGAATTGAAATCCAAGAAGCGAAAGCGAAGGTGTGCATGATGTTGCGAAGAAATCAGAAAAAGGGGGCATAACCGCAAGAAAGGTGTCGACAAAAAGGGATGCCGATTTGGGGCAAGATCGGTATGAGACGGCAGGAATGATCTTGGCGTCGCTGGGTGCCCCGAATTCTCTCCCCCCGTCTTCACTCCCCATAAGGGCTTGAAGGAGGCCAGGAGTTCATGAACACCAATCGACGAGGGGAAGAAGAAGGCGGACTTCGTCCGGTCCCCCGATAACGCGTTCTCTGGCGGCTCCACGGTCCCAGAGCTCTTAGCCACCCCCTTGCCCTTGGCGGATTTGGGCGCCATGGCAGCCGAGAAGTCTAGAGGATTGAGGAAGAGGGGTGGCGAAGCAGCGGCAATGGAGAGGCAATGCTTAGGAGGGAAGGAAGAGAGGAAGCAGCGGCTCGAGATTGGAAAAGGTGCGAGAGAAGAGGTGAAAGTGAGCAGCGGCATACCAGTTATTCCTTCTTATGGGGAAGCGGGCCGCCTCCTTCGCATTAATCTGCTGACAGGATGCATGTGTGCGAGCTCAGCCCCACGCATGCCGCCCATGTCACGCCACGCCTCCCACGCCGAGCCACGCAGGAGGCATGGGAAGCATAGCTGTGAAAGACTTACATGATAAAACTACCCCGCCTTCCGCGCACCATTTTGGGCCTAGCCCAGCGACGCGATTGCGCTTACTTGTGGCCCAGGCCGGGGCTCTGTCGGTGTACAAAAAAGGGGTACACTTTTGTACCCCTATAATGTGCAGGCGCAGTCTGAGCCACGGACACCACCACACTAAGCAAGGCAAGGAGGTGAGCCAAGAGTAAGGCCGAAGCTTCGAAAGGAGCAGCAGCGCCAAGACCAAGACCACATAGAGCAAAGGAGGCAAGCGGACTCCCCGGCAAGATCCTTGCGGGGGGAGGCGGTTTAGCAAACCAGCAAGACCCTTGCCGTGGCAGTTCGCCCACACCTCTGAGCGAATCACCCTTGAGTCCACTGCCCCCATGGGGCAAGGATTGAGGAGACATCCCGTGGTGGCATGCAGATCTTTGTGAAGACATTCAAGATCAGATACACACTATAGAAGATGGCGACCCTTGGCAGGATCCCAGCCAAGGAGGACCACAAGGCCCCGGCAAGAGCCTTGCGGGGGATGACAACAGCGCCACGGCAAGACCCTTGCGGGGAGACTGGCGAGCCCTTGCCAAGGACACCCGTGGGGCCATCATCGAGCCCGCCAATCCAAACCTCCACTACCGTTCGCATGCAGCTGCCGACCCAACCAGTTGGACAGGCACTGCGTGGCGACAAGCGGATCTTTGTGGAGACCCACCGCTCGCCACCTCGGCTGCTGCCCGCCTACATGGCACCACAGGCACCGCTGGCGTAGCGTGTCAACATGAAAGGGAGCGCGGCAGACGAGACTGGGCTCTCCCCGTCCCGATAAAGCAAGGACACCTAAACAAGACGCATTAAATGTGCCTTGTGATGTAATGCGAGGGATAAACTTGCACCACTGTACCCTTTCCACCTCCTGTGTGCCACTGTGGCAACCCCTTTCCTTATAAAAGGAGGCCCGAGGCGACCAGGAGGAGGATTCGGCTTTTTGGAGCTCTTCACGCCCCATAGCTAGTTGAAGAACACAGATAAACAAACCACCAAAGCAGGAGTAGGGTTTTACGCATCCTCGCGGCCCGAACCTGGATAAAGATACCGTGTGCTATCTGTTTGATCCGCTCTTCTCACGACCCCGCGCCCCGCAACCATAGTAGGGATTCCTGTGATCCCATAGGCGTCGTCCCCGCACCGACAGTGCGGCGAATCAACATGACCTGCATCACTACGACCATATTGATCTCTCTCTAGGAGGTCTCGAATGCGGCCCTGCAACAAGGGAACGTCCTTGGACGGCCCCCAGTTAAACCCTCTATTGACCCATGACGCTAGCTGTGGTGGGGGACCCGAGCGAAAGGCAGGTGGCGCCACCCAGTTGGTGCCCCTGGGAGCTGTGATATAAAACCACTCTCGTTGCCATAAGCTGAACTCCTCTTGAAAAGAGCCCTCGGGCCATGGAGCGTCAGCATTCTTGCTTATGATAGCACCTCCGCACTCTGCGTGCTGCCCCTCGATCATCTTCGGCTCTACTTTGAAGGTCTTAAGCCACAATCCGAAGTGAGGAGTAATACGGAGGAAGGCTTCGCACACGACAATGAACGATGAGATGTGGAGGATGGAATCCGGAGCCAAGTCATGAAATTCCAGACCGTAATAAAACATGAGCCCCCTCACGAAGGGGTCCGTCGGGAAACCAAGCTCCCGAAGGAAGTGAGACGCGAACACCACGCTCTCACCAGGCTTGGGAGTGGGGATAACCTGCCCTTGAGCAGGCAGCCTATGTGAGATTTCGCCGGTTAGATACCTGGCATCTCTTAGCTTTAGCACATCTTCTTCCGCAAAGGAGGAAGGCATCCACCGGCCTTGAAGGTCGGAGCCAGACATCATCGAAAGTTTGAAGCGCCTGAATCTGGAGCTTTGGGTGTTGGAACTCGAGGCGAGAGGCGAATTCGATTGAGATTGAAAGAAACGAGTCGAGCCTTGGTCTCTTTATAAAGAGGTTGAATACCAAGAGCCCTCCCCGTGACCGTTTGGGACTCACCTTCGATTGAGGAGACATACCAGCGGGCACGATTGGGTTACCCGCGCCCGTATTGATGAGAATCCCGGAATAAGGGGACACGATCTCTGCTTCGACAAGACGTGCCAAGGAAACCGCCTCGCTAAGTGCGCTGAGGTGGGACAGTAAAATGATTCGAATAAAGACTTGGCTGCGGCGTGATGTCATGCTACGGAATACGTCAGCATATTAGATTTGTGCAAATATTATTCTCTCTACGGTGGTATGTGGAACTTGTTTTGCAGAGCCGGACACTATCCTTGTGTTCAACATCTTCTATGAAGTATTCGGAGGAGGAACCCGCCTTGCAATGCGAAGACAATCTGCTCGCCCGGACTAAATCGTCATTGAAGCCTGGTTCGAGGGACTCTTGAGGAGTCTGGATTAGGGGTGTCCGGATAGCGGACTATAACCTTCGGCCGGACTCCTGGACTATGAAGGTACAAGATTGAAGACTTCGTCCCGTGTTCGGATGGGACTTTCCTTGGCGTGGAAGGCAAGCTTGGCAATACGGATATGTAGATCTCCTCCCATTGTAACCGACTCTGTGTAACCCTAGCCCTCTCCGGTGTCTATATAAACCGGAGGGTTTTAGTCCATAGGACGAACAACAATCATTCCATAGACTAGCTTTTAGGGTTTAGCCTCCCTGATCTTGTGGTAGATCTACTCTTGTACTACCCATATCATCAATATTTATCAAGCAGGAGTAAGGTTTTACCTCCATCGAGAGGGCCCGAACCTGGGTAAAAACATCGTGTCCCTTGTCTCCTGTTACCATCCGCCTAGACGCACAGTTCGGGACCCCCTACCCAAGATCCGCCGGTTTTAACACTGACACCCCGGTTCTGGCAGATGCCCGTCTAAGCTCTTGGATCCGCTGGGGTAGCACGGCAAGCCGCTTCATCACATCTTGAAGTAGATGGGGAACGTCATTTGATAAAGCCACAACGGCCAAAGCACGTTGTGACTCGGTGTACAGCTGCTCCACAAGAGTGTAAACCGCCTTCAGTTTGATCAACATGTTCTGTTTAAGGTTTGTGCTCCTGGGGCCTGCGTTTATAAGCATAAGGTGAGCTGGAGATGACACTTACAATATTCATTAAAGGAAAGATTGCGATCCACCGGGTTATATATAGTAACTTACCAAAGATTGCCGTGACCATTTGAGATATCTGGCGCTTTAAGCCGGACAGTTCGGCTGTTGCTTCGGCAAGTGATGTTTCTGCTGCCTCGGCCCGGGTCATCAGTGAGGCCTTCTCATCAGCCCAGATCTTCTTCTCCGCATCAAAATTATTCTTCAATTTCTCTTGTTCAGAGATGCTAAATTCAAATTTGGAGTTGGCCTTTTGAATTTCAATTTCTTGAGCTGCCAGGCGGTTCTTCAGGTCAGCAATCTCCGACTCAAATTGACTTGTGGTGGCCTGCGTTGATGCCGGATTATAGCTAAAATTATGGTAAGATATCATTAATTCTCAAGCACTTTGCAAGCAAAGGTACTTCACACTTGGGGGCTAATGTATGGTGAAGAAATTTAAGGTACAATGCCGGTTCATGAGAAATTAAGTCCTAAGCACTTTGCAAGCAACGATACTTGACACTTGGGGACTAATGTGTATTGCAAATTCAAGGTATCATGTTACAACCGGGTTAAATATTTTCATATAAACCGGACAAAGCAGTGGTAAGCAGATTTCTAAGTCTACAACATATTCATTCATAAGCAATAGACTTGGGGGCTGATACAGTAATTATGATTAAGGAAAATAGCATAATTTATACCTCAGATTTCTGCTGTATTGCTTCACCATGTTAATCTCCAGGTCACGGCTGCTATGTACTTGGTTGATATAGCCAGAGACTATATTTCCAATACTTAAGTGAGTATAGTCAGCAATATCCAGCTTGGCCTTTCGGTGTTCCAGGAGCTCCTCCTTGGCAGAACACTTGGCCAGGATAGTGGGTTACCCCGGCTCAACAAATTGGGTCTTCAGAATCTCAACTTCCGGATCAGTTGTTTTGGCCGGGCTAGGAGTTTCCGGTTTATCAGAGCCACCAAGAGTTTCTTCAGCAGGCGGGTCAGAGGATGGAGCTGGAATTTCATAAGCCGGTTCAGGCGACGGTTGATGAGTGGAAGTGTCAGGGGCGGTTGTTCCGAGTTCCGGCTCAGTCACTACCGGGTCTTGGGGTGGCTTATTCTTTTTCGCCCTCTTGCTGGGCTTCACCTGCACGCTGTGGACAAAACAGAAGGGTGAGTACAAAAATATGAGTAAAGTAAAGCATAAGGAAAACCAAATTATCTTACCCAGGGGCAGTCTTGAAAGCCGGCATGTTAGATTGCATAGACTCGCCGGAGGAAAGAGAGGTATCCTGATAATTGGAGTCACATGAATTGAGAGGTTGACGAATTACACCCGCCAAAGGGTAAACAGAACGTAAGTCGGAGATAACCTCAGCCCGACACTTCCTGGTTACATCAGGTAAGCCAGAGGAGAGCTCTATGTCCTTGCTGGTCCGGGTCTGCGTCCGGCTTTCAAATTGTTGTTGCTTCAAAAGAAATTGAGGATCTTGGTAAGCCAAAGGATGTGAAAATCTTACTTTCCGGGTTACTCTTCGAATTTTCTGACGCGGCAGGGGCTCGGAGTCGGAGGAGATTATAGTTACCTCTTCTTCGACGGCTTGGCTATTTCCCGTATCCTCCTGAAAAGATTAAGGGTCAGCAAAGTGATGATAAAGAATCAAGGGAGTTAAAATTTACCTCTTCTTCGTCGTCAGAAGTATCATCCAACTTAAGTAAATCAAAAGCACTTGGTTTCCTTTTCCTTGAAGTTCCAGTCTTGGCGCTTTTTCTTTTCGGCTCTTTTTGCCGCTCGGGCTTGTTTTGCCGCCTCATGATCATACTTGACCTTCCAGAAGTTATCATCGGCCTGTGAAGAATGATAAGGGGTTATGAATAAAAGTAAGGTATAACACAGTAAGGAGTAATTATTGCGGTTGATGACTTACTGCAGGGGTCGGGTTCTTCTTACAGAAAGGAAGTAAGCCAAAGGCATTACTGGTCACCGTGCCTTCTTTTAGCAACGTCTGAGTCGTAGCCTCTACCACAGCATCTGGTAAGTCGTCGGGGCTATGACGCAGTGGGTCATCCTTCTCGCCAGAGTAAGTGCACATTAAGCCGGGACGACGGCTTAACGGGAATCACTCGCCAAGCGACCCAGACTCGAACCAGGTCAACGCCATCCAAGCCATTTCCCAAAAGAGCTTTTATTTTGCTAATGGTAGGAGCAAGTGGCAGACGTTCAACGGCAGTCAGTTTATCTCGCAGTGGGTGGTTGGATTCAAGGCGCAAGGCGTGGAAGCCGGGCAGAGGATTTGCGCCAGCCGGAGAAGTGTCTTGGCAGTAGAACCACGTCTGATTCCAATCCTTTGGATGACTCGGCAGTTCAGCATAAGGAAAAAGGCAGTCTCTCCGTCGTTGAATCGAGATGCCACCAAGTTCCAGACTGGGCCCGTTGGTGCATTCATTCTGCCGGTTTAAGTAAAAAAAATCTCTGAATAAAAGTAAGCTGGGTTCTTCCCCAAGGTACACCTCGCAGAAGACTTGGAAGTTGCAAATATTTGACACGGAATTGGGTCCGATGTCTTGAGGTCTGAGGTCGAAGAAATGTAAAACATCCCTGAAGAATTTTGAACCGGGTGGAGCGAAGCCCCTGTTCATATGATCACTAAACACAATCACCTCACCTCCTTGGGTTGAGGCTTCTCCCCTGACGGGTTAGGAGCACGATAAGACATGACCTAATTTCTTGGGCAGATGGCCGGATTTCACAAATTCAGACAGGGTGCTTTCTGTAACAGTGGATTTGACCCAATTGCAGGTCACAGGAGCTTTGGGAGCCTTGGGTGCCATTGAATAAATTGAAGCCTATGACAAAATAAGAAGTTCCGGTTCAAATTTAACCCGGAGGAAAGCATTTTAAAGTTTATTCAGATGGCGGCTTAAGAAGGGGCCTAGTGACATATGGGTGACTATGCAAGTAATATTTAAACTGTTACAGATATCAAAGGCACTTAAATTTTCTTAAGTCGCTAGAACAAGCGAGGCTGACAACCGGTGTTGTCTTAAACCGGCCGTATGGGCTACCATGGCTAAACAGCTTCAACAGATGCAGTTTTTGGCTAAGTGTGGAACAAACAGGTTTCACAATTTTATGAAATTATTTTGGATCAAACGGTTGCTCTGAAAAGAAAAATTTCTAGATCTAAAACAGTGCAGAGAAGCTCATACACTCGAAGAAGGCTTCCGAACATGGGAAATGAGATCGGTTTCTATGCAAGTTAAGCACAAACAATCACCGCAGCAGTTCTACGTTATTTTTTACGATCTAACAGGGCATTGGAGGTAAAAGCTATCGAGGGTTTGCAGTAGGCGGCGATGAACATCGACGAACTCAGAAAAGTTCCAATGCAGATCTAAGAAAGGGAAGGAGAGGAACTCATGGATGTGGACAAGCTGCGGAGATCCGCCGTTGTTTTCTGGTCAGAGTTAGGTTGATGAAGCGGCCTGAGTCGGTGAAGACGGGGAGTTCGACGGCGATGGTGGCGGAGTTCAAGAGACGGAGAGGAAGCAAGAGGAAGAAGACGACTGGAAGAGGGGAGAATGGAAGACCTAGGCCGTGCCTATTTATAAGGGAAGGCCAACTAAGACGACGCGAGAAACGAGGAGACCAAACATCATTATCCAGCGGCCCCGACGCCTCGGTTTTCGGAAGGGTCAGTAAAGGCAAAGATCCATTAGAGGATACGACGGAGTAAAATATGAATTTAATTGAAGATGACATCACGACGGGTTAACACGGATCCAGAAGATGACGTCACGACGGGTTACGACCTTCTTGCAGGATTAAAGACAGAAGGACTGGTTGTTAAGATATTTTAAGATTGACATGAACCGGTTCAAATCAATCTGGGGCCTAATGTTGGGGATGTAACTATTTGTGTAAGCCGCCCAGGATGGGTCGGGTTATGCAAAAAGAGATTCATCAGAAGAAGCCCAAGACCAAGCATGAAGATGGCGGTTCAATAAAGGGTCTAAGGCCCATAGGCGACTTAAGGCCCATAATGATAAACCGCCATGATGACATGACTTGCATTATAAGGTAGAATTAACTAGTCACCGATCCGGACACTGTCTATAAGCCGGCCGGGACTCTGTAGGCCGCAGGGCGTCAACCCGTGTATATAAGGGGACGAACCGCTGGCGGCTTAGAAAAAGAAACAACTCATCGAGAGCCGGGCATAGCGTATCTCGCTCCCTGGTCATCGAAACATCAAGCAATACCAACCCAACTAGACGTAGGCTTTCCTTCACCGCAAGGGGCCGAACTAGTATAAAACCTCTCGTGTCCTTTGTCCCGATTAACCCCTTTAAGCTTCCTATAGTTGTGATGGCTCCACGACTAAGTCCTTGTAAGAGGACATCTGCCGTGACAATTCCACGACATAGCTGGTCCCTTGAGTTTGAGCGGGAGGTATTTGATGGCGTGAAGATTATCGCCGCGGGCCATATGAATATGGAGAAGAAAGTCCTCAATCCATACCGCGGGGTTTGTTGTGCCATCATATGATTCGATGTTCACGGGTTTAAACCCTTCTGGGAAATCGTGTCCCATTACTTCATCAGTGAAGCAAAGGGGGTGTGCGGCGCCTCTATATCGGGCCAAGTCGTGACGTAGCTCGGATGGAGTTCATCTACGGTTTTCGGGCCGGACGTGATTATGTTCGTCACGTTCAGCCGGATGGCCATCGTCGCGCATCGGGGCACGCACCCGTGATCTATAGATTGATCTTGTCTGACCTACTCTATTTTGCAAGTCGCGCCGCAGGTCATGTGTATATCCCCGACCTGTTGTATTTCTGTTTGTTCGGCGAGGCAGTACGGGCTGGTGTTCGGCTCGAGGTGCCGCTTTGTCCCGGCCACGTGGTGGTCGGTCAGCCGCATTGTACCTTGGTAGGACGGGCTCCAGCGCCTCGTCATCGAACTGTGGTAACAGTTTGTGCTTCGGGTAGCTTTTGGTTGGGCGCTCGAGGCCATATTCCTCGGCTGCCAGGACATCAGTCCATCTTTCGTTGAGCAGATCTTGGTCAGCTTGAAGCTGCTGCTTCTTCTGTTTCAGGCTCCTTGCAGTGGCTATTAGCCAGCGCTTAAAGCGCTCCTGCTCGGCGGGCTCCTCAGGCACGATAAAGTCTTCGTGGCTGAGGCTCACCTCGTCCTCGGAGAGCGGAAGGTAATTACTGTCCTCCACGTCTTCATTCGTGGCCTGTTCATCGGGGCTAGCTTGCCCATCTTCCCGTTCGCCCTGTTCGGTGGTTGGCTCAACGGGGTCTTCATTGTTTTCGGCGTCGTCCGCAGTATTGTTTTCTCCTGTGACGGTATTACTGTTTTACTACGGCGTGGCTGAGAGCGGCATCGCTGATGTCGGCGCTTTGGATGTGTCACAAGAAGTTTATCCTCGACTGGATTTTCATTGCCACCGTTGTTTTCTTCGGGTGTATCCACCATGTATATGTCGTACGAGGAGGTGGCTGTCCAACGCCCTGTATGCGGTGGTTCCTGCTCCTCTCCGGCATCGTCGTCCATACCGTCGATGTCTTCGGAGTCGTAGTCAAGCATGTCAGTTAAGTCGTCGACAGTGGCTATAAAGTGGGTGGTGGTGGGGAACGAATTTCCTCGTCATCCACTTACGATTCGAGCCGGACATAGTTCGGCCGAGAATCCCCCGACAAGGAGAGGGATTTTAATGAGCTTAACACGTCGCCAAAAGGCGAGTGCTGGAAGATGTCCGCGGAGCTGAACTCTAAGACCGGCGCCCAATCAGGTTCAATGGACGCGGCTTCACGCGGTCCGGAACCCATGGCCGGAGATGAGTCCGAAGTTCTGATGACACAAGCCCAGCTCAATGTTGGGTATGTGTGCGGATCGAGCGCCGCTGAGTCTGCGGCCTCCGTGGCGGGGCTAAGCTTCCCGTCTTCGGACGATGCAGTCCGCTCTGGTTCTAGGGCCAGGGCGGTCACAGACGCTATCTCCTGCGCATGGCCAGATGACAGATCTAGGTCATGTTCATCCTGGTGGCCGGGGACAACCGTCATGGGCTTGAACCCATCAAAGATCAAGTCTCCATGGATATTGGCCACAAAATTCAGGCTTCCAAATCTGACATGATGGCCAGGGGCATAACTATCAATCTGCTCTAGATGGCCAAGCGAGTTGGCCCGCAGTGCGAAGCCGCCGAATACAAAGATCTGTCCGGGGAGGAAGACCCCCCTAGACTGCGTTGTTGTAGATGATTGATGGAGCCATCAAGCCTTTGGATGACGACGCAACGGAACTCTCAATGAAAGCACCAATGTCGGTGTCAAACCGGCGGATCTCAGGTAGGGGGTACCGAACTGTGCGTCTAAGGCTAATGGTAATAGGAGGTGGGGGACACAATGCTTACCCAGGTTTGTGCCCTCTCTATGGAGGTAATACCCTACTTCCTGCTTGATTGATCTTGATGAATATGAGTATTACAAGGGTTGATCCACCATGAGATCGTAATGGCTAAACCCTAGAAGTCTAGCCTATGAGATTATGATTGTTGTGGCTAAACCCTAGAAGTCTAAACCCTCCGGTTTATATAGACACCGAGGGGGCTAGGGTTTGTACAAAGTCCGTTACAGAAAAAGGAATCTACATATCCGAATCGCCAAGCTTGCCTTCCACGCAAAGAAGAGTCCCATCCGGACACGGGACGAAGTCGTCTATCTTGTATCTTTATAGTCCAACAGTCTGAACCAAGTATACAGTCCGGCTGTCCGAGGACCCCTTAATCCGGGACTCCCCCAGGCGCGGCTGGAGATGCTCTTATGCCTTGGGTGTTGCTCACGCCGGCAACAATTACTCCTCCATAATTTCCTTGTCGCATTATTTTGGTGTCCTCGTCCTCGTCCTCAAACGATGCTCAGGCGGACTGTCTGGAAGAAAAATGTACTGAAAAAATAGAATCCCTGGATGGAGGGTAGCCACAAATTATCTTGCAACTAAGCAAAATACATGCAAGAGAACCATTACAACCACCCGCAAAAAAAAAGAACCATTACAACGGATGGAATTTGCGAGGTGTGTGGCATGATAATCGAGAACGAGTACCATGCCGTGATTGAATGCACTAAGAGCATAGCACTATGTCAAGCTATGGGATTCTTGCAAAAAAATTGAGTTTAGGCACACAAGGGAGGTTGGTTACAAATTCTACTATGCAACAACCCAAAGTAAATTAGAAGTAAATTTGCATTACTCCCGTGGAGATCTTGGTTTCTCAGAAACGATTGCGTGCATCGAGAAATAAGGGATCGAGTCACTCCCAGGCGCTCTCAGAGTTTAGCAACTCTCGACCGTTGGATCGCTTCGCTTGATGCGTTTGGGACCGTCGGATCGAGCCCTCGATCGCCCCACCGCGGATTGAACTGAAAACACTGTTGCAATGAATAGTTTGCTTCCCAACTAAAATATCTTGTGCCACCGCCGTTATTACAGTGCCCCGCCGAGGGCGTTTTCGTCTTTTCACATGTTGGCCCATGACGTGTTGATCCCTGGTTGGCCCGTCAATGGATGAGACGAGGGAGGGCGTCTGCCTCGCCTCTTCGTCCTCCCAGTCGCCCCCACCATCCCCGTACTCGCCGTTGCCGCCACCCTTCATCCCGTGCTCCGCCTCCTCCCCTCCCCTTCCCTCCTGTCGCCCGAATCACATGCCCGCCGGTCGGGCCACGGTGGCCGGATTCGAAGAAGGCCGGGCGGCGACCACTCCCGTGAGGCCCGGCGGCGAGTAGCGCGCGCCGAGGGGTGGAAGGGCGCTCTGGATCCAGCGTGATGGCGGCCATGGCCGAGATCGAGCCCAGACGTGTGGGTGCGTTAGTGAGCGCGGCGGCGGTCGGGGACGAGCTCTGAGGAAGGCGGCGGCCATGGCCTAACTACCAGCACGCTGTCGACGGTCGACCGGGCCGCCGCACGCAGGAAGGAAGAGCGGCAGCAGCCGGGACGAGGGCGGGGATGGAGAACGCGGCGTCCATCTCGTGGAGCCTCTGGCCATCCCTCACCCCTGATGCCGCCGTCCTTCCTCCTACCCATTGGGGCCAAGCAGAGGAGGAGGAGCGCCGGCCACAGGCACGACGAGGAGGCGGCCGGCATCACCGTGCGCCGCCCGGCCAAGGTCTTCTCCCGCTGCTCTGGGTCACGCGCCGCCTCTGCCGCCGACAGGATGGGGCCGCGGCAGCCGCCCCGCATCCCGGCGACCAGGAGCTCCCCTGCGTGGTTCCCTCAATGGAGGGATGCTTCCTCCGTCCACTGCCTGCTCCATGCTGACGCCATCAATAGCGGCGGCGGTCGGGCTGATGCGGACACCGCGCCACCACTGAGGGCTTCGCCACGGACCGCATCATCTCCGACCATGGCGAAAAGGCGCCCAGCGTCGGCTACAGCGGCACACTCTTCCGCCCTGACCTAGGTGCATGAGCTCACCGCCGTCCGCCTCGAGGTCGTGTTTCCCTCTTCCTCGAGTTCACCGCGTGTGTGGATTCCCTTAGCCGTGTTGCGATCCTTTGGGATGCTCATCGCGCCACGTTGGATTCGGGCTCTACAAGTTTCGGTTCCCAAGCGTAAGACTTTTTATGTTGTGCATACACAAATCTGCACTTCTGAATTCTATCTAGCTGTAGTTGACAGCAGTGGGCATAACAATAGCATAACAGTATGGATATGCTATGTAGGTCGTGAAATGTATCAAAATCGGTCTTCCAGAGATCATACTGCTGGTAGCTCTTTCCCAGATACATGCATCATCAGTCCTACCTAGCTGTTGTGTGACCTTTACTTACAATTTCTGAAGCTTATGATCATTTTTTCCTGCAGTACATACCTCATCTGGTGCCTTTGCTGGGCATTGCCTTTGAGGGGTTCGCCGTCATAATGCCCGTCGCCGTCGTGTGGCTTTACGCGTTCTTCCTAACGGTTGGCGGGGCGTATAAGAATGCTGCTCCACTTGACCATCCCAATACCGCGGGAGGTTAGGATAAATTGTTTGATTCTCAGATCTACCTGACCATCCCAATTATTTGCAGTGCTTGAGTTTTATGAAAACTTTTCTTTGCAGTGTGTATGTGTTGCGAGCAGTGATCGGTACAGCCAATGCATCACTACTGGAGTATTGGCCCTTTTGGTGTGAGTATGGCTGGATTATTTGCTTCTTTCATGATGAAGAAATGGCCATAGCCATGGGAGTTTCCTCTTGGCGATGATAGCCGGTGAGGTTTCTCCACCTACACTCTATTGACAGATATTGATTATGCATGTGTGGATATGAAACAGATGACCTGCTATGATTTTACTTCCTGTTTTTTCCTTTGCTTTTCTGTTGTCACGCCAATATGTCAAGGTGTTCATGTGAACAGCTCCCATGATGTGGGTAAAAGGGAAGTTTAATTGAATCATGCTTGGTTAAAAGAAGTTCAGAATCTGCATCTCTAACTCTCCATCGATGATCAAGAAACCCATTTTTTGATGAATTTTTATTCACTTGCATGTGTCCTGGCATTATTATTATGAACCTGTGACCAATATCTTTTTATGCTACTATAGTGAGCATCATGCTAACTATTATGATGCTGTACTGAAGTGCTAATCATGTGAGCGAATATATATTAGTTAGTTTAAGCATCAATGAGTATCATTTACCCTATAAATCTGCACATAATTTTCTGTGCTATTTGGTAGGTTTTTCTAATTGTATGTCATTTGATCCCAATATGATCTCTTACTTAGGTTGGTGTTGTACGGCTTGGTTGAGCTCAAGGTCAACGAAGACGGCAATTGTCAGGTCTATTTACATGATTTGATTTTTCTATTTACTTTTTGAGAGTACCATGTTTGGTATCCAGTACAAGCCTAGTCGGAAATTACTTGCCTCTTTCCAAATCTCCATTTTAAATAGTTTCAAGCATCATCTGTTCAATTTTACCAAACACCTGAACACCATAGATTTGTATGGCTACTTTTACCAGGTTCCTTCTTACAGTGATTTTAATTGCTAGATATATACATCTAGGAGAGCTGGTTGTATCTCTTTTTTCTGTTGTGATTGGAGAAGATGAAAAAAAATCCTGGCCAGATTCCTTTGTTCTCACATTAGCTTGCAAATAGAGTCATGGACTGGATAATAAAGATTTCTCCTATTACAGTGTAAAATATATTATTTATTTTTTACTTTGCACTATTTTACATAAGTGTGTTGTTGATGCCCTTTTTATTTGGTCTTGCAGCTATTTTGTGTTTCTGGTTCTATATATGTACTGGTTGGATGTTGACAAACAATTCATCCATGCCTTCTTTTTCTATGGGTGTATGCTCAGCTCTTGATACTGAACCTTTTTGTCATTCATTTTCGGATCTGGTGAACAAGATCGTATTGTGTAGATTAACTGTGGTGAATTGCAGCCAGGGTTAGAAGCAGTGGGTCATCCTCGACCTCACGCCGCCCATCTAGACAGAAGAAGATGGGTGCTGCGGGCGACGAGGCTGACGCGCCGTCGTCCTGTCTTCTGTGAGGGGATCCATCGTGAGGAACCAGCGGACGCAATGCGGGTGCCCGATCCTTACTGCGGAATCACCTCTTCTTGTGGATGGTTGCTGAACAGCAGTAGTTCCATCTCCATCCCCAACACATCCTTGCCTCATCTTGATCTGCAATGAACCAGAGGTACCAAGTCTCTCCTTACTCTTTCATGGTGAATCCATTTTTATTATCCCATTTTTTATGGTTTTCTCCTCTTAGCCCATAGAAAGAGATTTGATGTGATGATTGAGGTAGAAGGCTACCTTAACCTATGGATCAAAGGTGTGATGATGTACTTTATTATCTACAGCCACACATAACACCAACTGGTCCAGGTAGAGAAGTAGGGTAGATAATGTGCATAGCTCTTTTGTCGCGGCTAATATGTATATGATTGATTAATGGCCACATGAGAGATTACCAAAGAACAAAGGTCTCTGTTACTTCATATACGTGATCCTTTTAACAGCCCACAAGATGTCTGGGGAATAACAGGATAGAATCTGAGTATAAATGCTAATTTTATTCTAATATTTTATCAGCTATGTTTACTGAAACAGTCCAAGAATTAGATGAACAATTGCAATAAAGGATATCCCCCTCTCTCTCCACTTTAAAATATATATAACCAACCCTTCCTCTTATTAATCATATATCGCATCCTTAATGCGCCGTCCTAGCTTGTATCATTTGGGTTTATTTTTTATTTGCTTTGCACTCTACTTTATGTGTCTGGTTAAGTTAGCGAAGGTTGGGGTTTTGATTTCTAACGGAATGCAAATCTTATAATCTCTGTAGATTGATTAAGAAAGACAAATTGTCTCATGCTTCAAGTACCAAGAAGATAATTTCTTGCAAGATAAGGAAAAATGGTAAGCTTCTCCATTTGTATACCCATGCTTATTTTTTTTAGAAACGATGGGTGTATGTTATCATGTTCTCCCTCCGTAAAAAAGTAGCCATAGATTAGTTTTACTCCATGGCTATGGTTTCATTGGTGAAAAAACATGGTATTTTACTGAAAAAGCATGGTATTTTAGCCTGGAGTTCTAAACCCTACAAATAGGCGTGGTTATGGTTTGTTAGGTCAATCAATAGCGGAAAGTTTAGCCTGGAGCTCTACTTAGTAGAAAAATACAAAACTATTATTATTAATTGACGAAATCTCATATTTTCTGCTTGGTCTGTGCATGGCTCATGTATGTTGATTCTCTTGGGCTGCGCAGAGCAGGGGTGTTGTATCCGGGAGTCAAAGTTACTTGCTTTCTTCCTTACTTGTGCTTATCCAGCCCCAAGATACACTCACAGGCTGTTTGACCCTGTTTCAATTTTCATTCTGCTTGACCAAATTGATTGCTATTTCCCCTCCTAATCTCCGTGGATAAGTAGACCCCTTACTGCTAAATTTAGTTGCCTTCGCTTGCCCTTTAATGTGTTGTGTCCCTTGGCGAATGCAGTAGCTTCATTTAGTATGGTTTGGTTTCTTACAAAGGTGAACTTCACAAATCAGTTAAAATTGGTGATCGCTTCTGGAACATACGTATACACATTCACATTATAGGTTCATCTTTGACCCTTTTAAAGATGAAAATGCCATTTCCTTTTGAGAATATCTTAAGACAACAGAATATTGTTGTCTATTTTGATGAGAGAGAAAAGATCTGATTGGACTATGGAAATCAGTGATAACAGGAGATAGTGAGATATCTCCTCTTCCTGCTGCCTGTGCTCCCTGCCTACTTCGACATGTGCTCCTGCCTACTTCCTCTCAGGTCGGCGCCACCGTGGCAGTGTTCTTTGGCAGTCGGGTCAACATAGTAGGTATAAAATTACCCTCTCCTGCACTACCAAAATCCCCTCTCCATTATTCCTTGGCTTTCTCTGTTGGGTTAACTGTGAGTTAGTGTGTAATTTGATATATTATGGATTGTACAAGTGGATGCATTGGTTTGAGCGGGTAGCCGGTTTAGGTAGCTGAGATCACTAACATACCTTCAAATTGGAAAATGTAATTTTGTTTCGTACGCAATGATCTATTATTTTCATTGTTTCAATCGTGTGACTCTACACATGTATCCTCACAATTAGTGGAGCCTAAAAGAATATAGCGGTCGCTCGATCTGAGCTGCTCTATCTGATTGTATTTTAGTAAGACGCTGCAATTTTATAGACCATGTAAATTGATTGCTTGAGGAATGTGAGATTGTGCCCTTAATTTGTACATCCATGTTCTTGCACAGTTTCCATATTTTGGTCTTTCATGCATGTGTTTTCAATTTTTTCTAAAGCAAGATATATGTTTCTGCAGGTTTCTCCTTGTCATTGGTAGCATCGGTTAACATAGGGGCAGCGGTCGCGGTCGCCCGAGGAGCACAGCCACACGGGGCTGGTCCTGCCGCCGCCAAAGAAGAGTGGAGGAGGTCGATACAGGGTCGAGGAGGGGCACGGGCGAGGTTCATGCCGCACGGGGGCACGCGGGTCCAGCGAGAGAAGGCTTCTCCTGTTCCCGTGCCGCCAGGCACCCCTCACCGCCGCCCTACTTGTCCTCCGGTGAGCCCTTATCCTCTCTTTTTCCTCCCCCAGCTCTCTTCTCGTACTAACTTCCCCTCCTCCTCTGATCTATCTATTTTTAGTGTTCCTTTATGCTCATTTTAGTTTCTCTCTTTTTGCTTTAATTTGTTGTATGGGATCAATGGATACTTCTTAGCAAATGATCAATTGATTATTTTCTTATGACATACTCCCTTCGTCCTGAATTACTTGTCACAAGAATGAACGCATCTAGATGTATATTAGTTCTAGGTACATTCATTTCTATGTGTTTTTGCGACAAGTAATTCCGGACAGAGGGAGTACTATTTTTTACATGGAACTAAAAAGAACATTGGTTTTCTGAGAAAATAAGATTAGTGAAGCCATATATTTTGTTTAAATCAAGTAAGGTAGCATACATGTAGCTTTACTTGCTATTTTTGCATCATGTATGCTGAAACCTGATGCCATGTACATCAGTGTAAGTGTGTTGCCATGGCAAGCAGATGATGTGTGTCATGATGAGAGCAACGCAAGTAATGGTTGCGTTAGTGTTGCATATATATCACTGATTGTGTGTATCTACTGTTCGGTTGATTGAATAATTAGTGGCTCACTAAATAAACAAACCTGGATGCTAGAATGAATTTGTGGCTCCCTAATTAAACAACCGAGGATGAATCTATCTACAATGGAGCTAATTAAACAAACCAGGATAATAAAATTAATTAGTGGTTCACTACTTAAACAAGCCAGGAGGCTAAAACTTGCTATAATGGATTCTTGAATTGCTAACTTATATATGGCTCATGTCAATTGAGGATTGCACATATTCAAGCAGGTCGTTGGTGCTCTGTTGGTTGATGGATTTTACTTATCTGCCGGCAGACCGCACCGGAGGCCGCCGCCATATAGGGGCTGATGAGGACATCATGATGAGGTGAGCCTCCTTCTGCTAGTGCGGCTCCCCTTCGTGGTGCCGATTCGTCATAGCCTCTCTCTCTCTCTCACTGATGCTCCTTCCATCTCATGTCATGCAGGTTGCCGCTTTGGCCATAGCAGAGGGGATCCGGCCGGCACGTTGCGCCTCCCATAAACATGCCTAATTTTATATTCAGAGGTAGCATTGATCTACTTGCCCCCTTCAAAAGGCCATATGTGTTGCTTTGTTTTACTTCTCTTTCATATCCAGTTATTTAGAAATTCTCTGCTAACCTCCTGGCACTTAAATACGATTAGGTATAATGTGAAGCATTTGCTTGACAGAGGTACCTATTGTTGGATCATTTATGTTGCTATATGTTGCAGGAATGTATCAATGAACTTGGAAACCTGTGAACTCTTTGAAACGCCTTTTATGTGTTGCTTTTGTTCTTGATAGAGGTACTTGTGCCTCTTACATGCTCTTGTGTGCAATTTTTCAATTCTAAAATAGTACATTCAATTGAAGGCTAGAGAAGATTTAGTGGTTATATCATGAGTCACTACAAGCGCCTATTTATTGAAACATTTTCCCAGTTGTTTCACTACAAGCGCCTATTTATTGAATCATTTTCTTCAAACTTGCACCAGTAAATATTTGTAGCTCTTCGCGTTGTCTAATCAATATGTGTCTAATCAATATGTTCGTTTTGAATGCTTCAGTGAAACCTAAGCAGTAAACTCATGGCCACACTCTCTCAAATGGTGAAACCACTTCTTATGTAACCACCACTCTTGTTATCGAGGTTCCAAATGGTTTTGCCTATATTTTTTTATGTTGGTACTTCTTGTGTCAAGGTAATAGATTGTGACCTCCATTTTGGTTCGAGTTAGGCTTTAATATTTTTGAGTCAATTATAGGTGGCGATTACATTGGTAAGATAGAACCCAATTATGAAGTCTTTCTGTTTAGATATGTAGATTTAGTCTTTTTGTTTGTGTATAAGATAATTGCTTTATCTATTTAGTCGATCCTTGTTGTTTTTGAAAATAGATAGTGTCCATGATGGAGTTGAAGTTACTGTGATAATTGGTTCATCAATTTAGCTAATCCTTACTATTCAGTAAAAAAAATTGGTCCTTTTGATTCCTGGTACCAATTTGTTTATCCTGTAGAGTGAGTACATGAAGAAAATACTTACCAAAACCTTTGTTTTGCTGGCATGTGATAATTTTTCTTGAAAGACCTGTGATATTTATCTGTTGATGCATGTGGCTTATGTTGTTTACTTGTCAGTAACCTCTATGGAGTATTTAGGCAATATGTTGCTTATAAGAATGTAATCAAATTATTAATTTGCTCCATTCTAGGGAGGATGAAATCTGAGTATTAACTTATTTCATTTCAGGGAGATACATTGACAGGAAGTGCTCACTCGCTAGAATTGTTTCTATCAGGGGCAGAATTATTATTGAAACATGCACTGTGTGAAGATGAATAGGAACCTTTCATAATTATTCCCAAACATGCCACTGTGTCATCATTGGCCAGTGCAGGTATTGCTCTCTAGCTGATATATTGTTTAATTCTTCTTGGTTTCAATTATGTTGGCCCTCCTTAAGATTGCTTGGGAATGTGAGGCTTTAAAGTTTCAACCCTGTGCAAGGCTCCAAAGCTTTACCAGTTTTCCACTTGCTTTCAAATGAATTTGTCATTGAAGAAACCATGAATTCTTTTGTTTTCTTTTGGACCTACACTTAACCTTTCATGGGAAGATAGTGTGTCATTTCCCCATTAGGGTTGGAGTACTTGATGTATGTGTTGTATTAGTGACGTGGTCGTGACAGGCAACCATAAATATTGTTTTTGATTTCCTTGGATGAAGACACTTTCATGTGACAACCATATGTTTACTAATACATAGTAGGATTTTGGAAACTGGTGGTTACTTTTGTTTGTTGAATACCAATTACTGTGATTCCAGGACCTCTTAGATTATACAAGTCCCTATGTTTGTTTGGATTCATGAACCATGGGACTGGACTTTCATTCGATGCCACTAGCTCCTGTGATGCACCGTGTAAACTACCGTGTGATCTCCCTCTTCTTTTGTGAATGTGTCCCCTTTGTCACATATATCCATCCTTTTGTACTTGATATGTACCGTGTATGAACAATTGTATCCTTTAATTTACCCTGTATATGAACATTGCATCCTCAAATGTGTTGTGTTGTCGTTCTGTTGGCTATGGAGATGTGTTGTACTACAGTTTTGTTTTCCATCTATGATGTCTTGCTCCTATTACATGTGAATGTTTCTTCTTTCCTTTATTCTGTTATATCCTGATAAACCCTGGCTTTCTACTAACTTGACCATTACTTGCTTCGTCACATCGTTGGGACCGGCACCCTCGCGCCAAGGCGCGATGTCGATCTAGTGGGAATGAAAATGAGTCGCTCTCAAGGTCTGTAGCTTTCCAGAACCGGTACATGCAAGAAATCAAGGGCATGTCGGCTGTCTCAAGTGAAGCGAGCGTACGTAGCCTAGACCGAATATTCTACTACATTGCCAACCTTTTATGGTCCACGGGTGAAAACATAAGGGGCTTTTCTGGAAAACAATAGGATGGACCAAGAATACCTATTTAGTAGGTGTATAGATGGGAAACACTACCTTTCAACTGGTTGATGACTCGCGCGTATCCGCCACCTCCATAGCCATCCGATGTGATTTTAATTATATAGTGTGTAGCCGAAAGTGCTACTGTGAGCTCGAGCTCACAGGCACCCTTTGCTACAGTATAAACGGAAAAAAATACTTAAAAAGTTAAAAAAAATCTGAATTTTTTTGGTAACAAACATTGATATATTTTTCATATGCATACAAATTTTCATGACAAAATGACATTCATGCAGGTCTCAGAAAAAAAAATCGATGCTCTAAAATGCTTCCAAAAACAGTTTTTTTGGAGCATGATTTTGTTTTTTTTCTGACACCTCCACAAATGTCATTTCATCACGAAAATTGACACGCATGTAGAAAAAACATCAAAGTTTCTTGACAAAAAAGTTCAATTTTTTTTGAATTTTTTTATTATTTTTTCAGATTTTACTGTTCATCCGGGATCACTGGTGCCCGGGATCAATTCCTTCGCGTCTGTGTGTAGCGCTATGCGAGACAGACCAAGTTTGCAACATTGGGCATGTTGCAAACTCAAACGTGTAACACAGGCTATGTTGCAAACTTATGAAGCCCCAATGAGTAGGCAATGTATATAGCTTGATCAGTTTTTTCATTAAAAATTTCTGCAACATCATCTTTGTTGTAAAAAATTCCACAACATCATTTATGTTGCAATAAGGTGAAAGATAAAAAAAAAAGTTTTTGTAACATGACCTATGTTGCAAATATATATTTTGTAATATGACCTTTGTTGCAAAAATAACACTTAAGAAATAGCCCATCATCCTAAAAACCCCGATTTTGGATGGTTTTGCAACGAAGCCATGTTGCAGAGTGAACCAACAACCACACCATGACGCACACGTTTGGGGAGATCCGATAGCTCCTTTTCGTCAATGGGTTAGCCCTAGGAGGAGGGTGGGGGCCAATGTTTTTGTTTTATCTGCCAGCGGACGCGCAGCATCGCCCTATATAGAGAAAGCCTGTAAAACCCTGTATTCTTTTGTACCTCTAGCATTTTTGATAGATTAGGTAGGTAGTAGGTACAACTCCACACTAGTTTCACCTTGCCACACCTGTGGCATTTTTTTTTTTTTTGACGATACCACCTGTGACCTTGGAGCTACTCCTTTGCGTAGTATCCGTTTGCTACAATTACTGGTCTTGGTATCGATAGAGTCAACTCTCCTTTGCAAAAACATAACTTTTTTTTTGAGTTGTGCAAAACATTACTTTGACCCGTAGGTGTACAGTAGTAAGTTTTTCAGGATAACGTACAATTCCTAGCGCCGTACGTGTGCGCGTCTGTTGTCTTTGTGTGCACGGCATGTATGCGCAGGGTAAGAGCATCTCCAGCCGTTGGCCCTCCAGGGGGCGCCTAAAATCACCGCCTGGGCGTGACCCGGTACAAAAAATGGGTCCAGGGACGAGTTCGTCTCCAGCCGCCAGCCCCAGGGCCGCCCCAGGTGCGTTCAAAAAATAAAAATATATAGCAAATTTAGGCAAAGTTAGGCGAAGTTCGGCTAAACACGACAAATTTCGGCAAACTTGGGCATATATTAGACATGTTTGCGGATTTTCATTACATACATAGCAAATATGTAAACTAATCTAAAAAAACTGGCTGAACGCCGAGTAGTCGCCGTCGTCGCCGCCATGGTCGGCCTTCTCCTCCTTGACGCGGGCGCCCCTGCTGGACCCTTCCCCAGCGTCGCCATGGCGGATTGGTAGCGGCGGCGGCGCGTCGTCGTCGTCATTGTCGTCGATGACGACTCCTCCTCCTTCGTCGCGGCCTCGGCGGCGCTGCGAAGCGCCACAGGGCGGCGCACTGGCGCTCCCTCGCCATCTTCACGGAGTCCTGGCGTGCCCATTCAATGGCCGCGTCGTCGTCGAGCTCGACCTCGCCATGCTCCGTTTTCACGGCGGGGAGACCCGGCTCCGTCTTCACCGGCGCGAGCCCCGGCTCCGTCTTTGGCTTGACGAAGCGCGGAGGAGGAGCCGATGAGGCGCGCCGGCCGCCCTCGTTGATGATGATGCCGGCGCTGCGAGTACGCCGGCCGAGCGGCGTCTCCGCTGCGGGCTCGACCTTGACGCCGAGCATCGTCGGAGTGCCGGAGGAGTGGGAGGACGAGCACGAGGAGGAAGAAGAGGAGGATCCGAACCTCCTTGCCGCCCATTGCCCGTCGTGTCGGCGGTGCTCCGGGGCGGCCGCTCTCACCGGGGGGTACGCCAACGGTGGGTTGTTGCCGCCCTCTAGATGCGTCAGCACGCCCTCAAGTGTGCGGTCGGGACGCCCCACCACAGGTGGCGCCCCTCGCTGTTCCTGAGGCCGCCGACCACCGGCGCGCCGTTGGTGGATGCCAGCCGCTGCTGCTGACGGCGCTCGAAGTGTTGGGTAACGTAGTAATTTCAAAAAAATTCCTACGCACAGGCAAGATCATGGTGATGGTATAGCAACGAGAGGGGAGAGTGTTGTCCACGTACCCTCGTAGACCGTAAGCAGAAGCGTTATGACAACGCGGTTGATGTAGTCGTACGTCTTCATGATCCGACCGATCCAAGTACCGAACGTACGGCACCTCCGAGTTCAGCACACGTTCAGCTCGATGGCGATCCCGGACTCGATCCAGCAAAGTGTCGCGGATGAGTTCCGTCGACCGACGGCGTGGTGGCGATGATGATGCTCTACCGCGCAGGCTTCGCCTAAACTCCGCGACGATATGACCGAGGTGGAATATGGTGGAAGGGGCACCGACACGGCTAAGGAACGATCCGTAGATCAACTTGTGTGTTCAGGGTGCCCCTTGCCCCGTATATAAAGGAGGGAGGGGGAGGTGCGGCTGGCCCCCAAGGGGTGCGCCTGGAGGAGTCCTACTCCCACCGGGAGTAGGACTCCCCCCTCTTGCCTTGTTGGAGAAGGAAAGGAGGGAGGGGAAAGAGGAAGGGGGGCGCCGCCCCCCTCTCCTTATCCTATTAGGACTAGGGGGAGGGGGCGCGCGGCCTGCCCTGGCCGGCCCTCCTCTTCTCCCTCATGGCCCACTAAGGCCCATTATCCCCCGGGAGGGTTCCGGTAACCCCTCGGTGTTCCGGTAAAATCCCGATTTCTCCCGGAACCATTCCGATATCCAAATATAGGCTTCCAATATATCAATCTTTATGTCTCGACCATTTCGAGACTCCTCGTCACGTCCGTGATCACATCCGGGACTCTGAACAAACTTCGGTACATCAAAACTTATAAACTCATAGTAAAACTATCATCGTAACGTTAAGCGTGCGGACCCTACGGGTTCGAGAACTATGTAGACATGACCTAGAACTATCCTCGGTCAATAACCAATAGCAGAACGTGGATGCCCATATTGGTTCCTACATATTCTACGAAGATCTTTATCGGTCATACCGCATAACGACATACGTTGTTCCCTTTGTCATCGGTATGTTACTTGCCCGAGATTCGATCGTCAGTATCCAATACCTAGTTCAATCTCGTTACTGGAAAGTCTCTTTACTCGTTCCGTAATACATCATCTCGCAACTAACTTATTAGTTGCAATGCTTGCAAGGCTTATGTGATGTGTATTACCGAGAGGGCCCAGAGATACCTCTCCGACAATCGGAGTGACAAAAACTAATCTCGAAATACGCCAACCCAACATGTACCTTTGGAGACACCTGTAGTACTCCTTTATAATCACCCGATTCGTTGTGACGTTTGGTAGCACCAAAGTGTTCCTCCGTAAACAGGAGTTGCATAATCTCATAGTTACAGGAACATGTATAGGCCATGAAGAAAGCAATAGCAATATACTAAACGATCAAGTGCTAGGCTAACGGAATGGGTCATGTCAATCACATCATTCTCCTAATGATGTGATCCCATTAATCAAATAACAACACATGTCTATGGTTAGGAAAAATAACCATCTTTGATTAATGAGCTAGTCAAGTAGAGGCATACTAGTGACTATATGTTTGTCTATGTATTCACACATGTATCATGTTTCCGGTTAATACAATTCTAGCATGAATAATAAACATTTATCATGATATGAGGAAATAAATAATAACTTTATTATTGCCTCTAGGGCATATTTCCTTCACGAAGTACGCCGCCCAAGCCGCGTGGTTGTCGGCGACGTACTGGGGGAGGGCGAGCTGGGCGTCGGTGAGGGAGGCGCGCACGACCTCGACCTCGTCGGCGAAGTAGGAGGGGCGCGCCACGGTGTCGGGCAACGGGGGAATGGGCACTCCCCCATTGCTGAGCCTCCACCCCATCGGCCCGGCGCGCATGTCCGACGGCGCCGGGATGTTCGCCTGGAACAGGAGCCACGACTCCTATTCGCGGAGCGTGCGGCGGCCGAAGCTGTTGGCCGCCGCCTCGTCTCCGGGAAAACGTTCGGCCATCGGGAGGAGAGGGGGAGGGAGAGGGAGGGCTCGGCGGCGGCGCTCGGGAGAGGTAGAGCTCGGCGGCTAGGGCGGGGCTGGTGTGGCCAGAGGCGAGCAAGGCCACCGGCTTATATAGCCGCGCTGCGCCCGTCTGTACGCGTGCGAGGGAGGGGGAGTGGAGGTGTCGGCGCGCCGTCCCGTGACGTGCCGTCCGTGAGGAATCAATGGCAAGGCTGACCGGCGGCACCCTTGCCATTGATTCCCCGCGGGAAACCGAGGCATTGGGGGGAGGGAGACGAGGCGCGGTGTCGCTGACGCGGCTGGCCCGCAGCTCTTTCGTGCCAAAACCGCTCGCCCCAGCGCGCCGGGTTCGGTCTGAGTCTGCCGGCGATGATTTCGGTCCAGGCCGGCGAAAATCGGGCTCCTGAGGTGCAACTGGGCCGTTTTATTGGCGTCGGCGCGAAAAAATCGCCTGAGAAGGCTGTTCTGAGGGCGCGGCTGGAGATGCTCTAAGTTGTTGTTATTTAAGCGAACGATGAATCGATCGTTACCTACCAATTGGCAACTAGGAGTAGCTATACACGCACACAACCAGCGAGTAGTTGGTAAGCTCCCCTAGGGTTCTCCTAGGGTTCTCCTTATTCCCTGCGGCGCCCCCGCTAGGGTTCCAAAAATACCCACGAGATCTCTCGATCTCTTCATGAGGGCACCCCTACGACGGATCTAGCTGAGGGCGTTCGTCGTTCTCGAGCTCGGCAAGGGTTCACATGGCAAATACGAGGGGATCAGGATCTCCTATGGACGGCGGGAGCGGGTCTACGGGCCAGAACTCGCAGGAACGATTGGGGGCTACAATTCTGGATGACAAGTTTCAGGGGCTGAATCTCCATGGGGAGGAGGAAGAGGAGCTTGATCTGTCCGGGGAAGTGGATGAGATTATAGCGGAAAACCGATGGATCGCAGTGTTTAGGGTTCATACTCAAAAACCGTTTAGCCATGTCTCGCTGTTTAAAACACTGCGTAATGCATGGTCGGCGGTGCAAGGCGTGTTCTTCAAACCGAAGGGGCCCAATATTTTCTTGGCGCAATTCATGTGCCTTGGAGACTGGAATCGTGTGATGGGAGGCGGCCCATGGATCTTCCGTAATGCACCAGTGGTGATGGAAGAATATGATGGCATATCTGATGTCGGGCAGTACAAGCTAGATAGAATTCCGGCCTGGGTGAGGATCGTGGGGATCCCCGAAGGACTGATGAAGAAGACATCAGTAGCAGAAAAGATAGCGGCGAAAGTGGGAGTTCCTCCCTTCAGAGTGGTTGTTACCGAGGGGAGGCTGAACCCCTCGAAGTATCTGAGAGCAAGAATCAACCTGAAGCTTGATACGCCACTTGTCAAGTTTGTACCGCTCAAGCTAAGAGAGAGCAAGAAATACTCTGTGGAATATGAGAAACTCCCAGACTTCTGTGATTTTTGTGGCCTCTTGGGGCACCTGGTGTTGGAGTGCGGTGATGGCATTCACGATCCGACTGATTGTGAATGGGGGGACTGGCTCCTGGTGAATTATGATGATCAAAATGATCGTGGTACGGCAAGAAAAGGGGCCCCCAGGGGGAACCCCAGTGGTGGCATGAATAGAGGTGGTTGGAACCATGGAAAAAAAACGAAGAGAATTCGAAGGAATATGAAAGCATGGAGGTGGGGGAGGAGAGATCAATACCAGATGGCACGGTTAGCCTAGGTGTAAGGAAACGGCTGATATCACAAGATGGTAGAATCAACAGTTCAGCAGACCCAGCGGTCGTTCCTCCCGCGGGTTTTGTTACTGACAAAGTTCTGCTTTTGGAGAATCCGAGCGATGAACAGATTGATAAAACGCAGTTGAGCACCCCTTATAAAGTCCATGATCACAAAAGATTGAAGGCAGTAGCAGAGGTACCAACTGATGTTTCGCCGTCCTCCTCCGGGGAGGGTCGCCGGGCTCAATGAAACTCATTAGTTGGAACTGCCGGGGACTCCTGGGTGCCCCGACAGTTAGATCGCTTCTGGATATCCAGAGGCGGCATAAGGCGGATGCGTTTTTCCTGTCTAAAATGCATCTGGACGAAGAGAAGGCAGAAGCTTTGATGAGAAGGATGGGGATGGATCACAAGATTGTAGCGCCAAGTCTTGATGGCAGGAAGGGGGGTTTGTTGCTAGTCTGGAAGAAGGAGGTGAGGATCTTCTCCCGGACTACTACATTCCATTGCATTGATGTTTCGGTTGAGGAAAACGATGAAAAAATTTGGAGATTAACTGGTGTGTATGGGGAGCCTAGTTGGGATAACAAGGAGATAACATACCGACTCTTGCGGGATCTCCATGCACAGTCCACCCTCCCGTGGGTGGCGATTGGAGATTTTAATGAAATCTTGTATTCATCAGAGAAAGGGGGGGAGCGCCCCGTCAGCATGCCAGGATGCAATTATTTCAAGATGCGCTGAATGACTGTTCTCTGGAGGATATTGGATACAATGGAGATAAGTTTACCTTTTTTAGAGGAGGATTACGTGAACGGCTAGATCGAGTTGTGTCGAATGCAGAATGGATGGAGATGCATCCGTTTTGTGGCTTGAGTAACTTGGAGATGGGCAAATCTGACCATAGACCAATCTGTCTAGATACTGAACACTTGGCGGGAGTGGCAGCGGATCGGCCAATAAACATGAGAAAGTTTGAAGCTCGTTGGCTAGCAGAAGAAGCAGTCGAAGAGATCGTCAAAACGGCGTGGCTAAAGGCGGTCACTCAAGACCTTTGCCCTACTGCCAAGGATAAGCTAAACGCCGTTCATAAAGAACTGCATGAATGGGAAAGAAAGGTTTTGAAGGGGCCGAGGAAAAGGCTGAGAGCAGCTCAACAGGAGCTTGAGTTGCTCATGAAGCAGCCGTATAATGCAGAAGTAAGAGCAAAACAGCAAGATCTCACAATGATGATTGAAAATCTCCTAGAGCAAGAGGAGATCTACTGGGCCCAGCGTGGTCACGCGAACTGGCTGCGGCGTGGCGATCGCAATACTAAGTTTTTTTAATCAATTTGCCTCTGCTCGTAGACGCCGTAATTTAATTAAGAAGTTGAAGAGTAATAATAATTCTTGGGTTGAGGGTAATGATAACCTCAAACCTTTGATTCTTGAGTATTTTAAGGGGCTTTTTCACTCAGAATCAGGGATAATGGATGATGAACTGCTATCCACAGTTAAACCTGTGGTTACTGCACAGATGAATAACATGCTCATTGCTCCTTATACGAAGGAGGAGGTGAAGAAATCATTATTTCAAATCGGTGACATGAAGGCCCCGGGTCCCGATGGCCTCCATGCTATTTTCTTTAAGCGATTTTGGCACATTATAGGGGAGGAACTCACGAAGGAAGTGCTGGACGCTATCAACAACAAAAAGATTCCAGAAGGATGGAACGCAACAAATGTGGTGTTGATCCCGAAAGTTGATAGCCCTGAAATGATAACCCAATTCAGGCCTATAAGTTTATGTAACGTGGTTTATAAGGTTATCTCGAAGATGCTAGCAAATAGACTGAAGAAGATCTTGCCTGAGGTAATTTCACCAACTCAGAGTGCATTTGTACCGGGCAGATTAATAACGGACAATGTGCTAGTTGCTTATGAATGCTTTCATACAATAAAGAAGAAATCCCATGGATCTAATGGGATATGTGCAGTTAAGCTAGATATGTTGAAAGCTTATGACAGAGTTGAATGGGGGTTTTTGCAAGCAATGATGGCGAAGATGGGTTTTCATGAACAATGGATTGGGCTCATTATGGAGTGCGTGTCTTCGGTCAGCTACAGAGTTCGATTTAATGACACTGAAACAGAGGAGTTCCTTCCAGGCCGAGGCCTGAGACAGGGTGATCCATTATCACCATATCTATTCTTGATCTGCTCAGAAGGACTCTCTAGTATGCTGGCTCATGAGGAAGAAACTGGAGGTTTAGAAGGAGTAAAAGTCTCCCGAAGTGCACCATCCATCTCACACTTGCTGTTTGCAGATGATTGTTTGATCTTGATGAATGCAACAGTTCAGAATGCAACAACACTGAAGAAAGTTTTGGACACATACTGTGAATGTTCAGGCCAGCGAGTAAGTACCCCAAAGTCTAGTGTCTTTTTCAGTCCTAATACTAGAGTAAATGACAGGGAAAGTGTATGTGCTATCTTGGATATCCTCACTGAAGCCTTGTCAGACACGTATCTTGGTCTACCAACAATGGTAGGTGTGGACCGAAGTGACTGTTTTCAGCACTTGGTGGACAGAGTATGCAAGAGGTTGAAAGGGTGGAAAGAAAAGATCCTCTCAATTCAGGGCAAGGAGATCCTGATTAAGGCAGTAGCACTATCAATCCCCTCATATGCTATGTCTGTATTCAAGCTGCCGAAAGGAATATGTAAGTCAATTACCGATGAAATATCGGGCTTTTGGTGGGGAGATGGAGAGGAAAAGAGGAAGATGCATTGGTTTGCGTGGTAAAAATGTGTGTACCAAAGAAAAGGGGTGGTATGGGGTTTAGAGACCTTCACAGCTTTAATCTTGCTATGTTAGCAAAGCAATGTTGGCGTCTACTCCAAAACCCTGATTCCCTGTGTGCAAGAGTTTTGAGCGCAAAATATTATCCAAGTGGAGATATATTGAAAGCTGGTCCAAAAAAGGGAGCTTCGTTTACTTGGCAAAGCATTGTTGAAGGAATAAATACGTTCAAGAGAGGATGCATCAGGCGGGTAGGATCTGGTTCACACATCAATCTATGGGATGACCCTTGGATTCCCTCAAGTGCAAACAGGAAGTTGATCACACCCAGAGGTGGCATCATGTTAACAAAAGTTCAGGAGATAATTGATCCTCACACGGGACTGTGGGATGAGGATCTCATTCGGCAAGTGTTTTCGCCTGTTGATGCAAACAAAATTTTACGGATCCATCTTAACGTTGAAGTGGTGGAGGACTTTGTTGCTTGGCATCATACAAGGTCGGGGACGTTCTCGGTGAGATCGGCATATCACGTTGAATTTGAAAACCAGTTTGGACGACACTTTAACCAGAATAGCCAAGGAAATGCAAATGATCATGGGGTATGGAAAGAGTTGTGGAAGTTAAGGTTACCAGGGAAAGTTAAACATTTTGGATGGAAAGTGTTGAAAGGAGTTTTGCCTTGCTATGGGGTGCTGGCCAGCCGGCATATTCCATTAATGCCACAGTGCCCGATTTGTAATTGTGGATTGGAGGACATCCAACATTGCCTGTTCACATGCTCTCGAGCACATGCAATATGGGAAAAGATGGGGCTGTCGGCTGAGATTGACAAAGTGATCATGCAGGATCGTTCGGGCTCGATGAACCTTGATGCTTTGTTCCAGATACATACGGAGGTAAATAACATCCCAACACCCGAATTCATTGGTGGCAATGTGGTTTATCTGGTGGCAGAGGAGACTGTATACGAAGGGGGAAACTACCCAAACGATGGAACAAACGGCCATCTCAATACAGGTTCTAGCCACTAATTTCGTCAGGGCTAATACTCCAAAATATGCTGCTCGTAAAAGGGACCAGGTATGGAAGAAACCGGATGTGGGAATGGTAAATTTAAATGTTGATGCATCCTTTACTTTGGAGAATCTCTCAAGTTATTGTGGAGTTATTGCACGCAATGATCAGGGTCAGTTCCTGGGCGCAGCCTCTCAGTTACTAGCACATGTTCCCAATGTAGAAGAAGCAGAGATGATTGCTATTCGGTGTGGACTAAACTTAGCTGCAAACTTGGGCTGTACCAAACTGGTGACTGAATCCGATAGCACAAGGGCGCTGGAGGCAGTCTCGGATCCTAATGCATATATGGGACCTGCAGTTCCTATTATAGCTGAGTGCTCTCTGAGGACAATGCAATTTGCTCATATCTCCTTTGTTCATTGTAGTAGAGAGGCGAACTCAGTAGCGGATGCCTTAGCAAAACGTTGTATTAGAGTTAAAAAGTCTGAAGTATGGGAAAATATCCCTGATTTTATTCTTCATCTCTTTGTAAACGATTTGGCTATCATTTGATGAATAAAGTTATGGAGCTTCAAAAAAAAAATTGGCAACTAGGAGTAGAACCCATTGGTACGCACTCGAGAGCCATGGGGAACAAGATGACCCAGGTCCTGTCCTACTACCACACGGAGAGGGTGCTGGTGAAGGCGCGGATGGAGGAGGGAGGGTGCCTCGAGGCGTTCTACGACGCGCGGCAGTGGTGCGAGAAGAGGCAGTCGACGGGCTTCGGCTCCGACGTGCGGACGTGCATGAACATGACGGCGAGACTGCGCCGGTGCATGCAGTGCAACGAGGGGCACTTCAGGACCTGCATCCGCGACATGGACAAGGGCCTCGACCACGACGACAAGGCCTTGAGGATAGGGTGGTACACCCACACCGCCGCCGGAGGAGCAGCGCTGGAAGTGGAGGTGGTGGACCGGCATGATTATTAGGCCATAGATCATACATCCATCCATGTCTATTAGTACTTGATTCCTCCGGTGCAAGCTGCTATAGCAGTTAATATTATTTTTGCGATGAACTAGGGATAGCTAGATCATATATAGCTTATGATTACTTGTGTATTTAAGATCTTAACTATTTAGACTATATATTTGATTATCTTGTTATAGTTAGTGTATACCTCGCTCGATCGACGTGATAACAATATATGTCTCCAAGTATAATTTAATGTATATGGACAACAAAAAATTATATATGATGAAATTAAAAGCTACTACCTCCGTCCCATAATATAAGAGCACTTTTGACACTACACTAGTGTAAAAAACGCTCTTATATTATGAGATGAGGGAGTACATCTAAGTATCTCCAAGTGGATGCCTTTTTTGCATATATTTTTTTTCTCAATTATGATGAATCTAAAAGCTACTAAATCTTTCACATCTCAATTTTTCTCAAGCCTACGATGAAGAACTGAAATGGACACAACACCAGACTAACATCATAAGTTTTGAAAAGTTCCAAGAGCCGCCCAATATCAATGGCCGAGAACCCTAAAAGTATTGAACACACTCTGGTCTAAAAACAATGTTACAAGGCAGGCTGTGGCACCGTTCCTTTGTTGCCGTACAATCTAGATGACCAGAAAAGTAACATAGGCCATTGTGACAAACATGCCTATTAACACATCTCGTAGCACTGCGGTGAGATGGAGGAGTGGGCCAGCTTATTTGCTACCCTCCCTCAGGTGCTCGCGGACTATTCGTACACTGTTTTATGGTGACTGCCCCATTTGAGGGTTTTCTCGGTTGGCTCGCACTACCATGCCTTATGTCGTAGACCATCATTATCATGGATCCTTTCGCTATGGAAGGCTCCCTGCCACTCAAGATTAAAAAACTTTGTTTGGATGCTTCTACAAGACCACCTTCCATCTAGGACAAAGGTGATCAAGCGGCATGGCTCTGGGACAGGACTATGCCTCCTTTGTGGGGGTACCAGAGACTGGTTTTCACAACTTTTTCTGTTTGTCCGTGAGGCTCTGGCTGGGTTCCTCCAAACCCATGCAAACCAAATCTAAAGGAGGAGACGCTTCTTCTGGCTAGTCTTTATGGCGCTGACTTGGATTCTATGGACGATACGTAACAAGATGATTATTGAGCGGGTTTTCTTGATCCGACTCTCTCTTCAAACTCTTTACGTTCGTGCAACACTTGCACCTGCTCTCTAGGCAGCGGGATCACGATTGGCTTGGCCTTATGATGGACGCGAGAATTAATGCCGCGCGCCAGCTAGTGTTGACTCAACACCCTTGATCTTCTCGCCACTTGATGGTCTTTTTTTGTATTTTCTTTAATGCTTTCATTGGGGCGTTAGTGTTGATGCCCCAACAAACCGCTTTGATTTTCGTTCAGACTCTTGTTCTACTTGTATGGATATGGTAATTACTATACTGATAAAGTGGGATGAAAGCCTAATTCAAAGGAGCATCTAGTTACCTGCACCTCCGTTCTTTTTTCTCTATCGCGGGGAGGTGGCTGGTCCTTCAGGTTTACATCTTCACATACACATATTGATACCGAATATTGAACATAATTATAGTTTTTTATATTGACATAATTATAGTTAACATGTAGAATGAACTCGGCCCGCGTCGTCCTCCCCCTAGGGCGACTCGGGCGGCCAGAAACCTAGCCGCCACCGCCGCAAACTCCCTCCTCCCCTCCCTCCGCCGCCGCCGGAAGACGCCGCCGGGCTAAGCCCGGGGGCCGACGGCGGTGGTGTGGGATGTCCTCTCTCGCGCGCGTCTCCGGGGTGGGGCGTACCCCAAGGCGTGCAGTGGCGTGACCGATCTGGGATCTGCGGCGCGGCGGATGGCGGCAGGCGGCGGGAGGCCGGCCCGTCCTCGGACGGTGACGGCTTGGCGCGGCGGAGGCCAGGGCTGCGGGCGCTGCGGATGGCCCTTCGGGCGGCGGCGGCCGGCTTGGCATGCTGCCTTCAGATCGGCGACGGCGGCATGGAGGGCCTGGTGGTCTCGTCGGCGGCACCTCCGATCAGATCTGTTCTGACCGGTGCAGCCGGCGGTGGTGGTCATCTCTTCCGTCAGAGGTGGTCGGCCTGAGGCTGGGTGTTCGGATCTCGGGATCCGTCATCTGGCACCAGCTGCGAGTCGGGGAGACGTAGTTGCCGGTGAAAACCGAGCCGACGGCGGCGATGGCGGCGTTCCACGTCGTTACCTTGATGAAGGCATCGTCATGTGACTACCGTCGACCCACTCGTATTGCTCCGGGGGAAACCCTAGGATCTGGTGTTCCAGACCGGACGATGGCGGCACTGCGGTGTCGTTTCTCTCTTGGGAGCGTCGTTTTGTGGAGCAGCGTTGGAAGTCAGAGGCTGGAGGTGGAGCGGCTTCGTCTTGCACGGAGTTTTGGTGGAGATGTCAAGTCATGCCTGACCGACAGGTGCTACGCTTGCTCATGCCTGGTTGGCAGGTGCTACGCACGACAGATCCTCCAAGGGCTTCAAACTGTGTCGGCTGGTGGTACGTGGCAGCATGGCGCTGAGGTGTATCAGCGGCGACCACGACGTGTACAACTGTTTGCGCGCAGGGAGGAGGCGCCGTTGGGCGTCGTGGTGGCGTCGATGATAGCTGGACCGAGCAAGGTTGATGCATCAGTACAGTTCTGAAGATGGAGCGGTGGCAGTTGGCGGCGGTGGCCGCTGAGAGCACGTCGGACCAGTATGTGCCCCAGACCCGGCAAGTGGCTAGGTTGGGGTCTCAGGTCTTAGATGTTAGGCTTGGCTGCGATGTCTGTTTGGTATTAGGCCCAGATTATCTGCGCCCCTTCATCAACTGGATATGTGTAGCGATAGTTTGTTGCTTAAACGGCGGTTTTAGTCTTACTGATGTATGATCTTGTAAAGTCTTGTGAGAATAATAAATATAGTGGCCGTATGCATCGCCCAGATGCAGAGGCCGAGGGTCATCCTCCTTTTAAAAAAAACAAAAAAAACAAAAAGAACAAGTCCTCTACGAAGGAAATGATACACAAGCGCCACCGTCGCCACATCCAACCACCAAATCCCAGATTATGGGTTTTCAAGAACAAGTCCAAACAAGTTCCAAGCAAATGCTTCAGCAAGGAAACAATGTGAAACATCGCCATTGACAGGTATGACCAACTATGATCAGACCTAGGGTTTTCACCATAGAGCTTGAAACTGGGTACTCAAGAAGTCCTGATGTGTCGTCGCCTCCACTTTCCGCGATCCTAGGCTCCTAGCAGCACATGTAGTGATGTCATCGACGTGGGAGGACGACGTTGCACTGCAAAAATCCCATTTTGGGACACTTTCACTAGTACAGAACCGGGCTTTAGCGCCGGTTAGTAAGGGCCTTTAGTGTCGGTTCTACAACCGGCACTAAAGAGTGGAGACTAAAGCCCCCCTTTACTACCGGTTCGGCACGAACCGGCGCTAAAGAGCCACCACGTGGCACGTATCAGGCCCGGGTGCTGGTAGACCATTAGTACCGGTTGGTAACACCAACCGGTACTAAATGCTTGGGGGGGTTGGTTTTATTTTTTATTTACCATTAATTTTGTGTTTTTTCATTTAATTCTTTTTTGTTTGCTGGTATTTTATGATACTACATATTGTACACGTTATGCATATATATAAATAGATTTTCGCATACAACCAACACCATTTTACGATACTACATATTGTACACGTTATGCATATATATAAACAGATTTTCTCGAACAACCAACACCATTGATATATATATAAATATATATCATCGAATATCTCACAACCAACACCATTAATTATTCACACACACACACACACACACACACACACACACACACACACACACACACACACACATATATATATATATATATATATATATATATATATATATATATATATATATATATATATATATATTGTCCTACATGTTGTCTTGGTGCCTTCGGAGCACGATGACAAGTGGTTCATGGGGGCGGTAGCGGGTAATAGTATTCTCCTTTGGGATCTATGACCTGGTCGAGCAAAAATCCCGCTATTTTCTCTTGAAGTGCTAGTATGCGCTCCGCTGGTAGGAGCTTTTCCCGCACGTCACGGAACTGTTAAGAAGGAGATCAATATCGATAATCATGTAAAAATCGTGAATAGTGTTCTGTGAAACGTACCCATTGCTGTCTATCAGATTTGCTCCTTTCGGTCGCCATCATGCGAATGTTCTCGCAAACATAGAATGCACACACATCACGCCCCGGCGCCTGCTGCATTGCCTTTACGAGAATTGAATTTAATCAGGTAATAATTAATCAAGCATGATAATTAATTAATGGTATTGAAACAAGAATTAAAGAGATGGTATCTAGCTAGCTAGCTGGTACTACTTAATTACTTATCTTGGGTCGATACCAAAACAACTTTTTTGCCCATTTTCCTGGAGTCACCTTGATGAACTTTGCCCAAGCCCTGCCCGCCGGCAAAGAAAATTAATAAAGGGGTTATTAAATAGTTCATATCAGGAAATGACGAACCTAAATAGGCCGAGATATAGTTAATAATGATTGAAATTACCTGTTGACTATTCCCTTCCTGATGGTGTAGTCACCGTCTTCTTCAAGTAGTGAGTCCAGTACTTCAAAATTTCCTTCCTCAACTTTAATGTCTAACAAGATCCAGTGGTAACTGCATGCACACACGTTTGCATGTCTTAATTAAGCGGGCATGTGCACAACACTAATCAACTACCCTAAACCCTATACACTTAATTATTAACATCTAGCTAGCTAGTAAGCAAAAACAGAATTTGTAGTACAAGACAGTGTGACTCACAGGAAGTTGTAAGGAAGTAGTATATCTTCATTGGTATTGAGGCGCTTCAAGAACTCTAGCATGCTTTCCTATACACTTCTTTGATAAAATTCATCATTCCATGTGTATTCATTAATGGTATTTGGGTCAATGAAACCAATGCCATAGCGTCCAACTTTTTTCATTTCATACATCTTCATCCTGCATAATATATACCACAGAAAAGAATATAGTGAGGATAATGACAGGTAATGATAGATTGATCAAAATGATCACTACACAGCTAGCTTGAGACTTAAGTTACAGAAAGAAATCACTTACAGACAATAGCAACTGACGATAGATTTATCGAGTGCATCTTGATTGAATAACTGAAATAGTTCTGAATACTCAACGGACACAGCTTTCTCATGATAGCAATGATCCTCCTTGACATTCACCATGAGGAACTCTCGATTGGAAATCTTGGTAATGTTCATGTACCATTGATGCAATTCATACATTCTCGTTGGGAGGTTCTTGACCTCGTCTGGCTCGACCGAAGGTTGGCCCCGGACATATTTCCGTTTTATTTCCTCCTCTCTAAGCGGAGACATGGGCTCGATTTTGAGGAGTTGTCCAAGAGTGATATTGAGCATTTCAGCCTGCATTATAGGCTCCTCGGTTATTACCACATTGCCCAGCTGGGGAACGTTAACGGTTTGCCCACATATATATAGGGCGCGCGTACGCTCATGTGTTGTTGGCACAACAAGCAGGGGGGGGGGTCGATTGCGCCGCCTGTTCTCCCAGCTGGGGAACGGTTTTCTTGCATTTTTTGACAGCTGCTTATTGGCTCGAGCTCGAGCTTGCTTCTCTCTGTAGTCGTGCTCGATGTGCCTTCCTAATTTGGCGCTCATAGTCTGAGTCAACAGGCTTGGGAGCTAGTTTTCTTGCCATATGAATAAAGTGGTCAATAACTTTCTCAGGCACTTTCTCCCTTGGCGGCGGTGTCGGTGTCGGTCCAAAATGGGCGTCCACTTCGGCCCGCACTACAGCTTTGTTTTGCTCCTTGGTCATGTCGTAAGGCCTCAGAGGAAGAGGAGCGAGGCTTGGACCATATTTATATCGCTTGTCTCCGCATGTACCTCCTGTACTACCTCGACTCGTACCGCTATGCACCATAGTTGCGGCGTGTCTCTTCTGCAATTGCTGAGACGGCGGAGACGGCTGACGTGGCTGACGTTGTGCCGGACTTGAAGCAGGAGTCTGCTCACGTGTTCGGGGACTTGGAGGAGGTGGCGGACTTCGAGGAGGAGTCGGCTCACGCGTTCGTGGACTTGGAGGAGCGGGAGTCTGCTGACTCGGTGGCGGACTTCGGGGAGGAGTCGGCAGACGACGCGGTGTCGGTGGACTTCGAAAGATGATGCAATCCTTTCTCCATAGGATGATACGATGTATGGCCTCTCCTAGTGTGTGCTCGTCTTCACCTCCAGGAATGTCAAGCGTGAGCCCCGAATATGGGTCCACCACTTCATCAACCAAGACACGAGCATAGCCCTCTGGAATCGGGGTGCAATGGAAGGTTGCTTCTGGGGTAATTGTAAAAGCAACGCCGTCCGCCACCTTCATGGATATGTTCTTCATTTTGGAGTGTAGCTCACAGTTAGTGTTCTCTATGATGTCATCCACAGGGTATGTATCCAGCAATGTGTCGCCCGGGGCAGAACCAACGCTGCTTCTCGGCATGGATGGGACGGTGCTATCCAATGCTGGACGATCATCCGCTTGCTGCTGCTGCTCTTTGAGACCCCTTTCCTGGCTAAGTGAGTCGATCTGCTGCTTTTGCTGCTGGAATTTGAGTGCCAAGTCCGCGTGCCTTGCTTCTAGGCCTTGAAGGCATTCTGCGTCCTGCTTCCTCTGCTCCTCCTCCAGCTTCCTCTTCTTCTCCTCCTCCATCTTATTTCTTGCACGGGACCTGTAGTCCTCGTTCCATTCCGAAAATCCCTCATACCAGGGAATAACGCCCTTGCCTCGTGTTCTTCCCGGGTGTTCAGGATTTCCCAGGGCGCGCGTAAGCTCGTCGTTCTCTCTGTTGGGCGTGAACAACCCCGTTCGAGCTTGTTCTATTGCGTCAAATATCTTTTGTTCGGCTCCTTTTAGACTTGCCTTCTGCGAAACCAGGCCTGTCTTCGGGTCCAACACCCCCCCATGCACATAGAACCAAGTTCTACACCTGGGGGGGCAGCTCCTAGTAACCGGAGTGACCCCTGCATCCTCCATCTCTTGCTCAGACTTATCCCACTTAGGCATTCCCACCGCGTAGCCACCTAGACCCAGCCTATGGAACTGTGTCTTTTTTGCGGCATTGGCCTTGTTTTTTATCGACCGTTCCTTAGATAATTCTGATTCCTTGAATTTCATGAAATCGGCCCAGTATTCTCTTTGCTTCTCTAGTGTTCCCGTGAACTCTAGTGTTCTCTTTGCCCATACAGTTTTCTTGTGGGCGTTGAATGCAATTGCCATCTTCTTAAGAGCAGCGCCTTTGACTTTCTCCACATCTGCTTCAGTGAAATAATCTGGTAGGATGAAATGTTCCATCAGAGATTCCTAAAGGGCTTTTTTTGCTCTGTCGTCGACCCAAGTAACACCTGGACGTTTAGTTTTTGGCTCTTTCCATTCTTTATTGGAGATCGGGAGTTGGTCCTTCACAAGAACTCTGCACTGACGAGTCCACTTGTTCGCAATGTTCTTAGGCGCGAGGGGTTCGCCACTAGGTTTGACGGAGTCGATGTTGTACTTTACACCCTCCTTCAACTTTTTGCCCGGGCCTCGCTTTGTCCTGCTATCTGTAGAAGCAGATTTGCTCGATCCGGAGGACTGAAAGAAGAAAGATCGATTCGTTAATATATCTTCAAATAAAAAAAACATGTGATGATCATTATGATGCCTGCTTATATAAATATACCTTGCTGGTAGTCTTTGTTATTTGAAGATCAGCATTGTCTGTGTCATCATAATCATAATCATAATCATAGTTCATGACTTCATCAGCTCGGTCGTCGAGATCGAATATCTTTTCATCACCATCTCCGGTATTGTTCAGATATTGGGAGCCGTCATCTGCTTCATTCAGATCATCTAGCCTGTGAGGGGTGCGTATGATGTCGAACAATTCCTCTTCCCTCTCTCTGCCGGTATTGTCCGCCATAGCTTTTACTTAACTAATACGGAAGAAATATAAAACAATTTAGTATTCAAATTACAATGCATGGATGCAATCAACAAGGAAAAACTAAATCATATATATAGTACATAATATATCCATCGTCTCGATTAATATATAATCTCGAATACATCATCGTCTCGAATAATATATATAATCTCGAATACATCGTCTCGAATATTATATATCGAATACATCACTTGCTAGGTACCTAATAAAGATCGAGTACTACAAAAGAATCTAGGCCACTCGCGGTTCTTGGGGCACGGGCGGTGGACACCCAAAGAGAAGGAACCATCACAGGATCATATCTCCGGTCATCTGCCCAAAGAACCTGCCAAGTATTGGAGAACCTGACGTCCATAGCAGCCATGTAGCGATCGACGTGCTCGTCCTCCTCCCTGACACGGCGATGCACCACCTCCGGCGGCACCGGCTCCCTCTGCACCGAATGTGGCCCACGCGAACGCCACCAAAGGAGATCAGGGTCGACGACGGGACCCGAGGCCGGGTTCCTCACCAAGCGGGCGCGCCCTCCGAGTAGCACCTCCAGTGCCAGCCAGTGAGCCAGTCCCGGACATGGGTCCTCTGAAGCAGGACGTCGTCGCGAACGGGTCGAAGGCGAGGATGCGGGCCGGGCATATCGTCGAGAACAAATAATATATGCCCGCAAAAGGTAACATTTTTTAAATGATTAGATTGTGATAACTAAAATTCTATATATATGCAAATTCTAACAATTAGACATTAATCTAATTCATCTAACTAAAACTAATTCTAAAATTTCTAACATTTCTGAATATATAACTAACATTTCTATAACATTTCTAGTATTTATATAACTAAAAACAGAAAAATTGCTAATATTTCTATAACTAAAAACAGAAAAAAAATTAACATTTCTATATAACTAACATTTCTAATATTTTTATAACTAAAAACAGAAAAATTTCTAACATTTCTATAGATATTTCTGTAACTAAAAAACAGAAAAAAAATTATAAATAAAATTTATAACAAACAAACTAGTGTGTGTGTGTGTGTGTGTGTGTGTGTGTGTGTGGACATGGCGGCCGGGGTGAGCTCACCGGCGGCGGCAACGACGGGCGACGGACGGGCGGCGACGACGGGCGACGGGACGGGCGGCGAAGCGGCGCGGCGACGGGAAGATGGGGACGGGACGGCGGGGGCGGCGTGGACGGGGCGGCGACGACGAAGGGAGGGACGGCGGCGGCGCCTTGACGGGGCAGCGACGAGGGCGGGACGGCGAAGCGGCGGCAGCGTCGATCGGGCATGGCGGCGCGTGTCGTCGACGGAGAGAAGAAACAGAGGAAACTGAATTTTTCAAGTGTTGTATATATAGGATGGACCTTTAGTACGGTTGGAGCCACCAACGGTACTAAAATCTGTTTTGCCAGGCCAGCGGCGGAAGCGGCCCTCCTTTAGTACCGGTGGTGGCGGCACCGGTACTAAAACCCCTCTTCGTGCGGTTGCAGCCACCACCCGATACTAAAGGGGTGCGCTGGCGCAGGTGCGGTGCGGCAAGTTTAGTCCCACCTCGCTAGTCGAGGGGCGACCGCACTGGTTTATAAGCCCCAGTGTGGTAGCTCCCTCGAGCTCCTCTCCTAAGCAGGCCTACTGGGCCTACCTGTTCTGTGCTGCCCTGTGGGGCTACTGGGCCTTTGCCGGCTTGCATCCTGGCCCAACAAAACGTTGTGTTTCTAGTCGTATGCAGGCTGCTTTGGCCCAGTAGGCGGGCTTTTTTATATTCTTAATTTTTTTTTTCTTTATTTATTTTTGAGTTGTTTTTTGCTGTATTCAGAGTTTCTTTGTGAATATTTTTGCTTTACGTACAACAATTTACAAACTTTCTGTTAGTACCGGTAGTTTTCAAATTTGAATAGTTTAAATTTTGAATTATTTGAAATTTGTGTGAATCACTAGTTTGTGAATAACTTAACTTTGAAAAAGATTTTCAGTGATTCTTTTTCTTATGTTTAATATTAGTGTGTTTTATCATTATATTCAATTTGGTAATGCTTAGGTTATTTAAAAATGAAATGCCTTTGTAATGATGAGTTTTCGTCAAAACCACGATACTTCAAAGAGATTGTCCATTTTGTACACGAAGTGCATCCAGTTTTTGCCGTAACCCTCTCTACTTTTTTTCACATGCTATGTGGGTGAAATTATGATATCATGCCAACTTTCAACCTTTTCTGAGTTCATTTGAAATGCTTTTCAATTTCAGGGTCATTTAGCTGAAAAAATCAGTAAATGCATGAAAGAATTTGTTTGCACATAAAATTTCTTCGCGTTTCAAATGCCAAAACACATAACTACCCTAACTATTATAGAGATTCCCTCCTGGGTGTGAAACACAGAAGAAAGTGATGATAGTGAAGCCGATCACATCCCAGATCTTTGGGTGTGAAACTTTTTCTTCGCGTGTGTTCCTTTGCGCCGTAGCCATGGAAAATCTTCATCATTTAACTAGATGCTCGGGTCAATATTCACTGTGAATGGAGCAATTTCATCAAACTTTTCATAATCTTCTAACATGTCTGTCTTGTCATCCACTCCCACGATGTTTCTTTTCCCTGAAAGAACTATGTGGCGCTTTGGCTCGTCGTATGATCCATTCACTTCCTTATCTTTTCTTTTTCTCGGCCTAGTAGACATGTCTTTCACATAAAAAACCTGTGTCACATCATTGGCTAGGACGAATGGTTCGTCTGCATACACAAGATTGTTGAGATCCACTGTTATCATTCCGTGCTGCGGGTCTTCCGTTACCCCGCCTCGTGTCATATTGACCCATTTGCACCGAAACAAAGGGACCTTCAAACCACCTCCATAGCTAAGTTCCCATATGTCCTCTATGTAACCATAATATGTTTCGTTTCCCGTGTTGGTTGTTGCATCAAAGCGGACACCACTGTTTTGGTTGGTGCTCTTCTTATCTTGGGCGATCGTGTAAAATGTATTCCCATTTATCTCGTACCCTTTGAAAGTCATTATATTTGAAGATGGTAACTGGGACAGCGATTACAGGTCACCTTCAATATCGCCATCATGCATGGCACGTTTCTGCAACCAACCGGCGAAAGTCCTCGTTTGTTCACGTGTAATCCAGTTGTCAGACTACTCCGGGTGTTTGGAGCGTAGAAAATTCTTGTGTTCCTCCATATACGGAGCCACCAAGGCGGAATTCTGTAGAACTATGTAGTGTGCTTCAGTGAGAGAATGCCCGTCCATACATATTTTTTGATCCCCTCCTAGCATGCCTTTTCCATCCAGTCTGCCCTTATGCCGCGATTCAGGAACACCAATCGGCTTAAGGTCAGGAATAAAGTCAATACAAAACTCAATGACCTCCTCATTTCATGGCCCTTCGAGATGCTTCCTTCTGGCCTAGCACGGTTATGAACATATTTCTTCAAGACTCCCAAAGGGGAACATATTGTGTAGAAATACAGGACCCAAAACGCTAATCTCTTCGCAAAGGTGAACTAGGACGTGCGTCATGATGTTGAAGAAGGATGGTGGGAACACCAACTCGAAATCGACAAGACATTGCACCAAATCATTACGTAACCTTGGTATGATTTCTGGATCGCTTACCTTCGAGAGATTGCATTGAGGAATGCACATAGCTTCACAATGGCTAATCGAGCGTTTTCGGTAGAAGCCCCTCAATGCAACCGGAAGCGATTGCGTCATAATCACGTGGCAGTCATTAGACTTTAGGTTCGGAACTTTTCTCTGTCATATTTATTATTCCCTTTATATTCGACGAGAAGCCAGACGGTACCTTCATACTGAGCAGGCATTCAAAGAAGATTTCCTTCTCTTCTTTGGTAAGAGCGTAGCTGGCCTGACCCTGATGTATGCCATCTTTTCTGTGCAACGTTGTTGGTCCTCCCGTGCCTCTGGTGTATCTTTTGTCTTCCCATACACGCCCAAGAAGCCAAGTAGGGTCACACAAAGATTCTTCGTCATGTGCATCATGTCGATTGCGGAGCGGACCTTTAGGTCTTTCCAATATGGCAGGTCCCAAAATATAGATTTCTTCTTCCACATGGGTGGGCGTCCGTCAGCGTCCTTTGGAACAGGTTGTCCGCCAGGACCCTTTCCAAAGATTACCTTCAAATCCTTGACCATATCATGTACATCAGCACCAGTACGGTGGCGAGGCTTCGTCCGGTGATCCGCCTCACCTTTGAAATGCTTGCCTTTCTTTCTTACGGGATGCCTGCTCAGAAGAAATCGACGATGTCTCAGGTACACAATCTTCCTACAACTATCCAAATATATACTGTCGGTATCATCCAAACAGTGCGTGCATTCGCGGTATCCCTTGTTTGTCTGTCTTGAAAGGTTACTGAAAGCAGGCCAGTCATTGATGGTCACGAACAACAACACCTTTAGGTCAAATTCTTCTTGTTTGTGCTCATCCCACGCACGTACACCTGCTCCATTCCATAGCTGTAATAGTTCTTCAACTAATGGCCTTAGGTACACATCAATGTCGTTGTCGGGTTGCTTAGGTTCTTGGATGAGCACTGGCATCATAATGAACTTTCGCTTCATGCACAACCAAGGAGGAAGTTATACAAACATAGAGTCACAGGCCAGGTGCTATGGTTGCTACTCTGCTCCCCAAAAGGATTAATGCCATCTGCGCTTAGACAAAACCATACGTTCCTTGCGTCATCTGCAAACTCCTTTCCATACTTTCTCTCGATTTTTCTCCACTGCGACCCGTCAGTGGGTACTCTCAACTTTCCATCTTTCTTACGGCCTTCTCTGTGCCATCCATCGCCTTGGCATGCTCTTTGTTTTGGAACAAACGTTTCAACCGTGGTATTATAGGAGCATACCACATCACCTTGGCAGGAATCTTCTTCCTGGGGCGCTCGCCCTCGACATCACCGTGGTCATCGCGGCTGATCTTATAGCGCAATGCACCGCACTGAGGCAGCGTTCAAATCCTCGTACTCACCACGGTAGAGGATGTAGTCATTAGGGCATGCATGTATCTTACGCACCTCTAACCTCGGGCGGGCGACAACCTTCTTTGCTTCATACGTACTCTCGGGCAATTCGTTGTCCTTTGGAAGCATATTCTTTATCATTACCAGCAACTTTCCAAATCCCTTGTCAGATACACCATTCTTTGCCTTCCATTGCAGCAATTCCAGTGTGGTGCCCAACTTTTTCTTGTCAGCTTTGCAATTCGGGTACAACAATTTCTTGTGATCCTCTAACATGCGCTGCAACTTCTTCCTCTACAAATCACTTGCGCAGTTTCTCTTTGCATCGGCAATGGCCCGACCTAGATCATCAGCGGGCTCATCTGATGCCTCTTCTTCAGCTTCTTCCCGCATTGCCGGCTCACCTTCTTCCCCCATTGTTGTATCATCGTATTCAGGGATCCCATGGCCAGGATAGCCGTTGTCGTCCTCTTCTTCTTCATTGTCTTCCATCATAACCCCTCTTTCTCCGTGCTTGGTCCAAACATTATAGTGGGGCATGAAACCGGACTCAAATAGGTGGACGTGAATGGTTCTTGACGTAGAGTAATTGTGACACTAGTAAAAAACACCTATTAGTCCCGGTTCGTAAGGGCCTTTAGTCCCGGTTCATGAACCGGGACTAATGGGTCGTTACTAATACCTCCCCCTTTAGTCCCGGTTCTAACATGAACCGGGACAGATGGTCAATCCACGTGGCGGTCTTGCGCCGAGCCCAAGCGAGGGCCTTTGGTCCCGGTTGGTAGCACCAACCGGGACCAAAAGGCATCCATCGTCGACATTCCATGGCTGGGGTTTTGTTTTTTTTAAAGGGGGGTTGGGGGGTTTTGGGGGGTTAATTTAGGTGTTTCATATATTATGTTAGCTAGCTAATTAATGGAGAGAAGTGTCCTCTTTTTTGTCCGTGCTTGGTCGACGCTACGTACTATACATACGTATAGAGAGGACTAGCTAGACACGCTAGCTAGCTAGTAAGCAAACGAAGGAAACAGAAGATCGTCATGAACATATATGCATACAGAGGAAGTGATATCGACCACCTCTCCTTCTCCGAGATTGGTCGAACAACAAGTTCTCGTATATCTATCCGACACTACGGCTACATATATACAATAATTATCTTTTACAAAATAATCTCCTAACATACGGACGCGTGGACCACATAGTATTCTCCGTCTTCAGCGATCACGTGGTCAAGAAAGAATGCCGCCAATTCCTCTTGAATTGCTTTCATGAGCGATCTGGTGCTAGTAGTTCATCCCGCATCCAAAACATCTAATTTTAAGAAGGGGTCAATACATATATATATATATATATATATATATATATATATATATATATATATATATATATAATTAATGAAACTCAACACAAATGATGGTAATAAAATAAAATTGTTAATATTTTTATTTACGCACTTCATATTGTTTGTCAGAGTAGCCCCGCTCACAGGTCATGTGGTGGATGGACTCGCAAATGTAGTATCCACAGAAATCATTCCCTTGTCCCTGCCACAACCACTTTACAAGAAATAGAGGTCAATCAAACTGATAATTAGCAAGCATGTTAAATGGTATTGATGAAACTAGCGCTTGAATCACTAGGAGATCGTGGAATATGCTACTATAGTACTTACTTTGGTGTCTAAATTGCAGCTTCTTGGCAGTCCGGAGCTTTTTGGTGAATTTTCTCCAAACCCTGCCATACAAAGAAAACAATTACTTGATATCGAAACGAACAAAGTTGCTGATATGGTGGATAATGATCGATTTAACTTACTTCTCGAGCATTTCAGTCATGTCCGCATACTCCTTGGGATCTTTTCGTTTGGAGTCTAAGACAGTTACTACTCCTGATCAAGCTTAATCTCTAGGAGAATATAGTGGTACCTCAAGCATGCATGCATAACTCATCAATATTGCATTACTATAACCTGGAGTAATAAGGGAAACCGAATATGCCACAAGACAGTAACACTCACTTGAAGTTGTAATGAAAGAGTATTATATCCTTGTGTTCATTTATTACCAACGATTGTAGCAAGTTGGCCTCGGTATTTTCGGCATGAAATTCAACCTCAGTTGCATCTATGAGATATGTGTTAATGAACCCAATGGAACCCACTTGTCTTTTCTTCAATTCGGCGATCTTCAATCTGCATAATATAGTGAGGATAATTATAAATACATGCAATGAAAGAGCTGAGTTATATAGAGACTTAATGATGAAGTAGTACTACTTACGACATGATGGCAGGTGACCGTTGCTTTATCGAGGGCCAATTGATTGAAAAATTGATAGAACTCCTCAAATGGAATAGGCAACAGTTCAATTCCAACGAGGTCATGCTCCTTTTTAACTCTCACATACAAAGTACTCCTCCCCTCAGACTCTCTGCAGGTTTTCATGTACCAATCATGCAATCTTCGCATCATCGTTGATAGAGAGCTTTCATCTTTGACGAGAGGCTTCCCGTACTCGTATCTTTGTATCTGCACCTCCAAGAAATCATAATGTACATCGTCGGGCAGGTAATCTTCAGGATTGCCATAACCGGTCACCATCCTCGGATCGACGATGTCGCTAGCAGGCACCTTGAGCGGGGGGCACGATAGCTTCGCTTGTTCGCCGAGCTGGGCAATTTGTTTCCCAGCTCATTGTTCTTTCATTCTTTGATCACTTTTAGTACTTCCCGACTTCTCCGCTTCGGAAAATGCCTTTCCAATAATGCGCTCATAGTTGCCTTTAGGCGGAGACTTGGGTGGTTTCCTCGGGGCAGCAGTGCGCTTCGCTTTCACGGATCTACCTTCTCCTCCGGAGGTGGGCGTCTCTTTGCTTTCAACCCTTCAAACCAGTCATGCACTTGATCTGCGCGATCTTGGCGTTTTCCTCCTCGGTCCTCTCGTGCAGTAACTTCTCCGAGTCTTGAGAGAAGGACCGTATCTGTATCTCCTCACGCCTTTGGCTGTACTGCTAGACGCCGCAGAGCGAGCGGAGCGGATGTCTTCTTTTGCTTGCTTACGAGGCGGAGGAGAAGGACTACGATCGCGGAGCAACCGGAGCGGCGGCGGGTCTCTTCCGCCCTTGCCGACGAGGCGGAGAAGGAGGAGGATGGCTGCTCGGCGCCGCCGGCGCAGCGGAGAAGGAGGCGGAGTGCCGCCACGCCAAGAAGGAGGCGGAGTGCCGCCACGCGCGCCTGATCGTCACTCGCGGAGGAGGAGGTGGAGTCTGTGACTCGCGGAGGAGGAGGAGGAGGCGGAGGCGTCCAGTTCGGAAGGTTGATGAGCTCCTTCCGCCATAGGCATGGAGTCTTCAGAGCAGAACCCAGCCTAGTCTCCCCTTCACCGGTAGGGTGGTCAAGAGGGAGGTCCTCAAATCCCTCCGTTATTTCATCCACCATCACCTTAGCATATCCTTCTGGAATCGGCTGGCAGTGATAAGTTGTGCCGGGTCCACTAGGATAAACTTGGCCAACAGCCGCCTTGACCTTCAAAGTCATCCATCGCGCCATAATGTGGCAACTTTGAGACTCCGTGATACCATCCACGGGATAGCCGACAGGAGCCGTCAAAACATGCTCCGGCTGAAGCAGCTTGGTAGAAGCCACGCTGCTTCTCCGCTGAGATGGCGGGGTAGCTTGGGGGGAAGGTTCGGCAGGTCGTTTGCTGCGATCTGCTGCTTCTCGTTCCTCTAGCCCCATTACCCTTTCGTGCAGCGCCTGCAGTTGGTCCTGCTCCAGTTTCTTCCTCCTCTCGTGGGTTTTGTAACCCCTGCGTCCGGAAAACCAACCTTCCACGAAAGGGAGCTGGCGTGCCTCGTGTCCGTCCGTGGTGCTCGGGATTCCCAAGGGCCATTATGAGCTCGTCCTTCTCCCTGTTTGGAAGGAACGTCCCTCGCTGCTGTGCATCGATATAGTGTCAAGCTTCTGACTAGTATTTGCAATTGCTCGTCCGTCCACTAGCACTTCCTCATTAGGGTCCAAGGTTCCGCCAGCCCGAAGAACCAAGTCCGGCAACGGTCTGGCCAGTACATTGTCTCTGGTTCCATCCCTTTTTCAAGCAGATCATGCTCAGCCTTGGACCAATTAGGTCGGCTTTGAGGTAGCCACCTGACCTCGTGCGATGGTGAAGCTTCTTCTTCGCAGCATTTTGCTTGTTTGTCGCCGACATCTTCTTACTCTTTTCCGATGTCTTGTGGGCCACAAATGCGGGCCAGTGATCTTTGATCTTCTCATATTTGTCGATGAATTCTGGTGTCTTATCTTTCTCGACAAACTGGTTCAGCTCTTTCCTCCACCTCCTCATTAGGGTTGCCATCTTCTTAAGAGCATAAGACTTGATTAATTGCTCTTTAACTGGCTTCTCCGGATCCTCCTCTGGCGGTAGGGTGAAATTTGCCTTCATCTCAGTCCAAAGATCTTCTTTCTGCATATCATTGACATAAGACACCTCAGGGTCTTCCTCCTTAGGCTTATACCATTGATGGATGCTGATCGGGATCTTGTCCCTAACAAGAACCCCGCATTGAGCAGAAAATGCCTTCCTTTTCCTCATGGGTTCAATCGGTTCGCCGTCGGGCGCGATTTCTATGATCTCAAACTTTTCATCCGAGCTCAACTTTTTCTTCGGGCCTCGTCTCCTTACCGAAGTTGTGCTCGATCCGGAGGGCTAGAAATTATAAGGAAGAAATACGAGAGTAATTAATATGTGTACATATACCAAAACAATGGATGCATCAATTAACTAGTCAGCACGGGCTTAACTAATATATATATACCTGGCCGGACTCGGTTCGGTCACCGGAGTAGTCAACACGGTCTCCTTCTGCTTGTACCTCCATTGTGTCACCGGAGCCATCATGAACATAGTCCTCTTCTTGTACCGGCATTAATGGGTCGAAGCCATCATGAACATAGCCCTCTTCTTCACCCAGTCCGTGTCGTTGAGAAAGGACGCAACTTCATCACTTCCTTGTGCGATTATGTGCCCCAACATCGCTTCATTTCTTCGTCTCGAAGTGCTCCATAGTTTCGCAAATATTTACAACATGTGAATTATTATTCAACATGGTACAGATGGATATATATATATATATATATATATATATATATATATATATATATATATATATATATATATATATATATATATATATATATATATGGCAAACGTAGAACTAGCTAGCTAATCACAATAAGGAATCATGTTAATTTGGGTGGCCTCGAGAGAGTTAATTTGTCGGGTAGGGGCGCGGCGGGAGGGGGTAGGAGACCAACATCGTTTTCTCTCTAGGGTTTGGGGTTGCCTCGACACAACGCTTCAAGGGTTAATTTGGGTGGCCTCGAGAGAGTTAATTTGTCGGGTAGGGGCGCGGCGGGAGGGGGTAGGAGACCAACATCGTTTTCTCTCTAGGGTTTGGGTGTCCTCGAGAGTTTTGGTCGAGCGAGAGGGCCGAGGGGGGGTGCTGCCCTTGTATAAGTTATCACGGTCGAGAGGGGGTATATATATCGACCGCCCCTCATGTCGAAGTTATCTCGAGGGGGTTATATTGACAACGACGCGACATACATATACATGGGAAAATAATGTTATCGGGGAGGGGGTATCGGTACCCCCCCCCCCTCGTGTTGAAGTTTCTTCTTTCTCCTCTATTCATTTCTTCTTCTTCTACTCCTCTTTTTCTTCTTCTCGCGAGAAAGGAAAATAAGGAAAAGGAAGAAAAGAAGAAGAAGAAAAAAAAGAAGAAAAAAAAGAGGAGAAGAAGAAAGGAATAGAGGAGAAGAAGAAAATAGAAATTTTCTATTTTTCTTCTTCTCCTCTATTCCTTTCTTCTTCTCCTCTTCTTCTTCTTATTTCCTCTTCTTATTTATTTCTCCTATTCTTCCTCTCCTCTTCTTCTCCTTTCTTCCTCTTCTTATTTTCCTTTTCCTCTCATTCTTTTAGTAGCTTGTTTTAAAACAAAATATGTTCAAATAGAAAATTTGAAAAAAAACAAAGGTTTTGCCTAATGCATTGTTCATATGAATATACAAACATTTGCATATTTCTACAATAATTAATATCACCAAAAAATCTATGAACAGAAAAAAACCTAACTTCTCTAAAAATCTATCTTTTGCATATATGAAAACATTAATACACATATGAACAAAAATACATATATGAAGAAAAACATGCTCTGAACAATTTTTTATACATTTTGAACATCTACATACACATAGCCACATACATACACATATACATTATATATATATATATATGAACAAAAATTAAACTAGTAAAAGTGAAAAAAAAAAGCAGGCAGGTCTTGCAGGCCACAATGGGCGGCTAGATGACGATGGCGACGGGGCGGCGAGGCGCCCGGCGCTGAGGAGCGGGACGATGGGGCAGGGGCTCGGGCGGCGCAGCTGGGCGGACGGGCGCTGGCTCGGGAGGCGGGGCGACGAGGACAGCCTTGAGCTCGGGAGGAGGACGGCGACGAGGACGGCGCGCGGTTGGGGCGACGACGGCGGCGGCACGACGACGAGTGGAGCAACTGGCGGCGTCGAGGAGGTCGGCGTCGTCGGGGGCAATGGCGATGAGATTCTGAATTTTTGCAAAGTGTTTGCTTATATAGCAAAGCCATTGGTCCCGGTTCGTGAAACCAACGGGACTAATGCATGCTAGTCCCGTTGGTGCCACCAACCGGACCAAAGGCCTCTTTTCGGCATCCCAAAGGGCGGAAGCGGCGGCCTTTGGTACCGGTTGGTGCCACGAACCGGTACCAATGCCCTCTTTAGTCCCGGTTGGTGCCACCAACGGGACCAAAGGCCCTCAGATTGCACGCTGGGGCCAAAGTTTAGTCCCACCTCGCTAGTTGAGAGGGGCGCGCAGTGGTTTATAAGCCCCACTGCCGCGCCCCTCTCAACCTCCTCTCCATTGCAGGCTTACGGGCCTACTTGTTACTGCTATGCCTGATGGGCCTGCTGGCCCTGCTGCGGGCCTGAATCCTGGCCCATGGATGGGTTTCTAGTCGTATTCAGGCTGTGGTGGCCCACTAGGTGGCAATTTTTTTATTTTTTGTTTTCTTTACTTATTGTTGCTATTTTTATTTTTATTCCAGTTTTTTTGTTTTGTTTTTTGCATTATTTATTTTATTTTATTTTGTTTTTTGCTTTATTTTTTAATTCTTTTTGCTTTTAGTTTTAGGAAAATTACAAACTTTCTGTTAGTGCCATTACTTTTCAAATTTGAAAACACTTTTTTGTTTTTTTGTTTTCTTTCTTGCTTTATTTATTTTATTTTGTTACTACTTACAACAAAATACTTATTGTTGTTTTTTGTTTTGATTTCTGCATTATTTATTTTCTTTTGTTTTTGCTTTATTTTTAATTCTTTTTGCTTTTAGTTTTAGGAAAATTATAAACTTTCTGTTAGATCCATTAGTTTTCAAATTTGAAAACACTATTTTTGTTTTTTGTTTTCTTTCTTGCTTTATTTATTTTATTTTGTTTCTACTTACAACAAAAACTTATTGTTGCTATTTTTAATTATTACGAGGGCGAACCATAAGACATTAAAGCATTTGAATGAACTCTGAAAAAGTTGAAAGTTGGCATGGTATCATACTCGCGATTACAAAGTTGGCATGGTATCATCATAATAGTTGCGGAGAAAGTCTTCACTTTTTCTTCGCTTGTGTCATTTCCTTATTGCGCCGTAACCATGGATAATCTTCATCGTTTATCAGGATGCTGGGTTCAGCCTTGACTTTGAAGGGAGGAATTTCATGAAACTTTTCATAATCTTTAGACATGTCTGTCTTGTCCTCAACTCCCACGATGTCCCTTTTTCCTGAAAGAACTATGTGGCGCTTTGGCTCATCGTATGATGTATTCGCTTCCTTATCTTTTCTCTTTCTCGATGCGGTAGACATGTCCTTCACATAGATAACCTGTGCCACATCATTGGCTAGGACGAACGGTTCGTCATTGTACCCAAGATTTTCAGATCCACTGTTGTCATTCCGTCTCGTGGGTCTACCTGCACCCGCCTCTCGACAGATTGACCCATTTGCACTTAAACAAAGGGACCTTAAAATCATGTCCGTAGTCAAGTTCCCATATGTCCACTATGTAACCATAATATGTGTCCTTTCCCTCTCGGTTGTTGCATCAAAGCGGACACCGCTGTTTTGGTTGGTGCTCTTTTGATCTTGGTCAATCGTGTAAAATGTATTCCCATTTATCTCGTATCCTTTCCAAATCAATACAGTCAAAGATGGTCCCCTGGACAACAAGTACAGCTCACAACAAACAGTGTTGTCACCTCTGATACATGCTTCCAACCAACTGCAGAAAGTCCTGATGTGTTCACATGTAATCCAGTCGTCGCACTGCTCCGGGTGTTTGGAGCGCAGACTGTTCTTGTGTTCATTGACATAAGGGGTCACCAAGGTAGAGTTCTGTAGAACTGTGTAGTGTGCTTGAGACTAAGAATATCCGTCCCTGCATATTATTGAGTCCCTTACAAGCGTGCCTTTTCCAGTCAGTCTCCCCTCATACTGCGATTTAGGGAGACCTATCTTCTTAAGGACAGGAATGAAGTCAACACAAAACCCGATGACATCATCTGTTTGATGGCCCATGCAGATGCTTCCTTCTGGCCTAGCGCGGTTACGGACATATTTCTTTAGGACTCCCATGAACCTCTCAAAGGGGTACATATTGTGTAGAAATACGGGGCCCAGAATGACAATCTCGTCAACTAGATGAACTAGGACGTGTGTCATGATATTTAAGAAGGATGGTGGGAACACCAGCTCGAAACTGAGAAGACATTGCACCACATCACTCCTTAGCCTTGGTATGATTTCTGGATCGATCACCTTCTGAGAGATTGCATCGAGGAATGCACATAGCTTCACAATCGCTAATCGGACGTTTTCCGGTAGAAGCCCCTCAATGCAACCGGAAGCAGTTGCGTCATAATCACGTGGCAGTCATGAGACTTTAGGTTCGGAACTTTTCTCCGCATATTTATTATTCCCTTTATATTCGATGAGAAGCTAGTCGGGACCTTCATCTGAGCAGGCATTCAAAGAAGATTTCTTTCTCTTCTTTCGTAAGAGCGTAGTGGCAGGACCTTCATCTTGCTTCGGAGGCATGCCCTCTTTTTCGTACAAGCGTTGCAGGTCCTCCGTGCCTCGGTGTATCTTTTGTCTTCCCATACATGCCCAAGAAGCCTAGCAGGTTCACGCAAAGGTTCTTCGTCACGTGCATCACGTCGATCGAAGAGCGGACCTCTAGGTCTTTCCAAAGAGGGTAGGTCCCAAAATATAGATTTCTTCTTCCACATGGGTGCGTGATTCTCGGCGTCATTCGAACAGCTAGTCCGCGGGACCCTTTCCAAAGATTACGTGTAAATCATTGACCATAGCAAGTACGTGATCACCGATGCGCATGGCGGGCTTCTTCCGGTGATCTGCCTCGCCTTTGAAATGCTTGCCTTTCTTTCGGCAGTGATGGTTGGTCGGAAGAAATCGGCGATAGCCAGTACACATTCTTCCTGCAGCTTGCCAGGTATATACTATCGGTGTCAAGTAAACAGTGCGTGCATGCGTGGTATCCCTTGTTTGTCTGTCCTAAAAGGTTACTGAGAGCGGGTCAATCGTTGATGATCACGAACAACAACGCCTTTAGGTTAAATTCCTCCTGTTTGTGCTCATCCCACGTACGTACACCGTTTCCATTCCACAGCTGTAAAAGTTCTTCAACTAATGGCCTTAGGTACACATCAATGTCGTTGCCGAGTTGCTTAGGGCCTTGGATGAGAACTGGCATCATAATGAACTTCCGCTTCATGCACATCCAAGGAGGAAGGTTATACATACATAGAGTCACAGGCCAGGTGATGTGATTGCTGCTCTGCTCCCCGAAAGGATTAATGCCATCCGCGCTTAAAGCAAACCATACGTTCCTTGGCTCACTAGCAAACTCATCCCAGTACTTTCTCTCGATTTTTCTCCATCTGCGACCCGTCGTGGGTGCTCACAACTTCCGTCTTTCTTCGATCCTCACCGTGCCATCGCATCAACTTGGCATCCTCTCCGTTTCGAGCAGACGTTTCAACCATGGTATTATAGGAGCATACCACATCACCTTCGCAGAACCCTCTTCCCGGGGCTCGCCGTAAACATCACCGGGTCATCTCGTCGATCTTATACCGTAATGCACCGCATACCGGGCATGCGTTCAGATCCTTATACGCACATGTAGAGGATGCAGATCATTAGGGCATGCATGTATCTTCTGCACCTCCAATCCTAGAGGGCATACGACCTTCTATGCTGCGTATGTACTATCGGGCAATTCATTATCCTTTGGAAGCTTCTTATTCAATATTTTCAGTAGCTTCTCAAATCCTTTGTCAGGCACAACATTCTCTGCCTTCCACAGCAGCAATTCTAGTACGGTACCGAGCTTTGTGTTGCCATCTTCGCAATTGGGGTACAACCCTTTTTTGTGGTCCTCTAACATGCGATCGAACTTCAGCTTCTCCTTTTGACTTTCGCATTGCGTCCTTGCATCGACAATGACCCTGCGGAGATCATCATCTTCGGGCACATCGTCTGGTTCCTCTTGATCTTCAGCAGCTTCGCCCGTTGCAGCATCATCGTGCACATCGTCTGGTTCCTCTTGATGTTCAGTAGCATCACCTTATTCAGGGGGCACATAGTTGTCATCGTACTCTTCTTCTTCGTCGTCTTCCATCATAACCCCTATTTCTTCGTGCCTCGTCCAAACATTATAGTGTGGCATGAAACCCTTGTAAAGCAGGTGGGTGTGGAGGATTTTCCGGTCAGAGTAAGACTTCGTATTCCCACATATAGGGCATGGACAACATATAAAACCATTCTTCTTGTTTGCCTCAGCCACTTCGAGAAAATCATGCACGCCCTTAATGTACTCGGAGGTGTGCCTTGAACCGTACATCCATTCCCGGTTCATCTGCGTGCATTATATATAATTAAGTGTGTCAAAAATCATTACAGAACATCATGAATAGATAATTAAGTGACCAAATTAATAGAAGTTCATCATCACATTAAAACCAAAGTACATACATAGTTATCATCTAACAACATCTAAATTAATTAAACCATACATTAAAACTATGTAAAACATTTTAATGCGAAAACAAATGCGATCATAATCGCAACCAATGTAACAACTGATCCAACGGCATAATGATACCAAACCTCGGTATGAATGGCATATTTTCTAATCTTTCTAATCTTCAAGCGCATTGCATCCATCTTGATCTTGTGATCATCGACGACATCCGCAACATGCAACTCCAATATCATCTTCTCCTCCTCAATTTTTCTAATTTTTTCCTTCAACAAATTGTTTTCTTCTTCAACTAAATTTAACCTCTCGACAATAGGGTCGGTTGGAATTTCCGGTTCAACAACCTCCTAGATAAATAAAATCTATGTCATGTTGGTCGGCATAATTGTCATAAACAATAAATGAACCAATAGTTATGAAAAGATAATATATACCACATCCGAATCATAGACAGGACGAGGACCGAAGGGGGCGGATACCAAAACCATCGCACTATATAAGATGCAATAATAAAAGTAAGAAAATTCTACAAGTATCTACATAAACATACAAGTAAGAATTTTTTTTCCTTTTAGAAATAAGATAATATAAGAACAAGAGGCTCACCACGGTGGTGCCAGCGACGAGATCGGCGCGAGCAATCGACGGCGGTGAAGACGGGGACGGGACGTGACGGACCGCTAAACCTAGACAAATATTAAGGAAAATGGAGCTTGGAGGTCGAGCTTGGAGAGGAGAAAGCTTAAGTAGTGTGGCTCGGGCATTCCATCGAACACCTCGTGTGCATAGGAGGTGAGCTAGAGCACCACAAAGCTCTCCCCTCGCTGCCACGAAAAAAAAGTGCAGGAGTGCTCTTGCTTTCATGGCGAGGGTATATATAGGCAACTAATTGGTCGTGGTTGGTGACTTGAACCGGGACTAAAGGGCAGCGTTTGGTCCCGGTTCGTCCCACCAACCGGGACCAAAAGGTCCAGACGAACCGGGACCAATGGCCCACGTGGCCCGGCCGGCCCCCGGGGCTCACGAACCGGGTCCAATGCCCCCATTGGTCCCGGTTCTGGATTGAACCGAGACTAATGGGCTGGCCGGGCCTGGACCATTGCCCTGTTTTCTACTAATGTGACCATTCTTACAGCCAGCACATGGACAAGGCATAAAACCATCCGCCCGCTTGTTTGCCTCAGCGGCAAGCAGAAAAGTATGCACACCATTAATGAACTCGGGAGAGCATCGGTCATCATACATCCATTGTCGGCTCATCTTCATTACACAACACCGAATAGACCAAATTAATACAAGTTCATACATAAAGTTCATACATCAAGTTCATATACAACACTTAATTAAATGCAACATAAAATAACTCTCTAGCTAAAGATTTTAAATGCAACAACAAACGCGATCAAGATCGCAACTAAGGTAACAATTGATCCAACAGCATAATGATACCAAGCCACACTATCAATGGCATATTTTCTAATCTTTCTAATCTTCAACCGCATTTTCTCCATCTTGATCTTGTGATCATCGACGACATCGGCAACATGCAACTCCAATTCCATCTTCTCCCTCTCAATTCTTTTTAATTTTTCTTTCAAATACTCATTTTCTCTTTCAACTAAATTTAACCTCTCGACAATAGGGTCGATTGGAATTTCCGGTTCACATACCTCCTAGATAAAAATATCTATGTCAACTTGATGGGCATAATTTGTCATAAACACGAAATGCAAAAACTAGTTTTAAAAGAGAATATACCACATCCGAATCATAACAAGGACGAGGGCCGACGGGGACGGATATCAAAACCATGGCACTATGTATAACAAACAACGTATGGGTAAGATAATTATACGAGTAACTATATATCCAAATCACGCAAACATCAATTTGGTAATGTAGAACATTCATGAACAAGAGCCTCACCACAAGGTGGTGCCTGCGACGGGACGGTGCGGGCGATCGACGGTGGTTACGACGGAGATTTAGAAGGCACTAAGTAAACCACACCTACATATGCAAACTAAGTGTTATTTTTGACCTCAAATTGCATATAAATCAAATACTAGCATATATAATTCCTCCCAAATTACTAAACTCACAAATTAATCACTATACAAAGCATTGCAAGAGCTAATCTAGCAACGAGAGATGAAAGGACAAAGTTGCTAACCTTTGCGATCATTTGAATGGATGGGGGCCTTCAAATCTTAACAAATTTAGGGCAAAATGTGTGATGAGCTCGAGGAAGAGAGGGGAAGAACAGAGGAATGAGAGAGGAAAGAGGAAGAACAGAGCGAGCTCGGGTGGACGAAGGGTTTATGTACGACGACCTTTAGTACCGGTTCGTGCCAAGAACTGGTACTAAAGGAGCTGGAGGGGCCCCAAACTGACAACATCCTGCCACTACTCTCTTTAGTACCGGTTCGTGGCACGGACCGGTGCTAAAGGTTCGCCACGAATCGGTATTAATGAGAAGGCCGACTAACCGTTGGAACCGGCACTAATGGACACATTAGTGCCGGCTCAAAATCAAACCGGCACTAATGTGCTTCACATTTGACCCTTTTTCTACTAGTGTTCTGAGTCCCGACACCCATCCGAGGTGGAGCCGGTGGTAGATCTGTAATAGACAATACCACCATACATCGCATGTTGCTCCGTTTGTACTCATGTGTTACAACAAATCACAGGCTGGCATATCAAGAAGGAAAATCCGGTCAAACCCCATCCCCATTGGCATAGAGAATTAATATTCGACATAGTCATATCATATACATGCTCTTTTTCGCACACCCAAATCATGCATGCCATAGCTCATCTCTTTTTGTTTGCGAAGGCCATGGCTATTAAATTGGAACAATAGATCCTCCAAAAGATACTTACAATAGACAAAGAAGTTGTAGACTGGTGTTACTCATATGGTTAGGTTCTACTCCCTCCGTTCCTAAATGTTTGTCTTTTTAGAGATTTTAAATGGACTACCATGTATGGATGTATAGACATATTTTAGAGTGTAGATTCACTCATTTTGCTCCGTATGTAATCACTTGTTGAAATCTTTAAAAAGACAAATATTTAGAAACGGGGGAGTATATGGTGAAACCAGCCCACTAATGTTCAAGTTTTAGACCTGACATTGGTGCAAACATTTTTCTGGGTTTATTTCAGGCTTTTTGGTGATGTTAGAGGAGACTTCCGGTCCTCTATGAGGCGCTTGCTATTACTTTGTCAATCTCAAGATATTGTGCCAGCTCAATATCTCGAAGATGCTCATAAGGGTCGGGTATACGTGCGTGTGTGCTTTCTTCATAGAGATGAGTGTATACGAGCATCTGCGATTATACTGTGTTCGTAAGAAAAAAAATGCACAAAGAAGCTAGCAGTTTCCGTTTCCTGTTAATTACTGGTCTTGGATAGGGACGATACAGTCGGTTCTCCTTTTGATCGCCAGAGGAGCACTAGGATAACAAATTCCTGACGCCGTACGTGTGCGCGTCCGTGTCTTTGTGTGCACGGAATGTATGCGCAGGGTAAGTTGTTGTTACTTATAAGCGAACGATGAATCGATCATGACCTACCAACTGTAGAACCCTTTGGCACGCACATAGCTCGAGAGCCATGGGGAACAAGATGACGCAGGTCCTGTCCTACTACCACACGGAGAGGCTGCTGGTGAAGGCGCGGATGGAGGAGGGCGGGTGCCTCACGGAATTCGACGAGGCGCGGCAGTGGTGCGAGAAGAGGGAGCTGAAGGGCGCCGGCTCCGACGTGCGGTGGTGCATGGACAGGACGGCGAAGCTGCGCGAGTGCATGCAGTGCAACGAGGCGCACTTCGGGACCTGCATCCGCGACATGGAGAAGGGGCTTGACCACGACGACAATGTCTGGAGGATAGGGTGGTGGTACACCACACCGCTGCCCGAGGATCAGCGGTGGAAGTGGAGGTGGTGGACCGGCATGATTAGGCCATAGATCATCCATCCATGTCTATTCTTTCGATCGGTGCAAGCAAAGCTAGTTAGATACTTTAGTTAGACTAGCATAAATGCCCATGCGTTGCACCGGAAGTAAAAATACCTCACCCAACTGTTTTAGTCACTAAAAATTGCACAATCATGTTAATCGCGTTCACCTCATCGAGATCAACATGTTGTAGTCTAGTTCAAATTATTCAACCTGACATTACTTTGAAAATAATCAAAATTGACTTTCCATCACAACAATATGCAACAACAACCAATAAACAATAAGCTTTGATAATAAACAATTACTCCCTCTGTCCCATAATGTAAGACGTTTTTTGACTCTAGTGTAGTGTCAAAAAACGTCTTACATTATGGGACGGAGGACGTACAACACAAATACAATAGTTAGTAATTTCTATCCATCTCTCTAACTGTCTCTTCCCTTTGTACAATATAATGGCATCATCGCGCAAATAATGGTAACATCAGTACAAAGGAAAATGAACAAAATTGCTCCAAATCTCAATTCCAATCTATGTATTGCCATGTACTCCCTCTGTAAACTAATATAAGAGTGTTTAGATCACTAAAATAGTGATCTAAACGCTCTTATATTAGTTTACGGAGGGAGTACAAAGTTTCCCCAAGTAGAGCGTAGGTGCCAAAGAAGAATGACAAGAAGGCCCAAAAAAGCAAAAAGGAATACAGCAGACATAGAACACCACACAACAGCAGCACATGATCTCGGTCTGAAAAAGTGTGAGAAAGGAACTATTTACCTGATACAAAAAAGACGATTCCCTATTGCATTAAAAGAAGCTATTGTGGCAATACAGGAGTTTATGGTAACCTCATATAGTCATGTGAAAATCTTAAAGCATCTTTGCTTGATATACTCTTCAGGTGATTTGCCAAAATTAGGTGTGCCATTATGCTTCGCAAACTCAACAATCCGCTTTCTGTAGTTCATTACCTACTACAGTATTTGGCAAACTGAAAATAATGTGTAGTGGAGGGCACAAGTGTACATCAAAGGGGATCATAAGCCAAAGTATGTTTAATAAATCACCACAGAAAAGCACAAACTTGAGTGTGCAAACAGAATTGTTGGCGATTGGAATGGGCTTCGATGAAGAAAATTTCCGATCGACAATTTTAGATCACCAGGCAACCTGCCCTTTTTAGGGAAAAGTGGCCACGAGAAATCACAAATTACTGTAACAACTTCCTCCAGGAATCTGACATAAATATAACCCAAGCAGTGATAAATGCTTCCCCCTTGAAGCAGTAAGGACAACTTACCATATATGAAATTCTCTGAAAACAAATACACCAAAGATGGATTTTTACATTTCTTGGAACTTTAGCACTCCAAAGCTTCAGCCAACCATTGTGTAATTCTACTGAAGAAGACGTTCCACCTTTTTTATTCATGTTAATAATGAGATCTTCTTGCCTTTTCAGCTTGAACACGGAAGGCCTTGTATGCTTGTAGCAGCTTGGTAATGACGCAACTCGGGTGCGGACGCGGAAGGCCTCGATGCCACATTTGGGCATCATGCACACCTCCTTCTAGCGCTCGTCCTTGTCGAGCCCCACCAGCGGCTCCATGGCGTAGATTGTATCTACTGCTGTGTCTTTACGCATGAACAATTCAGAGTACAACATGTACACATAACACACATCAGCTTGCTTCAGAGCACATGAGGTCGTGATAGGTAACATAGTTACGGTTAGGCAATATGTGTGTTGTTCAGTTCAAGAAAATACCAATTTCATTTGGTCAACTCTTAGATTTTGTTCTATATAACCAAATTCACTCACGGATGTTCACGACTGTGAGAAGGTAGCCAACATGAGAATCCAAATCACTTGGGTTTGATCTATCATCCATGCCACGTATGCTAACTCAATGCAGTAACATGGAATGACTCCATCTGCAGTTGCTTGATTTGCCACCATACCAAACTCTCCACCGCTTAGATCGACATAAAGGTGGTTACTGGAGTTTAGAGATTTTTCTTCATGGGAGTTATGCGGATGGATAGAGGAGAGTCCTGTTATTAATTACGGGACCATACTCGGCGCTCCTACAGATCGGGGTCTCCTTCCACGGCCAGAAGGGATGCCTCAAGGGCCTAGACTTGTTAGAATAGGCCAGCGACTTGGTGCTCCGGCGGCCTAGATCGGACATGATGAGGATGATGGACGCAACCCTTCTTGGTGCTACTGTAAATTCTGTTGGGAAAATGCAATGCATCCCACTTCAGATGGTTCGTTTAGCTCTATAACAGATGGCCCAATATGATTGAATTAATTTATTAGCACTTAGCAGTCACTAAATCATGAAAAATAACATTGTTCTTAATAGAAAAGAATAGAATAGAATTACTAACCTTCAGATTCTCGGTGCCATTTCATCGGAAGAAGCAGTAAATTGGCTTGCAGGAAGCATGGCACGGCCATGAGGTGCAGCACGTACATACACCACCTCATAGCAAACATCCGCCACCCTATGATTCCTCATGAAATCAAACTATGAACTAACTGTGAGCATCTTTTATCTTAGCCTCATCTCTGAACATAGATGTAACCTGTACTACCTCAGCGTTGTCTTCCTGGTTAGGACAGATCACTGCATGAAACGTCACACATGATTAATCAGTCAAAAAGGACTATCCGAAAAATAAACCAAAACATTGTAGGATTGGCTAATGACTTTCTTTCACCACACGTGCTTTCCATGAGATAAATCCATATTGTAGCACAAGAAACAATCACAGGTTTCCAGCTTCTGAGGGCAACATTACCAATGTTTAAGGGATGTAAACCATCAACATCCTTGTCTAGGCTAATGCCCCTAAGAATATTTTGCACATCCATATGCTGATTTACACAGTATCATCATATAAAAAGAAAGCTTGATGATGCATTATACCAGCAAAACATGGACATAAACAAAGTTGAATCTTGACCAACATATACTGAAAAACAAAAACTGAAATCAAATACAACTGAAGTTGCTCGTCTATTACCATCAGAACTAAAATACGTCGTATTATTCAGTTAGGTCAAAACCGTTCTCTAGCACATCTCACATTAAATATTTTGCTAATTCATTAATCAATCCACATGCATTATCCATCACATTAGAAAGTAGCATAGATACACGTCATTCTGTAGCTGAGAATAAATTAGAGAGAGAGAGCTGTTTTCGGTGCATCAAAAGAGGAACTTTTGGTGGCTGCTCTCCATCAAATATCAATGGAATCTCAATACTAATTAGAGAAGGGAGAGGAACTTACAGTGGCCGCTCTGCATCAAATGTGATGCAACACATGTTTTTCCTCTTACCTAGGCCTTGTCCCATCGGCTGCCGTCCAACAACAGTAGTAGCACCACCGGAGCAAGCTACCACGGGCTCCAACCCAGCCCTACAGGATCCCGCCGCCCCTTCCTGAAGTCTCCTTCCTTTCCTTCTTCCTCCCGGCTCTCTCTCATCTCTCTCTGGACGTACTCAAGAGAGCTGTTGCAGGAGACGGGCACCACCAGAACTTCCCCGCTGCTTCTCGCGCCCTCTCCTTCCCTCTGTCTCTCACAGGTGCAGCGCCACCTTATCCATGGAGAGACTCCGCCGGAGCTCCCCATCTCGGTCGGAACCGGCGAGGAACGCCGCCGCCATGAACTTGGAGTTCAAGCCCCGTCGCCTGACCTCCTCCCGCGATTTGTAGATCGCCTCCACGCCGTCCCCTGAACAGGATCTGGTCCCTGCCTCGACTCTTCGACCGAATTTGGCCGGAGATCGCCGCCGCCGCGCCCGGCGTTGTCTGCATCGCGACCCCATCTCGCTCGGAACCTGACTCAGGAGGAAAGAGATGTTGATGGACTGCGGGCCGATTATGTAAAAAATGAGATGTTTTTCTGAAAAACGTGCTGAATAAAACGTTATTCACTTAATCGTGGACTGCGGGTTAATTACCCAAAATCACTGGGTGTGTTTTGCAAAAACACTGCGACGGTGAACCCCGAGACTTAATCCGTGCTTTATTATTAGGGAGATATATATATAGCTACTCTTATTATTTTTGCCGTGAACTAGGGATGGATTGTTAATTCGTTTGAGCGAAAGATTTATGGCTTAACTAATCATGTATTTAAACTCTTGATTATTTGGACTATAGATTTGATTCTCTTGTTATTACAGCTAGTGTGGATCTCGCTCTATTGATCGACCTCTAGTACGTACATTGATAACAATGTTATACAGTTCATCGTATTGGTAAACATTAGACGCAGACGGACACTATTATGATGAAACTAAAAGCTACTACATCTAAGTGTCTCTATGTCATTTGCCTCTGTCTCATTTTTTGCATCTCAACTAGTCTCAAACCTTAGATGAAAAGATTGAAGAGGGCAAAATTGGTACAGGCTAGAAAATTCACACGAGTAGCCCATATTAATAGATGAGAACCCCTAAAAGTATCGAACACAGTCTCATTGGGAACAACCTTGCAAGGCATGTTGTCGCCCCGTCGTTTTGTTGCCGTACTACTAGGGCAGGAGAACCGAATAACTAAAAAAAGTAGAATAGCCCACTATGACAGAACATGCCTATCAACACCTCCCATCGCACACAATTGGCCTCAAACAAGCACAATATGATTGTCGCACATGGAGACCCACGTCGGCCCGTGTGCGAAGTGCCACACCGAAAGGGCTCTTTGTGGGGTGTGTATCATACTTCGCATGGTTATTTAGAAACATGTGTTTGCAATGTGAGATCCGACATAACAAATGTTTGCTTTTTGGAGAATGTTTGCGTCATGTAGCAAATCACACGTGCATACTACCTAAAGATATTGTGTGATGCGTCAAAGCATATTACATATGTCTGGCTCCCCTCAATACCCTAATCCTATATGTCAACTCTCTCACGCACCATCTCTCAATCAGAAAGACAAGACAACGACATGATGATTGTTATAAGGAGCACGAAGAGGGTGGAGGATGGGCACGCTCCAAGGAACATTGGAAGGCATTGACCTTGTTTGGAGGCAAGGGACCAACACTGGTGCTGACGGCCACCACCGGCGACAAGGGAGAGGGGAGCAGGGGGAAGGGGCTTTGGTGTAGAGGGCAGAGTCGTCCCGTCCCATTATCACTGCACGAGCGGCACTGGAGGGCGGTTAGAAAGAAACATGTACTATTTGGAAGGGTATATCATCTTTTGTTTGGAACTTGTGAGAAAATGAGTTATATGGAGAGTTGGAGATGGAAAATCAATTTGTTAATGAAGGGACCCCTGGATACCATGGGATAATGATTTTAGGCCAGTGACACTAAAGAGAAATTGCAGATTGAATAGGGTGTTAGATTTTCCAAATCCAAAAATAAGAGAGGAGTGGATGGCTGAGCCTCCTCAGAGCTCAGAGCTTCTCGGCCGTTGGATCTCTCCCTTGATGCGTTTCCGGCCGTCCGACCCCCCTCCCGAACGCCCTCGACCGTTGGATCAAAACCGAGACCGCTGCGATGCCCCGGTCGTGCCACGGCCTGTAAAATTGGGTGGCCGCTGAGGGCATTTTTGTCATTTCGTCATTACCTAGCCATCGCTCCTCTCCCACTCGTGCTAGCCCCTCTCCTCTCCCCGCCCCCCCGCCCCGCGTCTCTCCCCCTGGTCCAAACCCTAGGCCCGCGCCCGCCGCCGCCGCCGCTTGCCCAGGCCATCCTCCCGCTGTGAAAGAAGCGGCCAGAGAGGGAGGGCGTTGCCGGGTGTGCGCGTGCCCCTCCGCGGATTCGCGTCGGGGTTGCCGGAGGCGTGGGCGCCGCGGGTCAACCACGCCGGGGAGGATGGGGGCGCCACAAGCCTCGTCGGAGGTCGCCTCTCCATCCGCCATCCCCATCGCCCCCTCCCACCGCATCTCCCCCCGCCGCCGGCGACCCCCTCCCCTCCCTCGACTCCAGCCCCGCCGCGGGTGACCTCCCTCCTCTCCATCGACTCCAGCCCGCTGCCGCGGAGACGCGCACGGACCGCACTCGCTCTCTCTCCGGCCCGAGCCGCCGCAACTCCTCTGCGCCTTCCTCCTCCAAACAAGATCGCCCGCAGCCCTTCCTTGTGGCCATGTCGATCCAGTGGATAAGGAGACCCCTCACCTTGCCGTGAGAGAGATGGAGATGGAAGGAGAAAAGTGGTTCTCCCCGCATTGCCGCAAGAAACGCGCGCCGCGGAGATTGCGCCCCTCCCCTCCTCGCTCCGGCAGGCGGCAGCGCATGCCCGGCGCGACGGGCTGACAGCGGCGCAGTCTGCGATGCGGTTCACGGCGGGGGGCTCGTAGTACTGATGGTATCTCGTGTGCCTTTGCTTGCAGTCTGCCAACGAGGAATCAAAAGCAGTCACAAAAGCTAGCGCCATGAAAGGTGACAACAAAACTCGTGCGCTTTACTTATCAGACCCAAACCTCCTCTTCTTAGACAGAGTTGAAAATCCCGCTGTACTTGTAATCACGCACAACAATGCATTTTTGTAGCAATCAAGCACCGGATGGAGAAAGACATTGACGAAGTGGGCAAAATTGCTCGTATGGCGAAAACAAAACTTGATGAACTGGACAAAGATGTGTGTTTTCACCTGACCTTGCTCGCTTCTGTCTGTTATTCTTCTTTCCTAGCTAGCTGTATCTGCATCTGCACAAATTAAAAGATGGACATGCTGCTTATGGTTTGCTGTTACAGAACTTATCTAACAGGAAGAAACCTGGATGCGAGGAGGACTCTGCGGTAGATCGATCAAGGGAACAGACTACTGGGTAAATTCAATTTACTGTCAGTTTGTCTCTCTTGCCTGCATGAATTACTCTGTGTTCACTGTGCCCACTGATTTCTCTCCACAGAGCAGTGAAGAAGAAACTGAAGAAACGGATGGACGATTTTCAGGTATTGTTTTCATCTAACTTGAATGTCCAAATTGATTACATGTATGTGATGATCTTCCTCTTCTGTTTGTGAATGAATAAATGTTACTCTGTGTTCACTGTGCCCACTGATTTCTCTCCACAGAGCAGTGAAGAAGAAACTGAAGAAACAGATGGACGATTTTCAGGTATTGTTTTCATCTAACTTGAATGTCCAAATTGATTACATGTATGTGATGATCTTCCTCTTCTGTTTGTGAATGAATAAATGTTCCCTCTAATGCCTAATACGTAGTAATCTTTATATACACAAAAAAAGAGTTAAAACCGGTCCATATTTCTACTTAATACTTGGGCTATTTGATTTGATATGCCCTCATAGAGCATCAGGGAGAAACTGCTCTGCTTTCCAAGCATCCAACTATATGAATTCTCAATATCTAACTTTTCATTAGCGGTGGAAGAAACTACTCTGTTTCGTAGACGCTTATATGTTCTAAAAAGTAAAAGAAAGAGTTTTACAAATTGCCTCATTTCGACTTTCAGTAACTTTACAAGAATGTTTATTAGCCATTATGGTAGATTATTGATACTATGCAATCAGCCTGATGTCTCTGAAGATGGAATAATATGATGCAATCTTGCAACTATGTGAGTGATATGGCGTTGTCACCCCTCTGATGCAGGTGTTGAGAGAATCAATCCGGCAGGAGTACCGGGAAGTCGTTGAAAGAAGGGTATTCACTGTAACTGGTAATCGCCCTGATGAAGAGGTATAGTCGCAACATTTTTTTTCTATGGTTAAATTTGTGATTTTTTCTTTCTATTGTTTATCTTTCTTACAGTGTGCCTCCTTTGTTACTTTGGAACCTGCAGACAATTGACGATTTAATCGAGACAGGGAGAAGTGAGCAGATTTTCAAAGATGCGGTTCAGCAGCAGGGGAGAGGCCACGTACATATGAGTTATAACTTGGTCATTATCTGGACGCTTGTGGGAAAATGCATCGAAATCTCATCAGAGTAATTTTCCAACCATATTGCAGGTATTGGACACTGTTGCTGAGATACAGGAGCGGCATGATGCTGTAAGAGATCTAGAGAGGAAGCTTCTGGAGTTGCAGCAGGTTATACAATTTTCTTTTGCATAAGCTCTTAGAGTGCAATTTTGTTTATATTGACACCCACCATGCATATCCATATGTGAACAGAAGGCATTTCCTGGGTTTTGGTTTGTAGATATTCCTGGATATGGCGGTCTTGGTTGAGGCTCAAGGAGACATGATCAACCACATAGAGACACATGTAAGACCAAGACTTGTGAAATCAGCTTATATTTTCTTTCTAAATAAACCTAAACCGATTTCATAAATAAAGCAAGCTAACGGATTTTGTTTTTGCAAGGTTTCAAATGCGACCAACCACATACAGCAAGGCGTGGGCGCTCTCCAGAAGGCAAAGACGCTGCAGAAGAACTCGAGAAAGTGGATGTGCTACGCCATCATCCTCCTCCTGGTGGTAGTGGCAATCGTCGTGCTTGGGGTGATCCAGCCATGGAAGAAGTAACCCTTGAGCCACGACCTGGGTTTTACCACAACATCTCGGCGCGGCGGAGTATATATATACATGCTGAATAGTTCTGTGACCGATTTATTCATCATGTTCTTCTACTGGAGGCTGCTGCTATGTTGAACCAGACAGGCCATATCATATACTGGAGGCTGGTGCTATTATTTCTTTTCTTTTTTTGAGTTGAAGCTGCTGCTATTCGTTTGTGCTTCATTTCTGTGCTCTGAGTATTTTTAGTGGTGAATGACTGAAATGTGCATCCATCCTAGCTTGTTCATGAATCCATTTATTGCAGTTTACTTGCCCATATCATATACTGAATGTTTTTGCTGTTTGTTGCCGGATCGGATGTAAAGCTCATTCATCTGAAACATGCTCAGTTCAGCTGAAAGAATGTATTGTAATTATTGAGAGAGATGGAATTGTTTGGACCCCAGTGCCACCTTCACCAATCGACGGCATGCGAAGACACTACCACAAGAGGTACCTTCTGTTTATTCTTTTGTACTCATATTATATGCTTTGTTGGTTTCAAATTGTTTGGTATTGATTCTTTAGGAATCTCATGAATCACTTGATAAGAATCAAAATCAGCACTCCCCACTAGAACACTGCTAGGCAAGGTACCTAACCTTTAAATGTATGGCGCAGGCAAGATATTATATTTGTTTGTAATTTTTATGTGGTTATTAATACCTGATTGTCGCAAATGCAATGCCTGAAGTTCCTGGACAAACAGAAACAACAAGAGTATTGTTTGGTCCGTCGCAAGTCGATAGCCATAGTAGAAAGGTAGTAATTGTTCTTGGCAATCATGCGCCTAACCACACAGTTCCATCTTTCTGTAGCTGGTACAAAATGGTACCACACTAGAGGTGAAAATGCAGGTCTCTTGCTCGTCCTGAAAACCAAAACATAAGCAGGCTGAACGATACCATTTGTAATCATCTATTGTTCTCAAAGAAAGAATATTTTGTAGCATGTACACTCCTATGTACTATAGCTTTACATTCAGTAGTAGGCCCTAGGAAGCATTCCTAATAATGACCACATGTTTGATTATTTTGCTGGTTCAACATATCTATTATTTTTTTAAATATGTATTTGATTTATCGTTGATGTTTGGCAACTTGGTGCAGCGTCGTTGCTTCTAGGATGAAGAATGAATGCATGTCATTCAAGGATAACTGCAGGCAATGAAATGTTGAAGGGTCCACCACCGGGAGGAGCGAGCAGATCGACGGCATGCCATTCGTGCCGCCACTTTCCTGTCGATCTTGCGCCAAGTGCCGCACTCGGCTCTCCTCCTCGGAAATCACCAACCACATGAGAGATCAAGCGCGAGCTGCCGGTAAACAACACCAGAGGGCACCGCCCGCAGGGACTGACGAGGGCAACGTGGGGATGTGAGCTTCCTCCTCTTCCTGCCAGTGCTTTTACATGGGCTCCCCTTCGTTGTACTAACCATGATTCTCCTCTCTGTCTCTCTCTCCGCTGCTCCTCCCGCAGGCCGCCGCAATCGCTGTCACGGAACTGCATGAGGTCTCCGGGCAGGATTTTGATATCTCACCGCCGCCTCCGAGCACTGTGTCGCTGACCTCGCCTCCTCCTAGGCCGAGATACACCAGCTCCGCATCCAAGCAGTATGAACCCTAGATTTTGTTTGGTTCACTGGTCATTTTCTTTTATTAATCTTCTTGCACTGACCACTTGGTGTTGCTGATGGCGCAGATTGCAAAAGACGGCGAGGTTGAGCGTCTGACAGTAGAAATCTCAGACCTGCACAAGTCTAAGTGCCAGTCACTAGAATTGATGGAGCAGAGGGACAAAGATACAAGGGAGAAGGATGGCGTCATTCAGAGCTACAATTATAAGACAGTGAGCTCCCCTAACGCCCTTACACTTTCACAAGTAAATATGTAGCCGTCAGCGAACTGGTTGTATAGTTAGTTGAGAGCACAGGCTCACGTGAACAAATTGTCACTTGGTACAATCTGGTATAGTGGTGTTCAGGACTCAGTATTTTTTAGCATCATACATTGGCAGTAGTTGACAACTGGTTGCTGCTAGAGGATTTAGTTACCGAATTTAAGTATAGGTTTGTTCATGTAACTTGTTCAGCTTTAGAATAGGATTTTTTGAGCCTTACAAAAGAAAAGAGTGAGATGATTTGGTTTGGTTTGCTTAGCACCAATGTGGTGAAATGTTCATGTAGAGATGCACACATAACTGCATATTGTGGATGCCATTTCTTATTTTGACCAGTAAATTTATTGGAAGAACTTTGATTGACTAGATGATTTTTAGTTGGTTGTGCAGATTCATTTGTGTACATCGAGATCTGAGAGGAAGACGAGGAGACAGAGGGAGAAGGAGTGGGAAGAAGAGAGGGTGAAAGTATCTTCTTGGGACTTCCATGGCTAGGCTTCTTATTGCTAAGGTGAAATTGCTAAAGTAGTTGTATTTTGTGATTTGTGCACACAGTACTTTCTGCAACATAATTTTCTTACAAGTAATTTGAAATGAATCATTTGTTGATCTTCAGTTGGCGGCCCCCACATTGTTGCACACTGCTCCATTTGGAACCATTAGGAAGTGTACTACCTCATGCCTTTTGAGATGCTTCCTTTGTAGTGAACTTGTTTTTGGTATAACTTTAGTCTATATTGGGTAGCTGTCTTGCTTATATATGGTATGATGCTAACTTTGTTTTAGATTAGTACTTGCTCTCTCATGTTCGCACTCTTAGTATTGAACTTAATGTCGAGGGTTACCTTTCATGGTCTCGTGAATGCATTGAACTCAATGTTGCCTTATAGTCTGATGATGTTGAACTCTATGGTGTCTACTACTCTATTACAAGTGGATGTTTTTTATTTTTATTTTTATTGTTATTTTGTTGTCCTATTTGAATATGTATGCTAAATCAGGATCCTATTAACTTGAGCACTATCTGTTTGACCACATCGTTGGGACCATTATCAGTTCGGGATTGATGATTTGTTGGGAAGTTAGCCTCTGCTGCTGCATCTTAGTGAATCTGATCTGGATTTGCAGTTTGAGGTAGGGGTCCATAATGTGTGGGCATTTTGCGAGCTTGTAAGCTTATGTAGAACTGCTTGGGTAGATCCAACTATTCTGTGGTAGTTGCTCGTATGTATGGTAAATTAACCCGATTAGCCTGCTGTGTATGAATATTTAAGCCGCTTTCTTTCAATCTGTTGGTTCTGAGCTTTGCATCACTGGTGTGTGTTCCTTCCAGATCCTGCACGGACCTCCCTGTCAGGCCCCTCTTGCCGCCCGTCGACACGTCCTTCGATCTTGTTGTGTTGATCATGGGTAAGTGGCAATGCATTATAATGTAGTCATTGGAGTTCTCTTTTGGGCTTTTATTTAACTTTTGATGTACAATGTTTACAACTACCCAAAAAATTAAGCTATGTGTGACGTGATTTATAACTAAGCATGGTCTAATGTTTTGAGGGCAATGACAGGGACCATTCCATTTGAAGAGGCTCATGCTGCCCGGATTTCATTAAGCAAGCCATCTATGTCCCAAAGTTGAGGACCGTTTGGAGAAGAGGCCACTCAGGTAAGCTTATCCAAGCTCAAACATTAATTTAATCACTATTTAGTTGCCGTACTTGCGTTCCTAGATGGATCTTTTGAGATTCCACAACTTTGAAATTCTTACTTGGGATCATTTGATATGTGCCCTTGAAAATAACAGAACGGATCATTCCTAGATGAATTCTTAGCTGATTTCACTGGGCTTCTCCCTTTACGCTAATATGAAATATATTAGCTGCAGTATATAGTCTAGGTTCATTTTAATGCGACTAAATGAGATAAAAATACTACCTGCTTATACCACTCGAGTATCCACCGTTAGGACGTTATGTTCCCTGCGAACACAACATAACCTTTTTGACTTATTATCCCTAAAAAAGCTGACTCTTTTTCACAAGCTGAAAAGACAATCTGATCTGCCACATTTGGTCTGAAATTTTCTTCTTGTGTGTCCACATGATAAAGAGGATGCCTTTGATCAATTGTAAATCACTTATTTTTCTAGGATATATAGATTTCTTGAATTACCCGCAATATACTTTTATGTCATCTAATATATGTCTCCCAGACAATTTAAACAGATGCAGGATATGATTAGGCGCACATATACAAGTATCTTTATGACGACACCTGCACCAGTTTTCATCGTTGTTCTTGCCTGTTGCCTCCCCCCCCCCCCTATCGCTTCGCTAGGTGAGAGACCTCTCTCCTTTCCTGTTAGAAAATACCAAGTATTTGCAATGCTTGATTGTTGTGCCAACTTTTCTTAGAACCTTGGTGCATGGGCCATACAGCGATCTCCATACTACAATTTAGAATTATAAGAAATTGCATCCTCTATTTATTTAGGCATCTAGGTTTGTATTTTTCTGATTTGGTTTTTGCTTTCTGGTCATTTGGTACCGTGCGCCATGATGTACTTCCGGTCTATCATGCTTGGGTTTGTAGGTACCGTTCATTGATCCCTGGACTTTTGACCAATTTATGTTCGTGACATTTTGCGTGTATTCCCTTTCTCATGATTTGTGATTCTCAATTCTGCCAGCTTTGTGGAGACATGGAACCGAAGTCATGAGGTGGACATTATCATTTTGTTAGACTGGGTGTGGAATTGCAAGTTACTCCACATACAGACCCGCACCAACTATCATCATAAATAGATTATTTCCATGCTCTAAGTCAGTCTGTTAGGGGAAAATCAAAGACATGTGGGCACCTGATCTATTTGTAACATCGACATGTGATGTGTGCAACTAAAAAAATGTTAGGCTATGATAGCAATTCTTTTCAACACATGTTCTCATACATTCTGGATATACTTCCTGCTAAAATGACATATATATTTTCTTTTACATGTCGCCTTTATACCTTTTCATCCCCTGGACCTGTGTAATACTCCCTCTGTACCGTAATAGTTGTCACTGGAGTAGCGCCATGAAAACGTCGATTCCTACTAACTTATCATTACGTGATTTCAGGTCTTTTAACGAACAAAACCTATTTATTGTATTAAGCCATGCTAGTAGTTTCCTACCGTGATCGTTTACTAGGCTGGCCCATTTTCGCGCAGAAAAATAGATGGGAAAAGGAAACGGCAAGTATCAAGGATCGATCCTTGGTCACGTAGGAAGAAACGACGGGTACTAGCCACGATGCCAAACCAATAGTCGATGGTTACAGTAAGGGCGCAACCCACTTGAAGCATGACATGCCGGTTTTTTCGCCTTTTTTTCATTTCTTTTGTTCTCCGTTTTTTTTTCATTTCTTTACTTTTTTTTTCTTCTCCGTTTGTCTTCATTTTTTCATTGTCCGAATGCTTAATCTACATTTTTCAAATACTTGTTTGACATTTTAATACTTATTCAATATTTTTTTAAATACTCGTTCAACATTTCTAAAAACTAATTCAATATTTATTTAAATACTCGTTCAACATTTCAATACTTATTCAACATTTTTAAAATTGTCTCTTAGCATTTTTCAAATACTCGTTCAACATTGTTTAATACAAATTTTCAAATACTTGTTCAGCATTTTAATACTTATTCAAAAGAAAAGTCCTTGTTTAATACTTTTAAATACTTGTTTAATATTTTTAATACTTTTAAAATATTTTAAATACTTGTTCAACATATATTTTCAAATGTGTCTTGAAGTATATATATATATATATATATATATATATATATATATATATATATATATATATATATATATATATATATATATATATATATATATATATGTGTGTGTGTGTGTGTGTGTGTGTGTGTGTGTGTGTGTGTGTGTGTGCAGGTAGATAGAATATGTTAAAGTATAAAGAAAAGTATAAAAATAAATCAAAAAAGAGAACTGAAAACTAAAAAAATAAAATAAAACAGGCCGTGGCTCCCGCGCGGCTGGGCCGGCCAGTCTGGGTCCGCCAGACGTGAGCGCTTCCCCCTATCTTGCGTCAAGCGAGAAATAGGGGTGCCCGCTGATTAGGAGGTCTCTACACCGTGGTCAGACGGGCATATATATATATAGCACTCGCATGTGGTCATTCTGCATGGGCCGACCCACTAAATTGCTGATTCTTCTTGATTTCTGGCATCGTTGGCTCTAGCTGACTTCCCTTTAAGTACCCTCGAGTTTAGGGTTTTCGCCTCTGGCGGCGACTCTCATCGCCACCTAGAGTTTTGCATCTACCGTCGATCGGATCTCCGCACGCACCCGTCCGGGGGCTGCCGAGGGAAAGAGAGATCGGCTAGCTGGTTTCTGCCCTGGGTTTGTGGTTTCGGCATGCTGCTCTCGAAGGTAAACCCTAGATGGCGGCCGAAGCGGGTTCGTCTTCCGCGGGCTGGTCGGGGAAGAAGCTGGAGGAGATGCTGCAGCACTTGGATCTCAAAGACGACGAGCTGGACGACGTGATCGTGGGGGAAGAGGAAACGAAGAAGTACGCGGCCGATGCGCGATGGCTAGCGATTGGGAAGGTCAACACGACTCGACAGCCTCGGTTCATCGGCGATGTTTGAAACGATGAAATCGATCCGGGATTAGCTCAAGTGCCAAAGTACGAGAAGCGAGAGAATCTTTACATCTTCCGGATGTTACGCCTAGGAGACCGGAAAAAGTCGTTTATGGAGGACCCCGGTTGTTTCGGGGATGGGTATGCTCATTGAGGATTATGATGGAAAGCAAGATCCTGCATCTTTCGTCTTTGATGGCTTTCACGATTTGGGCGCAGATCCACAACATACCGAACTGCACTGCAAGATAGAGGTGGTTGATCAATTAGCCGGCGTGTTGGCGAGTTAAGGAAACACAACTCTCACGAGGCTTTTCTATGAAGGTGACTACGTTCGGGTCCGGGCTAGGATTTTGATCGAGAAACCCTTGACGAGGGTGATCCCACTGAATGTGATGGGCGAGGCGAAAATTTTACCGGTCAAGTATGAGAAGATACCATACTTTTGCCAGATCTGTGGTCTCATGGGTCACAACCACGAGGAATGTGGTGATGGAGTTTGGGAGGCAAAAGACAAGCAATGGGGCGGTTGGATGCTAGCGCAGCGCAGAGAGGTACCTCAGGAACAGTTAGGGGGCCGAGCCCCTCGGGAGGTAGGTTCGGAGGCCGGGGCAGAGGGAGATCAGGACGTGGAGCACAGCCGCGTCAACCCTCCCAAGTCATAGCGTTAAATCACGAGGCGGGCTGAACTCGGATCTTGAGGAGGAAGAAGATGATGTCACCAGCCCTCTGAAACCAACCAATGCTACGGAAACAAAGCAAGATGAGGCGCCGGGGGCGCGCAGGAACCTGGTTTTTGACCAAAACATTGAGACTCCCGGCGGAGACGAGCAACCACACGGATCTGTAGCGGGCAAGACAGGTCATAGTCAGGCTCTGGTGCCCGTCCCTCCACTACCAACACAGTATGTATCTCCCAGAGACGCAAAAAAGGCGAAAACATCATCCTCACCAAAGAAGCAGAACACCAACAAGATGGCATCATTGGCGGGCTCCAACGTGGAGTGCCGCCAGGCCCAATGAAAATCTTAAGCTGGAACTGCCGCGGGATAGGCGATCCTGCGACAGTTCGTGAGCTCCGTGACCTCGTGGAGATTAGCTCGCCATCTATCTTATGTTTAGTTGAGACTCAGTTGCAGAAAAGCCGTGTGGAAGGTTTACGTTTGTCTTTAGGTTTTGACTTCAGCTTTGGAGTAGGGAGTAGTGGCGCGATGGCGGCCTTTGTATCTTTGGAAGAACTCTTTGGATGTTGCAATAAAAACTTTTCCGAGTATCACGTTGACACCGGGTAACAAGTCAAGGCAGAGCAATGGAGGTTGACTTGCTTCTATGGAGAAGCAACCAGAAATTTGCGCTACAAAACATGGAACACTATGAAGCGGTTATAGGGAGAGCACCCTCCGTGGATGTGCATTGGTGATTTTAACGAGATCCTGCGGCTGAAGAACAACATGGTCCAAATGGCGCGACGACTCTCGGATCGAAGCTTTTCGGAAGCGATCGGCGTTTGTGGTCTCGCGGACTTGGGTTATCGCGGTTTGGATTGGACCAGGAGAAGAAGGTAGTCGAGGACATTTACATCGCGTTCGGCCGGGCCGAGCTTTGGCTTCTCCTTGCTGGTCAAGCCTTTTCCGTTCGCCTCGATTGAGCATCTTACGCCGCAAAGTCGGATCATTCCCGATCCTTTTGCGGACGCCTGGATGATACGTGCGTTCGTGCAAAACAAAAACGCTTCCGCTATGAGTGTATGTGGAACAGGGCGCCCGTTTGAGACGCGCTTAACGAGGCCTGGAACTCAATGGAGAGAGCACACACAGTCACAGAATTATCTGATAAGTTGGCATCGGTCGCTGGCAGGCTGCAACGATGGGGACACTCCACCTTTGGTGCAGTCCGGGCTGAACTCCGCCGTCTCCGCAAGAAGCTCGAGGAGCTACGTTCACTACCCCACCGAACGGGCCCGTCGGCTGAAGAGAAGCGGGTGGAAACATGCATGGTTGAACTTTGTTTGAGGGAAGAAATTATGTGGCGTCAGAGGGCCAGGATCCAATGGCTAGCTGAAGGAGACAGTAACACCCAGTTTTTTCACCGAAAGGCGAGCACACGGAGAGCTAAGAACCGCATTGTGGGGCTGCAAAATCCGGATGGCTCTACCTGCTCGAACGAACAAGAGATGGCGGATATGGCCACATCTTTCTACAGTAACCTATACGCCTCAGAAGCAACGGTGGGCATTGAGGAAGTTCTTTCGCATATACCATCTAGAGTGGATGCTTCCATGAACGCCGCACTTAATGCTCAGTATACCAACACCGAGGTAAAAACTGCTTTGTTTCAGATGTTCCCGACCAAGGCTCCAGGGCCCGATGGTTTCCCTGCACACTTTTTCCAACGACACTGGGAGCTGTGTGGTGACGAGGTAACTACTATGGTGCTTCGAGTTCTTAATGGAGAAGATTCCCCGGAGGAGATCAACAAAATGTTCATTGTTTTAATTCCCAAGATTGCTAGCCCAAAGAATTTAGCACAGTTTCGGCCGATAAGCCTTTGCAATGTGATCTACAAGATTGCATCCAAGGCATTGGCAAACCGGCTCAAGATTATCCTCCCCCAGGTCATCTCCGAAGAACAGTCAGCATTTGTTCCGGGTCGCCTCATCACAGGCAACTTCATATCAGCCTATGAGTGTTTGCATTATATGAAAACAAGGAAGCTGAAGGGCAATAGGTATTGTGCTTTAAAACTGGATATGATGAAGGCTTATGACAGGCTCGAGTGGCACTACTTGGAGAGAGTAATGCTCAAATTGGGAATTAGCCCACACTTCACCAATACGGTAATGAGATGCGTCACTTCTGTGTCTTTTTCGGTCTTCTTCAACGGAGACAAACAGGAGGAGTTCAGGCCCTCCCGCGGTCTCAGACAGGGCTGCCCCATATCCCCATACCTATTCCTACTGGCTGCTGAGGGGTTTTCCTGTCTCCTGAAATCCACCAGAGCTGACGAAAGGGTGGACGGTATCACGGTAGCGACTGGTGCACCACAGGTAAATCACTTGCTTTTTGCAGATGACAGCCTTCTATTCTTCAATGCTACCCCGGAGATGGCAAATACAAGGATACACTTCTCCAAAGGTATTACGCGCGCATCGTGGCAGCGCATCAACAAGGAGAAATCCTCCATTTTCTTCAGCAAGGGCTGCTCCGAGTCCTCAAGGCAAGAAATCAAACAACTCCTCCAAGTACAAAATGAGAAGCTCTCTGAGAAATACCTCGGGCTCCCTGCCGATGTGGGAAGAGAAAAGGAGGGTTCTTTTAGATATTTGAAGGACAGGATCTGGAAGCAAGTACAAGGTTGGATGGAGAAGGCACTTTCGGTTGGAGGGAAAGAGGTGCTCATCAAGTCCGTGGCGCAAGCAATCCCAACATATTCCATGGCCTGCTTCAAGCTCCCACGTGGTCTATGCCAACACATAAATGGTATCTTGAGGAAATTTTGGTGGGGATCCAAGAAGGGCAAGAGGAAAACGGCCTGGGTCTCCTGGGAAGTGATGACGCAGCCAAAATTCATGGGAGGCATGGGTTTCCGTGACATCGAGCTTTTTAATCTAGCCTTGCTTGCGCGACAAGCTTGGCGTCTCCTTCAGGAACCAAACTCCCTAAGCGCCCGAATCCTCAAGGCTGTTTACTACCCTACATCGTCGATCCTTGATGCCGAGCTGGGAAGGAACCCATCTCAAGTATGGCGCTCCTTGATAGAAGGCCGTGACACGCTGAAGCTTGGCCTAGTAAAGCGCATTGGCTCGGGTGAGGACACCAACATTTGGACGGATAACTGGATACCACGAGATTTTAAGCTCCGACCGGTGTGCTCGAGGACGAGCAATCCTCCACAGATGGTCTCAGAACTCATAAACCCGGTCACCTCTTCCTGGGACGTCGATGTGATTGACACGCATCTCTACTCTATGGACAAGGAAGCAATACTCAACATCCCTCTCAGCTCTCGAGTCCACGAGGACTTCTGGGCCTGGCATTAGGAGCGCAAGGGCGTCTTCACGGTCAGGTCGGCATACAAACTCATGTCCTCCATCAAACAGCAACACACTGATTGGCTTGAACACACCGAGGGTCACTCACGGCCCGCGGCGGATCACCGGTCTTGGTCTACACTATGGGGTGCCGCAGTTCCTTCGAAGGTACGGGTGTTCGCATGGAGACTAGCCCAGAGCTCGATCCCAACGGGAGAAGTCCGAAAACACCGAAGCATGGCTGATTCAGCGGAGTGTGCGATCTGTCACGCGGCGGTCGATACATGGCGTCATTCTCTTTTTGACTGCCGCATGGCGCGCTGTGTTTGGGCCCTCTCTGACGAGGATCTTACGGAAACAGTCATATCAAACAGGGAAAAGGATGCCAAACTTTGGATGGTATGGTTGGTTGACACCCTTCCTTCGGTTGACCTAGCGCGGGTATTGGTGACAATGTGGGGGCGCCGAGCTATCCACGACGACCAGTACCAGAGCCCACTAAGCACCCATACTTTCATTGATAAGTTTCTGGTGGAGCTAGAGATGTTACCAAACAAGAAATCACGTACCAAGGACCTACTTGAAACGTCTGGGGACCCGCATGTAATCCCCAGGGACCTGCATGCAACCGGAAGTCGACAGAGGGTCCCGCCTTCACATGCGTGGCTCCCGCCTGAGCACCATGATGTTAAAATTAATGTAGATGCGGGCTTTTCGAAGGTCGGCGACCGCGCAGCTGCAGCAGCGGTATGCAGGGACAAAGGAGGAAACTATTTGGGCGCCTCGGCAATCATCTACAATGGCCGCCTCGACCCAACCATCCTCGAAGCACAGGCATGCTATGAGGCACTCTCCCTTGCCTCGGACCTGTAGGTTCAATCGCTTTGTGTGGCTTCAGACTGCCTGGAGGTAATAAGGAACATCCAAGATGCAGACCCTTGTCGATATTTTGCTACCCTACAGGATATCAAGCATGAAAGGAGCCACTTTGTAGATGTCAAGTTTCTTCATGAGAATAGGAAGCACAACGGAGAAGCACATGCTTTAGCAAAGGCAGCTGCCTTTCTTAGCACCGGGCGCCATGTGTGGCTTAGTACTTTGCCCGATATAATCTGTATCCCCATGTGTTTGAACTTCTAATAAAGGGGTACAGTTGCTCAAAAAAAAAGCTGACTTCCCTTTGGTTCAGTTATTGTTGTTTGCCGTGGTCATGCAGGTCACTTCATTGGAGCTTCATCTGTGGCTTTCCCTAACATAAATGATCCATCCACGCTTGAAACTCTAGCTTGTAGAGAAGCCCAAGCTTTGGTGGCAGATGTGGCTATTCAGAAGTTGTTCGTGGCGACTAATTGCTCATCAGTTTGTTAAGACATCGAAGGTGCCGCAGGAGGAATCAATGACGCAAGTGTCAAGGAGATAATAGCCAGGAAGAATGATTTTGAAACATGTAGCTTTAGTCATGAATGTGGTGCGAATAATTTTGAAGCTCATAGTTTAGCTCAATCCTTGTTATCTCTTGCTATATGCCGACATGTTTGGCTTAGCAATCTCCATGATCTTGTAATGATCCCTTTGAATGTCGCGGTTGGATAAAGCCGAGCAAACCCCCAAAAAACTGACTAGCAGTTTTTTGGGTTTTCCCTGTCAAACTATGATTGCCGGCTTTGAAGTCACGGGCTTTTTCTGTTTCCGTTTGCCCTTTCTTTTCTCTTTGGTTTTTGGCTTTTATTTTCCTCGTGTTTGTGTACTTTTTATGAATATTTAGAATTGCAAAAATGGGTGAACCATTTTAAAATTACTTTTTGTCGGGGAAACGACACCTATAGGATCACGGGGATCCCTTCTACGGTTGGCAGGGAGAGAGCTGCATGAAGAGTAGGTCTAGTGATCAGCGCAAGGTCTTTTTACCCAGGTTCGGGCTGTAATGATGCATAAAATTCTAGTCCTGCTTGTGTGTTTATTTTGTGTTCTTGAGCTTTTGAACTAGCTGCAGGGCATGCCTAGTCCAAAAAGTCTGAATCCTCTCCTAGTTCGCCTCGGGCCTCCTTTTATATGTCAAAAGGGTCGCCACGGCGGCACACAGGAGGTGAGAAGTATCTACAGTGTACAAGTATATCTCTGACATCGTAGGACAAACGCATTTAATGCGCTGCCTACGTGCACTCTCACTTTATTGGGGACGCAATAGAAGCCATCCCGTCCGTTGCCGCCTCTTCCTGCCTTGACACGCGTCCAAGCTGACGGGGCATGCAGTGCCACGCCGGCTGGCTAGCTGCTATGCTGGCGTGGTGGTAGAGGCTCCACGAAGATCTGCATGCCGCTACGCAGGCGTCTGCCTAGTTGGCAAGCTGGCCGTCGCGCTGGAGTGGCAGTGAGGTGGCGAAACCTTGTCGGATGCGGGCATGGTCGTGGCCCCGCAGTCGTCCCTGGTAAGGGTCTTGCCCGGCCCTCGCAGTCGTCCCCGGCAAGGGTCTTGCCGGGGGTCTTCGTATTCTGGTCCCACGTGGACCCGCAGTCCATCAGTCTTCACAAAGATCTGCATGCCACTACACATGCGTCCCCGAGTCTTGGTGTTGACGCTGTCGATGGTGTCAAAGCTCTCAGCCTCAAGGGTGATGATCTTGCTGGTGCTTCGCAGGCTGCCCCGGTAAGGGCCTTGCCGGGGCTACGCAAGCTACCCTGGCAAGGATGTCGACGGGGGAGGTCCAACTAGTCTTCTGCTCTTTGTTCACTGTCTTGAATGTTTGTCTTGGTAGTCTTGTATTTTGTCCTTCTGCTGTTCCATCAAGCCCTGCCGCAGGTGTGGCTAGGAGTGCACGTGCACAAGTAAGGGGTACAGAAGAGCCTATACTTTTGTACACCGACAGGAGCCCCCGGGCCTGGGCCACACATAAGCGCAAAGCATAGTTGGGCCAGGCCCAAAGCAGTGCGCGGACACACGTGGCAGGGACTTCACTTCCACGATCTTCTCGTCAGTTGCGCTTCCCCATGATCCACGTTGAGTGTGTGACGTGGGGGTCGTGCGTGGGACGGTCACAGCACGCCTGCGTCACCTTGCTGTAAATAGTAAAGAGGCGGCCCGCACCTTTCCCATAAAAAGAGGAATCCGTAGGGGCGCTGCTTATTTACCCTCTGCAGCCTTCCCAATCTAGGAACCATTGTTCCCTTCTCCTTCCTCGAGCGCAAACCAGAGCTTCTCGCCCCCGTTTGCCGCTGCCGCGCTTCCATTGCTTCTCGATCCCTCGCCCCTGCTCATTTGCTATGGCGCCCAAGGCAAGCACGGGCAAGGGAGCGGCCAAGGCCGCCGAGGGGAAGGAGGTGCCGGAGAGCAAGCTGGTAAAGCTGCGGAAGAAGCACGCCCTCTTCATCTCGGCGGTCGACGTGCTCACCCTCGGGGAGAAATTCAAGTGCCTGTGGGGGAGAGAGACATCGGGGCATCCTGCCACGGTCATCATCCCCGCTCCCTTCGCCAAGCCAGGTCCAGACAAATACCCTTTCTTTGTCGATTACTTCTCCTGCGGGCTCTGCCCCCCTTTCTCTGACTTCTTCAATGACATCATGCACATCTACGGCTTCCATCTTTTGGATTTTATGCCGAATGCCGTGGCGTGCATGGCCTTCTTCGCCCATCTCTGTGAGGGCTTCGCCGGGGTGCATCCCAACACGGCGCTCTTCCGCCACTACTTCGACCCTCGCATCCAGGCAGGTGGTGCCATCTCTGGGCGTGTCACTTGGATCCCAAGGGCTCTGAGCAAGGGTATGTACCCAGAGGGCTACACGAAGTGGGACGAGTGGCGGGGCCGGTGGTGCTGTATTGAGGAGAAGGATCCGCAAGAGTTCTGCCAGGTCCGCCGGAGGCCACCGATCCGCGGCAACGACTGGGGCGATCTTGATGCCGACGACGAGAAGCTCATGATCGCCATGATACGTCTCCAATGTATCTACTTTTCCAAACACTTTTGCCCTTGTTTTGGACTCTAATTTGTATGATTTGAATGAAACTAACCCGGACTGACGCTGTTTTCAGCAGAATTGCCATGGTGTTGTTTATTGTGCAGAAAATAAAAGTTCTCGGAATGACCTGAAAATCCACGGAGATAACTTTTGGAAAATATAAAAAAACTGGCGAAAGAATCAAGGCCAGGGTGGCCACACCCAGTCCATGAGGGTGGCGGGCGCCCCCCCTGGGGGCGCCCCCTGTCTCGTGGGCCCCCTGATGCTCCACCGACCTTAACTCCAACTCCATATATTCTGTTTCGTGGAGAAAAAAATCAGAGAGAAAGTTCCATCGCGTTTTACGATACGGAGCCGCCGCCAAGCCCTAATCTCTCTCGAGAGGGCTGATCTGGAGTCCGTTCGGCGCTCGGGAGAGGGGGATTCATCGCCGTCGTCATCGTCAACCATCCTCCATCATCAATTTCATGATGCTCACCGCCGTGCGTGAGTAATTCCATCGTAGGCTTGCTGGACGGTGATGGATTGGATGCGATTTACCATGTAATCAAGTTAGTTTTGTTAGGGTTTGATCCCTAGTATCCACTATGTGCTGAGATTGATGTTGCTATGACTTTGCTATGCTTAATGCTTGTCACTAGGGCCCGAGTGCCATGATTTCAGATCTGAACCTATTATGTTTTCATGAATATATGTGAGTTCTTGATCCTATCTTGCAAGTCTATAGTCACCTATTATGTGTTATGATCCGACAACCCCGAAGTGACAATAATAGGGATACTTCTCGGTAATGACCGTAGTTTGAGGAGTTCATGTATTCACTAAGTGCTAATGCTTTGGTCCGGTACTCTATTAAAAGGAGGCCTTAATATCCCTTAGTTTCCGCTAGGACCCCGCTGCCACGGGAGGGTAGGACAAAACATGTCATGCAAGTTCTTTTCCATAAGCATGTATGACTATATTCGGAATACATGCCTACATTACATTGATGAACTGGAGCTAGTTCTGTGTCACCCTATGTTATAGCTATTACATGAGGAATCACATCCGTCATAATTATCCATCACTGATCCAATGCCGACGAGCTTTTCACATATTGTGCTTTGCTTATTTACTTTTCCGTTGCTACTGTTACAACTACTACAAAACTGCTACCGTTACTTTTGCCACTGTTACCGTTACTTCCATACTACTTTGCTACTAAATACTTTGCTGCAGATACTAAGTTATCCAGGTGTGGTTGAATTGACAACTCAACTGCTAATACTTGAGAATATTCTTTGGCTCCCCTTGTGCCGAATCAATAAATTTTGGTTGAATACTCTACCCTCGAAAGTTGTTGAGATCCCCTATACTTGTGGGTTATCAAGACTAATTTCTGGCACCGTTGCCGGGGACCATAGCTCTATTCTTTGAGTCACTTGGGATTTATATCTGTTGATCACTATGAGGAACTTGAAAGACGAAAGAACTAAGATTTTTCCCTCAACTACGAGGGGAGGTAAGGAACTGCCATCTAGCTCTGCACTAGATTCTCCTTCTGTTTTGAGTAAGCTTGCGACACCTAAACCTGCTATTGCTTTGAATTCTGATATGTCACATGTTATTGATGATGCCACTTCTGCTATGCATGATACTTATGATGAAACTACTTCTGTGCGTGATACTACGTTGCCATTAGGTGAATTTCTTGATGAACAACTTGCTAGGGTTAGAGAGAATGAAATTATTGAAGATACTATTATTGATGATAGTGATGATGAAAGTTCTCCCCCTGATTATGAATTACCTGTTGTTCCTGAGGGTTATGTTATGGATGAGGAAGCTGCTAGAGCTATTTTTGCTTGCAAAGATAGATACGATCTTAATAAGTTATTAGCTAAATGGAAGCAACAATCTCTTAATGCTAGAATGAAACCTGACCCCGCTTTTGCTACTTCACCTATCTGTGTTACTGATAAGGATTATGAATTCTCTGTTGATCCTGAAATAATTACTTTGGTTGAATCTGATCCTTTTTATGGCCTTGAATCTGAAACTGTTGTGGCACATCTTACCAAGTTAAATGATATAGCCACCCTGTTTAATAATGATGAGAAGTCTCGCTATTGTTATATCCTTAAGATATTTCCGTTCTCATTAAAGGGTGATGCTAAAACTTGGTTTAATTCTCTTGATCCTGGTTGTGTGCGTAGTCCCTAGGATATGATTTATTACTTCTCTGCTAAATATTTCCCTGCTCATAAGAAACAAGCTGCCTTGCGGGAAATATATAATTTTGTGCAAATCAAAGAAGATAGTCTCCCACAAGCTTGGGGGAGGCTTCTCCGTTTACTTAATGCTTTGCCTGATCATCCTCTTAAGAAAAATGAAATACTTGATATCTATTATAATGGACTAACCGATGCTTCCAAGGACTACATGGATAGTTGTGCTGGTTGTGTTTTCAGGAAAAGAACAGTCGACCAAGCTGAATTACTATTGAATAATATGTTGACTAATGAAAATAATTGGACCCTTCCTGAGCCAATTGAGCCAATTCCTGAGGCAATTCCTGAGCCAATTGAGCCAACTCCTGAGCCTATTCCTGGACCAACTCCGAAAAAGAGGGGTGTTCTATTTCTTAGTCCTGAAGATATGCAAGAGGCAAAGAAATCAATGAAAGAAAAGGGTATTAAAGCTGAAGATGTTAAGGATTTACCACCTATTGAAGAAATACATGGTCTTAATATACCTCCTGTTGAAGAAACACATTGTCTTGATAACCCGACACAGGTAGTAAAGGTAAATTCTCTCTATAGATATGATAAAGTTGAAATCCCGTCTACTAAATTTCATAGCACATGCTTAGATGAATTTGATGACTTTATGGCTAGACAAGAAAGTTTTAATGCTTATGTTGGTAGAGAATTAAAGAATAACGCTTTCGAGATAGGACGCTTGAGTGATTATATGGCTAGAGTTAAAGGTGAACTTAAACTCATTAGCAAATATGCTTCTATGGCTACCACTCAAGCTGAGCAAGTACTTAAAGCTCAAAGTGATTTGCTTGATAAACTAAATAATAAACATGATTTTGCTGTTAGAGTGGCTACTAGAACTGGTAGAATGACTCGGGAACCTTTGTATCCTAAAGGCCACCCTAAGAGAATTGAGCAAGATTCTCTGAGAAATAATTTAGAGGCACCTAGTCCTTCTAAAAAAAGAAAAAGATAAACGATAGGACTTTGCATGCTTCTAGTGAACCTGTTATAGACACACCTGAGAATCCCAATGATATTTCTATTTCTGATGATGAAACACAATCAGGTGATGAACATGAACCTAGTGATAATATTAATGATAATGTTCATGTTGATGCTCAACCTAGCAAAAATAATGATGTAGAGATTGAACCTGCTGTTGATCTTCATAACCCACAATCAAAGAATCAACGTTATGATAAGAGAGATTTTGTTGCTAGGAATCACGGTAGAGAAAGAGACCATGGGTTCAGAAACCCATGCCCTTTCCTCCTAAACCATCCAAGACAAAGGATGATGAGGATTTTGAGCGCTTTGCTGAAATGATTAGACCTATCTTCTTACGTATGCGCTTAACTGATATGCTTAAGTTAAATCCTTATGCAAGTATATGAAGGATATCATTACAAATAAAAGAAAGATACCGGAAGCTGAAATTTCCACCATGCTTGCTAATTATACCTTTAAGGGTGGAATACCAAAGAAACTTGGAGATCCGGGAGTACCAACTATACCATGCTCCATTAAAAGAAATTATGTTAAAACTGCTTTATGTGATCTTGGAGCCGATGTTAGTGTTATGCCTCTCTCTTTATATCATAGACTTGAATTGAATAAGTTGACACCTACTGAAATATCTTTGCAAATGGCTGATAAATCAACTGCTATACCTGCCGGTATTTGTGAGGATGTGCCTGTTGTGGTTGCAAATGTCACTATCTTAACGGACTTTGTTATTCTTGATATTCCCAAGGACGATAGCATGTCGATTATCCTTGGTAGACCCTTTTTGAATACTGTAGGGGCTGTTATTGATTGCAACAAAAGCAATGTCACTTTTCATGTTAATGGTAATGAGCATATGGTACACTTTCCGAGGAAACAATCTCAAGTTCATAGCATTAATTATATTGGAAAAGTTCCAACTATCATTATTGGAGGTTTTGAATTTCCTCTTCCTACTGTCAAGAAAAAGTATGATATTCTGATTGTTGGGGATGTTCATATCCCCGTTGAGGTAACCTAGTGTTATTCGAAATTTCTCCGGTTCCGTGTTATTCTGAATGAGTTTGTTAACAAGATTTGATCAACCTTGTTAGTGGATTCATTTTGATGATCATGAGATGGATGAAACTAGAAGTCACAACCTTCTGTACCCTCTTTTTACTTTCTGTTATTTAGAATAAATAAAGCAAAAATAGTATTATCTGTCTGTTTTGAGAATTATCCGTGCAATAAAAAATATCCCAAAAATAAAAGTGTTCCAAATGCCCTGCAAATTTAGTATGGTTTTTTATGGAATATTTGAGGATTTTAGGCACTGAAAACACAGCAGGGGGGGGGGGGGCAAGCACCTGGCCACGAGGGTGGAGGGCACGCCCGCACCCCCTGGGCGCGCCCCCTGCCTCGTGGGCCCACGGTGGCCCCCCTCCACTAATTCCTGCACCCACATACTCCATCTTCCTCCCAAAAAAATCCCCATCCAGCTCAAGCACGAGTTCTAGCTCATTTTGCTACGATTTTCGATCTCCTTGCTCAAAGCTCCATTCACAAAACTGCTTTGGGAAATTGTTGCTTGGTATGTGACTCCTCCATTGGTCCAATTAGTTTTTGTTCTAGTGCTTTATTCATTGCAAATTTTTGCTGCATAGGTGACCCTGTTCTTGAGCTTGCATGTCATATTTATGAGGTCCCAAGTAATTTTAATGCATGATATAGGCTCTAGGCACTTGTAGGAGTAGTTGCTACCAATCTTGTTTAGTTTGATTCACTTTTATTTTGAAGTTACTTAAAATTTCAGAATTTTTTTAGAAAAATAAATATGTCTAGGAGAATGTATCAAGGTGGTTCCTCAACAAAGAAAGGACCCAGGCATGCTATGCGTGAGCAAGACGATGAACCACCAAGGGATGCCAAAGTGCGAGCTTGTGAGTGGCCATCAGACGAGTTTATGGTCAAAGCAGGCATCAAGGATGAATTTGACGCATATGTGCGTAATGGTGATCTTGAGGACTTCTACAAGATAAGTGTCCTCAGTACTATCAATTGACTGATTCATTCTTAAGAAGGTTTAAATATAAATCTTCACGTAATTGTCAGAGTGTTCTGTTTGATATTTATGATAAATCTTACACCATGGACTTAGAAGATTTTACAACTGCTTGCAAACTCCCGCAGTGGGGCAATGTTAATGACCCCCTCAGATCTGAATATAAAGACTTTCTAGCTAGTATTACTGTGGGAGAATCTAGGGATATAGCACAAGCTACCATAGGGAGCATTCATTTTCCTGCTATACATTATTTTGCTCTCTTCATTGGTAGATGCATTAACGGTAAAGATGAAGCATGTCACATGTGTGTCCCTGATCTTTGTGTCCTCAAGAGTGCTGTGTTAGGTAATAAAGATTACAACTTGGGGGCAATAGTTGCACGTAGGTTGCATAATATGTTGGAAATATGCCCTAGAGGCAATAATAAATTAGTTATTATTATATTTCCTTGTTCACGATAATCGTTTATTATCCATGCTATAATTGTATTGATAGGAAACTCAGATACATGTGTGGATACATAGACAACACCATGTCCCTAGTAAGCCTCTATTGACTAGCTCGTTGATCAACAGATGGTTACGGTTTCCTAACCATGGACATTGGATGTCATTGATAACGGGATCACATCATTAGTAGAATGATGTGATGGACAAGACCCAATACTAAGCCTAGCACAAAGATCGTAGTTCAGTATGCTAAAGCTTTTCTAATGTCAAGTATCTTTTCCTTAGACCATGAGATTGTGCAACTCCGGATACCGTAGGAATGCTTTGGGTGTACCAAGCGTCACAACGTAATCTGGGTGACTATAAAGGTGCACTACGGTATCTCCGAAAGTGTCATTGGGTTGGCACGAATCGAGGCTGGATTTGTCACTCCGTGTAAATGGAGAGGTATCTCTGGCCCACTCGGTAGGACATCATCATAATGTGCACAATGTGACCAAGGGGTTGATCACGGGATGATGTGTTACGGACGAGTAAAGAGACTTGCGGAAGCGAGATTGAACAAGGTATCGGGATACCGACGATCGAATCTCGGGCAAGTACAATACCGCTAGACAAAGGGAATTGTATACGGATCGATTGAGTCCTTGACATCGTGGTTCATCCGATGAGATCATCGTGGAACATGTAGGAGCCAACATGGGTATCCAGATCCCGCTGTTGGTTATTGACGGAGAACGTCTCGGTCATGTCTACATGTCTCCGAACCCGTAGGGTCTACACATAAGGTTCGATGGCGCTAGGGTTATAAAGGAAGTTTGTATGTGGTTACGAATGTTGTTGAGTCCGGATGAGATCCCGGACGTCACGAGGAGTTCCGAATGGTCGGAGGTAAAGATTTATATATGGAAAGTTGTTGTTGGGTTAGGAAAAAGTTCGGGTTTTTCGGTATTGTACCGGAAGCTTCGGAAGGTTCGGAGGATTCCAGAGGGGTCGGAGGTCGGAAATTGTTCCACAACGTCCAATACAGTAGCATGGGCTGTAGGGGCGCCCTAGCCATAATGGGCCAAGGGCACCAGCCCCCAAGGCCCATGCGCATGGGAAGGGGGAAACCCTAAGGGAGGGCCTCCACTTGACTTGGGAGGCACTCCTCCCCTCTTAACCGCCCCAAGTCCCATCTAGGGCTGGCCGCACCCCTTGGGGTGGGAAACCCTAAAGGGCGCAGCCCTCTTTCCCCTATATATACTTGAGGTTTTGGGCTGCCCAACACACATGAGTTCTCTCCCTCTTGGTGCAGCCCTGCCTCTCCTCCTCCTCCTCTCCCTTGGTGCTTGGCGAAGCCCTGCGGGATTGCCACGCTCCTCCATCACCACCATGCCATTGTGTTGCTGCTGGATGGAGTCTTCCTCAACCTCTCCCTCTCTCCTTGCTGGATCAAGGCGTGGGAGGCGTCACCGGCTGTACGTGTGTTGAGCGCGGAGGTGCCGTCCGTTCGGCACTAGGATCTCCGGTGATTTGGATCACGACAGTCGACTCCTTCAACCCCGTTCTCATGAACGCTTCCGCTTAGCGATCTACAAGGGTATGTAGATGCACTCTCCTTCCCTCGTTGCTAGTTTCTCCATAGATAGATCTTGGTGACACGTAGGAAAATTTTGAATTTCTGCTACGTTCCCCAACAGTGGCATCATGAGCTAGGTCTATTACGTAGATTCTTTGCACGAGTAGAACACAAAGTAGTTGTGGGCGTTGATGATGTTCAATATGCTTACCGTTACTAGTCCAATCTTGTTTCGACGGTATTGTGGGATGAAGCGGCCGGACCGACCTTACACGCTCTTCGTGAGGCAGGTTCCACCGATGACATGCACTTGGTGCATAAGGTGGCAAGCGGTGCCGATCTCTCCACTTTAGTCGGAACGGATTCGATGAAAGGGTCCTTATGAAGGGTAAATAGCAATTGGCATATCACGTTGTGGTTTTGCGTGGGTAAGAAACGTTCTTGCTAGAAACCCATAGCAGCCACGTAAAACATGCAAACAACAATTAGAGGACGTCTAACTTGTTTTTGCAGGGTATGCTATGTGATGTGATATGGCCAAGAAGAATGTGATGAATGATATGTGATGTATGAGATTGATCATGTTCTTGTAATAGGATTCACGACTTGCATGTCGATGAATATGACAACGGCAGGAGCCATAGGAGTTGTCTTTATTTATTGTATGACCTGCGTGTCATTAAACAACGCCATGTAATTACTTTACTTTATTGCTAACCGGTAGCCATAGTAGTAGAAGTAATAGTTGGCGAGACAACTTCATGAAGACACGATGATGGAGATCATGATGATGGAGATCATGGTGTCATGCCGGTGACGACGATGATCATGGAGCCCCGAAGATGGAGATCAATGGAGCTATATGATATTGGCCATATCATGTCACTACTATATAATTGCATGTGATGTTTATTATGTTTATGCATCTTGTTTACTTAGAACGACGGTAGTAAATAAGATGATCCCTTATAACAATTTCAAGAAGTGTTCTCCCTAACGTGCACCGTTGCCAAAAGTTAAATCGCTTCTAAGCACCACGTGATGATCGGGTGTGATGGATTCTTACGTTCACATACAACGGGTGTTGTGAGCCTAGCATGTACAGACATGGCCTCGAAACACACGCAATACACTTAGGGTTAACTTGACGAGCCTAGCATGTACAGACATGGCCTCGGAACACGAGACCGAAAGGTCGAGCATGAGTCGATAGTAGATACGATCAACATGAAGATGTTCACCGATGATGACTAGTCCGTCTCACGTGATGATCGGACACGACATAGTTGACTCGGATCATGTAATCACTTAGATGACCGAGGGATGTCTATCTGAGTGGGAGTTCATAAGATGAACTTAATTATCTTGAACATAGTCAAAAGACCTTTTGCAAATTATGTAAAAGCTCGCGCTTTAGTTCCACTTGTTTAGATATGTTCCTAGAGAAAATATAGTTGAAAGTTGACATGGCGATTATGCGGACAGTAGAAAGCTTATGTCCTTAATGCACCGCTCGGTGTTTGAACCCCAAACGTCGTTTGTGGATGTTGCGAACATCGGACATACACGTTTTGATAACTACGTGATAGTTCAGTTAAGCGGTTTAGAGTTGAGGCACCAAAGACGTTTTGAAGCGTCGCGAAACATATGAGATGTTTGAGGGCTGAAATTGGGATTTCAAGCTCGTGCCCACGTCAAGAGGTATAAGACCTCCGACGATTTTCTTAGCCTGCAAACTAAGGGAGAAAATCTCAATCGTTGAGTTTGTGCTCAGATTGTCTGAGTGCAATAATCACTTGAATCGAGTGGGAGTTGATCCTCCAGGAGAGATAGTGATGTTTCTCCAAAGTCATTGCCACCAAGCTGCTAGAGCTTCGTGATGAACTATAAAATATCAGGGATAGATATGCTGATCCTTGAAGTATTCGCGATGTTTGACACATGAAAGTAGAAATCAAGAAGGAGCATCAATTGTTGATGGTTGGTGAAACCACTATTTTCAATAAGGGCAAGGGCAAGAAGGATACTTCATGAAGCGGCAAATCAGCTGCTGCTCGTTGAAGAAACCCAAGGTTGAACCCAAACCGAGACTAAGTGCTTCGTAATAAGGGAACAGCCATCGGAGCGGAACCACCCTAGATACTTGGTAGATGAGAAGGCTGGCAAGGTCGATAGAAGTATATTTGATATACATTATGTTAATGTGTACTTTACTAGTACTCCTAGTAGCACCAGGGTATTAGATACCGGTTCGGTTGCTAAGTGTTAGTAACTCGAAATAAAAGCTACGGAATAAACGGAGACTAGCTAAAGGTGAGCCGACGATATGTGTTGGAAGTATTTCCAAGGTTGATGTGATCGAGCATCGCACGCTCCCTCTACCATCGAGATTGGAGTTAAGCCTAAAATTGTTATTTGGTGTTTGCGTTGAGCATAGGCATGATTGGATTATGCTTATCACAATACGGTTATTCATTTAAGGAGAATAATGGTTACTCTATTTATTTGAATAATACCTTCGATGGTCTTGCACCTAAATAAATGGTTTATTGAATCTCGATCGTAGTGATACACACTTACATGCCAAAAGTATAAGATAGTAATGATAGTACCACGTACTTGTGGCACTGCCATGTAGGTCATATTGGTATAAAACGCATGAAGAAGCTCCATGTTGATGGATCTTTGGACTCAATCGTTTTTGAAAAGTTTGAGACATGCAAACCATGTCTATTGGTGTATACGCATGAAGAAACTCCATGTAGATGGATCGTTTGGACTCATTTGATTTTGAATCACTTGACATATGCAAATCATACCACATGGACAAGATGACTGAAAAACCTCGGTTTCAGTAAGATGGAACAAGATAGCAACTTGTTGAAGTAACACATTTTGATGTGTGCAGTGCAATGAGTGCTGAGGCATGCAGTGAATATCGTTATGTTCTTACTTCACGGATGATTTAAGTAGATACTGAGTGTATTTACTTGATGAAACACAAGTCTGAATTATTGAATGGTTCAAGTAATGTCAGAGTGAAGTTTAAGATCTTCGTGACAAGAAGATAGAATATCTATGATATGATCATAGAGATGAATATCTGAGTTACGAGTTTTGGCACACAATTAAGACATTGTGCAAATTGTTTCACAATTAATACCGCCTGGAACACCATAGTGTGATGGTGTGTCCGAACATCATAGTTGCACTCTATTGGACATGGTGCATACCATGATATCTCTTATCGAATTACCACTATCGTTCATGGGTTAGGCATTAGAGACAACCGCACTCACTTTAATGGGGCACCACGTAATTCCGTTGAGACGACACCGTTTGGAGAAACCTAAGTTTTCGTTTCTTAAAAGTTTGGTGTTGCGACGCTTATGTGAAAAGGATTCAGGTTGATAAGCTCGAACCCAAAGCGGATAAAATGCATCTTCATAGGACACCCAAAACAGTTGGGTATACCTCCTAATTCAGATCCGAAAGCAATAGGGATTGTTTCTTGAATCGGGTCCTTTCTCGAGGAAAGGTTTGTCTCGAGAATTGAGTGGGAGGATGGTGGAGACTTGATGAGGTTATTGAACCGTCACTTCAACTAGTGTGTAGCAGGGCACAGGAAGTTGTTCCCGTGGCACCTACACCAATTGAAGTAGAAGCTTATGATAGTGATCACGAAGTTTCGGATCAAGTCACTAACGTACCTCATAGGGTGACAAGGATGCGTACTACTTCAGAGTGGTACTCAATCCTGTCTTGAAGGTCATGTTGCTAGACAACAATGAACCTACGAGCTATGGAGAAGCAGTGGTGGGCCCAAATTCCGAAACAAAAATCGTTAGAAGCCATGAAATCCGAGATAGGATCCATGTATCAGAACAAAGCATAGACTTTGGTGGACTTGCCCGATGATCGGCAAGCCATTGAGATGAATGGATCTTTAAGAGGAAGACGGACGTGGACGGTAATGTCACCGTCTATGAAGCTCGACTTGTGGCGAAGAGTTTTTCACAAGTTCAAGGAGTTGACTACAATGAGATTTTCTCATCCGTAGCGATGCTTAAGTCCGTCGGAATCATGTTAGCATTAGCTGCATTTATGAAATCTGGCAGATGGATGTCAAGACGAGTTTCCTTACCAGTTTACGTAAGGAAAGGTTGTATGTGATACAATCAGAAAAGTTTTGTCAATCCTAAGGATGCTAAAAGGTATGCTGGCTCCAGCGATCCTTTCTAAGGACTGGAGTAAGCATCTCGGAGTTGGAATGTGCGCTTTGATGAGATGATCAAAGATTTTGGGTTTATACAAAGTTTATGAGAAACTTGTATTTCCAAAGAAGTGAGTGGGAGCACTATAGAATTTCTGATGAGTATATGTTGTTGACATATTGTTGATCAGAAATGATGTAGAATTTTCTGGAAAGCATATAGGGTTATTTGAAAGATGTTTTTCAATAGAAAACCTGGATTAAGCTACTTGAACATTGAGCATCAAGATCTATAAGGATAGATCAAAAACGCTTAATGGTACTTTCAAATGAGCACATACCTTGACATAATCTTGAAAGTGTTCAAGATGGATCGGTCAAAGAAGGAGTTCTTGCCTGAGTTGTAAGGTATGAAGTTAAGAGTTAAAAGCTCGACCACGGCAGAAAAGAGAGAAATGACGAAGGTCGTCCCCTATGCTTCAGACATAGGCTCTATAGTATGCTATGCTGTGTACCGCACCGGAAGTGTGCCTTGCCATGAGTCAGTCAAGGGGTACAAGAATGATCCAGGAATGGATCATTGGACAGCGGTCAAAATTGTCCTTGGAGTAAATAAGGACATGTTTCTCGATTATGGAGGTGATAAAGAGTTTGGCGTAAAGGGTTACGTCGATGCAAGCTTTAACACATATCCGAATGACTCTAAGTAGCAAACAGGATACGTATAGTGGAACAACCATTTGGAATAGCTCCAAGTGGGGCGTGGAAGCAGCATTTATAATATGACCTAGAAATTTGCAAAGCACACACGGATCTGAAAGGTTCAGACCCGTTGACTAAAACCCGTTGACTAAAACCTCTCTCACAAGCAAAACATGATCAAACCTCAGAACTCATTGAGCCTAAATCACATGATGATGTGAACTAGTTTACAGACACTAGTAAACTCTTTGGGTGTTGGTCACATGGCGATGTGACCTATCAGTGTTAATCACATGACGATGTGAACTAGATTATTGACTCTAGTGCAAGTGGGAGACTGTTGGAAATATGCCCTAGAGGCAATAATAAATTAGTTATTATTATATTTCCTTGTTCACGATAATCGTTTATTATCCATGCTATAATTGTATTGATAGGAAACTCAGATACATGTGTGGATACATAGACAACACCATCTCCCTAGTAAGCCTCTATTGACTAGCTCGTTGATCAACAGATGGTTACGGTTTCCTAACCATGGACATTGGATGTCATTTATAACGGGATCACATCATTAGTAGAATGATGTGATGGACAAGACCCAATACTAAGCCTAGCACAAAGATCGTAGTTCGTATGCTAAAGCTTTTCTAATGTCAAGTATCTTTTCCTTAGACCATGAGATTGTGCAACTCCCGGATACCGTAGGAATGCTTTGGGTGTACCAAACGTCACAACGTAACTGGGTGACTATAAAGGTGCACTACATGTATCTCCTAAAGTGTCTGTTGGGTTGGCACGAATCGAGACTGGGATTTGTCACTCCGTGTAAATGGAGAGGTATCTCTGGGCCCACTCGGTAGGACATCATCATAATGTGCACAATGTGACCAAGGGGTTGATCACGGGATGATGTGTTACGGAACGAGTAAAGAGACTTGCCGGAAACGAGATTGAACAAGGTATCGGGATACCGACGATCGAATCTCGGGCAAGTACAATACCGCTAGACAAAGGGAATTGTATACGGGATCGAGAGTCCTTGACATCGTGGTTCATCCGATGAGATCATCGTGGAACATGTGGGAGCCAACATGGGTATCCAGATCCGCTGTTGGTTATTGACGGAGAACGTCTCGGTCATGTCTACATGTCTCCCGAACCCGTAGGGTCTACACACTAAGGTTCGATGGCGCTAGGGTTATAAAGGAAGTTTGTATGTGGTTACGAATGTTGTTTGGAGTCCGGATGAGATCCCGGACGTCACGAGGAGTTCGGAATGGTCGGAGGTAAAGATTTATATATGGAAAGTTGTTGTTGGGTTCGAAAAAGTTCGGGTTTTTCGGTATTGTACAGGAAGCTTCGGAAGGTTCGGAGGATTCGGAGGGTCCGGAGGTCGGAAATGTTCCACCACGTCCAATACAGTAGCATGGGCTGTGGGGCGCCCTAGCCATAATGGGCCAAGGGCACCAGCCCCCAAGGCCCATGCGCATGGGAAGGGAAAACCCTAAGGGGAGGGCCTCCACTTGACTTGGGAGGCACTCCTCCCCTCTTAGCCGCCCCAAGTCCCATCTAGGGCTGGCCGCACCCTTGGGGTGGGAAACCCTAAAGGGGGCGCAGCCCTCTTTCCCCTATATATACTTGAGGTTTTGGGCTGCCCAACACACATGAGTTCTCTCCCTCTTGGTGCAGCCCTGCCTCTCCTCCTCCTCCTCTCCCTTGGTGCTTGGCGAAGCCCTGCGGGATTGCCACGCTCCTCCATCACCACCATGCCGTTGTGTTGCTGCTGGATGGAGTCTTCCTCAACCTCTCCCTCTCTCCTTGCTGGATCAAGGCGTGGGAGACGTCACCGGGCTGTACGTGTGTTGAACGCGGAGGTGCCGTCCGTTCGGCACTAGGATCTCCGGTGATTTGGATCATGACAGTCTGAATCCTTCAACCCCGTTCTCATGAGCGCTTCCGCTTAGCGATCTACAAGGGTATGTAGATGCACTCTCCTTCCCTCGTTGCTAGTTTCTCCATAGATAGATCTTGGTGACACGTAGGAAAATTTTGAATTTCTGCTACGTTCCCCAACATAATAATGGTATGTCTGGAGATTTATTTGGAGGGATTTATGCGACCCGTGTTGCTAATTATCTTGGTATAGCCCCACGAGAGGGGGATATGGAGTTGCTTCCCGCTTATTTAGATTATGACGCAATGGTCAAACATCGTATTCTTTTGAGGAATGAACAATTCCTCCAGTATCGACTAATCTTTGAAAGACGTAGCTCTGTCCATGTTACTCTCCCTGCTCCTTTCCTTTTTGATTATCAGGCAAAACGAAGATATGTTGTTACCAGGGAGGAGGCAGCTGAACACAAGGGGAGAGTGGAGGCGGCTCGCCAACATGCCGCAGCTCAGGATGCATTTGCTGCTGCATCTCAGTACGACCCCAGTTATAACTACGGATATCAGCCAGGCTATCCTTGGCATTAGACCAACTTAGGGCAAAAGCCTAAGCTTGGGGGAGTACGTATTTCTCACCGAATTTACATTCATGTTCACATACGATTCTAGTTGTCGGTGCTCATACTCTTTCATTGTAGTATCTATGCTAGTTTAATTTTCTTTTTCTAGCTTTCTTCTTGTGTGTTTGATAAACTTTAAGAAAAACCAAAAAAATTAGTTAGTTTAATTTCCATGCTTGTAGTAGTAATTAAAATGAAAACCCAAAAAGATTTCTCGTTCTTCTTCTTGCTTGTTGGGAGCTTTCTCGTGTAAATAGTTTTATTTCTTTTCTTTCCTTTGGGGTCGAGTAGAATACCATATTGAAAATGTTTAGTGGCTCTCATATGCATGATTGTTTATTTAACTTGGAGCCCATATTATTTTGTCTTCTCTCTTGAGTTGAATGCTTGCAGATTCCAGCTTAGTCAATGCCGTACACTATTATTATTATACACATCGTTCGGTCATGCAAGTGAAAGGCAATAATGACGATATATGATGGACTGATTGAGATGAGAAAAGCTGGTATGAACTCGACCTCTTTTGTTTTTGTAAATATGATGAGTTCATTGTTCTGATTACGCCAATTATGAAGTAAACATATTTGCAATGACATTTAGAGATTATAGTTGCTTGTGCCATGCTTAATTAGCTATGAGTTATAATGGTTTATTTTGCGTGCCAACATGCTATTAAAATGATTGTGATGTGGTATGATGGGATGGTATCCTCCTTTGAATGAATTGAGTGACTCGACTTGGCACATGTTCACGCATGTAGTTGAAACAAATCAACATAGCCTTCACTATATTTATGTTCATGGTGGATTATATCCTACTCATGCTTGTACTCGGTGTAAATTAATTTTAATGCATGATCATGACTGTTGTCGCTCTCTTAGTTGGTCGCTTCCCAGTCTTTTGCTAGCCTTCACCGGTACTAAGCGGAAATACTGCTTATGCATCCAAACTCCTTAAACCCCAAAGTTATTCCATATGAGTCCACCATACCTTCCTATATGCGGTATCTACCTGCCGTTTCAAGTAAATTTCTATGTGCCAAACTCCAAACCTTCAAATGAAATTCTGTTTTGTATGCTCGAGCAACTCATGTTTCAACTAGGGTTGTCTATATTTTCCATGCTAGGTGGGTTATTCTCAAGAGGAGTGGACTCCGCTCCTCATTCACGAGAAAATGGCCGGTAACCGGGATGCCCAGTCCCATGATCAAAAAGATCAAAGCGAATCAATATAATTAAAAAAAACTCCCCAGGGCTGTTGTTAGTTGGAGGCACTCGTTGTTTCGAGCAAGCCATGGATTGATGCTTGCTGGTGGTGGCGGAGTATAAACTTTTACCATTTTGTTTGGGATGTTGGAAATATGCCCTAGAGGCAATAATAAATTGGTTATTATTATATTTCCTTGTTCATGATAATCGTTTATTATCCATGCTATAATTGTATTGATAGGAAACTCAGATACATGTGTGGATACATAGACAACACCATGTCCCTAGTAAGCCTCTAGTTGACTAGCTCGTTGATCAGCAGATGGTTACGGTTTCGACCATGGACATTGGATGTCGTTGATAACGGGATCACATCATTTGGAGAATGATGTGATGGACAAGACAATCCTAAGCCTAACACAAAGATCGTGTAGTTAGTATGCTAAAGCTTTTCTAATGTCAAGTATCTTTTCCTTAGACCATGAGATTGTGCAACTCCGGATACCGTAGGAATGCTTTGGGTGTACCAAACGTCACAATGTAACTGGGTGGCTATAAAGGTGCACTACAGGTATCTCGAAAGTGTCTGTTGGGTTGTACGAATCGAGGCTGGGATTTGTCACTCTGTGTAAGCGGAGAGGTATCTCTGGGCCCACTCGGTAGGACATCATCATAATGTGCACAATGTGACCAAGGGGTTGATCACGGGATGATGTGTTATGGAGCGAGTAAAGAGACTTGCGATAACGAGATTGAACAAGGTATCGGTATACCGACGATCGAATCTCGGGCAAGTACAATACCGTTAGACAAAGGGAATTGTATACGGGATCGATTGAGTCCTTGACATCGTGGTTCATCCGATGAGATCATTGTGGAACATGTGGGAGCCAACATGGGTATCCAGATCCGCTGTTGGTTATTGACGGAGAACGTCTCGGTCATATGCGCATGGTTCCCGAACCCGTAGGGTCTACACATAAGGTTCGATGGCGCTAGGGTTGTAGGGAATAGATATACGTGGTTACGAATGTTGTTGAGTCCGGATGAGATCCGGACATCATGAGGAGTTCGGAATGGTCGGAGGTAAAGATTTATATATGGGAAGTCCTATTTTGGCCACCGGAAAATGTTTGGGATTTTTCGGTATTGTCTGAGGAAGGTTCTAGAAGGTTCGGAGTGGGGCCCACCTGCATGGGGGACCCACATGAACGTGGGTAGTGAGGGCAAGGCCCCACACCCCTAGTCAAGGCGCACCAAGACCCCCCTTAGAAGGAATAAGATCATATCCCAAAGGGATAAGATCAAGATCCCTAAAAAGGGGGGATAACAATCGGTGGGGAAGGAAATGATGGGATTTCTTTCCTCCCACCTTTGCCAACGCCCCAATGGACTTGGAGGGAAAGAAACCAGCCCCCTCCACCCCTATATATAGTGGGGAGGCGCATGGGAGCTTCACCCTTGCCCCTGGCGTAGCCCTCCCCCTCTTCCAAGTCCTCCTCCTCTCCCGGTGCTTGGCGAAGCCTGCGGGATGCCACGCTCCTCCATCACCACCACACCGTCGTGCTGCTGCTGGATGGAGTCTTCCCAACCTCTCCCTCTCTCCTTGCTGGATCAAGGCATGGGAGGCGTCACCGGGCTGTACGTGTGTTGAGCAGCGGAGGTGCCGTCCGTTCGGCACTAGGATCTCCGGTGATTTGGATCACGACAATCGACTCCTTCAACCCGTTCTCTTGAACGCTTCCGCTTAGCGATCTACAAGGGTATGTAGATGCACTCTCCTTCCCCTCGTTGCTAGTTTCTCCATAGATAGATCTTGTTGACACGTAGGAAATTTTTGAATTTCTGCTACGTTCCCCAACAGTGGTATCAGAGCTAGGTCTATTGCGTAGATTCTTTGCACGAGTAGAACACAAAGTAGTTGTGGGAGTTGATTTTGTTCAATATGCTTACCGTTACTAGTATAATCTTGTTTCGACGGTATTGTGGGATGAGGCGGCCCGGACCGACCTTACACGTACACTTACGTGAGACAGGTTCCACCGACTGACATGCACTTGGTGCATAAGGTGGCTAGCGGTGCCGCCTCTCCACTTTAGTTGGATCGGATTCGATGAAAAGGGTCCTTATGAAGGGTAAATAGCAATTGACATATCACGTTGTGGTTTTGCGTAGGTAAGAAACGTTCTTGCTAGAAACCCATAGCAGCCATACTCTTTCGTTGTAGTATCTATGCTAGTTTAATTTTCTTTTTCTAGCTTTCTTCTTGTGTGTTTGATAAACTTTAAGAAAAACCAAAAAAATTATTTAGTTTAATTTCCATGCTTGTAGTAGTAATTAAAATGAAAACCCAAAAAGATTTCTCGTTCTTCTTCTTGCTTGTTGGGAGCTTTCTCGTGTAAATAGTTTTATTTCTTTTCTTTCCTTTGGGGGTCGAGAGTAGAATACCATATTGAAAATGTTTAGTGGCTCTCATATGCATGATTGTTTATTTAACTTGGAGCCCATATTATTTTGTCTTCTCTCTTGAGTTGAATGCTTGCAGATTCCAGCTTAGTCCAATGCACGTGCACTATTATTATTATACACATCGTTCGGTCATGCAAGTGAAAGGCAATAATGACGATATATGATGGACTGATTGAGATGAGAAAAGCTGGTATGAACTCGACCTCTTTTGTTTTTGTAAATATGATGAGTTCATTGTTCCTGATTCGGCCAATTATGAAGTAAACATATTTGCAATGACATTTAGAGATTATAGTTGCTTGTGCCATGCTTAATTAGCTATGAGTTATAATGGTTTATTTTGCGTGCCAACATGCTATTAAAATGATTGTGATGTGGTATGATGGGATGGTATCCTCCTTTGAATGAATTGAGTGACTCGACATGGCACATGTTCACGCATGTAGTTGAAACAAATCAACATAGCCTTCACTATATTTATGTTCATGGTGGATTATATCCTACTCATGCTTGTACTCGGTGTAAATTAATTTTAATGCATGATCATGACTGTTGTCGCTCTCTTAGTTGGTCGCTTCCCAGTCTTTTGCTAGCCTTCACCGGTACTAAGCGGGAATACTGCTTATGCATCCAAACTCCTTAAACCCTAAAGTTATTCCATATGAGTCCACCATACCTTCCTATATGCGGTATCTGCCTGCCGTTTCAAGTAAATTTCTATGTGCCAAACTCCAAACCTTCAAATGAAATTCTGTTTTGTATGCTCGAGCAGCTCATGTTTCAACTAGGGATGTCTGTATTTTCCATGCTAGGTGGGTTATTCTCAAGAGGAGCGGACTCCGCTCCTCATTCACGAGAAAATGGCCGGTAACCGGGATGCCCAGTCCCATGATCAAAAAGATCAAAGCGAATCAATATAATTAAAAAAAAACTCCCAAGGGCTGTTGTTAGTTGGAGGCACTCGTTGTTTCGAGCAAGCCATGGATTGATGCTTGCTGGTGGTGGGGGAGTATAAACTTTTACCATTTTGTTTGGGAACCTCCTATAATGTATGTAGCATGGAAGATACCGCCATCTCATAGTTATTGCGTTGACAGTGAAAGTATGCCGCTCAAAATGTTATTCATCTCTATTTTAAAATCAAGCTCTGGCACCTCTACAAATCCCTGCTTTCCTCTGCGAAGGGCCTATCTATTTACTTTTATGTTGAGTCATCATCCCTCTTATTAAAAAGCACCCGCTGGAGAGCACACTGCCATTTGCATGTATTACTATTAGTTTATATTGGGTATGACTTGACTGGATCTCTTTTACCATGAATTACAATATTTAGTCAGCCCTTGATCTTTAAAGGTGCTCTGCATTTATGTTCTGCGGTCTCAGAAAGGGCTGGCGAGATACCATCTTGTTATATCATATTATAATTGTTTTGAGAAAGTGTTGTCATCCGAGTTTTATTATTATTGCTCGCTAGCTGATTATGCCATTGATATGAGTAAATATGAGACCTAAGTGTTATTGTGAATATGGTTAGTTCATAATCTTTGCTGAAAACTTGAATGCTGGCTTTACATATTTACAACAACAAGAGAAAATAGAGTTTGTAAAAGTTTCTCTTTATCACTTTCAGTTTATCAATTGAATTGCTTGAGGACAAGCAAAGGTTTAAGCTTGGGGGAGTTGATACGTCTCCAACGTATCTACTTTTCCAAACACGTTTGCCCATGTTTTGGACTCTAATTTGCATGATATGAATGAAACTAACCCGGACTGACGCTTTTTTCAGCAGAATTGCCATGGTGTTGTTTATTGTGCAGAAAACAAAAGTTCTCGGAATGACCTGAAAATCCACGGAGATAACTTTTGGAAAATATAAAAATTACTGGCAAAAGAATCAAGGCCAGGGGGCCACACCCTATCCACGAGGGTGGGGGCGCGCCCTCCCCCCTGGGCGCGCCCCCTGTCTCGTGGGCCCCCTGATGCTCCACCTACCTCAACTCCAACTCCATATATTCCGTTTCGCGGAGAAAAAAATCAGAGAGAAAGTTTCATTGCGTTTTACGATCACGGACCGCCGCCAAGCCCTAATCTCTCGGGAGGCTGATCTGGAGTCCGTTCGGGGCTCGGAGAGGGGATTCGTCGCCGTCGTCATCATCAACCATCCTCCATCACCAATTTCATGATGCTCACCGCCGTGCGTGAGTAATTCCATCGTAGGCTTGCTGGACGGTGATGGGTTGGATGTGATTTACCATGTAATCAAGTTAGTTTTGTTAGGGTTTGATCCCTAGTATCCATTATGTTCTGAGATTGATGTTGCTATGACTTTGCTATGCTTAATCCTTGCCACTAGGGCCCGAGTGCCATGATTTCAGATCTGAACCTATTATGTTTTCATGAATATATGTGAGTTCTTGATCCTATCTTGCAAGTCTATAGTCACCTATTATGTGTTATGATCCGACAACCCCGAAGTGACAATAATCGGGATACTTCTCGGTGATGACCGTAGTTTGAGGAGTTCATGTATTCACTAAGTGCTAATGCTTTGCTCTGGTACTCTATTAAAAGGAGGCCTTAATATCCCTTAGTTTACGCTAGGACCCCGCTGCCACGGGAGGGTAGGACAAAAGATGCCATGCAAGTTCTTTTCCATAAGCATGTATGACTATATTCGGAATACATGCCTACATTACATTGATGAACTGGAGCTAGTTCTGTGTCACCCTATGTTATAGCTATTACATGAGGAATCGCATCCAGCATAATTATCCATCACTGTTCCAATGCCTACGAGCTTTTCACATATTGTGCTTTGCTTATTTACTTTTCCGTTGCTACTGTTACAACAACTACAAAACTGCTACCGTTACTTTTGCCACTGTTACCGTTACTTCCATACTACTTTGCTACTAAATACTTTGCTGCAGATACTAAGTTATCCAAGTGTGGTTGAATTGACAACTCAACTGCTAATACTTGAGAATATTCTTTGGCTCCCCTTGTGTCGAATCAATAAATTTGGGTTGAATACTCTACCCTCGAAAGCTGTTGTGATCCCCTATACTTTTGGGTTATCACGCCACCACCAGGATCCACCACCTCACCTCAGTCGGGCTCACGCTCGAGATGATTGGGGCTGACTTCATCCGCCGCTGCATCGCTCCTGTGCACAATAAGGGGAGACCGGCCTGGGACTTTTAGAACGCGGCCGACATCATGAGGCTTCGCTGCGGCCTAAATTATAACTTCACGGTTATACGGCACACGCATCTCTGCCGGAGGCTCTTTCAGCTCAAGGTTGACAATACCGGCAAGGCCGAGAAGTCCGGCAAGGCCGCCAAGACCGGCAAGGCTGACAAAACATTCAGGTTACCGGTCGGGGTGGTCCCACTGAGCAACAACTCTTGCTTGACAGCCATCATCGCTATGATGCCGGCGTTCGACGTGCACAGCCTCGATTCGACCTGGGTCGAGCCAGAAGGAGAGATAGTGCAGAAATTATTCGACAATTTGTCGGAGAAGTATGTCCGTGCTGAGCCGCAGCTCATCCGCCCTAGCACTGAGGAAGAGATGGAGTACATTGCCACCAGGGTGGAGGAGGCGGCATAGGTTGAGGAGGCCGGCAACCTTGGCTCCATGGAGGACGAGGCCGAGGAGGCCGAAGAGGAGAAGAAGTTTGCCGAATGGGCGGGGTCTGCCAGGGGGGCCCAGTGGCACCGGTGCCGGGGCTCCCCTTGTTGAAGAAACGACCAGGGAGATGGCAGAGGGGGCGGCTGAAGAGTCGGCCGAAGAAGAGACGGGTCCAGCGGCAGGCTGCTGCCAGTGAGCCAGTCCGGCCCGGCAAGGCCACGCAACGACAAGGGGCCCAGGCGCAACCCATGCGCCAGATGAGGCGCGCGGCCGCGGTGGTAGAGAAGGAAGCCGTGGCGGCGAAGAAAGCCACGACCGCTGCCTCCTCCTCGTCCAAGTGGTTCATGACTCCATCTCCTCCCCCCCCCCCTTGCGGACGCCGTCCCAGTGGCCGACTTTGACCTCAGGTCTTTCAGCCCAAAGAGGAAAAAGAGGATAGAAGATGAAGATGAGTAAGCAGTTTGCCTCCCCATCCATTCCCTGGTCCTTCATTTGGATCATCCTGTCTTAACTTTTATCTTGTCTTCATAGGGATACGGAGACGCTGACTCGGAGGGTGGCGAAGAGAGCCAGGGCCCCGATGGGCGACGAGCCCACGGCAAGCACTTCATGTGCGTCGGGGGTGATCTTCATCAGCCCGAAGAACAGCCCCCAACGCAACCCCCATTCCAGCCCCCAGCGTGAGTCTTTTACTCATTTCCCGCTGGCATGCGTTGGAGTGTGTATATTTAGTGCTGACCTTGCCGAGTTTGTAGGAGGAGAGCAGCAATAGGAGGAGCCACTGAGGGACACCCTTGACATGCCGCCCCGTCAACCACGCCAACCAGAGGGATGTCCCCAGCAAGGGCGTCCACTGACGAGCACATGCGCATGGAGGAAGAGGTGGTGGGCACGGGGAGGGGAACACTTCCTCCCCAATCGTCACATGTAAGCCGCTTGCCTCTCGCCCCTTGTCACCTTTTCCACGCAATTTTCCTTCTTTCCTTCGTCTTGAACTTTTGTTTTAGCTCTGCCTTACTCTTCTTGTTGGTCTCCAGACCCACCCTCGATGGATCAAACGGACGTCGACGCTGTCATCGAGGAGACCGCCAAGGATGTCGAGGCTGAGGCCACCAAAATTGCTGCCAAGGAGGCCGCCAAGGCTGCTGACGAGGAGGCCGCCAAAAAGTCTGCCGGGGAGGCCGGCAAGGCTGCTGCCGAGGAGGCCGCCAAGGGGCCTGCCGGGGAGGCTGCCAAGGAGCCTGCCGGGAAGGAGGTGGTCGATGACCAACCCTCTTCCTCTACAGCCACTGGCCCTGAGCAAGTAATTGAAGGTGGGCGACAATCTGTTCGTCAGCCTCCCAGGGACGGCAAGCACCGGAGAGCCAGCCGAAGGGGAGGTGTTTGACGACGAGGTCATCACCGCTGCCAGGCTCCAGGTTGTTGATGAACCGAGCGCCAGCAGTAGCGGCTCCAAGGAAGACCAGCTCCTCCAGGCCATGAGCGCCAATTTCCAGAAGCTCCAGGCGCTCCACCGTGCCCGCAAGGATAAGGTGGACTCCAGGATGACGGCCGTGGACAAGGCAGAAGCAGACTTCCAGGAGCGTGTTGCTCAGATGCAAGTATGGTTCGCCGAAGCCCAGCAGGATCTGAGGGCCACCCAGGACCAGCTGGGCGAGCGCCAGCGAGAGCTTCTCCTGAAGCAGGCCGACTTTGAGAAGGCCCAGGAGGTGGCGAAAGCACAGGCCGCCAAGGAAGAATCTGACTAGACGCAGCGCCCAATCCTGCTTGACGCCCATGAAGAAGACTTGGTTTCCCGTTAGCAGACGCTTGCCGCCAAGCTTCACGCCAAGGACGAGGAGGTCGAAAAGCGTGTCGTGCAGCGGACCCAGGGGCTGGAGCAGAAGCATAAAGAGCACTCGAGGCTCTGGCCCTGGTCCATGCCAGCAAGCTAAAGGAGGCCGTCGACAATGCTGAGGCTGCAAAGGCCGCCAAGACTGAGCTGGCCGGCAAGGCGGAGAAGCTGGAGCTGGAGCTGGAGGACCTGGAGAAGGAGATCTCGAAGCTGAAGAAGGACATGGACATGACTGCCCACACCTTGGCGGAATTGCAGGTCACCATCTCTGACAAGACCAAGCTGCTCCCCGAGGCCAACAACTCCATCGCTGATCTGAAGCTGAAGCTGGAGACCTTGGAGAGGACGCTTTCGGAGACCAAGGCCCGTGAAAAGACCCTGATCAAGGATCGCGCGAATGAGAGGCGGCTGCTGAAGAATGCTGCCGCCAGCCACAACGACCTTGTGGCCGGCACGAAGCTCTGGACCAGCCGCTTCGTCGACGTTGTGGAGAGGCTCACCACGCAGTTGTCCGTCATGGGCATGCCAAGCTTCAGGTGGGAGGTGAACGTGACCGAAAGTGCCAGGCTGACCCTTTTCTTCGAGCGCGTCCTCGACGCCCTGGTGCCGCTCCACTCCAATCGAGCAACTTATCTGGCCGAGGAGGCCCGAAAGCATTGCCGGTGCACCTTGACCAAGATGCTCACCAAGGTGGCATACTGGAACCCCTACGTCGACTTTGCCAACGCGCTCGAGAGCTTGCCGGAGGATGCGGACCTCAAGGCACTCGAGGAGCATATCAAGCCCATCATCAGCTGCGTCGGTGAAGTCAAGAGGCTGGAGGGCCAGCGCTGGGATTAACTGCTCCATTTCTTATCACCGCTGCGAGTTCGTACCCAAGACAATTTTATCGTAAGTCAGAACCGCGGCAACCACTGATATAATATAACTTTACTGTGCTTTGAAGTGAATGCAAATATTTTCCTGTTTGATCTCTTTTTGTATGTACTACACCCTACGCTTAGTTGGATAGGCTTGCCGACGTGTTAACCCTTGCTGTGGGCGCTTTGAGGAACGGATCCTTAGCAGCCTGCTTGGGGGTGTCGCTGCCAGGCAAGCCACCTTGCCGTTCTTGGTGCAGCCACTTGACTGTTGAGCGGACTCAAAACAGAACAAGGGTGCGGCCAATAGTGGCAGGGTTCCTTCGCGTGTAGGTTTTCCATACAAAAACCGAAACCATTCGAGGGAAATAACTTACATAAAGGAAATCACTTAAGGTTTGGCGTGACTAAGCTTTCCGTTGACGCGCAGGTCGTCGTCGCCGTTGCGGGCGACGCCGCTCGCCTGACTGCTAGGACCAGGATGGCGTGGATGGTCTTGACCTCCTCCGCCAGCAGCATCTACCACGTCGCGTGTCTGCGCTGGCACGGGCGGAGCGGCTCCAGATGAACCGATCGCCGTGATCGTCTTCTTCTTCGGAGCCATGGTGATGAAGAAGCTACTGCACTAACTGCTAGACCAGATTCTCACAACTGCCGCTGAGGGAGTCCTGGATTAGGGGGTGTCCGGATAGCCGAACTATCACCATTGTCCGGACTCCTGGACTATGAAGATACAAGATTGAAGACTTCGTCCCGTGTCCGGATGGGACTTTCCTTGGCGTGGAAGGCAAGCTTGGCGATACGGATATGTAGATCTCCTACCATTGTAACCGACTCTGTAACCCTAACCCTATCTCGGTGTCTATATAAACCGGAGGGTTTTAGTCCGTGGGGCGAAGAACAATCATACCATAGGCTAGCTTCTAGGGTTTAGCCTCTACGATCTCGTGGTAGATCCACTCTTGTACTACCCATATCATCAATATTAATCAAGCGGGAGTAGGGTTTTACCTCCATCGAGAGGGCCCGAACCTGGGTAAAAACATCGTGTCCCTTGTCTCCTGTTACCATCCGCCTAGACGCACGATTCGGGACCCCTACCGAGATCCGCGGTTTTGACACCGACATTGGTGCTTTCATTGAGAGTTCCTCTATGTCGTCATCCTTAGGCCCGATTGCTCCTTCGATCATCAACAACGACGCAGTCCAGGGTGAGACTTTTCTCCCCGGACAGATCTTCGTATTCGGCGGCTTTGCTGCGGGCAATTAACTTGGCCATCCGGAGCAGATCGAAAGCTATGCCCCGCCATCAGGTCAGATTTGGGAGTTTGAACTACACGGCCGACATCCGCGGAGACTTGATCTTCGACGGATTCGAGCCACAGCCAAGCGCACCGTACTTTGTCTCGATGGGCACGATCTAGCTCTGCCGCGAACGAAGCCACGAGGCGCACCAGCGTCGCCCGACCCTTAGCTCGGGCCGACTCCGCCGATCGAGGACGAGTGGCTGGACACCACCTCGGGGCTATGATCTCTATGGCGATTAAGCGAACTCCATCCTGTCGCTGCGAAGACCGTGACTCCAAGGTGCCGGACTCCTCTCCGGACTCCGAACCCTCTGCGCCCCTACCAATCGAATCCAATTGGGCGCCGGTTATGGAGTTCACTGTCGTGGACATCTTTTAGCACTCGCCCTTTGGCGACATCCTGAATTCACTAAAGTCTCTCTCTTTATCAGGAGAGCCCTGGCCGAACTACGGTCAGGAAGGTTGGGATGCGGACGATGAAGAAATTCAACGCCCACCCACCACCCACTTTGTAGCCATTGTCGATGATTTAACCGACATGCTCGACTTCGACTCCGAAGACATCGACGGTATGGACGACGATGCTGGAGACGACCAAGAACCAGCGCCTACAGGGCACTGGAAGGCCACCTCGCCATACAACATATACATGGTGGACATCCCAAAAGATGGGAGCGGCGATGGAATAGCGGAGGATGACCCCTCCAAGAAACAGCCCAAGCGTCGGCGTCAGCGGCGCCGCTCTAAATCCCGCCACAGCAAAAACGGTGATTCCGGCACGGGAGATAATAACACCCCGGACAATGCCGAAGACAACCCCCTCCAGCAGGATTCAGCACAGGAGGAGGGAGAAGCCAGCCCTCATGATAGAGCGGCAGACAGGGAGGTGGAGGACGATAATTACATGCCTCCCTCCGAAGATGAGGCAAGCCTCGACGACGAAGAATTTTTCGTGCCTGAGGATCCCGCCAAATAGGAGCGTTTCAAACGCAGGCTTATGGCCACGGCAAGCAGCCTCAAGAAAAAGCAGCAGCAGCTTAGAGCTGACCAAGACTTGCTAGCTGAAAGATGGACTGAAGTCCTTGCAGCCGAAGAGTATGAACTCGAACTCCCCTCCAAGAGATACCCAAAACGATGGCTGCTACCCCAATTAAAGGAAGCAGCACCCAAACCTACATCACCAGCGCATGATGCGGCCGACCGGCCACCCCGTGGCCGCGACATAGAGGCCTCTAGACCCTCCATTCCAGCCGCACCCCGGCGTCGCTCGAAAAGTACCAAGGCATGAGGAAACGCGCCAGACCTGCAAGACATATTGGAGGACAAGGCAAGGCAAACAAGATCGATCTACGGATCGCGTGGGCGCCCCATGACACGCGATGATAACCGTCACACCAGATACAACAATTCCGGCCGGGCCGAACACAGTAGACAAAGCTCATTTGAGCTGCGTCGTGATATAGCTCAATACAGAGGCGCCGCACACCCACTATGCTTCACAGACGAAGTGATGGATCATCAAATCCCCGAGGGTTTCAAACCCGTAAACATCGAATCATACGATGGCACAACAGATCCTGCGGTTTGGATCAAGGACTACCTCCTCCATATCCACATGGCCCGCGGTGATGATCTACACGCCATAAAATACCTCCCACTAAAGCTTAAAGGACCAGCTCGGCATTGGCTTAACAGCTTGCCAGCAGAATCAATTGGTTGTTGGGAGGACCTGGAAGCCGCATTCCTTGATAACTTCCAGGGCACATATGTGCGACCACCATACGACGATGACCTCGGCCACATAATTCAGCAGCCAGAAGAATCGGCCAGACAATTCTGGACACGGTTCCTAACCAAGAACAATCAAATCGTTGACTGTCCGGATGCAGAGGCCCTTGCAGCCTTCAAACATAACATCCGCGACGAGTGGCTGACCCGGCACCTAGGACAGGAAAAGCCAAAATCCATGGCAGCCCTCACAACACTCATGACCCGCTTTTGCGCGGGAGAGGACAGCCAGCTAGCTCGTAGTAACAACTTGACCAAAAACCCTGGTAGTTCGGATACCAAGGGTAGCAATGGCAGGTCGCATCGCAACAAGCACAAGCGCCGCATTAACGGCGATAATGCTGAAGATCTGGCGTCAATGCGGATTCGAGGCTCTAAACCGGTCGTGGAAAAAGCCGTTCAAAAGAAAAACTCAGGGCCCGTCCAATCTGGACCGAATACTTGATCGCTCGTGCCAAATACATGGTGAAGGAAATATGCCCTAGAGGCAATAATAAAGTTATTATTTATTTCCTTATATCATGATAAATGTTTATTATTCATGCTAGAATTGTATTAACCGGAAACATAATACATGTGTGAATACATAGACAAACAGATAGTCACTAGTATGCCTCTACTAGACTAGCTCATTAATCAAAGATGGTTATGTTTCCTAACCATAGACATGTGTTGTCATTTGATTGATGGGATCACATCATTAGGAGAATGATGTGATTGACATGACCCATTCCGTTAGCTTAGCACTTGATCGTTTAGTATATTGCTATTGCTTTCTTCATGACCTATACATGTTCCTGTAACTATGAGATTATACAACTCCGTTTACGGAGGAACACTTTGGTACTACCAAACGTCACAACGAATCGGGTGATTATAAAGGAGTACTACAGGTGTCTCCAAAGGTACATGTTGGGTTGGCGTATTTCGAGATTAGGTTTTGTCACTCCGATTGTCGGAGATGTATCTCTAGGCATTCTCGGTAATACACATCACATAAGCCTTGCAAGCATTGCAACTAATAAGTTAGTTGTGAGATGATGTATTACGGAACGAGTAAAGAGACTTGCCGGTAACGAGATTGAACTAGGTATTGGATACCGACGATCGAATCTCGGGTAAGTAACATACCGATGACAAAGGGAACAACGTATATCGTTATGCGGTTTGACCGATAAAGATCTTCGTAGAATATGTAGGAACCAATATGGGCATCTAGGTTCCGCTATTGGTTATTGACCGAGAATAGTTCTAGGTCATGTCTACATAGTTCTCGAACCCGTAGGGTCCGCACGCTTAACGTTTTGATGTACCGAAGGTTGTTCGGAGTCCAGGATGTGATCACGGACATGACGAGGAGTCTCGAAATTGTCGAGACATAAAGATTGATATATTGGAAGCCTATGTTTGGACTTCGGAAAGGTTTCGGATGAAAACAGGATTTTACCGGAACACCGGGGTTACCGGAACCCCCCGGGGGGTCAATGGGCCTTGATGGGCCATAAGGGAGAAGAGGAGGGCCGGCCAGGGCAGGCCGCGCCCCCTCCTCTAGTTCGAATAGGACAAGGAGAGGGGGCGCCCTTCCCTCTTCCCTCCCCAAGACCTAATCCAACTAGGAAGGGGGTCCTACTCCGGTGGGAGTAGGACTCCTCCAGTCGCCTCCCTAGGGCCGGCCGCACCCCCTTGCTCCTTTATATCTGGGGCAGGGGGCACCCCATGACACACAAGTTGATCTACGTGATCGTTCTTAGCCGTGTGCGGTGCCCCCCTCCACCATATTCCACCTCGGTCATATCGTCGTGGAGCTTAGGCGAAGCCCGGCGCCGGTGAAGCATCATCATCGTCACCACGCCGTCGTGCTGACGGAACTCATCCCCGACGCTTTGCTGGATCGGAGCATGGGGATCGTCATCGAGCTGAAGGTGTGCTGAACTCGGAGGTGTCGTACGTTCGGTACTTGGATCGGTCGGATCGTGAAGACGTACGACTACATCAACCGCGTTGTTATAACGCTTCCGCTTTCGGTCTCACGAGGGCGTGGACACACTCTCCCCTCTCGTTGCTATGCCATCACCATGGTCTTGCGTGTGCGTAGGAAATTTTTGAAATTACTCGTTCCCCAACAGATGGCATCCGAGCCTGGTTTTATCGTTGATGTCATATGCACGAGTAGAACACAAGTGAGTTGTGGGCGATATAAGTCATACTTGCTTACCAGCATGTCATACTTTGGTTGGCGGTATTGTGAGATGAAGCGGCCCGGACCGACATTACGCCAGACGCTTACGCGAGACTGGTTTCACCGCCTCGAGCACTCGTTGCTTAAAGGTGACCGCGGTGTGTCTGTTTCTCTCATTTTAGTTGAACTGAGTGTGGCTACGCCCGGTCCTTGAAGGTTAAAACAGCACCAACTTGACAAACTATCGTTGTGGTTTTGATGCGTAGGTAAAACGGTTCTTGCTCAGCCCGTAGCAGCCACGTAAAACTTGCAACAACAAAGTAGAGGACGTCTAACTTGTTTTTGCAGGGCATGTTGTGATGTGATGTGGTCAAGGCGTGATGCTATATTTTATTGTATGAGATGATCATGTTTTGTAACCAAGTTATCGGCAATCTGGCAGGAGCCATATGGTTGTCGCTTTATTGTATGAAATGCAACGCCATGTAATTGCTTTACTTTATCACTAAGCAGTAGCGATAGTCGTAGAAGCAATAGTTGGTGAGACGACAACGATGCTACGATGGAGATCAAGGTGTCGCGCGGTGGCGATGGTGATCATGACGGTGCTTGGAGATGGAGATCACAAGCACAAAATGATGATGACCATATCATATCACTTATATTGATTGCATGTGATGTTTATCCTTTATGCATCTTATCTTGCTTTGATTGACGGTAGCATTATAAGATGATCTCTCACTAAAATTATCAAGAAGTGTTATCCCTGAGTATGCACCGTCGCGAAAGTTCTTCGTCTTTGAGACACCACGTGATGATCGGGTGTGATAGGCTCTACGTTCAAATACAACGGTGCAAAACAGTTGCACACGCGGAATACTCAGGTTAAACTTGTCGAGCCTAGCATATAACAGATATGGCCTCGGAACACGGAGACCGAAGGTCGAGCGTGAATCATATAGTAGATATGATCAACATAGTGATGTTCACCATTGAAACTACTCCATCTCACGTGATGATCGGACATGGTTTGGTTGATTTGGATCACATAATCACTTAGATGACTAGAGAGATGTCTGTCTAAGTGGGAGTTTTAATATGATTAATTAAACTTAAATTTATCATGAACTTAGTACCGATAGTATTTTTCTTGTCTATGTTTATTGTAGATAGATGGCTCGTCTTTGTTGCTCGTTGAATTTTAATGCGTTCCTTGAGAAAGCAAAGTTGAAAGATGATGGTAGCAATTACACGGACTGGGTCCGTAACGAGGATTATCCTCATTGCTGCACGTAAGAATTACGCCCCGGAAGCACCGCTGGTGCCGTGCCTGCTGCAGAGCAACGCCGAAGTTGTGAGCGTCGGCAAAGCAAAGCTGATTACTACTCTATAGTTCGAGTGTGCCATGCTTTACGTCTTAGAACTGGGTCTTCAACGACGCTTTTGAGCGTCATGGAGCATATGAGATGTTCCAGGAGTGGAAGTTAATATTTCAAGCAAATGCCCGGATTGAGAGATATGAAGTCTCCAATAAGTTCTATAGCTGCAAGATGGAGGAGAATAGTTACAAGGTGAACATATACTCAAAATGTCCGGGTATAATAATCACTTGATTCAACTGGGAGTTACTCTTCCGATGATAGTGTCATTGACAGAATTCTCCAATCACGCCACCAAGCTACAAGAGCTTCGTGATGAACTATAATATGCAAGGGATGACCAAAACAATTCCCGAGCTCTTCGCAATGCTAAAAGCAGGAGGTAGAAATCAAGAAAGAGCATCAAGTGTTGATGGTCAACAAGACCACTAGTTTCAAGAAAAGGGCAAAGGAAAGAAGAAGGAACTTCAAGAACAGCAAGAAAGTTGCTGCTCAAGAGAAGAAACCTAAGTCTGGACCTAAGCCTGAAAGAGTGTTTTACTGCAAGCGATCGACATTTGAGCGGAACTGCCCCAAGTATTTGGCGGATAAGAAGGATGGCAAGGTGATCAAAGGTATATGTGATATACATGTTATTGATGTGTACCTTACTAATACTCGCATGAGTACACAGGTATTTGATACTGGTTACTGCTAATATTTGCAACTCAAACAGGAACTACGGATTAGCGAAGATTGGCTAAGGCGAGGTGACGATCGCGTGGGAAATGGTTCCAAAGTCGATGTGATCGCGGTCGGCACGCTACCTCTACATCTACCATCGGGATTAGTTTTAGACCTAAATAATTGTTATTTGGTGCCAGCGTTAAGCATGAACATTATATCTGGATCTTGTTTGATGCGAGACGGTTATTCATTTAAGACAGAGAATAATGGTTGTTCTATTTATATGAATAATATCTTTTATGGTCATGCACCCTTGAAGAGTGGTCTATTTTTATCAAGATCTATAGAGATAGATCAAGACGCTTAATTGGACTTTCACAAAGCACATACCTTGATAAAGTTTTGAAAAAGTTCAAAATGGATCAGGCAAAGAAAGGTTTTTACCTGTATTACAAGGTGTGAGATTGAGTCGACTCAATGCCCGACCACAAAGAAGATAGAGAGAAAATGAAAGATATTCCTATGCTTCAGCCATAGGCTCTATCATGTATGCAATGCTGTGTACCAGACTGACGTATGCTTAGCAATAAGCTTGGCAGGAAGGTACCAAAGTAATCCAGAGTGGATCATCGGACAACGGTCAAGAACATCCTGAAATACGAAAAGGACTAAGGATATGTTTCTCGTACATGGAGGTGACAAAGAGCTAGTCGTAAATGGTTACGTCGATGCAAGCTTTGACAACGATCCGGACGATTCTAAATCGCAAACCGGATCGTGTTTTTATTAAGCGGTGGAGCTGTCGGTTGGTGCAGTTCTAAACAAAGCGTCGTGGCGGGATCTACATGTGAAGCGGAGTACATAGCTGCTTCGAAGCAGCAAATGAAGGAGTCTGGATGAAAGAGTTCATTTCCGATCTAGGTGTCATACCTAGTGCATCGGGACCAATGAAGATCTTCTGTGACAATCTTGGTGCAATTGCCTTGGCAAAGGAATCCAGATTTCACAAGAGGACCAAGCATATCAAGAGACGCTTCAATTCCATTCGGGACCAAGTCCAAGTGGGAGACATAGAGATTTGCAAGATACATACGGATCTGAATGTTGCGAACCGTTGACTAAGCCTCTTCCACGAGCAAAACATGATCAACACCAAGACTCCATGGGTGTTAGAATCATTCTTGTGTAATCTAGATTATTGACTCTAGTGCAAGTGGGAGATGAAGGAAATATGCCCTAGAGGCAATAATAAAGTTATTATTTATTTCCTTATATCATGATAAATGTTTATTATTCATGCTAGAATTGTATTAACCGGAAACATAATACATGTGTGAATACATAGACAAACAGATAGTCACTAGTATGCCTCTACTAGACTAGCTCATTAATCAAAGATGGTTATGTTTCCTAACCATAGACATGTGTTGTCATTTGATTGATGGGATCACATCATTAGGAGAATGATGTGATTGACATGACCCATTCCGTTAGCTTAGCACTTGATCGTTTAGTATATTGCTATTGCTTTCTTCATGACCTATACATGTTCCTGTAACTATGAGATTATACAACTCCCGTTTACCAGAGGAACACTTTGGGTACTACCAAACGTCACAACGTAACTGGGTGATTATAAAGGAGTACTACAGGTGTCTCCAAAGGTACATGTTGGGTTGGCGTATTTCGAGATTAGGTTTTGTCACTCCGATTGTCGGAGATGTATCTCTAGGCATTCTCGGTAATACACATCACATAAGCCTTGCAAGCATTGCAACTAATAAGTTAGTTGTGAGATGATGTATTACGGACGAGTAAAGAGTCTTGCGATAACGAGATTGAACTAGGTATTGGATACCGACGATCGAATCTCGGGTAAGTAACATACCGATGACAAAGGGAACAACGTATATCGTTATGCGGTTTGACCGATAAAGATCTTCGTAGAATATGTAGGAACCAATATGGGCATCCAGGTTCGCTATTGGTTATTGACCGAGAATAGTTCTAGGTCATGTCTACATAGTTCTCGAACCCGTAGGGTCCGCACGCTAACGTTCGATGACAGTTTATTATGAGTTTATAAGTTTTGATGTACGAAGGTTGTTGAGTCCCGGATGTGATCACGGACATGACGAGGAGTCTCGAAATGGTCGAGACATAAAGATTGATATATTGAAGCCTATGTTTGGACTTGGAAAGGTTCGGATGAAAACAGGTTTTTACCGAACACCGGGGTTACGAAACCCCGGGGGTCAATGGGCCTTGATGGGCCATAAGGGAGAAGAGGAGGGCGGCCAGGGGCAGGCCGCGCCTCCCCTCTAGTCCGAATAGGACAAGGAGAGGGGCGCCCCTCCCTCTTCCCTCCCCAAGACCTAATCCAACTAGGAAGGGGGGAGTCCTACTCCGGTGGGAGTAGGACTCCTCGGCAGCGCCTCCCTAGGGCCGGCCGCACCCCCTTGCTCCTTTATATCTGAGGGCAGGGGCACCCCATGACACACAAGTTGATCTACGTGATCGTTCTTAGCCGTGTGCGGTGCCCCCTCCACCATATTCCACCTCGGTCATATCGTCATGAGCTTAGGCGAAGCCTGCGCCGATGAAGCATCATCATCGTCACCACGCCGTCGTCTTGTGGAACTCATCCCGGACGCTTTGCTGGATCGAGACACGGGATCGTCATCGAGCTGAGCGTGTGCTGAACTCGGAGGTGCCGTGACGTTCGGTACTTGGATCGGTCGGATCGTGAAGACGTCGACTACATCAACAGCGTTGTTATAACGCTTCGCTTTCGGTCTCACGAGGGCGTGGACACACTCTCCCCTCTCGTTGCTATGCCATCACCATGGTCTTGCATGTGCGTAGGAAATTTTTTGAAATTACTACGTTCCCCAACACATGGCACCCCCGAAAAACCAGCCAACAACACCAACAGGGATTGTTGGGTCTTCAAACAGGCAGGCAAGTTAAATGCCGAACTCAATGACAAGGGGCTGGATAGCGATGACGAGGAGGAGCCCCGGCCGCAGAACAATAGAGGACAGAAGGGCTTCCCCCCACAAGTGCGGACGGTGAACATGATATACACAACCCACATACCCAAAAGGGAGCGGAAGCGTGCACTAAGGGACGTATATGCGATGGAGCCAGTCACCCCAAAGTTCAACCCATGGTCCTCCTGCCCGATCACCTTTGATCGAAGGGACCACCCCACTAGCATCCGCCACGGCGGATTCGCCGCATTGGTTCTTGACCCAATCATCGACGGATTTCACCTCACTAGAGTCCTGATGGACGGCGGTAGCAGCCTGAACCTGCTCTATCGGGATACAAAGGCGCAAAATGGGCATAGACCACTCAAGGATTAAACCCACAAAGACGACCTTTAAAGGCGTCATACCAGGTGTAGAGGCCAATTGTACAGGCTCGCCACACTCGAAGTGGTATTCGGATCCCGGATAACTTCCGGCGAAGAGTTAATCTTGACATAGTCCCGTTCGCAGCGGCTATCACGCCTTTGCTTTCGGACGAACCGCATTGCAAAGTTCAATGCGGTGCCGCACTCGCGATACCTCAAGCTCAAGATGCCAGGCCCTCGAGGAGTAATCACGGTCAATGGAAACACCGAACGCTCTCTCGAGCGGAGGAGCATCTGGCGACCCTCGCGGCGGAGGTGCAAAGCAGCCTCTCACAGCAATTCTCGAGTCCGGCTACTAAGCGTCCGGGCACCGTCAAGCGCGCCGGGTAATCTACAAAAAGACCGCCCGCACGATCCGAGCACGCAGCGTAATCCGGCTAACCCCAGCCCTCGCAAAATTGTGAAGCCAAGACTACGCGTACATAACTACGCTCGGAGATACCATGGGCATAAGGGGAGGGGCACGACCACGGCATGCCCAGAATGCGGCTCAACCGCACCAGGGGCTCCCGATTGTGTCATTCTTTTTCTTTCTTATTTTCTCTTACTTTCAGGACTCCGTTTTTCAGAAGCCCTGTCCGGCTCTAGAATTGCCGAACTCACGATGCAACAGCCAGGGAAGGAGAAAGCTACGTCGAGTGTCCAAGTGGTCTCTACTACGAGCATTATACCTGTTTTACATACCATCCCGCAGCTTACCCCTGGAGGGGGACATGTCAAATAATCCCATCCCTTGCTTATCGCACTATTTGTATCGTTCTGCTTTCATTGCAGTACCTTTTTGAATAAACAATACATAGCTTTTGCCTATTATTGCACTCCTTTCTTTATCTATATATATGTTCATTCATGACACGTTGCACCCGTACACTTTGGTACGGCCAATACACCAGGGGCTTAAGTACCCCAAAGATATGGTGTGATAAGTCCGAACACTTTCACAAGTGTGGCACCCCGAACATATAGCATTATATGCATCGGCTCCGAATCATGTCTTGGGTCAATAGTTGGGTTTGCCTGGCTCCCATGTTTTGGTACCTTACGTTCTGTTATATCGGCTAAGGTAGCGTTGGGAGAACCACTGCGATTGTGCCCCGGTTGAGCTAGGTTGAGCACCTCAGTGGAGAAAGCTAAAACTGACCGTCATGATAGGGCGAGAGCCGGTCGCTGTTCGAGAGGTTTTTTCGGGTCCCTAAAGACTTATGCCGCTTAGAGCGAGGAGTCGGCATTGTCCGGCCAAGGCGTGGATAGCGCCCCGAACTCGGTCTTCCGAATACTAGGGGCTTCGTTGAAATTTAAAATTATAGAATTCTATGGCTAAGTGAGAGTGTTCAAGCACTATAGTCCGGTTGCCTTGTTCGTTGCGTTGAGCGCCTCCCTCGAAGGACCCAAGAATGGGAACAAGAGCGCTCAAGTTTATCCCGAACACTCCAGCACTCGTGGCATGGGGGCTGAAGCCAACGACTGGCCATCTCTCAAATTTGATAAACGGCCGCACATAAGGTAATATTTTAAATTCAAGCGTTGCTTAGCGATATGAACAAGTTTTCAGCGTCATGGATAACAAATGCGAGTCTATTCAAAATTACATCTTTGGAGCATTCACCCGCTATAAAGCGGGCACCCTTCAGACGCCCTCATAGTACATTTCGGGCTTGCGATGCTCCTTGCCGGTGGTGGCCCGTCCGTCACAAGCTTCTCGGCATCCATCTTGCCCAGTGCACTTTAGCACGGGCAAGGGCCAACGGCACCTTCATGCGAAGGAGCGCTTGATGACTTCATCCATCGACAAAGTCCCACCACCGCCGCACTAGCCCGGCGTAGCTCCTGCATGGCTTCCTTAGGCCACACCAATTATGAGGCCCTTCATGGCCTGTTCGGCGACCTTGTGGAGCTCGACCAGCTGCTTCAGCTGGTCGCTCGAGGGCACTGATGTCCGGCCTCGACATCTTGAGACGAGAACACCTTTTCGTCGAGCTTCCCTCCTCGGCGCGGTAGAACGCGCAGCTTCGCACACACTCGGGCAGATCTGCGAATGCTCCCCGAGAGCTCGGATTCGGGTAAGTAATAGATAATTCACTTTCACATGCTTGCTTAGCATAAAGAATGCCTTACCCGCCGCTATCTTCTTTAATGATTCAATTTCCTGGAGGGATTTTTGGGATTTGGCCTTAGCAGCTTTGGCACTCTCCAGAGCCGAGGCGAGCTCGGACTCTCGAGTCTTCGAGTCACGCTCCAAACTCGTGTTTTTCCACGAGCACAGAGCTCTTGCCGCACCTCCGCCACCCGCGCCTCCTGCTTCTCTCGCTCGGTGCGCTCCATGGCCGCTTTGCTTTCGGCCGTGGACACCGCCTTCGTGGTTGCCACCTCGTTTGTGGCCCTACAATACCCACGTTAGTCCTGTCATTTTGCAAGCAAATCCTTTCTGTAAGGTATTACTTTAAGAAGGTATTACTTACCTTCCTTGTCCTCGAGCTGCTTCTTGGCAAGGCCGAGCTCGTTCTCGGACGCTTGAGGCTCTGCTTCAATGCATTGACCTCCATGATCGGTCTTGGCGAGGTCGACAACGCAGCCTGAATTCCCATATTGACATACTTATGTTAGACTCCTGCGTATATCTTTTAGATCCTCAGTCCGGTTTTCTTTCCGAACACGAACTAAGCATCGAGGGCTACTGTTTATGCGGTAATATTTTTACATATTCTAAACTTACCTCAAAGCTTGTTAGAAGGCTGGTACAGGCTTGATCAGCCCGCTCTTGGCGGATGAACTTCTGGATCACCACACTCATAACAGTGTGGTGCTCCTCGTCGATGGAGGCACCGTTAAGCGCCTCCAGCAAGCTATCCGGTGCCTCCGGATGGACGGAGGTCACCGGCGTCGCAGTCTTGCCCTTCTTACGAAGGGGCCACTTGCTGGACTTCGGAACCACTGAAGGTTCCGGTACGGAGTCCGGCACAGGGCCGGACTTAGAGCCCTCTGGGGTTTCGCCCCCTTTGCGCCCGGAGTCCGGGAGGTCGCCTTGCGGCGCCTCCAGGACCACCTCCTCCTGGTGGGGCCCCTTTTGGGACTCCACCGCGGTGTCGTCTGCGTCACGAGGAGAGGAGGCGGTCGGAAGTGAAGTGCTATTCACATCCGACGAATCTAGGGAGCCGCTCGACGAAGCGGCGAGCTCGTCCTTGGGCGGGCTACATGGTTATATTCGGCGTTAGAAGACACTATGCGACAAATAAGAAGTCTTGAGCTATTCCGGAGCCTGGACACTTACGATCTCGCCAGGGGCTTGGCCCTTGGTGGCCACTCCTCCTCGTCGTTGTCGGCGTTGGTGGAGAAGTCCGGAGGAAGGGTCCTTCCTTTCTTGGACCCTCTGGCCTCCCCAGTCGGGGCGGCCTTCCTTTTCTTCTCTCCCCCCGCTGGGGGAGAGGCTTCTTTTTCCTCCTCCTCGTCCTCAGGGGAGGATTCCGCCTCAGAGTCGTCGGACGATGAGTCCGACAGCACCTGGCGCCGGGAGCTCCTTCGAGTTCACGTGGCCTTCTTCTCCGGCACCACGTGAGGTGCCGGAGCTAGCAGCCGTCGGTCGGGCGTCCGCTGGAGTCTTCGGCAAGGGGCGGACGGTTAATCTGTCCGGGACGTCTTCAACCGATCTTGTCAAAGGTTAGGGAGTTTTAGATCCGCATAGAGTCAAACTATGAAAAAGAGTCCCATAAAGGGTAAAATAACTTACCTCGCTGGCTTGACGCTACGAGATGAATCCGCGATCTTGATGGCGGATGCGGAGCTTCGGCGCCCTTGAACAACACCTTCCAGGCATCTTCGTACGTAGTGTCGAAGAGCCGGCTTAAGGTTCGGTGCTGTGCCGGATAAAACTCCCACAAATTGAAGGCCCGTTGCTGGCATGGGAGAATCCGGCGGATGAGCATCACCTGGATTACGTGGACAAGCTTGAGATTCTTGTCCACCAGGTTTCGGACGAAGGTTTGGAGTCCGGACAGCTCTTCCAAATCACCCCACGTCAGGCCCGTCTCTTTCCATGATGTGAGCCGTGTGGGGAAGCCAGATCGGAATTCGGGGGCGGCCGCCCATTGAGAGTCGCGCGGCTCGGTGATGTAGAACTACCCCGATTGCCACCCCTTTATGGTCTCCACAAACGAGCCCTCGAGCCATAGGACGTTGGCCATCCTGCCCAGCATGGCATCTCCGCACTCCGCTTGGCGGCCGCCCACTACCTTCGGCTTGACATTGAAGGTCTTCAGCCATAAGCCAAAGTGGGGCTGGATGCAGAGGAAGGCCTCGCACACGACGATAAACGCCGAGATGTTGAGGATGAAATTCGGGGCTAGATCGTGGAAATCTAGGTCGTAGTAGAACATGAGCCCCCGGGCGGATGGGTGAAGTGGAAACCCTAGTCCGCGGAGGAAGTGGGGGAGGAACACCACCCTCTCGTGGGGCCTGGGGGTGGGGATGAGCTGCCCCTTGTTGGGGAGCCGACACGCGATGTCGCCGGACAAGTATCCGGCTTTCCGCAACTTTTTGATGTGCCCCTCCATGACGGAGGAGGCCATCCACTTGCCTCCCGCTCCGGACATGGTTGGAGAAGGTTGAGGTGGGATGTGCGGACTTGGGCGCTGGGGCTCGAGTGCGCGGAAATGGATGAGAAAACGAGGAAGAAGGCGTAGGTTAAAAGGTGGATCATTATCCCCTTATATAGACGGACGAAGCTATGCGTCCCCCGCCAGCCTGGTAAAACTCGCTTATCTCCCAAGCGCCGTAATCAATGGTGCGGTTGGGTTACCCACACCCGTATTGATGGGAATCCCGGAATAAGCGGGCACGATCTCCGCCCTGATAAGGCGTGCCAAGGAAACCGCCTCGCTAAACGCGCTGAGGTGGAACAGTAAAACGATTCGTATAAAGGCCTGGCCGTGGTGTGATGTCACGCCGCGGAATGCGTCAGCAGATCTGTGCAAAGGTTATTCTCTCTACGGTGGTATGTGGGACTTGTTTTGCAGAGCCGGACACTATCCTTGTTTTCAAAATCTTCTATGAAGTATTCGGAGGAGGAACCCGCCTTGCAATGCCGAAGACAATATGCGCGCGAATTGTCGTTATTGAAGCCTAGTTCAGGCCACTCTTGAGGAGTCTGGATTAGGGGTGTCCGGATAGCGAACTATCACCGTTGTCCGACTCTGGACTATGAAGATACAAGATTGAAGACTTCGTCCGTGTCCGGATGGGACTTTCCTTGGCGTGGAAGGCAAGCTTGGCGTCTGGATATGTAGATCTCCTACTATTGTAACCGACTCTGTAACCCTAACCCTATCTGGTGTCTACATAAACCGAGGGTTTTAGTCCGTGGGGCGAAGAACAATCATACCATAGGCTAGCTTCTAGGGTTTAGCCTCTCTGATCTCGTGGTAGATCCACTCTTGTACTACCCATATCATCAATATTAATCAAGCAGGAGTAGGGTTTCACCTCCATCGAGAGGGTCCGAACCTGGTTAAAAACATGGTGTCCCTTGTCTCCTGTTACCATCCGCCTAGACGCACAGTTCGGGACCCCCTACCCGAGATCCGCCGGTTTTGACACCGACATCCACCCCCTACCTGGCGCGCCAAAGATGTCGGGGAAACAACACTTATGGGACCACGGGGATCCCTTCTACGGCTGGCGGGGAGAGAGCTGCGCGAAGAGCAGGTCTAGTAATCAGCGCAAGGTATTTTTACCCAGGTACGGGCCGCAATGGTGCGTAAAACCCTAGTCCTGCTTGTGTGTATATTCTGTGTTCTTGAGCTTTTGAACTAGTTGCGGTGCATGCCCAGTCCAAAAAGTTTGAATCCTCTCCCGGTACGCCTCGGACCTCCTTTTATATGTCAAAGGGGTCGCCACAGTGGCACACAGGAAGTGAAAAGTATCTACAGTGTACAAGTTTATCTCTGACATCGTAGGACAAACGCATTTAATGCGCTGCCTACGTGCCCTCTCATTTTATTGGGGACGGCAATAGAAGTCACCCCGTCTGTTGCCGCCTCTTCCAGTCTTGACACGCGTCCAGGCTGACGAGGGATGCAGTGCCACGCCGGCTGGCTAGCTGTTGTGCAGGCGTGGTGGTAGAGCCTCCATGAAGATCTGCATGCCGCCATGCAGGCGTCTGCCTTGTTGGCAAGCTGGCCGTCGCGCTGGAGTGGCAGTGAGGTGGCGTAACCTTGTCGGATGTGGGCATGGTCGTGGCCCCGCAACCGTCCCCAGCAAGGGTCTTGCCGGACCCTCGCAATCGTCCCCGTCAAGGGTCTTACCGGGGGTCTTCGTCCTCTGGTCCCACGTGGACCCGCAGTCCATCAGTCTTCACAAAGATCTGCATGCCACTACACATGCGTCCCCGAGTCTTGGTCTTGACGCTGTCGATGGTGTCAAAGCTCTCAGCCTCAAGGGTGATGATCTTGCTGGTGCTTCGCAGGCTGCCCCGGAAAGGGCCTTGCCAGGGCTACGCAAGCTGCCCCGGCAAGGGTGTTGCCGGGGGAGGTCCAGCTAGTCTTCTGCTCTTTGTTCACTGTCTTGAATGTTTGTCTTGGTAATCTTGTATTTTGTCCTTCTGCTGCTCCATCAAGCCCTGCCGCAGGCGTGGCTACGACTGCCCGTGCACAAGTAAGGGGTACAGAAGAGCCCATACTAAGTTATACCAACATTTTAAAAACACTAGAACTCTTTGTAAAATTGAATGAACCTTTAAAATCACTTCAACACTTTCTAACATTACATGAACCTTTTTAAAATGCAAGATGAAGTAAATATTTGTTAGTACACCATGAACATTGGTAAATACATGGTAGCCATTTACAAAATACACAATGAACTTTTCTAAATACCCGATGAACATTTTTGTAACCCGGCCGATCAAGTCCACCTTTTTTTTTGAGACATTCTCGCCAGGCTTTATTCAAACTGTCCCAACATTTATAGGAATAAAAATCAATTCTCCGGGTTGGCCTAACCAAACATGGCGACCAAACCCTAAAGAAAGTGCATGCCTAGCGAGATTGTGAGCTTCGAAATTCGAGCTCCTATACTCGTGAACAATGTTACAAGCAGTAAAAGAACGAGAGCGATCTATGATTTCATGTATGATTGCAGCATGTCCCGCCAATGATCCCTGCTTGATATCATCCACCACCTTCTTGCAATCAGAAGCCACTTGTATTTTTTGAACATACAGATCCTCCGCAAGTGATAGTGACTCACGTACTGCCAAAGTTTCAAGTGTAACAGGGTTATGTATATGTTTGAAAGTGATTGCCGACGCACCCAAAAATACTCCATTGATGTATCTGCAGACCACAGCAACGGCTCCCATATTATCATTTAGTACTGCAGCGTCGACATTCATCTTCACATGATCTTGTGGTGGTGGTAACCACTGTGATGGTCTTCTCAAAGTGCTCTTGATTGCCTGGTTCGGTATCGCTAGAATTTGAATATCCCTCAAGAAAGAATTAATGAAGTGATTGATTTGCAACGGACTATCATATATACCCTCATGAATAGCTCTCCTCCGTGCCCTCCATATCGCCCAAAGTGTCACCACCATGTGCGTGAACTCCTCATGAGGCAGAACTTCATGCATCGTAAACACCCAATTTTTTGCATTCAGACTCAAATTATCACACATTGTTTCAACAAGCTCAGCAGATGATAAAGACCACACGCACCTTGAAACGACACAATCAATTAGGGCATGCTTCCAGCTGTCCTCTGCGGAACAGAAGGCACAAACACAACTCGTTGCCATATGCCTATGTTGTAAAACATCCGCGGTCGGTATCGAGTCGTTACACAATCTCCATATAAAGTTCTTTAATTTCGACGGAACCTTGATATTCCACACGGACGTCCAGGCTTTCTGCTCCCGTTCCAAAGTGACGATCCTCTGTCCCGTCCCAAGAGATATTCATGCTGCCTCTTTAAGTTGGACAACAATTTATATCTTGAACTTCTTGAAAACTTGCCACGGCAGTCCCTCCCCAAGCCCGTAAATCTTCTATCTTTTTTGTACACAAGGGATTTTTAGTATCTCCTCAACATCAATAGGTACAAATATTTTCCGTAGCTCTTCCTCTCTCCATGACGAAGATGAGGCATCAATGAGTTCTGAGACCAGAATAGGTGGCTGGGTTACCAGTGAGCAGATCGGCCTCATAAGTCCCGTCCTTGGTAACCAGTTTTGATTTCATATGCTTGTTTTCTCTCCTGTACCAATCCTTCTAATGATGCCTTGAGCTATCACGTCCCTTCCATCCAAAATAGCTCTCCATATTTGTGAGGGGTGATTACCCAACTCCGAATCCAAGAAAGAAACAGAAGGATAATATACTGACTTAAGTATTCTTGCGTTCAGCGTCATAGGTCCTTCAATCAATCGCCAAGCCTGTCTTGCGAGGAGTGACAAATTGAAAAGCTCAATATCCCGAAATCCTAAACCTCCCAAAGACTTTGGTTTAGTGCATACGTCCCAAGAGACCCAACAAGGCTTCCTCTTGCCTCTCTTACTGCCCCACCAGAATTGTCGAATCATCGATGTAACATTTTCACATATTCCTCGTGGCAGTCTGAAGCACGCCATAGAATAAACCGGAATAGCTTGGGCAACCGCCTTTATCAAAACTTCCTTTCCCGCATAAGACAAAAGTTTCTCCATCCATCCCTTTATCTTTTCCCAAACTCGGTCTCTCAAATATTTGAAAGTCCCGTTCCTTGAGTGACCCACATCAGTTGGCATGCCCAAATACCTCTCGCTGAGTTGTTCATTGTGCACATCAAGAGAGTTTTTTATGCCTTCACGAACAGACTGTGGGCAACCCTTGCTGAAGAAGATAGAGGATTTTTCATTGTTCACCCTCTGACCAGAAGCCTTACAATAGGTAGTCAACAGGTTTGATACCTCAGTCGCCCCCTCATTACTCGCCTTAAAAAGCAGCAGGCTATCATCAGCAAAGAGAAGGTGGTTAACAACCGGAGCTGTCGGGGCCACCTGTACTCCCATAAAATGCGATGACTGAGTTCCAGATTTCAAGAGGCACGAAAGGCCCTCTGCTGCAATCAAGAAAAGATAAGGGGAGATTGGATCTCCCTGTCGGATACCCCTGGTGGGTTTAAATTGTTCTAATTTTTCACCATTGAACAACACTGAAAAAGAGACCGACTTAATCATACCCATGACAACATCAATCCAAGCTCGTGCAAAACCAAGCTTGCTCATCATAGCCTCCAGATAAGACCATTCCAGTCTATCATATGCTTTCATCATGTCCAGCTTCAAAGCACAATGACTATTTGATTTTGCCTTGCTCCGCTTCATGAAATGCAGACATTCATAGGCACATATTATGTTATCAGTTATCAATCTCCCAGGAACAAAGGCAGACTGTTCTTCAGAAATAATATCTGGCAATATCTGCTTTAATCTATTCGCCACTACCTTTGATGCAATTTTATACAGAACATTGCATAAACTTATGGGTCTGAACTGAGTGAGAAGAGTTGGGTTCATTACCTTTGGTATTAAAACCAAGAAAGTATCATTAATACACCCCACACTCTCTTCTCCCTTGACAATGCGCAGCACCGCCCTTGTGACCTCTTCCCCACAAACATCCCAGTGCCTCTGATAAAAATGAGCAGGAAAGCCGTCCGGCCCTGGAGACTTTGTAGGGAACATTTGAAATAAAGCTGCTTTCACCTCATCAGACGTATAAGGAGCACAAAGAATGTCATTCATATTTGATGTGACTTTGCGTGGCACATGTTGTAAGACGGCCTCCATGTTTGTAACTCCCTCGGTCGTGTATAACTCTTTATAAAAATTCGATACCATCTCCTTAATCTCTGCGGGATCATCCACCATAATTCCCAAAGCACCTGAGAGTGCCTTGATCATATTTTTCTTCCTTCTCATACTTGCCCTCATATGAAAGAATTTTGTGTTTTTGTCCCCCGCAGTAAGCCACTCGATTCTCGACCGTTGTCGCCACAGTATCTCCTCCCTGTGGTACAAATCAACAAGCCTTTCATTCACCTTTTGTTCCAGATGGCTAGGACAAGTACGCATTGGGTCAGCCCGAAGCCTACCCAATTCCTTTTTTAGATTTTTGATTTCTGACCGAACTGATCCGAAAGTGTCCATGTCCCAACGCTTTAGCCTGTTTGCAAGCCGAGCCAACTTCTCTTTTACATCATCCACATGCGCCCCTGGCTGACTTGACGACCACGATTCTCTGATTGTATCCTTCAAACTATTATGGGTTTCCCATGCCACTTCATACCGCCGATCAAGTCCACCTGAAGCAAGCGCATGCAGGAAGAAATGAACCGCGGCCCACGAACTGGCGCATGGGCAAGCACTCGCTCGAACTCGCAATAGGCAAGAAATAGTCTTTGAGGCGTCGACAGCTCGATCTGTCGATCTCGGGCTGAGATTGGGCTGTGATATATGAAGACGATGGCCGGTTGGGCATGAAGATGTACATATTGCTGCAGCTACTAAAAAAAACATATAGCTGCATGGTCCGATGTTTGGGTCGTTGCTATATACACGGGCCCGAACTGTTTCCCGTCCGGTCTTCTCCCCAAACCAACAGATCGCCCAAAACTTCCGGCGATCAGATCCAGCCAGCAGGAGCGCGCCACGCGATGCACAGATGGAGCCGGGGAGCGACCCATCAGCTGACAACGACGTCCCCGCCGTGACCACCGGCGCCGAGCTGCCGCCGGACGTGCTGGAGGAGATCCTGCTGCGCCTCCCGATCGAATCGGTCGGCCGTTTCCGCGCCGTCTGCCGATCATGGCGCTGCCTCCTCTCCGAACCGCACTTCATCGTGGCGCGCGCTGTGATCCTACTAGATAACCTACGTCGTAAGTGGGCGAGTGTGAGGGGGCGTACGTAGGTGACATGAGTGATCAGGTTGCATGCATGTTGTTAGCTAGGGAAGAGGTGGAGGAATTCGGCGTACGTGCATGAGGTGGAGTCAGGCGTGTGTTGCGTTACATCATCTAGCTCTGGAATTTTCTTGCGTGGTCTATGTGCTGATACTCCAAAATATTTTTAAGTGAGAACACTGGTGCCGCCTTACCGACAAACATGGTTAGATTTATCTACCATTCTTATTCTCTCATCACTACTTTCTATTCTTTCACCATGCACACTATCCACATCAGTGATGTGCCACGTCATCTCACCCCAATTTTCCCGCTCGCAGTGTCCCGCTCCCGTTCCTGCCTCCGTCGCTCGGTCTGAAGCCCATGGAAATCCCATAGTATAGGATATAACTTCATTTATGTTCAATGCAAATGGAGCCGGGGCTTTCGAGAGCCCTTTTCCTCTAATATCTTTTTTGTTACAGGTTTAATAATAGTCATCTCACATCTAATTATCTAGCCGTCAGATGCCCTCATACGTTGTTGGGGAGCAACTAATTAACGAGCGCTTCTTTGGATGCCTCGCAACGATCGGCGCCACTTGGCGCGCTCTCAGCCATTCGCCACGTGTCGCGCTCTGGGCGCTCCCTCCGGATTTTGTTTTTTTTTTATTTTTCCGCACGCGTTTTTGGCTTTTTAAATGGTTTTTTTCGGGGGGGTTTTGACGTTTTGGTTATCTACCGGTTTTCCCTAGCTTTTCGACCAAAACTGTTTTTCAAAAAAAATATTTTTTTTGCACAAAAAACGCATTTTTTTCGCGAGAGTCACGGTTTTGTTTTCACAAGAGGCACGGTTGTGCTTTCACGAGAGGCACGGCCGTGCCTCTTGAAAACGAAAAAAAAAAACGTGTTCTCTATTTTTTTCCTTTCGCGAGAGGCACGGTTTTGCTTCCGCGAGAGGCACGGTTGTGCCTCTTTCGGAAAGGGAAAAAACGTGTTTTTTATTTTTTTTCTTTCGCGAGAGGCACGGTTTTGCTTCCGCGAGAGGCACGGTTGTGTTTTCGCGAGAGGCACGTGCGTGCCTCTTTCGGAAAGGGAAAAAAATACATTTCTGTTTTTTTCTTTCGCGAGAGGCACAGTTTTGCTTCCGCGAGAGGCACGCGCGTGTTTCTTTCGGAAAGGGAAAAACGCGTTTTCTATTTTTTTTCTTTCGCTAGAGGCACGGTTTTGCTTCGGCGAGAGGCATGGTCGTGATTTCGTCAGAGGCACGGGCGTGCCTCTTTCGGAAAGGAAAAAAACCCATGTTCTTGGTTCGGTTTTTTTGTCCGGTTTTTTCGTGAAAAAAAAGTTCGTCAAAACCTATCAACATGAGATCTAGTTTTAAAGATCTCGACGCGAGGAATCCAACGGCGAAAGCGGTTTGAGATTTGGACGCACGGTTTAAGAGATAAAACGTTTTAAATAAACGAATCTACGAAAAAAAAGGAAAAACTTCCAGGTTGCGACAAGTGACGCACATGCAGCGCGCTACTTGTCGCAACCTGGGGAAGTTGGAGTGATCTCCGCAAGGAGTACTCCTTAATTAGAGTGCTCCTAGCTGACGCTCGCGTGCGTCAACAGGAGGAGCTTTCGCGCAGGGTGTGCATCGAATTGGGCCGGCCCATTCGGTGGCTTCACCGCGGGCTGCAACTAAATTAGCAAAAAAGGATGCTCAGTCGAGGAATCGAACACGCGACCAACGATAGACCGCAAGTCTTCTTTACCAGTTGAGCTCACCAATACTAGTGATTAATTCGGTGCGAGAATGTTTAAGAACTAAGCGCAGCGACAGATAAAAAACAAATAAATTCAACCATTGGACATCTTTTTAATATACAATGAACAATTTTAAATATATAATGAAAAATTTCTAAATAGGCACTGAACATTTGTGTTATATAGGCATTGAACATTTGTGTGATATACGCTGAACATTTTTTAAGTATATAGTGAACATTTTATTAATATGTCGTGAACATTTTGTTAAATGTACGATGAACATTTTTGTAATACACGATGAACATTTTCGGAATGCATATTGAACTTTTCATAATGTATGGCGAACCATTTTCTTTAATATACGATGAACATTTTCGTAATAGGAGGTGAACTTTTTATATAACACACAGTAAAGAGAAGAAGAAATAAAACTAAAAGAAAAAGAAAAGGCCGAAAGGAAAAATGAACCCAAAAAAATCAGAACAAAACTACTGAAAACCAAACAAACATTGAAAATAACGAAAGCAAAAGACCACAGAAAAGGAAACAAAAAAAAGAACGCAGGAAACAGCGAAGGAAGCTGTAGCTAACGGAAAGAACGCGGAGCCCGTACATGGGCCGGCCCGACCGGCGGCTCCCGTCAGCGAAAGCGCGACCTTTTAACGCTAACCAGCGTCAAATAGGTTCTGCCTCTTAATTAGTGATTTCGATGTTGTTGCTTTCCTCTCGCTGCTTGTTTTGTATGGGCTGTTTGGGCCTCCGTACTCTATTCAGCTGCGTATCAGTTTTTTTCCTTTTTGTTTTAAACAGTTTGTGTGCTTAGAGGTAGTAGTGGGGACGCCAACTATTCAGGACGCAACTTCCGTGGTCTATTCATTTGGATTGGGCGTTTTGTGTTTTTTCAACACATTGACAAGCTGTTTTATTTTGCTTCTTTTTTTGTCTTAAATGGTTTGACTATCTTTTTTTCTCTAATTTTCAGGGAGAATTTTGTATTATTTGTTCTTATTGTTTCTGTTTTTAATTATTTTCCTATTTCCCATTTCCCTTTTTCGTTGTTCTTATCCTTTTTCATTTTTCATTTTTATTCATGATATTTTTAGTACATGAATACTTTTCGAAGTGCACGGACACTTTTTAAAATTCATGATTTCAAAATTTGTAACTTTTTAAATTTTGTGTTTTTTTACAAATTCATGAACATTTTTCCAAACATATTTGCTATTTCACATCTAGATGTGAAATAGCTATCTCACATCTAAGTCTAGAGCCATTGGATGTTATCCTGTCTTTAAGATTCGTGCACACACTTTTTTCTGCACCCTCTTCATGTGTTCGCTCGCGTAGCTGTTTTTGTTTATTGTCTCGCAGCCCGTTTGTCTTAGTGGGTTGCATAGCGGTCTGTGGCGCTGTGTTGTTTGTTAGATTGCATAGTGGGCCGCGGCGTTGGTTTTGAAGTTGTGAGGACGGCGATTCAGTTTTCCCCTTCCTCTTCATCTCCTTCTCTTTCCCGAAGGATTCATTTCGCATGTTCCCCATTTTTCCTCTTCGGCAGTTGCTTATCGAGGCAGCGGCGACTTCTGGAGAGCGTGAAGGAGAGGCAGACACATCTGAGTGAGTTGCATGTTGTCTTTTATCCCCTCTCTTCTTTTGTGTGTATGCGGTTATTCTCACAGATCTGGAGGTTTTTTTTTCATATTTCATTTGTCTGTTCATCGATCTAGGGTTTATGCATCAATGCATCCTATTGTGTATAGGGTTTCCCGCAGATTCCATGGCACATGCTTCTTTTCTTTTTTGTTTGTGTGTCCATGGATTTTTAGGTTTTTTAGCAGCGCGCCCTTTTTGTTTGTGTTCTCATTCATTTTTCTAGGGGAGGGGTGAGGGGGTTTGTTCCTCTATGTTGGGAGGTGGGGATTTTGGAGTAGGTCAAGATTGGTTAAGTGTGTCATTTTTTAGTGTATAGAGTTTGGGAGGTGGGGATTTCACCCTTTTTGTAGGGGGGGGGGGGGGTGATTTTTTAGTGTTAGACTTTATTTATCCCCTGCTAGATTGATGTTGTCCCATCGATCAATGGGGGTTGTTGTTTGTCATCCCCCAGTTACAGGTTAACCATGTGCTTGCAACTTGGGGATGTAGTTTTGTAGTTGCCCTAGTTGCAACTGCACCCTCGACTCACAACTTGAGGGGTGTTGTTTTTTGTTCTTGTTTCATGGTAGTTGCAATTCGACCCTCAACCTTCAACTTGGGGTTTCTGTCGGTCCAGTTACAAGTCCACCATTGACCCGCAACTCGGGGGAGGGTGGGTGTTTTTTTATTTCACCCCAGTTGCAAGTCCACCCCCAACTTGCAACTTGACGCATGTAGTTTTTGTAACCGCCCCAGTTGCAAGTCAACTCTATGCTCGCAACTCAGGGATGTAGTTTTGTAGTTTCTCTAGTTGCAAGTCCACCCTCGACTCCAACACCAGGGGTGTTGTTTTTTGTTCTTGTTACATGGTAGTTGCAATTAGACTCTCGACCTGCAACTTGGATTTTATGTCGGCCCAGCTGCAAGTCCACCTGGACTCACAACTCGGGGATGTTGTTTTGGTTTCACCCTAGTTGTAACATGTTGTTTTTGTAATCGCCCCAGTTGCAAGTCAACCATGTACTCGCAACTCGGAGGATGTAGTTTTGTAGTTGCCCTAGTTGCAAGTCCACACCCGCCTCACAACTTCGGAGAGTGTTGTTTTTTTGTTCTTGTTTCACGTAGTTGCAATTATAAGTCGACCCGCAACTAGGGGTTTCTGTCGACCTAGTTGCATGTCCATAATTGACTCACAACTCGAGGGAATATAGTTTGTAATCACCCCAGTTGCAAGTCAACCATGTGCTCGCAACTCGGGGATGTAGTTTTTGTAGTTCCCCTAGTTGCAAGTGAAGGAAATATGCCCTAGAGGCAATAATAAAGTTGTTATTTATATTTCCTTATATCATGATAAATGTTTATTATTCATGCTAGAATTGTATTAACCAGAAACTTAGTACATGTGAAAGTGTCCCTAGTATGTCTCTACTTGACTAGCTCGTTAATCAAAGATGGTTATGTTTCCTGACCATAGACATGTGTTGTCATTTGATGAACGGGATCACATCATTAGAGAATGATGTGATGGACAAGACCCATCCGTTAGCTTAGCATAATGATCGATAAGTTTTATTGCTATTGCTTTCTTCATGACTTATACATGTTCCTCTGACTATGAGATTATACAGCTTGTGTGCTATCAAACATCACAACGTAACTGGGTGATTATAAAGAAGCTCTATAGGTGTCTTCGAATGTGTTTGTTGGGTTGGCATAGATCGAGATTAGGATTTGTCACTCCGTGTATCGGAGAGGTATCTCTGGGCCCTCTCGGTAATGCTCATCACTATAAGCCTTGCAAGCAATGTGACTGATGAGTTAGTTATGGGATGAAGCATTACAGAACGAGTAAAGAGACTTGCCGGTAACGTAATTGAACTAGGTATGATGATACCGATGATGGAATCTCGGGCAAGTAACATACCGACGACAAAGGGAACAATGTATATTGTTGTGCGGTTTGACCGATAAAGATCTTCGTAGAATATGTAGGAGCCAATATGAGCATCCAGGTTCCACTATTGGTTATTGATCGAAGATGTGTCTTGATCATGTCTACATAGTTCTCGAACCCGTAGGGTCTGCCCGCTTAACGTTCGATGACGATTTGTATTATGAGTTATGTGTTTTGGTGACTAAAGTTTGTTTGGAGTCCCGGATGAGACCACGGACATGACGAGGAGTCTCAAAATGATCGAGAGGTAAAGATTGATATATTGGAAGGTTGTATTCGGACACCGTAAGAGTTCCGGAGTGTATCGGGTACAAACCGGAGTACCGAAAGGGTTACCGAAACCCCCCGATGGAAGATATGGGCCATATGGGCCATGGGATGGAGGCTAACCAGCCCACAAGAGGCTGGTGCGCCCCCACAAGGGAGGAGGCTGAATTGAACTAGGGAAAGGGGGCGCCACCCCCCTTTCCTTCTCCTACTCCCTCTCCTTCCCCCTATCCACCTCCGTAAAAAGGAAAAAAAAGAGGGGGCCGAATCCTACTAGGAGTGGAGTCCTAGTAGGACTCCCCCTCCCTTGGCGCGCCGCTGGTGGCCGGCCTCCTCCTCCCTCCTTTATATACGGGGGCAGGGGCACCCCAAAGGCACAACATTGTCTCTACCATGTGTGGTGCCCCCCTTCACTCATTGTAGTGCTTAGGCAAAGCCCTGGATCACATCATCAACACCGTCATCACGTCGTCATGCTGACAAAATTCTCCCTCGACCCTCTGCTAGATCAAGAGTTCGAAGGACATCATCGAGCTGAACGTGTGCTGAACACGGAGGTGCCGTACGTTCGATACTTGGATCGTGAAGACGTTCGACTACATCAACCGCGTTAACTAAACGCTTCCGCTTTCAGTGTACGAGGGTACGTGGACACACTCCCCCCTCTCGTTACTATACATCTCCTAGATAGATCTTGCGTGATCGTAGGATTTTTTCTTTTGAAATTGCATGCTACGTTCCCCAACAGCAAGTCCATCCTCGACTCACAAATCAGGGGGTGTTGTTTTTTCCTTGTTTCATGGTAGTTGCAATTTGACCCTCGATCTGCAATTAAGGTTATTTGTCGGCCCAGTTGCAAGTCCACCCCATGACTTGCAACTCGGGGATGTAGTTTTGTAGTTGCCCTTGTTGCAAGTCCACCTTTGACTCGCAACTCGGGGGGTGTTTTTTTATTTCATGGTAGTTGCAATTAGACCCTCGACCTGGAACTAAGGGTTTCTGTTGACCCAGTTGCAAGTCCACAATCTACTCGCAACTCGAGGGAATGTAGTTTGTAATCGCCCTAGTTGCAAGTCAATCATGTGCTCGCAACTCTGGGATGTAGTTTTTGTAGCTGCCCTAGTTGCAAGTGCACCCTCAACTCGCAACTCGGTTTTTTTCTTCTTGTTTCATGGAAGTTGCAATTTGACCCTCAGCCTGCAACTAGGGTTTTGTGTCGTCCTAGTTGCAAGTCCACCCCCGACTTGCAACTCTGGGGATGTAGTTTTCGTAATCGCCCCAGTTGCATGTTAACCATGTACTCGCAACTCAGGGATGTAGTTTTGTTGTTGCCCTAATTGCAAGTCCACCCTCAACTCGCAACTCGGGGGTGATCGTCTCAACATATCTATAATTTATGAAGTATTCATGCTATTATATTATCCATTGTAGATGTTTTATATGCATTTATATGCTATTTTATATGATTTTTGGGACTAATCTATTAACCTAGAGCCCAGTGCCAGTTTCTGTTTTCCTGGTTTTTGAGTTTTACAGAAAAGGAATACCAAACGGAGTCCAATTGACGTGCCAATTTTTGATGATTTTTTATGGACCAAAAGAAGCCCCTGGAGTAAAAGAGTTGGGCCAAAAGAGTCCCGAGCTGTCCACGAGGGTGGGGGGCACGCCCATCCCCCTGGGTGTGGGCCCCTATCTCGTGGACGATTCAGAGACCAACCTGACGTGAGACCGACGCCAAAAATTCCTATAAATACAGAAACCTCCAAAAAATAACCTAGATCGGAAGTTCCGCCGCTGCAAGCCACTGTAACCACGAGAAATCAATCTAGGCCCTCTCTGCCACCCTGCCGGAGGGGGCCATCATCACCGGATGCCATGGGGAAGGATCTCGGAGGGGCCATCATCGCCATGAAGGCCAAGGACCAGAGGGGGAACCTCTCCCCATCCAGGGGGAGGCCATGGAGGAGTAAGCACAAGGGGGAGAACTTCTCCTCCTCTCTCTCGGTGGCGCCGGAGTGCCATCGGGAGGGAAATCATCGCCGCGGTGATCGTCTTCATCAACATCACCATCATCATCACCATCCTCATCTCTTTTACGCGGTCCACTCTCCCGCACCCCACTGTAGTCCCTACTTGAACATGGTGCTTTATGCCACATATTATGATCCAATGATGTGTTTCCATCCTATGATGTTTTGAGTAGATATCTTTTGTCTTTGGGTTGATTGATGATCTAGATTGGTATGAGTTGTATGTTTTATTTTGGTGTTATCCTATTGTGCCCTCCGTGTCGCACAAGCGTGAGGGATTCCCGCTGTAGGGTGTTGCAATACGTTCATGATTCCCTTATAGTGAGTTGCTTGAGTGACAGAAGTATAAACTCGAGTAAGGGGGTTATGGCGTATGGAATAAAGGGGATTTGGGGCCAGTTCTTTTGGGCAATTCTCCCAGAATTGACCCCTTCCCCAGCTTCTCCCAGAATTGCCACTTAATATTTTTTTACAATTCCTAGCTAGTTAAGGTCTAATTAGCTAGGAATTGTAAAAAAAATATTAAGTGGCAATTCTGGGAGAAGCTGGGGAGGGGTTCAATTCTGGGAGAATTGCCCAAAAGAACCGGCCCTTGATGCTTTAATGCTATGGTTGGGTTTTACCTTAATGATCTTTAGTAGTTGCGGATGCTTGCTGGAGTTCCAATCATAAGTGCATATGATCCAAGAAGAGAAAGTATGTTAGCTTATGCCTCTCCCTCATATGAAATTGCAATAACGACTACCGGTCTTGTTAACAATTGCCTAGGATAATTCCTTTTACGATCCATCATTATTCCACACTCGCTATTTATAATATTTAGTAATATATTCTAACTTTATGATAACAACACCTACTTTTATATTTTAGCTCTCCGATATCATGCAAAGTTATCCTCTTCATAACCACAACGTAGTTTTATTTCTCGTATCTAGTTGGAAGCAAACGTTCGGTGTACGTAGAGTCGTACCAGTGGCAGATATGACTTGAGAGAATATTGCTCTTACCTTTAGCTCCTTGTGGGTTCGACACTCCATACTTATCACTTCCACCTTTGGAAATTGCTACGATGATTCCCTGCACTTGGGGATTATCAAGCTCTTTTCTAGCGCCGTTGCCGGGGAGCAATAGCGTGGGGTTGATATTCTCGTGTGTGCTTCTTTGCTTTCTTCACTAAGTAGATTTTGTTTTTCCTTTTTGTTTCTGTTTAGTTGTGGGTGAAACATACAAAAAAAATTAAAGAATGAAAATACAAAAAAATATTTTCCTTTCATGCTTAAAAAAGTTTTTCAAAAAGAGAAGTGATTGGAAAGTTATGCATTGAAGAAGTGAGGGTCGACCTTGAGCACTTGTGTTCATGCTCACGGAAACAATGTAGAATTTTTCATGGAAGTTTCTCTGTAAATAATTATTCCCTTGTATATATCCATTGTATTATAAAAATAATGTGCCAAGCTTTGGTTTTAGGATGATTAGATTGCTTGTTTACTATGTGCAGAACAAAAACAGAAACTTTGGCTGTAGCGCGTGATTTTACATTTTTTTACTGGAAGGTCAAATGGATCTGAAACTTTTTGAACATTACTTCTGTACAAATTATTCAAAATTTCATATTTATTTCATAATTTTTGAAGTTACATAAGTTTACTAAACTTCCAGATTACTACAGACTGTCATGTTTTTGACAGATTCTATTTTTCGCGTGATGTTTGCTTATTTTGATGAATCTATGGCTAGTATCGGGGGGTATGAACCATACAGAAGTTGGAATACAGTAGGTTTAACACCAATATAAATAAAAAATGAGTTTGTTACAGTACCTTAAAGTGGTAGTTTGCTTTATTACACTAACGGATCTCACAAAGTTTTTGTTAAAGTTTTGTGTGGATGAAGTGTTTGAAGATCGAGGAGCTATCAATATGAGAAGAATAAAGAGGGGCAATAGTTCAATCTTGGGGATCCCAAGGAACCCCAAGTAAATATTTCTAAGTATACTCAAGCATCTAAGCTTGGGGATGCCCCGGTTGGCATCCCATCTTTCTTCTTCAACAAATATCGGTATACCTCGGTTTTTGTTTTGTTCACATGATTCGTGTCCTTTGTGTTTTTTTTTCCTTTAAGAACCATGCTAGTATGACTTAGCCCTTCATTTATTTATATAATACTTTATGTGCTTCACTTATATCTTTTAAGTATGATCTTATAGAATTGCTCTTTGTGCTTCACTTAAATCTTTTGAGTATGGTTTTATAGAATGCTTCGTGTGCTTCACTTACATATTTTGAGCTTGGATATTGGTTAGTCTATATTAATTATAGAATTCTCCATGAACTTCACTTATTTTTGGAGTATGAATAATACTATCATCTAAAGTGGGTTTGGAAGAGTGTCAACTTTAGGAATTAGTGATCCCACTATTCCAAATGAGAAGAATTTTGCTTATGTGGAGAGTAGAAAAATTTCTATGCTTGTGGATCATGAAAATAATGCTTTATGTGATGGTTATATTGTTGAATTCATTCATTATGCTACTGAAAATTATTATGAGGGAGTAATTTATGCTTGTAGGAGTTGCAATAATACCAAGTTTCCTCTCTATGTGCTTAAAGTTTTGAAGTTATACTTGTTTTGCCTTCCTATGCTAGTTGATTCTTGTTCCTATAAATTATGTGCCCACAAAATACCTAGGCATAGGAAGTGGGTTAGATTTAAATGTGCTAGTCATATTCTTCATGATGCTCTCTCTATGTTTCAATTCTTTTCTTTTATGTGAGCATCATTGAAATCATCATGCCTAGCTAAAAGGCATTAAAGAAAAGCACTTGTTGGGAGACAACCCAATATCTACCCTTACTGTATTTGTGTGTTTACATGATTAAGTTACTGTAGTAATCATGTTTTATAGCTTTTGTTTCAATAAATTGCCAAGTAAAACCTTTGGGAAGACTTGGGTGAAAGTTAATGTGATCTTGCTGTAAAAAACAGAAACTTTGCGCTCACGGGATTAGTTGCCGAAGAGTGATTTTGAGTTGATTCTTTTTGCATAAGATTAATAGACAAATTCCTCACGTCCAACAATTTATTTCATAATTTTTGGAGTAGCAGAAGTATGGTTGTTGTTCATATCATTACAGACTATTATGTTTCTGACAGATTATGTTTTCATTGCATAGTTTGCTTGTTTTCTAGTTTCTATGGCTTATATTTCTCAATATAAATTGTAGAAATGCTATGGTACAGTAGGCATTGTGTGATAACAATTATGAACCTTGTCTTTGACAGTACCAAAGTGAATGGTTTACTCTTTATCATACTAACCTATCTCACGAAGTTCCGTTAAATTTTGTGTGATTGAAGTTTTCAAGCTTTGGGTGAGATATTGATATGAGGAGAATAAGGAGCGGAAAGACCCTAAGCTTGGGGATGCCCAAGGCACCACAAGGTAATATTCAGGGAAGACTCAAGCGCCTAACCTTGGGGATGCCCCGGAAGGCATCCCCTCTTTCGTCTTCAAAACTATCGGTATACTTTACTCGGAGCTATATTTTTATTCGTCACATGATATGTGTTTTGCTTGGAGCATATTTTAAATTTTACTTGCTGTTTTAATAAAAGCATTGGATATGAAATCTTGAATGAAAAAGAATACTCCCATGGCTAGTTAATTATTTGACTACTCAGTGTTCTTCACTTATATCTTTTTGGAGTAGTTTGTCATTTACTCACGCGCTTCGCGTATATCCTATGAGTAAATGGTTGAATGAATTGAATATCATAAATCTGAATTTATATATGTTTCATATGCTTATACCATGGGGAGTAATGACTTCACACAGAATAAGTATAGGTAGTAAACTTATTGAAAGTTAGCAAACGCAAAATTGGTCACTTGAACAATTCATGGAAGAATATTGAAGGAAGAGAGACTTCACATATAAATATACTATCTTGGACATCTTTTGTAATTTTGACACTCGCTAAAATATGACATGTTAAAAAAGGTTGATGTTGGACAAGGAAGACAACTTAATGGGATATGTTTTCCTATATCTGAAACGTTATATTGTCTTGGATCATCCAACATGTTGAGCTTGCATTTCCCTCTCATGCTAGCCAAATTCTTTGCACCAAGTAGAAATACTACTTGTGCTTCCAAACATCCCTTAAACTAGTTTTTCCATGAGAGTCCACCATACCTACCTATGGATTGAGTAAGATCCTTCAAGTAAGTTGTCATCGGTGCATGCAATAAAAATTGCTCTCTAAATATGTATGATCTATTAGTGCAAAGAAAATAATCTTTATATGAACTTGTGATAGGGAAGAATTAAAAGCGACAGACTGCATAATAAAGGTCTCTATCACAAGAGCCAATATAAAGTGACGTTCTTTTTGCATTAAGATTTTGTGCATCCAACCTTAAAATCGCTTGACAACCTCTGCTTCCCTCTGCGAAGGGCCTATCTTTTACTTTTATCTTCTACCCTTATACAAGAGTCATGGTGATCATCACCTTTCCTTTTTACACTTTTTCCTTTGGCAAGAACTTTGTGTTGGAGTGATCCGGATATATATATCCACTTGGATGTAGGTTTTCATAAAGTATTATTGTTGACATTACCCTTGAGGTAAAAGGTTGGGAGGCAAAACTATAAGCCCATATCTTTCTCTGTGTTCGATTAAAACATTGAACCCATAAATACCACATGAGTGTTAGCAATTGTGAAAGACTATATGATAGTTGAGTATGTGGGATTTGCTAAATCAAAGCTCATACATAGACCCTTCCTAAAAAATAAGATGAATTGCAATTGTTTGATGACTAAGAGCACTTTTTGTTAGTTTTCAAGAAAGTTTATGATCTATACTTTAACATGTGAATAGCTTGTTACTTGATCATGAAACGTTTTATGAGATGAGCTACTATTATGACATATATTGATGCTAGAAAACGTGATTGAAATTATCATTGATCAAACTTGTGCACCTGCAAGCATTCACACTTCATAAATTATTTCTTTTATCATTTACCTACTCGAGGACGAGCAGGAATTAAGCTTGGGGATGCTGATACGTCTCCAATGTATATATAATTTATGAAGTATTCATGCTATTATATTATCCATCGTAGATGTTTATATGCATTCATATGCTATTTTATATGATTTTTGGGACTAACCTATTAACCTATAGCCCAGTGCCAGTTTTTGTTTTTTCCTGGTTTTTGAGTTTTACAGAAAAGGAATACCAAACAGAGTCCAATTGACGTGCCAATTTTTGATGATTTTTTATGGACCAAAAGAAGCCCCTGGAGTAAAAGATGTTGGGTCAGAAGAGCCCCAGGCTGTCCACAAGGGTGGGGAGCGTGATACGTCCATTTTGCATCATGCTTTTATATCAATATTTATTGCATTATGGGCTGATATTATACATTATATCTCAATACTTATGGCTATTCTCTCTTATTTTACAAGCTTTACCATGAAGAGGGGGAATACCGACAGCAGGAATTCTGGCTCGAAAAGGAGCAAACGTTGGAAACCTATTCTGCACAGCTCCAAAGTCCTGAAACTCCACGAAACAACTTTTTGGGTTTAATAAGAATTTCTGAGCGAAAGAAATAGGCCAGGGGGCCCACACCCTGTCCAGGAGACATGGGGGCACCCCCCCTATAGGGCGCGCCCCCTATCTCCTGGACCCCCTGGTGGGCCTCCGGCGTCCATCTTCTACTATATCATCACTTTTACCCTGGAAAAAATCGTGGGCAAGCTTGCGGGACGAAACTCCGCCGCCACGAGGCGGAACCTTGGCGGAATCAATCTAGGGCTCTGGCGGAGCTGTTCTGCCGGGGACACTTCCCTCCGGGAGGGGGAAATCATCACCAACGATCCTCTCATCGGGAGGGGTTCAATCTCCATCAACAGCTTCACCAGCACCATCTCCTCTGAAAACCCTAGTTCATCTCTTGTATCCAATCTTGTATCAAAACCACAAATTGGTACCTGTGGGGTTGCTAATAGTGTTGATTACTCCTTGTAGTTGATGCTAATTGGTTTACTTGGTGGAAGATCATATGTTCAGATCCTTTATGCATATTATTACTCCTCTGATTATGAACATGAATATGCTTTGTGAGTAGTTACATTTGTTCCTAATGACATGGGTGAAGTCTTGCTATTAGTAGTCATGTGAATTTGGTATTCATTCGATATATTGATGAGATGTATGTTGTCTTTTCCTCTAGTGGTGTTATGTGAATGTCGACTACATGACACTTCACCATTATTTGGGCCTAGAGTAAGGCATGGGGAAGTAATAAGTAGATGATGGGTTGCTAGAGTGACAGAAGCTTAAACCCTAGTTTATGCGTTGCTTCGTTAGGGGCTGATATGGATCCATATGTTTAATGTTGTGGTTAGGTTTACCTTAATACTTCTTTTGTAGTTGCGTATGCTTGCAATAGGGGTTAATCATAAGTGGGATGCTTGTCCAAGTTAGGGAAGTACCCAAGTACCGGTCCACCCACATATCAAATTATCAAAGTACCGAACGCGAATCATATGAACGTGATGAAAACTAGCTTGACGATAATTCGCAATGTGTCCTCGGGAGCTCCTTTATTATTATTAGAAATTGTCCAGGCTTATCCTTTGCTACATAAAGTATTGGTCCACCTTGCTGCACTTTGTTTACTTTATTTACTTGTTACTCGTTACTATTTATTTTATCACAAAACTATCTATCACCTACAAATTCAGTGCTTGCAGAGAAAACCTTACTGAAAACCGCTTATCATTTCCTTCTGCTCCTCGTTGGGTTCGACACTCTTACTTATTGAAAGGACTACGATAGATCCCCTACACTTGTGGGTCATCAAGACTCTTTTCTGGCGCCGTTGCCGGGGAGTGTAGCGATTTTGGTGAGTGGAACTTGGTAAGGAAACATTTATATAGTGTGCTGAAATTTTTTGTTACTTGTCACTATGGAAACTAATCCTTTGAGGGGATTGTTTGGGGTATATTCACCCCAACCAGAAGAGCAAAGAGTTGCTCCTCAACCTACTAAACTTTATGAAAATATTTACTCTGAGATTCCTTCGGGTATGATAGAGAAACTGCTAGCTAATCCATTTGCAGGAGATGGAACATTGCATCCCAATTTACACCTTATCTTTGTGGATGATGTTGTCAAAAGGAATGTCTTCCCTTTATCTTTGAAGGGAGATGCATTGAAATGGTATAGGCTATGTGATGATACGAGATCTTGGAATTATAAGCGATTGAAGTTGGAATTTCACCAGAAGTTCTATCCTATGCATCTTGTTCATCGTGATCGTAATTACATATATAATTTATGGCCTCGCGAAGAAGAAAGCATCGCTCAAGCTTGGGGGAGGCCTAAGTCAATGTTATATTCATGCCCCAATCATGAGCTCTCTCGGGAAATGATTATTCAGAATTTTTATGCTCGGCTTTCTCTTGATAATCGCAACCTGCTCGATACTTCCTGTGCTGGTTCTTATATGCTGAAGAATATTGATTTCAAATGGGACTTATTGGAAAGAATTAAACGCAGGTCTGAAGATTGGGGTTCCGACGATGGTAAGGAGTCAGGTATGACACCTAAGTTCGATTGTGTTAAATATTTTATGGATACCGATGCTTTTTGTGGATTTAGCGCTAAGTATGGACTTGACTCTGAGATAGTAGCTATTTTTTGTGAATCTTTTGCTACTCACGTTGATCTCCCTAAAGAGAAGTGATTTAAATATAATCCTCCTGTTGAAGTGAAATTAGTTGCACCTATTATAGTCGAAGAAAAAACTATCACCTATAGTGATCCTATTGTTCCTACTGCTTATGTTGAAAAACCTCCTTTCCCTGTTAGGATACAGGATCATGCTAAAGCTTCGACTGTTGTTCGTAAGAGTAATACTAGGACTTATACACCTCCTGAGCAAATTAATGTTGAACCTAGTATTGCTATGGTTAAAGATCTCTTGGATGAGGACTTAGATGGGCATGTTATTTCTTTCTTGGGTGAGACTGCTAATATTGCTAGATCTGATACTAAGACACGTAGACCTGTCGTAGGCATGCCTGCTATTTCTGTTAAAATAGGAGATCATTGTTATCATGGCTTATGTGATATGGGTGCTAGTGCTAGTGCGATACCTTATGATCTTTATAAATAAATTATGCACGACATTGCACCCGTTGAATTAGAAGACATTGATGTTACTATTAAGCTTGCTAATAGGGATACCATTAAACCTATTGGGATTGTTAGAGATGTTGAAGTTTTGTGTGGGAAGGTTAAATACCCTGCTGATTTTCTTGTTCTTGGTTCCCCACAAGATGATTTTTGTCCCATTATTTTTGGTAGACCCTTCTTGAATACTGCTAGTGCTAAGATTAATTGTGAAAAGAATATTGTCATTGTTGGCATAGATGGTATGTCTCATGAGTTTAATTTCGCTAAGTTTAGTAGACAACCTCGTGAAAGGGAACCGCCTAGTAAGGATGAGATTATTGGTCTTGCTTCCATTGTTGTTCCTCCAACTGATCCGTTAGAACAATATTTGCTAGACCATGAAAACGATATGTTTATGAAGGAAACGGAGGAAATAGATGAAGTGTTCCTTAAACAGGAACCTATGCTAGAACATAACCTTCCCGTTGAAATTCTTGGGGATCCCCCTCCACCCAAGGGTGATCCCGTGTTTGAACTCAAACCATTACCTGATAATCTTAAGTATGCTTATCTTGATGAAAAAGAAATATATCCTGTTATTATTAGTGCTAACCTTTCAGAGAAAGAAGAAGAAAGATTATTGAAAACTCTGAAGAAGCACCGAGCAGCTATTGGATATACTCTGGATGATCTTAAGGACATTAGTCCCACATTATGTCAACACAAAATTTCAGTGGAGAAAGATGCCAAGCCAGTTAGAGATCCTCAGAGACGATTAAATCCCAAGATGAAGGAAGTGGTAAGAAAGGAGATACTAAAGCTCCTTGAGGCAGGTGTTATTTATCATGTTGCTGATAGTGAATGGGTATGCTCTATCCATTGTGTCCCTAAAAAGGGAGGCATTACCGTTGTTCCTAATGATAAAGATGAATTGATCCCGCAAAGAATTATTACAGGTTATAGGATGGTAATTGATTTCGGTAAGTTAAATAAAGCTACTAAGAAAGATCATTACCCTTTACCTTTCATTGATCAAATGCTAGAAAGGCTATCCAAACACACACATTTTTGCTTTCGGATGGTCATTCGGTTTCTCTCGAGACACTGTCATGACGGATCAATCTAAAACTACTTTTACTTGCCCTTTTGGTACTTTTGCTTATAGACGTATGCCTTTTGGTTTATGTAATGCACCTTCTACCTTTCAAAGATGCATGATGGCTATATTCTCTGATTTTTGTGAAAAGATTTGTGAGGTATTCATGGATGACTTCTCCGTCTATGGATCCTCTTTTGATGATTGTTTGAGCAACCTCGATCGACTTTTGCAGAGATGCGAAGACACTAGTCTCGTCCTGAATTGGGAAAAGTGTCACTTTATGGTTAATGAAGGCATTGTCTTGGGGCACAAGATCTCCAAGAGAGGTATTGAAGTTGATAAATCCAAAGTTGATGCTATTGAAAAGATGCCATGTCCCAAGGACATAAAAGGTATAAGAAGTTTCCTTGGTCACGCCGGTTTTTATAGGAGGTTCATTAAGGACTTTTCTAAAATCTCTAGGCCTCTGACTAATTTATTGCAAAAAGATATTCCTTTTGTCTTTGATGATGATTGTGTAGAAGCGTCTGAAGTACTTAAGAAAGCTCTGATCACTGCACCTATTGTTCAGCCACCTGATTGGAATTTACCTTTTGAAATTATGTGCGATGCTAGTGATTATGCTGTAGGTGCTGTTTTAGGGCAAAGAGTTGATATGAAATTGAATGTTATCTAGTATGCTAGTAAGACTCTTGATACTGCCCAGAGAAATTATGCTACTACTGAAAAAGAGTTCTTAGCAGTTGTGTTTGCATGTGATAAGTTTAGACCTCATATTGTTGATTCCAAAGTTACAATTCACACTGATCATGCTGCTATTAAATATCTTATGGAAAAGAAAGATGCTAAGCCTAGACTCATTACATGGGTTCTCGTCCTCCAAGAATTTGACTTGCATATTATTGATAGAAAGGGAGCTGAGAACCCCGTTGCAGATAACTTGTCTAGGTTAGAGAATGTTCCTAATGACCCACTGCCTATTAATGATAGCTTTCCTTATGAACAATTAGCGGTCGTCAATGCTTCTCGTACTGCTCCTTGGTATGCTGATTATGCTAATTACATTGTTGCTAAATATTTACCGCCTAGTTTCACATACCAGCAAAAGAAAAAGTTCTTTTATGATTTAAGACATTACTTCTGGGATGATTCACACCTTTATAAAGGAGTAGATGGTGTTATTAGGCGTTGTGTGCCTGAGCATGAACAGGAACAGATTCTACGCAAGTGTCACTCTGAATCTTATGGAGGACACCACGCTGGAGATAGAACTGCACACAAGGTACTACAATCTGGTTTTTATTGGCCTACTCTCTTCAAAGATGCCCGTAAGTTTGTCTTATCTTGTGATGAATGTCAAAGAATAGGTAACATTAGTAGACGTCAAGAAATGCCTATGAATTATTCTCTTGTTATTGAACCGTTTGATGTTTGGGGCTTTGATTATATGGGACCTTTTCCTGCCTCTAATGGTTATACACATATTTTAGTTGCTGTTGATTATGTTACTAAGTGGGTAGAAGCTATTCCAACTAGTAGTGCTGATCATAACACTTCTATTAAAATGCTTAAAGAATTTATTTTTCCGAGGTTTGGAGTCCCTAGATATCTTATGACTGATGGTGGTTCACATTTTATTCATGGTGCTTTCCGTAAGATGCTCGCTAAGTATGATGTCAATCATAGAATAGCATCTCCTTATCATCCGCAGTCTAGTGGTCAAGTAGAGTTGAGCAATAGAGAGCTCAAATTAATTTTGCAAAAGACTGTGAATAGATCTAGAAAGAATCGGTCCAAAAAACTTGATTATGCATTATGGGCCTATAGAACTGCATACAAAAATCCTATGGGTATGTCTCCATATAAGATGGTTTATGGAAAAGCGTGTCATTTACCTCTTGAACTTGAACATAAAGCATATTGGGCTATTAAAGAGCTCAAGTATGACTTCAAACTTGCCGGTGAGAAGAGGTTATTTGATATTAGCTCACTTGATGAATGGAGAACCCAAACCTATGAGAATGCCAAGTTTTTCAAAGAAAAAGTCAAACGCTGGCATGATAAGAGGATACAAAAGCATGAGTTTAACGTAGGAGATTATGTGTTATTATTCAACTCTCGTTTAAGATTTTTTGCAGGAAAACTTCTCTCAAAATGGGAAGGTCCCTACGTTATTGAGGAGGTCTATCGTTCTGGTGCTATAAAAATCAACAACTTCGAAGGCACAAATCCGAGGGTGGTAAACGGTCAAAGAATTAAACACTATATTTCAGGTAATCCTATCAATATTGAAACTAATATTATTGAAACTGTAACCCCTGAGGAATAAATAAGGGACACTTTCCAGAACGTTCCAGACTCCGAAAAGGTATAGGTATGTGGTACGGTAAGTAAACCGACTCCAAAACAACTCCAATGACAATTTTTATCAGTTTTGGAATATTTAAGAATTTTAGGAAGAAAGAAGTAGTCCGAAAGGGACATGGGGCCCCCACGAGAGAGGAGGGCGCCCCCACCCCTGTAGGGCGCGCCCCCTGTCTCGTGGGCACCTCGTGTGCCTCCCGGACTCCTTTTTATTGTATGTTACGTATTTTGGTCGGTAAAAATTCATTATATATACTCCCAAAGGTTTTGACCACCGTATCATGCAAATATCCTCTGTTTTCGTTTCGAGCTGCTTCCCTTGCAGATTTAGAGCACCATGACTTCACCCCCTCCAACAATGAAGACAAGGATGCTTGGCTTTTGAAGATAGAGCTGAAAAGAGAAGAACCAGAAGAGATCAACAAGGATGAAGGGATCAAGAAAGCCATGGAGGTTCAAGCTCCGGTGGTGAAAGAAGAAGATATCCCTCAACCTTTACCTAACCTCTTTACTCCAACATAGATTGAAGCTTTCAAGATGATTGAGTTAGCTCGCATACAGAGAAAGTATCTCACACAGGAGAATATTCTGTTGAAGGATCATATTGCTGGGCTTAAGGGCATTATCCGCAAGTTGGAGGAACTTTTACGCTCAATGTGCGATTATCCACCGTCATCATCACCACCTCCATCACCTCCGAGGACATAATCACATGGGTATGGGCACTCCCCTTGGCAACTGCCAAGCTTGGGGGAGGTGCCCCGGTATCGTATCACCATCACACTCCTACCTTTACCGCTTTATTTAGTTCGATCCTTTTAGTAGTATCTTGATCTAGTAGTTTGAAGTTTTGATATCAAGTAGTTTGAGTTTTGCTTTGTGATCCCTTTATGTAATCGAGTCCGTGTGCTATCTATAATAAAGATTAGTGTTGAGTCAAGGGCTTTGCTATGTTGCTATGATCTTGAGAAAGTAGAAAGAATAAAAGAGTTCATATTGATCTTATGGATAGTGATAACTTCACACATAGAAAGTATGAGGCATAAAAATTGTTGAGAGTTTATGAACGTAGCCTTGGTCATCGTTGCAATTAATAGGAAGTGATAAGGAAAGAGGGGTTCACATATAAATATATTATCTTGGACATCTTTTATGATTGTGAAGCACTCATTTAGTATGACATGCTAAAAGAGTTGATGTTGGACAAGGAAGACAACGTAATGGTTTATGTTTTCCGACATCTCAGTTAAAGTATATTGCCATTGACCTTTCAAACATGTTGAGCTTGCCTTTCCCCCTCATGCTAGCCAAATTCCTTGCACCAAGTAGAAATACTACTTGTGCTTCCAAATATCCTTAAACCCAGTTTCGCCATGAGAGTCCACCATACCTACCTATGGATTGAGTAAGATCCTTCAAGTAAGTTGTCATCGGTGCAAGCAATAAAAATTGCTCTCTAATTATGTATGACTTATTAATGCGGAGAAAATAAGCTTTGTACGAACTTGTTGTGGAAGTAATAAAAGCAACGGACTACATAATAAAGGTCCACATACATGGGGAAATATAAAGTGACGTTCTTTTGCATTAAGATTTCGTGCATCAACCCTGAACGCGCATGACAACCTCTGCTTCCCTCTGCGAAGGGCCTATCTTTTACTTTATATTTTTACTTTATGCTTGAGTCAAGGTGATCCTCACCTTTCCCTTTTCATTTTATCCTTTGGCAAGCTCCTCGTGTTTGAAAGATCATGATATATATATATATATATATATATATATATATATATATATATATATATATATATATATATATATCCAATTGGATGTAAGTTAGCATGGGCTATTATTGTTGACATCACCTAAAGGTGAATACGTTGGGAGGCAACACAATAAGCCCCTATCTTTCTCGAGGTCCGCTGAAACTCTATAACCACAAGTCTTGGGTGAGTGTTAGCAATTGTAGAAGACTACGAGATAGTTGAGTATGTGAGCTTGCTGAAAAGCTCTATTGTTGACTCTTTCTGATGTTATGATAAATTGCAATTGCTTCAGTGACCGAGACTATAGTTTGTTAGTTCCCAATGAAGTTTTTGAACCATACTCGACATTGTGAATTGATTGTTACTTGAGCATATGAAATCATATGACAAAATCTATATATGTTGCTTTTATTAGAATGATCATGATGCCCTCATGTCCGTATTTTATTTTTATCGACACCTCTATCTCTAAACTTGTGGACATATTTTTTGATTTCGGCTTCCGCTTGAGGACAAGCGAGGTCTAAGCTTGGGGGAGTTGATACATCCATTTTGCATCATGCTTTTATATCAATATTTATTGCATTATGGGCTGTTATTACACACTATATCTCAATACTTATGGCTATTCTCTCTTATTTTACAAGGTTTACCATGAAGAGGGGGATACCGGCAGCGAGAATTCTGGCTGGAAAAGGAGCAAACGTTGGAAACCTATTCTGCACAGCTCCAAAAGTCCTGAAACTCCACAAAATAACTTTTTGGATTTAATAAGAATTTCTGAGCGAAAGAAATAGGCCAGGGGGCCCACACCCTGTCCAGGAGACAGGGGGCGCCCCCCCTATAGGGCGCGCCCCTATCTCCTGGGCCCCCTGGTGGGCCTACGGCGTCCATCTTCTGCTATATCATCACTTTTACCCTGGAAAAAATCGTGGGCAAGCTTACGGGACGAAACTCCGCCGCCACGAGGCGGAACCTTGGCGGAATCAATCTAGGGCTCTGGCGGAGCTGTTCTGCCGGGGACACTTCCCTCCGGGAGGGGGAAATCGTCACCAACGTCATCACCAACGATCCTCTCATCGGAAGGGGGTCAATCTCAATCAACATCTTCACCAGCACCATCTCCTCTCAAAACCCTAGTTCATCTCTTGTATCCAATCTTGTATCAAAACCACAAATTGGTACCTGTGGGTTGCTAGTAGTGTTGATTACTCCTTGTAGTTGATGCTAATTGGTTTACTTGGTGGAAGATCATATGTTCAGATCCTTTATGCATATTATTACTCCTTTGATTATGAACATGAATATGCTTTCTGAGTAGTTACGTTTGTTCCTGAGGACATGGGTGAAGTCTTGCTATTAGTAGTCATGTGAATTTGGTATTCGTTCGATATTTTGATGAGATGTATGTTGTCTTTTCCTCTAGTGGTGTTATGTGAACGTCGACTACATGACACTTCACCATTATTTGGGCCTAGAGGAAGGCATGGGGAAGTAATAAGTAGATGATGGGTTGCTAGAGTGACAAAAGCTTAAACCCTAGTTTATGCGTTGCTTCGTTAGGGGCTGATATGGATCCATATGTTTAATGTTGTGGTTAGGTTTACCTTAATACTTCTTTTGTAGTTGTGGATGCTTGCAATAGGGGTTAATCATAAGTGGGATGCTTGTCCAAGTTAGGGCAGTACCCAAGTACCGGTCCACCCACATATCAAATTATCAAAGTACCGAACGCGAATCATATGAACGTGATGAAAACTAGCTTGACGATAATTCCCAATGTGTCCCCGGGAGCTCCATTATTATTATTAGAAATTGTCCAGGCTTATCCTTTGCTACATAAAGGATTGGGCCACCTTGCTGCACTTTGTTTACTTTATTTACTTGTTACTCGTTACTATTTATTTTATCACAAAACTATCTATCACCTACAATTTCAGTGCTTGCGGAGAAAACCTTACTGAAAGCCGCTTATCATTTCCTTCTGCTCCTTGTTGGGTTCGACACTCTTACTTATTGAAAGGACTACGATAGATCCCCTACACTTGTGGGTCATCAGGGCGCGCCCACCCCCCTGGGCATGGGCCCCTATCTCGTGGACGATTCGGAGACCCCCCTGATGTGAGACCAATGCCAAAAATTCCTATAAATACAGAAACCTCCAAAAAATAACCTAGATCGGAAGTTCCGCCGCCTCAAGCCTCTGTAGCCACGAGAAATCAATCTAGGCCCTCTCTGGCACCCTGCCGGAGGGGGCCATCATCACCGGAGGCCATGGGGAAGGATCTCGGAGGGGCCATCATCGCCATGAAGGCCAAGGACCAGAGGGGGAACCTCTCCCCATCCAGGGGGAGGCCATGGAGGAGGAAGCACAAGGGGGAGAACTTCTCCTCCTCTCTCTCAGTGGTGTCGGAGTGCCATCGGGAAGGGAATCATCGCCGCGGTGATCGTCTTCATCAACATCACCAACATCACCATCCTCATCTCTTTTACGCGGTCCACTCTCCCGCACCCCGCTGTAATCCCTACTTGAACATGGTGCTTTATGCCACATATTATGATCCAATGATGTGTTGCCATCCTATGATGTTTTGAGTAGATATCTTTTGTCTTTGGGTTGATTGATGATCTAGATTGGTACAAGTTGTATGTTTTATTTTGGTGCTGTCCTATTGTGCCCTCCGTGTCGTGCAAGCATGAGGGATTCCCGCCGTAGGGTGTTGCAATACGTTCATGATTCGCTTATAGTGGGCTGCTTGAGTGACAGAAGCATAAACCCGAGTAAGGGGGTTGTGGCGTATGGGATAAAGGGGACTTGTTGCTTTAATGCTATGGTTGGTTTTACCTTAATGATCTTTAGTAGTTGCAGATGCTTGCTAGAGTTCCAACCATAAGTGCATATGATCCAAGAAGAGAAAGTATGTTAGCTTACGCCTCTCCCTCATATGAAATTGCAATGACGACTACCGGTCTTGTTAACAATTGCCTAGGATAATTCCGCACACCGATCCGTCACTATTCCACATTCGCTATTTATAATATTTAGTAATATATTCTAACTTTATGATAACAACACCTACTTTAATATTTTAGCTCTCTGATATCATGCAAAGTTATCCTCTTCATACCCACAACGTAGTTTTATCTCGTTGGAAGCAAACGTTCGGTGTACGTAGAGTCGTATCAGTGGCAGACATGACTTGAGAGAATATTGATCTTACCTTTAGCTCCTTGCAGGTTCGACACTCCATATTTATCACTTCCACCTTTGAAAATTGCTACGATGATTCCCTGCACTTGGGGATTATCAGGGGTGGGTGGGGGGGGGGGTGTAGTTTGTATTCACTCTAGCTGCAAGTCCACCCCTGACTTGCAACCCGAGGGATGTAGTTATAATCGCCCCAGTTGCAAGTCGACCATGTGCTCAACACTTGGGGATGTAGTTTTCTAGTTGCCCTATTCGCAAGTCCACCCTCAACTCGCAACTCGGGAAGAGAGGGGTCATTTTTTTGTTCTTGTTTCATGGTACTTGCAATTAGACCCTCGACCTGCAACTAGGGGTTTCTTTCGGCCCAGTTGCAAGTCCACCCTCGACCTGCAACTCGAGGCATGTATTTTTTATAATCGCCTCAATTGCAAGTCAACCATGTACTCTCAACTCGGGGATGTAGTTTTGTAGTTGCCCTAGTTGCAAGTCCATCCTCGACTTGCAACTCGGGGGGTGTTGTTTTTTTGTTCTTATTTCATGGTAGTTGCAACTAGACCCTCGGTGCAAGTAGTGGTTTCTGTCGGCCCAGTTGCAATTCCAAAATTGACTCGCAACTCGAGGAAATGTAGTTTGTAATCGCCCCACTCGGGGATGTAGTTTTTGTAGTTGCCCTACTTGCATGTCCACCCTTGACTCGCAACTCGGGGGTGTTTTTTTTCTTGTTTCATGGTAGCTGCAATTTGACCCTCGACCTACAACTAGGGTTTTCTGTTGGCCCAGTTGCAAGTCCACCCCCGACTTGCAACTCGAGGGATGTAGTTTTCATGATCGCCCCAGTTGCAAGTTAACCATGTGATCGCAACTCGGGGATATACTTTTGTAGTTGCCCTAGTTGCAAGTCCACCTCAATTTTCAACTCGGGGCGGGGGTGTAGTTGTATTCACTCTAGTTACAATTCCACAATTGAATCCTAACTAGGCTAGTAGTTTCATAGTTGTCCGAGTTGCTAGTCCATCCTCTACTCACAATTGGGTTGGTCGATGTACCAACTGCAAGTCTACCCTTGACTTGCAACTGGGGCATATGTTTTTTTTTCCATCCCAGTTGCAAGTCCACTCTCAACTCGCAACTGGGACTTGTAGTTTGTTATTGTCCGAGTTGAAAGTCCATAATTGACTCGCAAATTGTACCATAGTTTCTTTGTTATCCCAGTTGCATGTCCACCCTCTCGCAACTGAGACTATATTTTTTTTTCATCCTAGTTACAAGTCAATCCTGCACTCGCAATTAGGCTCATAATTTTTGGAGTTGCAAGTCCACCATCAAATCATAACTTGTTTCATAGTTATGTATATTTGTCCAAGTTGCAAGTCCAGGCTCGACTCCCAACCAAGCATGTAGTTTTTTTATCCCAGTTGTAAGTCCACTATCAACTCGCAATTGGACTCGAAGTTTTTTTTGCTAGCTCAATTTTTCAAGTACACTCTTGTCTTGCAACTAGCACCGACCCTTTGTTGTTGTCCACTCCTAGTTGCAAGCCCATCCTCGACTTGCAATTGGGGCTTTTTTCACCTTTTTTATTTGTTGCCTTAGTTACAAGACCACCCTTATTTTTGCGAATAGGTCTTCTTTTCTTATTCTTCGCCCCAATTGCAATCACCGACGTGCAATTGTGCTCCGGGCTTTTTAATCACAATTACAAGTTCACATCAACCTGCAACCAGGGTGAGCGGCCAATTTTTATCTCGGGTACAGTTCCATCTTTCAATACATAAAATGTGAGTCCCGACCCTGCCTGTTACCGACCCGACAAACATATAAACAAACAAGCCCGTGACAAACAAACAGGCCCGGGCAACAAAGTTAGAAACGGGAGGAAGGGAATGAACGCAGCAGTCAACAATAAAGGACACAATTTAGGACGACATCATGTTAGATGTGAGATATTTTCTCACATCTAGATGAGACATAGTCACACCCAACAAAAAAGATATAGCCATCCTCATCTTTCCCATCGATTGCATCTCGCTCGGCCAGCCGCCGCTGCCCACCGGGGGCCCTTCGCTCATCTTCCCTGGTGATCCCTCGACGGCCGCTGCCGCCCACGATGTTCTACAAGCAGCCTCCACCACCCGCTTCCCTCCATCCAGCCATCGCCCGTCTCTGCTAACCCTTGCACCATCACCGGCGGCGCTCCCCCGGCGAGCCGCCACGCCCGACAACCCCCATGCCAGCCACCACCGCTAGCTCTTCGGCCGTTGTGCATTAACTCGAGGTGGTTCATCTTTCCGCTGCCCTTTTTTTTGCCGCAATCCCTTCCACCACAATGCCACAAATGCGCATGAAACGGCCGCACACAACGCTCCATTGATGAGCCCTCAGTATCTCCGCCTCCATTACCCTTCAATTATGGAGGAAAGTGTGCTTAAAACCCCCTTCTGTACGGACGAGACTTGCCTGCTTCCTCTCCATGCTCCCATCCGTGCTCTCGCGTACGTGGCTTGATTTGATTGGAACAAAATAAGGCCCGGGCCCACCCCGTTAAAATCAGGTGGGATGATTAGATTAGAAAGGAAAAAGGAAAAAAACAGCCGTAGGATGAAGTGGGAACACAGATGGGAGCATGGGGAGGGAGCAGGCAAGCCGGATCCCTTCTGTACCGCCATCGTCATCGACCATGGACGCCTACTCGCATCCACATCTGGGAACGGCCTTCTTCTCTGTGTAGGTGCATATTCCCTATTTTCAATCATCTCTGAATATTCCTATGCTAAAGATTATGTTCTCCAATTTCTCAGGATGCACTAGGAATCAAAAGGTGCTCAACGTATCAGTCTTTGGCTGCTTGGATTGCTTCACAGGACGTTTGTTGTTACCATTTGTTTCACATTGTTGTTTACTCTCACTTTGTCATCTCCATAGATCATAAGATGCTTCATGTTCTCTGTTTCAAGTTAACAAGAAACGAACTATTACCATTAGTTTTTTAGGTACGATGTGCCCTCCAGTGGCCATGTCTATAGTTACCTCTATATCTCTGTCAATCTATTTTTGTTAAAGATCTTGATGCATACACACTAGACACTAAATTATCCCGGAACATCCTGAAAAGTGTACTGAAGTCACTGTCTTCTTTCCTGAAATGTGTACTGAAGTTACTGTCTTTTTTGGTGCTTCTGTTGGATAGTTCATAAGAACAACTCAAGCAATTTCGAAGAGATGTGTTGCTTGTGCAATCTAACTCTGAACTTTTTTCTAATTTTTCTTTTCACTGAAGACTACTTCCCACACACAGAGCAATGTGAAGGTATATTCAACTGTATGTTTCCGGGGTAAGTCCTATACATGTTTACTGCTAATGATGATGACTCTCTTCCTTTCTTTGCTAAAATTTCAAAATGGTTCCTCTATACTTCCCTCTCTGCAAGTGTTCCATGTAGATTTCAGATGAAGATCATGCACTATCTATGCGTAAATAGATTATTCTAGAGTTTTATCATTCATATGATTGACTGCAGATCATAGAAACCGAGAATAGTGTTCCTAAAATTATGAACATTTTGAGCTCTTTGAGATCAGGATTTAACTTTACTGAACATTCCGGTGCTACTTTTGCTCATTTTATTTTCTTAGTCACACTTATGAGGTCCATGGTGTCACAAGTCTACTCAAATTTCACAAAGATACAGGTGTAACAGCTATCTAGGTACACCCGGAGTCTACTCAAAATAATCAATTAATGTCTGCTAAAGTATTGTTCATTGATCTGATTTTCCATGATACATTTGTGTTTGTGAGGCAATGACAATGCTATCATCCACTCAATGCAGCTCCTGTTCTTCCATCCCCTCTTCAGCATCAGATTTGCACACATGGTATGATGGACTATTGCTGAAGATGCCCGATGATATTAGTTTGTAATAAATCAGTGGTTCCACGGGTAAATGCCCACATAATCCTCTAATTAATTCCATTATTTGTCTGTTGTCCAGAATTTGATTGATATAAGTAGGAGGATCGGTAATACTGATGTCTGTACCAATAAACATAACCAGATAATCCTCTAATCTGATTGTTCGTATGTTGTCCAAAATGTGATTCATATGAAGGGGGGTCAATCATACTGAGGTATGTAACATTACAAGTCATGTATCATTCTAAAGTATTGTTGTCAAAGTAGAGCCATACATTCATAATTTTGCTGAACCTTTCTGGAGAGTCATTTTACCGAGTGAAACAATAATTTTAGGCAATATTTTCCGCAGCAACGTGCGGGGAATTATCTAGTTCTAACAGTCTTGCTAAATCTCAGTCGGCTTAGAGAATCCTGGTGTTTGGACTCTCGCTAGTAGATAGGTAGCATTTTAGTCCTCGCGAGGTGGCGTTTGCATGGATGGCGGCGCCCTCGCCGTCTTCGGCTTCGATCATCCTCAAGTTTGTCCATTGGGAGGAATTAGACGGAGCTCTGGCGTTGATTCCTGCCAATTCCTTAAGGCTGCACGGTTAGGGTTCCTGTCAGGTTTTTCAGATTGATTCAAGGATTCAAAGGCGACGAATGCGGGTTTAGGGCATTGGTCCTTAAAGTCACGTGCATGAAAACTTCCCGGCTGTCATCGACAAGGTCAGGCCGACTTCAGTATATGAGCGACAGCGGCATGTCGGTGGCTCGTTCTAGCGGCGACAATTGTTGTTCGATGGTTCATGGACCTCGATGTAATTTTTATTATGTTTATGAAGTTATTTTTTTTACTTCCGATGAATCTTTATAATATATCTGATAATTTTCACAAAAATAAACCAGAAATAGCAAGTAGCGTGGTGGTGTTGCATGTGCGTGCGGGCCTCCATGGCTTGGCCACACAATTATTTTATGTGCCTCGTTACACAAGCCCAACTAGAAATATGCATTTTCACTACAAGGTGTGCATCCGGCCGACTTTTTCTTTCACAGATCTTATGAACTTGTATTGGAATTTTTTTCTTACTATATCATGTCTTCATGCATGGGCAACATCGCGTCAGACTACAACTATGTCAGCCATCATTTCGTCCACACAATGTTTGCGAACCTAGGCAGAGGCGGAACCAGGATTTTTCGAAGCCTAGGGCTATAACTAAGAGGCTAAAATAAAGCTAAGACTAGTGTACCACATATATCAATGCATGTCAGAAATAGACTACTTATTCTCATTTCGTTGGAAATATGTACTCCAATATTAAATCAAGAGAAAATTCACAAAAATATGTAAACAGTTTAACAAAGTGCATCATTGCACAAGCTGGTACCACAGTAATGAAGGCTTGATTAAATTGATCCCATCGTTTCTTCATCAGCAGTATAAGGACCTGGAGCTGTGAAGATAAAATTATGTATTCAAAACACAAGGCAATGGACATAGGTTAAGTCAATTGTGCATAACTTTTGAAAATAAGAACATAATATAGCATTATCTCGAAGTGTGTAGTAGCACAGGATGTAATTAACCGAGTCTGCTTCGTGCCTTCGGTTTGGGTTTCTAATTTCCTGTTGACAAGGAAAGAAAATTGACTAAAGTTGTACAATTTACCAAAATAAAATCCACTTAGGTTGTACTCCTTCAGTTTCTAAATATAAGCCCGTTTAGAGATTTCAATATGAACTACATACGAATGTGTATAGATATTTTATAGTGTAAATTCACTTATTTTGCTCTGTGTGTTATCCATATTGAAATCTCTAAAATGTATTATATCTAGGAACGGAGGGAGTACAATTTAGAAATACCAAGTAATTGATTTCATCTATGATACAGAAGAACTAGGGAAAGTAAGTTAGACGGCACTCCTTCGATTCTTTTAACTAAAATCACAACAAAAATTATGAAACGGGTGGAGCGTTTTTGGAATTACCTGTTCAGAGCATTGGATAATTATGTAGTAGAAACAAGTTGGATGATATATACTAGGAACGGATTTACTGAAAAATATATACTAGAAACAGAGGAATCGTTGGATGATTACCTGGGTTTGGTAGCGGGCAGCTGAGAATTACAGAACAGGAGGCAACCAAGCAGATCATTAGGGCTAAGGCGCGCAGCAGGGGCTGCTCTGCGATGAGCGCCGAGCCGCCTTGACGAGGGATGCGACACATCTTTGATTCAGGGCTCGTTTCCGATCGGACGAGATTTTCATTGATTAAGCGAATTGGACGTATCGCTGGGCTATTCTTTTTTGTTTAGCAATTGGTATGGGCTTAATTGCGGTTGGGTTAGCAGGCCTGGGGCTGGGCCTCTATAACATCAAATTCTGAAAAAAAAATACAAACAAATGTATGTGTACTAGCTGGGCCACACCTGGGGCTATAGCCCCAGCTGCCCCAGGCCTAATTTCGTCCCTGAACCTAGGCGTCATGGAGTCAAGTGTAGGCATATTAATCAGATGGATTTTTCGTACTTCAAAGCATATAGCTATTTAGATATTAGTAAAATCATAGTACCTCCGTCTAGGTGAATAAATCATTCACGTAGTTTTAGGTCATCGATTAGAGGAATTAAATATGTGTTATATGTCATGAAAAGTATATTACTAGATTTCTACACGGATGTAATTTATAAATATATATTTTTTGTCACATATAATACATATTTAGATAGTTAAATCGTGAACCTATAACTACACGGATGACTTAATTATCTAAACATGTTTTTGCTTAAATATGTTTGTGTCATCGGAGCCAATACGGTTTTGCTTCTCAAGCTTGACAACTAGCAGGATGCATCACTATATGTGACACCGACTGATTTGCCACAGTAATTACGTAGTAGACAAACTAGCTAGTGCGTATGGGTGCATGCTACTATAACAAAGCAGGCCATGATCCCTCTTATACGTGCAACTGCTTGGCGTGTGTGTTGAAGCTATAGTTCCTGCTTGGTATATACTACTTACCTACTAAAACAAACACCGGTGGAATTGCCAATTGCTCATGGTTGCGGCTGGAGAGCCATGGAGTCACCAACAAGACTCTCACTTCGAGCTAGGCACGATAATTAATGCTCAACATTTTAAGCAGCCTTTCTTTGTCAAGGTCGCGTAGGTAACAAGCCGTAGGTTGGCACCAATGAGAGACAAATCATAGGCGACTGTTTTGTTTTGCTAAATATCAGGTGTTCGGATGCAATTTCAATTTCAAGTTGTACATTTTGAGCTACGAGAGTATTTGACAATATAGGGACAACAATGAACAACATTACAATGGCTTGAAAAATATATATACTACACTACACCAAAATTAGTATAATGGACAAACATTACACTAGTAAAATATAATTTGTAATTTATGCATGGGGCCATGCCCCCCACACACACACACACAAGGCCAACTCTAACCGATCCCTAGAAGTTAACTGAGTAAAAGGCTTAGTGGAGTATATATACTTCACTAAGTTTGGACCGGACCTAGACGATCTCCTAAACTTAGCGGAGTACAAAAATCATTTGCATTTCAGTTTCGGCCACTATAACACATTTCTTTGCTTCTTTATTTCATTCAACGACATTGAATTACATAATAATTCATCATTTCTTTGCTAGAAGAGCAAGACCAAAGAAAACAAGAATCACAATTAGACATTTTAGAAGATATCCAATTTCCATAACTGCTTCCACTAATTGGATTAATATTGTCTCGAGGCCTTCATTGTTGATCTGCGAATTTTCGAGCTTGCATACTTCATTATGCATTCTTCTTCTTTGATTCTAAAGAAGTAGACGTTGCTTCCCCTCTAATTTCTTCTCTAATCTCACATCTATTCTCATGTTTAGCGGCTTTAGCCTCAGTTCTAGCAACAAGTGCATGAACATCTACTAATTTACGTGCTATCAATAGATCGATGTATTCTTCTTCCCAACACCAAAACGAGCATCCATAATCCTACACACATAGATGAGTATCAATGTACTCGCAACTCGGGGATATACTTTTGTAGTTGCCCTAGTTGCAAGTCCACCCTCAATTTTCAACTCGGGGTAGTTTGTATTCACTCTAGTTACAAGTCCACAATTGAATCCTAACTAGGCTAGTAGTTTCATAGTTGTCCGAGTTGCTAGTCCATCCTCTACTCACAATTGGGCTGGTCGATGTACCAACTGCAAGTCTACCCTTGACTTGCAACTGGGGCATATGTTTTTTTTTCATCCCAGTTGCAAGTCCACTCTCAACTCGCAACTGGGACTTGTAGTTTGTTATTGTCCGAGTTGAAAGTCCATAATTGACTCGCAAATTGTACCATAGTTTCTTTGTTATCCCAGTTGCATGTCCACCCTCTCGCAACTGAGACTATATTTTTTTTCCATCCTAGTTACAAGTCAATCCTGCACTCGCAATTAGGCTCATAATTGTTGGAGTTGCAAGTCCACCATCAAATCATAACTTGTTTCATGGTTATGTATATTTGTCCAAGCTGCAAGTCCAGGCTCGACTCCCAACCAAGCATGTAGTTTTTATATCCCAGTTGTAAGTCCACTATCAACTCGCAATTGGACTCGAAGTTTTTTTTGCTAGCTCAATTTTTCAAGTACACTCTTGTCTTGCAACTAGCACCGACCCTTTGTTGTTGTCCACTCCTAGTTGCAAGCCCAGCCTCGACTTGCAATTGGGGCTTTTTTCACCTTTTTTATTTGTTGCCTTGGTTACAAGACCACCCTTATTTTTGCGAATAGGTCTTCTTTTCTTATTCTTCGCCCCAATTGCAACCACCGACGTGCAATTGTGCTCCGGACTTTTTAATCACAATTACAAGTTCACATCAACCTGCAACCAGGATGAGCGGCCAATTTTTATCTCGGGTACAGTTCCATCTTTCAATACATAAAATGTGAGTCCCGACCCTGCCAGTTACCGACCCGACAAACATATAAACAAACAAGCCCGTGACAAACAAACAGGCCCGAGCAACAAAGTTAGAAACGGGAGGAAGGAATGAACGCAACAGTCAACAATAAAGGACACAATTTAGGACGACATCATGTTAGATGTGAGATATTTTCTCACGTCTAGATGAGATATAGTCACACCCAACAAAAAAGATATAGCCATCCTCATCTTTCCCATCGATTGCATCTCGCTCGGCCAGCCGCCGCTGCCCACCGGGGGCCCTTCGCTCATCTTCCCTGGTGATCCCTCGACGGCCGCTGTCGCCCACGATGTTCTACAAGCAACCTCCACCACCCGCTTCCCTCCATCCAGCCATCGCCCGTTGCTGCTAACCCTTGCACCGTCACCGGTGGCGGTCCCCTGGCGAGCCGCCACGCCCGACAACCCCCATGCCAGCCACCACCGCTAGCTCTTCCGCCGTTGTGCATTAACTCGAGGTGGTTCATCTTTCCGCTGCCCTTTTTTTGCCGCAATCCCTTCCACCACAATGACACAAATCCGCATGAAACGGACGCACACACCGCTCCATTGATGAGCCCTCAGTATCTCCGCCTCCATTACCCTTCAATTATGGAGGAAAGTGTGCTTAAAACCCCCTTCTGTACGGACGAGACTTGCCTGCTTCCTCTCCATGCTCTCGCGTACGTGGCTTGATTTGATTGGAACAAAATAAGGCCCGGGCCCACCCCGTTAAAATCAGGGGGAATGATTAGATTAGAAAGGAAAAAGGAAAAAACAGCCGTAGGATGAAGTGGGAGCACAGATGGGAGCATGGGGAGGGAGCAGGCAAGTCGGATCCCTTCTGTACCGCCATCGTCATCGACCATGGACGCCTGCTCGCAGCCACATCTGGGAACGGCCTTCTTCTCTGTGTAGGTGCATATTCCCTATTTTCAATCGTCTCTGAATATTCCTATGCTGAAGATTTTGTTCTCCAATTTCTCAGGATGCACTAGGAATCAAAAGGTGCTCAACGTATCAGTCTTTGGCTGCTTGGATTGCTTCACAGGTCGTTTGTTGTTACCATTTGTTTCACATTGTTGTTTACTCTCACTTTGTCATCTCCATAGATCATAAGATGCTTCATGTTCTCTGTTTCAAGTTAACAAGAAACGAACTATTACCAATAGTTTTTTAGGTATGATGTGCCCTCTAGTGGCCATGTCTATAGTTACCTCTATATCTCTGTCAATCTATTTTTGTTAAAGATCTTGATGCATACACACTAGACACTAAATTATCCCGGAACATCCTGAAAAGTGTACTGAAGTCACTGTCTTCTTTCCTGAAAGGTGTACTGAAGTTACTGTCTTTTTTGGTGCTTCTGTTGGATAGCTCATAAGAACAACTCAAGCAATTTCGAAGAGATGTGTTGCTTGTGCAATCTAACTCTGAACTTTTTTCTAATTTTTCTTTTCACTGAAGACTACTTCCCACACACAGAGCAATGTGAAGGTATATTCAACTGTATGTTTCCGGGGTAAGTCATATACATGTTTACTGCTAATCATGATGACTCTCTTCCTTTCTTTGCTAAAATTTCACAATGGTTCCTCTATACTTCCCTCTCTGCAAGTGTTCCATGTAGATTTCAGATGAAGATCATGCACTATCTATGCGTAAATAGATTATTCTAGAGTTTTATCTTTCATATGATTGACTGCAGATCATAGAAACCGAGAATAGTGTTCCTAAAATTATGAACATTTTGAGCTCTTTGAGATCAGGATTTAACTTTACTGAACATTCCGGTGCTACTTTTGCTCATTTTATTTTCTTAGTCACACTTATGAGGTCCATGGTGTCACAAGTCTACTCAAATTTCACAAAGATACAGGTGTAACAGCTATCTAGGTACACCCGGAGTCTACTCAAAATAATCAATTAATGTCTGCTAAAGTATTGTTCATTGATCTGATTTTCCATGATACATTTGTGTTTGTGAGGCAATGACAATGCTATCATCCACTCAATGCAGCTCCTGTTCTTCCATCCCCTCTTCAGCATCAGATTTGCACACATGGTATGATGGACTATTGCTGAAGATGCCCGATGATATTAGTTTGTAATAAATCAGTGGTTCCACGGGTAAATGCCCACATAATCCTCTAATTAATTCCATTATTTGTCTGTTGTCCAGAATTTGATTGATATAAGTAGGAGGATCGGTAATACTGATGTCTGTACCAATAAACATAACCAGATAATCCTCTAATCTGATTGTTCGTATGTTGTCCAAAATGTGATTCATATGAAGGAGGATCAATCATACTGAGGTATGTAACATTACAAGTCATGTATCATTCTAAAGTATTGTTGTCAAAGTAGAGCCATACATTCATAATTTTGCTGAACCTTTCTGGAGAGTCATTTTACCGAGTGAAACAATAATTTTAGGCAATATTTTCCGCAGCAACGTGCGGGGAATTATCTAGTTCTAACAGTCTTGCTAAATCTCAGTCGACTTAGAGAATCCTGGTGTTTGGACTCTCGCTAGTAGATAGGTAGCATTTTAGTCCTCGCGGAGGTGGCGTTTGCATGGATGGCGGCGCTCCTTCGTCTTCCGAGCTTCGATCATCCTCAAGTTTGTCCATTGGGAGGAATTAGACGGAGCTCTGGCGTTGATTCCTGCCAATTCCTTAAGGCTGCACGGTTAGGGTTCCTGTCAGGTTTTTCAGATTGATTCAAGGATTCAAAGGCGACGAATGCGGGTTTAGGGCATTGGTCCTTAAAGTCACGTGCACGAAAACTTCCCGGCTGGCATCGACAAGGTCAGGCCGGCTTCAGTATATGAGCGACAGCGGCATGTCGGTGGCTCGTTCTAGCGGCGACAATTGTTGTTCGATGGTTCATGGACCTCGATGTAATTTTTATTATGTTTATGAAGTTATTTTTTTTTACTTCCGATGAATCTTTATAATATATCCGATAATTTTCACAAAAATAAACCAGAAATAGCAATAGCGTGGTGGTGTTGCATGTGCGTGCGGGCCTCCATGGCTTGGCCACACAATTATTTTATGTGCCTCGTTACACACGCCCAGCTAGAAATATGCATTTTCACTACAAGGTGTGCATCCGGCCGACTTTTTCTTTCACAGATCTTATGAACTTGTATTGGAATTTTTTTCTTACTATATCATGTCTTCATGCATGGGCAACATCGTGTCAGACTACAACTATGTCAGCCATCATTTCGTCCACACAATGTTTGCGAACCTAGGCAGAGGCGGAACCAGGATTTTTCGAAGCCTAGGGCTATAACTAAGAGGCTAAAATAAAGCTAAGACTAGTATACCACATATATCAATGCATGTCAGAAATAGACTACTTATTCTCATTTCGTTGGAAATATGTACTCCAATATTAAATCAAGAGAAAATTCATAAAAATATGTAAATAGTTTAACAAAGTGCATCATTGCACAAGCTGGTACCACAGTAATGAAGGCTTGATTAAATTGATCCCATCGTTTCTTCATCAGCAGTATAAGGAGCTGGAGCTGTGAAGATAAAATTATGTATTCAAAACACAAGGCAATGGACATAGGCTAAGTCAATTGTGCATAACTTTTGAAAATAAGAACATAATAATATAGCATTATCTCGAAGTGTGTAGTAGCACAGGATATAATTAACCGAGTCTGCTTCGTGCCTTCGGTTTGGGTTTCTAATTTCCTGTTGACAAGGATAGAAAATTGACTAAAGTTGTACAATTTACCAAAATAAAATCCACTTAGGTTGTACTCCTTCAGTTTCTAAATATAAGCCCGTTTAGAGATTTCAATATGAACTACATACGAATGTGTATAGATATTTTATAGTGTAAATTCACTTATTTTGCTCTGTGTGTTATCCATATTGAAATCTCTAAAATGTATTATATCTAGGAACGGAGGGAGTACAATTTAGAAATACCAAGTAATTGATTTCATCTATGATACAGAAGAACTAGGGAACGTAAATTAGACGGCACTCCCTCGATTCTTTTAACTAAAATCACAACAAAAATTATGAAACGGGTGGAGCGTTTTTGGAATTACCTGTTCAGATCATTGGATAATTATGTAGTAGAAATAAGTTGGATGATATATACTAGGAACGGATTTACTGAAAAATATATACTAGAAACAGAGGAAACGTTGGATGATTACCTGGGTTTGGTAGCGCGCAGCTGAGAATTACAGAACAGGAGGCAACCAAGCAGATCATTAGGGCTAAGGCGCGCAGCAGGGGCTGCTCTGCGATGAGCGCCGAGCCGCCTTGACGAGGGATGCGACACATCTTTGATTCAGGGCTCGTTTCCGATCGGACGAGATTTTCATTGATTAAGCGAATTGGACGTATCGCTGGGCTATTCTTTTTTGTTTAGCAATTGGTATGGGCTTGCTTGCGGTTGGGTTAGCAGGCCTGGGGCTGGGCCTCTATAACACCAAATTCTGAAAAAAATACAAACAAATGTATGTGTACTAGCTGGGCCACACCTGGGGCTATAGCCCCAGCTGCCCCAGGCCTAATTTCGCCTCTGAACCTAGGCGTCATGGAGTCAAGTGTAGGCATATTAATCAGATGGATTTTTCGTACTTCAAAGCATATCGCTATTTAGATATTAGTAAAATCATAGTACCTCCGTCTAGGTGAATAAATCATTCACGTAGTTTTAGGTCATCGATTAGAGGAATTAAATATGTGTTATATGTCATGAAAAGTATATCACTAGATTTCTACACGGATGTAATTTATAAATATATATTTTTTGTCACTTATAATACATATTTAGATAGTTAAATCGTGAACCTATAACTACACGGATGACTTAATTATCTAAACATGTTTTTGCTTAAATATGTTTGTGTCATCGGAGCCAATACGGTTTTGCTTCTCAAGCTTGACAACTAGCAGGATGCATCACTATATGTGACACCGACTGATTTGCCACAGTAATTACGTAGTAGACAAACTAGCTAGTGCGTATGGGTGCATGCTACTATGACAAAGCAGGCCATGATCCCTCTTATTCGTGCAACTGCTTGGCGTGTGTGTTGAAGCTATAGTTCCTGCTTGGTATATACTACTTACCTACTAAAACAAACACCGGTGGAATTGCCAATTGCTCATGGTTGCGGCTGGAGAGCCATGGAGTCACCAACAAGACTCTCACTTCGAGCTAGGCACGATAATTAATGCTCAACATTTTAAGCAGCCTTTCTTTGTCAAGGTCGCATAGGTAACAAGCCGTAGGTTGGCACCAATGAGAGACAAATCATATGCGACTGTTTTGTTTTGCTAAATATCAGGTGTTCGGATGCAATTTCAATTCCAAGTTGTACATTTTGAGCTACGAGAGTATTTGACAATATAGGGACAACAATGAACAACATTACAATGGCTTGAAAAATATATATACTACACTACACCAAAATTAGCATAATGGACAAACATTACACTAGTAAAATATAATTTGTAATTTGTGCATGGGGGCCATGCCCCCCCCCCCCCCCCACACACACACACACAAGGCCAACTCTAACCGATCCCTAGAAGTTAACTGAGTAAAAGGCTTAGTGGAGTATATATACTTCACTAAGTTTGGACCGGACCTAGACGATCTCCTAAACTTAGCGGAGTACAAAATCATTTGCATTTCAGTTTCGCCACTATAACACATTTCTTTGCTTCTTTATTTCATTCAACGACATTGAATTACATAATAATTCACCATTTCTTTGCTAGAAGAGCAAGACCAAAGAAAACAAGAATCACAATTAGACATTTTAGAAGATATCCAATTTCCATAACTGCTCCCACTAATTGGATTAATATTGTCTCGATGCCTTCATTGTTGATCTGCGAATTTTCTAGCTTGCATACTTCATTACGCATTCTTCTTCTTTGATTCTAAAGAAGTAGACGTTGCTTCCCCTCTAATTTCTTCTCTAATCTCACATCTATTCTCATGTTTAGCGGCTTTAGCCTCAGTTCTAGCAACAAGTGCACGAACATCTACTAATTTACGTTTTACGTGCTATCAATAGATCGATGTATTATTCTTCCCAACACCAAAACGAGCATCCATAATCCTACCCACATAGATGAGTATCAATGTACTCGCAACTCGGGGATATACTTTTGTAGTTGCCCTAGTTGCAAGTCCACCCTCAATTTTCAACTCGGGGGTGTAGTTTGTATTCACTCTAGTTACAAGTCCACAATTGAATCCTAACTAGGCTAGTAGTTTCATAGTTGTCCGAGTTGCTAGTCCATCCTCTACTCACAATTGGGCTGGTCGATGTACCAACTGCAAGTCTACCCTTGACTTGCAACTGGGGCATATGTTTTTTTTCATCCCAGTTGCAAGTCCACTCTCAACTCGCAACTGGGACTTGTAGTTTGTTATTGTCCGAGTTGAAAGTCCATAATTGACTCGCAAATTGTACCATAGTTTCTTTGTTATCCCAGTTGCATGTCCACCCTCTCGCAACTGAGACTATATTTTTTTTTCATCCTAGTTACAAGTCAATCATGCACTCGCAATTAGGCTCATAATTGTTGGAGTTGCAAGTCCACCATCAAATCATAACTTGTTTCATGGTTATGTATATTTGTCCAAGTTGCAAGTCCAGGCTCGACTCCCAACCAAGCATGTAGTTTTTATATCCCAGTTGTAAGTCCACTATCAACTCGCAATTGGACTCGAAGTTTTTTTTGCTAGCTCAATTTTTCAAGTACACTCTTGTCTTGCAACTAGCACCGACCCTTTGTTGTTGTCCACTCCTAGTTGCAAGCCCAGCCTCGACTTGCAATTGGGGCTTTTTTCACCTTTTTTATTTGTTGCCTTAGTTACAAGACCACCCTTATTTTTGTGAATAGGTCTTCTTTTCTTATTCTTCGCCCCAATTGCAACCACCGACGTGCAATTGTGCTCCGGGCTTTTTAATCACAATTACAAGTTCACATCAACCTGCAACCAGGGTGAGCGGCCAATTTTTATCTCGGGTACAGTTCCATCTTTCAATACATAAAATGTGAGTCCCGACCCTGCCAGTTACCGACCCGACAAACATATAAACAAACAAGCCCGTGACAAACAAACAGACCCGGGCAACAAAGTTAGAAACGGGAGGAAGGGAATGTACGCAGCAGTCAACAATAAAGGACACAATTTAGGACGACATCATGTTAGATGTGAGATATTTTCTCACATCTAGATGAGATATAGTCACACCCAACAAAAAAGATATAGCCATCCTCATCTTTCCCATCGATTGCATCTCGCTCGGCCAGCCGCCGCTGCCCACCGGGGGCCCTTCGCTCATCTTCCCTGGTAATCCCTCGACGGCCGCTGCCGCCCATGATGTTCTACAAGCAGCCTCCACCACCCGCTTCCCTCCATCCAGCCATCGCCCGTCCCTGCTAACCCTTGCACCGTCACCGGCGGCGGTCCCCCAGCGAGCCGCCACGCCCGACAACCCCCATGCCAGCCACCACCGCTAGCTCTTCCGCCGTTGTGCATTAACTCGAGGTGGTTCATCTTTCTGTTGCCCTTTTTTTTGCCGCATTCCTTTCACCACAATGCCACAAATCCGCATGAAATGGCCGCACACACCGCTCCATTGATGAGCCCTCAGTATCTCCGCCTCCATTACCCTTCAATTATGGAGGAAAGTGTGCTTAAAACCCCCTTCTGTACAGACGAGACTTGCCTACTTCCACTCCATGCTCTCGCGTACGTGGCTTGATTTGATTGGGACAAAATAAGGCCCGGGCCCGCCCCGTTAAAATCAGGGGGAATGATTAGATTAGAAAGGAAAAAGGAAAAAAATAGCCATAGGATGAAGTGGGAGCACAGATGGGAGCATGGGGAGGGAGCAGGCAAGTCGGATCCCTTCTGTACCGCCATCGTCATCGACCATGGACGCCTGCTCGCATCCACATCTGGGAACGGCCTTCTTCTCTGTGTAGGTGCATATTCCCTATTTTCAATCGTCTCTGAATATTCCTATGCTGAAGATTATGTTCTCCAATTTCTCAGGATGCACTAGGAATCAAAAGGTGCTCAACGTATCAGTCTTTGGCTGCTTGGATTGCTTCACAGGTCGTTTGTTGTTACCATTTGTTTCACATTGTTGTTTACTCTCACTTTGTCATCTCCATAGATCATAAGATGCTTCATGTTCTCTGTTTCAAGTTAACAAGAAACAAACTATTACCAATAGTTTTTTAGGTACGATGTGCCCTCCAGTGGCCATGTCTATAGTTACCTCTATATCTCTGTCAATCTATTTTTGTTAAAGATCTTGATGCATACACACTAGACACTAAATTATCCCGGAACATCCTGAAAAGTGTACTGAAGTCACTGTCTTCTTTCCTGAAAGGTGTACAGAAGTTACTGTCTTTTTTGGTGCTTCTGTTGGATAGCTCATAAGAACAACTCAAGCAATTTCGAAGAGATGTGTTGCTTGTGCAATCTAACTCTGAACTTTTTTCTAATTTTTCTTTTCACTGAAGACTACTTCCCACACACAGAGCAATGTGAAGGTATATTCAACTGTATGTTTCCGGGGTAAGTCATATACATGTTTACTGCTAATCATGATGACTCTCTTCCTTTCTTTGCTAAAATTTCACAATGGTTCCTCTATACTTCCCTCTCTGCAAGTGTTCCATGTAGATTTCAGATGAAGATCATGCACTATCTATGCGTACATATATTATTCTAGAGTTTTATCTTTCATATGATTGACTGCAGATCATAGAAACCGAGAATAGTCTCCACTTCTCCATCTCCATCTCCACTTCTCCTCTCCATCTCCATCTCCATCTCCATCTTCTCCACTTCTCCATCTCCATCTCCACTTCTCCATCTCCACTACTATAAAACAATCCAACAATAACTTTCTTAGGTGCACCCCGCAATTACCCCCAGCAAAACAGCCGACCCATTCAACACCGCTGGATTACTCCCACGAATCTGAATCTAACAGCCAGAATTGATCCAATACCGCCATGGTGTGCACGTACCAATTTCCTTTGACTGACCGTGCTTCACCTGGAGACTAGCGAATCATCCCCAGACAATCGGGCAACTCCAATCGCATCTACTAAGGAAGGACGCATATCCTAAGGAAGGAAAGGAATGAATTGATTCTCCTAGCCCAATCGCGCAGGAGCCTCGCTGCCTTCCGTCACCACCGCGCCAACACCTTCTTCTCCGGCCGCCAACCTCGCGCCACTCCACCGCGCAGCCGCCTCCCTGCACGATCGACGTAGCGGGCGCCAAGGAGGCTGCCCTGCCCCACAGTGTGGCACAAGGCTGCTAGATCGCCAGTGCCCACGATCCCGCCCAGCACCAGCTGCCGCCGCCCGCCTGCACAGCCCCTGGACGGCTGGACCAGCTGTGATTCTTCCCTGCACTCAAGATTACAGGTTTTCAGAATAGAAGATCAAACATTAAACATACAAAAAAGGTAAGATCGTAAAAGTAAGACATTCAGATGCCGTGCAATTGCACAGCATTTTACTATACCTAGGGCACAGGAAAGATAAATCACGCCAGTTTACATCAGTTTATTAGATGAAATCTGAAACTATCCCTGCCTCATGCACTTCTGGGAAGTACATGAACCCCACCTAATAATGTAGCAATTATTGAAAGAGTGATCAGCCATCCTTTAATGGCTTGATTAAAAGATTGATCAGTCTGCAGTTTACAAAACCTCTATTTTTGCTTCATCCAATCATCTCAAACTAATCGAGCCCAAAGTTTTTTCAGAAACCATGGTATTTTCCTACTTCGTTTATCTTCTTATACACATAATATACATGGTTCTAATAAATTAATGTCATCAATATTCACATGAAGGCGACGGTATGTCGTCTCCCAATCGTGCGGGGCCGCGCACCCCATTTCAGGATATAAGCAATAACCAACCATTGGGTAACTATCAGCAAGCATTTCCTACTTTATTCTACTGTTTCTGCTGTTTCTTGTGTGCTGACTCGCGATATGTATTTATACAGACCCAAGCCCCCCATTTCAGGATTTAAGCAACAACCAATCATTAGGTGACTATCATCGAACAGTTCCTACTTTCTGCTACTGTTTCTGTTGTTGCTTCTGTGCTAACTTGCATTACTTATTTATAATAAACAGACCCTAAAGAATTGAAGAGGCAGAGGAACAAAGAGTATTATGCACGCAATAGAGATGACATTCTTAGAAGACGTCGTGAAGCCCGTGAAAAGAAACAGGCTTCAACGGCACTGCTTGGTGATGAGGAGAATGTAGCACATACACCCGAGCCGATAGCCCAAGGTTAATGCCCTTGTACTGAATGCTTTTTTATTATCCAAATACTACCTTTGTATGCTAAAGTATAACTATAATGTATCATATATTAGACCCTGACGAGCTTAGGAGGCAACATCAGCCCTACAGTGAGTCAACAATGGTCGTTGTTTCTGCTAACAACAATGCCCAGGAAAATGATAGACGACACGGTGTCCATGTCCATTGGTAATGACTATCAACAAAGTATATACAACGCTGTCTATTTACACTAATTAGTTTTATTATCTACGCAGATCCTAAGGAATTAAGGAGGCAGAGGGACAGGGAGCGGTATGCACAAAACAAAGATGAAATATTAAAACGACAACGCCTATCTCGTGAGAAGAGAAAGGCTACAACTGCCAGGATGACCGACCATACCACTGTATCACACACACCAGCTACAGGACAATCCGGTGTCACCCAGCTCCAAAAATTTACATCTCCGAGTACTACTTTTCTACCATAAGATATTGATTGCATCTTCTTACCTCACCAAATATGCCCATAAGTGCAGGGTACTCATGTGGTACTGCAACTCTCTTGCAGGCCTGTCGAATATACCAAGTTCATCTCAGTCACCTGAATGCGTTCCCCACTACAAGGAGAACAAGGAGAACAATTTAACACATGAAGATGAATCCAGTTGGCTGCACAGGAATGATGCGTACCACATGCAACAAATAGCAGGACGAATAAGAGCTGTTACTATGCCTCTTGCCAGCAAAACCAAACCAATTAAACCCATCATCACGGATATTGCACGAGGTATTTTAAACTGGATTCGGTAGATAGTGTTCCACGCATTCTGGCTGTAATCAGCTTCTGTATGTAATTAGTTGTGAACACATAACCAAATATACCCAGGTTTGACAATTGAAGATGCAGGTTACTTTGTCGATTTAAGGCTTTTGCATATGTGTCCACAATGTTTATTTGTTCAGTTCTAGAGCCTTTTTCCAACTCCTATGTACATGATAATGGGCCAGAAAAGGATAATATATGCCCTACTGAAGTGGACACAGTAGGTACTGAAAACACTCAACATCTGCGACACACTTTTGACGAACCTAGGCCCACTAATAATACCTATAATATATATTATCCTCTTCTGATCTTATGGTTTTCTATACTAGGCAACGACCAGACAGATGATCCATATGGAATTTTTGAGCCCGTTGTTGAACAAGCCAATTTAGATGGTATGTTATATATAATTGTTATTCTGTTCATATATCAAGTTCTTCTTCAGTAAATTTTCAACATTTACGATTGATGAATGTATTGCCATCTAGACTACTTGGAACCATTGCCTAATGGACAAGCTGCATACCATGAGCCTGATGAAGAAGCTAGAATATATATGGATAGAGGTATGCGCATTGTGTAGTTGCCATTTTAACACACTCAAGTGCACGTTTTATTAGTATGAGTCATAATTAAATGCATGTCCTCTTCTGTGCTAGGTGTTGCTTTCGAATCGTACCAACTTGGACGCAATACTACACGAGCACCACACATGTCAAATACTGATGAATTCATATACCAAAACCTACCTACAAAGCACCATGTCCTGAGAAAGGTTGCGGACTGCCTTCACTGTGGGGCATTGCGTTTTCCGTTCGAGGGGCCAGCGTTTTGTTGCAGAAAAGGAAAAGTCGGTATATTTACTCCAGAGGTTCCAGAAGAATTGAAACGGTTGTTTACAAGTCAAGAAGATGAGGATGCTAAATATTTCAGAGAGAATATACGATATTTCAACTCGCACTTCTCATTCACAAGTCTAGGCGTCACCCTTGATCGCCGAGTAAGCACTGCCGCAGGAACTGGCGTGTATACATTCCGTGCATGTGGTGGGCTGTACCACGCTCTTGATAATCTGGTGCCGGCTGATAATGGCCCTCGGCATTTGCAGCTCTATATTTATGATACAGATCAAGACTTGGTTCACAGGGCTACTAGGTCTCCAGATCTTAATATAGACCTCATACGGAAGATTCTACAAATACTAGAGCGTAACCCTTATGCGCAAACTTTCAAGAGCCTTGGGTCTATTCCCAATCTAGATGAGTATAGAATCTCACTAAACACGGATATAAACTTGGATCAACGGAGGTACAATGCCCCAACGACTTCGCAGGTGGCAGCGATATGGGTTGAAGGGAGCGACCCACAAAATTGCTTTGACAGGAGTGTAGTCGTGCATGGAAGAAAAGGAGACCGGCCCCTGTATATTAGAGCATACTATGGGTGCTACGACCCATTGTCATATCCACTATTCTTCCCATATGGAGAGACTGGTTGGAATCGTTGCATGCCATATGTTGGGGCCACGGATGACACGACCCAAAATACAGTACATGTGTCAGCCACGCAGGGAAACCAAGCCTCTGCTTTATATATAGGTATGATGTTCCTGTATAATGTTTATACCTACTATTTATGTTTGATGACGAAAACTTATGTTTTCATCTTATTTTTCATCTATATCTATCAGAGGAAAACTTGATTATAGAAAGAGAGCAAGATGAGAATTTTGCACCGCATGAACCGGATAATCCTGCACCACAAGGAAACCCAGCCCCTGATTTATATACAGGTATGATGTTCACTATTGATTTATATGGTTGCTGTTTTTGAATGATGATTAAAACGCGTGGTTTCATCTCTGAAGCCCAGGCCACTGATTTACCTGCTGGGCTATCGGTCAACTCATTCTTCAATTCTTATGTTTATGTTCCCACTATACTTATTTTTATGTTGTCATTGCTGTAGATGACAACGAGGATAACCCAGATGAGGATTTTGGTGACGATGAGGTCAATGAAACACAGTCCAGGAAATTTGTTAGTGCGAGGGAGTACTACTGCTTCAAGCTGCAAGTCAGGAAGAAGCTGCTTAACATCATCTTGTTTGGGGGTCGCCTTTTCCAACAGTGGGCTGTTGACATGTATATCAAGATTGAGACTATGCGGCTTGACTGGTACTCAAAACCGGAAAATCAGAAGGTTATACGCGCTGACCTCTACCAGGTACCGTGCTTGTGTTTATTTTAATACATCATAATACAACGACAAAGTGGCTACAATCCATGCTTTTCCATAACCTTTTATACTACTGTAGGGTCTTGTTGACACCGTCGTTGCCAGCGAGTCGCGCGGTGATCGGATTGGCAAACGAATCGTGCTTCCACGTACATTTCCTGGTGGTGATCGCGACATGCAGCGGAGGTTCCTGGATGCGATGGCAATTGTGCAACGGTGGGGTAAACCGGATTATTTTATCACAATGACTTGCAATCCCTATTGGGAGGAAATAACTGAAAAGTTGTTGCCTGGACAACTCCCGCAAGACCGTCCAGACCTGGTGGCAAGAGTATACAAAGCTAAACAGCGAGATATGATGGACTTGCTAACTAAGGGTAAGCATTTCGGAGAAGTCGCAGCTTATGTACATGTCACAGAGTTTCAGAAGCGAGGTCTCCCGCATGAGCATATACTTCTAATCATGAAAGCAAAAAGCAAGTTAGCAACCCCAGATGACTATGATCGGGTGATATGTGCTGAGATACCTGACAAAGAGAAACACCCCGTTCTGCATGATCTGGTCGTGAAACACATGCTACACGGACCTTGTGGTGAGTTGAAAAAAAGTTGCCCTTGCATGATTGATGGACAGTGCCGGTTTCATTACCCGCGAGATTTTTGTGATGCCACACAACAAGGAAAAGACTCATACCCCATCTACAGGAGACGGGACGATGGGCGCCGAATTAGGATCAGAGGAGCAGATTTGGACAATAGATGGGTGGTCCCTTACAACCCTTCACTGCTTATGCGATACAACTGCCACATTAATGTAGAGGCATGCTCCAGCATCAAGGCGGTCAAGTACTTGTTCAAATACATCTACAAAGGGCATGATCGGACATCCTTTGCATTCGAGCAGGATATCATCAATGACGGTGGAATCATCAATGAAATCCGGCAATATAGGGATGCACGCTATGTATCTCCGCCAGAGGCTATTTATAGGATTTTTCGGTTCAAGATGTTTGGTGTCAGTCCATCTGTGCTACAGCTCCAACTTCATCTGCCAAACATGCATACAGTGGCATTTAAAGCTTCTGAAAATCTGGAAGATGTTGTCGCTCGACCATCTTCTTCCAAGTCAATGCTTACAGAGTACTTTGAGATGAACCAAAAGTTTCCAGCGGCACGAAAATGGTTGTATAGAGAGTTTCCAGAACACTATAGATGGATAGCTGGTAAAAAGATGTGGCAGATGAGAAGAAATAAGAGAGCACAGATTGGAAGACTTGTGTATGCACACCCCGCTGAAGGAGAGAGGTACTACTTGCGTGTGCTCCTAAGTCATGTCCGAGGTGCCACTTCATTTGATGATTTGAAAACAGTAAATGGCAATCCATGCAGTTCCTTTAGGGAGGCATGTGAGCACTTAGGCCTCATTGAGCACGACGGGAGTCTTGATGATTGCATGACGGAGGCTGCCACATTTCAGATGCCTTGTGCATTGAGACGGTTATTTGCGACTATACTGGTATTCTGTGAGGCAACAGAAATTCGACAGATGTGGGACAAACATCTAGCAGCGATGTCCGAGGACTACCGGCGTAATCAATCCAATGAGGCAATACTTGAGCAGATGGTCCTCAGAGATATCAGTAATATGTTGCAATCCATGGGAAAGGATATTACAAAGTATGGACTCCCGGAATACGTTGAGACCGATGATTCTTATGACAGTGTCTACAGAGAAGTAACAGAGGAGAGGCAAATCAGCGTGGACAAAGAACATCTAGAATTATTTAAAAGTTTGAACAGTGAGCAGCTGGCTGGTTTCAATGACATAATGGATCATGTGGTCAACCAAAAAAGTCAGATATTCTTTGTTGATGGTCCAGGCGGCACTGGGAAGACATACTTGTACAAGGCATTGCTTGGAAAGGTGCGTTCAATGGGCCAGATAGCCATCGCAACCGCTACATCAGGTATTGCAGCGTCGATAATGCCGGGAGGACGAACTGCACACTCCAGGTTCAAAATTCCAATCAAGCTCACTGACAACAGCATGTGTAGTTTCACAAAGCAGAGTGGTACAGCTGAGTTGCTTAAGCAAGCGCCCTTGATAATTTGGGATGAAGTTGCTATGACAAAACGTCAAGCAGTTGAGACGCTTGATAGATCACTACAGGATATAATGGAAAATCGTTTGCCGTTTGGGGGAAAGGTTGTCGTTTTTGGTGGTGATTTCAGGCAGGTCCTTCCTGTTGTGACACGTGGGACAAGAGCACAGATCACAGATGCTACACTTCTGAGATCCTATCTGTGGGATAAGACACGCAAGATAAGGCTCACGCGCAACATGCGAGCACAGTCTGATCCTTGGTTCTCCGAATACCTCCTAAGGATCGGCAATGGAACGGAAGAGACAATTGGAGATGACTATGTCCGCCTCCCTGACGACATTGTGATCAGCTATACCGAGGATGAAAAAGCTATTAACAAGCTCATCGAAGAGGTCTTCCCATCGTTGCATGCCAATGCTATATCGAGAGAGTACATGAGCACACGTGCTATTCTTTCGACCAAGAACGATCATGTCGATGACCTGAATGACAAGATGATCTCCAGATTTCCAGGAGAAGAAAAGTTATACCATAGCTTCGACTCAATCGAGGATGACTTGCAGAATAATTACACAATTGATTTTCTAAACTCGATCACACCAAATGGCTTGCCCCCGCATGTATTGAGATTAAAGGTCAACTGCCCGGTCATTCTGCTCCGGAACCTCGACCCTCATAATGGCCTATGCAATGGGACACGGCTTATGATTAGAGCCTTCCAGGATAATGCAATCGACGCAGAGATTGTTGGTGGTCAGCATGCTGGAAAGAGGGTGTTCATACCTAGGATCCCTATGTCGCCCTCTGAGGACATCTCACTTCCTTTCAAACTTAAGAGAAAACAGTTCCCCATCCGCTTGAGTTTTGCGATGACAATTAACAAGGCGCAGGGTCAGACTATCCCAAACATCGGTATTTACCTTCCCGAGCCAGTATTCTCACATGGTCAGCTATATGTTGCATTGTCAAGGGGAGTCTCTAGAGAGACGACACGGATTTTGGCCAAGCCAAACAAGGAGGTTGATCAATACGGAAAAAACACAAAGAACATTGTCTACAGAGATGTTTTGGGGAGATGATGCAGGTGCGTTATTCCAATATTTATTTGCACATAATACTATGTCAATTTATATTTACATACTCCTACCTCTAACATTATTTGTTTTTCATTTGCAAGTTTATCGAAGGAGAAGAAGAAGCGGCTGAGGAGGTAAAGTGGATGAACACAAGAGTATCTTATTCGATCACCTTTTGATAATATAACATGTCACATGGGGTATGCACATGCTATGTAATGATCACCCTTTGATAACATAACATGTCACATGGGGTATGCACATGCTATGTAATGATCAGATGGGGTACGCATATATAATGATCAATGGCTACACCCCTTTTTCATATAATATGAGCAAAATGTATGCAACTGTGTTGTTCTGCTAATGTTTTGAGCTGTTGTGCATCTTTTTGAGCTATCATGCAAACTATTTATCAATTGTTTGGAGAATGTGCTGTTCTGCTTACGTACGCATATATAATGATCAATGGCTCTACACCCCTTTTTCATATAATATGAGCAAAATGTATGCAACTGCGTTGTTCTGCTAATGTTTTGAGATGTTGTGCATCTTTTTGAGCTATCATGCAAACTATTTATCAATTGTTTGGAGAATGTGCTGTTCTGCTTACGTTCTCAAATATTTCAGGGAGCTTCAGGATGTCAGGTGACAAACTGTGCAAAGAAAAATATATGAAACAAAAAGAACTTCTGGAAGCGGCAGGACAAACTGAGTGTGTTGGTACTCCGTGAGACAGAGGATAAAGAAAGGAGTCGCCACATGAAGAGAGGCACCCAAAGTTAAAATGTTGCAGTAGTAATAACAAGAATCTATTAAAGTTATTGGCTTTTGCTATTCTTCAGCATAAGCTATACTATAGAGTATACTTCAGCATCAGCTAGGATTTATACAGATGGATTACTTGGTTCTTCTTAATGTCAAGCATTATTACTTATTACTACTATATGGGCTTTTTGTTAATGACAAGAGTTATTATTTATTACTACTATATGCACATACGTCCAGGACAGAAGTTTTCTTTACCAGCAAAATTCTTGTTGGCTGGGATTATTGTCACAAAGCTATAGTATATCCTGTGTACAGGAGCAGCAATTTCATTCACAAATACCTTCTCTTCAAAATCGTGATTACAATTCACAAATGATACGTTTTTCTTTCTGGTATTGTAGCACCAAAGCAGACTCACCTTCATCATGTCTCTCTTTCTCCAAATTTGTTACAACCCGGTACTGGCCCTTTAAATATCCCATTTGTCATTATCTGCACCAATAAAAATATCCCGAGGTTCAGAGATGGCTACCTCCATTGTTGCATAAATATGGGAGGAATTTACTTAAGGTTCAGAGATGGCTACCTCCATTGTAACGCCAACGTTGATCAGCAAGGTGTAGTTAGACACAGTACGAACATTGTACCACGTTCCATCTCTGAGAAACTGCAGTCCAGCAACACCTTCGTCCATTAGAAGAACCATAAGAGCATAGACATCAGAGTGAGGCTTGACGCCCAATGAAAAGATCAAACCTTGGACACGGAGGATAGTCCTTGAATGTAGCATAAGTGAGAGCCTTGCCGTTAAGCTGGTTAACTAGGCAATGTTCATCAAGCTCCAATAGCTTGCCCATTGCGCGGAGGATGTCGTCTTTGATTCTCTTGCTCCTCAATGAGTACTCATGCAGGTCAGCCCTGCAAATACTACCAAGGTAGTTCAGTTAACCCAGGTGTGGTATATGGATGATGGTTTCTTTCATATAAGAAATTATGTATGAAGTTTTTCCAGGCCAGGCTATATTACTAGCGTGCAAGAAATATTGAAAAAATTCTTGTACACGTTGGCAGCAATAATAGTAATAATAAAACATAAGTACGAAACTCATCTTGATGGTTTAGTACAATGTTAGCGAGGGTACATCGTTTAATCTCAATGAATTATACTTCTGTACAGAAAAAGGTAAATTTTTTTTTCTGTATATTAAAACGTAAGAGAAAGCACACAAAAAATCAAATAAAGGATCCGATGAGCCGAACCCAATATTACAGTATATAAATGTATTACGAAAAATGATTACATTAACCTGTATATGTGTCGGGTATAAAATAGCAAAAAAAATGGCCCTGAGATAAATCAAAGGAAAGGTGTCGGCCCTGAGATAACGACCACGATTCCTTTCCTCCTCACGCTATGGAAATCCTTCCCGTGATTTCCGCCTTACATATTGCCTACAACTAACGATCTCTCGATCAGGAGCACAAAGAACCAACAGGTTTTGCATCGTAGGGTTTTCTTCCACCTCTCCATCCTCTCTCCCAAGCCACATCCTCACACCCCTCCACCGCGCCGGCCTCCTCCACCGCAGGTCTCTCCAGCCTGCCGTACACATCTCTCCGTGGTGAACTACCATCTTCCTCCATGTCTGCGTCACAATCCCTGGTGAGCTCTGCGGATCAATCTGCCATCATCGTGGTAATGATATCTCTCTGTGATTACACAATATTCGCGATTTCACATCTAGAAGGCAATATGGTCACTAGAGGGGATCCAACAAAGTGAATCAACATGCTTTGTTTGCCCCCGCAAAATTACCAAGATGCTCTGTGTGCCTAAGGAAATTCTTATTACTACATCCACCTGATTACTTAAGAGAATAGTCACCCAAGTGACTCTCAAAAAGTTGACTGGATAATAAAACAAACAAATACATATTGAAATTTAATTGGAAAGAATGTCCTCATACCACTATGTTAAGAACATATGCAGATATGTGCATCCAGGTGTGATGTAGAAATAAGAATGAGACTAATGTTAACTGTGTGCTAATAATAAATGCTTGGGTTTTCAGGAAAACACCAACAAGTGTCCCAAGGACGAGGATATGAACCACGAGTCAACAAAGGCATCACAAGATCAAGAAATCATGGATGATACGGAAAATATGCAGATTGATCAGGTGCTACCCTAAGACAAGCATACAAACCCCAATGCAACAAAGGCGCTTTTTATTTTCACATGTCATTATTATTCTTATTCTGGCAGGACGAAATAATATGCATTTTGTACTATATTATCATACATACAATTCTTTACTCACGTGAATAATATCTTCTCTTTTATAAATACTGGATAATATTGTATTATTGAAATTTAATTGGAAATAATGTCCTCATACCACTATGTTAAGAACATATGCAGATATGTGCATCCAGGTGTGATGTAGAAATAAGAATGAGACTAATGTTAACTGCGTGCTAATAATAAATGCTTGGGTTTTCAGGAAAACACCAACAAGGGACCCAAGGACGAGGATATGAACCACGAGTCAACAAAGGCATCACAAGATCAAGATATCATGGATGATACGAAAAATATGCAGATTGATAAGGTGCTACCCTAAGACAAGCATACAAACCCCAATGCAACAAAGGCGCTTTTTATTTTCACATGTCATTATTATTCTTATTCTGGCAGGACGAAATAATATGTATTTTGTACTACATTATCATACATACAATTCTTTACTCACGTGAATAATATCTTCTCTTTTACAATAGCCAACAAAGATGAATATCTTCTCTTTTATAAATACTGGATAATATTGTATTATTGTGTGTTCCAGTTACTAAGTGAGGGAGAATCAAATGGAATATCAAACAAATATGAAGTGGAGAAAAATAAGAGCACGCAGTCCACAGATTCCGAGGTGACAAAGACATCTATTCCTTTCCAACTATATGTCCCAAATAGTTCTAACTATAATTATATAATATCCTGTATACAGATTATTCTTTGTAATGTTGCATACAGGAATTAACCTTCAACAAAACAAGTGAAGAAATGCAGCCAGATCAGGACGAGGAATTAGCACAAACATTCGGCACCAAGGGGACAGAAACTATAGGGGACAAGCTGGCAGATTCAACTGGAATAGCCGACAAATATGGAGTGGAGAAAAAGAAAAGCACACAGTCCACTAATTCCGAGGTGACAGAGGCGTCTTTTATTTTCCAACTATGTCCCAAATAGTTATAATTCTAATTATATCCTGCATACGGATTATTGTTTGTAATGTTGCTCTCAGGAATTAACCTTAAACAAAACAAGTAAACAAATGCAGCCAGCTCATGAAGACAAATTAGCACAAACATTCGGCACCGAAGGGGCAGAAACTATAGGGGGCAAGCTGGCAGAATCAAATGGAATAGCCAACATAGATGAAGTGGAGAATGAGAAGAGCACGCAGGACACTGATTCCGAAGTCTCCGAAGTGACACAGGCATCTTCTCCAAATATGTCCCAGATAGTTCTAATTCTTAATTATATTATGCTTCCTTTATTAATCCTGCATACGGATCATTCTTTGTAATGTTGCTCCCAGGAATTAACCGACAACGAAACAAGTGAACAAATGGAGGCCCCTAAGGACGAAGAATTAGAACAAACGTCTGGCAGGGAAGGGGCAGAAATTATAGTACACAAGCTGGCAATGCCTGTGCAGATAGGGAAGCTTATCCGACTGCATAACAAACCTAAGAAGGCACAAGACTACGTGGTCGCTCCAGAAGGCACGGACAAATCCTTCTATGCCCTGCTTTTGCTAAATTTATTTTTGTGGTCATCATTAATAATTTTTGTTACTTACATCATGATAGATTATGCCTATTTTTGCTACATTTAATTTCTATGCCCTGCTTTGCTACATTTATTTTCTTTGTTTTTAATAAATGTTGTTACTTACAACATGATAGATTACGTCTGCACCGGCGATGATTGGTCCGTGATTGAAAATATCATGTCTGAACCAAACGATAAAAGAAATTTAGTGAGCATCGACGACTCACATCTCAAAAGACGACACTTAGAACGTCTATTACTCCCCGAAGAATTTCTTGGCGATGAAGTAAGTATATATAGACAAGACGATGCTATTTTAACATGAGTTTTTATTCTCTCCTATAACCAAGGTGTGCACTTAATATTGCAGATCATAGACGCATACATACATTGCATAAGTGCTAAAGAGCATCTGCAGATGAGGTCAGGTGGAAGTGTGTTCTTAGAAAATGCATGCATCTCTAAGATGATAAAGGAATTTAGCTCTATACGGGATGACGCGCCAAGGTGGGTATTAAACAGAGCTAAAACTTATTTAGAAAATGATATGGTGAGTCTCAGTTCCATACATATTACTATGAATTCAATCAAGGACCAATGTTTGTATATGGGACCTAAACTAACAAAAACCCTATTTTCAGATATTCGTTCGAGTTAACATTGAACACTTCCATTGGTACCTAGCAGTTATAAATACAGGGCAGCGATGCATCCAGGTGCTCGACTCGCTGGGCCTAGGAATGAGCCGCAAAGACCTCACCGCTATGGTTAGTCATTAGTCCCACTACACCATCTTTTGATAAGACGATTTCTGGGCTTGTTCGGTTGTCATGCTAATACTTTGTCATTTATTCATTCAACAGCTCAAAGGACTGGAAAATGTATTCGAATATGCATCGCTTCAAATGGAACTAAATATTGATAAGTGGCCTGACTTAAACATCTCAGCATGGCCAAGAGAAGAGTATATTAAGAGCAGAATGCAAAGAGATTGGTATACCTTCTAACTCAAAGGCTCAAAGTAATCGACATTATTTGTATTTTTGTATTTCCCCATTAGTTGCATCACAAAAGAAGTTTCTGCACAACAAGAATAAAGCATGGATATGTCAAAGTATACGAGCTGAAAGTATACACATATGCACCGATTTGAGTTTTGTAATCATGCAGGTCATCTTGTGGTCTGTGGATGATAAATTTTATGGAGTACTTCACAGGAAATATTTTGTCTGACATTCCAACATAGGTATTTTTCACTCTGTATCATTATACTTATTCTATGTTGTATCACTATTTAACTCTTATTACTATTTTAATAGGAACATATGACAGATTTTAGAACAAAACTAGCTGTCATTTTAGTGGACTCAGAGTTGAATGATGATAACATAAGAAATCGAGACATGGAAGATGACGACAACAACTCAGATCCCACGGAATGTATGATTCTGGATAGACCTCCTGAGAATTTCAAAACATCAAATACATCAGGAGAAGTCGAGCTAATCTCGCAATCATTTATACTTTCACCGTCTGTCAATCCAACAAACGATGATTTAATAGATGAACTATGCTTGTTTATCAGCATGGTTGATGATGTCGCTCTACTAGAGTAAGCCATATTTTTTTAATTCATTTTGTATTCCAGTAAATTACTCTGATGTCATTATAATTGAAAGTATGTCTATTTTACAGGAGCGAATGGGTGAAAAGCTCTGAGCCGTACCCTATTAGCTTAAATTTGAGACAAATAAAAAACATATTGAGCAATGATGAATACATGGATATACATTGCTTTAATATGGCTGTGCGGATACTAGCGCCACAAGTCCAGCTTCTCGAGACATTCCATCTCACTATATGGATCTGAACTTTTGTGTAAGTTACTATAATCATGTATTACGTTTTTTCCTCATTGCACTAATATTTTCTCATTCTTATTTTAGTCGATGTTCCACTATGCACGAGACTCAAGTCATCGTGAAAATGTGGAAATTGCTACATTGAAACGGTTGTTTCATAGCTGGCCTGACAGTAATGATTATCATATCTCACAATGTAATACGGTAAGATTTTAATTTTTCATCTCTAACGGTGCTTTATTTGGTCTTAATTAATATTCCATTTATTTCTAAACTATCTCATCATTGCAGATTTTATTGCCTTGGTATATGTTTGGGCTATTTCTATTGTTTGTGTTGGATCAAAACAAAAAAGTTGTCTCAATTTTTGATCCGATACCAATACCTACTTTGGGGAATAATGTACTTAAAATTATGGTTGACAACCTAAACCTTGCGCTTGAAGTTGCAAACCCGGCATTCAAGGATGATATCTCTAAATGGGAATGCATAGTTCCTGTTGCTCCAACAAATTCACATTGGTATGAATCTTTTAAACGCATTACAATATTAATTGATTCATTCGACTCACATTATGTGTTTATTTCATACATGCAGTGCCCTGTCTGGTTATTTGGTTTTTAATTACATGCACTCATTGTGCGATGGAAAACTATATTTTCCCATACCCAACGTAAGTATTGACACTATGCTTATTTGTATACACATTGCACATGCAACTTGTTACAACAATGTTGTATAATGCATATGTAGGATGGTTTTCAGCTGAGGAAGCAATTTTTGGTGCATCTTTTGAAGTATGATGAGAATGAAGCTCAAAACAATATCCCATACATTGAACGAAGCATCATTGATCGCATCTATAGATGGACCTTCATTGCTTCAAAAGGTGGACCTTCAAGACATGCTTAGTTGCGGTTTTTAAAATATATTTTTGTAACAGATTATACAATTATTATGCGACAGTGAATTTTACGCGAAAACATGTTTCTGGATCATGTGTTACACACGTGCTCATATCGTTGTGCATAAGACACATTTAAATGGCTTGGTAAAATAACTCACTAAAATAAAAATTAGCACGTGTTGGATCAGAAATATGTCACATTTTTTGAAAATAGAATTTCAAAGACAAAATAACATTTCGGATCAATCTGAAAATTTTGTAAAATAGCATACAAACTTGTTTTATTTGAGATGTGCGTTGCGTACATGCTTACTTATTTATAATAAGAAAACTGAAGAACACTTGGATTACATGGTTTCATGTTTTAGCAGACTTGCTTCTTGTTAATGTCGAGTGTTATTACTACTATATTACACATACGTCCAGGACAGAATTTGGCTTTACCAGCAAAATTTAAGCAGGCTGGAATCATAGTCACAAATAATGAAATATTGCAAACAAAGCACAGCAGCAGACATGATATTGCAAATTTAAGCTGGCAGAAAATACTAGCATCTATCTTGTCATTGCAAAGTTTTCTGACCACACATGAGCAGCAATAATAATAAAATGTAAGTGTGAAACTCACCTTGATGTTTTCTTCACAAAATGGAAACCTATGATGTCAAACTCACATTCTTCAAACAACAGAAAGCACTATTCATCCATCATGTTAACTACAGTAGCAAACCATCAAAATTAGCAACCTGTTTAAATATAAGATGACAGGAACAAAATCACTTTAATTGCTATGCGCATGTTTATCTTCTCTTGTTAGCATTCCAAATTTCTTATGTAGAAACATCACTGAAATCGTGGAGTCCATTTTCATCGTTGACCAAAGATTAGTGCAGTTGTAGATTTCAATGGCACAATTACTACTCACAGTAAATTAGTGGTACGACTATATCAGAAAGAAAATTCATACGAGCAACAAGATCTCTTAGCAAAACTAAAGCTTGGCATGAGATACTTGTCACGGTATGTTTGTGCAAGTATAATTCATACATGCATCCATGCATCATGGGCGATCCACCTTGGCCTCATCTTCCTGAGCATCCCATCAACGTTCATCCTGCACCTTCTTGACCTCATCTTCCATGACCATCCCATCAATGCTCTTTCCCTTATATAAAAGAGAAACTTATTAGGTTCTGCATTAGGTTGTCAACACTCTCCGTTTTTTGGCCGAGTCTAAACTAAGCAAGGAAGGCAATTTGGATTCTCTCCCACATTCATCTACACCTATGCAATATATGCAGGCCCCACCAAGACCCACACAAATATTTTCAGAGATACATGGAGCGCATCATAGAGAAACCAAGAAACGTGGCCATGACGATGTGTTCCTTGAGCAATACCTAAAACTGAAGCGGGAAGAAATTGATCGGCTTGCTGCAATTGAGGAGAAGATGACGGATGATCCATGCAGCATTACCAAGTGTATCACAACAATCGAAAAGTTACAAGGTCTGCAAGTAGGTGATACTTTTGTGGCAGCAGATATCTTCAAAAGTAAGAAGAATAGGGAAGTTTTTTTATCCTTCTCTACAGATGCTCTTCGGTTGGCTTGGGTTAAAAGGGAGATTGTGCGCATCCAATTGCGGTCACGCATTAGTGAAGCTTTTATTCAGTAGGTAGCAATACTTTTGGTCAGTTTACTCAGTCGTAGTGACAACATCTGTCGAACTAAAATGCTGTCAAAAAACAAAACCAGAAAAAAAGCACAACTGAATTACTGAACTCACTAAGGCAAAGGCGGAAATTACTGCATCATGGAACTAAATTACTGCATCAGGGAACTAGATTACTGCATCAGGCGGATGTGGAGGGCGGCGCGTGAGCTATCAACGTCATTACCTCACTTCTATGACTCATACATATCCATGACATCATAATGCTCTACCTATAACTATAAAAGTGAAACTTACATTTAGGTTCTGCATGTGTAACATCTATAGTTATATCTTTGGCATTCGAGTCTACAACTATTAGCAAGATTAGGCATTTGGATTCTCTCCATTCATCTACACCTTAGCAATATATAGCCCCAAATCCACTAAATATTTTCAGAATAATGGATCATAAAAACCAACGTGCCATGAGATGTGTTCCTGGCAATACCTAAAACTACGGGAAGAAATTGTCGGTCTGCAATTGAGGAAGATCGGATGATCCATGCAGCATTACCAGGTTACAACAATCGAAAAGTTACAAGGCTCAGTAGTGATACTTTTGTAGCAGATATCTTCAAAAGTAAGAAGAATAGGGAAGTTTTTTATCCTTCTCTGAAATGCCTCTTGGTTGGGTTAAAGGAGATTTGCGCATCAATGCGTCACGATTAGTGAAGCTTTATTCAGATGCTACTAATGACTCGTCCTCTTTCAATTTTAATTGTCCAACTAATTACTGAATGGTATTGTATATTTTCAAGAACAATGTGCTAATTCAATTAGATGTGATTTTGATCTATAGGAGTTAGTTTCTCCCGAATTGTTCGTGATTTGATTTTTTATTTAGACTTTATTTAGACATCATTATTTGCTATTTGCATTCTAACTTACCCGTGATCTATCACTTAGGTCCTGTCCCAGTTCTACAGTTCAATATCTTCGAGTAATATCCCTATTCTGTGATATATTTCGAGTCATCTTGTTTTGCACGCAATTTGCAACATGTGACTTAATAGTCGGTTCTCTCATACTTTCTTTGCTTCTGCAATTTTATTATGAATGGATATCTATGTTGCAACACCTCAACTATAGATTTTATTATTCTTATTATTAGATCTTGATAGCCTGTCAATATAACAATAATTTCGAGTATGTTCAGGAGAGTTTTATTTTAAGTTTCAAGACTGAATTACTACTAATTTGAGCATAATTTCATCAAATTTGTATACATTCTTTCATATTTTCATTTTCAATAATCATTTTTATCAATTTTAATTCCATCATTCAATTAATCATATTTCATTACTGGCTAGTTTAATTCCTTATTGTACCTTAATCGCAGTGCTTTTATTATGAGCTTTTTTGTTTATTGCTTCCTAAATTTTGCTTTGTCTTTGTTTCAAATAAAGTCCAATTTTGACAGTTGTATCATAAGTTCTAATACAGGTGAAAATTTGTACGTTCCATTATTACATGAACTCTCATCAATTCCTTTGCATTTGAAATACATGCATTACTTGTAATTTCTGGTTGATCAATTACAATTTAATGAATATTGTTTATTTAGTTTACATATCACTGTTTCATAGATTCATACTGTGTTCCATTGTGTCGATGCATGCCAACTTTTTCATTTAACATACTGATTGTTCCTATTCCAGATGTTTTTATCTTACGTTTGATTCATTTCATATTTCTCATGTTCTAGACAATTTCAAGTTTGATTAGCTATTATTATACATGATTAATCAATAATCTTATATATTGCACGTAGATCGTATACATATGTTATTTTAGTAATTTGATAATTTATTATTACTTTTTCATTGATTTCAGACTTATGATTGCAGATTTGAACCATGTTCTGACTACATATTATCATTTTGTCTATTGCATGTACATCTAATTGTACATGTTACTTTATACAATGTCATTGACATGAACTCACAGCTAAGAATTGATTCATCCATTGGTAATCACAATAGTATGATGCTGACACTTCACTTAGCTGAAATACAGTCAAAGCACAGTTCAATACATGTTAGCTATGTACCGATATACATATGCATTATATCGCTATGAATCACTGACAGATTAATGCTAGATTCTATCATAGGTAATATGATACACATTATGCTCTGATCAGTTATGATCATTCACAATTATTAGATGCATCACAATCAATACATGTAATTTCATGTCTGCACTCAGAAGTCGACATTATCTACTTCTATTCAGTGACTTCTAATAACTCTATGTGTCCACTGTTCACTAGTCATCTATATTCATGTGTCCTTCACTATGCTCATTTTCATCCTAACTGCATCATCTATCACTAAAGCTATTCCTCAGTCACCAATACTAAAGTGATGCTTGTCTCTACGTCTATTGATTACGTCCATACATGTACTTTCATCTATACTCCTCATATCAGTGCTCATTACTGTCCTTGCGCTATACATAGTCAGATAGCTCATCTCTAATCGCTTTATGTCATCACTATCATCACGCATAATAGTATACTGCACTCAATTACGATATATGACGTGATAGTTAATTATGACGGATAGTCATTATCATTAGAATTAGCATACACAGCATGCATGCTTCATCATCAGCTCTAGCACATTACGTCATGTGCTCATCAAGTCATCTGACTATGCACATTAGCATTCGTTAACCAGTACTATGTTAAGTGCTATTTATGTCATTCATGCTGACAGTATTTTTATCAGCTTATCATTAATCATGATCATTGCTCATTGCAGACTTGATTACATGTACAATTTCATCATTGTACTAGCAATTTAGTCTATCTCTTCACATCAAATTCAATGTATTTGCAACTTAAGACACAGCCGAATATAGTTTTGTCATATCATGTCAACATATTGAATCCATTCTAATGCATTTATCATTAGTACTAGTAACACTCATTATGAACAGTGACAATGGAATACAGCTATTGACATTCATTTTATCATGCGTACGCTTCAATGCATCGTATTCTCAGTTCATGCAATTCAAGCACATGACATGATGACTATTCATCTAAGTACTCACTCCATGATCAACTATCGAAGTCAACTACGAATAGTCTATCACATACATGCATATGTAAATTGCAGTTCTCATACATCCAGTAGGATAGCTTTCAATGTCTCATTGCAGATTTCCAGTAGTCGTGCCTCTGCTCATGCTATGTCTGCTACCTCATAGAGCATCTCAACCATAGTCTTCCTCACTACCGTACCGTCAGTCGCGATCTATTACAGTGACATAGCACTGTCTCTACCGATTGTATGCATTCTTGTATAGCAAGCCTGATCCACAGCATGTCAATGCAGTCCGATTCAATGTCTGAATGAACTCTATCGATCACTAATGATAGTCATGTATTCAATGATCTGATCAGTAATCAATTCAGATGCATTGATAATCGCACTTGATTGACCTGTTGCAGAGCTACTGTATGCATGTCTATTGTCTATCGTTTGATAGCCATCTGCTCAGATGCTACTCAAAGGTCATTGTGACGTATGTATATATCTTGAATTACGATTCTTCATATAATCTAATGCACTGTTGCTGTATGTTCATTCGAATCTAAGTTTCTTCTTGTGACTTCATCATATAGTCACTAATAGCATTCATATTGTCAAGCTATCATAGTCTAGTTATCTGAATGTCGAATTCATTGATCTATACATTCTTGCATAGCTGTACTATCAGTTTCATAGTCATATCTGAGTTCATGTCTATATCTTCAGATTCTATTCATTTCCAAGTTATTTATCACAGTTGCAATTATTGATAGTTGATGCACTATTAGTACAATCAAGTGTTACTATTAGCGTTAGTGATCATTACTAAGTCATGATCATTGTCATAATGCATTTCATTAATTCACATAAGCTCACTGACACTACTAAGATATCATAATTATTGATATATTATCTTGACGATCATTGCTGTTTTTGACTCATTCAGTTTAGCTAATTTAGTCTAGATATGAATTTACATTAAATCAGTATCGTATCCATTCTCTGATATGATTACTCGATGTTTACATAGCTGCAGCTCATTTCAACTATTATCAATATCGCAGTGTATGTTAGTACTACGTTTGCATTAATGTTATAGTCATGTACATGCTTATAGCATTCAATTCTAATCATGCCAGTTTATTGTGTCATTATGATACATTCATGATAGCATCATCTATTGATAACTATCTTATCAATGCGTATCAGAGTCAATGATATTCAAAGTATTCATGAAGTATCTGTATAATTATTACAATATGTACTAGTTCTACATTGACTCGATTACATGAGCTTCATTGAGATCAGTATCAAATGCAGCATATCATTAATCTATAGTGTAAACTTCGTATCCTATATAGTATGACCATATCGTGAATTATTCGTCATCAATCATGTCAGAGATATCATGTATCAATTTTATGACTATATTCAGATAGATCATTAATGTCAGACAGTATTTAGCATCAGACTTAGTGTTACTGCATGTATAGATTATCAAGTGTAGATTATGAGTATGATGTATTTCTGATCAATTTTGATTAACTTCACTGTACCTAAGTTCTGTCTATTGACTTGTTCAGTCATATTGCATACCTAGTTGTAAGAGTCACATCTATAATCTTACTCTTACAACTGATTGATATTACAATTATGCTCATGTCATATGTATGACATACTTACAATATTGCATCATTGATATGTCAAGTATGTATATCAGATTGCTTGACTGATTTACAATCTTGGATTCATATATCATAGGCTGATCATTACATGTTAGCTGATATATTTCATTACTATACTTTATGTAGTACACGTAATCTATGTCTGCATTTCATATGTCAGTCATCTATTTATCACTTATGTTCTAGTATTACATGAACATTGACTTAAGTGATCATACAATGCCTGTACATGAATTATAACTATATCATATCATTATAGTTCTCAACTTCTATTATTAATCTGATTGCACATCTATGAGCATGATAAGACTCATATCCATGATCTCATATATGACATCACGATAACATACAAGCTAACATTCATATCTATCATTTCTAATTATCAGCACTATATGACTCTAGATCATGCTATTACGCATTCGAAACTATAAAGCATCATTACATTGACTATTATACAATTTTGACTGAGATAATAATTGACATAGATCATTGAAGACATAACATATGCTTAATATTACGTATACAATATGTAATATTCACGAATTATACATAATTGAAGTTCATCATGAAGACAATATATCTCAATCTAAATGAAATTTAACTAACTAATTAATTCATGCTACATTAGAATCACTTTCAATGTCATTCATTTAATCTATATTCATACATTCACTTAGATTATATATTACTTGTATCATGTATCCATCCTAATATCATATATTCAATACATTTTTCATCATTTACATATCTATTCTACTTCTATGCTCATATTCTAAGATCAGAATTGCATAGATCAATGCATACATTCTTCATTATCAAGATCTCACATACTGTTAGCTATTGATAATTATATGCTATATTTGCTTCATGTTACTGCTTCGATGCACATTGATTCACTAGTTCAGATTAGCTATTCATGTCATGTCATAGCTATAGTTTCTATTCAGTTATGTTCCTATCTCTATGAGATTACAGCTTAACGTATATAGTTCTACAATTCTAGTTTCATATCTATCAATTAGCATGTTACATAAGTATCTATCATACTCAGATACATTCAAACTTAGTCGATTAGACTTATAGTCATTTATATTTATTCCAGTCACATTTAATTACATGTTCATTATCTATTGATACATTTATTGTATCATCATTCTAGTGTAACTTCTATAGTCAATATCTATCATACTCTTCATTACATATCTATTCATACTGTTTAGTATGATTGCATATTTACATTATTCATATCATTATCATTAACTTTAATCATATTAGATGACATGTCTACTAGCTTATAAGTATTATTCAATTTAGTATGATTTGTCTACTTATGTCTGTAATGTATTATTTCTATTGAATTGTCATCTTATCTTTTAATCTTGTCAGTATTTCTTATGTAAATTCAATTGTAATTAAATTATTTCTATTAACATCTATTTTTATTTTGTATAACTGATATATTTTTGATTCTATATTCAATATCTTCTATAATTTTCATAATAATTTAATTTGATAATTTATAATTCATAATTCATATTAATTCATTAATAATGAATTAAATATAATATTAAATTTATATTTGAATGTCATAGTATTATGTACATATTGATAGTATATATTTAGATTAATTAATTGATATGCATTAACAATATGAAATTTAGTAATTTGCAAAGGTAATACTTGTCAATGTATATATAGATTGCGATCATCTATTACATATATTAAATGCATTATAAATGATTTTGTATCATTATTAGCAGTTATAGGTCATGCACATGATATACATATAATCAGATATAATATTGTATACTCAACTGTGCTTGAAAGTATGCTTATTGTAGACACATTTTCATGAGTCGATTAGTACATTCTAGACAAGACATAGTTGATTCACTATCTTATCAATATCTAGTTGCATACATCAACATTTTCTTGACTGCTATCCCATCATTTCGTCCACACAATGTTTGCGAACCTAGGCAGAGGCGGAACCAGGATTTTTGAAGCCTAGGGCTATAACTAAGAGGCTAAAATAAAGCTAAGAGTAGTATACCACATATATCAATGCATGTCAGAAATAGACTACTTATTCTCATTTCGCTGGAAATATGTACTCCAATATTAAATCAAGAGAAAATTCATAAAAATATGTAAATAGTTTAACAAAGTGCATCATTGCACAAGCTGGTACCACAGTAATGAAGGCTTGATTAAATTGATCCCATCATTTCTTCATCAGCAGTATAAGGACCTGGAGCTGTGAAGATAAAATTATGTATTCAAAACACAAGGCAATGGACATAGGCTAAGTCAATTGTGCATAACTTTTGAAAATAAGAACATAATATAGCATTATCTTGAAGTGTGTAGTAGCACAGGATGTAATTAACCGAGTCTGCTTCGTGCCTTCGGTTTGGGTTTCTAATTTCCTGTTGACAAGGAAAGAAAATTGACTAAAGTTGTACAATTTACCAAAATAAAATCCACTTAGGTTGTACTCCTTCAGTTTCTAAATATAAGCCTGTTTAGAGATTTCAATATGAACTACATACGAATGTGTATAGATATTTTATAGTGTAAATTCACTTATTTTGCTCTGTGTGTTATCCATATTGAAATCTCTAAAATGTATTATATTTAGGAATGGAGGGAGTACAATTTAGAAATACCAAGTAATTGATTTCATCTATGATACAGAAGAACTAGGGAAAGTAAGTTAGACGGCACTCCCTCGATTCTTTTAACTAAAATCACAACAAAAATTATGAAACGGGTGGAGCGTTTTTGGAATTACCTGTTCAGAGCATTGGATAATTATGTAGTAGAAACAAGTTGGATGATATATAATAGGAACGGATTTACTGAAAAATATATACTAGAAACAGAGGAATCGTTGGATGATTACCTGGGTTTGGTAGCGGGCAGCTGAGAATTACAAAACAGGAGGCAACCAAGCAGATCATTAGGGCTAAGGCGCGCAGCAGGGGCTGCTCTGCGATGAGCGCCGAGCCGCCTTGACGAGGGATGCGACACATCTTTGATTCAGGGCTCGTTTCCGATCGGACGAGATTTTCATTGATTAAGCGAATTGGACGTATCGCTGGGCTATTCTTTTTTATTTAGCAATTGGTATGGGCTTGCTTGCGGTTGGGTTAGCAGGCCTGGGGCTGGGCCTCTATAACACCAAATTCTGAAAAAAATACAAACAAATGTATGTGTACTAGCTGGGCCACACCTGGGGCTGTAGCCCCAGCTGCCCCAGGCCTAATTTCGCCCCTGAACCTAGGCGTCATGGAGTCAAGTGTAGGCATATTAATCAGATGGATTTTTCGTACTTCAAAGCATATCGCTATTTAGATATTAGTAAAATCATAGTACCTCCGTCTAGGTGAATAAATCATTCACGTAGTTTTAGGTCATCGATTTGAGGAATTAAATATGTGTTATATGTCATGAAAAGTATATCACTAGATTTCTACACGGATGTAATTTATAAATATATATTTTTTGTCACATATAATACATATTTAGATAGTTAAATCGTGAACCTATAACTACACGGATGACTTAATTATCTAAACATGTTTTTGCTTAAATATGTTTGTGTCATCGGAGCCAATACGGTTTTGCTTCTCAAGCTTGACAACTAGCAGGATGCATCACTATATGTGACACCGACTGATTTGCCACAGTAATTACGTAGTAGACAAACTAGCTAATGCGTATGGGTGCATGCTACTATAACAAAGCAGGCCATGATCCCTCTTATTCGTGCAACTGCTTGGCGTGTGTGTTGAAGCTATAGTTCCTGCTTGGTATATACTACTTACCTACTAAAACAAACACCGGTGGAATTGCCAATTGCTCATGGTTGCGGCTGGAGAGCCATGGAGTCACCAACAAGACTCTCACTTCGAGCTAGGCATGATAATTAATGCTCAACATTTTAAGCAGCCTTTCTTTGTCAAGGTCGCATAGGTAACAAGCCGTAGGTTGGCACCAATGAGAGACAAATCATAGGCGACTGTTTTGTTTTGCTAAATATCAGGTGTTCGGATGCAATTTCAATTTCAAGTTGTACATTTTGAGCTACGAGAGTATTTGACAATATAGGGACAACAATGAACAACATTACAATGGCTTGAAAAATATATATACTACACTACACCAAAATTAGTATAATGGACAAACATTACACTAGTAAAATATAATTTGTAATTTGTGCATGGGGCCATGCCCCCCCACACACACACACGGCCAACTCTAACCGATCCCTAGAAGTTAACTGAGTAAAAGGCTTAGTGGAGTATATATACTTCACTAAGTTTGGAACGGACCTAGACGATCTCCTAAACTTAGCGGAGTACAAAAATCATTTGCATTTCAGTTTCGGCCACTATAACACATTTCTTTGCTTCTTTATTTCATTCAACGACATTGAATTACATAATAATTCACCATTTCTTTGCTAGAAGAGCAAGACCAAAGAAAACAAGAATCACAATTAGACATTTTAGAAGATATCCAATTTCCATAACTGCTCCCACTAATTGGATTAATATTGTCTCGATGCCTTTATTGTTGATCTGCGAATTTTCGAGCTTGCATACTTCATTATGCATTCTTCTTCTTTGATTCTAAAGAAGTAGACGTTGCTTCCCCTCTAATTTCTTCTCTAATCTCACATCTATTCTCATGTTTAGCGGCTTTAGCCTCAGTTCTAGCAACAAGTGCACGAACATCTACTAATTTACGTTTTACGTGCTATCAATAGATCGATGTATTCTTCTTCCCAACACCAAAACGAGCATCCATAATCCTACACACATAGATGAGTATCAATGTACTCGCAACTCGGGGTGTAGTTTGTATTCACTCTAGTTACAAGTCCACAATTGAATCCTAACTAGGCTAGTAGTTTCGTAGTTGTCCGAGTTGCTAGTCCATCCTCTACTCACAATTGGGCTGGTCGATGTACCAACTGCAAGTCTACCCTTGACTTGCAACTGGGGCATATGTTTTTTTTCATCCCAGTTGCAAGTCCACTCTCAACTCGCAACTGGGACTTGTAGTTTGTTATTGTCCGAGTTGAAAGTCCATAATTGACTCATAAATTGTACCATAGTTTCTTTGTTATCCCAGTTGCATGTCCACCCTCTACTTAATCGAGACTATATTTTTTTTCATCCTAGTTACAAGTCAATCCTGCACTCGCAATTAGGCTCATAATTGTTGGAGTTGCAAGTCCACCATCAAATCATAACTTGTTTCATGGTTATGTATATTTGTCCAAGTTGCAAGTCCAGGCTCGACTCCCAACCAAGCATGTAGTTTTTTTATCCCAGTTGTAAATCCACTATCAACTCGCAATTGGACTCGAAGTTTTTTTTTGCTAGCTCAATTTTTCAAGTACACTCTTGTCTTGCAACTAGCACCGACCCTTTGTTGTTGTCCACTCCTAGTTGCAAGCCCAGCCTCGACTTGCAATTGGGGCTTTTTTCACCTTTTTTATTTGTTGCCTTAGTTACAAGACCACCCTTATTTTTGTGAATAGGTCTTCTTTTCTTATTCTTGGCCCCAATTGCAACCACCGACGTGCAATTGTGCTCCGGGCTTTTTAATCACAATTACAAGTTCACATCAACCTGCAACCAGGGTGAGCGGCCAATTTTTATCTCGGGTACAGTTCCATCTTTCAATACATAAAATGTGAGTCCTGACCCTGCCAGTTACCGACCCGACAAACATATAAACAAACAAGCCCGTGACAAACAAACAGACCCGGGCAACAAAGTTAGAAACGGGAGGAAGGGAATGAACGCAGCAGTCAACAATAAAGGACACAATTTAGGACGACATCATGTTAGATGTGAGATATTTTCTCACATCTAGATGAGATATAGTCACACCCAACAAAAAAGATATAGCCATCCTCATCTTTCCCATCGATTGCATATCGCTCGGCCAGCCGCCGCTGCCCACCGGGGGCCCTTCGCTCATCTTCCCTGGTGATCCCTCGACGGCCGCTGCCGCCCACGATGTTCTACAAGCAGCCTCCACCACCCGCTTCCCTCCATCCAGCCATCGCTCGTCGCTGCTAACCCTTGCACCGTCACCGGCGGCGGTCCCCCAGCGAGCCGCCACGCCCGACAACCCCCATGCCAGCCACCACCGCTAGCTCTTCCGCTGTTGTGCATTAACTCGAGGTGGTTCATCTTTCTGCTGCCCTTTTTTTTTGCCGCAATCCCTTCCACCACAATGCCACAAATCCGCATGAAACGGCCGCACACACCGCTCCATTGATGAGCCCTCAGTATCTCCGCCTCCATTACCCTTCAATTATGGAGGAAAGTGTGCTTAAAACCCCCTTCTGTACGGACGAGACTTGCCTGCTTCCTCTCCATGCTCTCGCGTACGTGGCTTGATTTGATTGGAACAAAATAAGGCCCGGGCCCACCCCGTTAAAATCAGGGGGAATGATTAGGTTAGAAAGGAAAAAGGAAAAAAACAGCCGTAGGATGAAGTGGGAGCACAGATGGGAGCATGGGGAGGGAGCAGGCAAGTCGGATCCCTTCTGTACCGCCATCGTCATCGACCATGGACGCCTGCTCGCATCCACATCTGGGAACGGCCTTCTTCTCTGTGTAGGTGCATATTCCCTATTTTCAATCGTCTCTGAATATTCCTATGCTGAAGATTATGTTCTCCAATTTCTCAGGATGCACTAGGAATCAAAAGGTGCTCAACGTATCAGTCTTTGGCTGCTTGGATTGCTTCACAGGTCGTTTGTTGTTACCATTTGTTTCACATTGTTGTTTACTCTCACTTTGTCATCTCCATAGATCATAAGATGCTTCATGTTCTCTGTTTCAAGTTAACAAGAAACGAACTATTACCAATAGTTTTTTAGGTACGATGTGCTCTCCAGTGGCCATGTCTATAGTTACCTCTATATCTCTGTCAATCTATTTTTGTTAAAGATCTTGATGCATACACACTAGACACTAAATTATCCCGGAACATCCTGAAAAGTGTACTGAAGTCACTGTCTTCTTTCCTGAAAGGTGTACTGAAGTTACTGTCTTTTTTGGTGCTTCTGTTGGATAGCTCATAAGAACAACTCAAGCAATTTCGAAGAGATGTGTTGCTTGTGCAATCTAACTCTGAACTTTTTTCTAATTTTTCTTTTCACTGAAGACTACTTCCCACACACAGAGCCATGTGAAGGTATATTCAACTGTATATTTCCGGGGTAAGTCACATACATGTTTACTGCTAATCATGATGACTCTCTTCCTTTCTTTGCTAAAATTTCACAATGGTTCCTCTATACTTCCCTCTCTGCAAGTGTTCCATGTAGATTTCAGATGAAGATCATGCACTATCTATGCGTAAATAGATTATTCTAGAGTTTTATCTTTCATATGATTGACTGCAGATCATAGAAACCGAGAATAGTGTTCCTAAAATTATGAACATTTTGAGCTCTTTGAGATCAGGATTTAACTTTACTGAACATTCCGCTGCTACTTTTGCTCATTTTATTTTCTTAGTCACACTTATGAGGTCCATGGTGTCACAAGTCTACTCAAATTTCACAAAGATACAGATGTAACAGCTATCTAGGTACACCCGGAGTCTACTCAAAATAATCAATTAATGTCTGCTAAATTATTGTTCATTGATCTGATTTTGCATGATACATTTGTGTTTGTGAGGCAATGACAATGCTATCATCCACTCAATGCAGCTCCTGTTCTTCCATCCCCTCTTCAGCATCAGATTTGCACACATGGTATGATGGACTATTGCTGAAGATGCCCGATGATATTAGTTTGTAATAAATCAGTGGTTCCACGGGTAAATGCCCACATAATCCTCTAATTAATTCCATTATTTGTCTGTTGTCCAGAATTTGATTGATATAAGTAGGAGGATCGGTAATACTGATGTCTGTACCAATAAACATAACCAGATAATCCTCTAATCTGATTGTTTGTATGTTGTCCAAAATGTGATTCATATGAAGGGGGGTCAATCATACTGAGGTATGTAACATTACAAGTCATGTATCATTCTAAAGTATTGTTGTCAAAGTAGAGCCATACATTCATAATTTTGTTGAACCTTTCTGGAGAGTCATTTTACCGAGTGAAACAATAATTTTAGGCAATATTTTCCGCAGCAACGTGCGGGGAATTATCTAGTTCTAACAGTCTTGCTAAATCTCAGTCGACTTAGAGACATCTGGTGTTTGGACTCTCGCTAGTAGATTGGTAGCATTTTAGTCCTCGCGGAGGTGGCGTTTGCATGGATGGTGGCGCTCCTTCGTCTTCCGGGCTTCGATCATCCTCAAGTTTGTCCATTGGGAGGAATTAGACGGAGCTCTGGCGTTGATTCCTGCCAATTCCTTAAGGCTGCACGGTTAGGGTTCCTGTCAGGTTTTTCAGATTGATTCAAGGATTCAAAGGCGACGAATGTGGGTTTAGGGCATTGTTCCTTAAAGTCACGTGCACGAAAACTTCCCGGCTGTCATCGACAAGGTCAGGCCGGCTTCAGTATATGAGCGACAGCGGCACGTTGGTGGCTCGTTCTAGCGGCGGCAATTGTTGGTCGATGGTTCATGGACCTCGATGTAATTTTTATTATGTTTATGAAGTTATTTTTTTTACTTCCGATGAATCTTTATAATAGATCTGATAATTTTCATAAAAATAAACCAGAAATAGCAGGTAGCGTGGTGGTGTTGCATGTGCGTGCGGGCCTCCATGGCTTGGCCACACAGTTATTTTATGTGCCTCGTTACACACGCCCAGCTAGAAATATGCATTTTCACTACAAGGTGTGCATCCGGCCGACTTTTTCTTTCACAGATCTTATGAACTTGTATTGGAATTTTTTCTTACTATATCATGTCTTCATGCATGGGCAACATCGTGTCAGACTACAACTATGTCAGTCATCATTTCGTCCACACAATGTTTACGAACCTAGGCGTCATGGAGTCAAGTGTAGGCATATTAATCAGATGGATTTTTCGTACTTCAAAGCATATCGCTATTTAGATGTTAGTAAAATCATAGTACCTTCGTCTAGGTGAATAAGTCATTGACGTAGTTTTAGGTCATCGATTTGAGGAATTAAATATGTGTTATATGTCATGAAAAGTATATCACTAGATTTCTACACGGATGTAATTTATAAATATATATTTTTTGTCACATATAATACATATTTAGATAGTTAAATCGTCAACCTATAACTACAAGGATGACTTAATTATCTAAACATGTTTTTGCTTAAATATGTTTGTGTCATCGGAGCCAATACGTTTGTGCTTCTCAAGCTTGACAACTAGCTGGATGCATCACTATATGTGACACCGACTGATTTGCCACAGTAATTACGTAGTAGACAAACTAGCTAGTGCGTATGGGTGCATGCTACTATAACAAAGCAGGCCATGATCCCTCTTATTCGTGCAACTGCTTGGCGTGTGTGTTGAAGCTATAGTTCCTGCTTGGTATATATTCCCTCCGTCCGGAAATACTTGTCGGAGGAATGGATGTATCTAGACGTATTTTAGTTTTAGATACATCAATTTTTATCCGTTTCTTCGACAAGTATTTCCGGACGGAGTGAGTACTACTTACCTACTAAAACAAACACCGGTGGAATTGCCAATTGCTCATGGTTGCGGCTGGAGAGCCATGGAGTCACCAACAAGACTCTCACTTCGAGCTAGGCACGATAATTAATGCTCAACATTTTAAGCAGCCTTTCTTTGTCAAGGTCGCGTAGGTAACAAGCCGTAGGTTGGCACCAATGAGAGACAAATCATAGACGACTGTTTTGTTTTGCTAAATATCAGGTGTTCGGATGCAGTTTCAATTTCAAGTTGTACCTGTTGAGCTACGAGAGTATTTGACAATATAGGAACAACAATGAACAACATTACAATGGCTTGAAAAATATATATACTACACTACACCAAAATTAGTATAATGGACAAACATTACACTAGTAAAATATAATTTGTAATTTGTGCATGGGGCCATGCCCCCCCCACACACACACACACAAGGCCAACTCTAACCGATCCCTAGAAGGTAACTGAGTAAAAGGCTTAGTGGAGTATATATACTTCACTAAGTTTGGACCGGACCTAGACGATCTCCTAAACTTAGCGGAGTACAAAAATCATTTGCATTTCAGTTTCGGCCACTATAACACATTTCTTTGCTTCTTTATTTCATTCAACGACATTGAATTACATAATAATTCACCATTTCTTTGCTAGAAGAGCAAGACCAAAGAAAACAAGAATCACAATTAGACATTTTAGAAGATATCCAATTTCCATAACTGCTCCCACTAATTGGATTAATATTGTCTCGATGCCTTCATTGTTGATCTACGAATTTTCGAGCTTGCATACTTCATTATGCATTCTTCTTCTTTGATTCTAAAGAAGTAGACGTTGCTTCCCCTCTAATTTCTTCACTAATCTCACATCTATTCTCATGTTTAGCGGCTTTAGCCTCAGTTCTAGCAACAAGTGCACGAACATCTACTAATTTACGTTTTACGTGCTATCAATAGATCGATGTATTCTTCTTCCCAACACCAAAACGAGCATCCATAATCCTACACACATAGATGAGTATCAATGTACTCGCAACTCGGGGATATACTTTTGTAGTTGCCCTAGTTGCAAGTCCACCCTCAATTTTCAACTCGGGGTGTAGTTTGTATTCACTCTAGTTACAAGTCCACAATTGAATCCTAACTAGGCTAGTAGTTTCATAGTTGTCCGAGTTGCTAGTCCATCCTCTACTCACAATTGGGCTGGTCGATGTACCAACTGCAAGTCTACCCTTGACTTGCAACTGGGGCATATGTTTTTTTTCATCCCAGTTGCAAGTCCACTCTCAACTCGCAACTGGGACTTGTAGTTTGTTATTGTCCGAGTTGAAAGTCCATAATTGACTCGCAAATTGTACCATAGTTTCTTTGTTATCCCAGTTGCATGTCCACCCTCTCGCAACTGAGACTATATTTTTTTTCATCCTAGTTACAAGTCAATCCTGCACTCGCAATTAGGCTCATAATTGTTGGAGTTGCAAGTCCACCATCAAATCATAACTTGTTTCATGGTTATGTATATTTGTCCAAGCTGCAAGTCCAGGCTCGACTCCCAACCAAGCATGTAGCTTTTTTATCCCAGTTGTAAGTCCACTATCAACTCGCAATTGGACTCGAAGTTTTTTTTGCTAGCTCAATTTTTCAAGTACACTCTTGTCTTGCAACTAGCACCGACCCTTTGTTGTTGTCCACTCCTAGTTGCAAGCCCAGCCTCGACTTGCAATTGGGGCTTTTTTCACCTTTTTTATTTGTTGCCTTAGTTACAAGACCACCCTTATTTTTGTGAATAGGTCTTCTTTTCTTATTCTTCGCCCCAATTGCAACCACCGACGTGCAATTGTGCTCCGCGCTTTTTAATCACAATTACAAGTTCACATCAACCTGAAACCAGGGTGAGCGGCCAATTTTTATCTCGGGTACAGTTCCATCTTTCAATACATAAAATGTGAGTCCCGACCCTGCCAGTTACCGAACCGACAAACATATAAACAAACAAGCCCGTGACAAACAAACAGATCCGGGCAACAAAGTTAGAAACGGGAGGAAGGGAATGAACGCAGCAGTCAACAATAAAGGACACAATTTAGGACGACATCATGTTAGATGTGAGATATTTTCTCACATCTAGATGAGATATAGTCACACCCAACAAAAAAGATATAGCCATCCTCATCTTTCCCATCGATTGCATCTCGCTCGGCCAGCCGCCGCTGCCCACCGGGGGCCCTTCGCTCATCTTCCCTGGTGATCCCTCGACGGCCGCTGCCGCCCACGATGTTCTACAAGCAGCCTCCACCACCCGCTTCCCTCCATCCAGCCATCGCCTGTCGCTGCTAACCCTTGCACCGTCACCGGCGGCGGTCCCCCAGCGAGCCGCCACGCCCGACAACCCCCATGCCAGCCACCACCGCTAGCTCTTCCGCCGTTGTGCATTAACTCGAGGTGGTTCATCTTTCTGCTGCCCTTTTTTTTGCCGCAATCCCTTCCACCACAATGCCACAAATCCGCATGAAACGGCCGCACACACCGCTCCATTGATGAGCCCTCAGTATCTCCGTCTCCATTACCCTTCAATTATGGAGGAAAGTGTGCTTAAACCCCCCTTCTGTACGGACGAGACTTGCCTGCTTCCTCTCCATGCTCTCGCGTACGTGGCTTGATTTGATTGGAACAAAATAAGGCCCGGGCCCACCCCGTTAAAATCAGGGGGAATGATTAGATTAGAAAGGAAAAAAGGAAAAAAACAGCCGTAGGATGAAGTGGGAGCACAGATGGGAGCATGGGTAGGGAGCAGGCAAGTCGGATCCCTTCTGTACCGCCATCGTCATCGACCATGGACGCCTGCTCGCATCCACATCTGGGAACGGCCTTCTTCTCTGTGTAGGTGCATATTCCCTATTTTCAATCGTCTCTGAATATTCCTATGCTGAAGATTATGTTCTCCAATTTCTCAGGATGCACTAGGAATCAAAAGGTGCTCAACGTATCAGTCTTTGGCTGCTTGGATTGCTTCACAGGTCGTTTGTTGTTACCATTTGTTTCACATTGTTGTTTACTCTCACTTTGTCATCTCCATAGATCATAAGATGCTTTATGTTCTCTGTTTCAAGTTAACAAGAAACGAACTATTACCAATAGTTTTTTAGGTACGATGTGCCCTCCAGTGGCCATGTCTATAGTTACCTCTATATCTCTGTCAATCTATTTTTGTTAAAGATCTTGATGCATACACACTAACACTAAATTATCCCGGAACATCCTGAAAAGTGTACTGAAGTCACTGTCTTCTTTCCTGAAAGGTGTACTGAAGTTACTGTCTTTTTTGGTGCTTCTGTTGGATAGCTCATAAGAACAACTCAAGCAATTTCGAAGAGATGTGTTGCTTGTGCAATCTAACTCTGAACTTTTTTCTAATTTTTCTTTTCACTGAAGACTACTTCCCACACACAGAGCAATGTGAAGGTATATTCAACTGTATGTTTCCGGGGTAAGTCACATACATGTTTACTGCTAATCATGATGACTCTCTTCCTTTCTTTGCTAAAATTTCACAATGGTTCCTCTATACTTCCCTCTCTGCAAGTGTTCCATGTAGATTTCAGATGAAGATCATGCACTATCTATGCGTAAATATATTATTCTAGAGTTTTATCTTTCATATGATTGACTGCAGATCATAGAAACCGAGAATAGTGTTCCTAAAATTATGAACATTTTGAGCTCTTTGAGATCAGGATTTAACTTTACAGAACATTCCGGTGCTACTTTTGCTCATTTTATTTTCTTAGTCACACTTATGAGGTCCATGGTGCCACAAGTCTACTCAAATTTCACAAAGATACAGGTGTAACAGCTATCTAGGTACACCCGGAGTCTACTCAAAATAATCAATTAATGTCTGCTAAATTATTGTTCATTGATCTGATTTTGCATGATACATTTGTGTTTGTGAGGCAATGACAATGCTATCATCCACTCAATGCAGCTCCTGTTCTTCCATCCCCTCTTCAGCATCAGATTTGCACACATGGTATGATGGACTATTGCTGAAGATGCCTGATGATATTAGTTTGTAATAAATCAGTGGTTCCACGGGTAAATGCCCACATAATCCTCTAATTAATTCCATTATTTGTCTGTTGTCCAGAATTTGATTGATATAAGTAGGAGGATCGGTAATACTGATGTCTGTACCAATAAACATAACCAGATAATCCTCTAATCTGATTGTTCGTATGTTGTCCAAAATGTGATTCATATGAAGGGGGGTCAATCATACTGAGGTATGTAACATTACAAGTCATGTATCATTCTAAAGTATTGTTGTCAAAGTAGAGCCATACATTCATAATTTTGCTGAACTTTTCTGGAGAGTCATTTTACCGAGTGAAACAATAATTTTAGGCAATTTTTTCCGCAGCAACGTGCGGGGAATTATCTAGTTCAAACAGTCTTGCTAAATCTCAGTTGACTTAGAGAATCCTGGTGTTTGGACTCTCGCTAGTAGATAGGTAGCATTTTAGTCCTCGCGGAGGTGGCGTTTGCATGGATGGTGGCGCTCCTTCGTCTTCCGGGCTTCGATCATCCTCAAGTTTGTCCATTGGGAGGAATTAGACGGAGCTCTGGCGTTGATTCCTGCCAAGTCCTTAAGGCTGCACGGTTAGGGTTCCTGTCAGGTTTTTCAGATTGATTCAAGGATTCAAAGGAGACGAATGCGGGTTTAGGGCATTGGTCCTTAAAGTCACGTGCACGAAAACTTCCCGGCTGTCATCGATAAGGTCAGGCCGGCTTCAGTATATGAGCGACAGCGGCACGTTGGTGGCTCGTTCTAGCGGCGACAATTGTTGGTCGATGGTTCATGGACCTCGATGTAATTTTTATTATGTTTATGAAGTTATTTTTTTTACTTCCGATGAATCTTTATAATAGATCTGATAATTTTCATAAAAATAAACCAGAAATAGCAAGTAGCGTGGTGGTGTTGCATGTGCGTGCGAGCCTCCATGGCTTGGCCACACAATTATTTTATGTGCCTCGTTACACACGCCCAACTAGAAATATGCATTTTCACTACAAGGTGTGCATCCGGCCGACTTTTTCTTTCACAGATCTTATGAGCTTGTATTGGAATTTTTTTCTTACTATATCATGTCTTCATGCATGGGCAACATCGTGTCAGACTACAACTATGTCAGTCATCATTTCGTCCACACAATGTTTACGAACCTAGGCGTCATGGAGTCAAGTGTAGGCATATTAATCAGATGGATTTTTCGTACTTCAAAGCATATCACTATTTAGATATTAGTAAAATCATAGTACCTTCGTCTAGGTGAATAAGTCATTTACGTAGTTTTAGGTCATCGATTTGAGGAATTAAATATGTGTTATATGTCATGAAAAGTATATCACTAGATTTCTACACGGATGTAATTTATAAATATATATTTTTTGTCACATATAATATATATTTAGATAGTTAAATCGTCAACCTATAACTACAAGGATGACTGAATTATCTAAACATGTTTTTGCTTAAATATGTTTGTGTCATTGGAGCCAATACGTTTGTGCTTCTCAAGCTTGACAACTAGCTGGATGCATCACTATATGCGACACCGACTGATTTGCCACAGTAATTACGTAGTAGACAAACTAGCTAGTGCGTATGGGTGCATGCTACTATAACAAAGCAGGCCATGATCCCTCTTATTCGTGCAACTGCTTGGCGTGTGTGTTGAAGCTATAGTTCCTGCTTGGTATATACTACTTACCTACTAAAACAAACACCGGTGGAATTGCCAATTGCTCATGGTTGCGGCTGGAGAGCCATGGAGTCATCAACAAGACTCTCACTTCGAGCTAGGCACGATAATTAATGCTCAACATTTTAAGCAGCCTTTCTTTGTCAAGGTCGCGTAGGTAACAAGCCGTAGGTTGGCACCAATGAGAGACAAATCATAGGCGACTGTTTTGTTTTGCTAAATATCAGGTGTTCGGATGCAGTTTCAATTTCAAGTTGTACCTGTTGAGCTACGAGAGTATTTGACAATATAGGGACAACAATGAACAACATTACAATGGCTTGAAAAATATATATACTACACTACACCAAAATTAGTATAATGGACAAATATTACACTAGTAAAATATAATTTGTAATTTGTGCATGGGGCCATGCCTCCCCCACACACACACACACATAATGCCAACTCTAACCGATCCCTAGAAGTTAACTGAGTAAAAGGCTTAGTGGAGTATATATACTTCACTAAGTTTTGACCGGACCTAGACGATCTCCTAAACTTACCGAAGTACAAAAATCATTTGCATTTCAGTTTCGGCCACTATAACACATTTCTTTGCTTCTTTATTTCATTCAACGACATTGGATTACATAATAATTCACCATTTCTTTGCTAGAAGAGCAAGATCAAAGAAAACAAGAATCACAATTAGACATTTTAGAAGATATCCAATTTCCATAACTGCTCCCATTAATTGGATTAATATTGTCTCGATGCCTTCATTGTTGGTCTGTGAATTTTCGAGCTTGCATACTTCATTATGCATTCTTCTTCTTTGATTCTAAAGAAATAGACGTTGCTTCCCCTCTAATTTCTTCTCTAATCTCACATCTATTCTCATGTTTAGCGGCTTTAGCCTCAGTTCTAGCAACAAGTGCACGAACATCTACTAATTTACGTGCTATCAATAGATCGATGTATTCTTCTTCCCAACACCAAAACGAGCATCCATAATCCTACACACATAGATGAGTATCAATGAACTTACATTTCATCCCTCAAAGTTAGCTCGAACATTTCACATTGACTATAGGTGTGCATATAGATATAAGATTTTCAATATCTCATGTTTCTGCTTCCAGCGATTTGCAAGCGCATGGACACGTGGTTTTGCGTTGGCTTGGAGACATTCCTTGTCCATTACTCACTTATGCTACTTTTAAATACCTGCTTTGTTGAGTGCAAATCCGATTAAGAAGCTTCTAGGTAGTACACCCAAACAATCTACAAAATGACAAAAAAAAACTATTTATCAGTCGATCTTACTTTTTTTATGACTCGCTCGACCGATCAACGTCTCGAGCTCATGGTGACAAGTAGATCCACATGACCTTCTCAATCTAGACCATGTAGGTGATCTTGACATTCACTTAGTCTTAGCGATATGGGGACATGCTCTACGTAAAAGCTATTTCTTGCCTAGCAAGCAGTCACCTCGGTGGTGGTTCGGCATGGGTTGAGGGCTTGAGGCCCATGGCATGGTTTTTTCTTTAGTCGATTTCCATTTTTTATTTCTCCCCTCTATATTTCCGACTTTTTGGGGTTTTGAGGGTTTTTGGTTTTTGCTTTTCCCTCCTTTCCTTATTATCATTTCTATTTTCTATTATTTCTTTTCATTGTATTTCCTTTTTAAATTGTGTGAAAACTTTCAAAAATTACTTAAATATTTTTTAAATGCATGAACACTTTTCAACTACATGATTGTTTTTTAAATGCTTCGAATAATTATTAATTAAATGCATGTTTTCGAAATATGTATTGATTTTTGAAAACTCATTTCAATATGTGTCAAGTACCGCTAAACATGTCCAATGTAACTAAATAATTTCATGCATTGCAAAGAAGATTGTTCACACGTGTAAAATGTTGAACTTTTTTAATCTGCGTGTTAGAAAGTGTTCATATGTTTCAAAAATTTCACACATATTGAAAAGATTTTTTATTTTAGTACAATATTTATAAATAAATTTTGTATATAGGATATGTCCATGTATCTCAAAAATATGTTCATAATTTTAACATAAATGTTCGCATGTTCAAAGAAAGCATTCGTGTATCTCTAAGATATATTAGTAAAACTTTCATATACAATTTTATAAAAGAAATCACGGTTATATAAAAATATTCATGTACCTCAAAAAGGATGTTTATGGTTTTGAAAAAAATGTTCGCATGTTTGTAATAAGTTTTCCCGTATCTCTATAAATATATGGTGCATTTTACATACAAGAAAAGAGAGAAATAAAATATATAGAAAAAAGATGACAATACGGTCTGCGTGTTATGCTTAACGTTGGTCGCTGCCACATGCGTTGCCCGCCCATGCGCCAACCATTGTAAGTGAGTGCAACAGGAAAATCATTACTTGAGAAGTACCTTTTTCAAAGATCACTTGCACCCTAGGTTGCGACAAGTGCGCGCTGCATATAAGCTACTTGTCGCAACCTTGATTTTTTTTTAGATCCGCTTATTTAAAATGTTTTATCTCTTAAACCATGCATTCAAATCTCGAATAGTTTTCGCCGTTGGATTCCTCGCGTCGATGTCTTCAAAAGTAGATCGCATGTTGATAGGTATTGATGAACTTTTTCCACAAAAAAGTCGGACAACAAATTCCGACCGGGAGCACGTTTTTTTTCCTTTTCCAAAAAAGACGCGACCGTGCCTCTCGCGGAACAAAACACACTTTTTACTGTTTTTGAGAGGCACGGTCCCGCCTCTTGTGAAAGCAAATCTGTGCTTCTTGCAAGAGAAAAGGGAAAACACGTACTTTTTTCTTGCGGAAGCAAATCTGTGCTTCTTGCAAGAAAAAAGGGAAAACACGTACTTTTTTTTGTTTCCGAGCGTGCCTCTCGCGGAAGCAAAAATGCAAGTTTTTTCACGTAAAAAAGGATCAAAACTTTTTGTCCAAGAGTTAAGAAAGACCGGTGGAAAACCGAAAAGCCGAAAAACCCATCTAAAAAGTCAAAAATTTGTGCGGAAAAATATAAAATAAACAAAAATCAGGGAGAGCATGTGATGTGAACTGGGGTCTGATCTTTCGATGAGAAAGAGATAACTATGATTTTGTGTGGGACTTGACCCTCACGATCCGGCTACCAACCGTACAGGAAGAATTGTACACGACAGATATCCACAACAATCACTGAACCAACTCCACGGTGTTATCGACCGAGCCAATGGCACGATCGACCTATCCACGAAGGATTTTTCCTGCAAGCAGATCGAACAACATGCAAGAAAAATAATAGCCAAGCAATCTGAAATTGCAAATATGCTAGATGGAATATGAAATTTGGGGTTTCGATAGGATGTCTTGACGGTCACACTAGCAGCTACGAACGAATACAAAATAAAACTAGCTAAAACTAGACTTCTCTAAACAAAACTCAGTTCTAAACCCTAACCTAGACTACTATTTACTCCCTCTGTTCCAAAATAGATGACCCAACTTTATACTAACTTTAGTATAAATTTGACATCTATTTTAAAACGGAGGGAGTATTAAAGAGCGGCGGCCGCGTTGTGTGCTGGTGCGCAATGCAGGGCTCGTACAGAGACCGGATACTCGCTCGATTGCTCGGAAAGACCCGACGTCTCATTTGATTGACAAAGCGTGGCCCAACTTGATTGTACCTGCTGGTTCCTTTGCACGGGCTCGTCTACGCGCGTGTGTGATCCTTCCTGATGCATGCACGTAGCTCATGGTGACAAGTAGATCCACATGATTTCCTCTATCTACACCATGCAGGTGATCTTGAAACACAACCACCACTGGTAAAGTACCCTACAAGAGGTGGATCTATATTTTGCCCACCTTTGGTGGCGTCGGCCAGGTAAATTATAAAAACTAACACTACTGCGTCAACATTTTGCTGCCAATGGAAGCGTTTTGCACGCGACACATAGGTATTATATTGAAACCCATAAGATATTGCAATACTTAAAAAAAAAGACATTGCAATACGATACAATATTACATTGACACCCATTGTTATGTGCATGCATGCATTTTGCTACCTTATCCATTAGTTAGTATTATCACTAAACAACACGTAATTTAATCATTTAACATGTTCATCATGGATGGACAACACAAAACACGTTCGATAGTCTAAAGGGCTTATGACTCGAAAGGTCCTTGCCAACTACTAGCTAGTCCGCTCTATTCCGAATGTTTGTGAAGAATAGGAAAAACTATGCATGTCCATGGTGCAGCACGGGCATTAACCTAGATCCAATTTCCAGGTTGAACTCCTTTAGTATTCACCTCCACCAATTAACTAGGACGCATCAATCTGGTAGGGTTGCAGTTGAGCAGTTGTCGCTGAAATTGGTCTTTTATCATGGAGATAAGTGTCATACCACCATGCACATCCGTCACCTTAGGCACAACACATCTTGGGAGCTTCTATTGAAAGAGCACAATAATAACATAGTAAGCACTATATTTAATTTACGAAGAGTGTATGAAAAAGATGAAACTGAGTACAATTCTTACCATGTACTTGTTCCGAATGTTGGTCTTGTTCAAGGCATTCACTAGTGGCATGTATGGTGCATCATTTTTTCTGGCCTTATAAGTTTCCATAAGACACTCAATATCATCAACAAAGGAGATGAGGTACATTTTCTCCTTCCAAGTAAGTGCGGTGCCGGTAGTATAGTAGTGTTGTATACTATATCCTGAGTTGTTCTTGGCGCTGAGAAGTAAGTTGTCCAATAATACGTAACAAAGATTAATTAGTTATAAATGGCAACATATTTTGATTGATATACAAGTTAATTACCAGGTATGTTTAAGAGACTTACACAGAGGAAGGATTGAAATGTTGTCCAGGTTCACCTAGATGTCAAGATTGAAATCAGAATATTTGCTAATATCAAAGTGGAGGTACATCCCTTCCTCAAATTTGTAAGCTTTGGCAGATGCCCACCAATTAGAACAATCAAAATAGGTACACTCTTTTTCGTTATTAATTGTAGACTTGAAATAAAAACTCTCTTTAGTCTCGAGGTAGGGGATGGTTCTAGTCTCCTGATCCATGGAGACCTTCAACTTTTTTAAGAAGTCAAGCCTTGCAATACGGGATGCACTAAATCCATAATAAAGAATAAAGAACACAAATTATCATTGTTAAGAAAAATCCTTACGACATGCTTATGAATAAATTATGTGTAATAATTCTTAAAATATACAAACCATCATCCATTTGTTTCCCTCCAAAAGCGTGAGGTAAAAGCAAGTGGTGTGCAATCCAACATTGGCGCACAAACCCTCGTGTCTAAATAGTTGAGGCACTCCATTTGTTGCGTTGAAATTGACAAATAAGAACAAGAAATAATAATAAGAAATTGGCATGGCCTTTGCTAAAATAGAATTTGACAAAACAGAAATGGATCAAGGTTTCGTCAAAATGCTGGCACTGATTTTCGATCCCTAGAAATTTTTCCTCGATGGACATTCTGACTAACACTTGTTATCTAGTAGTTGTTGTGTAAAGCTTAATCAACAAGCTATAGGGCAGAGACAACATACTATGTAAATGCTAAACACTTGTATGATAGTATTATATTTTGTTGCTACAAGGGTACATGGCATGGAATACCTATAGGCTCACCTACCAGAATATTATTTAGCAAAACTTGGTTAAAAAAACCTTAAACATGCATACTACTCCCTTTAAAACATAATCATGCAAAAGATGGGTCAAGGATGGTCATGTGCAACTTGCGTGTAGCTGATGTAGTTGATGGTATATTCCTCGTCTACTCTTCTTATCAGTGTTATAATCCGATGATAAAAAGAATAATCCTAATAAACACCAATTTCAAATAAAAGATGAAAAAGAACAACTCCCAATATTACTATCAGAAGGATGTGTTCTTAATTAGGTTTGAGGCATGGCTAACTTGGTTGAATTCCCAATTGGAGTGAGCTAAGTTTTAGATGCGGTGTGCCAAGAATGGTCATCAGATAAGTTCAAAACTAAAATGAATCAAAGTGGTAGGGTTTGGAGAGACTTTTTAAGTCATGGATAAGAAGATGCTTCAGTTCCCACTTGGATTTGAACATATATGAGAGATATGCCAAACAACTAATTCAAAAAACCATGGATTTCCACAATGGAAAGGAGCTGGACAGTTGCGGGACAGAGGTGGCGGTCAAGCAACGACCGCAATGGGTTGTAGTGCATGCACTCCACAAACACAACCCCCGCCTCGTCACCCCCATCGCCTACTGTGTCAACGTCGACCCATGTAACACCCCAAAAATCAGAGCTTTTTTATTTTTGTGTTGTTAGTAACTTTAACACTCTTCCAAATGTTTTCTTCTAAATTTTGTAATAAAAGTTCACCTCACCTAGCTCACACCTAGATCACAACACAACCAAGACCAACCCAACTCAAATCCCAGTTATCTAGAATTTGAAACCCTGGCTCTGAATTGACACAAAGAAACTTCACTTTCTTTGTTGAGCTAATCTACCCCAATATTTGAAGAACCGCCCCAAACCATATGGATCAAGGGAGTGACACAATATTGCCATGGAAAAAGCAATATTTCTCTTCGAGAGAGAATTACAGTTTCTACCACTTTGGGGAAATAAATCCAAGGAATACATAGGCACCCCAAAAATCGTTGATTTTAATTGTAGGTTATCATTGTTCCTATAGTATAGTATGGCAAAAAGATTGGCTCAATGAGAGCAAGGCAAAGTCTTGCATTAATTGGTAAAGCCAGTATGACCTAGGTTGTTGTTGTGAAGGAACTGCCATTTTGGTAGCTCTTAAAATTTTCAAATAATTTGGGCATCACCTAGTGGCCACACATGAAAAAAATACACCACAAACGTGGTCATTTATAGCCATACAAAATCACATGGCAAGGTGGGAAGTTTCTACCCGAATTGCAAGGCGAAGGAAGTTTTAGCTAGGAAAGTCTCATGTGGTTGTGTCATGGAGGAGATAGCCACCTTAGCCAGCAAACACTCTCTACAAAGATTAAACTTGCCTCACAGTAGTTAACTCACAATCCACCACAAATACCGTGCTCTCCAAATTCAAAATATGAAGGAATCCAGCAATGGATCATCTTAGGAAAGATCAGAGCACACACTATCTTATGGAAACCAACATTCGACGGAAACTGGTGAAAACCACGCGAAGACGATATTTTGAAGTTGCGAAAAATTTTCAAAAAAAGAGATGTAAGAGGGTGATGTTCTATTGCCATGCAAAATTCAAGCTCAAAAACATTATGGGATTGTGAGCTATGAAAAAACAAAATCAACATTGAATAGTGTCAAACGGTAACATCACCATTCATTGCTGAATTTATCTTTTTCATAGCTCGCACCATGTAATGTGTTTTTTAGTTGAAATTTCACATGAAAATAGAACACCATTCTCTTAACATCATCCTCGGGCTCACAACAGGGTCGTCGTCTTTGTAGAAACGAGATACATGCATGGTCACAACTTTGCCTCCTCTGAATTGGAACATGCCAGTGTCCGTGGTCGCAGCTTCACCCCCCACGGGCTCACAGTAGGGCCACCGACCTGGTAGCAACAAGATCCAGTCATGCGAGCTATGTATCCTGACAATTCAACGTTTGTTGTTCTCTCCAAGTCATGCATGGCAATGTCCAACTTGAGGGGTCGATTTGACGCAACACCTATCCTTCCCCACTTCATATCAGGCGTGCATGCCGAAACACGGACACTACATTGCTCGCCACTCGGTCCCAGCAACTTTACCCACTCCCGCCAGGCCACCTCGCAACACCGTCAATCGCTACCCCTAGACGTAGCACCGTTGCAGCATATCACATCATTGTATTTAAAGAGGAGGCACCCCTGCAACACCGAGTTGTAGCGGCGACACCACATCACAACTTTTTGCAACTCCGGTTACCTCATAGCATGGCAGCGCCCTTGCAACACCATCTTGTAGTGGTGGTACCGCTTTTCACAATAGTGCCTCAAAGCATCGGCGACGGCCATCGCAGCATCACCTCGTGGAAATTCATGAGGCACCACGCAACATCTAGGGCCGGGCCTGTCTGGCGTTCCCGCCAACGGATGGTGTCGTGGAATTGTCACGGCAGATGTCCTCGTGCAAGGACTTAGTCGTGGAGCCATCGCAACTAGGAAGCTTAAAGGGGTTAATTGGGACAAAGGACACGAGAGATTTATACTAGTTCGGGCCCTTACGGTGAAGGTAAGGCCTACGTCTAGTTGGGTTGGTATTGCTTAATGTTTCGATGACCAGGGAGCGAGATACGCTATGCCCGACTCTCGATGGATTGTTTCTTGCCCTAAGCCGCCAGCAGGTCATCCCCTTATATACACGGGTTGACGCCCTGCGGCTTACAGAGTCCCGGTCGGCTTATAGACAGTATCCGGCTCGGTGACTAGTTAAATCTGCCTTATGATACAAGTCATGCCATTGTTGCGGTTTACTACAACAGGCTTTAAGTCACCTATGGGCCTTAGGCCCTTTATCGAACCGCCATCTTCATGCTTGGTCTTGGGCTTCTTTTGGTGAATCTTCCTTGCGTAACCCGGCCCCTCCTAGGCGGCTTACACAAATAGTTATATCCCCAACATTAGGCCCCAGATTGATTTGAACCTGTTCATGTCAATCTTAAAATACCTTAAAACATAAATTTTCAGTCTTCTGACTGTGCAACAGACTTTCTTTAACCCACCATGACGTCATTTTCTGGATCCGTGTTAACCCGCCGTGACGTCATCTTTCCTTTTTTATTCCACCATATCCTCCAACGGTTCTCTGTCTTTATTAACTGTTCCGTAAACCGAGGCGTCGGAGCCGCTGGATAATAACTCTTATCTCCTCGTTTCTCGCGCCGTCTCAGTTATCCTCTCCTTATAAATAGGCGCGACCTAGGTTTCCCATTTTCCTCCTTCCTGTCATCTTCTTCCTCTTGCCTCCTCTCGAGCTCCGCCGCCGCCGCCGTCAAGCTTCTTGTCTTCACCGTCCCAGGCCGCTGCATCAACCTGAATCGGATCAGAAAACGTCGGCGAACCTCCGCAACCCCTCCAGATCCGTAAGTTCCCTTCCCTTCCTTGCTTAGATCTGCATTAGAGCTTCCTCGAGTTCGTCGGAGTTCATCACCATTGGAGCCAACTCCTTGTTAGTTTTCCTCCTAGATACCTCTTCCGATCTGAGAATGGTACAAAATAGCTGTGGTAGTTGTTTTGCACTTGTCTTGGATAAAAAAAAGATCCCTTTCCCTGTATAAAGGCCTCATTCGAGCCTATGAACACATCTGCGTCGGTTTTTAGGTCTAGAAAACTTTCTTATCAGAACAGACCTTTGATCTCAAATTGTAGCAGAAGATTATGAAACCTGTTTTTATCACCCGGAAAACTTCTTCTGTTAAATGCCCTTAAACATAACTGTCCAGGTATCCGGTTTAAATGCATACCACTGATCTGTGAACCTTGGCGCCTTCTCATATCTTTAAAACTTTTGAACTGTTCTTAATTCTTGCAGCGGCTTAAATATTGTTGCCCAGTTATCCTTATGTCATTAGGCCCCTTCATAAGCCGCTACCTTCAGTAATTCGAATATTTTCTCCCGGGTTAAAATTTGAACCGGAACTTCTTATTTTGTAATAGGCCAACTGTTGTCATGGCGCCTAAGTCGACCAAAGCTCCTGTAACCTGCAACTGGGTCCCATCCACAGTCACTAAGAGTAAACTGGCCGAGTTTGTGAAGTCTGGCCATCTGCCAAAAAAGGAGGTCATGTCTTATCGTGTTCCTGACCCATCTGAAGAAAAACCTCAACCCAAAGAAGGGGAGGTGATTGTTTTCACGGATCACAAGAGCCGGGGATTTGCCCCTTCTGGCTCAAAGTTCTTCAGAGAAGTTTTGAATTTCTTTGACCTTAGGCCTCAAGACATTGGACCCAATTCTGTGTCAAACCTTTGCAATTTTCAAGTCTTCTGTCAGGTGTACCTGGGAGAGGAACCAAGTCTGCTTTTGTTCAGAGAAATTTTTTAATTGAACCGGCAGAATGAATGTGCCAACAGGCCGAGTCTTGAACTTGGCGGTATCTCGATCCAGCGACGGAGAGACTGCCTGTTTCCTTATGCTGAGTTGCCGAGTCACCCAAAATATTGGAACCAGACATGGTTCTACTGTCAGGACACTTCTCTGGCTGATGAGAAGCCTCTGCCCGGCTTCCGGGCCCTGCGCCTTGAGTCCAACGATCCGCTGGCGGATAAACTGACCGCTGTTGAACGTCTGCCGCTTAACCCCACCATCAAGAAGATTAAAGCTCTTTTGGGAAATGGTTTAAATGGCATCGACCTGGTCCGGGTCTGGGTCACTTGGCGAATACTCCCATTAAGCCGCCGCTCCGTCTTAATGTGCACTTATACAGGCGAAAAGGACGACCCAATGCGTCACAGTCCTGACGACTTACCAGATGATGTGGCGGATGCTACAACCCAGTCACTGCTGAAGGAGGGTACTGTTATCAGCAATGCCTTCGGTTTACTTCCCTTCTGCAAAAAGAACCCGGCCCCTGCAGTAAGTTACCAATCTTAATAAATATTCTTTAACATGTTTACCTCTTTTGTACTTATAATTCCTTATCTTTTTCCACAGGCCAGCGATAATTTCTGGAAGGTCAAATATGACCACGAGGCTGCCCAACAAGCCAGAGCAGCCAAGAAAACCGAAAGGAAAAACGCCAAGACGGGAACTTCAAAAAAGAAGAAACCCAGCGCCTCTGAATTGCTCAAATTGGATGACTCTTCTTCAGATGAGGAAGAGGTAATCCCTTACTCTCTTAACTACCTTGTTATTATTTTATTGACATTTCCGCCTTTCAGGAGGATACTGGGAACAGCCATGCTCCTGGCGAAGAGGTAACTATAATCTCCTCCGACTCAGAGCCTTTGCCACAGCATAAAATCCGACGGGTGACCCGGAAAGTAAGATTTTCACATCCTCTAGCTTATCAAGATCCTCAATTTCTTTTGAAGCAACAACAGCTTGAAAGCCGGAGGCAAACCCGGACCAGTAAGGATGCAGAGCTCTCTTCCGGCTTACCCGACGTGAGCAGGAAGCGTCGGACTGAGGTCATCTCCGCTTTGCGTTCTGTTTATCCTTTGGCGGGTTTAATTTGTCAACCTCTCAATTCATCTGACTCCAATTATCAGGATACCTCTCCTTCCTCTGGCGAGTCTATGCAATCTAGCATGATGGCCTTCAAGACTGCCCCTGGGTAATATACCTTTGTTATCCTTATGCTTTGCCTTACTCATTTTCTGTACTCACCCCTCTGTTTTGTCCACAGCGTGCAGGTGAAGCCCAGTAAGAGGGCAAAAAAGAATAAGCCATCCGAAGACCTGGTAGCAACTGAGCCGGAACTCGGAACAGCTTCCCCTGATGCTTCTACTCATCAACCGCCTCCTGAACCGGCCCATGAAATTCCAACGCCATCTTCTGACCCGCCTGTCGAAGATACTTTTAACAACTCCGATAATCCGGAAATTCCTAGCCCGGTCAAGACGACTGACCCGGAAGTTGAAATCTTGAAAAGCCAGTATGTTGAACCGGGCAGCCTACTGTCCTTGCCAGATGTACTGCCAAAGAAGAGCTTGTCAAACACCGGAAGACCAAACAGGACATCGCTGATTATGCTCACTTAAGCATTGGTGATATAGTCTCAGGCTATCTGAATCAAGTGCAGAGCAGCCGCGACCTGCAAATTGACATGGTGAAACAAATACATCACAAATCTGAGGTATATCTTATACTTACTTACTGTACCAGCCCCCAAGTCTACTGCTTATAAATAAATATGTCGTAGACTTATATACCTGCTTACTGTTAGTTCAGATGGTTTTAAAAGAAAAGATATTTAACCCGGTCATAATATGATAACTTAAAAAACGTGCGATACACATTAGCCCCCAAGTGTCAAGTATCTTTACTTGTAAAGTGCTTGAGACTTTAATACACTTAATCCAGCATTATAATTTAGAATTTTCTTCAGCATACATTAGCCCCCAAGTGCCAAGTGTCTTTGCTTGCAAAGTGCTTGGGACTTAATGATATCTTACCATAACCTTAATTATAATCCGGCATCAATCGCAGGCCTCCACCAGTCAATTTGAATCGGAGATTGCTGGCCTGAAGACTCGTCTGGCAGCCCAAGAACTTGAAATTCAAAAGGCCAACTCCAAATTTGTATTCAACGTCTCTGAACAAGAGAAGTTGAAGAAAAATTTTGATGCGGAGAAGAAAATCTGGGCCGATAAAAAAACCTCACTTGTGACCCGGGCCAAGACAGCAGAAGCAGCTCTGGCCGAAGCAACTGCCGAGCTATCCGTCTTAAAGCACCAGATATCTCAAATGGTCTCAACAATCTTCGGTAAGTTATTATGTATAATCGTGAACATCACCATGGTTCCTTTGATGACTATTTCAGATATTATCTCCGGCTTACCTTATATGTATGAACGCAGGCCCCAGGAGCACAAACCTGAAGCAAAATATGTTGATCAAACTTAAGGCGGTGTACACTCTGGTGGAACAGCTATACACCGGGTCACAACGTGCTTTGGCCATTGTGGCTTTATCAAATGATGCTCCTTACCTCCTGCAGGATGTGCTCAAACGGCTTGCCGTGTTACCCCAACGGATTCAGGAGCTAAGGCGGGCATCTGCTAGAGCCGGGGCCATAGCCGCCTTAAGCCGGGCCAAAGCGTTGCTTCCAGAGCTAGACCTGGCAGACGTTGCTCTTGGATATCCCAACTTGAAGGAGGACGGCTCTGTATTCAATGAATCAGACTTCACCACCTGTGTGAGAGTCGTACGTCATGTGGCCACCATCATCGGCAATGATATTGATCTTACTAAGTATCAGCCGGGTTACGACAACGAGAACCGAAGGATTCCAACTCCGCATTATGATGATGTCAGCCTGATCCCTCCAACTCGTAAGCATACCTTTGCTCCTGAAGTTGACCCGGCCAGTTTAATAGATGATGAAGCTGAATTTGAAGCCTTAAGCGGCATTGACTGGACCTCGTCAACCTTCCAGGACAAAACAGCAGACGAAGAGGCGGAGAAGGATAACCCGGATTCTTCAAGCCCATCAAAGGAGTAACCCGCCTGGTGCCATGTCTTTGAAAAAATGATGCTTCATTATTCAGACTTGGGGAGTCTTGTAATAGGGTAGAAAAACCTCTTTACTCTGTCATGCCTTCGTGCATGCTTGTGATGCTTAATATTGTCACAAGCCGCTATCGTTGTATACTGCTGGCTTATGTGAATTATTCCTTGACGTCCAAAACTTCTTTGCTTTACCCTGTGTATAAACAAAAAACAGAATTCCTTTGGCGTCTTACCACACCCGAGGCCATATAGAATAATGATAATCTGGAGTATGAACCAAAACATCATAAAAACAGCCGGTTTATGATCATGACCATAATAATATACCTGCTATCTTATTGAAGCTTACCTTACCGGCTTATGTGATCCCAAAAAGCAGACAGTTTAAACTTAACTTCTGAAAGTTGGCACATATACTGTTTACCTGGCCCTTAATATTATTTACCCTTATAGAGTAAAACAAACTTAATTTTCAAAGGCCTCTGATTCGAATATGATCAGTAGAAACGTTCCAAAGGGGTTAAGCTAAGATTCAGATACGGTCATATAGCCCCCAATGGCTTTGGCGATGCCGATCAAGTGGGTATCGACAGCTATGTTCTCTTTGGTTCGAATACGACCTATGTTTGAACAGGAAGCCCCCAAGTGACCATTAGAGTTGTTTAATGACGCTGATTCAATACGATCCACGTCGGACCCAAAGGGTTAAGCTATGATTCAAATATGATCAAGAAGCCCCAAGTGGGTTTGGCGATATGCGATCAATTGGGTATCGACAGCTATGTTCTCTTTGGTTCGAATACGACCTATGTTTGAACAGGAAGCCCCCAAGTGACCATGGCTAGATTCAGATATGATCATAAGCCGGACCAAACGGAAAGCCTGATTCAGATATGATCCGCTCCCTGTTGGTTGTTTCCACCACCTGGTAAAGAAGATACATAAACCTTGAAGGGTGGAAAGAAAAGAGGTCCTGCTTTATTGCTTTATATAATATATACATTGCTAAAAAAGAAAAAAGAAATATACTCTGAAAGCCGGTGGCTTAAGTATAGTAGGGCCGGAGATGCACTATGTCGCACGGCCGGTGGGTCTCTTCCTCCGACTTACGTGAGTCTTTGTGCTCTCGAACATCGATGAGGTAATATGACCAGTTGTTGAGATTCTTGCTGATCACAAAGGGTCCTTCCCAAGGAGGGGATAGCTTGTGCATATCAGATTGATCCTGGATGAGCCGGAGCACTAAATCGCCTTCCTGAAAAGTTCTGCTTCTAACCCGGCGGCTGTGATAACGGCGCGGGTCTTGCTGATAAATCGCCGAGCGGGCTATTGCCAAGTCTCGCTCTTCATCCAACAAGTCAAGTGCATCCTGACGAGCTTTTTCATTATCAGCCTCAACGTAAGCCACCACCCGGGGTGAATCATGTCGGATATCACTTGGCAGAACCGCCTCTGCTCCGTACACCATGAAGAAAGGTGTATAACCTGTAGATCTGTTAGGCGTTGTGTTGATGCTCTATAGCATAGAGGGTAACTCCTCCACCCAACAACCCGGAGTTCTCTGCAAGGGAACTAAGAGCCGGGGTTTGATACCTGTCAAGATCTCTTGATTAGCTCTTTCTGCTTGACCATTAGATTGAGGGTGAGCAACAGCCGAAACATCAAGCCGGATGTGCTCTCGTTGACAGAACTCTTCCATGGCACCCTTGGAGAGATTAGTACCATTATCAGTTATAATGCTGTGTGGAAAGCCAAAACAAAAAAAATCACCTTTTTCATGAACTGAACCGCCGTGGCTGCATCACACTTACTGACCGGCTCTGCTTCAACCCACTTGGTGAATTTATCCACTGCTACCAATAGGTGTGTCTTCTTATCCTTAGACCTTTTGAAAGGTCCAACCATGTCAAGCCCCCAGACTGCAAACGGCCAAGTAATTGGAATCATCCTCAATTCTTGAGCCGGCATATGAGCTCGTCGTGAGAATTTTTGACATCCGTCTCATTTGCTGACCAGATCCTCCACATCAGCATGAGCTGTCAGCCAATAGAAGCCATGACGAAAATCCTTGGCCACCAGAGATTTTGAACCGGCATGATGACCGCAATCCCCTTCATGAATCTCACGAAGTATCTCCTGACCCTCCGCAGGCGATACACACCGTTGAAACGCCCCAGTGACGCTGGGATGATGCAACTCGCCATGAACAATTGTCATGGATTTGGACCGCCTGATGATTTGTCTTGCCAAGGTCTCGTCCTCAGGCAACTCTCCCCGGGTCATATAGGCCAAATATGGGACTGTCCAATGCTGGGATGGCGTGGAGAGCCGCCACCAGCTGCGCCTCCGGTGCAGCATGCGAGCTCTTCCTCTGTAGGCACTCACGATGAAGGGTTATGTAAAACGTCAAGAAAGGTGTTAGGCGGTACCGCTTATGCCGAGACCCCACCGCTTAAAGCATCACCGCCTCATTCTTCCTTCGATCAATGTGCTCTACTTGATAACCTTTGAAGTGCCCGCCACCGCATCAACTTCACGACGATAAGCCGCCATAAGGGGATCCTTGAGTCCCACGTGCGACACTGTTGAGCGACGAGGTCTGAATCGCCCAAGCACCTTACCCGCTCAAATTCATCTCTTTGGCCATCCGGAGGCCATGGAGTAAAGCCTCGTATTCAGCTGCATTGTTAGTATAGGGGAACATAAGCCGGAGCACATAGAAAAATTTGTCACCTCGGGGAGAAGTTAAAACGACTCCAGCCCCCGAGCCTTCCAACTGCCTGGACCCGTCAAAGTGAATAGTCCAATACGTGTTATCTGGCTTCTCCTCTGGTGCCTGCAACTCCGTCCAATCATTGATAAAGTCCACCAAGGCTTGAGACTTGATAGCTGTACGTGGCATATACTTCAAACCGTGAGGCCCAAGCTCAATGGCCCACTTGGCGACTCGTCCTGTGGCTTCCCTGTTCTGGATGATGTCCCCCAAGGGGGCAGAACTTACCACAGTTATAGGATGACCTTGGAAGTACTACTTTAGCTTCCGGCTTGCCATGAACACCCCATAAACAAGTTTCTACCAATGCGGATATCTTTGCTTGGACTCTATGAGCACCTCACTGATGTAATAAACCGGCCGTTGAACCGGATGCTCCTTGCCAGCCTCCTTACGCTCCACCACGATGGCAACACTAACAGCTCGTGAGTTAGCAGCAACATACAACAGCAACGGCTCTTTATCAATGGGAGCCGCGAGAACCGGTGGCTCAGACAATTGTCTCTTTAAATCTTCAAAGGCAGCATCAGCAGCCTCACTCCAGACAAATGTCTGTTTTCTTCATCATTTGATACAGCGGAAGAGCCTTCTCACCTAACCGGCTTATGAACCGGCTTAAAGCAGCAACACGACCCGCCAGTCGCTGAACATCATTGATGCATGCCGGTTTAGCCAGAGAGGTAATCGCCTTGATCTTCTCCGGGTTAGCTTCAATGCCCCGGTTTGAGACCCGGAATCCCAAAAGTTTGCCTGCAGTTACACCAAATACACACTTGTCCAGGTTAAGCATCATTTTATAGACCCGGAGATTGTCAAAGGTTTCCTTTAAATCAGATATCAAGGTTTCCTTCTCTCTGGACTTCACCATAATGTCATCCACATAAGCATGAACATTGCGCCCAATCTGATTGTGGAGACAATTCTGTACACACCGCTGATAAGTCGCCTGGGCACTCTTGAGCCCAAATGGCATAGATACATAGCAGAAGGCTCCAAACGGAGTAATGAAAGCCGTCTTCTCCTGGTCCTTAACTGCCATTTTGATCTGATGATAACCAGAGTAAGCATCCAGAAACTCAAGCGCCGCAACCCGTCAGTAGCATCAATGATTTGATCAATACGGGTAGAGCAAAGGGATCAGCCGGACAAGCTTTATTTAAGTCCGTGTAATCTACACACATCCGCCAGGTGCCGTTCTTCTTGAGCACAAGCACCGGGTTAGCCAACCACTCCGGGTGAAAAACTTCCACAATGAACCCGGCCGCTAAGAGCCGAGCAACCTCTTCCCCGATAGCCTTCCGTCTTTCCTCATTGAACCGTCGGAGAAATTGCCTGACCGGCTTATACTTTGGATCAATATTAAGAGTGTGCTCAGCGAGTTCTCTCGGGACACCCGGCATGTCAGAAGGTTTCCATGCAAAGATATCCCGGTTCTCACGGATGAACTCGATGAGCGCGCCTTCCTATTTGGGATCCAAATTGGTGCTGATGCTGAACTGCTTGGAAGAGTCGCCTGGAGCGAAGTCGGCCAGTTTTGTCTCGGCGGCCAACTTAAATTTCAATGCCGGGTCGTGCTCTGTAGTTGGCTTCTTCAAAGAGGTCATATCCGCCGAGTCAACATTAGTTTGATAAAACTTCAGCTCCTCTTCAGCACAAACGGATTCAGCATAAGCCGCATCGCCTTCTTTGCATTCCAAGGCTACCTTTCGACTCCCATGCACAGTGATGGTGCCCTTGTAACCCGGCATCTTGAGCTGCAAATAAACATAACACGGTCGTGCCATGAACTTGGCATAAGCCGGCCGTCCAAACAGAGCTTGATACGGGCTCCTGATTTTGACTACCTCAAACGTCAGTTTCTCAGCCCTGGAGTCATATTCATCTCCAAAGGCTACTTCCAGCTCGATCTTACCAACTGGATATGCTGATTTACTAGGTACCACCCCATGAAAGACAGTATTGGACGTCCTCAAGTCCTTATCAGTCAACACCATGCGGCGAAAGGTCTCATAATAGAGAATATTGTTGCTGCTTCCTCCGTCCATGAAGACCTTAGTGAATTTATATCCACCAACCTGAGGGGCCACCACCAAGGCTAACTGACCCGGGTTATCAACCCGGAGGGGGTGATCCTCCCTGCTCCATATGATGGGCTGCTCTGACCACCTCAAGTAACGGGGAACCGCCGGCTCAAAAGAATTCACAGCCCTCTTATGAACCTTCTGGTCACGTTTGCACAGGTTAGTGGTAAACACATGGTATTGCCCACCATTCAGCTGCTTTGGATGGCTCTGATAACCTGACTGCTGCTGCTGCTGTCCCCCTTGACCGGGCTGCTGCTGATTATAGCCACCTTGACCTCCCTGAAAGCCGGAACTTGAACCACCACCCGGGCCATGAAAACCACCGGCTCCTGAACCGTCGCCTGATCCGTGATTGCCATCAAACATGTTGGAATTCTTGAAAGCCTTCATGATCGCGCAGTCCTTCCATAAGTGGGTGGCGGGATTTTCCCGAGTACCGTGTCTTGGGCAAGGCTCATTCAAAAGTTGCTCAAGAGATGGGCCTGAGCCACCAGACCGAGGGGGTGGTCTCCCCTTACGTTTCCGGTTGTTACCTTGTGCATTAGCATTGGCCACAAACTCCGGGTTACCCTCCGCCTTACGCTTGTTGCCTCCTTGACTTACCGGGTTATGCTGCTGACCCTTTCCATTGCCGTTCTTCTTTCCCTTCCTTGTCTTTTCCTCCTCAGATGCGGGATCATTGGTAGTATAAGAATCGGCGTATTTGACCAAGGCTGCCATCAGCGTACCCATATCATTGCGATCACGCTTAAGGCGCCCCAGCTTCTGTCTCAGCGGCTCAAAGCGACAATTCTGATGGAGCATAAGTACTGCAGAGCCGGCATCCATCTTATCAGATGAGTGTATTATTTCCTTGACCCGGCGCAGCCAATGAGTTGTCGATTCACCCTCCTCCTGCTTACAATTGGTCAAGTCCACAATTGACATAGACTGTTGCAAGTGTCCTTGAAGTTCTGGATAAACCGGGCCTTTAGCTCTGCCCATGAACTGATGGAATTGGGAGGCAAACTTTTCAACCAAGACCGGGCCGTTCCATCTAACATCATGGTGAAATACTTAGCCATTGCTGCGTCGCTGACCTCCAATAACTCCATGGCCATCTCGTAACTTTCAATCCATGCCCCTGGCTGTAAATTGGCCGTGTAATTCGGCACCTTTCGAGGTCCCTTGAAGTCCTTGGGCAGACGTACATCCCGCAGAGCCAGCACAAGACAAGGGACACCACCGGTTCTAGTCGCCACTCCTGCTCTAAAAGAAGTCGTCGGATACTCTGGGAGACCTTCATATACCGTCTGCTGAGCCGCTAACTGAGCTGCCCATTCGTCCTCCTGACGCAATCGGTCCTGTACTGGGTTATAGCCACCGGGCTGGTTACGACGCTGGGCGTTGCTTGATAAAGCTTCTGACTCCATGTGCCTACTGTAACTCGGGCTCCGGTTTTGACGAGGTTCTAGCCAAGGCTGAGGAGTCGAATGAATCATGTCCCTGCTGTAAGAATAGGTCTCCTGCTGTGCCAAGGCCGTCTGAATAAGATCTCTGACCCTCCGGGTTTCCACTGCCGTCGGGTCATCACCATCCACTGGAAGAGCCGCCAGACGCGCCGATGCTGCTATCAAGTTCTCCATGGGGTTGGAGAAGTGGCCCGGTGGTGTTGGTATGTATTGGGGCGGGGCCATACTCCCGTGAGGAGGTGCTATCTCTTGGGGCTAAACCGGCCCTCCAGCTCCGGGTGTCATAAACTGATTGGCTTCGGGCGGATTGCTGGGACCAGCTCCGGGCATCGTGAAAAGATTTTGAGGATCGTAGACCAGAGGCAGACGGGACTGGGTTTTCTGATGTCTCCTTCTCATCACCTCATGGGATGCATTCAGACTCATATTAAGCTGGAAAGCCTCGATCGAGTCGCTCGCCTGCGTCCCAAAGCCGCCCGCTCCGTAGCTAGCCTGGTGTCCTCAGCCGCCAAGGCCTCCTTGGCCAGGGCTATCTCCTCACGCACCTTTGCCACCTCCGCGTTACGTTCATCTGGATTTGCAGGAATAACCGTGGTGGTTAACAGGGCCGTCAACTTGTCCATAAGATCCATCAGCACCTGAGCCGGCGGGCGCACAGGGCCTCCTGCCCCAGCTGCTCCTGACCCAGACGTTATTGCTGTTGCAGCTGTCGAGTTTTGACCGGGTTGAGTACCAGCCATGAAGACTCCTGCCCAGCTCGGCGGCTCATAGTAATCCGGAATACTAGAGTCGTCAGAACAGCCCCCAAGTATGCCCTCTTGGACCTGATACAGAGAATCTGTTGAAACGGAGGACGAATCATCATCCGATGGGACGGCCGTCTCTCCGCCATCTTTAGATCCTTCAAGAATTTCTTCTCCGTGGATACAACCCACGAAGGCACGCTTCACGATTGGGTTGAACCCGGGCGGGTTTCGCACGCTGAGCCGTCTCGACGAGGTCGGTGCAGTTGTCCGGCTCAGGGCCCGGCTCACCAATCCGGCCGATGAAGACGTGGATTCTGCCAAAGGGGACCCGGTACCCGTACTCAATTGAGTCGGCCTCGGGGCCCCAGCCTTCGTTGTCGATGTAGATCTTGCCGCGACGACTCTTGGTCATCCAGCCCACTGCGTATCCCTTGAGCCCTTCGAAGCTGCCCTTCAAGAACTCAAATCCACCGTGCGCTGGCCCCATGGTGGGCGCCAGCTGTCGTGGAATTTTCACGGCAGATGTCCTCGTGCAAGGACTTAGTCGTGGAGCCATCGCAACTAGGAAGCTTAAAGGGGTTAATCGGGACAAAGGACACGAGAGGTTTATACTAGTTCGGCCCCTTACGGTGAAGGTAAGGCCTACGTCTAGTTGGGTTGGTATTGCTTGATGTTTCGATGACCAGGGAGGGAGATACGCTATGCCCGGCTCTCGATGGATTGTTTCTTGCCCTAATCCACCAGCAGGTCGTCCCCTTATATACACGGGTTGACGCCCTGCGGCTTACAGAGTCCCGGCCGGCTCATAGATAGTATCCGGCTCGGTGACTAGTTAAATCTGCCTTATGATACAAGTCATGCCATTGTGGCGGTTTACTACAACGGGCTTTAAGTCGCCTGTGGGCCTTAGGCCCTTTATTGAACCGCCATCTTCATGCTTGGTCTTGGGCTTCTTTTGGTGAATCTTCCTTGCGTAACCCGGCCCCTCCTGGGCGGCTTACACAAATAGTTATATCCCCAACAGGTGGCCTAGGAACATGGGGTTACTATCTGAAGGCATCTGTCAAATGTGTGTAGGCACCGATGAGGGACTCTGTGCCCTGTGTATCTCGTTTTCGCCCGATTTTTCGTAATAAACTAGACAACTCTCTTCTTCTAAATGAATAAAGAGAGCTCCTATCGGTTTCTCAAAAAAATGCAACTCGATATGCACTATTTATCTTTCTCGGCTTGGAAAATCTCTCCTCTGATGTACATTTCCTGCTGGTCCTTCTCAACCCGTTGATCAAGATCTCATTTTCATTATTTTTGTGAATGCAGATCGCAACCTGCTATCGAAGATAGGTCGTGGATGTGGGAATGGCTAGTCCGCGGCTTATGATTTCCTAGCAGTATTTGATGTTGCTAGCACTTTCTTAATATCTGAAAGGATCGATACGGTCGACTAGAGGGGGGGGGGTGAATAGGAGACTACAAATTTTAATCTTTCTTGTAGATTTTAAGGCTTAGCGGATAAAAGAGTTCACTAGATATGCAACTAGGTGAATGCAACCTATATGACAAGCAAGCTCCAAGATAAAAATGCTAGGCAACAAACTACTTAGCAAGCCAACAAGCATACAACAACAAGGAAAGGTGCGGGAAAGGATTAACCACAAGTGAGACGAGGACGCGGATTTTAACCCGAAGTTCACTGTTCCTTGGGGAAGAGCTAATCTCCGTTTGGAGCGGTGCCGGAGCCAAATCTTGCGGAACGCCACCAAAGGCTCACCGTATTCTCCTTCGAGTCACCCCCAACGGATGAGCCTCGAAACACTCGAGGTTGGTCTTGAAGGCGACCACCACACCTTTACAAACTTCTACGGAGCACACCACAAGCAAGGAAGCTTCTGGAGGAACCTCTAGCCGCCTAGGAGCCCAAGCTCCAAGAGTAACAAGTCAATGGGGAAGAAATGTTGCGGGGAACGCGATTTGTTTTGGTCAAGATGTAGATCGGGTCTTGCTCTCCCAATCCACAAAGTTTCAACAAGTTTGGGTGGAGGGATTGAGAGTATTGAGAAAAAGGGGGTGTAGCAATGGTGGAGCTCAACAAGACAATAGGGTTACAAGATGGAGGTGGAAGAAGGGCCTTTATATAGTGTTCAGGGGCTGGTGGGGATTTCTGCCCGTTGGACCCGTCTTGCAGGCTAAGTCAGCCCGTCATGCACGGGGTACCCAGAGAGTTACGCGAGACCCGTGCAAGACGGGGTCAAAAGACCCCATGCGCATGGGGTACCCAGAGAGTTACGCAGTACCCCGTGTGCACGGGGGTCAAAAGACCCCGTGCGCACGGGGTACCCAGTAACTTTCTGTTGCAACTTTCTGAGTACCACAACATACGCACTAGGTTCTTATTAGGTGGTCGGAGTGGGAAGGGTAAGAGAGTAAGGCTCGGCAATGGCATTCCCACACGACATTTCTCCACACAAACCCCTCTTAATAGTGTGGTCTTTCCTACGACTCGAAGCAAACCAAAACTAAACCTTCGAAGCGTCGAAAGACAACGCCTTTGTCCTTTTTGAAATGGGGGGGTCGCACATCTCCATCGCGGGCACTTAGAACCAATAACCTGAGATAAACTTTAGCAACCGATATTAGTTCAACTAACCACATTGTCATCACACAAAAATAAAGCATAAGTGCCACTAGCACTTTCAATCTCCCCCTTTTTGGTGCATTGATGACAACGTGGTTAGAGCATGGCATAGAGGATAAATAGATAGAAAGCCATGGAACAAATAATTATCATGATAGCTCCCCCTATATGTGTGCCCGAAAACAAGAATGCATCTAGAACACCCATAGGAGGTTCGACCAAGATCATTATTGATAAGTCATGAGATTCAACAAAATAAACCTATAACGGTGCCTAGAACTCATGACACAGTGTGGTGAGCAAATAATGTGAGACCCAATAAGCATAAGAGGATAATGGCAAGGTTCAATAATAAAGCTAGAGTCTCACAACCACACAGACAGAAGGTAAATAAGAGTATCTCAAGCCAACTAAAACCAACCAACAGCGAGAAACACGAGGCTTGAGATCTCAACACACCCATGAACGCACACCCACCACACACCACTTCTCCCCCTTTGTCATCAAGACAACAAAAAGGAGACAAATGGCGACACGAGACCCATTAGACAAGAGGAGGAGCACTCGAGGCATCAATCATCATCAAAACGCCACCCGGCCATTGGGAAAGACCGAGCAGTGGCCTCACTGTTGACGTCCTCTGAACCTGGACCGACCTCCTCATCAGCAGCAGCCCTTGCTGTCTTACGCTCCACGCCAACAAGCTTCTCCTTGTTGATTTCCTTGATCCGACGACGCTGAATCGACCGACACATCTTGAACATGTTGCTCAAGGTCTTGAACAGTGACTTCTTCTCTCCCTTGGCAAAGATGGCCTCAGAGCCAACAGACTTGGCCCGACCACGAGGGATCCGTGCAGTAGAGGACATGCCTGGAGTGTTAGTAGCACGATCCTCAGGCCTAGGGTTGCGCCCCTTCTTGATAGGCACATAGGGAGCAGGAGCAGCTGGGGTCCAGTTGGAGTTGTGCTTGGGAACAAAAGTCTTGAAGCTGGCAATGTACTTTGCTGGACAGACGGTCTCAATCAACGCCTGTATGAAAGGAGCATAGATCAAGGACTTGTTCTCTTGTACACACTGACGCAGCTCGTAGTACATGAAATCCAGAACATCCACTTTCTTCTTCTGATGAAGATACACAAAGACATCAAGCATGGAGCTCCGAATGTTATGGGAATCTCCAGCCTTTGGAGTGAGGGTATACCTCAGGATATGGCGCATGGTATCATAGAGGGACAAGAGGTCTTTGATTGACCCAGTGACAAACGACTTCTCTTGTTTGTAAGCAAAGGCAATCTCATCCTTAGTGCGCTGCCCACTTTCCCGAACAACTCCAAACTCATCAGAAACGGTATCTTCATCCATGAACGGGTAGGGAATGATCTCGGAGAACTTTGCCATAGGAGCTGAGCACTGATGCGATCCGGACATCCATGTGAGGGTACGAGCAGAATCATTGGAGAAGTACAGAGTGGCAAAGAACTGCATCACTAGATCTTCATTATAGGGGTGGTTGAAGGTGACAAACGGAATCAGACCCAATCATCCAAGAGCGGAGTACACACCGGGATACAGATGATCATTGTCGCAAAAACTCGGTGTTGACTTGCTTGTGAGGAGCAAACTTCTTTGACTTGGTCATAAGAAGCTCATGATAGACCCTTTGTTTGAAACTCATTCTTGAACCGGGATCCACTCCCATACCAAATGGCAGCAACATACGGATGGCTCTGCCTCTCAGCCCGGATCTCCGGCTTGGTCCACTTTACAAGAGGCAAATTCCGGAGGTCACGCCCGCCCGGAATGGCTTGCTCCGGACTAGACTCCTCATCCTCTTCTTCATCTTCGTCACCACGATCATCTTCTTCTTCTATCTCATCATCATTATTGGGATTGGCGTAGTAAACATCATCTTGCGAGTCATATTCTTCCTCAGAATTATCGGAAGCCTCTACAACGGGCCGCTTTGAGGCAGCACGGCGAACACGGCCCCGACCGACCTGACTTCTGACCCATGCCTTGCATCGGTGACGACGAGCAATGGTGAAGTCCTTTGATCCTATTTTTCCACGCTTGCGATGAAGCTCAGACCTCTTGTCAGCGGATTCTGAAACACACGCAAATACCCAACACCACAAAGCACGAAACACAAATGAGTACAAGTGCAAGATGAATAGCAAGGAGATAGACAAACATCTAGGCAAAAGTTCCTGGATAGCCCGTGCACACGGGGGTTTAGACCCCGTGGGCATGGGGGTCCCGTGCGCACGGTACAGGACCGTGGGCACGAGGCCCCGTGCGCACGGGGGTCAAACACCCCGTGGACACGAGGGTCTCCCAGCAGCAACCACTACCAAAATGAACTCCGGGAGTGGGTGTAGCAGAGGGACCAGAGGATCTAAGCACTAGACTTCTATCTACAAACTAGTTGAGGCCAAACGAATCTAGGGAGCAAACAAACCCTAAAGCTAGAGAAAAAGATAGGAACTCAAGGAGATAGACCAAGGAGGCAAGACCAACCGGAGGAGGACCCCATCTGGATGCAGATCCACTGAGGAAGAACCCCGGCGAAGCCCGGAGGAGCTCCGGCGAGTGGAGGCAACGACGGCGGCGCTGGAGGCTTCTTGGGGAGTGGAGGGGGCGAATGTGTGGAAATGAACCCGAGCCCCCCTGCGCCCCACCTCCTCAGGACCAGAAACAGAGACCCGTCAAGCAGGCTAAGAGAGCCCCGTGCAAGACGGGGCCCCTGCAGCACGTACAGGCCCGTACGCACGGGGTAATCAGGAACTTTGAGATGAGTGGATTTGTTTTAAATACAGGGTTGAGTGTATACTCTTACCCCTACTTCACAAAGTACTCGGTCTACCATTTCTGAATACGCCGCGAGGAAAGACCTATCACTATGGAAAGGGTATATGTGTAGCACTTGTACCAAAAGAGAAGCGAGGAGAACCAAACAAAAACAGGAAAAGAAACAACACACCACACAAGCGAAACAAACATGGACACAACCCTCAAGCGAGGGCGGTGGCCGAGGCCACCATGTTTGAGTTTACTTGGTATGGCACCGCGAAGATATGAACCTTGGGCCCAAGACCAATACTCATCTTTGAAGCACAATTACCACCTAAAGTGGCTAATGTGAAAGATTGAGTTTGTTTTATGCACTTCCAGGATAAGATAGCACATGGGTTGAGCTAGCTCCCCCTAGACATGTGCCTACATCTAAGAAAGATAGTACATGAGTATGTGTGTATGAGCAAGAGTTTCATCCGAAGTTACTAATATCCACGATATTTAGCTCATGCCTTAACTCGCAGAATCTTGCTTCGTCAAGGGGCTTGGTGAAAATGTCAGCTAGTTGATTCTCGGTGTTGACATGGAGTAACTCAATGTTTCCCTTGGCCACATGATCTCTAATGAAATGATGACGAATCTCAATATGCTTGGTCTTGCTATGTTGAACCGGATTCTCGGTGATCTTGATGGCACTTTCATTGTCACACCAAAGAGGCACTTTGTCAAATTTGACACCATAATCCATCAAAGTTTGCCTCATCCATAATAATTGGGCACAACAACTTCCGGCAGCAATATACTCGGCTTCGGCTGTGGAGAGAGATATACAATTTTGCTTCTTTGAAGACCAACTTATCAATGACCTCCCTAGAAATTGACATGAACCGGAGGTGGATTTGCGATCAACCTTGTCTCCGGCCCAATCCGAATCCGAGTAACCCATTAACTCAAATGATGATCCCTTGGGATACCAAAGGCCCAAGTTTGGGGTATGAACCAAATATCGAAGGATCCTTTTCACTGCCGAATAGTGGCTCTCCTTAGGAGCGGATTGAAATCTTGCACACATACACACACTCAACATAATATCTAGCCTAGATGCACAAAGGTAAAGCAAGGAACCGATCATAGAGCGATATACCTTTTGATCCACTTCTTTACCATTTGGACCAAGATGAAGTTGACCATTTGTGGCCATGGGTGTCTTCTTTGGCTGGATATCTTGCATTTTGAATCTCTTGAGCATGTCTTGGATATAACGAGACTGATTGATGAAGGTTCCGCCTCTCAATTGCTTCACTTGAAAACCGAGAAAGTGAAGGAAATATGTCCTAGAGGCAATAATAATGTTATTATTTATTTCCTTATATCATGATAAATGTTTATTATTCATGCTAGAATTGTATTAACCGGAAACATAATACATGTGTGAATACATAAACCTACAGAGTGTCACTAGTATGCCTCTACTTGACTAGCTCGTTAATCAAAGATGGTTATGTTTCCTAACCATGAACAAGGAGTTGTTATTTGATTAACGGGATCACATCATTGGTTGAATGATCTGATTGACATGACCCATTCCATTAGCATAGCACCTGATCGTATAGTTTGTTGCTAGTGCTTTTCTTCATGACTTATACATGTTCCTATGACTATGAGATTATGCAACTCCCGTTTGCCGAGGAACACTTTGGGTGCTACCAAACGTCACAACGAATCGGGTGATTATAAAGGTACATTACAGGTGTCTCCGAAGGTACATGTTGGGTTGGCATATTTCGAGATTAGGATTTGTCACTCCGATTGTCGGAGAGGTATCTCTGGGCCCTCTCGGTAATGCACATCACATAAAGCCTTGCAAGCATTGCAACTAAATGTGTTAGTTGTGAGATGATGTATTACGGAACGAGAAAAGAGACTTGCCAAGAACTAGATTGAACTAGGTATTGGATACCGACGATCGAATCTCGGGCAAGTAACATACCGATGACAAAGGGAACAACGATGTTGTTATGCGGTCTGACCGATAAAGATCTTCGAGAATATGTAGGAGCCAATATGGGCATCCAGGTTCCGCTATTGGTTATTGACCGAGAATAGTTCTAGGTCATGTCTACATAGTTCTCGAACCCGTAGGGTCCGCACGCTTAAGGTTTCGATGATGCTTATATTATGAGTTTATGAGTTTTGATGTACCGAAGGAGTTCGGAGTCCCGGATGAGATCGGGGACATGACGAGGAGTCTCAAATGGTCGAGACGTAAAGATCGATATATTGGACGACTATATTCGAGTTCGGAAAGGTTCGAATGATTCGGGTATTTTTCGAGTACCGGGAGTTACGGGATTACGGGAGAAGTAATGGGCCTTGATGGGCTTTAGTGGGAAGAGAAAAAAAAAAGGCTGCTGCGCCCCCCCTCCCCTAGTCCGAATTGGACTAGGAAAAGGGGCCGCCACCTCTCCTTCTCCTCCACTTCCTTCTCCCTTCCTCCCTCTTGGTGGACTCCTACTAGGACTTGGAGTCCTAGTAGGACTCCACACCCGCCGCACCTATTGCCTTGGCCGGCCTCCTCCTCCTCCATCCTTTATATACGGGGCAGGGGCACCCCATGACACACAAGTTGATCTACGGATCGTTCCTTAGCCGTGTCGCGGTGCCCCTCCACCATATTCCACTTCGGTCATATCGTCATGAGCTTAGGAGTAGCCTGCGCCGGAGAAGTCATATCGTCGCGAGCTTAGGCGAAGCCCTGCGTCGGTGGAGCATCAACATCGCCACCACGCCGTCGTCGTCTTGACGGAACTCATCCCGACACTTTGCTGGATCGGAGTCCGGGATCGCCATCGAGCTGAACGTGTGCGTAACTCGGAGGTGCCGTCGCTCGGTGCTTGGATCGGTCGGATCGTGGAGACGTCGACTACATCAACAGCGTTGTTATAACGCTTCGCTTTCGGTCTCGAGGGTGCGTGGGCGGACACTCTCCCTCTCGCTGCTATGCCATCACCATGGTCTTGCGTGATCGTGGGAAAATTTTTGAAATTACTACGTTCCCCAACAAAGGGCATCCGAGCCTGGTTTTATGCGTTGATGTCATGTGCACGAGTAGAACACAAGTGAGTTGTGGACGATACAAGTCATACTGCCTACCAGCATGTCATACTTTGGTTCAGCGGTATTGTGAGATGAAGCGCCCGGACCGACATTACGCCAGACGCTTACGCGAGACTGGTTTCACCGCTGTGAGCACTCGTTGCTTAAAGGTGACCGGCGGTGTCTGTCTCTCTCACTTTAGTTGAACTGAGTGTGCTCGCCCGGTCCTTGAGAAGGTTAAACGGAGTCTATTTGACGAAATATCGCTGTGGTTTTGATGCGTAGGTAAGAACGGTTCTTGCTCAGCCCGTAGCAGCCACGTAAAATTTGCAACAACAAAGTAGAGGACGCCTAACTTGTTTTTGCAGGGCATGTTGTGATGTGATATGGTCAAGACATGATGCTGAATTTTATTGTATGAGATGATCATGTTTTGTAACCGAAGTTATCGGCAATCGGCAGGAGCCATATGGTTGTCGCTTATTGTATGAAATGCAATGCGCCTGTAATGCTTTACTTTATCACTAAGCGGTAGCGATAGTCGAGAAGCATAAGATTGGCGAGACGACAACGATGCTACGATGGAGATCAAGGTGTCGCGCGGTGACGATGGTGATCATGACGGTGCTTGGAGATGGAGATCACAAGCACAAGATGATGATGGCCATATCATATCACTTATATTGATTGCATGTGATGTTAATCCTTTATGCATCTTATTTTGCTTTGATTGACGGTAGCATTATAAGATGATCCCTTACTAAATTATCAAGAAGTGTTCTCCCGAGTATGCACCGCTATGAAAGTTCTTCGTCTTTGAGACACCACGTGATGATCGGGTGTGATAGGCTCTACGCTCAAATACAACGGTGCAAAACAGTTGCACACGCGAATACTCAGGTTATACTTGACGAGCTATGCATATAAGATATGACCTCGGAACACGGAGACCGAAGGTCGAGCGTGAATCATATAGTAGATATGATCAACATATTGATGTTCACCATTGAAACTACTCCATCACACGTGATGATCGGTCATGGTGTAGTTGAAATGGATCACGCAATCACTTAGAGAATTGGAGGGATATTTTTCTAAGTGGGAGTTCTTAAGTAATATGATTAATTGAACTTAAATTTATCATGAACTTAGTCCTGGTAGTATTTTGCAAATTATGTTGTAGATCAATAGCTCGCGTTGTTGCTTCCCTATGTTTTTATATGTGTTCCTAGAGAAAATTGTATTGAAAGATGTTAGTAGCAATGATGCGGATAGGATCCGTGATCCGAGGTTTATCCTCATTGCTGCACAGAAGAATTATGTCCTTGATGCACCGCTAGGTGACAGACCTATTGCAGGAGCAGATGCAGACGTTATGAACGTTTGGCTAGCTCAAAATGATGACTACTTGATAGTTTAGTGCACCATGCTTAACGGCTTAGAATCGGGACTTCAAAGACGTTTTGAACGTCATGGACCATATGAGATGTTCCAGGAATTGAAGTTAATATTTCAAGCAAATACCCGAGTTGAGAGATATGAAGTCTCCAACAAGTTCTATAGCTAAAAGATGGAGGAGAATCGCTCAACTAGTGAGCATGTGCTCAGATTGTCTGAGTACTTCAATCGCTTGAATCAAGTGGGAGTTAATCTTCCAGATAAGATAGTGATTGACAGAATTCTCTAGTCACCATCACTAAGTTAGTAGAACTTCGTGATGAACTATAGTATGCAAGGGATGACGAAAAGGATTCTCGAGCTCTTCGCGATGCTAAAATCGGCGAAGGTAGAAATCAAGAAAAACATCAAGTGTTGATGGTTGACAAGACCACTAGTCTCAAGTAAAATGGCAAAGGGAAGAAGGGGAACTTCAAAAGGAACGGCAAGCAAGTTGCTGCTCGAGTGAAGAAACCCAAGTCTAGACCTAAGCCTGAGACTGAGTACTTTTGCTGCAATGGAACTGGTCACTGGAAGCGGAACTACCCCTGAATATTTGGTGGATAATAAGGATGGCAAAGTGAACAAGGTTATATTTGATATACAGATTATTGATGTGTATTTTACTAGTGTTCATAGCAACCCCTCAGTATTTGATACTGGTTCAGTTGCTAAGAGTAGTAACTCAAACGGAGTTGCGTAATGAACAGAAACTAGTTAAAGGGAAGTGACGATGAGTGTTGGAAGTAGTTCCAAGATTGATATGATCATCATCGCACACTCCCTATACTTTCGGGATTAGTGTGGAACCTAAATAAGTGTTATTTGGTGTTGAGCATAAATATGATTTGATCATGTTTATTGCAATACGGTTATTCATTTAAGTAAGAGAATAAATTGTTGTTCTGCTTACATGAATAAAACCTTATATGGTTACACACCCAATGAAAATGGTTCATTGGATCTCGATCATAGTGATACACATATTCATAATATTGAAACCAAAAGATGCAAAGTTAATAATGATAGTGCAACTTATTTGTGGCAATCGCCGTTTAGGTCATATTGGTGTAAAGCGCATGAAGAAAACTCCATGCCGATGGGCTTTTGGAATCACTTGATTATGAATCATTTGATGCTTATAACCGTGCCTTTTGGGCAAGATGACTAAAACTCCGTTCTCGGAACAATGGAACAAGCTACCGACTTATTGGGAATAATACATACCGATGTATGCGATCCAATGAGTGTTGATGCTCGTGGCAAGTATCGTTATTTTCTCGACCTTCACAAGATGATTTGAGCAGATATGGGTATATCTACTTGATGAAACATAAGTCTGAAATAGTTGAAAGGTTCAAAGAATTTCAGAGTGAAGTGGAAAATCATCGTAACAAGAAAATAAAGTTTCTACGATATGATCGCAGAGGAAAAATATTTGAGTTACGAGTTTGGTCTTCATTAAAACAATGTGAAATAGTTTCACTACTCACGCCACCGAACACCACAACGTTATGGTGTGTCCGAACGTCAGAACCGTACTTTATTTTGATATGGTGCGATCTATGATGTATCTTACCGATTTACCACTATCGCTTTTGGGGTTATGCATTAAAGACAGCTGCATTCACGCTTAATAGGGCACCATCTAAATCCGCTGAGATGACACCGTATGAACTATGGTTTAGCAAGAAACCTAAGTCGTTTCTTAAAGTTTGAGTTGTGATGCTTATGTGAAAAGTTTTCACCGATAAGCTCGAACCCAAATCGAGAAATGCGTCTTCATAGAATACCCAAAGGTAACTATTGGGTACACCTTCTATCACAGATCCAAAAGCAAGATATTTGTTGTTAAGATGGATCCTTTCTAGAGAAGAAGTTTCTCTCGAAAGAAGTGAGTGGGAGGAAAGTAGAACTTGATGAGGTAATTGTACCTTCTCCCTTATTGGAAAGTAGTTCATCACGTAAATCAGTTCCAATGATTCCTACACCAATTAGTGAGGAAGTTAATGATGATGATCATGAAACTTCAGATCAAGTTGCTACCAAACCTCGTAGGTCTTCCAGAGTAAGATCCGCACTGCAGTGGTACGGTAATCCTATTCTAGAAGTCATGTTACTAGACCATGATGAACCTACGAACTATGAGGAAGCGATGATGAGCCCAGATTCCGCGAAATGGTTTGAGACCATGAAATCTGAGATGGGATCCATGTATGAGAACAAAGTATGGACTTTGGTTGACTTGCCGATGATCGGCAAGCCATTGAGAATAAATGGATCTTCAAGAGGAAGACGGACACCGATAGTAGTGTTACTATCTACAAAGCTCGACTTGTCGCAAAAGGGTTTTGACAAGTTCAAGATGTTGACTACAATGAGATTTTCTCAATTGTAGCGATGCTTAAGTCTGTCTCAATCATGTTAGCAATTGCCACATTTTATGAAATCGGCAAATGGATGTCAAAACTACATTCTTTAATGGATTTATTAAAGAAGAGTTGTATATGATGCAACCGAAGGTTTTGTCAATCCTAAAGGAGCTAACAAAATGTGCAAGCTCCAGTGATCCATCTATGGACTGGTGCAAGCATCTCGAGTTGGAATAAACGCTTTGATAGTGTGATCAAAGCATATGGTTTTATCATGACTTTTGGAGAAGCCTGTATTTACAAGAAAGTGAGTGGGAGCACTACAAAGATTTACGATAAGTATATGTGAATGACATATTGTTGATCGAAATAATGTAGAATTATTCGCAAAGCATAAAGGAGTGTTTGAAAGGAGTTTTCAAAGAAAGACCTCGGTGAAGCTGCTTACATATTGAGCATCAAGATCTATAGAGATAGATCAAGACGCTTGATAAGTTTTTCAATGAATACATACCTTGACAAGATTTTGAAGTAGTTCAAAATGAAACAGTCAAAGAAAGAGTTCTTGCCTGTGTTACAAGGTGTGAGATTGAGTAAGACTCAAAACCCGACCACGGCAGAAGATAGAAAGAGAATGAAAGTCATTCCCTATGCATCAGCCATAGGTTCTATAAAGTATGTCATGTTGTGTACCAGATCTATTGCATACCCTACCACTAAGATTGGCAAGGAGCAATAGAGATCTAGGAGTAGATCAATGGACAGCGGTCAAAATTATCCTTAGTAGAATAAGGATATGTTTCTCGATTATGGAAGTGAAAAAGGTTAGCCGTAAAAGGTTACGTCGATGCAAGTTTTAACACTAATCTAGATGACTCGAGTCTCAATCTAGATACATATTGAAAGTGGGAGCAATTAGCTAGAGTAGCTCCGTGCGAGCATTGTAGACATAGAAATTTGTAAAATACTTACGGCTCGAATGTGATGCAGACCGTTGACTAAAATTATCTCACAAGCAAAACATGATCACACCTTAGTACTCTTTGGGTGTTAATCACATAGCGATGTGAACTAGATTACTGACTCTAGTAAACCCTTTGGGTGTTGGTCACATGTCGATGTGAACTATGGGTGTTAACCACATATAGATGTGAACTATTGATGTTAAATCACATGGCGATGTGAACTAGATTATTGACTCTAGTGCAAGTGGGAGATGAAGGAAATATGCCCTAGAGGCAATAATAATGTTATTATTTATTTCCTTATATCATGATAAATGTTTATTATTCATGCTAGAATTGTATTAACCGGAAACATAATACATGTGTGAATACATAAACCTACAGAGTGTCACTAGTATGCCTCTACTTGACTAGCTCGTTAATCAAAGATGGTTATGTTTCCTAACCATGAACAAGGAGTTGTTATTTGATTAACGGGATCACATCATTGGTTGAATGATCTGATTGACATGACCCATTCCATTAGCATAGCACCTGATCGTATAGTTTGTTGCTAGTGCTTTTCTTCATGACTTATACATGTTCCTATGACTATGAGATTATGCAACTCCCGTTTGCCCGAGGAACACTTTGGGTGCTACCAAATGTCACAACGTAATCGGGTGATTATAAAGGTACATTACAGGTGTCTCCGAAGGTACATGTTGGGTTGGCATATTTCGAGATTAGGATTTGTCACTCCGATTGTCGGAGAGGTATCTCTGGCCTCTCTCGGTAATGCACATCACATAAGCCTTGCAAGCATTGCAACTAAATGTGTTAGTTGTGAGATGATGTATTACGGAACGAGAAAAGAGACTTGCCAATGCGAGATTGAACTAGGTATTGGATACCGACGATCGAATCTCGGGCAAGTAACATACCGATGACAAAGGGAACAACGATGTTGTTATGCGGTCCGACCGATAAAGATCTTCAGAGAATATGTAGGAGCCAATATGGGCATCCAGGTTCCGCTATTGGTTATTGACCGAGAATAGTTCTAGGTCATGTCTACATAGTTCTCGAACCCGTAGGGTCCGCACGCTTAAGGTTTCGATGATGCTTATATTATGAGTTTATGAGTTTTGATGTACCAAGGAGTTCGAGTCCCGGATGAGATCGGGGACATGACGAGGAGTCTCGAAATGGTCGAGACGTAAAGATCGATATATTGGACGACTATATTCGAGTTCGGAAAGGTTCGAATGATTCGGTATTTTTCGAGTACCGGGAGTTACGGGATTACGGGAGAAGTAATGGGCCTTGATGGGCTTTAGTGGGAAGAGAAAAAAAAAGGCTGCTGCGCCCCCTCCCTCTAGTCCGAATTGGACTAGGGAAAGGGGCCGCCACCTCTCCTTCTCCTCCACTTCCTTCTCCCTTCCTCCCTCTTGGTGGACTCCTACTAGGACTTGGAGTCCTAGTAGGACTCCACACCCTGCCGCACCTATTGCCTTGGCGGCCTCCTCCTCCTCCATCCTTTATATACGGGGCAGGGGCACCCCATGACACACAAGTTGATCTACGGATCGTTCCTTAGCCGTGTGCGGTGCCCCCTCCACCATATTCCACTTCGTATATCGTCGTCGGAGCTTAGGAGTAGCCCTGCGCCGGAGAAGTCATATCGTCGCGGAGCTTAGGCGAAGCCCTGCGTCGGTGGAGCATCAACATCGTCACCACGCCGTCGTCTTGTGGAACTCATCCCGACACTTTGCTGGATCGGAGTCCGGGATCGCCATCGAGCTGAACGTGTGCGTAACTCGGAGGTGCCGTGACGCTCGGTGCTTGGATCGGTCGGATCGTGGAGACGTCGACTACATCAACAGCGTTGTTATAACGCTTCGCTTTCGGTCTACGAGGGTACGTGGACGGACACTCTCCCCTCTCGTTGCTATGCCATCACCATGGTCTTGCGTGATCGTAGGAAAATTTTTGAAATTACTACGTTCCCCAACAGAAAGAACTTCAACTCTCCCATCATGCTCATCGCAAATTCCTTAGTCATAAGATTCTCAAACTCAACGTTAATAGCATGGTTAGTTGACCCAAAGATAATATCATCAACATATATTTGGCAGACAAACAACTCTCCTTTTACCCTCTTTGTAAAGAGAGTGGAATCTATTACCCCAATCTGGAACCCTTTCTCGCTTAGGAACGCCGTAAGGTGATCATACCAAGCACGAGGTGCTTGTTTGAGTCCATAGAGTGCCTTATGGAGTTCATAAACGTGAGAGGGATGATCGGGGTCTTCAAAACCGGGAGTTTGCTTGACATACACTAACTCCTTAAGAGGACCATTAAGAAAAGCGCTCTTAACATCCATTTGATATAATTTGAAATCATGATGAGAGGCATAAGCAAGCAAGATGCGAGTGGATTCGAGACGGGCAACGGGGGCAAATGTTTCACCAAAGTCCAAACCTTCAACTTGGGTGAAACCTTGTGCCACTAAACTTGCCTTGTTCCTTATTACTTGTCCATATTCATCTTGTTTGTTCTTGAAAATCCACTTTGTTCCTATGACATTATGAAATTCCTTGGGTCTTTCTACAAGGGTCCACACTTTGTTGCGTGTGAAGTTGTTGAGTTCTTCATGAAGGAAATATGCCCTAGAGGCAATAATAAAGTTATTATTTATATCCTTATATCATGATAAATGTTTATTATTAATGCTAGAATTGTATTAACCGGAAACATAATACATGTGTGAATACATAGACAAACAGATAGTCACTAGTATGCCTCTACTAGACTAGCTCATTAATCGAAGATGGTTATGTTTCCTAACCATAGACATGTGTTGTCATTTGATTAATGGGATCACATCATTAGGAGAATGATGTGATTGACATGACCCATTCCGTTAGCTTAGCACTTGATCGCTTAGTATATTGCTATTGCTTTCTTCATGACCTATACATGTTCCTGTAACTATGAGATTATGCAACTCCGTTTACGGAGGAACACTTTGGTACTACCAAACGTCACAACGCAATCGGGTGATTATAAAGGAGTACTACAGGTGTCTCCAAAGGTACTTGTTGGGTTGGCGTATTTGAGATTAGGTTTTGTCACTCCGATTGTCGGAGAGGTATCTCTGGGCCTTCTCGGTAATACACATCACATAAGCCTTGCAAGCATTACAACTAATGAGTTAGTTGTGAGATGATGTATTACGAATCGAGTAAAGAGACTTACGATGAACGAGATTGAACTAGGTATTGGATACCGACGATCGAATCTCGGGTAAGTAACATACCGATGACAAAAGGAACAACGATATCGTTATGTGGTTTGACCGATAAAGATCTTCGTAGAATATGTAGGAACCAATATGGGCATCCAGGTTCCGCTATTGGTTATTGACCGAGAATGGTTCTAGGTCATGTCTACATAGTTCTCGAACCCGTAGGGTCCGCACGCTTAACGCTTCGATGACAGTTCATTATGAGTTTATAAGTTTTGATGTACCAAGGTTGTTCGAGTCCGGATGTGATCATGGACATGACGAGGAATCTCGAAATGGTCGAGACATAAAGATTGATATATTGGAAGCCTATGTTTGACTTCTTGGAAGGTTCCGGATGAAAACAGGAAGTTACTGGAACACCGGGGTTGCGGAACCCCGGGGGTCAATGGGCCTTAATGGGCCATAGGGAGAAGAGGAAGGGCCGGCCAGGGCAGGCACGCCCCCTCCCCTCTAGTCCGAATAGGACAGGAGAGGGGGGGCGCCTCTTCCTCTTCCCTCCCCAATCCTATTCCAACTAGGAAGGGGAGTCCTACTCCAGTGGGAGTAGGACTCCTCCAGCCTTGCTTTGGCTGGCCGCACTTCCCTGCTCCTTTATATACGGGGCAGGGGGCACCCAGCACACACAAGTTGATCTACGGATCGTTCCTTAGCCGTGTATGGTGCCCCCTCCACCATATTCCACTTCGGTCATATCGTCATGAGCTTAGGCGAAGCCTGTGCGGAGAAGTCATATCGTCATGAGCTTAGGCGAAGCCCTGCGTCGGTGGAGCATCATCATCGCCACCACACCGTTGTCTTGATGTAACTCATCCCGACACTTTGCTTTGGATCGAGTCCGGGATCGCCATCGAGCTGAACGTGTGCGAACTCGGAGGTGCCGTGACGTTCGGTGCTTGGATCGGTCGGATCGTGAAGACGTCGACTACATCAACCGCGTTGTTATAACGCTTCCGCTTTCGGTCTCGAGGGTACGTGGACGACACCTCTCCCCTCTCGCTGCTATGCCATCACCATGGTCTTGCGTGTGCGTGGAAATTTTTGAAATTACTACGTTCCCCAACAAAGGCATCCGAGCCTGGTTTTATGCGTTGATGTCATATGCACGAGTAGAACACAAGTGAGTTGTGGGCGATATAAGTCATACCGCTTACCAGCATGTCATACTTTGGTTCGGCGGTATTGTGAGATGAAGCGGCCCGACCGACATTACGCCAGACGCTTACGCGAGACTGGTTTCACCGCTTGAGCACTAGTTGCTTAAAGGTGGCGGCGGGTGTCGTTTCTCTCACTTTAGTTGAACTGAGTGTGGCTACGCCCGGTCCTTGCGAAGGTTAAAACAGCACCAACTTGACAAACTATCGCTGTGGTTTTGATGCGTAGGTAAGAACGGTTCTTGCTCAGCCCGTAGCAGCCACGTAAAACTTGCAACAACAAAGTAGAGGACGCCTAACTTGTTTTTGCAGGGCATGTTGTGATGTGATGTGGTCAAGACGTGATGCTATATTTTATTGTATGAGATGATCATGTTTTGTAACCGAGTTATCGGCAATCGGCAGGAGCCATATGGTTGTCGCTTATTGTATGAAATGCAAAGCCATGTAATTGCTTTACTTTATCACTAAGCAGTAGCGATAGTCGAGAAGCAATAGTTGGCGAGACGACAACGATGCTACGATGGAGATCAAGGTGTCGCGCCGGTGACGATGGTGATCATGACGGTGCTTCGTGATGGAGATCACAAGCACAAGATGATGATGACCATATCATATCACTTATATTGATTGCATGTGATGTTTATCCTTTATGCATCTTATCTTGCTTTGATTGACGGTAGCATTATAAGATGATCTCTCACTAAAATTATCAAGAAGTGTTCTCCCGAGTATGCACCGCTATGAAAGTTCTTCGTCTTTGAGACACCACGTGATGATCGGGTGTGATAGGCTCTACGCTCAAATACAACGGTGCAAAACAGTTGCGCACGCGAATACTCAGGTTAAACTTGACGAGCCTAGCATATAACAGATATGGCCTCGGAACACGGAGACCGAAGGTCGAGCGTGAATCATATAGTAGATATGATCAACATAATGATGTTCACCATTGAAACTACTCCATCTCACGTGATGATCGGACATGGTTTAGTTGATTTGGATCACGTAATCACTTAGATGACTAGAGAGATATCTGTCTAAGTGGAAGGTTTTAATATGATTAATTAAACTTAAATTTATCATGAACTTAGTACCGATAGTATTTTTGCTTGTCTATGTTTACTTTGTAGATAGATGGCTCGTCTTTGTTGTTCCGTTGAATTTTAATGCGTTCCTTGAGAAAGCAAAGTTGAAAGATGATGGTAGCAATTACACGGACTGGGTCCGTAATTTGAGGATTATCCTCATTGCTGCATGTAAGAATTACGCCCCGAAGCACCGCTGGGTGCCAGCCTGCTGCAGAGCAACGCCGAAGTTGTGAACGTCTGGCGTAACAAAGCGATGACTACTCGATAGTTCGATGTGCCATGCTTTACGGCTTAGAACCGGTCTTCAACGATGTTTTGAACGTCATGGAGCATATGAGATGTTCCAGAGTTGAAGTTAATATTTCAAGCAAATGCCCGGATTGAGAGATATGAAGTCTCCAATAAGTTCTATAGCTGCAAGATGGAGGAGAATAGTTCACAAGGTGAACATATACTCAAAATGTCCGGGTATAATAATCACTTGATTCAACTGGGAGTTACTCTTCCGGATGATAGTGTCATTGACAGAATTCTCCAATCACGCCACCAAGCTACAAGAGCTTCGTGATGAACTATAATATGCAAGGGATGACCAAAACAATTCCCGAGCTCTTCGCAATGCTAAAAGCCATGGAGGTAGAAATCAAAAGGAGCATCAAGTGTTGATGGTCAACAAGACCACTAGTTTCAAGAAAAGGGCAAAGGAAAGAAGAAGGAACTTCAAAAGAACAGCAAGAAAGTTGCTGCTCAAGAGAAGAAACCCAAGTCTGGACCTAAGCCTGAAACCGAGTGTTTTACCGCAAGCAAACCGGACACCGGAAGCGGAACTGCCCCAAGTATTTGGCGGATAAGAAGGATGGCAAGGTGATCAAAGGTATATGTGATATACATGTTATTGATGTGTACCTTACTAATACTCGCAGAGTACCGGTATTTGATACTGGTTACATTGCTAATATTTGCAACTCAAACAGAACTACGGATTGCGAAGATTGGCTAAGGACGAGGTGACGATGCGCGTGGGAAATGGTTCCAAAGTCGATGTGATCGCGGTCGGCACGCTACCTCTACATCTACCATCGGGATTAGTTTTAGACCTAAATAATTGTTATTTGGTGCCGCCGTTAAGCATGAACATTATATCTGGATCTTGTTTGATGCGAGACGGTTATTCATTTAAGACAGAGAATAATGGTTGTTCTATTTATATGAATAATATCTTTTATGGTCATGCACCCTTGAAGAGTGGTCTATTTTATTGAATCTCGATAGTAGTAGTACACATATTCATAGTGTTGAAACCAAAAGATGCAGAGTTGATAATGATAATGCAACTTATTTGTGGCACTCGCCGCTTGGGTCATATCGGTGTAAAACGCATGAAGAAACTCCATACCGATGGGCTTCGAATCACTTGATTATGAATCACTTGGTACTTGTAACCGTGCCTCATGGGCAAGATGACTAAAACGCCGTTCTCCTAACTATGGAGCGAGCAACTGATTTGTTGGAAATCATACATACCGATGTTTGTGGTCCAATGAATGTTGAGGCACGCGGCGGTATCGTTATTTTCTCACCTTCACAGATGATTTGAGCAGATATGGGTATATCTACTTAATGAAACACAAATCTGAAACATTTGAAAAGTTCAAAGAATTTCAGAGTGAAGTGGAAAATCATCGTAACAAGAAAATAAAGTTTCTACGATCGGATCGTGGAGGAGAATATTTGAGTTACGAGTTTGGTTTACATTTGAAACAATGTGGAATAGTTTCGCAACTCACGCCACCGAACACCACAGAGAAATGGTGTGTCCGAACGCCGAATCGTACTTTACTTGATATGGTGCGATCTATGATGTCTCTTACTGATTTACCGCTATCGCTTTGGGGATATGCTTTAGAGACGGCCGATTCACGTTAAATAGGGCACCATCTAAGTCCGTTGAGACGACACCGTATGAACTGTGGTTTGGCAAGAAACCAAAGTTGTCGTTTCTTAAAGTTTGGGGCTGCGATGCTTATGTCAAGAAACTTCAACCAGATAAGCTCGAACCCAAATCGAGAAATGTGTCTTCATAGGATACCCAAAGGAGACTGTTGGGTACACCTTCTATCACAGATCCAAGGCAAGGTTTTCGTTGCTAAAGTCGGATCCTTTCTAGAGAAGGAGTTTCTCTCGAAAGAAGTGAGTGGGAGGAAAGTAGAACTTGATGAGATAATCAGATATGCTCCCTTATTGAAGGTAGTTCATCACAAGAAACGGTTCCTGTGAAAACTACACCAATTAGTGAGGAAACTAATGATGATGATCATGAAGCTTTAGATCAAGTTACTACTGAACTTCAGAGGTCAACCAGAGTAAAATACGCACCGAGTGGTACGGTAATCCTATTCGGAAGTCATGTTACTTGACCATGGCGAACCTACAAGCTATGAAGAAGCGATGGTGAGCCCAGATTCGCTGAAATGGCTGGAAGCCATGAAATCTGAGATGGGATCCATGTATGAGAACAAAGTATAGACTTTGGTTGACTTGCCGATGATCGGCAAGCCATTGAGAATAAATGGATCTTTAAGAAGAAGACCGACGCCGATGGTAATGTAATCGTCTACAAAGCTCGACTTGTTGCAAAAGGTTTTCGACAAGTTCAAGGGTTGACTACGATGAGACTTTCTCACCCGTAGCGATGCTTAAGTCTGTCCGAATCATGTTAGCAATTGCCGCATTTTATGATTATGAAATTTGGCAAATGGATGTAAAACTGCATTCTTGAATGGATTTCTAGAAGAAGAGTTGTATATGATGCAACCAGAAGGTTTTGTTGATCCAAAGGGTGCTAACAAAGTGTGCAAGCTCCAAGGATCAATTTATGGTCCAGTGCAAGCCTCTCGAGTTGGAATAAACGCTTTGATAGTGTGATCAAAGCATATGGTTTTATATGCACTTTTGGAGAAGCCTGTATTTACAAGAAAGTGAGTGGGAGCTCAGAGCATTTCCGATATTATATGTGGACGACATATTGTTGATTGGAAATGATATAGAATTTCTGGATAGCATAAAAGGATACTTGAATAAAAGTTTTTCAATGAAAGACCTCGTGAAGCTGCTTACATATTGGGCATCAAGATCTATAGAGATAGATCAAGACGCTTAATTGACTTTCACAAAGCACATACCTTGATAAAGTTTTGAAGAAGTTCAAAATGGATCGTGCAAAGAAAGGTTTTTACCAGACATAAGGTGTAAGATTGAGTCGACTCAATGCCCGACCACAATGCAGAAGATAGAGAGAAATGAAAGATGTTCCTATGCTTCAGCCATAGGCTCTATCATGTATGCAATGTTGTGTACCGACTGACGATGCTTAGCTGTAAGCTTGGCAGAAGGTACCAAAGTAATCCAGAGTGGATCATCGGACAGCGGTCAAGAACATCCCAAATACCGAAAAGGACTAAGGATATGTTTCTCGATATGGAGGTGACAAAGAGCTAGTCATAAATGGTTACGTCGATGCAAGCTTTGACACCGATCCGGACGATTCTAAATCGCAAACCGGATACGTATTTTTATTAAACGGTGGAGCTGTCAATTGGTGCAGTTCTAAACAAAGCGCCGTGGCGGGATCTACATGTGAAGCGGAGTACATAGCTGCTTCGAAGCAGCAAATGAAGGAGTCTGGATGAAAGAGTTCATTTCCGATCTAGGTGTCATACCTAGTGCATCGGGACCAATGAAGATCTTCTGTGACAATATCGGTGCAATTGCCTTGGCAAAGGAATCCAGATTTCACAAGAGGACCAAGCATATCAAAAGACGCTTCAATTCCATTTGGGACCAAGTCCAAGTGGGAGACATAGAGATTTGCAAAATACATACGGATCTGAATGTTGCAGACCGCTGACTAAGCCTCTTCCACGAGCAAAACATGATCAGCACCAAGACTCCATGGGTGTTAGAATCATTACTGTGTAATCTAGATTATTGACTCTAGTGCAAGTGGGAGATCAAGGAAATATGCCCTAGAGGCAATAATAAAGTTATTATTTATTTCCTTATATCATGATAAATGTTTATTATTCATGCTAGAATTGTATTAACCGGAAACATAATACATGTGTGAATACATAGACAAATGATAGTCACTAGTATGCCTCTACTAGACTAGCTCATTAATCAAGATGGTTATGTTTCCTAACCATAGACATGTGTTGTCATTTGATTAATGGGATCACATCATTAGGAGAATGATGTGATTGACATGACCCATTCCGTTAGCTTAGCACTTGATCGCTTAGTATATTGTTATTGCTTTCTTCATGACCTATACATGTTCCTATAACTATGAGATTATGCAACTCCGTTTACGGAGGAACACTTTGGTACTACCAAACGTCACAACGTGGCTCGGGTGATTATAAAGGAGTACTACAGTGTCTCCAAAGGTACTTGTTGGGTTGGCGATTTCGAGATTAGGTTTTGTCACTCCGATTGTCGGAGAGGTATCTCTGGCCTTCTCGGTAATACACATCACATAAGCCTTGCAAGCATTACAACTAATGAGTTAGTTGTGAGATGATGTATTACGGAACGAGTAAAGAGACTTACCAAGAACTAGATTGAACTAGGTATTGATACCGACGATCGAATCTCGGGTAAGTAACATACCGATGACAAAAGGAACAACGATATCGTTATGCGGTTTGACCGATAAAGATCTTCAGAGAATATGTAGGAACCAATATGGGCATCCAGGTTCCTCTATTGGTTATTGACCGAGAATGGTTCTAGGTCATGTCTACATAGTTCTCGAACCCGTAGGGTCCGCACGCTTAACATTTCGATGACAGTTCATTATGAGTTTATAAGTTTTGATGTACCAAGGTTGTTCGAGTCCGGATGTGATCACGGACATGACGAGGAATCTCGAAATGGTCGAGACATAAAGATTGATATATTGAAGCCTATGTTTGACTTCGAAAGGTTCCGGATGAAAACAGAAGTTACCGAACACCGGGGTTGCGGAACCCCGGGGTCAATGGGCCTTAATGGGCCATAGGGAGAAGAGGAAGGGCCGGCCAGGGCAGGCCGCGCCCCCCCCTCTAGTCCGAATAGGACAAGGAGAGGGGGCGCCTTCCTCTTCCCTCCCCAATCCTATTCCAACTAGGAAGGGGAGTCCTACTCCCTGGGAGTAGGACTCCTCAGCGCCCCCTTGGCTGGCCGCACCCCCCTGCTCCTTTATATACGGGCGGGGGGCACCCCAACACAAGTTGATCTACGGATCGTTCCTTAGCCGTGTGCGGTGCCCCTCCACCATATTCCACTTCGTCATATCGTCATGAGCTTAGGCGAAGCCTCTCGCCGGAGAAGTCATATCGTCATGAGCTTAGGCGAAGCCCTGCGTCGGTGGAGCATCATCATCGCCACCACACCGTCGGTCGATGTAACTCATCCCGACACTTTGCTGGATCGAGTCCGGGATCGCCATCGAGCTGAACGTGTGCGTAACTCGGAGGTGCCGTGACGCTCGGTGCTTGGATCGGTCGGATCGTGAAGACGACGACTACATCAACCGCGTTGTTATAACGCTTCTCTTTCGGTCTCACGAGGGTACGTGGACAGACACTCTCCCCTCTCGTTGCTATGCCATCACCATGGTCTTGCGTGTGCGTAGGAATTTTTTTGAAATTACTACGTTCCCCAACACTTCATGCATGGCATCTATCCAATCCGGATCGTCAAGTGCATCTTCCACCTTAAGGGGTTCAACACAAGAGACAAACGAGTGATGTTCACAAAAGTTTGCCAAACGTCTACGAGTAGTTACCCCCTTTTTTATGCTTCCGTAGATGTTCTCGGTGAGGTGTTGAAGATGTTTCAGCTTGGCGGCCACTTTTTGCACTTTGCGGTTAAGCTCTTCTTCACTTGGTTTTGGACTTGATGAAGAAGCTTGCCCTTGAGATTGCTTTAACCTTGGAGACACTCTTCTCTTTGCAACCACAGGTTCTTGCTCAGTAGGAAGTGATGACGATGAAGACACATGAGGTTGGGGTTGATCTTGATCATGATCATGACTTTGAGCTTGATCTTGAGCCTCAACGATAGGTTCTTCATTATTCGGAAGAGTTTGCTCTTGATCTTGCTCAGGAATATGAGGGTCTTGATCTTGTTCTTGGAGAGGTTCATTATTTTTCGAAGCACCTTGGACAAGTGGGGTCGGTGATGACTTCCCTTGTGGAGAACCCTCAAGAGGGGCTCTTACTCCTTCTTCTTCTACTTGGACATGGGGTGTTTCTTGTGGGAGAATGTGGCCTATCCCCATTGTCCTTATAGCTTGTGAAGGAGCCTCATCACCTACAACACTAGGAACAATTTGCTCCATGCGGAGTCGTTATCTTCATCAAACTCCACATTTACTGCTTCCTCAATGCATCCGGTGGATTTATTGAGAACTCGTAAGCATGAGAGTTTGATGCATATCCAACAAATATGCCCTCATAAGTTCTAGACTCAAATTTAGCTACCCGGATTTTTGTTTAAAATGAAACACTTACATCCGAATACCCAAAGTATTTGACGTTGGGCTTTCTCCCATTAGGAGCTCATAAGGGTCTTGTTCTTGAGCTTGCGAAGATAAAGCCGTTAGAAGCATGGCACGCGGTGTTGATGGCTTCTGCCCAAAGCTTGTATGGTGATTTGTACTCATCAAGCATGGTCCTAGCCATCTCAATAAGAGTCCGATTCTTCCTCTCCGCAACACCATTTTGTCGGGGAGTATATGGTGAGGCATATTGGTGCTTTATCCCCTCTTCACTCAACAAATCATCCATTGTATAGTTTTTGAACTCGGTGCCATTGTCCCTTCGGATTGCCTTGATCTCACAGTTATGTTGACGTTGAGCTTCTTTGGCAAAGTTGATGAAGGTTTCTTGAGTTTCATCTTTAGTCTTGAGAAAGAACACCCAAGTATATCTTGTGAAGTCATCAACAATGACAAGTCAATATCTCCTTCCTCCCAAACTATCATATGTTGGAGGCCCAAATAGATCCAAATGAATAAGCTCGAGGGGCCTCAAGGTGGTGATGATAGTCTTCACTTTGTGAGCTTTTTCATGAAGCTTTCCGGCAATGCAAGCACTACAAGGACGATCTTTGGCAAAAGACACATTGGTTAGTCCAAGAATGTGCTCCCCCTTTAAGAGAGCTTGTAAATTTCTCATGCCGGGCTAGCCTACGGTGCCATAGCCACCCCACGTCGGCCTTGGCCATTAGGCATGTTGCAAGATGAGTTTTCTCTTTCGAGAAATCAACCACGTAAAGGTTGTCTTCAACATGCCCAATGAAGACCACTTTGAGATTGCTTCTCTTAAAGACGGTCACATGGAATTCACCAAAATGTGAATCATATCCGGCACGAGCCAATTGAATAGTTGAAAGTAAATTGTAGTGAAGGGATTGGACAAGCATGACATTTGAAAGAGATGAATCATTAGAGATTACCACCTTGCCCAAACCCAATACCTTACCCTTGCGATTGTCACTGAAGGAGATGTTCGAAGAGGCCTTGAGTGAATCAACGAACTCCACGAGCATCTCCCTTTCTCCGGTCATATGATTGGTGCATCCACTGTCGATCACCCATTGAGTTCCACCGGAGACATAGTCCTACAATAATCAAGCTTTGGTAATAGGTACCCATTTTGCAATGGGTCCGGGTGAGTTAGCAACAAGGATCTTGGGAACCCAAATAGTCCAAGCATAATCATCATAGTTAGTTCCAACAAATTTTGCAAAGGTATAGCCATCATCTCCTCTCATGAGAACATATGACGGATTGTTCTTGCCGGCAAAATTCTTGGGAATGGCCTTGTCCCTTATGACCTTTCCATTCCCAAAACCCTTCATTTCCTTCTCCTTCTCCTTGTGCCCTTCTTGCACAAACATTACCTTTTGGGGAGGGTAAGGAGTCGGACCGATCTTCTTGTTGTTCTTCTTCTTCTTTTTCTTACCACTCTTAGATGCGGGATTAAACCCAACTCCCTCCTTGGCAACACACTCCTTTTGGTTGCTCAAGAGGTCGTTTAGATTTTTCTCCCCTTGGATGCATGATACAAGCCCTTTCTCAATTTGAGCTTTCAACTTCTTATTTTCCTCTTGAAGGAAGGTGCAATCATGAGCAAAGTTAGCAGTACAAGCATCATCATTTAAATCAATATGAGGTACGCAAGTGAGAGCCTTAATGGTTGTAGCTTTTAGTTGGGCATAAGACTCGGTGAGGGCAATGAGGTCACCTTTGACAACCTTGGAACTAATCACAAGGAACTCATGCTCCTCAACAAGTTTTGTATGGTCAACTAGAAGCTTTTCAACTCTAACGTTAAGAGCATCTTTATTCTCAAGAGCAAGTTGCAAAGCATCGTTGGTTTTAACAAAGTCAATTTGATGAGCAGATAAGGCTTCCTCAAGTGATGCTCTCATGACACTCTCTTCATTAAGTTCGTGTCTCGAGGAGATCAACTCTCTTTTTCCTCTATAAGGAGGTTCTCAACGTTCTCAATAAAGTCATCGCGTTCGCAAGTGACTTAAGGAGATCGCCAAACGAAAGCACGAGCTTCACCATGAAGAGTTTTCATGAAAGCCATTAAGGATTCCTCATAATTATCCACACCCTCCTCACACTCATCCTCCACTATCTCACATGAGACATTGGGAGTGTAGTTGTCGGGTTTCTTGGGTTTGGACTTTGTTTTTACCTCTTTGTCCATGAGGCACCGATGAGTGAATGGCTTGTCCTCGTTTGGAGAGTCGAAGAGGCCGGTGGTGGAGAAGGAGGTAGTGGCATGCATGGCAAAGGCGGCCGTGCCCACTTGATCATCATCACCATCATCTTCATCTCCAGACATGTATTCTTCATGAACAAGAGCCTTGTCATCCTTCCTCTTTGCAAACTTGGTGAACTTCTTCTTCTTAAGCACAAGCTTCTCGGACTTGTCTTCACGTCTCTCATATGGATAATCATGAACAAAGTGTCTTGGGCTATCACAATTGTAGCATTTCCTTCGTCCAAAAGATCTTCCTTGAAGATTTCTTCCTTTGTTTGCCATGGTCCCGGAGTACTTTTTGACTAAGAGAGCCAAGTCTTCCGCAAAATCATTTGCCGGACACGAGGTGTCATTATCCTCCTCACCTATCTCTTCACTCACTTCTTCCTCCCTTGAGGGTTGGCTCACCACTTTCTTGGCCTTCAAGGCAAGATTGGAGTTCTTGGTTGCTTGAGCTATTGCAAATGTTTTCTTGGACTTGGTTTCCAACAGAACATGGGTAGAGAAGGTGGAAACAACTTGAGCCGAAGTCATCTTGTGATAGTCCGGACGTTGATGAACCATCATGACCATGGTATGTTCCGTGAGAACCATAGCATCTATGAACTTGTCCTTGATGAAGTCATCATTTGCCCAAGTGCACCCAAAGGTTCTCAAGTTGAGCACAAGAGACTTCAACCTTCAAGAACCTCTTCTCGGACTCACCCTCATTCCTCACAAAGAGATTGACTTCTTGTTTGAGCAAGGCCAACCGAGATCTTCGAATTGCTTCATCTCCTTCAAGAGCCTCCTCAAGGCAATCCCAAATTTCCTTTGCGGTTTTGAGAAGAGCAATGGAATAACTATAGTCTTCATCCATGGCGTTGCGAAGCATGTTGTGTCGGTAGCATTGAGTTGATCGTCAATCGCTTCCCTTGGAGTGAGATTCATTGGATCCTTGGGGTTGAATCCATCACCACAATCCACCACAATTGAGTTGAAGCATCGCGCATGTGAGACTCCATATCTAGCTTCCACTTAGCAAAGGCATTAGCTTTCAAAGGGGGCGGAAGCCCAACAGGATTAATGCGGGGATGTTGCAAGGGTTGAGGAGAGTAAAAGGGTTCCACGACATTGTACTTGGGAACTTGAGTATGAGCCGGAGAAGCAAGAGGTTCCCTCGAATCATCCGCATCATGAACTTCATTTGGATTAAACGAGTTTGATGCGGATGTTGATGGCTTTAAGCGGGCATCAATTTCCTCCTTGACCGAGGCCCGAACCTCTTTCAACATAGAGACTTTGAGGTCCGCAAACATTGAAAGAAGATCGGCCGCGGTCAAGGGGACATTCGGGTTAGTAGGAGCGGCGGGAGCAACGACAGGAGCACCAAGTGTCTCGGTCGCAGCGGGGGGTTGGTTTTGACCATCCTCCGTAACGGGTAAGCCACCTCCCTCATTCCCTAGATCGACCATATCCTCTAAGGTTGTAAAACCTTATATTAGAGCACGAGGCTCTGATACCAATTGAAAGGATCGATACGGTCGACTAGAGGGGGGGGGTGAATAGGAGACTACAAATTTTAATCTTTCTTGTAGATTTTAAGGCTTAGCGGATAAAAGAGTTCACTAGATATGCAACTAGGTGAATGCAACCTATATGACAAGCAAGCTCCAAGATAAAAATGCTAGGCAAGAAACTACTTAGCAAGCCAACAAGCATACAACAACAAGGAAAGGTGTGGGAAAGGATTAACCACAAGTGAGACGAGGACGCGGATTTTAACCGGAAGTTCACTCTTCCTTGGGGAAGAGCTATCTCCGTTTGGAGCGGTGCTGGAGCCAAAGCTTGCGGAACGCCACCAAAGGCTCACCGTATTCTCCTTCGAGTCACCCCCAACGGATGAGCCTCGAAACACTCAAGGTTGGTCTTGAAGGCGACCACCACACCTTTACAAACTTCTCCGGAGCACACCACAAGCAAGGAAGCTTCCGGAGGAACCTCTAGCCGCCTAGGAGCCCAAGCTCCAAGAGTAACAAGTCAATGGGGAAGAAATGTTGTGGGGAACGCGATTTGGTTTGGTCAAGATGTAGATCGGGTCTTGCTCTCCCAATCCCCAAAGTTTCAACAAGTTTGGGTGGAGGGATTGAGAGTATTGAGCAAAAGGGGGTGTAGCAATGGTGGAGCTCAACAAGACAATAGGGTTACAGGATGGAGGTGGAAGAAGGGCCTTTATATAGTGTTCAGGGGCTGGTGGGGATTTACGCCGTTGGACCCCGTCAAGACGGGCTAAGTCAGCCCGTCAAGACGGGTACCCAGAGAGTTACAAGAAGACCCGCAAGACGGGTCAAAAGACCTCAGGCGCACGGGTACCCAAAGAACTTTCTGTTGCAACTTTCTCGAGTACCACAAAGATACACACTAGGTTCTTATTAGGTGGTCTGAGGGAATGGTAAGAGAGTAAGGCTCTGCAATGGCATTCCCGCATCGACATTTATCCACACAAACCCCTCTTAATAGTGCGGTCTTTCCTACGACTCAAGCAAACCAAAACTAAACCTTCGAAGCGTCGAAAGACAACACCTTTTTCCTTTTTGAAATGGGGGGGGGGGGGGGGTCGCACATCTCCATCGCGGGCACTTAGAACCAATAACCTAAGATAAACTTTAGCAACCGATATTAGTTCAACTAACCACATTGTCATCACACCAAAATAAAGCATAAGTGCCACTAGCACTTTCAATATCGATGCCAAAGCAATTGCCAAAAGGCCCAAACTTCCTTTAGCTGTGTGATGGTGCGGTCCATCTTAGATGAATGGAAACCACTACTTAGGGGGAGAAGGTGTTTTATCGAGTAGTCGTGGATGCTTTGTATAACCCGAGGATGCCAGGAAACACCAGTAAGTTTTTTTTGCATGTTCCTTATAGCAATGATAGATCTAAAAACCATATTAATGGACATGAAGGATGGTGTGTTCATAGAGATCAACAAGAGGGGAGATGTCAAAATGATAGGGCTTAGAGCTAGGGGGAAATAGACATACCCGGCGAACCGGCAGGCAAGCACCACGAGGGACTGTCACTGATCTCTACACACACACCATCACCCATGTCCATCAATCGTTGTTTCTAGGGGGCATGGGGATAATCCTATTTGTTGTTTTCTAGCACCCTCAACTTACACGAAACCCATCCATCTCTACTTCACTTGACACAACCCTAAGTAGTGGATTTCATTCATCGAGATGGACTAAACTTTATTCGCACCGAAGGAAGTTTGGAGCAACAACAATAATTGCAGTGCTATGTTTTCTCAATATTCCTTGATGTATTTACCATCTTCATTGGTGATTTAAAAGATTACCCCCTCTTGGGCATTAAAGGATTCTTTTCCCAAAGTAAAAAAAAAATCCTAATTCTTGCACAACAATATATGGAGTTCAACGAGCGTGGAATCTTAGAAAATGTATCATGATGGTGTAAATCAATTGTTAGATGTTAACTTTTTGTCACTCTTTGTATATGAAATTATGAATATTTATCCCTTTATAATTTTTTTGAGGGGTATCCCTTATAAATGTGTTGTACTGTAAATTCATTGTAGGCTCTGACTGGCGTAAATTCGTTTTGATAAATGTGGTCCTCCAGAAAACTCATTTCTTTTATTCACCGATAAGCCCACCTCCTTCCGTGGAAGTTTTGGGCCGATCGATCGGAGGTTAACTGGAGGCCCTGTCAAAAACAACGAGAGTGGTGGTGAGCCGTCGGCGGCGTCACATCTCAACGGGAGGAATGGCGGCGGCGGTGTCGTCCCATCTCAACGGTGGCACGAAGCGGCGGCGGCGGAAGGACGGGGAAGTAGAAGCATGCGCGGAGGCGGCAGAGGACCGCATCTCGGAGCTGCCGGAGGCGCTGCGGCTGCACATCCTCTGCCTGCTCCCGCTCAAATCCGCCATCCGCACGGGCGCGCTCTCCACCCAGTGGCACTCCCTCTGGACGCGCCGCTGGCCGGCGCCGTCCTCCCTCGACTTCCACCTCGGCACCCACGACTCCCCCCACCCGCTCCTCGAAACCCTGGAGCGGCGCGGGCGGCGGCGCCTCCAGCGGTTCGCCCTGTCCTTCCAAATAGGCGAGCTCAAGGGCAAGCACTTCCGCCGCTGCCTCGACTACGCGGCCGCCTGCGCCGTCGAGGACCTGCACGTCCACATCGCAAACCGCGTCTTCAACATCTTCTTCGAGTACCGGCTCCCGCTGGGCGACCCCCACCTCGCGCGGCTCTCGCTCCGCGCCGTGACCGTCGACCTCCCCGGGTCCTTCTCCGCCCACTCCCACCCCTTCTCCGCCCTCGAGGTCATCCACCTCCACTGCGTCCGCATCTCTGACCGCACAGTTAACCGCCTGGTCGCCGCGTGCCCCCTCCTCCACACCCTCGATCTGCGCTACTGCGAAAGCCTCTTCTCCGTCAGCGTCGCGGCGGCCGGGGCACACCTGAGGAGCCTCACCTTTGCAGAGTGTGGTTCGGAAGCCGAAGTTTTTTTTGTCGGCGATGCGTCCGGCCTACGCTCATTCCACTACAGCGGTGCCTACATTCCCGCCTGCAGCATCCCGGCCACCGCCAATCTTGCTGACCTTTACATCTGCTTCGGAGGACCTAACCGCCGGAGGCACTTGTCAGGACCTTATTGCCAGCTGCGCACAAACTGGCTTCAACTGCTAACCAATTTGTCCAACCTCACTGTGCTTACCCTCTGCAGCAGTGCCCTACGGGTTCGTCGCTCTCTGCATTTCATGCTACCCGGTTGATCCGAGTGCTCTCTGTTATTGTCTTATACTGACAACCTTCTTCGTTGCTATGCTTTGCAGAGACTGTCTGCCAAGGCTCGTGCCAGATTAGTTGACACAAGGGCTGCACCATGCAAATTGCTGAATTTGAGAGAGCTTCAGCTACTGATGTTCGCAATGGAGATCGACGACATAAACGACATTTACACTTTCCTTGTAGCCTGCTGTGGCCCTCGATTGGAGAGGTTATTTGTGCAGGTGAATAAATTGCCTTTGACTTTTGTTGGCCTGCTGTGTGCCTCGATTGGAGAGGTTATTTGTGTAGCTTCGACTTTGTATACAAGCTGTCAAAGAAATTGCCTTATGACCTTGACAAATGCATTCAGTTAGTAGTCATTGTATTGTTGCTTGGTTTTGATGTGCTCACTTATTTTGAATGCTGACTACATCCTCTCTTGCAGCTTCCGACAAGTAGTTGTCAGTATAGGCCAGAGGATGAACCATCAGGATCAGAATCTGAGGAAAATTGGTCAGTGGAAGAGCTATCAGAGCAAGAAACAACGGAGGAAGATGAGCTAGAGGAAGAGCTGTCAGAGGAGATGACCCAGAGGAAGAGCTGTTAGAGGAGATGACCTAGAGGAAGCGCTGTCAGAGGAATGGAACACGAGGAAGAGTTGTCAGAGGAGAGTCACCTGAAGAAAATCAATCACAGAAACATGGGTCGATGGAAGAGATATCTGATGGAGGGCAATCAGAGGAAGAGGCACTAGGGGATGGTGATGGATTTGAGAACCTTCTGTTGGTCAATATGATGAATTTCAAGGGGCACCAGAATGAGATGCAGCTAGTAAGCCTTTTCTTGAAGAAGTCTACTAGTCTCAACCAACTGATACTGTTTACTCCCAAGATTGATCACCCAGAATGGCTTCAGAAAGATCATATGAATACTTCACATATTCTTGACAGAAAACTATCGCCTCTTAGAAAGGCCTCACTGAACGTTCAGATAGTACTCAGTGAGCCCGATGAAAGTGCAATCCAGCCGTTGCACGAGGCTTTTGTCAAGGTTTAATGATTTGTTTATTGTGGAGTTATGACCAGATAATGCGAACTATCAAAAACTAGCTACTTTTAGGAAAGACAAAGAACAAGCTAATCTGCAAGGTAGGCATGATGCTGTGTTCTGTAGTTCATGAAGGATCATGGAGTATGTCGTCTGGGACTTATACTTTGCAGCTTAACTCCCTTGAGACTTGTAAAAAATATCATGAGTCTACGTTAACCTGTTGCCTTGTTGGTGACAGGAAAGTATTACAAAAACACTGTAGAAGGCTGAGACTTGTTATGCTCTATCTTTGTGCTTGTCAATATGCATTTAGCACAGCAGTGCTTTAATCAGCCGGTACGGCAGTGGGTGTTGCAATTTTTTTTTAAAATTCCTTATTTATTGCCACTATTGCCCTATATTATTGCTGGTTAAAAGTTATTTTCCTGGCGTCAAGAGAAAAACTAAAACATGTACAGTAGTATGGAGTTTCAACAGGGTTAAATCCTGGTTACCTCGAATGCACCAATACGGATACGGGTATCAGTATCAGGCCAATACGGATACGTAAATTTGTCATTTTAAAAAAGTGCCAATATGGATACGTTGTAGCTACTCAAAGCAATCTGGGGAGATGAGAATAAGAGATCTTCAGAGATCAGAGAAGAAAGAAGAGGGGATGAGCTTGGATGGGCAGGAGAAATGAAGAGAAGTGTACATACATGGCTACTGCATGAGAGGGGACGTTGGTGAGGAGTAGGATGGCTGCTGCGTGATAGGGGACGTTGGTGAGGAGGAGCAGCTTGTCGCCGGCTAGCCGCCGCCGCCACTGGCCCTGGGACCTGGGTGAGCTGCCGCTGGCGACACAGCCACCTCCTGGTGTGAGCACGGGAGGGAGGAAAGACGCTGTGAGGGAAAGGATGGGGGGCGTCGGGCCACTAGGGTTGCTGGTTGCCTCTTAATTGGGCTCAGTGGGCTCTTACCTGGGCTGGAAAATTATCCAAAACGTACTGGCAAAGTATCCTTCGAGTATCGTAATTGTTTTAAATTATTTATTCTCGGATACTCCAGGGATACGTATAGGGGGCGTATCGGAGGAGCATCAGTATCGAATACGGTATCCGATACTGATACGCTGGTCAGCTGAAGTATCCGTGCATTCGAGCTGGTTACCGTACCCTGATGGTATTAGTTGTGGCCAAATTATGTACTGCTAGGTTTTAGCAGATGTTGACTTGTCTGTCACTTTCTACATGTGTAGTACTGTAAACTCAGGTTAGCCTGCCACTGGTGTAATCCTCAAACATACGACTACAGTACAGGTCAAGCCTGCCCTTTTAGTTCTTTGTAGCGTGTGTTCTGCTGTAAATTCAGTTAAGCCTGTCACTGGCATAACTCTCAGGTAATTTGAGGCTGCTGACAGCATCAACGCATGTCATGTTTGCTTACCTACGTACGTATGTGTCAGGTCAAGCCTCTCCAAATAATCATCATTTGGCGCCTTGCTGGTGTTAGTGCGGTCATCATCTAAAACAAGCAACATGGTGGAGTGGTCGCTGGTGGTTGTGTGCTCTTGTGGGTCAGATGTAAACGAAGTTACCAAGGCATCAGATCTTATGCCCCAGAGTGTGCAAGATACTCCCTCCGTTCCAAAATAGGTAGGATGGCAAGTTCTATGGTCGATGAAGAATGAAATATCATCGAGTATATTATCTGGGCCTTATATACTGCACCTTAAACTCCTCAAGACTCAAAAGATCTTTATTATCCAGTTTCTGGCGTTTGCTTTGGACAAACTGATCACAATTCAGCGCAACAGCTGGTCAAGAAAGTCTTATTATGAAAATAATGTTGTAGGCTGAGACTTGCTATGCTCTAGTAACTTTTTTGTTCTCCTCAAATCTTCTTTTAGCGCAGCATTCCAGTGATCAGCCGGAACAGCAGTTTCAATATTATGTTTTCCCACTTCTCCCTTGTTTATTGTCTTACCATCTTCATTGCTGATTCAAGAATTTACTCCCTTTTAGGCATGATCATTAAAGGATTCTTGTCCTGAAGTAAAGAGAAAACACCAGATCATGTACGCTAATGTCGGAGCTCAACCAGCATGAATCTTGGAAACTGTACACGGACAGTGCCAGCTGATGCCAAATTCTATATATCTATTGTCAGATGCTGACTTGTTTTTACTTCTAGTATGATGCATCTGAAAAAAAATCTGAAATTTTGTCCCTACATGTGCTGCACTGTAAATCCAGTGTGGCCTGCCACTTAACTGGTTAGAATGACCGTCGAAATTTGGTGAGATCTGATCATCAGAGTACCGATGCCTTAAACACATCGAGGATTGATAAGATCCAAGAGCGAAGATGTGGTTTTGCTGCAGAACAATGCCTATTTGCCTTATCACTATGCAGCTCGCCTCAAATCAGAGTACATGACAAACCCTGCAAACATAGTATATCTCGAACTAGCCATCATTCATGGATAATCGAGATAGGATGAACAAAAATGGAGAATCTGGAATGCCTTGTGCAGCTTCTGCTCCGACCGCATGGGGCTGGACAGCCTTGCCGACGACAGAGGAACCGGTTGCGATGCTGCTCGCGGCCTAGGAGGAGGAGAGGGACGTGGGGCAGTCGGTGACCACAACACGGTGGTAGAGCGAGTGTAGCGCGTAGTCCCAGTGGCACAGCCCCGCCTGGTCCCTGAGCGCCTCCACCGCTGCCATGCTCGTCGCCACCACCATCAACGACGCTTTCTTACTCACTGAGGCGGATTCGAACCCAAACCATGGGAAATCAGTGCAATACGCAACAACCACCCCACCAACTTCACTTTCTATGCTCACATACATGTTCTTTTGTTTTTTCCCTTTTTTCCTTTTCTTCCTTCTTTTTCTTTTTTCTTTTTCTTTTTTCTTTTTTCTTTTCTCTAATTCGATGAAAACCGTTCACGGATTTTACGAACATATTTTAGAACTCGATGAACTTTTTCAATTTCGATGAACTTTTTTCTAATTTGATGAACTTTTATGAAAATTGACGAACTTTTTATCAAATTCTATGAACACTTTTCTAGTTCTATGAACATTTCTCAAAATCACTGAAATTTTTTTAAAGTCCAATGAACCTTTTTCACATTCAAGGAACTTTTTTTCAAATTCGGTGAACTATTTTCCAAATTCGATGAACTTTTTTTTCAAATTCGAAGAACTTCTTTTTCAAATTCCAATAACTTTTTTTCAAATTCGATGAACTTTTTTTTCAGGTTAGTGAACTTTTTTGTAAGTCAACAAACTTTTTCTTAAATCGATGAACTTTTTTTAAATCAATGATTTTTTTTCAAATTCATGAATTGTTTTTGAAGATTATGATTATTTTGAAAATGGATGAAATTTCTCAAAACTGATGAAGTTTTTCAAAATTAATGAGCTTTTTCAAATTTGTGAACTTTGTTTGAAATTTGAATTTAATTTCACAATCAACTAACATTTTCTAATTCGTGAACCTTTTTATTAGATGAACTTTTTAAAATTCGTGATTTGTTTTGGAGATCTGTGAACTTTCAAATTTTGTTCCTATTTTTTTCTAGAAAATCATCCTTTTATATATATGCTCAATAAACAGTGAAGCTGCCTTATTTTTAAATATTTCACGCAGGATGGAAAGTATCCAGTGCACGGCACTTGTGGTGCTACCGGTGCACCGGACACCCATAAGCGCATTTAAAATGTTCAAAAATCTGGAAAAAATTAGCACATTCACACAACATCGGTTCATGTTGTCACAAAATTTCAACTTAAAATTTGAAACATTGCCCGAGGTATAAAAATCAAAAAATTGGCACTTAATAGTACCAAGATAAGTTGGCTTTAGATTTGGCCCATTAACAAATTGATGCCAAATTTGTTATTTTTGTATCTCGTGCAATGTTTAGAATTTTGATATGATTTTTTGCGACTACATAGGTCAATATTTTTGCCAATGTGCTACATTTTTTCAGATTTTTTAAAACATTTTTGAACGTGCTCGACATCCGTGCACCCGTAACACCACAAGCACCAGGTATACCAGATACTTTCCCATCTGTCACAAGCGCCTGCTTGCTCTAGTGGTTCAGGCAACCTGCACCGTAGGTAAACGGGGCGAGTTTGGGTCCTAGCTGGAGCAACATTTAGCCATCGCATGTGTCGTCCTTATCTGAAGCACCCAACATCTCGATATTCGCTTGAAATTTTCACCTATATCAAGACAACCGTGGTTCTTGTCCTAGCCTGTAAAACAACATGCATCGTTCTTAGCTGAAAGTATTAAATGTTAAGTACACATGTCTCGATATTCAAGACAACCGTAGTTTTTAGTGAGTGTTTTTTCGCCGCATACACATTTTTGCCTGTGCTGCATCGTGGGCCGGCCCACCAGGTGCGGCTAGGTAGCGCCAGTACCTAAACCAGCGCATAAAGAGACATAGGGGCACCCGGAAAATCCTATCTGCCGCATTCTGCAGCAGATTGCCGTTGATTCGCACAGAGCGATCGACCAGCGACCGTCATGGGCTGGCCCAATTATCAGTAAAGAACGCGCTACAGTATCGGCCGGTTTTGGGAACGTTCTAGGAGATTCCAGTCGGGCTTTTCTAGTTTTAGGAACCTTCTAGAACGCAAGGGAAGTTCCTGAACCGGTTTTAGGACTTTTTTTCCTGTTTATTTTTTTCTTTTCTATCATTTTTTCGTTTTCCTTTTTATTTTTGTTTCATTTTCGTTTTTGTTCTTGTTTGCCAAAAAATGTTTGCATTTTCAAAAATTGTTCATAATTTGAAAACAATTTCATTATTAATTTTTGTTCTCGTTTGTCAAAAAGTTTATGTTTTTAAAAAATTGTTCTTAATCTAGAAAAAGTTGTTCTATCCTTAGAAATTTGTTTGTTTTTCAGAAAATCTTTGGGGTTCAAAAATTTTCTCCTTTTAAAAAATTGTTCGGAAATTAGAAAATGTTCGTTTTCAAAAAATATTTACTTTTTTCGAAATGAAATCGTGTTTAATGTGTTTGCGTCTTATAGTTCATACACACTTGGCTGCCTTGGTTTGATCCCTCACACATACTTTTGTTTATTCGAGTTTGTGCTATTCGGTGTTTAGGATTTGCCTCTGGCTTTTATTTCTTGATGAAGTGTGGCGCTGCCAATCCAACACAACAACTTGTTTGTCGCAGTGGCTAGCTCGATGAGCAACTTGCATAGAGATTGCGTGTTCGAATCTCGGTGCCAATGCGATCCTTTTTCAACGGGTTTTTTCTCGCCACTGCAATTGGGTTCGGCCCAAGTGCGCCGCCCTGTGCGAAAGGGCGACTCCTTGACGCAACGCGCGGCATATAGGAGGTCCCAGGGCACCAGGTGCTGATTGGGCAATGTGTGTACGTGTGCTCCTGTGCTGGGCCCTAGGCGATCGCCCCTCTCGCCATGGCCTGGTTCTCACCTACCGTGGTTTTTGTCTGGTCCTGTGAAGCCTCACCTACCGTTCTACCATGGTTTTTGTCTGGTCCTGTAAAGCCAGCCAGCACATGCGTCGTCCTTATCTGAAGTACCCAACGTCTTGATATTCGCTTGAAATTTTCACATATATCAAGACAACTGTGGTTCTTGTCTTGGCCTGTAAAACCATCACATGCGTCGTTCTTAGCTGAAAGCAGCGGCGAGTCCAGTAGCTAGGCTTAAACGGGCTCTAGCCTACCCTCCAAAAAAAAATGAATTATTCTACTACTACACTTCATCCCAGGACAGCATCTCAATATGGCAATAGCCTGCCCAACTGCTAAGTGCCCTAGGCCATAGTGTACAACAGTTCTGCAGCACATCTTTCACAGGACCGAGCCGCTGCAAATGGACTAGGAGTTTATGGCTACTAGTAGAGTGCCCGTGCGTTGCCACGGGCTCTTGAAATATTTAGCAGAGTTACAAGTTAAAATCCACACATACAAACAATGTAACACAAACTGAAGTCCATTATTGCAATGTCACAAGCTGAGTGATGTTACAACTTAACATCTATTACAAAAATATTAATATCTAGATGATGCGTTTAAAATTCTTTGACAATATCAGGAAAGTCTACTCTAGCTTCATTCCCGCAATGTTTTAGCAAGTATAATAAAAATGCTTCCTCAATTCATACCCATCCTGCAGGAAAAATAAATGTAGTTTGTATAAAAAATTCACGGAGAAGGTCTTAAAACATGTAACCCACAATGCTCACCGCGCAAACCGGCTTGACCAATTCTTTACCGTTCCACCAGAGCATAAAATGAAAAACAAAATAGCCAGACACATTCCTGGAAAACTTTCAATTAATATTATAAATAATGTAATGATAACAAAAGTAAATATTCCTATTATGAATCCATTACCCGTCTATACTCGTTGGAACACCGGCCGAAAATAAACGATGCCATTTAGATATATCAGAATTCCACCCAGGCAGATTTATTTCGAGTGCTTCTTTAAAATCCCTTGAAAAACTTTTTAATTTCAGTGAATGCCTCAAGTTTTTATCCTCTGACAATTGTGATGATTGAATAGGATCCATAATATGTAGACGACGTGCCTCTTTGTCGATGATGTACAGGATGTATCGGCCGATGGATGCATAGGGAAGATAAATCTACAAGTGGAGCTATTAGAAACAAAAAGAAACCATGATAACAATGGTCAAAAAATTTTATTTACCTTATTGCAAGATGAGATGTCGGTCTCCATCCCAGGCCAGCTATCAAATAATGTTGCCAACGTCTGGATAGTTTCCTTCTCACAAAACTTCTGACCTCGTGTTGACTCTAGCAGCATGGACTAAGTAGAAGAAAAAAAATATTGTTTCAACATGTTGATACTAATGGCACCTAGAATGAAGAGTTATGGTAACTTACACAAAATCGTAGATCCATGTAGTGTATAGGAGGGTTTGTGAACAATACTCCCTCGTCACATGCCAGCATAAGCACGGCGGTGTTGAAGCAATCATTGTCCATGGGCTGCTCCATGTTAAGTATGCACTGAAGTTTCTTAAGACTTAAGGTCATTGGATCGGGTGTGGAGCTCCGGACCCATACCTTCCTGTAATTTGGATGGTTAGAAGAACAATAATATACATCCGCACATTAAATATTGATACATGATACTTACTCCAAACATCCAGCATCATTGTTCGACATGATGTAGTTGCAGAGGCCGACAAGTATTTCACGTTGGTCCATGGGAATGATAGTGATTGGGGCGGGACGTTTCTCTTGGACTACGTCAGATGGATTATCCAGGATCTCAAGATCAGAATTAGCTAAAGTTTCTTCGTTGAGAGGTTGATGGTACATGGGACATCCTTTTAACTTATTAAGCTCTGAATCGAGCAAAATAATTGCTAATTTTTGTCGAAAATGTTTCATATCCTCCTACAAAACAAATATGAAAACAGTTTATAAGATATTTTGATTAAACATTATGAGATAATGTATAAAACTGAAATACCTGCGTAAACTGGTCTGACAGTCCATGTGGTGTCCAGTATTCCATATAATTTAGCATAAACAATCCACATGATACGCTATAATATTATAAAATAATGCTTTAGAATATCAGAAAGATGAATCTAAAAACAAACTATTAAAACAAGTGCTTACCCATCGGTTTGTATTGCCTCCTGAATTTGCTCTACAACCGTCCATTTAGTAACATTTAGATCAGGTCATTTATGACCTTTGATAAACTCCGGACTATGCTCTGCAAGTTTCAGCCATTTCTCGAGCCCTAATAACTTTTATATATAAACGAGATATGTTAAGGATGAAGTCAAACAAAATAAATGCTAAGATGAGAAAAGAAATAGATAGTTATCGTAGTAGCAAGGTCATTGCGTTTGACATTCTCACCAAGTGAGTCCAACACTTGGATCTCTCGTTTTTTGGCGTTGGCAACTGCTAGATACCAATGGTAGCCCGGCATGTTAATCGGAATGAACAACTGGTGTAAATAAGATACAAGTCACAGTCACAATTAGATATAGTTATTAATAAATCATTAAACATATGAACTAAATAAAAACAATCCATAATTATATGCATGGATTACGAGACAAAAACTTACCATATCTTGTTGTAGATAACTATTAACATGACGCATGATGCGACGATATTTTGATGGGTCTATGTCTCTTTCCCCATCTTCTTTTATTTGGCCCGATACAAACGTGCTAATAATGTGTACCTTTTCACCCGCCCTGTCTTGTAAATGCTCGTGAGCAAGCATGCAATATATGTAAGCATTTATCACCTGTAAACAATATTTAAATTATATTTATACATTATGATATTATATATAATCAATTAATTACAAAGATTATGCAATTGGTCTTACACCGTCATGTATGAACATGTCATTTTTAATAAGGCATTCCAAATCGTCAGTTGCTAACAAGGCATCTCCAATGTCCACAAACTGGGTATTCTTAGGGGGAGACTTGATTGGTTCGATGACTGTAATATCTCTAGGGGTACAAAAGCTTAGTAAACAATAAAAGCCAAATTAGTTGAATACAAAAGAAAATATCACAAAAAATGTTGATAATAATATAAAAAAATACCTTGTGGGATAACATGTAAATTAGCATCCTTTTTTGGTTTATTATGAGATATAACCTCTTCGACGTGATTATGTTGTGAATTTCCGGCCCCTTGCAGCGACATTGCATCTGAACCCTTAATGGATTCTTTCCGTGCATCTCCAGAGTCCATATCCATGTATACTATATCCTGAAAAAACAAAAATATAAATAAACCATTCATTTTATCGTATATAACATAAATACAGAGTAAGGTTAGCTATATGCACCTCTTCTCGCAGTGTTTCAGTGCGGTCTGTCATCGTTGCATCCGTGCGTATGTCGGAACCCATCAATTTATATCTATGCTAAAATATATTTAATATTTTTTACTACATCATAAAACTATTAATAATATATAATACAAAACAACTGTTTATCTGATAACAAGAAAAGCATTTGGTTATCTATAATGTTCATATAAGTTAGTAGGCGTTTAAAATTGCTTAAACTATTTGAAATTAAATGATAGGCTATGGAAAATTGACAAACAGAATTTAAAACAAACAACCCAACATTAACAACGTTTATTTGTTGCATCTATATTTTTTGTGATACCCTTAATATATGTAACAAGCATAAAAATATTTATTTTCATGAACCAGGTTTATATATATATAATTTTGTTTATTTACAAATCAATAATTACGATTTTTTGTTTAATATCATTTTGTGAGGTACAATAAAATTACAAACAAAATCATCCCAGCATTAATAAAAAGTATACCATGATGAATTATATATGATGAAATATAAATGATATTCCTACTGCATCATATTATTATATGTAGTATATAATAAACCAATTTGATATTATTATAATTATATGTAACACAACTTATTTGTATGCAAAATTTTTGTTTAAATAAATATTATGAGAAACTAAATTTATTTTATATTATATTTCCTAATAAAAATATTTGTAACACAACTTATTGGTATGCAAAAAGAAAACCAATTTCATATTATTAGAAATATATGTTGTTTAAATAAATGTCATACGCCATGTTCCTAATTTTTTTACATAGTTTTCAAAAATGTTCATGATATTTGAAAAATATTTTTGCTATTTACATAAATGTTCTTGATAATTTGATATTTCATAATGTTTTTTTAAATTATGCAGGTGTTATTGTTTTTAAAGAAAAATGATATATATTATCAAAAATGTTAGGTATTTTCAAAATTGTTCCTCAAATTCCAAAAATGTATTTGCTTTTTAGAAATTTTTATGGATTTACCAATAAGGGTTCTAACTTTTAAAAATTGACCTGGATTTTAAAAATAGTTATTGTTTATTGAAATTAGTTATCAAATTCAATACAATGTTAATATCTTAAAACTTGTTCAAGTTTATGAAAATATTATGGATTTTTAAAAGGTTACGATTTTCAAAGTTTGTTCTTAATATTCAAAAATGTTTGTGCTTGTAAATAACTGTTCACACTTCCAAAATTGTTCATTTTAAAAATGGATGTCATTTTCGAATTTTTTAAAATATTTAAAAACTGTTTGTGGTCAAAAACTGTACAAATTTATCAAATTTTGTATTTGTTTAAAAGTTTCTTCTCAAAATTCATAAAAAAATATGTTTGGAAAATTTGTTCGCTTTTTCATTTTTGCTATCTATTTTCAAAAGCATTCATGTTTTCAAAAGAGAAATAAGGTGATGTAGCAGAAAAGAAAGAAAAATAAATAAAAAAGAAAAATATTTTGGGCCGGGCCAGTCGGGACAAAGCCTTTATGCGTCTTGCCCCAGCCCTTGTGACGGCCACCTCCCCTCTGCTGGCCGCGCTAGGCGTTCCACCTACCCACCCGTCGGCCCACCTCCCCGCCCACCTTATCCAATCCCTCCGCTCCACTCCCCTCCACTCGCTCCTCTCCCCTCCACTCACTCCCCCGTCGCCCCAGTTTCCCCTCCGCCGCCGCGTCGCCGCGTGCGTCCACGGGCTGGATATCCGCGCGGCTCCGCCCGGCGACCGCCGCATCAGGCCCTCTCCTCTCCACTCAGTGGCAACCAATCGCCCTTTCACCTCACCCCCGACGCATCACCGCGCACCTCGCCGAGAAAGCAACCACCAAGACTCCGCCCGCCACAACAAGGTGCGTCTTGGCGAGCCGTGTGCGGTGAGGGACGACGATCCAGCTTCATCGCGCATCAATCTGCAACGACACGTGTGCGGCTGGATCCGGTGGCGGTCCGTTCAGATCCGCCACGTTGCTGGTCTCCGGCGATGTCAAGGTCGAACCGAGGCGGGGTGCATCGATCTGCAACGACAGAAGCTACGGTACGCTCGTCCAAACCCTTTCCTCCTCTACTTCTTCCATTTGTGGAATCCCTTGCCTGATCTCCTCTTCGCCTTCTGTTTCGAGGCGGCTCCCCGACGGCCAAGACACGACCACAGTGGTGCATCCTGTCGCCTTCATCGCCGGCAAGAAGCAACCCCACGAGGTGCAGTCACGGTGGTCTACCACTCCGCCGTCTTCCGCAACCCATCCCCACTTCCGTGGCAAGGTGAGACAACGGCCCTCCCGTCCCCCCCGTCCCGCTAATGGCCGTGGGTCAGCGGTTTGCTGTAGTTTAGGGCTAGCTACGTGGCGTGTACTGCGAGAACGTTAGCTTTAGGAGAAGAGAGAGGATTTGAGACAACAGATCGAGTGTTGCCGTGTGCGTGTTGGGTATCTTTTGCACTTTCTCCATCAACATCTGCTACTATTTCATATCATTGATTGATGCATTGTTTTTTCATAATTGAATTGGCGAATGATGAAAAGGTGTAATGTTCAGGGATTTTTGCTAGATGATTTGATGATCCAGTTTAATTTTAGTAGGCATCTGGGTACTGTTTATGAATTGATAGCGCACCTTGCTTAAATCCTACAGTATTATTTTTACTTTTCTCAAACAATCTTCTCTGGATTTCATAAAGTCCTGCTTTATGTTGCCCAGTCCTAAGTTGTGCCATCCTTTCGTAGTGATAGCTGTGTTGGGCCGGGTTGCAACGGATGCATTCAACACGTTTCAAGTTACTTGTATGTAGATATAGAGCCAGTGCAAGTCGATTATGGCAGGAAATCAAAGTCAGTTTCCTCATTTATCCATCACCGTAGGACTATTATGACTATTGCATTTAATTTTAGTTTGGAGATAAGTCATGTTGTCAAAATTACTTCTTATTTGCAACTGATTGGTGTTGCATAGAATAGGCATGCCCCGTTGCAACTCACGGGTATTGTCCTTCTGCTTTTGCATGCTACTATATATTGCTTTTGGTTTTAGTTAAGCTAACATCACCAATCTTTTAATGATTGCTGGGCTTGGGCTTGTGCACAAGTTATGGCCCAGTTTTTTTACTTAGTAATTTTGGTTTCTTAATGTTTTTAGGAGACACATTTATTCCAGCTGCACTTTATGGAAATATAATAAACTAAATAGAAGACAGTGCTATGATGTCAATAGTCATCTGGTTATGAAGCTGTCATTTTAATCATGAAATAGTCACTGTTCGATCTTTCTTGCAATTTCTAGAAACAATTTTGTGTCTTACCACCCAATATTGAATTTGTGCTAACTATACACAAAATGGGCTGAACCGGGATCATGATATTTAACCATGATAAGCTAAAGGTAGTTTAAACATGTTTAATAAAGTCACTTTTGCTTCTTCTTGTTGTGATATATTGTACTATTATATGGTCAGCTAGAAGATGAAAACTATATTTGTTGGAGTTGAGCTTAAACTAATTTCTTCATGCTGTTGATGTATTTTGTGGTTTCATGCACTTTCGTTCGTGAACTTGGAGACAACTTGGAGACTATGCTTATTGGAGAGGCTGCTTCTTGGGAGTGCAAAGTAAGCAGAACAACCCACACAACTACTGCAATCAAAGTAAGTAAAAGCAGCACAATCTGTATGCATTTTATGTACATAGGTATGATACGCTCATTTCCTCACTTTGATTTTGACTAAACATTATTGTGCAGTAGGTGTAGTTGCTAGAAGTATACTTTGTTGAAAGCTCATCGATGTGCCAATTTTTGATAGTGAAGGTACTGTTTCTGAAAATAGTTTCCTTAGCTTCAGTGTTGTTGGATTCAATATAAATTGAGTTATGTTTTTGGTGCTACAAGGAAATCCTGGACACTTACATTCAAGTTGGGCATACATGTCAACTCTTTTTTGAGGGACGACATATATATCAATTATGTGAGGTGAGGGGATAGAGTTGTGAAGGAAAATTATAAGTAAAACTACTTGACCTGAAAACTTCTTATCTACTGCTTGCTATCAAAACTCAGTGTCTACTGTTTTCCATAAAAACTTCTTGTCTACTGCTTTGTCATGTTTCATTTTTTAGTACATATGTACATGTGTGTGGTGAGCTTCATGTCTGAAATTTGCATTGTGCTTACAAGTCAATAAGGCATCTAATGCCAAATAATATTATTTATCTTCACTTGTACATTAGAGTCATCTAATAAGAGAGGTCAATGATGTGGCCATATCTTCATGAGTTAGAGACACTACAAGTCCTTAGAGTCATCTAATGACAATAATTATTTTGGTAATCTTTGCCCAAGGATGGGTTTTTGTGGTGGAAGTTTGCTTGGCCACGAAAATAGTTTGGTTGCCTATGCAGTCTAGAATATATGATGAATCTATTTGTCTTCAGTTGTACCTCACCTAATAGGACATGATCATAATAAAATAACTATTATACTTTTAGAGAAGAGACAGATCAAGTAATCTTCATACCTAGATGAACTCGCCTTCTTGATCCTCCTCGGATTTTTTTCCTCTAGGACTGGCTAATTTGATATTTTGCTATATGTGATGGGCGAAGGGAGAGAAAGGAGGGGGAGGAGGGATGACATAGGTTAACATATATAGATAGGCCATGCGCCGGATAACTGGGTAGGAAATCATGGTTTGTTCTAGTCCCACCATATATTACTGTATGGTGCAGATCTATTTCCTTTCGATATCAAATGCCCACCTGTTAATATATTAGAAAAGATGTCAATAATTATAACTTTCTAAATAGGTAAATTGTTATTGTATTCATTAAATAATCAAATTATCATTGATTTGCATGCCAAGATTAGCTATAACTGGCCACACATTTTACATTGTATATACTTAAATAATAATAAAATTAATATATATCCCTGCCAGTGGCATCAAAACATATAACTTTCCAATTTTTGTATGAGTAAAACAATATTGCAACATGTATATTCTGTTGCAGGAAGTGTTTAAGCACTTTGGGGCTGGTGGCTAGTTAAATTCTAATAATGCATTCACAGACGAGTAAGAAGTTAAACTACATCAGAGATTGGAGAAACTTTACTTATCCACTCGTGCTGCCAAAGTATGAGTGACACAATTTCATCGTCTCTTTTCTTTCTACATTGTTTCCTTTGGATTTAAAACATTGGCATCTTTTGCCAGCATTTTTCAAAGGGACGTTGTTCGGGGTGTGGAGGGCTACATAGTGACAGTACCTAAGCAAGTGGAAATAGGTATGTTGCTCCAATAGTATATTAGCTCCAATTTTACTTACCACATATGTCTATTCTGTTTAAATATAGTTCATACATTGAACACATTATATTTTGAATTATATTATATTAGAATGAGATGTCACTGCCTTAGGGTAACTTTAGAATGAGATGTGACTGCCTTATATTATATTAGAATGAGATGTTGATGCCTTAGGGTAACTTGATATGGCAAGTGTCTATGAGCTGCCTAATATAGCATGCATTTAACAGTTCGTTCGCATTCATAACTCTGCCTTTTCATAATTGCATGGATTTTTACTATATTGCGTATCCCAGTGACTTTGCCAACTTGCCGACATGGGGCCCTGTTCAGAGCACAAGCTTCACCTGAATAACCTTCTTTCAATTAGTAAAACTATCTTGCTTGGTTTGCACTGCTTTCTGTGTCTTAGATTCAACCTCTCCAAAAATGGGTGAAGTGTCAACCGTATTCTGTTGATAATTTTATGAGAACACGTTTGTCTAAAATGATTTCTATTACCCATAAGAACGCAAGGGCAGCTCTTAAAGCTGAAAAACTACAACTTTCATGTAGCATCTTATGTGTCTCAGTTCTCACCAATATGGTGAATAGGTTGGTGCATCTCACCAACCACAAGCACACACAAAGGACGCATCTGCACTGAAGTGAATAAAGAATATCAACTTATTTCATTGCTTTTGTCCGCAAGAAATGCTATTTATTCTACTACTAATATACATGTGGTCTTCTATATGTGTTTGCTTTCTACAACGTGGTGTATGTAACTCATTAAATTATGAAGTTACCATTGATTTGTATGCAACTCATTAAAATTCACAGCCTGCACACTAACATATCTACTATTACCGTGGTTTTACTTTTTTACTGTAGGTATTGATCAATAAGAAAAACTATTCCTCTCTCATTTTTGTTACTCTATTCAGGAGCACATAAAAGATAATCAGCGTTTATTCGCTAGCTGGAATTAAAGGCAACGGGCGAGAGAGCAAGATCAAGGACAACTTCAAAATTTAAGAATATATGCAAGGTACGTGCCGTATGACCGTCATATGTTTATTGACTATTGTCTAGCTGGAATGTGATTATTTTGGACGAAGAAAACCTCGTATAGTATAACAGTGCGTGTATGGATGGAGTTATACTATACGAGGTAGTATATGGTGCCTGTATGACAGTCATATGTTTGTCGACTATTCTCTAGCTGGTTATTTTCGTTGAAGAAAACCTCGTATAGGATGGAGTTATACTATACGAGGTAGTATATGATGCGAGGCACGGAATGTCTGAAAACATCACCTGCCGGACTTTGAGTACGTTGTGAACCTGCCATGGTCCAACACAAAAGTGTTTAGGTTTAGCTGGAGCAAACCTGGTCCAAACTGTCTGGTCTACAACCATAAAATTTAGATAGAAGGAAAGATAGATATACAACCAACATAGCTAGTGGATGCCACCATTATTCACTCTTTAAACTTTAAAAATATTTCAGAAAATGTCATTTGATCATCTGATCAGCATGGGCATTCAAAAAGATTATTACCTTCAAAATGCCTCCGGTTCACCGGGAGCAACAAACCTGCTCCTGACCGCATGGGTATTATAGTACAAAATATACATAGAAGAAAGGTTATATAGATAGAACCAAAACAACCAGACAACGTTAAAGTGAATACGAAGCTAGAGGGTGCCATCAAAGCATTTATTCCCTACATATATATAATCCAATACATTATTCATATTGCCAAAAGGATAAATCTGATAATTGATCCCTAACAAAGCTCTATTGGCTTATTATATCTGCGACATTTCAATATGCATTAGTCCATAATCATTCGTCCAAAAACCTCAAGGCCGCTGTAATTTCAGCTGGAATGTTTCCAGCTGCTTCATTGCCTTTGATCGTCAGCATCTGGACCAACAAGTTCTTTCTGAGCTGTATTGAATCCTAGAGAATATAAAAAAATGAATTGTTATATATATATGTAGGGAATATAAATTGTTCAAGAGTGAATTGCACAACAAACCTATGTGAGTGGAAGAACATAAAATTATATTCAACAATGATATGGAAGAGAGAAACTTGTTATATATACACCTACCGAAGTCCTGGAAATGTTATGCCCGAGAGTATCATCTTGGTGAGCCATCTCCTGTAGGAGTTTGAATCCACTGTCCAGGCTGTGACAAAAAAACTCCATATGTTAGGACCTATACAAGTGAGGCTATATTGTGCATGACCAATTAAAACTATTACCGCGGGACTGTAATATAGGTATTATCTTGTGGCCAATCCACGAGTTGGGGATTCAAACCAGGCCTCTCCTGTTGCAATACACTGCCAAATTCTTTCAGAACTATCAGGGCTTCCTTCTTAAGTTCCTTGTCATGAAAGTCCTCTGGGCCTAGGAATGACTCGTTAGCATGATCAATCAGGAGAGTCCTCCTATTTTCAATATTAACTGCAAGGAGGCCGTAGGAGGAATCCACCAAATACAACGGCAATAGGTACTGCAATAGGTATACAAAGTTAGTGGTGAACAGATAGTATACACACCAACTTTTAAGAAGGAAAATCCTTACCATGGACGGGGTCATGAGCACGTTGTATTTCGGCAAAGGCCGTACATTGACATTGTTAATCAACAAGTTGGTGCGTTCAGCTTGGCTTAAGGCAGTCTGACTCAGCACCCGTGCTAGGCCAAGGAATTGCAAATCAAACATATGCATGGAGCCAACAAAGTCTGTTCCTGCGTTCCTCTGTATCGCGTCGCTACTAAGCTTACGCACTGCAAGATCGAAGCAGCTCGGATTGACCCATGTATCAGCTCGCATGGTGTCTTGGATAGTCCGTAGACTTAACTCGATCAAGAATGGATGAGGGCTCCTTATCCATATTGTGCTGCAAACAAACCGGGATGATAAAATTAGGGTATCATAAAAATATTGTACTTAAATGTGTGGGCAAAAAATAGTATATTTTTTCAAAACTTTAGAACGGTCTGAAATGTATGTACCTAAAAATTGGAGTTGTAGTGTCATTTGAGGACATAAGTACTATTTCGTAAGATAACCAAATCTACTGTGATATGTTCGGTTGCAACTTGTTCATGCACCAGGGCCCGTTGCAATATACTACAGTTCATAGAAAATTTGTAGTTTAAAATAACATGCTGTGGATGGTACTAACATGGCGTAATGTAAAAGGATAATATTAGCGCATGACCATATTTTTTCAACCACTATGTAAAAGAACCTTATGGATTTAGAAAGGATCGCATGATCCTAACCAGTGCATGCATGCAACAACTTATGAACGTGACCAACTCATCGACGTGGATTAGGTGAAAAACATATTTTTACTTGGGTTTAAACTAAGAAGCCGATAATGCATAATATAATGGTACTGATCTGCAGCTAACAATTGCATATAAATTATAGATAGAGTTTAGGGCTGGCAGAACAAACTCTAACTGCTCCTCGTCTGAGGAAAGCATGACGTAGTTGTATATGTACTCGACTGCGTCGTTCACTCCATCAAAAATCGGCATTGCAGCCATTGGCACGGGCAGAAAGTCGTCTTAGCACCAGGACGAGCGAGCGAGGGGCAGTGGACAACGGTGGATCACAGCCGGACCATATATATGAGTGTCGGAGGGGAATCGTCCGGCACCAGGTCGGTGACGCATTAGCATGTTGTATGGATTGGAAGGTGCCCCTTATCATTCCATCCGTGAATGTTTCCATTACAAATCCTTGCTAATAAAAGGACAAGCATATATTTTTCTTCCATACTCCACTGGGCAAATAAATATACGCCGGATTATATATCTATTATATATGTCTCACTTTCCCTTTCGGAAGAAGCATAATTTAACTTTCCTTATAAACAAATCCGATTAAGGGAATATTAATGGCCACACTGGGAAACACATTGAACGTACGGTAGGCCGGACAGGGAGATTGGACACTATAATGTTTTGAAAGGAAATGACTTTAAGGATAATTATATAGTTCTAATTGACATATCCTGGCCGGGAGGAATCGTGGGCATGTACTCGGAAGGTGGCCCATATCCTTGCGTAATTACAATATTCCATAACAAAAACTATAGGAAAACATGGAATAAAATTATTTGGGTTGCATGCTCCACCCGGCAGATGTATCAACGCCGGATTATATATTTCCTAATTTATGTCTCCTTTCCAAACTTTGCCTCCAGATATATAGTAAGAAACAATTAATTTATTTTCCAAATATACCTCAAACACGGGCGTTTGAGAACTATAAAGAAACACAACGTTTCTTCTTCTTCTGTTTTTGTCCTCCTCACATAGATCAAAAAGCCCGCGTCACTTGAAGAATTGTTGTTTCCGTGTGTAGAAAGAAACACAACGCACGGGCATACGGCAGTCCTTGATTCCATGTACGAAATAAATTATATTATATTTGGAATGTCATAATGCATATAGCATGCGATAGCATCTGTCAAGGTAAACGTATTTTCCTTTTTGTGCTGCACTGTATATATTAAAAAATTTGAACCTACACTGAAAGAGATTCATACGTGTAGCTCAAATGAGAGTAGACAGGTTACCATTTGAAGTCCATTATTGACAGTTTGGTCATCAAATATATATTAGTCAAATATATAGTTCAGAACTTCACAGTATATGGCTCCAAAATATGACGACACTGTTAAATAGTTATTTTTATTGAATATCACAAATTATTAAACCTCCAAGACATTAGCGAAAACTTCATAATGTGACAATTGGCAACAAAATGATGCATGCAAAGCGTTCATACATTTTTATATCTAAGACAAATTGTGCACTTGTGTAGACAGATACTGTAGCGACCTGACCCAAAATCGGTCAAATCTCTGTGTCTGTACCATCCCAAGATCATGCTGGTACTCACAGTACATTGATGAAATAATCAAAGTTCAATCACACCTGAATTATTACACGATTCTCATATAGAGTCTTTATTACAAGAGAATAAATTCGGCCGAAGGCCAACTCAAGAGAAATAAACTAAATAAACTGCGGAAGCGTAGAAGAATAGCGAGTCCATCCGACTCCAAGGGCAATCGCCAAGCGCGGAGCGTAGCCTCACTCCTGATCGGAATAAATCTCTGCAACATAAGACGTTGCAGCCGTGTAGGTCAGCTTTTTGAATAAGCTGGCAAGTCATGAAGAAAGAATAACAATAATAAAATTTCTAACACTATATGCATTTTGGCTGTGGGGCTCTAAGTTTTATCATTTTGCGAAAAGCCAGTTTTTCCCTACTACAGTGGACTTTCTTGCAAATACTACAAAATTGTTGGTAGTTATTGAGATGGTTCCGCCAACCAATGTCTCATTCCCAAAATTATTAAGTCATAACCCCCTCAAATTAACTTGTTAATTTTAGTGTTGAGATTTCCGAATACTTCCAAGTTCCAGAGGCTCAAATTGTCCGTAACCGGGGACACGGCTAATCGATTAGATCTTTAACTCTGCAGAGGTTTGCGCACTTTACCCGCAAGAATCATTCCCTCCTTTTAAGTCTTCGCACTTCATGGTGTTTGAAGACGGGATGAATGAAACAGGGTCTTCCAAAGAGTTCTTCCGCCACCGCTGTACCCATCCAATCCTACCGTTCTTCTACATCTCGTAGTACCGTCCAGCCAGCGTCACTACTAGGGTTGACCCAGCGAGAGCCCATAATGGCTTGCGGCTGCACAGGTAAGCTTCCGGTCAAAGGGGCATCCATCCGTCTCTTCGTGGCTGGGTGAAGCTTTCCGCAAGATGTCATGGCACTTCTCCATGCATCCCGGCCAACCACTGGGTTCTCCAGGGTGCCCGTCAACCGTCCTCCACCCAGTAGTGAATTCTGAAGTCCATCTTGATCTTGAAGTTCATGGGGTTGTCATCATCATTGACTCTCACATCTTTCTTATGAATTTCACTCAACCAAACCCGTCTACGAGCATAGCAAAATAAACTACTTCGTCCCGGGGTCATAGTAACAAGGGGATTGGTTCAACCTACCACATGATACTACTCAAGAACATAACTTCAAAATTTCAACTACTGCATACATGGTGGGGTGGTATAATTTCTAATGCACAAAATCATAGGTATTGAAAATAACATGATCAAAGACTTGCCTTGCTGACGATCCTCGTAAGCTAAAGACTCGTAGTAGCAAGCTTCGTACTCCGGAAACTCTACCGAGACAAACAATAATCACAATAATCATATAGCATAAGATCACTTAACATAGCAACATAGTAACATAACACACCAAACAAACAAATCAAAACCCAAAAGAAAACTCAAAGAAAAACCAACTCAAAGTTTTCCTACTTCAAGCAATAACTAAAAATAGTTTTACTTAACAAAAATTTTTCTAACATAACCTAAGCATGAGTTTATGTTAACTTAACAGAAAATAATGCATTACGCAACTAGGAGCAAAAAGAATCAATTTAAAAGCTATTATAAAACTCCTATTAGGCCTAATTCAATTTTAGTAGAAAAATAAGATAAACATTTTATTTATTATAAATAAAAGTTCATCCTCTAAGGTGACAGAAACTAACCTAGAATAATCAATCACATATGAAAAATAAATTTATTTGCTAATTAAAATAATAGGAAAATAGTAGCTAGTTAATTAATTAAGAATAACAAGATCCTGATTAAAACTAATTTTTATTAATCCTAAAATACCCAAATTAATTCCTACGGTTAGGTAATGTCAAAACAAAGTTGGGACAAAAGAATCATATAAAATAATTTTCCTAACTCATTTTATAGCAGATTTACTATTCTGACTAAATCTAAAATAAAGCAATTATAAATAATTTTAACATAGCTAAATATATTTTCTACAGAAACTATAAGAAATTTGCAAACCAATAAGAAAAAAACACTCAAAAATATTAAGTAGAATAAAAGATATGAATTTTTCAAATCTGGAACTATTCTGTTAAAACAGAAAAACGAAAATAAAGAAAAAAGGGCTAACTGGGCCTAACTAACGCACTACGCGTAATATAACTAAAATGGGCGTAGGGTTAAACGAATCGGGCCGGTACTAAAATAAAACCCTAACTAAAAAAATAAACCGTAAATGAACCGGGCCGAACCGGGTTTATATAAAAGAACTTACCCCTTCGGGGGTGTTCTAATCTACGCCGTCTACGCGAGATCGGACGGCGGGGGCGAAGTCCGGTGGCTTACCGGAGTTGGACGGCGGCGGCGGCTCGGGCGGCGAGTGCTTCGTCGTCTCCGGTGGTCGGGGAGGTCGGCGGGGTGGTCCGGCGGGTGCGGACGAGCTCGGGGGTGGGTCTGGTGGAGTGGGTGGAGCTCGGGGAGGGCTAGGGCGACGGCGGTGAGGCAAATGGCGGCGGGCGTTAAGCAAGTCCGCGAAAAGTGAGGAGGAGGAGAGGTTCAGCGAGGGGCGAGGGGGGGAATGGGGTGCGGGGAGGGGTTCTTATAGGCGGGGGCCTCACCTTGGGGGGGGTGAATCGGGCGGGATCGAATCCGGATCCTTCGAGATCCGGCGGCGGCGGCGCGGCGAGGTGGCGGGCAGGGGTTGAAGGAGGTGGGGCCCGCCGGCGAGAGAGAGAGAGGGGCGGCGCGGTCGGGCGACCGAGCCAAGCGAATCGGGCGAGGGGTGCGGTCGGTCTGTTGGGCCGCTCTCGGCCGGGCGCGTGGGGCTCAGCTCGGTGGGCCTGGGTTGGCTGGGCAGTTGGCTGGCCGGTGCCAGGTTTTTTTTTTTTAATTTATTAAAAAAAAACAAAAACAGAGATAATATATAAACTATAAATATTTTATATAGGACATATATATATCAAAATGATCATGGGAATATTCCCTATCATTTGAACATTTTTCCAGGGGCAAAATCCAAAGTTTATAAAAAAATCATTTTCCCAAATTCAAATAAAATTCAGATTTGAATTCAAAACTTTTGGCATTGTTTTCCTCTGATATTTTTGGAGTGTCATGTTTACTCCTCTCATACTTTTGCTCAAGTATTTATCAGGCATAGTTTTTGAAATGATTCCCACTTGCCAAAGTTTGAATTCAAATTCAAAAACTCAAAATTTTCTGAAACTCCAAATGGCACTCAAATTCAAACATAATGCATAGATGCTTAGCTATAATTGTAAAACATTCCAAATAGGAAATTTGGGATGTTACAAACCTACCCACCTTAAGATGAATCTCGCCCTCGAGATTCGGGTTGGCTAGCAAATAGGTGCGGGTGGTCTCGAAGAAGGTCTTCTTCGCGCTCCTAGGTGGCTTCTTCCTCGGAGTGGTGACTCCACAGCACCTTGCAAAACTTGATGACCTTGCTGCGGGTGACTCTGCTTGCAGTCTCAAGAATTCGGACGGGTTTCTCCTTATAAGTCAGATCACTGTCAAGCTGTATGGCCTCTAGGGGCACTGTGTCTCTCAACGGAATATCGGCCATGTCGGCATGACACTTCTTCAGCTGAGAAACATGGAAGACATCATGAACTCCGGACAATCCTTCCGGCAATTCCAACTTGTAAGCAACTTCTCCACGACGTTCGAGGATTTTGTACGGGCCAATGAATCGGGGTGCTAACTTTCCTTTGACACCAAACCTATTGATTCCACGAAGTGGAGACACCCGAAGATATGCTCGGTCTCCCACTTCGTAAGTCACTTCCTTGCGCTTACTGTCGGCATAACTCTTTTGTCTCGACTGAGCTATCTTGAGTCTGTCTCGAATCAGCTTGACTTTCTCTTCGGAATCTCTGATAAGATCGGAAGCGAAAAGTGATCGATCTCCAACACTATCCCACAGCAATGGTGTTCGCACCTCCTTCCGTATAGAGCTTGAAAGGGCCATCTTCGATGGATTGATAACTGTTGTTGTATGAGAACTCTGCGTATGGCAAATTATCATCCCAGCTAGACCCATAGTCTAGCACACAAGCTCTCAACATGTCCTCCGAATCTGATTGACTCTCTCGGTCTGTCCATCTGCTCATGGGATGAAAAGCTGTCTTGAACTCCAGCCTCGTACCCAAAGTTTCATGCAACTGTTGCCAAAACTTTGAGGTAAATTGTGTTCCTCTATCGACACGATTTTCCTCGGAACTCCATGCGACATACGATCCTGGTCATGTATATCTTGGCCAACTTAGCACTGGTATAGGTAGTCTTCACGGAATGAAGTGAGCTACCTTGGTCAAACGATCAACCACTACCCGATGGAATCATAACCTGAACGGGTCTGGGTAATCCTGTGATAAAATCCATTCCAAGTTTTTCCCATTTCCAATCGGAATCGGCAAAGGTTGAAGTAACCCTGCTGGCTTCGATGTTCGCCTTTACTCGTTGACAAACATCGCATCTTGCTACGTACTCGGCAATATCCTTCTTCATACCGCCCACCGAAACTTTCCTTCAAATCCAGGTACATCTTGGTGTTACCGGGGTGAATCGAGTACGGTGAATCATGAGCCTCTTGAAGAATTAGCTTCCTGAGTTCGGAATCATTGGGCACATAAATACGATCCTCGAACCATATAGTTCCGTGTTCATCCTTACGAAATCCTTTAGCTTTTCCTTCATTCATCTTCTGTTTTATCTCATCAATTTCCTTGTCCGACTTCTGGGCTTCACGAATCCTTTCGGCCAAAGTGGACTGAACTTCCAGAGTTGCAACATATTCTCTCGGAACTATCTCCAGTCGGAGATCTCTGAGGTCATCGACTAACTCCTGGGGTAATCCTCCTGCTGTCAGAGTATTCACATAACTCTTACGGCTCAAAGCATCTGCTACAACATTAGCTTTACCGGGGTGGTAATGCAATCTCATGTCATAGTCCTTGATCAACTCTAGCCATCCCCTCTGCCTGAGGTTCAACTCTTTCTGCGTGAATATATACTTCAAACTCTTGTGATCTGTGTAAACATCACAACGGTTTCCGATGAGGAAATGTCTCCAGGTCTTGAGTGCATGCACTACGGCTGCTAACTCCAAATCATGTGTGGCATAATTCATCTCGTGGGGTCGTAGCTGTCTGGAGGCATAAGCTACAACTTTTCCTTCCTGCATGAGTACTCCTCCGAGTCCTTGACGAGAAGCGTCACAATATACCTGGTATTCCTTGTGTATGTCCGGCAAAATCAGTACCGGGGCTGTGACCAAACGTTTCTTCAGTTCCTGAAAACTGGCTTCACAATCCTCGGTCCAAACATACTTGGCTTCCTTCTTCAACAGCTCAGTCATGGGCTTGGCAATCTTCGAAAGTTCTCAATAAACCTCCGATAATATCCTGCGAGTCCGAGAAAACTGCGGATCTCCTTGGTCGAGGTGGGCGATCGCCAATCGGTGATGATTCAACCTTGGCGGGATCAACTGCTATTCCTTCTCCTGAAATAACATGTCCGAGGAATCCGACTTCCTTCAGCCAAAATTCACATTTGCTGAACTTGGCATACAGCTGATGTTCTCGAAGTTTCTCCAGAACTAGAAGCAAATGTTCCTTATGCACTTCCTCTCTCTTGGAGAAAATCAGTATATCATCGATGAACACCATGACAAACTTGTCCAGATATTCCATAAATACCTTGTTCATCAAATTCATGAAGTATGCAGGAGCATTAGTCAATCCAAATGACATGACGGTATACTCATATAAACCATACCTGGTAGTGAATGCTGTTTTGGGTATATCCTTTTCACGGATCTTCAACTGATGATACCCTGATCGAAGATCGATCTTGGAGAATACCTTGGCTCCAACTAGCTGATCAAATAGATCATTAATCATCGGCAGAGGATACTTGTTCTTGATGGTCACTTCGTTCAACGCACGATAATCCACAACCATCCTCAAGCTTCCATCCTTCTTCTCTACCAAAAGAACTGGGGCTCCCCAAGGTGATGAGCTTGGCCGAATATATCCTTTCTCCAACAACTCATTAATTTGATCCTTGATCTCTTTCAACTCATTCGGGGGCATCCGATAAGGTCTCTTGGATATTGGGGCTGTACCGGGCAATAACTCGATCAGAAATTCAATGTCTCTGTCCGGTGGCATTCCTGGTAATTCCTCCGGAAACACATCAGGAAAATCTTGCACTACTGGCACTTCCTCCTGAACAACTCTCGTGAGGGAATGCACCTGATTCTTCATCTGACTATGTCTGGATACATACTTGATCCTCTTCTGCTCCGGTGGTGAGCAGAATAGACTTCTGAGGCACAGATCTATGTTTCCTTCAAACTTCGCAACCAATCCATGCCTAGGATTACATCCAAGGTCCAGGTTTCCAACACTATGAGGTCTGCGGAAATTTATGATTCCCGATGTTGAGAGTTGCATGACAGCCTAAGCCTGCCATCATTTCTCCTCTGCCGCGAACCGACGCGAAGGGGGCTTCTAAGGGTTTTAGTGGGTAACCCGTACTTTTCCACAACTACCCTTGATATGAATGAATCGTTGCACCGAATTAAAGAGTACCAATACTGAACGTGAATTCAATAAAAACTTACCAACCACGATTATCCGGCTGATCATAGACGTCCTCCACGTCAATGTGGTTCACCTGAGCACGAGGGAAAGGGTTGGGCTTCTTCGCTGAGCTTCCATTGCCGTTTCCGTTCCTCTGCTTGGCCTCCGGGCAGTCGGTGGCATAGTGCCCTGTCTTCTGGCACTTGAAAAAGGTGATATGGCTCAGATCCTTCGGAGCCGGGGCAGGACGATGCTGGTTGCCATTACCGTTTCCATTGCCATGGCCATTGCCTGACTTGTTGTCCTGGTTGCGGTTGTTCCCATTTCCTCCATGGTTATGGCCTCCATGGTTATGATGGGTGTGCCCTCCTGAGTATGGTGCATAACGGGGCTTCTGCTGAGCTCCTGAGTTGTGCTTCCCCTGGCTGTACTTCCGCTTGCGGCTTTCAATCTGCTGCAGCTTGCCTTCAAGTATGACGGCCTTGTCTACCAGCTCCTGGTAGTTGGTGAAGGTGTCCACCGTAAGCTGCATACCCAGTTCATCATTGAGTCCCTCGAGAAACTTCTCCTGTTTTGCGGCATCTGTGGCCACATCATCCGGGGCATAGCGAGCTAGCTTGCTGAACTCATCCACGTACTACGCCATAGTACGGTTCCCCTGGCGTAAGTTGCGGAACTCACGCTTCTTCAGACTCATGGCTCCAGCTGAAACATGAGCGGTGCAGAAGGCCTGCTGGAACTGATCCCATGTGATGGCGCCGATGGGATAAGTGGCGGTGTAGTTCTCCCACCAAGAAGCTGCAGGTCCATCAAGTTGATGTGCGGCAAAGCGCACCTTCTCCGCATCAGTGCATCCAACAGTGATTAGCTCTCTTCCAACCTTCTGGAGCCAATCATCGGCCACAATCGGCTCAGTGCTGCTAGAGAACACTGGCGGATTCAGCCTCAAAAATCGAGTCAAATTGTCAACAGTGGGTGGTGGCGGTGGATTGTTGTTGTTGTTCTGATTCTGGATGAGTAGCTGCATGAGGGCATTCTGCTGCTGGAGTAGCTGGGTGAGCTCCGGCGGAAAACCGGTGTCACGTCTCGGAGGCATCTGGTGTTTTGGAGTGGATGAGAAAATTAGAATAGAACAATGGTCTAATGAGAAAATATCACTACCCATATGAATGCACAATCATAAACACACAAATCATTTATTCATTCCACTCAAACATGGTTCAAAACTCGATTACAAAAGCTCACGACTAATCGAAAATATCGGCCTAACTGATCGACGAAAAAGTAAAATAACATGGTGGTCGACTAAAAGTCTTCATCAATAATCCTTGCGTCCTCTGGTGCGATGTCCTCTGGTGTGGTGTCCTCTGTTGCGGCGCTTCCTCTTGCGGCTCCCTCCAGTGGAACTCCCTTCATAATCCTGGTCATTGCTCACGAGGGGTCCATCATCTCCACTCGGAAAAAGGTCCTCTCCCAAGTCCATCTTTTCCTCTATTGCGGCAAGCTTCATCTTCAGGTCGTCGACTCTCTCCATGAAGTCTGCGACTTCTTCCTCATGGTCAAGGAAGTCTGCGTGTGCCTTCTCCTCCAGTTCCAGTTCACAGAACAATAGCCTCCTGTGTACCTTCGAGTTACGGCGAGTCTGAATCTCCCGTTTCCTGAGGAGACACTCCAAGTCCTGGACATAAGAGAGAATGGAGTCGTCCTCTACGGTACGGATGATATCTCCATTCCTTGCTCTGCGAGAAACCATGGCGAGGTCTGAGGGATCGAGCTCGGCCCTGTACTCCTCTCGGAGATGTCCAAGTGCACGATAGATCGCCATGTCCCTTCCGATGATCCAGTTGAAGTCGGTGAACTCAAAGTCAATAGGCTCCGTATGTCCTCCGAAGGTTCTCCCTGGAATGTGCACCTCGATCCTGTAGCGGGTATCCGTCGGAAGTGCATTGGTTGGCTTCCCGGTGATCGAGGGCAGAGCAATCTTCAGCTTCTTCACCATCTGGACCAGCTTCCTGCCGAAGGGCATCGTCTCATCTGGCCGCGAACTCGTAGCAAAACTGGGGTGAACTCGACGGCCATCTAAAATGTTGAAAATCGGAGAGGAGTCAGAAATGAAACAGGGGAGAATTACGGAATGATAAGGATATAAAGTAAATGGTCTCTTCCTATGGCTTCCCGATCCTAGGGGTTCGTCCCACGGTCAGCGTGTGCTCGATACCATCTCTCAGAGCGACCTGACCCAAAATCGGTCAAATCTACGTATGCATACCATCCCAAGATCATCTTTGGTACTCACAGTACATTGATGAAATAATCAAAGTTCAATCACACCTGAATTATTACGATTCTCATATAGAGTCTTTATTACAAGAGAATAAATTCGGCAAGGCCAACTCATGAGAAATAAACTAAATAAACTGCGAAGCGTGAAGAATAGCGAGTCCATCCGACTCCAAGGGCAATCGCTAAGCGGAGCGTAGCCTCACTCTGATCGGAATAAATCTACGCAACATAAGGCGTTGCAGCCGTGTAGGTCAGCTTTTTGAATAAGCTGGCAAGTCATGAAGAAAGAATAACAATAATAAAATTTCTAACACTATATGCATTTTGGCTGTGGGGCTCTAAGTTTCATCATTTTGCGAAGAGCCATGATTTCCTACTACAAAGGACTTGCTTGCAAATACTACAAAATTGTTGGTAGTTATTGAGATGGTTCCGCCAACCAATGTCTCATTCCCAAAATTATTAAGTCATAACCCCCTCAAATTAACTTGTTAATTTTAGTGTTGAGATTTCCGAATACTTCCAAGTTCCAGAGGCTCAAATTGTCCGTAACCGGGGACACGGCTAATCGATTAGATCTTTAACTCTGTAGAGGTTTATGACTTTACCCGCAAGAATCATTCCCTCTTTTAAGTCTTCGCACTTCATGGTGTTTGAAGACGGGATGAATGAAACAGGGTCTTCCAAAGAGTTCTTCTGGCCACTGCCGGTACCCATCCAATCCTACCGTTCTTCTACATCTCGTAGTACCGTCCAGCCAGCGTCACTACTAGGGTTGACCCAACCAGAGCCCATAATGGCTTGCGGCTGCACAGGTAAGCTTCCGGTCAAAGGGGCATCCATCCGTCTCTTCGTGGCTGGGTGAAGCTTTCCGCAAGATGTCATTGCACTTCTCCATGCATCCCGGCCAACCACTGGGTTCTCCAGGGTGCCCGTCAACCGTCCTCCACCCAGTAGTGAATTCTGAAGTCCATCTTGATCTTGAAGTTCATGGGGTTGTCATCATCATTGACTCTCACATCTTTCTTATGAATTTCACTCAACCAAACCCCGTCTACGAGCATAGCAAAATAAACTACTTCGTCCCGGGGTCATAGTAACAAGGGGATTGGTTCAACCTACCACATGATACTACTCAAGAAAATAACTTCAAAATTTCAACTACTGCATGCATGGTGGGGTGGTATAATTTCTAATGCACAAAATCATAGGTATTGAAAATAACATGATCAAAGACTTGCCTTGCTGACGATCCTCGTAAGCTAAAGACTCGTAGTAGCAAACTTCGCACTCCGGAAACTCTTCCGAGACAAACAATAATCACAATAAGCATATAGCATAAGATCACTTAACATAGCAACATAGTAACATAACACACCAAACAAACAAATCAAAACCCAAAAGAAAACTCAAAGAAAAACCAACTCAAAGTTTTCCTACTTCAAGCAATAACTAAAAATAGTTTTACTTAACAAAATTTTTTCTAACGTAACCTAAGCATGAGTTTATGTTAACTTAACAGAAAATAATGCATTAAGCAACTAGGAGCAAAAAGAATCAATTTAAAAGCTATTATAAAACTCCTATTAGGCCTAATTCAATTTTAGTAGAAAAATAAGGTAAACATTTTATTTATTATAAATAAAAGTTCATCCTCTAAGGTGACAGAAACTAACCTAGAATAATCAATCACATGTGAAAAATAAATTTATTTGCTAATTAAAATAATAGGAAAATAGTAGCTAGTTAATTAATTAAGAATAACAAGATCCTGATTAAAACTAATTTTTTATTAATCCTAAAATACCCAAATTAATTCCTATGGTTAGGTAATGTCAAAACAAAGTTGGGACAAAAAGAATCATATAAAAATAATTTTCCTAACTCATTTTATAGCAGATTTACTATTCTGACTAAATCTAAAATAAAGCAATTATAAATAATTTTAACATAGCTAAATATATTTTCTACATAAACTATAAGAAATTTGCAAACCAACAAAAAAAATCACTCAAAAATATTAAGTAGAATAAAAGATATGAATTTTTCAAATCTGGAACTATTCTGTTAAAACAGAAAAACGAAAATAAAGAAAAATGGGCTAACTTGGCCTAACTAACGCACTGCGCGTAATATAACTAAAATGGGCTTAGGGTTAAACGAATCGGGCCGGTACTAAAATAAAACACTAACTAAAAAAATAAACCGTAAACGAACCGGGCCGAACCGGGTTTATATAAAAGAACTTACCCCTTCGGGGGTGTTCTAATCTCCGCCGTCTACGCGAGATCGGACGGCGGGGGCGAAGTCCGGTGGCTTACCGGAGTTGGACGGCGGCGGCGGCTCGGGCGGCGAAAAGGCTGTCGTCTCCGTGGTCGGGAGGTCGGCGGGGTGGTCCGGCGGTGTGCACGAGCTCGGGGTGGAGTCTGTGGAGTGGGTGGAGCTCGGGAGGGCTAGGGCGACGGCGAGGAAAATGGCGGCGGTGGCGTTCGGCAAGTCCGCGAGTCGTGAGGAGGAGGAGAGGTTCAGTGAGGGGGGGAATGGGGTAAAAGGGGGGGTTCTTATAGGCGGGGCCTCACCTTGGGCGGGGTGAATCGGGCGGATCGAATCCCGGATCCTTCGGATCCGGCAGGCGGCGCGGCGAGGTGGCGTGGGCGGGGGTTGAAGGAGGTGGGGGCCCTTTGGCGAGAGAGAGAGGGAGGCGGCGTGGTCGGGCGACCGAGCCAAGCGAATCGGGCGAGGGGGTGGTCGGTCTGTTGGGCGGCTCATTTGGCGCTGGCTGGGCTGGCTCGGTGGGCCGCTGGGTTGGCTGGGCAGTTGGCTGGCCGGTGCCGAGGTTTTCTTTTTAAATTTTTTTAAAAAAAAAAAAAACAGAGATAATATATAAACTATAAATATTTTATATATGACATATATATATCAAAATGATCAGGGGAATATTCCTTATCATTTGAACATTTTTCCAGGGGCAAAATCCAAAGTTTATAAAAAAATCATTTTTCCCAAATTCAAATAAAATTCAGATTTGAATTCAAAACTTTTGGCATTGTTTTCCTCTGATATTTTTGGAGTGTCATGTTTACTCCTCTCATACTTTTGCTCAAGTATTTATCAGGCATAGTTTTTGAAATGATTCTCACTTGCCAAAGTTTGAATTCAAATTCAAAAACTCAAAATTTTCTGAAACTCCAAATGGCACTCAAATTCAAACAGAATGCATAGATGCTTAGCTATAATTGTAAAACATTCCAAATAGGAAATTTGGGATGTTACAGATACTTGTAGCCTCCATTGTTCCTAGCTTGAACAACACCATTGACGTACGCACGTGTTGCGTCAAGTGTCATGAGGCTGGCTTCATGGATATCTACGCTAAAAAAGAGTGTTATATAGTAGTGACATAGTATTACATAAAAAATACATTGACAACAAATGTAAAATAGAACGCTACCCCTACCTTGTAAAAAAATTCAAACATATGGAAATTAGTAATACCAATGCAGTAAACAAAAGTGCAGCTACCATCTTCTAATTAGTACAGACATGGTTCTATCAGATGACTGCTCCAGATAGGATGTTAGAAATCACTGCGGAGCACATGAATAATTTTGCAACATGAAGTCTCCTGTTACAGACACACTTTTGGGCACTATGGCCACAACCACATGGCAACCATGTCACAAACGGCTAGGTCACAAAGGGGAAGCTGGATAAATCTCCGTGGCTGGGAGCTATGCAGAAGTCCTCCAAGCTTATGTTTTAGGAGTTATCTATCTCTAATAATTTATTTCTTAGATTCATGTTGCCCGGGTTTGATTCATGTTGCACCAGCATATCCATAAGTAATACAGAAGCTTGCTCTAGATAATTAGCTAACATCCTTACTCGCCATGCTAGTTGCTAGGGACGTACCCAAAAGAATAATCTGATGCATGCTCATGTCAGAAGGTAAAAAGAGAAACATAGTATTACATGGCATCTAGAGAAGGATACACATTTTGATGAACAATTAAACAGTTGATACCTGCACAGACAATCGTCTTGGCTGGGTGCAACCTATAAGTCGACCACCCTCAGCCCAACCAGCGTCCTTAAGATATTGCAGAACGATGCTTGCTCTCGGAACCAATCCTCGCCAGGTCCTAGATTAATGCAGCCTTGTAGAATTTTTTAGGTTAGAACTCTTTCAGATCCGCAGTAAACTCATGAAGGTACATGAACCAATGCAAAAAATAAAAATGAAACTTGAACTGATGTGATAAATAATTAGTTTAGACGCGTGAAAGTACAAGTAATAAATCTGCAAAATATTCACACTATCATAGTTTGACTACAAATCGATTACAAAGCAAACAACTCTTAAGTAGCGTTGAAACATAAATTTATCACACACACTGAAATTCAATGTATCAAATATAATCTGCATGCTAAATGATGACATCACATGCATGCTACAGGTTTTAATCAAACTGTACAAAGTAAATGTAACAGGTAGCGGCTCTATATGAAGCCAAACATTATTTCAGAATATCAAATTACAAATAACACGGTACGCTGTGTGGCATATACATTGCCAGAAAAATTGCAATAGTGGAAAGCAAATAACAGTGATAAAAGTTAAATATTAATTAAACATGTTGCAGATCTTCATGAAGCCAATCAATATTTCTGATTCTAGTCATACACATAACACGATGCGCTGTGTGACATGTACAATATCAGATTACACATAACACAATATATATTTATTGAAATGCAGTTATTACTTGAACTTATTGGTGTATACCTCTAACAACCGAGATACCAAATGAAAAAATATGTCATACAACCGAATTACAGCAATTCTTGACCATTGGAAGAGTAAATTGCATATATAAATCCACCAGGTCTTATGAGACCTAACTTCATTCTGTAAGTACTTCCTTGTAGACGTTGTTCTTCATTGAAGTCAGAAAGGAAACGGTCGGTCTTTTACGCTTCTTCGGGTTGTTATGTTGCTTGTTGGCCTTATCCTTTGGCTTCTCCTTCTGAATAAGTATTTTAATGTTTCTCTTCGCGGTGGCTCGAGACAAAGCAACATAGAGTTGACCATGAGAGAACACTGGATTAGGTAGATACACACCAACAATGGGGATGGTCTGCCCTTGAGCCTTGTTAATCGTCATAGCAAAGCTAAGCCTTATAGGAAATTGCTTCCTCTTAAACTTGAAAGGAAACATGTCGTTGTCAGATGGGCATAGAGGTATTCGAGGAAGGAAGACCCTCCTACTAGCGTGTTGTCCAATCACGATTTCTGCATCAATGGTGTTCCTCTCAAAACCTCTAACAACAAGCCTAGTCCCGTTACACAGACCATTAGCTGGATCAATGTTCCTTAGAAGTATCACAGGGCAGTTCAGCTTTAGTTTGAGTGCATGCGGAGGAAGACCATTGGGAGTCAATCCGTTAAGAAACTCAGGAGCGTAGTAGCCATATGGGTCGTCCTCCGCACTGTCAAAGCTATGGTAGATTACTTCATCTCCTTGGAAACGCTCTATCAAGCGGATGTTTATCTTGTCGACGTTGTCATTTGTCGTGGAAAGGATTGCGCGAGATGTCATGTAACTCGAATCTGCCATGTTGTCATCTAGACTTGGAAACACGTGGTCAATCAGCTTCTCCAGGTCGTCAACCTCACCTGTAGATGGCAGACAAATATATTCAGGGAGTATTATGTTGCCTTGGTCGTCGGCTTCCTCAGTGCCATTACCGACCCTGAGCAAGTAATCTGCAAACCAAGTGTCATTACCAGCCCTCATGTTAGTGATGAGTCTAAGCTGCCGCATACTCTTCCATAGATGAGAACTTCGGAGGCTTGCATCAATTATCTGGCCCCGTGACCCCCTTCTGACGACCGGAAGCACCTGCCTAAAGTCCCCGCCAAAAACAACAGTCCTTCTTCCAAAGGGTCAGTCGCGTATTCCCATGATGTCACGCATGCTATTGTCTAATGCCTCAACCGCTTGTCACTTAGTCATGCTGGCCTCGTCCCATAGTATCAATGAGGCCATCCTTAGTAGCTTGGCGGTCCCACTCTGCTTGGTGAAGCTGCACGACGCTCCATCATCGCAACTAAGTGGGATTTTGAACCTTGAGTGGGCAGTCCTGCCGCCAGGCATGATAGAAGCAGCGACACTCGACGTCACGGTAGCGATAGCAATCTTGCCCTCGCGCCTCACCTTGGCGAGCATCGCCCTGTAGAGGAAGGTCTTCCCCGTACCTCCAGGACCATCAACAAAGAATATACCCCCATCACCTCGTTCAACAGACGCTAGTATTTCGTCGTATGCAGCCCTTTGCTCAAAATTCAGGGAAGATGACACATTAGTGTCACTTTTGTCAAACTCAACAGTTGATTCCTCGATGATCTCTCTGGCCTTGCCCTCGGTTGGGTCAAAAGCATCATCGATCGTTGGAAGAGCGAAATCAATAATGTCTTTACCCATAGACTGCAACATACCCCTAATGTGAAGCAACACCATCTGCTCCACCTCGTTCGGGGACGTGTGTGTCCGACGGTAGTCATCGGACATAGGCTCGAGGTGTCTATCCCATAAACCGCGCCGACGTCGCTGGCTCATGATGCACCAATATTGTTGCAAAGAGCCTCCTAAGAGAACATGGCATAGCCCACTGCTCCGCCTTAGTAAGACAGTCGTCGAGCGTGTTGTCTGCCTCGATGAGTCCCAACCTTTCACCGGCCTCTCTAAAGCTCCCACATACCACGCCGTCGACGGTGAGCAAGTCCTCAAATGATGTTTTACCTGTAACATGGTTCAACAACACACGAAGGTAGTATCGCTCCCCCTCGGCAGGATTGGCAGACACGATACGACCTATTTGAAAACGCTCCACCCGCCTCTTCCAGAAGTTCTTTTTCTTCTCCCACGTGAAGCTTCCGGGGAAATCCTTGTACAATATATGCCTTGCCCAAGGGTGTTTTTCGTTTGCCTTGAAATATTCCGTTAACATGGATTTTGAAGCATTCTCGGAGGATAAAACATTCTTCAAGTCAGCCTGTGCATTGAATGCAACCATGTGCATGTTCGGGAGATGAAGAGGCAACTGCAAGACAGGCGGGTAATTGGCACACAGTGGGAAACCAAATATCCTCCACATAGCCTCCGGAGGGGTGACCCATCTTGCGTCAACGTATCTCTTGATCTCATCAATGTTACCATCAGCGTCTGGCTGGTCAATGCTGAAAGAAGCCTTATCATGGCCCTTATAAATGTACTTATAAATGTATTTTACAGCCTTTATGCTAGAGCAGACCTCGACGTTGATGTGGCAATTAAACATCCGCAGAAGGTAAGGGTTATATGGCACAATCCATCGGTTGTCCAACATTTTCCCTCGAACCTTAGCGCGTCTACCATCGTCTCTACGACGATAAACTGGGTATGAGTCCTTGCCTTGTATCGTGTTTTCATTGAACGGCCGCGGGTATCTGCACTTGCATGCAAACATTCTTCGGGTTTATAGCACCGCATGGTCCGTGCATCATATGTTTTACCACCATTGCATACAATTCCGAACACTTCTGCTTGTCTGGGAGCTCTGCGGAAATGAGTCGGTCATACTGCTCTGGGACAAGAAGCTTATAATTTGAATCCATGATCAACAAAAAATGTGCGTGGGGGAGGCCTCTCTTCTGGAACTCGACTACGTAAACATAAGCAACAACAACACCCAGGACCATCTTCTTGAGCAACAAATCTTTCATAGCCTCTAGTTTGCCATAGAACACGCGAGCCACAATATCAGGTCGGTCTTGCGCCGTCTGTTCGGGAAGCAACTCATTTGTTATCTCTTCCCATTTAGGGTTGCAAGTCATGGTCAAGAAGATGTCAGGCTTCCCGTATGTATGGACAATTGCCATGGCATCCATATGTCTCTTCTTCATGTCGCGGTCGCCACCAGGGTAAGTTCCAGGGAGAACTATTCTCACCCCAACAGCGCTTGCTCGCGTCTCCCCCGATGTTATCGCATCAACAACTCCTTTATACAAATCGGCACGGATCTGCGTCTGGTTCTTCCTGTACCACCTCAACCGACAACTCTCGATCTTAATGTACATGTCAACCGCCCATTGCTGCAGTAGGCGTGCTCCACAGAGAATTGGATTGAAGATCGCAGGCCTTGTTTGCAGCATGTAACAGTAGTAGTCTCGAGACGCATAACCTGCTATTCCCCTCTGCACACGTTTGATTTAGATCGCGTGAGCATTATCTTAAAAAACAACAAGATATTTTTAACAAAGTGGGACACAAAGCGACATACCTGCATCATCCTCATCATCATGAGACAAGCGAGGATTTTGGACAACATTCCAATCAACATTACGTTTGGGTAGCCGGATGCCAACCTAGCTCCCCCATTGGATAGAATAATGGATAAGACAACGGGTCGTATGCCCCTGAGGTCACACGAATACTATGCCTTTCGTTGTTGTTACCACAAAGTGTTATCTTGCGGTCAAACCTTTTTGCTAGGTCAGTGCCCTCAACCCAAATTGCAGCGACCTCGAGAGGACACCGTCTATTATACCTTCTTTGGTCCAGCCTCTTATCGGTGTTTAGGTCGATCCTATAATCATCGAGGTTTTTTTGTGTGCACCCAAACTCCTAAATTGCTGGGAGTATGGGTTTTCTTTGAGTATGTGTACTAACCTCTTCACAACATCTTGGTCTAATTGCTTGGTGGCAGCCTTACGATGACCTAGGTTAGGTCGCCGTCATATAAGTATAACTTGTAGATGTTACGGGCGCGAGCTAGGCCCGAACGAATGGACATTGTGGTAGATGGTGCCGTGAGCTCGGAATGTGTACACCCCAGACCTCATGTTTGTGTAGTTTTCATCAAGGCTGACGCCAAGGGTGGTGAAGGCGAAATGCCCGTTGAAGAACCGTATGTTCTCCCGAAAATGTCTCGAATCTGCATCCATGCTGGACCATAGCCTCACAAGCTCTGGGATTGGTTCCGGTTGCTTAAGCTGGATCTGACCATTGCGACAGTAGAAGCCGTCAGTCTCAGATTCAAACTTCCTGGCCTTACAGTGTTTGCAATTTTCATCGAGTTTAAGGACGTGAGTGCTGTCTAGAATGTTTGAGTAGACAGTGTCAAATGGATCAATCTCGCTAAGTTTATCGGTAGACTTGCTCGCTTCTTCATCATCATCCAATATGTCATTATCGGATCCTACAGGGATTTGTTGAAAAATCGCGTACAATTCATTAACAACAAATAAATGAGACAACAATAGAGCTCCAAAGTGTCATAGTGTACGGTTTGCAATACCTTCGTTGCAAAACATGTAGTACTCCTCATCAATCAATTCATGTGCTTCCTGCTCATGACGCATGGTGCCGCTTTGGAAAACATTGATGTCTTCTGCATTGTCGTCATACATATAGCGACAAAGGACACAATCATGTTAGAACGACATGCTGAGAACGAGCTTAAGAAACTGACAATGCTACCTAATTCATACCAGTGGCACCGGAAGAGTATGTCGGCATATTTGTCCCCGAATCGCCATCAGATGAATCATCTTTTGCGGCCCGGGAGACGGGTGATGCATGGCTTGGGCATGTGGGACATTAGGAGTCTGAGTTTGCTAGGTCTATAAGGGGGATTGCGATGCATTCTTTGCACGGTGTTTTTTCCTTCGGTCATAATTGGCCTTCCTCTGTGCACTTGACTCCCCCTTCTCATTCACCGACATGCTTTTGCGGCATTGGACGCTCCTCTCGCGTCTTTTTTCGTTCATTATTTCTCTGGCCTCCAACGTTAATTCGTCACTTCTCTTCCGATGGCATGCTCTGCTCCTTGCGGTTTCGCCTCCCTTTGATCGTTTGTTAAATTACGTTTCCGCTCATTGTCGATCGCCTCCTAGCTAGAATAAAGTCCTGAATGATGAGACGCGTGTAAAGTTGAAGGGGACATGTTGCTCCCTCTTTCATTAATTCTGTAATGCTAGGGCTATTTCGGTCGTCTGGATCAAAAATAAGTTCAATTCGTATTTAGTAAATCCTGATTTATCGGATTATGAGGATTCACATGTAGAATAGCAGGGCCTGCCATAGAAACGGATATTAAACATACGTGCATACCTGAAGTAGCAGATGCATGTTTGTTTTGATCTTGGATACACTTTTCCTTTTTCCTCCAATAAGCAGCTCGCTGCAGGGCGTTTCTATGGTCTCTCTTGCGTTCTTCTTCTGATTTTTTTGTTTCTTGTATGTCATTCAAGATCCCGTCTGGAGCCATTACAAACATTACCGAAAATAAAAAATCATGGAACTAAGATGGAAAAAATTTCTGTTATAGTAGAACAAAATCAGAATACCTTGTAGCTCTATGTCATTAACGATTCCAGTCGAGACCTCCGTTGAATCAGGAAATGCCGACGCATCATCCGAGAACGATGTATAGTTTGAGCTAGTGTGGTTGCCTTGCATACAAAAGTTGTCCAGACATATTATTGCTTATTGATAAAAATGGTTCTTAACATAGCGGTTAAATCATTAATAGCATACCTGATAAATGCAGGTTGTGTGCATGTTCAACTTGTACGGTAGATTGTTTCTTCCGCCGATAGGAAGCCCTCCTCAGGGCGTTTCTATGGTCTCTCTTGCGTTCTTCTTCCGTTTTAAGTTTTGTTTCTTGGGTGTCTTACAAGATTACATTCCCGAATATTAGAGAATAAAACAGATATGCCCACGAAATTGGTGGATGATTAGGCACAATATGATTACCTTGATGCTCGGTGTCACAGATGATTCCATATGACACCGTATTTGAACTTGGAAATGTCTCCGAGCTGTTTGGGTTGTCTGGTGAACGAGATTTGACCAAACAAAATTATGCTAATTGGTTAAGACGATACCAACTATAATGTAAAAAACATTTTGAACCATACCTTTTAACACAAGGGTCTTTGCAATTTCATCTCGGACATTAGGTAGCTTTTTCCACCGATATGAGGCCCTTCTCGGTGCGTTTCTATGGTCTCTTTTATTACGCTTCCGTTCTATCCTCTATATCTTGGGTGTAATTATGGACTGCTTTTGCATCTGATGTCATTAGGGGCAAACACAAATATTAGAGAATATAACAGAAACATGTCAGCAATTTTTTGAATGAGTAGACAAAATATGATCACCTTGACTTTCATTCTCATTAACGAGACCGAAAGGCCCGTAGATGTAATAGAAAATGTTGACGATCATGCGAGAATGCTGCATAGTTAGAGTTATCTGGGTTGTCTGGTGAACAAAAGTTGTCCAAACACATGTCAGCTAAATGGTTTTGACATACCCAATATCATGGTTAATACTCTTTAAGCTTACCTGATGATTGAAGGGCAAGTGCATTTTCATCTTGGACATTAGGTTGTTTTTCCCGCATAGAGCACTTTCCAGTGCACTTGTTTGGTCTATTTCGCAATTATATTCCTGAATTCGCGTAATGTATGTGATGATATTAAAGACACATAACGATGACATTAATGTAATGATCTCTAAATCGAATTGAGGAAACACAACTTGACAGAATATCTCCAAATGATAAAACACAACCATGGAGATGGAGAGATCATATTACCTTCTTTATCGTTAGGCGAGAATGATGTATAGTCTGAGATAGCTGAATTATATGATTCAACAAGCTTGGTCAGTGAATATTTGAAATACGTAATAAGTGAAACCTTGTGCAAACACAAGGCATAAGGGACGTGGATCAATTTACCAACCATGATAATCTCGTGTGGGTTTAGTTCTCTCACTATCTTCGAGAACATTTGTGATATCACATAGAGACTGGCGACGGGCAGACTTCCCAATGACTTGTTGGTTACCCAAACCATCTGACAACTTGTTGCGATAAGCAGCCCGCCTACGAGCGTTGATAAGATCCCTATGATCTAATAAGTGGAAAATTATTGTGCATCATATATTCTGTTACCCGGGATATAAGCACAATATTACCTACTAAGCAACATACGTATGCACACACTAGTATAAAAAGGGCCTATAGTCCCGGTTGGTGAGGGCCTTTAGTCCCGGTTCATGAACCGGGACTAAAGGGTCGGTACTAATACCCTCACCCTTTAGTCGGTTCTATCCGAACCGGGACAGATGGGCAAACCACGTGGCCTGTCCGCTGAGCCCAGCGAGGAGGGCCTTTGGTCCCGGTTGGTGGCACCAACCGGGACCAATAGGCATCCACGCCAGCATTTCTTTGGCTCTGGTTTTGTTTTTTTTTCAAAAGGGGGGTTGGGGGTTTTGGGGGTTTAATTTAGGTGTTTCATATATTGTGCTATAGCTAGCTAATTAATAGAGAAAAGTGTCCTTTCTTTTGTCCGTGCTTGGTCGACGCTACGCACTATACATACGTATAGAGAGGACTAACTAGACATGCTAGCTAGCTAGTAATTAAGCAAATGAAGATCGTCATGAACATATATATGCATACAGAGAAAGTGATATCGACCACCTCTCCTTCTCCGAGAGATTGGTCGAACAACAAGTTCTCGTATATCTATCCGACACTACCGGCTACATATATACAATAATTATCTTTTACAATACGGACGCGTGGTCAACATGGTATTCCCCGTCTTCAGCGATCACATAGTCAAGAAAGAATGCCGCCAATTCCTCTTGAATTGCTCGCATGCGATCTGGTGCTAGGAGTTCATCCCGCTTCCGAAACATCTAATTTTAAGAAAGGGGTCAATATATATATATATATATATATATATATATATATATATATATATATATATATATATATATATATATATATATATATATGAATGAATGAAACTCAACACAAATGATGGTAATAAAATAAAATTGTGAATATTTTTATTTACGCACTTCAAATTGTTTATCGGAGTAGCCCCTCTCACAGGTCGTGTGGCGGATGGACTCGCAAACGTAGTATCCACATAAATCATTCCCTTGTTCCTGCCACAACCACTTTACAAGAAACAGAGGTCAATCAAACTGATAATTAGCAAGCACATGCTAAATGGTATTGATGAAACTAGCGCTTGAATCACTAGGAGATGCGCGTGGAATATGCTACTATATAGTACTTACTTTCGGGTGTCTAAATTGCAGCTTCTTCGGTAGTCCCGAGCTTTTTTGGTGAATTTTCCCAAGCCCTGCCATACAAAGAAAACAATTACTTGATATCAGAAATGAACAAAGTTGCTGATATGGTGGATAATGATCGATTTAACTTACTTCTCGAGCATTTCAGTCATTTCCGCATACTCCTTGGGATCTTTTCGTCTCGAGTCTAAGACAGTTACTACTCCCTGCTCAAGCTTAATCTCTAGGAGAATATAGTGGAACCTGCGCACGCATGCATAACTCATCAATATTACATTTCTATAACCTGGACTAAATAAGGGAAACCGAATATGCCACAAGACAGTAACACTCACATGTAGTTGTAAGGAAAGAGTATTGTATTTTTGTGTTCATTTATTTCCAACGATCGTAGCAAGTTGGCCTCGGTTTCCTTGGCACGATATTCAACCTCATTTGCATCGATGAGATATGTGTTAATGAACCCAATATCACCCACTAGTTTTTTCTTCATTTCTGCGATCTTCAATCTGCATAATATAGTGAGGATATTTATAAATACATGCAATGAAAGAGCTGAGTTATATAGAGATACTTAATGACAGAACTAGTACTACTTACAGACAGTAGAAGGTGACCGTTGCTTTATCGAGGGCCAATTGATTGAAAAACTGATAGAACTCCTCAAATGGAATAGGCAATAGTTCAATTCCAAGGAGTTCATGCTCCTTTAACTCTCACATACAAAGTATTCCTCCCTCGACTCTTTGCAGGTTTTCATGTACCAATCATGCAATCTTCGCATCATCGTTGTTAGAGAGCTTTCATCTTTGACGAGAGGCTTCCCGTACTCGTATCTTTGTATCTGCACCTCCAAGAAATCAAATTGTACATCGTCGGGCAAGTAATCTTCAGGATTGCCATAACCGGGCACCATCCTCGGATCGACGATGTCGCTAGCAGGCACCTTGAGCGGGGGCACGATTGCTTGCTTGTTCGCCGAGCTGGGCAATTTGTTTCCCAGCTCGTCGTTCTTTCATCCTTTGATCACCGACAGACTTCCCGATCTCTCCGCTTCGCAAATGCCTTTCCAATAATGCGCTCATAGTTGCCTTTCGCGGAGACTTGGGTGGTTTTGTCAGGGCAGCCAGAGTGCGCTTCGCTTTGACCGGATCTACCTTCTCCTCCGGAGGTGGATGTCTCTTTGCTTTCAACCCTTGAAACCAGTCATCCACTTCGGTCTGCACGATCTTCGCATTTTCCTCCTCGCTCCTCTCGTACGGTAACTTCTCTGAGTCTTCAGAGAAGGACCGAATCTGGTATCTCCTCCCGCCTTTGGCTGTACTGCTAGACGCCGGCAGAGCAGACGGAGCGGATGTCTTCTTTCCTTGCTTACGAGGCGGAGGAGAAGGACTACGACGCCGGAGCAGCCAGAGCGGCGGCGGGTCTCTTCCGCCTTTGCCGACGAGGCGGAGAAGGAGGAGGCTGGCTGCCGGACGCGCCGGTGCAGGCGGAGAAGGAGGAGGCTGGCTGCGGGACGCGCGGTGCAAAGCGGAGAAGGAGACGGAGTGCCGCCACGCGCGGAGAAGGAGCCGGCCGAGTGCCCTGATCGTCACTCGCGGGAGGAGGAGGCGGTGGAGGAGGCGGAGTGCCCCGACTCGCGGAGGAGGAGGAGGAGGCGGAGGCGCCCAGTTCGGAAGGTTGATGAGATCCTTCCGCCATAGGCATGGAGTCTTCAGAGCGTAACCCAGCCGATACTCCCTTCACCGGTAGGGTGGTCAAGCCGAGGTCCTCAAATCCTCCGTTATTTCATCGACCATCACCTTAGCATATCCTTCGGAATCGGCCGCGGTGAAAAGTTGAGTCGGGTTTAGTGGGATAAACAGAGCCAACAGCCGCCTTGACCTTCAAATTGCTCCATTGCGCCATAAGGTGGCAACTTTCAGCATCCGTGATAGCATCCACGGGATAGCTGGCAGGAGCCGCCAAGGCATGCTGCTCGCTGAAGCAGCTCGGTGGAAGCCACGCTGCTTCTCCGCCGAGATGGCGGGTAGCCGGGGAAGCTTGGCAGGTCGTTTGTTGTGATCGGCTGCTTCGCGTTCCTCTTCTCGCCCTCTAGCCCCATTACCCTTTCGTGCAGCGCCTGCATTAGGCTCTGCTCCGCTTTCTTCCTCCTCTCATGGGTTTTGTAACCCCTGCGTCCGAAATCCAGCCTTCCACGAAAGGGAGCTGGCGTGCCTCGTGTTCGCCCAGGTGCTCAGATTCCCGAGGGCCATTGTGAGCTTGTCCTTCTCCCCGTCTCGAATGAACTTCCCTTGCTGCGCTGCTTCGATATAATGATTAAGCCTCTTGACTGGTATGTCCAATTGTTCGTCCGTCCCAAATGCACTTCCCGTTATAGGGTCCAAGGATCCGCCGCCCGAAGAACCAAGTCCGCAACGGTCTGGCCAGTTCATTGTCTCGGTTCGATCCCTTTATCAAGCAGATCATTCTCAGCCTTGGCCCACTTAGGCGGGCTATGAGGTAGCCACCGACCCGTGCAATGGTGAAGCTTCTTCTTCGCAGCATTTCTCTTGTTTGTCGCTGACATCTTTTTACTCTTTTCCGATGTCTTGTAGGCCACAAATGCGGGCCACCATCTCGATCTTCTCATATTTGCCCGTGAATTCTAGTGTCTCATTTTTTCGACATACGTATTGAGGTCTTTCTTCCAATTCCTGAATAGTTCGCCATCTTCTTAAGAGCAAAAGACTTGATTAATGGCTCTATTATCGCTTCTCCGGATCATCCTCTGGCGGTAGGGTAAAATTTGACTTCAGCTCAGTCCAAAGATCATTTTTCTACATATCATTGACACAAGACACCTCGTGGTCTTCGTTCTTAGGCTTATACCATTGGTGGATGCTGATCGATCTTGTCCCTAACCGAACCCCGACCGAGCAACAAATGCCTTCTTTGTCCGGTAGGGTTCAATCGGTTGGCCGTCACATATGATTTGTATGATCTCAAACTTTTCATCCGAGCTCAACTTTTTCTTCGGGCCTCGTCTCTTTACCGGTTGTGCTCGATCCGGAGGGCTAGAAAAAGAACAAAGACGAGAGTTAATTAATATGTGTACATATATACCAAAACAAAGACGAGAGCTAGTCAAGACAGGCTTAACTAATATATATACCTGGCCGGACTCGGTTTGGTGATCACCGAGCCGTCCTCACGGTCTACTTCTTCACCCTCTCCTTCTTGCACCGCATTGGGTCATCGGAGCCATGTAAATCATAGCCAGCTGCTTCTTCACCCTCTCCTTCCGGACCATCGTTGTCGACGTTGAGAAACGCCATCGAGGAGACGGCATCACTTCCGTGCGCGATTATGTCCCTCAACAACGCTTCTTGTGCTTCGTCTCGGGGGGTGTCCATAGTTTCTACAAATATTTACAACATGACAATTATTATTCAAACATGACAGATATGGATATATTAGTGCCAACGTAGAACTAGCTAGCTAATCACAATAAGGAATCATATTAGTGGCCTCGACGCTGCTTCTCTAGGGTTTGGGGTGGCCTCGACAATGCTTCAAGGGTTAGGGGGTGGCCTCGAGAACGCTTCAAGCTAGGAGGGGGTACGTAATATCGACCCCCCACGTGTTGAAGCTATCGGGAGGGGTTCGGCGTTGAACAAGACATCTATGTCCCACAAGTGACGTGGGCATCGACGCCATGTAGGGTAGAGGGTCGTGGATCGCCGAGCGGTCGAGGTCAAGGGTCAAAGATCGCCGAGGGTCGGGAGGTTGCCTAGTGTCAAAGTTCAACAAAACCATGTCTTCATCATTAGGCGAATGTGGTGCATGATGGTGCAAAGCTCTCCAAAGTTGTTTTGGAGCGGAGTCCCGGATAGGATAATTCGCTTTTTGGTACAAAGTTCAGCAAAAGGCAAATTATCCTATCCGGACTCCATTCCGAACAACTTTGAGGACTTCGCACCATCATGCCATGGTTACTTCCGCTAATGATGAAGCCATGGATTTCTTCAATACTTTGACACTATAGGAACCTCGACCTGAAACCTTCGACCCTTGACCCCTTAACGACCTTCAACCCTCTACCCTAGTTCCCGACCCTCGACCCTCGGCGATCCTCGACACCCTCGTTATATCGACAACGACGCAACATACATATACATGGGAAAATAATGTTATCGGGAGGGGTATCGGTACCCCCCTCGTGTCAAAGTTTCTTCTTTCTCCTCTATTCCTTTCTTTCTTCTTCTCCTCTTCTTTTCTTCTTATCCCTCGAGAAAGGAAAATAAGGAAAATGAAGAAAAGAGGAAGAAGGAAGAAGGAAGAAGAAGAAGAAAAAGAAAAAAGAAAAAAAAAGAGAGAAGAAGAAAAGAATAGAGAGAAGAAGAAAAATAGAAAAAATCTATTTTTCTTCTTCTCCTCATTCCTTTCTTCTTCTCCTCTTCTTTTCTTCTTTTCCTCTCATTCTTTTCTTCTTCTTCTTCCTTCTTCCTTCGATCCTAGAACCCTCGAACCTCGACCCTAGAACCCTCGAACCCTAGAACCCTCGAACCTCGACCCTAGAACCTCGAACCTCAAACCCTTGTGCCTCGAAACCTCGACCGGCCTCGACGACCCTCGACCTCAAAACATTGACCCTCGACCGCCTCGACGACCCTCGACCCCTCTGTGACCCTCTCGACCCTCTAGCCTAGTTCCCACCGTCGACCCTCAACGATCCTCGACACCCTCGCTCCCGATAAGAAGAAGAAGAAGAAGAAGAAGAAGAAGAAGAAGAAGAAGAAATGAGAAGAAGAAAAAGAAGAAGAAGAAGAAAGAAGAAGAAAAATAGAAGAAGAGAGAAGAAGAAGGAATAGAGGAGAAGAAGAAAAATAGAATTTTTTCTTCTTCTCCTCTATTCCTTCTTCTTCTCCTTTTTCTTCTACTTCCTCTTCTTATTTTTTCTCCTCTTCTTCTCGCTCTTCCTTCTTCCTCTTTATTCTTTTTCCTCATTTTCCTTCTTCCTCGGCCCTAACTCTAAACAGACAACTTCCTCGACGTCCCCGCCTCTCTCATGAACAAAATAAAATCTATGAATAAAAAAACATCATATTCTATGAACAAAAAACATCATATTCCATCCACATCGATCCATGCATACATCATATATATGTTCATATCTATGAACAAAAAAATTCATATGACCATCTATGAACAAAAAACATCACATATATATGCAGAAAAAAACATTAGATCAACACATATGCAAAAAGCATCATACATATATCCATACATCAATATATATACATGAACACATATGCAAAAAATCATGGCGGCGGCGGCAGGGCAGGGCAGGTGCTGGGCTCATCAGCGGCGTCGGCAACGGCGATGTCGGGGCCGGCCTGATGCAGAGGTGGCGCAAGGGCAGGCAGGGGAGGCGGAGGCGACGGCGAGGTCGGGAGGCGGAGGCGATGGCGAGGTCGGGAGGCGGGGCGGCGACGGCGAGGTCGGCGAGGTCGGCGAGGTCGCGGAGGCGGGGCGGCGACGGGCGGGACGGCGACGACGAGGCAGGCGACGGCGTTAGGGCAGATCACGGTCTGGCGACGACGGCGGGGCAGACGGGCGGCGACGACGGGCGCGGTGACAAAGGCGACAACGAAGCGCGGCGACGGCGATGGTGACGACGGGCGTGGGCGGCAGCGGCAGCGTCGGCGGCGTCGGGGCAGCTGGCGGCGTCGGGGAGATTGGGGAAAATGCGCGATGAATCTGAAATTTCCCAAGTGTTTTATTATATAGCAGGGCATTAGTCCCGGTTCGTGGCTCCAACCGACTAATGCCACCTTTAGTCCCGTTGGTGCCACCAACCAGACCAAAGGCCAAATTTCAGCAGCCCAAAGGGCGGAAGCGGCGACCTTTGGTCGGTTGGTGGCACCAACCGGGACTAAAGGGGAAATAGTCACGGTTGGTGCCACCAACCGACCAATCTTTTTAGTCCCGTTGGTGCCACCAACCGACCAATGGCCTTGTGCTGCCCACGCCCAAAGTTTAGTCCCACCTCGCTAGTTGAAGGGCGCCGACACTGGTTTATAAGCGCTGGTGTGCCTCCCTTTCGAGCTCCTCTCTAATGCAGGCTTTGGGCCTAAACTTGCTCTGCTCAGGCCTATTGGGCCTCTGCGGGCCTGAATCCTGGCCCATGTAGGGTTTCTAGTCGTATTCAGGCCGTGGGGGCCAGAGGGTGGCACTTTTTTTGCTTTATATTTTATTTCTTTTTGCTTTTAGTTTTAGAAAAATATAAACTTTCTATTAGTGCCATTAGTTTTAAAATTTGAAAACACTTTTTTGTTTTCTTTGTTGCTTTATTTATTTTATTTTGTTTCTACTTACAACAAAATACTTATTGTTGCTATTTTTATTTTTTTCAAGTTTTTTGTTTTGTTTTCTGCATTATTTATTTTCTTTCGATTTTTGCTTTATTTTTAATTCTTTTTGCTTTTAGGTCAGCAAAATTATAAACTTTCTGTTAGTGCTTTTAGTTTTAGAAAAATATAAACTTTCTGTTTGTGCCATTAGTTTTAAAATTCAAAACACTTTTTTGTTTTCTTTGTTGCTTTATTTATTTTATTTTGTTTCTACTTACAACAAAATGCTTATTGTTGCTATTTTTATTTTTATTTTCAAGTTTTTTGTTTTGTTTTCTGCATTATTTATTTTCTTTTGGTTTTTGCTTTATTTTTAATTCTTTTTGCTTTTAGGTCAGCAAAATTATAAACTTTCTGTTAGTGCCATTTGTTTTAGAACAATTATAAACTTTCTGTTTGTGTCATTTGTTTTATAAAATTTGAATTCTTTGAAATTTGTGTGAATCACAAGTTTGTGAGCTCAACAAGGCGTAGAGGGACGGGCTTATAAACCGGTGTGAGCGCCTTTGGTTGGCGAGGTTTTCACATTCATAGTTTTCAAATGAACTCTGAAAAAGTTGGCATAGCATGTTCATGAACAAAACGGACAATGGTATCATACTCGTGTGTTACAAAGTTGGCATGGTATCATCATAATAGTTGCGGAGAAAGTCTTCACTTTTTCTTCGCTTGTGTCGCTTGCTTATTGCGCCGTAACCATGGATAATCTTCATCGCTTATCGGGATGCTTGGGTCAGCCTTGACTTTGAAGGGGGAATTTCATGAAACTTTTCATACTCTTAAGACATGTCTGTCTTTCCCTCCACTCCTGTGATGTCCCTTTTTCCCGAAAGAACTATGTGGCGCTTTGGCTCATTGTATGATGTATTCGCTTCCTTATCTTTTCTTTTCCTCGGTCCGGTAGACATGTCCTTCACATAGATAACCTGTGCCACATCATTGGCTAGGACGAACGGTTCGTCGGTGTACCCAAGATTTTTCAGATCCACTGTTGTCATTCCGTCATCGTGGGTCTACCTGCACTTCGCCTCGACAGATTGACCCACTTGCACTTAAACAAAGGGACCTTAAAATCTACTCCGTAGTCAAGTTCCCATATGTCTACTATGTAACCATAATATGTGTCATTTCCCTTGTCGGCATACGGGGTCACCAAGGTAGAGTTCTGTAGAACTGTGTAGTGTGCTTGAGACCAAGAATATCCGTCCCTACATATTATTGAGTCTCTTCCAAGCGTGTTTTTCCAAATCAGTCTCCCCTCATACCGCGATTTAGGGAGACCTATCTTATTAAGGCCAGGAATGAAGTCAACACAAAACCCGATGACATCCTTTGTTTGATGGCCCATGGAGATGCTTCCTTCGGCCTAGCACGGTTACTTAACATATTTCTTTAGGACTCCATGAACCTCTCAAAGGGGTACATATTGTGTAGAAATACGGGCCCCGAATGACAATCTCGCCGACTAGATGAACTAGGACGTGCGGCCATGATATTGAAGAAGGATGGTGGGAACACCAGCTCAAACCGACAAGACATTGCGCCACATCACTCCTTAGCGTTACTACGATTTCTGGATCGATCACCTTCGAGATATGGCATTGAGGAATGCACATAGCTTCACAATGGCTAATCGGTCGCTTTCCGATAGAAGCCCCTCAATGCAACCGGAAGCAGCTTGCGTCATAATCACGTGGCAGTCATGAGACTTTAGGTTCGGAACTTTTCTCCGACATATTTATTATTCCCTTTATATTCGACGAGAAGCCGCCGACCTTCATATCGAGCAGGCATTGAAAGAATATTTCTTTCTCTTCTTCGTAAGAGCGTAGCTGGCAGGACCTTCATACCGCTTCGGAGGCATGCCCTCTTTTTCGTGTAAGCGTTGCAGGTCCTCTCGTGCCTCGTGTGTATCTTTTGTCTTCCCATACACGCCCAAGAAGCCTAGCAGGTTCACGCAAAGGTTCTTCGTCACGTGCATCACGTCGATCAAGAGCGGACCTCTAGGTCTTTCCAAAGAGGGTAGGTCCCAAAATATAGATTTCTTCTTCCACATGGGTGCGTGATTCTCGGCGTCATTCGAACACCTAGTCCGCCGACCCTTTCCAAAGATTACGTGTAAATCATTGACCATAGCAAGTACGTGATCACCGGTGCGCATGGCGGGCTTCTTCCGTGATCTGCCTCACCTTTGAAATGCTTGCCTTTCTTTCGACATTGATGGTTGGTCGGAAGAAATCGACGATGGCCTGTACACATTCTTCCCGCAGCTTCCTGGTATATACTATCGGTGTCAAGTAAACAGTGCGTGCATGCGTGGTATCCCTTGTTTGTCTGTCCCGAAGGTTATCGAGAGCGGGCCAATCGTTGATGGTCACGAACAGCAACGCCTTTAGGTCAAATTCTCCTTTTGTGCTCATCCCACGTCGTACACCGCTTCCATTCCACAGCTGTAAAAGTTCTTCAACTAATGGCCTTAGGTACACATCAATGTCGTTGCCGAGTTGCTTAGGGCCTTGGATGAGAACTGCATCATAATGAACTTCCGCTTCATGCACATCCAAGGAGGAAGGTTATACATACATAGAGTCACGGGCCAGGTGCTGTGATTGCTGCTCTGCTCCCGAAAGGATTAATGCCATCCGCGCTTAAAGCAAACCATACGCCCTTGGGTCCTTTGCAAACTCATCCCAAGATTTTCTCTCAATTTTTCTCCATCATGACCCGTCGTGGTGCTCTCAACTTCCGTCCTTCTTACGGTCCTCACTGTGCCATCGCATCAACTTGGCATGCTCTCCATTTCTGAACAGACGTTTCAACCGTGGTATTATAGGAGCATACCACATCACCTTCGCAGAACCCTCTTCCGGGAGGCTCGCCAAACATCACCAGGTCATCTCGTCGATCTTATACCGCAATGCACCGCATACCGGGCATGTGTTCAGATCCTTGTAGGCACCACGGTAGAGGATGCAGTCATTAGGGCATGCATGTATCTTCTCCACCTCCAATCCTAGAGGGCATACGACCTTCTTTGCTGCGTATGTACTGTCGGGCAATTCGTTATCCTTTGGAAGCTTCTTCTTCATTATTTTCAGAGCTTCTCAAATCCTTTATCGAGCACAGATTCTCTCGCCTTCCACTCGCAGCAATTCGAGTACGGTATCGAGCTTTGTGTTGCCATCTTCGCAATTGGGGTACAACCCTTTTTGTGATCCTCTAACATGCGATCGAACTTCAGCTTCTCCTTTTGACTTTCGCATTGTGTCCTTGTATCGACAATGACCCGCGGAGATCATCATCATGGGGCACATCGTCTCGTTCCTCTTATTCTTCAGCAGCTTCGCCGTTGCAGCACCATCGTGCACATCGTCTGGTGCATCTTGATGTTCAAGAGCATCACCGTATTCAGGGGCACATAGTTGTCATCGTACTCTTCTTCCTCGCCGCCTTCCATCATAACCCCTATTTCTCCGTGCCTCGTCCAAACATTATAGTGTGGCATGAAACCCTTGTAAAGCGGTGGGTGTGAAGGATTTTCCGTCGAGTAAGACTTCAGATTCCCACATATAGGGCATGGACAACACATAAAACCATTCTGCTTGTTTGCCTCAGCCACTTCGAGAAAAGCATGCACGCCTTAATGTACTCGGAGGTGTGTCTGCCACCGTACATCCATTGCCGGTTCATCTGCGTGCATTATATATAATTATGTGTCAAAAATCATTACAGAACATCATGAATAGATAATTAAGTGACCAAATTAATAGAAGTTCATCATCACATAAAAACCAAAGTACATACATAGTTCTCAACTAACAACATAAAGCTCTGCAGAGCATCTAAATTAATTAAACCATACATTGAAACTATGTAAAACATTTCAATGTGAAAACAAATACGATCATAATCGCAACCAAGGTAACAACTGATCCAACGGCATAATGATACCAAGCCTCGGTATGAATGGCATATTTTCTAATCTTTCTCATCTTCAAGCGCATTGCATCCATCTTGATCTTGTGATCATCGATTTACATCCGCAACATGCAACTCCAATATCATCTTCTCCTCCTCAAGTTTTTTATTTTTCCTTCAAGAAATTGTTTTCTTCTTCAACTAAATTTAACCTCTCGACAATAGGGTCGGTTGGAATTTCCGTTCAACAACCTCCTAGATAAATAAAATCTATGTCACGTTGGTCGGCATAATTTTCATAAACAATAAATGAACCAATAGTTATGAAAAGATAATATATACCACATCCGAATCATAGACAGGACGAGGGCCGACGGGCGGATACCAAAACCATCGCACTATATAAGATGCAATAATAAAAGTAAGAAAATAATACAAGTAAGAATATTTTTCCTTTCGTAAAGAAGATAAGAACAAGAGGCTCACCACGGCGGTGTCAAGGCGATGAGATCGGCGAGGGTGATCGACGGCGGTGAAGACGGGACGGGCGTGACGGACCGCTAAACCTAGACAAATATTGAGGAAAATGGAGGTTAGAGGTCGAGCTTGAGAGGAGAAAGCTAAGTAGTGTGGCTCGGCATTCCATCGAACACCTTGTGTGCATAGGAGGTGAGCTAGAGCACCACCAAGCCCTCTCCCCTCGGCCGTAAAAAAACAGAGCAGGTGCTCGCTTCTCTTGCTGAGGGGCTATATATAGGCAGCACCATTAGCCCCGGTTGGTGGCATGAGCCGACTAAAGGAAGCCTTTGGTCCCGGTTCATGCCACCAACCGACCAATAGTGGTGGGCCAGAGCAGGACCATTGGTCCCGGTTCGTCCCACCAACCAGGACCAAAAGGTCCGGACGAACCGGGACCAATGGCCCACGTGGTCGGCCGCCCCCTGGCTCATTTAACCGGGCAATAGTTCCATTGGTCCCGGTTCTGGATTGAACCGGGACTAATGGGCTAAACTGCCCTGGACGATAGCCCCTTTTTCTACTAGTGACATCAAACTAAGAGTGTCCATCAAGCTTACCAGATTTTGCAACTACCGGTTGATTCTCATTTTGTAAGCTGACAATATCCTCATTTCGTTTAATCCGATAAGCTGCACGTCTCCTTGCATTGTACTGCTCCCTTGCATTATCTGCGTATTTTTTGCATTCATTATTTAACGATAGAGTTTCATGATGTTCGGAAGCAGTGTCGTCTGCATGTATAAATACAAATAAGAAAACAAATAAAACGACGGTTGGGAAGGTGGATATCATGCCTATGGATACCTTGAGAACTATCTCGTAGCTGCATGTTATGAATAGCATGATCGAGTGTTAGGCTAGCAGTAGGTGCAAATGTTTGACCATCATCATGGTACCCACGCCTTACCCTTTCCGGTCCATCTGTAGAGTATAATAAGCATGAATACAACTTCAATATTTGTCCGGTATGCACGCAATCAACATCTGTAGAGTATGTACCGACTCAAATGCGTAAAAAGGATCAACATCTGCAGCTATGGATATGATGTTTGATTACCATCTTTCAGTTTTGCCTCGCTCGTAGGAGCTGCAAGCCATTAAGCATGGTACAAGTCATTGTTAGAATTGCACGCCAGGCATCACATCACAGTATTTTCACACTTTATATACCGGGTTCAGTCGCGCGAATAGCATCTACTTGTTCATCAACGGGTATCAAGTTTGCGTTGTATTCTTCAGCATGTTTTACGCTCGTTTGATCTGCAAAAACCATAATATTAGCAAGAAGCAAGTATGCATACAATACTCAAGCTCAAGTCAACATTACCTGTAGCTATGCCGTCTTCTTGTTCATGTTCACCGGCCTTGCTTCTTGCATTACCCATTCGCAAGTGAAATGACCGCTAGCTCTGGTGTTTTTGAGGCCTAGGGAAAAAAATAAAAGCTACAATGATCGGATGGATATAATAGATGCAACATGAAAGCAAGAGAGATGGCGAACTTGAAGGCATGGATAAGAAGGTACTTTAATTCAAAGCATTAACAGTCAATCATTGAGTTACTCGACTTTATGCTATCTTCATCTTTATGCACATTCTCATTCATGCCTTAACAGCAAATCAAGTATGGTAATCTAAACATAGAACACATTCAGCAAAAGGCACATGTACATAGGGTATCACCCAGAAGTAAGTGATTCAAGAAATATGTGATGATCATAATTGTAACACTTATTATTACTATTTGATGCAAATTAGTTTACATAGGCAACAGTTAGGCTCCAGCTATAATCATAATTGTTGTATGATGCTTTCTCATTGTAACAGTTTGATGGTTTTAAAGATTCTCATTGACAGGATAGCTATTCTATCCGAATCATGACCTGCATTGTGTCAGCGATGGCTGTGTGTATTATCGATGGAAATTTACATGCGATGGCTGTGTGTATGTCCTGGCAGTGTGTATGTGATGGCTGAGTCTATGAAATCATGTAAATTTCAGATATGTTATGCCAGCACATATCATTGTCTTTGTGTATGGATGCATGGTGGGCGGATCTTCTGCGCCGTCGTGACCTGCAGTGTATGTGATGGCTGTGTGTGTATTATCGATGCATGTGTGTATGCGATGGATGTGTGTGTGCGCTGGCAGTGTGTATGTGAAGGCTGTGTTGTTATGTAGGTTCATATCATTGTCTTGGTGTATGGATGTAAATTCCAGATCTGGATGTAAATTTGAGATCTGTGATACCTGGAGGGCGGATCTTGTACGCCGTCGGCGCTGGCGCCACGTCCTGGACCTGTCCAGCGTCAGGTCCACAAGGGGATCCGCGTCGGCGCAATGGATACCGGCGGTTTTGATCTGCGCCGGAGCGTCAGGTCCAGAAGGGGATCCGCGCCGGCGCAATAGATACCGGCGGTTTTGATCCGCGCCGGATCCTCGAAGCGCTCACCGGAGAGTTGTGCACAGGACCAGCGCCGTAGCAATGGAGTCAGGCGGTGGGATGGCGGGGAAGGACCGATGGGCGGCGGCGGGCGAAGGAGGGCACTGTCTGCGTTTGGTACTCGCAAGATCCACACGAGACCTTGCTCAAGCGCACGAGTACTCGTTCGAGACCAATGCCGTTTTTTTTTTCGCTGGTTAATTTTCGCCGGTCTGTGGTCAGGGTTTTTCTTCGTTCATCTCAGATAATAAGAACGGGAGGATGTGCGGGTGCGGGACTCCATCGCGGGTTTTTTTTTGGGTTTGCGCGGTTGGGAGGGAGGTGGGAAGTAGTACCAAAGAAGTACCAAAAAAGGCCGGGTGAGGTGGGATGACAATAAAATCTGGAACGCGACCTACCAACTGAGACATTAGGAGTAGAGATTTAGCTCTGCAGATTCAAAAATTAATATTTTTCACAAATTCCAGTCAATACTACGTTAGTATTCTGGGAAAATCAGAGAACATTTAGACAAATGGACGAGGAAATTATGGATATTTGGCTAAGCAGATTCAAAATTTGGTACACAAATTATTATTTTTCAAAAATTTCAGAAACATTTCAGTAATACTGCATGTTTCCAGTAGTAATTTGGGAATATCTCAACTTATTTGGACAAAAGAATTACGCGATGGTTTTTTTCTATAAAATAACGTTTCGGTTTTTCCGGCTGCTAACTTTGAGCCCACCCTTCATTTTCGTCCTGGATTCGCCACTGGCTGAAAGTATTAAATGTTAAGTACACATGTCTCGATATTCATGTTTGGCTGGGTCTTCTTATACCTTGTAGTATCTGTAAACATTCTTACCCCTGAATTATAAACCAGCACCATCGCAAAAAATCAAAAAAAGAATTGTACGGGTGTGTTTCCCTAAAAGAAACTATATCTACACTGCCATGGTTAAGCGGAATCTGTCAGCCATCACATGCATCACCCTAATCTGAGATTGTTAATTAATCGCTGTAAAGTCTAGTCTGCTTGGTATTTAATCGCTGTAAAGTCTAGTCTGCTTGGTATTTTAAAGCCTGTAGATCTCAACCATACTTAACGTCTTCATCTTGCACCTCTCCTCATTTATATGTATGCAACCCGAACCAGCTGATCCAGTCTCATCTTCTTGCGCATCTCTTCTGTTGACACCAGATTTTGACACGGTCAAGAACTTAATTAATATGGCCTCAAATGAAGAAGTGATCTACATAAAAAAAATCGTATTGTCGATACGAACATCTTTGAAGTTTGGGCCATCGCCATTCGATCTCATCTCGAAGGCCGAAGTTGTGTTCGAAATACTGAGATTTTGTATTCATAACACTATTCGGCACATTACGCCCCCAAGACTGCCTCGTATGGAAAATGATCTACACGGATTGTCTTCGTCTCATCGAAACGATCGATTTTGATATAAAAAATCGTTCCAATCCGAGTTCGTATGCAAAAATTAGAGCCATCAGAATGCAGCTCTGTCAAGAGGCTGAAAGTGGCGCGCCCCACCAGACACATGTCTCATGGGTAGCGCGAGTAATAGCCCGATTTGCGCGAGGTAGCGCGAATAATAGCCTGTTTTGCGCGAGCGATTTGACCCTCAAGATGACCTCTGATCAAAAAATTTCAACATGAAAGTTGTTCGCCTCGTCGAAATGGTCAAGATTGCTTTTAGACTCGTTTTCATCTGAGGTCGTTTATCACCACAAAAAAGACCCGCAAGGTGCAGCCAGTTTAAACCGAACGGTTTTAGAAAGTTCGGACAAAACCAATCCGAATTTGACTAGGGTTTTGGACGCGAATCCAAGTCTTTTCATTGCACGGGAAGTCCAGCCGCCTCTTATATACCTAAGGGGTGACGGCCGATTGAACAACAACACACAATCGATCAATTCATCTACCACTTTTTATCTTTTATCTTTTCTCCTTAACCCTAGTTCTTCTTCTTCTTCGTTTTTCGTTCGTTCTTCTTGTTGCAGGGCGGCGAACCTTGAGGCCCTAGGGGCGGTCAAGCCGACCTAGGGCAGCCCATAGCCGCCGCGCGCCCTGACAGGGTCCCTCCCGGGCGTCTGGGGCTTCGGGTCTTCAAAAGCACCCACCGAATTGCTTGCGTACCGCGCTTCCGGACGGGTCTCCTTCGACGTGAGCTGCGGTGCATCACCCTCGGCGTTGGAGGTACACGGTGACGTGTTCGTGTGCGAACACACTTTTTGGCGACTCCGCTGGGGATGAAGCTTTGAACGGTCTCCAGCCCGTTCTTACTACGAAGAGATCGTCATCAAGTTGCTGCAATCTATAAAGGTAATATGAATACCCAATTCCCCTTTGTAGTTGCAAATAATTCATATGTTGTTGCTGAATCGCTTAATGAGCATAAAGTATCGGCTAGCCCTAATTTCATCAATCATGTATCTAATTACATGCAAGGGCCGATGCAAAATAATCTTCATGGTTCAAATTCTTATGATTTTAGCAACGTACAACATATGTATCCAAACTCTCATGCATCGGCAACCCACAAATCCATATGCCGATGAACAACATGATGAGTTTGGTCAATCAATTTGAAAAACCTCATGTTAAAATTTCCAATAGCATACAAGAAAGTGTTTCACCTTTTTATTCATCGTCAACTAATTTGCAATATGTGAATCCAACCTTGCCGATGGATGGGAGAATTGGCCATGCTACTACTACCTATTCGGCCAGTTACTCTCAACCATCATATGCTACACCTCATGTTAGTAATTTTTTGGCACCGTATACAACTGTAGATGCTCATAATTCGGCCCCGCATCTACATGGTCATGGCCGAATAAGTGAAAAATTTATAGGAACACATGTGCCGTCATCAAATACTATAGCATATAATGCATACTCTACGCAATTCAAGAATTTCGGCAACACTCACGAATCATTGCCGAAAGAATCTGAAAGTATTGCGGAGCAATCCCTTCCAAAAGCGGTTGTGGCTGCACTAAAAAAGAGCTTGGCACAAAACAAGAGGATTAGTGCTCTTTGCCTTGAACAATATGAAAAGGGGTTGTTTCCTGATTATGCTGCAATAAAGGCTAGAGTTTTGCAGGAAGATGAAACTTCATCAATTGGTAGTATTGGTGAGAGAGCATATGGTTATACAAAAGTGCATACACCTCCACCTAGTACCGCAGCATATTATACACCCCCTACACAATTGCAAAATTTCGGTAACACTAACACTTCATTGCCGAAAGATCCTAAAAGCATTGGGGGGCAAACTAATCTAGAGCGGGTTGAAATTGAGAGGGGAGTTAAAGCTTTGCGCGATAGGGTGCAAGTACTTCGCCAAGAGAGAATTGATAGGGAATTAGCTCAACGAAAAGAAGCCTTGCCAATTGATATAACTGGTGAAAAGAATGATGATTCGGAAACTAAAAGTGCTTCGGCTGAAAAAGCCGAATCAAGTAGTATATATTCCGAATCCATTAAATCCAAAGAGGCAAACAGGCAAACATTGTTTAGAAAGGGCATGGAAAGTATAGCAAGACAGCCATACTTGATTTTTCTGAAGTTAATGGAACCGACTTCCTGCCCTATGAGTTTCGTGCCATAGAAATTGACGAGCTTCGAGAACAAGAACAAGTAGCAGAACAAAGTTCGGCCGACAAAAACCTTCAGTGTAATGATGCACGGAATCAAGAAAAAGATGATGAAGAGGCGTTGGGGAGCCACCTAAAGATGAAGCAAGATATTGTTCAAGTCACACCACCATCATGCTCTACCAACATATTTGAAGAGGTATGTTTAGCAAGTAATTTACCTATTTTCAGATTTGGTCAAAACTTTATTGTTGATGCATCTATTAGAAAAATCTTCTTAAGTAATTTTGAAAGACCAATGAAGAAGGGTAATTTACTTGTTAGCAATAAAATTGTTATAGAACATATCGGTCAACCCATTGCGCCATTTATAAAGACCGATACTGACTTATTGTTGCAGCCAAGACTTTCCCCATTGCTTTGTCTAAAGTTCATATCTAATTGGGTAGCTTAGCTTATTTCTTACTTGGCTTACACTTGGTCTCAATTGAGACATGTATGTTCTAACTATTTTCATTTCAGAAATTTAAAGCCAAGGTTAAAATCTTCTGAGCAAACCCATGTAAGTATAGTTTCTTATCCAATGACATCGGTAAGAGAATGCAAAATAAAATTCATAGCCGAATGGGGTGATACAAAATCAGAATCATTCGTTTGCTTAACTCCAAAGCTGTTCTCACGGCAAGATCGGCTAGAAAATAAAAGGTTTGCCTTCAATTCAAGCATGTGCAATCAAATATTTGATTTGTTGCTGAAAAATAATTACATAAGAATTCTTGATCACCATGTCAAGCCATCAATTCAAGGACGAATGTATTATAGGTTGCATCATTCGTTTAAACATAATTTTGAGGATTGCAATATGTTTCGTCAAATAGTAAAATCGGCCATTGATAAAGGACGATTAAAGTTTGTTGAAACACCAAGAAATGACCAGTCTATTCCAATTAGTCCCGATGGCAAAAAATATTTGCATCGGCTGCTTCAAGCCGATCCATTTAAATAGAATGTAAAAGCTGCAGGTGATGGGATCAAGCTTTCAAGTAAAGAAGTTGTTGAAGGGCATAACGAACATAATCTTGAGGGCGAGAATTCCATCGAAGCTACAATGGAGACGCCAAGGACTAGGGGGCAGCAAGCAAATCCAATGATCGATGAAAGCAAACCAAAAGAAAACAAAGGCCGAAATAAGCGCAAGTGTAAGAGATCGAAAATCACCTTCGCTGAACTATGGAATAAATATCAAAAGAAGAGTGAAGAGAAGAAAGCTTATCGGCCAAATCATGCAAAGAAACCAAGATCACCCCCAAGGCGCAAATATGAGGATCGGTATTGGCAAAGTGAGAATTTTAATGCAACATATTCATATCCTTATTTGGGGCCGCCAATGCCAATACCGTGGATGCCTCCCTATGCTCATATAGATCCATATCCATCATGGGACAGGTATGATACAAGGGAACATTCTCCATCTTATTTTAGACCATCTCACCAATATTATGCAGCTCCAGGAAAATCAACATTTGAACAATCACGCATCAAAGACCGTTTCAATCATAAGGAATCGGTCCAGAGCTCAAGGAAGAAGAAAGAGGTGGTAAAGAAAGTTTACCGCGTGAAAAGAGATGGTCGTGAGTGTGCTACTTCAGATTTGATCTCAAATAACAAATAGCCAATTAAAGTGTTGACATCAAAGAAGTGAAACAATCAATTGGTAAAAATCAGAGTGCCTAATTTGAAGAAAAGAAGTTGAGGGTGCACAATGCCTAAAAAGAGTTGCCATTGGTTGAAAAAAAATCATAGTCGAGGTGCTCACTCGGTTTATCATATTGGCAAAGAAGGAATTACAAAATCTTAGTGCATAAGAGCTGAGAAAGAAGAACATGGCATGAGTTCCCAAGAAGATCAATCAAAACAAAAATGATGTGCATGCTTGTTTTGCAACAAGTACAATAAAAGGGAAGAAGGAAAATAATTAAAGCAACAAACAATTAAGCCGAAGGTGCGCATCACAACATCAAAATATTCGGTTAGCACATCATTCATTTTCTTCAACCATGTCGTTGATGCCTTTGCCATGGAATTCATCCCTAGGTATGATCAATTACCCTCCATGGATTCATTTTGGTCCATGGATGCAACATAATTTTCTATATCATGAGAGGGTATTACCAAATCACTATACATTTGGTTAGTTTCATTTTTGTTGCTAATACAAAGGGGCCGAAATATTTTATTGCTATTTTATTTGTTTATTTCGGCTATACATGCTTTAGTGGATTAATTCTACATGGACCTCATGGTAATGGCCGATACTTAACTATCGTCCTAAGAAACTATCTGATCATGGCCGGTGTGGAATTCTAACATCGTCCTTAGTTCAATTGGAGACTGAGACAAGGTACATGTTAAGTGATATTAGCCTTGTCTCTCTAGTACTATGAAGATTATATTTTGATGGTTCAATTTGTAGCAATGGCCAAAGTGTTGGTGTTGTTTATATATCTCCTTATGGTACTATTTTTGAAGCCTTATGCTGCTTAGAATATATTTATGAATGGTTAATCAAAGCCGAATATGCATTGTTATTCGGATTGAGCTTTGCCTTGCTATAGATGCTATACATATTGAGGCTTCTGGTGATTCGTTATTAGTAGTGCAACAAATATCCAAGGGTTATCAATGTTTTGGCGAATCACTTCAAATTTATCTTTTGGTATGACTAGATACAAGATTTACCTTGGGTTGCTTTAAAAAATTTCATATATCTAGACATGACAATTCAAAAGAGTTGGCACAACAAGCATCCGGCTACTATGTTAACCATGATGTATTGTATTATTTCTATCAATAGCCGATGCTAGGTCTTGTCAACATAGGTAAGGCCGAACCGAAGCCCACCGATTCGGCCACTAATAAAACTTTTATGTAGGCGAAGTAAGGATTGGAGGAAGTTAATTCTTGATTATCTGCAAAATCCTAGCGAAAGGGTGAACAATATGGTTCGGAGGATAGTTTTGATCTATGGAACCTTATCAACAGATTGTTATAGAAGCTGAGAAGTTTTCACCCAAGTTTGCATCAAGAGGTTCAAACAGGCAATAGCCGATATATAATTATCGTCCTAAGAACATGCAAAATGGCCGATGGAGTGTTGACATCGTCCTTAGAACAAACTCTGAGCAAATTATTTTTCGGCTTCCAAGTTTTGACGAAAAACAGAGGGGCATGTGTTGACACCAGATTTTGGCACGATCAAGAACTTAATTAATATGCCTCAAATGGAGAAGTGATCTACATAAAAAAGTTTCGTATTGTCGATACGAACATATTTGAAGTTTGGGCCATCGCCATCCGATCTCATCTCGAAGGCCGAAGTTGTGTTTGAAATACTGAGCTTTTGTATTCAGAACACTATTCGGCACATTACGCCCCCAAGACTTCCTCGTATGGAAAATGATCTACACGGATTGTCTTCGTCTCGTCGAAATGATCAATTTTGATATAAAAATCGTTCCAATCCGAGTTAGTATACAAAAGTTAGAGCCATCAGAATGCAGCTCTGTCAAGAGCCTGAAAGTGGCGCGCCCCACCAGACACATGTGTCGGCGTTCTGGGAACGGGGGTCCCCAGACTTGCTGCCTGCTGCCCACGGCGTGGCTCAAGTGGGGCCCAGGCGCCCAGCTTCATCAGCTCAAGCTCAAGACCTCGCGAGGGGCCAGATTGCATGGGCGGACGACAGTAACCTTCCTCAGGAGCAGCCTCGTCAGGCAGGCTCACGAGGAGGTGGAGAGATCAAGGCAGGGTACCTCACGAGGGTGCCCCGTGATGCAAGCCATGACGATCGAGACCGGGCGGGCGCCTGCACGCGCAGTGTCCTCGTTTCTCCTTTGGTGCAAAGGAGGCAAGAACAGGCCAAGGCATCAGGCAAAGGTTACCGCTTCAGTGAAGACCAAGACCAGCAGAGCGGCAGGAAGGAGGTCATCATGGAGCCCAGGACGGCATCACGTCAGAGCCTTTGGCAGCCGAAGACCAATTTTAGTCAGGATAAGTGTACTAGATGTTCCCCTTCAAAATGGCCAATTGTTGGCGCCCTTCCCGCTCATTATTTGGGAAGAGGTCCAGGGCCTCCCACTATAAATAGAGCTAGCCACCACGGAGTAGAGGCATCTGATAGAGCCCTAGCAGAGAGAGAGAGAGAGAGAGGCGATAGAACTCACCCAAGCAGTTCATCGCACCAGCCCAAGAACACCCCTCGCGAGGCTGTTCTTCCTTTGTACTGTTCTTCATCAGCCCCTGAGGCAATCCACCGCACCACACACTGGAGTAGGGTATTACACCACAAGGGTGGCCCGAACCAGTATAAACCTCGTGTCTCTTGTGTTGTTCATCGTTCATAGTTAGATCCCTTGCTAACCATCAATGCGTGAGCTGGTAGGGGAAAGATCTTCGCGCGCACCCCAGAGTTCGAACCTCAAGGGTCTGCCGGAACCCGAAATCCGACATTTGGCGCGCCAGGTAGGGGTGCACCGGAATCTTCCTTCCGCTGGTCGCGTGTGATCTTCCGTCATGTCCATGGCTAACGCTCGCCGAGCCCGCGCCAAGCGCCGGGCTGCTCGCGCCGCTCGAGTCGCCCAGACGGCTCACGTCGGCGGACGCCCCCGTCGTTCCCCGTCGCCTGCCGCCAACGTCTCCACCTGCCCGGAGGGGAGAGAGCGGCCGGCCTGTTGGGGGGAGCTGCGCGACCTTCACCTCGCCCATCGTGCCGAGCCGGCGCCCCCGGTCGTCGCAGCTCTCCTAGGTGGCTCACTGGTGCCACCTTCGAGCCGCCACGTCAAGCCGTTCCCCCGCCAGATCGCCACCGCCACCAAGCGCCAGGGAGCCCCGCCGAGCTGGGTCGCGCCCGAGGCTGACCTGCTCTTCAGCTCGGACGACCACCCCTCCAACCATGTCGGTTCGGGTGCACTTCCGATGCTGTGCACCCCCACCATCTGCGAAGTGGCCGTCACCAGGACCCTCATCAACAGCGGAGCCGGCCTCAACGTGCTCTCTGTGGAGGCCTTCATCCTCCTCCATATGCCACCAGAGCGGCTCCAGCCCAGCAGGCCTTTTTCGGGAGTCGGAGCCGGTTCCACCGCCTCCCTGGGACAAATTCGCCTCCCAGTGACCTTCGGCACCCGCGACAACTTCCGCACGGAGCTGATCGACTTCGACATCGCCCCCATCGGCCTCCCCTACAACGCCATCCTCGGCTACCCGTCCTTGGCCCGGTTCATGGCAGCAACTCACCCGGCGTACAACCTCATGAAGATGCCCGGGAGCAGCGGCGTCCTTACCGTGTCAGGAAACACCGAAGAGGCACTGCAGGCACTCAAGCTTGTTTTCAAGGCGGCGGCGGCGGTACGGCCCACCAGCGTTGACGCCCCCGAGCCCAAGGGGGCCGCGCCGTCCAAGAAAAAGCAGCTATTCACTCAAAACAAGGTGGAAACCAAGCAGGTACCAGTTGACGAGGACGGGTCCACTGACGCCACCTTCACCATCGGTGCAAACCTCGAACCCGAGCAAGAGGAGGCCTTGGTGAAGTTCCTGCGCCCGAACAAGGAGGTGTTCACGTGGGGACCTGATCAGTTAGTGGGGGTCCCGAGGGGCGTGATTGAGCATCACCTCAACGTGCCCCAACGCATGCCTGCGTGAAGCGTATACAGGCGACAAATCCACGTAAAAACAAGCTTTTACCGTCCAAGAGACCCGCAAGCTAGAGGCAGCAGGGGTTATTCACGAGGTCCGCTACCCGGATTGGCTGGCCAACCCAGTTGTCGTGCCAAAGAAAGGGGGAAAGGAACGTATGTGTGTCGACTTCACCAACCTCAACAAGGCCTGCCCACAGGATCCATTTCCGCTTCCTCGCATTGACCAGATCATCGACTCCACCGCTGAGTGTGACCTGTCAGGCTTCCTCGGATGCCTTCTCGTGCTATCACCAGATCAAGATGGCGGTAGAAGACGTGGAAAAAACAGCTTTCCTGACCCCGTGCGGAGTGTACTGCTATACCTGTATGCCGTTTGGGTTGCGCAACGCAGGCGCGACCTTTCAGCGGCTGATGCACATCGCCCTAGGCCAACAGCTCGGGAGGAATGCTGAGGCGTACGTCGATGACATTGTGGTGATGTCTCGAGGCGAAAACCCTGACACAGACTTGAAGAAACCTTCATGAGCCTCGATAAAGTGGACCTGCAGCTCAACCCGAGAATTGCATATTTGAGTCCCTCGGTAAGCTCCTCGGGTTTCTCGTGTCCCATAGGGGCATCGAGGCCAACCCGGAAAAGGTCAAGGCAGTCGAAGACATGAGCCCGCCAAAGACCCTCAGAGAAATGCAGAAACTCACCGGGCGCGTGACCGCGCTAGGACGTTTCATTTCCAAGCTGGGGGAACGAGCACTGCCATTCTTCAAGCTGATGAAGAAGAAGGGCCCCTTTGAATGGACTGGAGAGGCCGACAAGGCATTCCAGGAACTCAAGAGGTAACTTACCAGCCCTCCGGTGATGGTAGCTCCGCATCCTCGGGAGCCCCTAGTGCTCTACCTCGCGGCCACCCCCTACTATGCCAGTGCAGCCCTGGTGGTGGTCAGGGAGGAGCATAAGGCCAAGGCCGCAACTGCCCTCCGGGCAGGAGCGAAGCGAAGCCAAGAGAGCCTCGCAGAGACCGCGGCCGCGGCCGAAGGGGATCGGCCGCAATAGGAAAGCACGCCCGGAGCAGAAGAGGCCCCGCCAAGCGATCAAGCGCTGGGGGCTCCGCTGCCTCAGGAGGCACCCCAACCTGCGGAGGACGCAAACAGCGCAGCGCTCACAGCCTCGTCGAGCACCCCGTGTACTTCGTCAGCACGGTGTTGCGGGACACGAGGGCACGGTACCCCATGCCCCAAAAACTCATCCTCGCGCTATTGGTGGCCTCGCGCAAGCTGCGGCACTACTTCCAAGGTCACCCCATCAATGTCGTCTCAGCATACCCTTTGGAGAGGGTGCTCAGGAGCCCCAACTCAGCTGGAAGAGTCGCCGAGTGGAACATCGAACTGCAAGCGTTTCAGCTAGAATTCAGCACAACCAGAGTCATCAAGGGGGCCGCATTGGCAGATTTCGTGGCAGAATGGACGGAGGCACCCGGTCTCGAAGCAGGCGAAGACCGATCACTTTCTCCGGGGAGCGAGGCACCGGACGGCTCGGTCATGTACTTCGACGTGGCATTCTCCCGACATGGCGCGGGGGCCGGTGCCGTGTTGGTATCCCCTACTCAGGACAAGCTCTATTACGCCGTGCAGCTCTGTTTCCAGCACGGGGGAAAGGTCTCCAACAACATAGCAGGGTATGAAGGCCTGATAGCCGGCCTGAGGGCCGCAATCGCTCTGGGAGTAAAGCGCCTCATCATCAAGGGCGATTCACAACTCCTCGTCAACTCCTCCAACAAGATATACGAGCCAAAGCATGAGCACATGGAAGCCTACCTCGCGGAGGTTCGCAGGATGGAGAAACAGTTATGGGGGCTGGAGCTGCAGCACGTGCCTCACGGCACCAACCAAGAGGCGGATGACATCGCCAAGAGGGCGTCTAGGCGGCTGCCTCAGGAGCCTGGCGTCTTTGAGGAGCGACTCTTCAGGCCCTCAGCAGCACCATCATTATCAAGCGCGGCGCAACCTCGGAGGAGCTCCCCCAGCCGCCTGCCTCAGGAGCCCCGGCCTGCGGTCCGGCCTCAGGGGCACGCCTGCTCCTAGCGTTGGAACCTCAGGAAGGGTGCTGGATCACAGAGCTCAAGAGCTACTTGACGCGGGGGACCCTGCCGGAGAAGGAGGAGGAGGCGGAGCGTGTGACGCGGCAAGCCATGGCCTACTGCATTAGGGATGGAGAGCTTTACCAGAGGCGATCGAATGACGTGTCCCTACGTTGCATTTCCAGAGAGCAAGGGAAGGAATTGCTGGAAGACATACACGGCGGAGACTGTGGGCATCACTCATTGTCACGAACCTCGCTGGCATGCCCGCAGCGGTTCTATCGCCCACAAAGACTCAATGACGCTGTTTAGCCGGTAAAGGCTTGCGAGGCTCGCCAATTTCATGCCAAGCAGATCCATCACCGGCGGACGCTCGCAAACTATACCACTCTCATGGCCATTCGCCGCTTGGGGGCTGGACATTCTAGGCCTGTTCCTCGGCGCCAGGGGCTATCGCTACCTCTACGCCGCCGTGGACAAGTTCACCAAGTGGGCTGAGGTGGAAGCTGTCCGCACCATCCCGGCGGGCTCGCGGTCAAGTTCATCAGGCCTCGTGAGCCGGTTTGGGGTGCCTAACCGCATCATCACCGACAAGGTTCGCAGTTCACCAGCAATCTCTTCAAACGACAGCTAACCTTGAAAGCAGATATGCTACGCCTGCTGGCGATTCCCGAGCAACGGCCAGGCCGAGCGAGCTAACGCGGAGGTCCTCAAGGGCCTCAAAACCAGGACCTTCAAGAAGAAGCCGAGGCCCGCGCGGGGGCTAGCACGATGAGCTCCAACAGGCTGTGGTCCATCCGCACGACCGCGCCAAGCCGACCGGGCGAGACCCCATTCTTCCTCGCTCACGGAGCAGAAGCCGCCCTCCTCACGAGGTCGCATCGCCCGCACGGGTTCTCGGCGCTCGACGAGGCGCACCAGACGCCATGCGGGGAAGGATCTCGTCTTTGGGGAGGAACATCGAGAGAGGCGGCCATGAGCGGCGAGGTATCAACAGGCGCTGCGGCGATACCACTGCCGCAACATCCGTCCCATGACTCTTTAGGTAGGGGACCTTGTGCTCAGACGGGTCCTCTCCAGGGAAGGTTTGCATAAGCTCTCTCCCATGTGGGAGGGCCCGTTCAAGATTGTTCATGTTTCAGTGCCCGGCCCGCACGCTTGAGACTCGTGGAGGGGTGCCCATCCCAACGCTGTGGAACATCCAAAGATCTCCGAAGTTCTACCTTGAAGAAAGGTCCAGAGCCTGTGAAAAGGCCCGAGCTCGTGAAGAAGGCAAACGCTCTGGAAGCCTATTTTCCCGAGAAAGGCCCGGAGCCTATGAAGAAGGCGAACACCGTGAAGCTCATTTCTCGAGAAAGGCCTGAGCCTGTGAAGAAGGCCAATGCCCGTGAAGCTCGCCGCCGTGACACTCTCACGTAATAATGAGTTGGGGTTGTACACGCCTGTAGTCTCAGAGCGCTGCCTCAGCCCCGGGCTCCCGCCCACGCCCAATGGCAGCACTTAGCTCACTACGGTGAGAAGACGTCAAGACTAGATTAGGTGCCGACGCGCTTTTTCATTTGCTTTATGCAGCTTGGCTTGTTCGCTCCAATTTGAAGTTTTATTGAAGTTGTTGCCGCTTTGGCTTGTGACTCTTTGTCTTTTCACTCACTTGCCTCGCTTTCTCTCGCAAGTCTCGCGAGGGAGCAACGCGGGCACCCTCGCGAGTGTTTTCTGCCCTTGTCGTTGAAGCTTTCCTATCCAGGTCCACTACGGGAGCACCCCTCCCAGTCCGTGCCCCACGGGCATCGCGACGCGAGCACAAGACCTGGGTCGGTCGCCTCCACAGCCAAGGCCGGAAGTTACCCCTCCTGACTAATCTCTGCAGGACATGAAGCATTCGACGAGGCCTCGGTCTCGGGAAGCAAAGACCGCGACGAGTAATTCATGCACGCGGGCATGCGGCATAAAAGCACAGTGCAGAAATAGCGGAAACAACATGGTAATTAACAGCAATAGTTCAGCACGCCCCCACGGGGCCCTACACTACTTTCTCTTTGCACAGGGAAGGGAGAAAAACAAAATAGGCACGACTTGCTCGGCAACAACTCGCGGCGAAGGCCCGCTCTGCCTCCGAAGCTCAGCCAGACTCCTCCTCATGCTTCACCGAGGCGCGGCGGCAGGCTGACCCGCTACCTCCCTCCAGGCGGGCGCGACGGCACGGGGGCTGGTCGCGGCCACCGCTGGAGGAGCTGCTGTCCGACGGAGAGCCGCCGAAGCTCGACGAGCCTCGAGCCCCGCCGACCACGCGCCCGCTGTCATCTTCATCCCGATCATCGCCGGGGCTGGGTCCACGGCTGCGGTCATCATCTTCGGGGCAGCACCCGGCGCGGCGACCGTCTTCTCCGAACACCCTCACGTAGAGGATGGCATCACTGTCGAACTTGAAGTGCAGGGCGCACCGCCGGCTTAGGCCACGCCAGCTGGCAAACGCTTGCCACCATGGGTCAGGCCACACTCCGGCGACGGAGATCTCCAAATGGCCTGTGAGGCCCGTGAAAGGATCGATATGGTTGACTAGAGGGGGGTGAATAGGCAACTAACAATTTTAAGCTTTTCTTTACTAATTTAAACTTTGCAATAATAAAGGTTGTCTAGATGTGCAACTAGGTGGACAACCTATATGATGCAAACAACACAAGCACAAGAGCAAGCAAGGATAGGAACACAAATAAGCTTGCACAAGTAAAGGGATAAGATAACCAAGAGTGGAGCTGGTGGAGGCGAGGATGTGTTACCAAGTTCCTTCCTTTGAGGGGAAGTACGTGTCCATTAGAGCGTGTGGAGGCACAATGCTCCCCAAGAAGCCACTAGGGCCACTCAGAATCTCCTCACGCCAAGACAATGCAAGAGTCGTGATTCCACTATTGGTGCCCTTGAAGGCGGCGATCAACCTTTACAAACAAGGTTGGGGCAATCTCCACAACTTAATTGGAGGCTCCCAACAACACCACGAAGCTTCACCACAATGGAATATGGCTCCACAAAGGACCTCAACTGCCTAGGGTGCTCAAACACCCAAGAGTAACAAGATCCGCAAGGGATAAGTGGGGAATCAAATATCTTGTGGTGGAAGTAGTAGATCGGCCCTTGTCACCCAATCCCGAGCAAATCAACAAGTTTGATTGGCTAGGAGAGAGATCGGGCCAAATGGAGCTTGGAGCAACAATGGAGCTTAGAGATGGAAGAGGTAGTCAACTAGAGGTAGAAGACGCCTTATATAGTCGTGGGAAAAATCCAACCGTTATCCACATGTTCAGCTCATGACGCGACGGTACTACCGCCTCAGGGCGCGGTATTACCGTGAGGCTGCGCGGTACTACCATGGCGGACCACGATACTATCAAGGCAGCAGACAGGCGGAACTTGCTCGACTAAGGGCAGTATTATCGCTTGCGGCGGTACTATCGCTTCCCGCTGCGGTACTACCGCAAGGAAGGAGAGTCACGGCTCGAAGGGCGCGATGAAATAAATTACATCCGTGCTAACTTCCGCTGAACCTGCGGTGGTACAAAATCCGACGCGTACTACTGCTCCCGAGGAGCGGTACTACCGCTATGGGCGCCTACTACCGTGAAACTATGGTACTAGGTAGGGCCACGGTACTACGGCTCCTAGGGAGCAGTACTATCAGGCCCCCAGCGGTACTACCGCTACTGGATGAGCGGTATTATCAGGGTCGGCGGATGTAAAAATTACATCCGCCTTACTACCGCACCGAGCGGCACTAGGCTTGGGAACCGTGGTACTACCGCTCCAGAGGAGCGGTACTACCATGACACCCAGCGGTACTACCGCGTGTACTTGCGGTACTACCGCAAGTACTGCAGTAGTCGTCAGATTTCCGCACAACCAGGATAACGAAGGGAAGCTCCAAAAAGCAGGGAAAGGAGGGACAAGTGTATGTGTTGATTCCGCCCAAACCTTTCCGACGCGGACCCCCTCTTAATAGTACGGCTCTCCTACGACTCAAATCCACCAAAAAGAAACGTAGGACGACGCTGTCTTCAATAGTCTCCAAGGGGCACCGAATCGTCTCGTGCCTAGTGATGAACCATCTGAGGAACTCAAAGCATACGATTAGTCCGCAAAAGTATCGTCATCAATCACCAAAATACTTACGGGATAAATATGCCCTTACAATCTTCCCCTTTTTGGTGGATTGATGACAATACAGGATTTGCACAAAGATACAATAATATAGAGCAAGGGAAAACCCCTCCTCTCCAAAATATAGACGGGCTCCCCCTAGATGTGTGCACTATGGATGAATGCTTTGGACTGCATAGCACACGTACTAGGATCACCACTCCCCCTATATTTTAGAGACAAAGGCCCGAAGAATAACATCTAAGAAACATATAGCACAATATAACACAAGCTTGCTAAGATAGATAGAGTGCATATGTCTTACACCATATGAAGGAAAAGCAACTAAAACGAGGTTCAACCGAGAACGCAATAAACACACCAAACGCGAACACGACACAAGACTCAAGAATCCCACGCTCTCCCCTTTGGCATCGAGACGCCAAAAGGCAGAGAGGACACCTACACACAAGCGGTGGCTCAAGCAGCAGGAACTCGTCCCAACCCTCTCCGCTGACTCTCAAGAAGCAGGATGGACTCTCGACGCCCTCCTTAGAATCAGTCCACTTGTAGCCTTGCTTCTCCATCCACTCGGCCTCTGGAGTGATGTGCTCCTCGCACCATGCTGACACATCCTCACCATAGAGCTTCAAGATCTTCCTGTCTCGCGACGACTCTCCTTGGATGCCACGTGAGTCCCAGATCGCCCTTGGCTTGCATGCAAAAAGAGTCTTCATCTTGTCCTTCACTTCACGCCCATGAAGGCATAGAGGAGCTCTGGGAAGGCCTAGCAGCATGGCCCTCAAAGAACATTCTCGGCGCCAGATCCTCCTCTCCAACAGCAGCCCTAGCAGCAGACGCCTGCATGATTAGTAGTGTTGGCCCAGTTGGGTTTGACATGCGCATGATGGGGTCATGGCGAATCCAGCAGGGCAAGGAACTCCTCACCAGGAACATCTTCTCCCTGTCCTCGAGATCGAGAAACAGATAGGGCCAGAGATAGGCACTTTATGTTGAACACCAGAAACCAAGCTCACACCAAATGATGTGTGAGACATCAAGTGGCTGAGTCTGAGACAAACGAGCCTCCTCGCAGATGAGCATCATATCCACCATATAGGCATGGACCTTATCCTTGTCACCAATGCGAGGGAACAAGGAATTGCGGAAGATGCGGTACATGATATCCAGAAAAGAGTTGGGCACCAACCCTATCTTGCCACTTGGAAGCGTCTTCTCAACATAGTACGGTGCAAGCCTGTCCTTGTTGGCAGAGTCAGAGTTGGCATGGGGCGAACACCCACGGGAGAGTCGAGCCCGTCATCAGGAACTTGGAGCAAATCCATGAACTCCTTCCAGGTAGCAGTCAGCTTACGGCCATTGGTCATCCAGGTCATCCTCCTCTCCTCATTAGGGTGAAAGTAAACTGAAGCAAAGAACTGACCAATGAGCTCAGGATCATAGTCAAGGTGAAAGGATATCACATGCTCAATGCCAAACTGCTCCACCAAGTCCAGAGCCTCTCCAAAGTAGGCACGGAACTTGTCCTTCCTCAAGTGATGCATGTCAATCCACTTCACATCCACATAGGTATTCTGCTTGTTCTTGATAACATCCAGATAGACGTTGGTTTGATGCTTGTTCCAGAACAGCTCACAGCCCCTGATAGAGGAACGAGGGGTCACGTACGGGTCAATTTGCCTGAGACGGGCGTAGTCAGATTGGGGCATCTCATCCATGCCCTTGGCGTGCCCCTTGTACTTGCTAGCAGTTGTCTTGACATGGCGCTTGGGGCAGAGGAGCCCTCTGGTGCTTCACCGGGGTTGCGCAGACGCTTGGAGCCAGTGTCACGGCTGGGATTGGACCGGCGAGAGCCACCACCTGAAACACACACGCAAAGCACCAAAGACGCAAAGAAGATCAATGCAAAGGCCACGATAAAGCACAAGAAACACATAGGAGACATATGAGAAAGTTGGCATGCGATAGGTGTGAGCCACGGTAGGATCAAGATCGTCATGGCACTAAAGCATTACTACTGCTCCAAACGCGTAGTACTGCGCGAGGTCACGGTAGTACCGTGGTTGGAGCGAAGTAAAGATTTAGTGTCAGACAGAAGCGCGGTAGTACCGCACCAAGGGCGGTAGTACCATGCAAGAGGTAGTACCACCCATACGGGCGGTAGTATCAGCGTCAGCAGCAGATCCAACTAGCGATTTGAATCTGAAAAGAACCGCGAAACAACGGCGGTGCTACGGTGATCAGATCTAGCGCATGACAACAATACAAATATAAATCATATGCAATACCACACTCCTTCATCCTATTCTTGCAGAGATTAAGCCTATCAATCTCAAGAACACACAAGCCTCCCCCAAAACCTAGAAATACCAATCACCATCAACACGGAGAGGGAGTGGGGGGAAAAAACCTGGGTCCATAGCAAGAGCACGTGGTGGGGAACGATCCCACCGGTCGGAATCACGGGAGGGCAGCCGGTGGAGGAGATCCTGTGAAGAACGCCGGTTCCGCTTCTTGAGCAAGGGAGAGAAGGAGGCGACGTGGAAAGAGGATCATGAATGCGTATGGGGAGTTAGGACTCCCCTGACCTTATCCCCACGCCGAACCGGCGCGTAGTACCGCCAGATCATCACGGTAGTACCGCCGGCGGAAGTTCCGCACCGAGGTGGTAGAACCGCCAACCAGCGGCAAGAAAAATTACTGCTGTGTGGTCGCGTAGTACTGTGCTCCGCAAGCGGTAGTACTGCGGCAGGCTGCGTAGTACCGCAGTTGGTCATGTAGTACCGTGAACTCAAGTCACCGCAAGTTTCAAAACGAGAAGAGGGCCTTTGCAAGGAAACTTTTTACACACAAGAAACCACAAGATCTAGCACAAACCAGAGGCAAAAGACAACAAGAAACCACTGTTTACAAGGCCTCTCAAGGAGAGAGGGCGGTGGCAAGCCACCTATGTTTGAGTTGGATGGTATGGCACCACGAAGAATTATCCTTGGGCCCATGAACAAAACTCGTCTTTGGAACACAAGTACCATCAAAAATGGCTAATGTGAAAGAGGTGATCAATTTATGCATAATGGGGGGAGGGATAGTTCATTGAGAGAACAACATTCCCCCTATGTCCATGCCTACACCTAAACTAGACAACAAGTTGAGTGTGGTGGGGAGTGCACGGGCTCAAGTCACATTGCTCAAATCGATGATATTTAGCTCATGCCTTAACTCATGAAATCTTGCTTCATCTAAGGGCTTCGTGAATATATCTGCAAGGTTATCCTGAGTGTTGACATACTTGAGCTCGATCTCCCCTCGCCTAATGTGATCCCGGATGAAGTGATACCGAATCTCAATGTGCTTTGTCTTGAAGTGTTGCACCGGGTTGAGAGAAATCTTGATGGCACTTTCATTATCACACCAAAGAGGCACTTTGTCACAAATGACACCGTACTCCTTTAGAGTTTGCCTCATCCATAGGAGTTGAGCACAACAACTACCGGCCGCCACATATTCCGCTTCGGTGGACGAGAGAGACACACAACTTTGCTTCTTGGAAGACCAACTTACCAAGGAGCAACCAAGAAATTGGCACCCTCCGTAAGTGGACTTCCTATCCACTTTGTCTCCCGCCCAATCGGAATCCAGAAATCCTTCAAGCTTGAAGTTTGCTCCTCTTGGGTACCATAAGCCAAAGTTTGGGGTATGCCCAAATATCGAAAGATTCGCTTGACTGCCACATAGTGGCTTTCCTTCGGTGCGGCTTGAAACCGTGCACACATTCCCACACTCAACATGATATCCGGTCTAGATGCACAAAGGTAAAGCAAGGAGCCAATCATGGAGCGATATACCTTTTGATCCACCGCTTTACCATTGGGATCAATGTCAAGTTGGCACTTGGTGGGCATTGGTGTAGTAGCCGGCTTGACATCACTTAGCTTGAATCTTTTGAGCATGTCTTGAGTGTATTTTGCTTGGTTGATGAAGGTTCCTTCTCTTCTTTGTTTGATATCGAAACCAAGGAAGAACTTCAACTCTCCCATCGAAGACATCTTGAACTTGGAGGTCATGAGAGCGGCAAATTCCTCATTGAAAGCTTTGTTAGGAGAACCAAAGATAATATCATCAACATATAGTTGGCATACAAACAAATCCCCATTGACCTTCTTAGTAAAAAGAGTGGGATCGATTTGCCCCACTTCAAAACCATGATCTTGTAACAACTCGGTAAGGTGGTCATACCACGCACATGGGGCTTGTTTAAGGCCATAGAGTGCCTTATCGAGTTGATACACATGATCCGGGAAGTAGGGGTCCTCGAACCCGGGGGGTTGCTTGACATAGACCAACTCATTAATGGGACCATTAAGAAAATCACTTTTCACATCCATTTGTTGCAACTTAAAGTTGTGATGGGAAGCATAAGCAATCAACAAACGAATGGATTCAAGACGAGCAACGGGAGCAAAGGTTTCACCGTAGTCGATACCCTCGACTTGGGAGTAGCCTTGTGCTACCAATCTTGCCTTGTTGCGAATGATGTTCCCATGAGCATCTTGCTTGTTCTTGAAAATCCACTTGGTTCCAATGACGTTGTGGTTCCCCGATGGCCTTGGCACCAATCTCCACACCTTGTTGTACTCGGTTGTTGAGTTCTTCATGCATGGCATTGAGCCAATCCGAGTCTTCGAGCGCCTCATAGACCTTTTGGGGTTCAACACAAGAGAGAAGTGTGATGTTCACAATAGTTTGCCAATTGTCTACGAGTGCTTACCCTTTTCTTAGGCTTCCAACCACATTCTCCATGAGATGGCCTTTGGTGGTGAGTTTGAAGCAATCTTGGCGGCACGACGCCTAATTCCTCCTCGAGGTGAGATGAGGAGGGTCACTTGATCATCTTGAGCGCCATCTTGAGCATGATCTTCATCTTGAGCATGCTCCGGGAGAGAACTTGACCTTGGGCATCATTTGGAGTGTCATCATCGCCTTGAGCACGATCTTGCCCTTGGTCTTGTTCATGAGGTTGAGGGCCTTCACTTTGTTCTTCTAAGCGCAGGGCCTTGGGTTGGTGATGGCTCCACTTGAGTGGAGCATTTTCCTTCTCCTTCGCCACAAGGGGTTCCTCAATGGGTAGGATAAAACCAACTCCCATTCTTCTTATGGCTTGGGGAGCAATTTCATCACCTACATCACAAGTGCCACTTTGCTCCACTTGGGAGCCGTTATTCTCATCAAATTCCATCTTACACGTCTCCTCAATAAGTCCTGTGGATTTATTGCGGACACGGTAAGCATGAGAGTTTGTAGCATAACCAACAAATATGCCCTCATGAGCTCTAGCTTCAAATTTAGACAAACGAACACCTTTCTTGAGAATGAAACACTTACACCCAAACACCCGGAAGTACTTGAGGTTGGGCTTGTTGCCGGTGAGTATCTCATAAGGAGTCTTGTTCAAGCATTTGCGGAGATAGAGCCGATTGGATGCATGACATGCGGTGTTGATGGCTTTGGTCCAAAAGTTGTATGGAGACTTGAACTCCGCCATCATGGTCCTTGCCGCATCCATCAACGTCCGGTTCTTCCTCTCCGCAACACCATTTTGTTGAGGGGTATATGGTGCAGAATATTGATGCTTAATTCCCTCATCACTAAGAAACTTACCCAAGGTGTAGTTCTTGAACTCGGCGCCGTTGTCACTTCTTATAGTCAAGATCTTTGCATTATGTTGACGTTGAGCTTCATTTGCAAAGTCGATGACGGTTTGTTGAGTCTCACTCTTCCTCTTGAAGAAATATACCCAAGTGTATCTTGAATAGTCATCCACAATCACCAAGCAATACTTTCTACCTCCAAGACTATCAAATGATGGTGGCCCAAAGAGATCCATGTGAAGGAGCTCCAAGGGTCTCTTTGAGTATATGATGGTCGGGAGAGGTGAGCCTTCTCATGAAGCTTTCCTTCAATACAAGCACTCGCAAGCACGGTCTTTGGCAAAACTAACATTTGTTAGTCCACGGACATGGTCTCCCTTGAGAAGACTTTGCAAAGATCTGATATTGACATGGGCTAAACGGCGATGCCAAAGCCATCCCACGCCAACTTTAGCCATTAGGCATGTCGCGTCTTAGTGGGTCGCCCAAAAGTTAATCACATAGAGACCGTTCTACATGCCCAACAAAGGCTACTTTAAGAGTCTTGCTCCACAAGAGGGCCACGGTATCAATGTCAAAGAAGGTAGCAAAACCCATGATTGCAAGTTGACGAACTAAAAGCAATTAGTATGTAAGGGACTCAACAAGCATGACTTTCTCGATCGTAAGATCATGAGAAATGACAACCTTGCCGAGACCCAATACCTTAGAATGTGATGCATCACCCCACTCGACATTGGTGGGCATAGATGGAATCTCTTGCACGTCCACCACCATGTCCTTGCTCCCGGTCATATGATTTGTTGCTCCACTATCGAGCAACCATGATCCCCCACCGGAAGCAAACCCCTACAAGAGATCAATGCTTGGTATTAGGTGCCCATTTGGTAATGGGTCCTTTGATGTTAGTAACGAGGGTCTTAGGAACCCAAATAGACCATTCAATGTACTCATAAGAAGAACCAACAAATTTGGCATAAACATGCCCATCACTAGCACGGCACAACACATATGAGGGGTTAAAGTCGCCGGCTATGTTCATGGGGATGACGTTGTCCTTCTTGGCATTGCCACCCTTTGCACGGTTCTTCTTCTTCTTGAAGCACCCTCTCCTCCCTCGCAAAAGTTTGCTTGAGAGGGGAGGTTGCTTGGTCTTGTCATTCTTCTTCTTGCTCTTGGGCTTGGGCGCCAACCCAATCCCTCCTTGGTCACAACTTCCTTTTGATTACTCAAAAGGTCGTTAAGGTTCTTCTCACCTTGTATGCATGTGACAAGGCCCTTTTCAAGATGCTCCTTCAACTTAGCATTCTCCTCAATAAGATGCACATGCTCACAACAAGGGTTAGTAGCATTTGCATTATCAATCAATATCATATGAGCAAAGGTGGCTTTCTCCTTGGTTAGCTTCACTTGGAGTTGATCATGAGACTCTTTGAGACTAGCATGAGCACCCTTCAAGACTTTGTGAGCCTTGTCGAGAATGTCAAAGTCCTCGTTGAGTCTAGCAAGATCAACTCCAAGCTTTTCCTTCTCGGAGCTAAGCACACGAGACACAACAAGAGCATGATCAAGGTCTTTCTTTAATTTAGCATGATCATCGCTGTATGACTCCTCAAGAGCCAAACGAAGACCACGCCTTCCTCAAGAGCATTGGAAAGATTCGAATCTCATCGGCATAGTCACGACTATGCCCTTCCTTCTTAGAGATGGTTTCTTCATGAGCCTCGATCATGACATTGGCTTCACTAAGTTGTTCCAAGAGAGCAACGGCGCTTCTTGGATTTGCCCTTGAGTTTACTCATAAAGATCTCAAACTCATTTTCCTCCACATTAGTCCCCTCATGTTCATCAATGCAATCCGTCAAAGAAGAATGATTGATGATGGTAGTTTTGATGTTGGGGGTTACCTTGTTGGTGGCTTTAGCCATGAGGCACTTGGCGGTGATGCTTTCATTGGGTGAGTCGAAGAGAGACACCCGAGGAGTTGTTGCAATGGCCACGGAGGCCATGGCAATCGATTCACCATCCTCATCATCATTATCATCCTCATTGTACTCTTCTTGAACCACCAAAGCTTTGTGAGGAGTCTTCTTGGTGAAGTTGCTCTTGTTGGGGAAAGACTTGGCCTTGTCCTTACGGATGAGCTTGCCACCATTGTCTTCCCTCTTCTCATATGGGCACTCCGCAACAAAGTGACTCACATTGCCACAATTGAAACAAGTCCTCACTCGTTGCTTGCCCTTAGTGCCACTTGAGTTGCTCTTGTTGAAGTTGGGCCTTGAGTTCTTCTTGCTCAAAAATTGCCTTGAAGCAAGGGCCATGTGTTCATGATAGTCATACTTAGTATCTTCGAGATTGCTCTCTTCTTCTTCCTCCTCTCCATCTTCTTCGACACAAATCTTGGCCTTCAAAGCGAGGTTGGGCTTCTTTGCTCTTTGGGAGCGAAGCACCGCATTGTCGGCGGTCTTGTCCAATATGCTCATAGCCACAAACTCATCCAACACATCACTTGAGGACAGGGTGTGGAAGTCCGTCGCTGACGGATGACGGAGGACATGGCTTTGTAGTAGGGCATCATTGCCTTGAGGAATTTGCGCTTGATCCAGCTTGTCATCCGTGTCCTTACTTCCATGATCCCGGAGGGAGACAGCAAGCTTGGTTACTCTCGATAGAGCTCACGAGGTTCTTCTTCTTCTTTATTGCAAACTCATCGGCTTCATCTTGGACCACTTCATAATTGAACGTTGAATGCTTGCGCTTCCTCGATAAAGGAAACCACCTTGAGCCAAGCATCTTTGGCAAGAGAGTAGGGCCGAGATGAGGGAGGTCTTCGGAAGGATTGCTTCTTGGATGATGAAGAGAGCATTCTCATTGAATTGATGGTCCACGACCTCTCTTGGAGAAAATTTGCTCGGATCAAAGCGGATAGAAACCTTCTTCAATGATTCTCCAAAGGTTAGTGTTCACATGATTTAAATGACGCTTAAAACGATAAACCCAAGAATCAAAATCCTCCTTTTTATCAATCTTAGGTGGTGGACCGGCATGATTCATGAGTGGAAGGAGTCGGTCCACCATAAACGGGAGGTTGCACATGGGCAAAGATGCCGGTGCCATTCTTACCACTAGATGAGGGGCTTTCACTAGTAGCTTCCCCTTATCGGAGTTAGCATCCGCCCCCGTGTTGGCGGATCACCCACTTTCACGGTGCGGTGGATAGTTTAAGCCCTTCTAGGAATTCCTTAAACATGTCCTTGACCTCGGTCGTCATGGAGTTTTTCAATGTGTCCAACGCCACATTGAATTCCTCACGAGTGATCGAGGTACCCCCATCTCCTGTAGATGATATCGGATTCGCACCGGAGTGCTCCCCCACATCATCTACGACATCAACCATACTCTTCGGACGGTAAAGTCCTTAAAAAGAGACAAGGCTCTGATACCAATTGAAAGGATCGATATAGTTGACTAGAGGGGGTGAATAGGCAACCAACAATTTTAAGCTTTTCTTTACTAATTTAAACTTTGCAATAATAAAGGTTGTCTAGATGTGCAACTAGGTGGACAACCTATATGATGCAAACAACACAAGCACAAGAGCAAGCAAGGATAGGAACACAAATAAGCTTGCACAAGTAAAGGGATAAGATAACCAAGAGTGGAGCCGGTGGAGACGAGGATGTGTTACCGTTCCTTCCTTTTGAGGGGAAGTACGCTCCGTTAGAGCGGTGTGGAGGCACAATGCTCCCCAAGAAGCCACTAGGGCCACCATAATCTCCTCACGACCAAGACAATGCAAGAGCCGTGATTCCACTATTGGTGCCCTTGAAGGCGGTGACCAACCTTTACAAACAAGGTTGGGGCAATCTCCACAACATAATTGGAGGCTCCCAACAACACCACGAAGCTTCACCACAATGGAATATGGCTCCACGGTGACCTCAACTGCCTAGGGTGCTCAAACACCCAAGAGTAACAAGATCCGCAAGGGATAAGTGGGGGAATCAAATATCTTGTGGTGGAAGTGTAGATCGGGCCCTTGTCACCCAATCCCGAGCAAATCAACAAGTTTGATTGGCTAGGAGAGAGATCGGCCAAAATGGAGCTTGGAGCAACAATGGAGCTTAGAGATGGAAGAGGTAGTCAACTAGAGGTAGAAGACGCCTTATATAGTCGTGGGAAAAATCCAACCGTTATCCACATGTTCAGCTCATGACGACGGGTACTACCGCCTCAGGGCGCGGTATTACGTGAGGCTGCGCGCGTACTACCGGGGCGGACCACGGTACTACCGCTGCAGCAGACAGGCCGAACTTGCTCGACTAAGGACAAGATTACCGCCAGCGGTATTATCGCTCCCCGCTATGTACTACCGCAAGGCAGGAGAGTCACGGTTCGAAGGGCGCGATGAAATAAATTACATCCGTGCTAACTTCCGCTGAACTCGCGGTGGTACAAAATCGACGCGGTACTACCGCTCCCCGAGGAGCGGTACTACCGCTAGGGCGCCTTACTACCGTGAAACTACGGTATTAGGTAGGAGGGCCACGGTACTACGGCTCCTAGGGAGCAGTATTACCGTGGGCCCCGCGTACTACCGAGCTGGACGAGCGGTATTATCGTGGGCGGCGCGATGTAAAAATTACATCCGCCTTACTACCGCACCAGAGCGGCACTAGGCTCGGGAGTCAGCGGTACTACCGCCTCCAGAGGAGCGGTACTACTGCGACACCCACGGTATTATCACAGGTACTTGCGGTACTACCGCAAGTACAGCAGAGTCGCCAGATTTCGCACAACCAAGATAACGAAGGGAAGCTCCAAAAGCAGGAAAGGAGGGACAAGTGTACGTGTTGATTCCGCCTAAACCTTTCGATGCGGACCCCTCTTAATAGTACGGCTCTCCCACGACTCAAATCCACCAAAAAGAAACGTAGGACGACGCCGTCTTCAATAGTCTCCGAGGGGCACCGAATCGTCTCGTGCCTAGTGATGAACCATCTGAGGAACTCAAAGCATACGATTAGTCTGTAAAAGTATCGTCATCAATCACCAAAACACTTACGGGATAAATATGCCCTTACAGCCCGGCTGCAACAACCGTCCGCCTGAAGCTAGAGGCCGCCCGGAGCGCCGGCCAGAAGTTCACCCAGAAAGAAGCGGGGAAGCTGGAGCCAGGTGCTGGTCGGCTCCACCGACCACACGATGAACTCTGGCAACACCTCCGCCGAGTGGAAGCGCGGCCTAGGGGGCCGCGCAGTCGCGGCACGGCCCCCATCGACAACTTGGCGCCCATCGCCGCGCAGGGGATCGGCTCCACGACCACGGGAAGCCACTACGGGAGCCACAGGATGCTTGTGAGGACGGCCTCGACCGCGCTTGGCTGGGGGAGAGTTAGGCCCAACCTGGCAAGCCTTCCCCTTCTCCGCGGCCGAGAAGCTCTTCGACGGATCCATGGAGAGAAAGGAGTAGCAAGAAGAGATGGACTGGAAGGGCTTGTGCCATTCCGTACTTATAGCCGGAGGAGGCCAACCGCCGGCCTCCACGATCGCAGGTAATCATGACCCATTTCTGCGCGCAGGGACTTGTCGAATCATGCGGTTGCCGAGGGATCGTGGGGAAGCGGAGACGCCCACGACCAATCAATCGCCACGCGGCGCCCAAGGCCGCAGGCTGTTGGGGCCCGCAGCGCTTCGCACTTGCCCCTTTGCTTCTCTGCTAAGCCAAGTCCGGGCGCGCCTTAGGCCCGGGGGCTACTGTCGGCATTCTGGGAACGGGGGCCCCAGACTTGCCTGCCTGCGGCCTGCGGCGTGGCTCAAGTGGGGGCCCAGTGCGGCCCAGCTTCATCAGCTCAAGCTCAAGACCTCGTGAGGGGCTGAAGATTGCTGGGCGGACGACAAGAACCTTCCTCAGAGCAGCCTCGTCAGCAGGCTCACGAGGAGGCGGAGAGATCAAGGCAGGGTACCTCACGAGGGTGCCCCGTGACGCAAGCCATGACGATCGAGACCGGGTGGGCGCCAGGCGGGCGCCTGCCCGCGCAGTGTCCTCGTTTCTCCTTTGGTGCAAAGGAGGCAAGCATAGGCCAAGGCATAAGGCAAAGGTTACCACTTCGGTGCAACAAGACCAAGACCAGCAGAGCGGCAGGAAGGAGGTCATCGTGGAGCCTGTGACGGCCACGCCGAGCCTTTGGCAGCCGAAGACCAACTTTAGTCAGGATAAGTGTACTAGATGTTCTCCTTCAAAATGGCCAATTGTTGACGCCCTTCCCGCTCATTATTTGGGAAGAGGTCCAGGGCCTCCCACTATAAATAGAGCTAGCCACCACGGAGTAGAGGCATCTTATAGAGCCCTAGCAGAGAGAGAGAGAGAGGCGATCGAACTCACCCAAGCAGTTCATCGCACCAGCCCAAGAACACCCCTCGCGAGGCTGTTCTTCCTTTGTACTGTTTTTCATCAGCCCCTGAGGCAATCCACCACACCACACACTGGAGTAGGGTATTACACCACAACGGTGGCCCGAACCAGTATAAACCTCGTGTCTCTTGTGTTGTTCATCGTTCATAGTTAGATCCCTTGCTAACCATCGACGCGTGAGATGCTAGGGGAAAGATCTCCACGCGCACCCCAGAGTTCGAACCTCAAGAGTCTGTCGGAACCCGAAATCCGAGAACATGTTTGATGGGTAGCGCGAGTAATAGCCCGATTTGCGCGAGGTAGCGCGAATAATAGCTTGTTTTGCGCGAGCGATTTGACCCTCAAGATCACCTCTGATCAAAAAACATTCAACATAAAAGTTGTTCGCCTCGTCGAAACGGTCAGGATTGCTTTTAGACTCGTTTTCATCCGAGGTCGTTTACCACCATAAGAAAACCCGCAAAGTGCAGCCAGTTTAAACCGAACGATTTTGGAAAGTTCGGACAAAACCAATCCGAATTTGACTAGGGTTTTGGACGCGAATCCAAGTCTTTTCCTTGCACGGGAAGTCCAGCCGCCTCTTATATACCTAAGGGTGGACGGCCGATTGAACAACAATACACAATCGATCAATTCATCTACTACTTTTTATCTTTTATCTTTTCTCCTTAACCCTAGTTCTTCTTCTTCCTTGTTTTTCGTTCGTTCTTCTTGTTGCAGGGCGGCGAACCTCGAGGCCCTAGGGGCGGTCAGGCTGATCTAGGGCAGCCCATAGTCGCCGCGCGCCTTGACGGGGTCCCTCCCGGGTGTGTGGGGTTTTGGGTCTTCAAAAGCACCCGCCGGATTGCCTGCATACCGCGCTTCCGGACGGGTCTTCTTCGACGTGAGCTGCGGTGCATCATCCTCGGCGTTGGAGGTACACGGTGACGTGTTCGTGTGGGAACATCTTCTACGTGGACATTTCTTGAGTAGCTACAGCCTTTTATTTTTGAAATGTTTCAGTAGCTATAGCTGGATCCTCGAAGAGATCTTCCAGGTTAGTGCTCCAGCTCTCATTTTACTTGTCAAATTGCCTTCACTTTTTTAGTTTGTATATGTTTTTTGTGTTCTATCTTGATACTTTCATATCTGAAAAAATAGATAAAACACTACTTGTTAAGTATGAACCACATTTTGTTCGTTTACTAACATGTACATGAATTTCCGCTACAGTAAGGTATGATAGAAAATAATACATGACTTCGTGTAACCAATGGCACCTTGCATTCCAATAGGCGCTTAGGCGGTCGATGGATATACCATGAAGGCATGGAACATCAAATTTATGTTCATTTAAATAATTCAGTAAGGAGGCTTTTCAGGTCAGTTTTATCGAAATCTATAGGAATATCTGATGTGGTTGCTAGCAAGCAAGAGAGAAGTTCAACATAACAACCAAATATAGCTTGCTCCCTTAACTATTACAACATTGACAAAATAAATTCAAAAGAAAGGAGCGAACAACTCTACTATTATCATACACTAAACTAGAGTGCATCTTCTAAACCGACTTCCATCAATCAACACCTCTTATTTACACATATATGTATTGCATGATAGGATCTATTTCTTAGATAAGAGAGAACGCTGTTGCTGCCACTCTTTTTTTTTCCATTAACAGGATATTCCATCGCTGGCTTTCTAAAGATCATGGTCAAGAGAGGCACAAACCTTGCACTTAGTTAGAACCCTAGACTCCTATAAGGCTAATATGCTAGGATGAAAATAAAGAGTTAATATTGCAATTAGTTGTCTTATCTCAAAGTTCTGGCTCCCGAATATTGTTTGTTTGGGAAAACCTCAAATGTGGCCATAATCTTGATTTACATAATGAGCACCCAGTTTTCATTTCGTAAAAGGACAAAATTTCCGCTTGAATTGGACTGAGATCTAATCACACATTTAAAAATTCAAAAATACAAATTTGTGTGCAATACCGCAATTGTTGAAATATTATGACCGATGGGCAATTATCTCTGTATGTACCAAATCAATGAAATTTTGATTGAGTTACACTGAAAGTGAAAAGCATGCTAGGCATTCTATGTAGGCCGCATACACCAACAAAAGAATGTTTATTTGTCTAAATAGGGAACGTATTACCGATCCAGACTAATGTCTACCTCTTTACCGTTGTAAGGAGCTGTTTGGTTGCTGCCCTGACGTAAATTTGCCTGACCTGAAGCTTTCTTGAGACCTGCCTGAACCTGTTTGGTTGGTGTCCTGAGCCATCATGTTGTGTAGCCTGGTCTGAAAAAGCTAACAAAGTGATTAGCCGTAGCTGGCCACCGATAGCGTGGTTAGCCTGTGTGAGGCCTCCTCTTTCTTACGCCTGAGTGTGCATGCACCAATGCCTGACAAAAATAGTATTTCTTTCACATGGATCGAATGGGTGTGGAGTTTTTTATGCACTGAATTGTACTATAGCAGCATGGCAGTAAGCTCATGGCACGAACCAGACAGGATACCACTCCGGCTGCCTGGCCAGGCTAAAATCATTTAGTTTTCAGGTTACCTTCAGGCGCTACAATTTCTCAGACATGCAGCTCAGGGTGGCAACAAACAGCCCCTAAGTCTATGAGTTGTATATATTGCAACAAAGGATGGTGGAATATGATGAAATTCAAGAAACTGCCTTACAATTATTAAAATATCATCACCTAGCTAGTCACCCTGCTAGTGCTAGCAATCCTCGGTAACCGTCTTGCATTGTCTTTTCTTCTTTTTACCTTTGGTATTAGTTTCATCATTTTCATATTTCAGTTTGCTCCTGCTTGTTTTGCCTATTTTAGAAACCTTGTACAACGAGATGTTCACATACACATACTTACTCATCCATATGAATGCATACACATACATCTTACCTTATAACTTTAGGGCGGCAAATTTTGAGAGTGACAAAGTCGCCAAAAATGTCATAGTCAGTGGAAACGTCCGCCTCCCACTATCAACAGTATGCCTAAAATAAATCTATAAAAATACAAACACTCGTGCCAAGTATGGGACTTGAAAGGCTGGTTTCCACCACACATAACTTAAACATCTGAGCTTAACTCAGTTCACGGTTTCACCTTTTCCCTAGTTTAGCCCCCATTTTGTCTCTTTCCCTCCATTTACCTTTTGGTTTCACTTTTTATACCTTTTATACTCTGCTCTGTTTAACTTTCCTCGCTTTAGCAATAGTAGAGTAAATTATTTACGACCCACGACTCACTCCGTTTAAAAAAAAATACAACCCACGACTTGGTGCTTTGAGCGACAAGCATAGTTGCGGGGAGCGTGAAGTATGTTTTTGCTCCATTGTTCGACAAAAGCTTAGAAAAGTACTTCCACGAAAGGTGCAATACAGCGCCGTGGCCAGGAAAGCTGGTGCTCTAGGACTTATACCTTTTTACCTCTTGGCACCGAGCCAGCTGATGACTTGTTTATGCCTCCAGAGGGTACTGCCTTTAGCGTTGCCGTGGCTTTGAGCTAGAGGAAAATACACCAGGAATGTCTAAAACTCTAAATTTGTGTTCGATCGTCATCTTGGTATCTTTTTCGAGAGTACGTCATCTTGGTATCTCAAATTGGGCAATGTGTGTCCACGTGTGCTCCTGGGCTAGGCCCTAGGCGATCGCCCATCCCGCCACGGCCCGGTTCTCACCTACCGTGGTTTTTGTCTCGTCCTGTAAAGCCAGCTGCCTCGGCCCCTTTTGTTCTTGGACCTTTGCTCTTCTCCTCTCTCTCCCACCTCACCTCCTACTGGGACTGGTATTGGCGAGACACGAGCCTGACCTAGCCGCCAGAGGTGACTAGGGTTTCTTTACTCCGGCGACTCCACGTCGCCGTTGAGGCCCCCCTGAGCATTACTCGACGCCGATCCCATCCCGCCCCTCGTCGCGACGCCTTGGGCTGTTTCCACCAGGCCTCGAGCGGCTACGTGGCTCTAGGGTTTCTTCAGACCGCGGCAATGGTGGTTTCATCCTCCTCCGGAGCCCCCCGTGCATCGGCTGCGGGTGGACGGAAAGGCAAATCGTCGATCGATCTAGAGACGGCGATGAAGAACATGAAACTAAAGGAATCCAAACTTGATGAGGTGGTACTTGGAGATGAGGAAATCTCCAAATTTGCTGAAGAAACACGCTGGCTTGCGGTTGCCAGGGTGAATACGGCGAAGCCCTTCAGTGCAGAATCTTTCAAAACGACGATGAAATTCATCTGGAGGCTAGCATACGATCCCGAAACCCGTGAGGCTAACGACAACCTGTTCATCATCCAGATGTTCTGTGTTGGAGACTGGAACAGAGTCATGCATCAAGGCCCTTGGATCTTCAGGGGCCTGATGGTTATCATTGAGGAATATGACGGCAAGGGAAAACCACAAGCGGTCGCTCTCGACCGGTGCACGTGGGCACAGATCCATGACACCCGGAGCTGTACCGAAGGAGATGGTCTTGGATCAGCTAGCGCCGGATCGCCAAGTCAAGAGCGTGAGATGAATCCTCTAGGGTTTTTGAGGGAAATTATGTACGGGTCCGCAAAGATCAAGGTGGCTGATCCTTTGGTGCGCTTTTACTCCACTAAACATAAAGGGGAAGGAAGATTACCTCCCAAAGAAAATATGAAAAGATCGGATTTTTCTGTGAGGTATGCGCATCATGGGACTTATACCGAAGAGTGCGGCAATGGCATTCACGGACCCGAGGAGATCGAATATGGGCAATGGATGGTAGCCACAAGGCGGAGCCTCCTGCCTAATCAGTTTTTTCGAACAACTACTCAAACCCTGCTCAAAGCAGTAGATGGTGCAGGACGGGGACGAGCTAGGGGAGGAGGCCGGGGAGGTGCAAACGGGGCTAGGAAACGCTCATCACAGGAGGCCGGGATGCAGGAGGATATAGACCTGGATGACACTGCCCAGAGCCCCATGAAAATGGGTCCAGTGGAGAAGGAGAACAACGAGGCGAGTGAGCCCGGACATGCTGAATCTTCAGTAAGGAAGAAATTGGACCTCTCTGTAGAGATACATGCAGCAACAGCAAGCACAGAAGGGGATGCAGGGTACATGCATGGACATGCCACACCGCTAGCAGCGGTAGTGCAGAGGACCTCGGCGTTGGTCTTGGTTCCGCCGCCACCACCTCCATACATGTCACCACGGGGCAGGAAGAACCCAAAGATGGGGGCGTCGCCCACAAAAACGACGAAGTCACAGAGCGAGTTGGCGGGCTCCCAGGAGGAGCGCCGCCGGGCTCAATGAGTTTTCTATGCTGGAACTGTCGCGGGGCAGGAAGACCCGAGACAGTTCGAGAGCTTTGCGGTCTCGCGAGGCAATTTGCTCCGCTGGTGTTTTGCATTGTTGAAACTCAGCTTCCTAGAGGTCGAGTGGAGAGTTTAGCAGAAACATTAGGCTATGATAATTCTTATGCTGTTAGTAGTTCTGGTAGAAGTGGTGGTATTGGTATTTTCTGGAATAATGCAATAAAACTTGATACTTTTGGTTACTCTGACTATCACATTGATTCTCTTGTAACTATTCCGGGTGAAGCCCAATGGAGACTGACGGTAGTCTATGGAGAAGCAAAGGTCAGTGAAAGAGGAAGAACATGGGATCTTTTACGCTCCCTAGCTTCGGAGAGTGATCGACCATGGCTGTGCATCGGGGACTTTAATGAGGTCTTGTGACTGGATGAGTATGATGGGGCTAGCCACCGCAGCATGACACAGGTGCTCGGTTTTCGGACGCTGTTGATGTTTATGGACTGACCGATCTCGGTTCTCGGACCAAAGTGGACTTTTGAAAGGAGAGTTGTGGGAGGAACATACACACGAAGTTCGACTCGATAGAGCTTTGGCATGTGGTGAATGGTGCAGCATATATCCGCAAGCTGAACTTATTCACAAGGTGGCAGCTACATCTGATCATAGCCCAATCTTGCTACATACAGGCCCTCAACCGTTGGACATCAGCAACAGCAAAAGCAATTCAGGTATGAGATGATGTGGGAGTCTCATGATGGTTTCCAAAGAGGAAATACAGCAACATTGGTAGGGGGCAGGCGCAACCACGGTTGCAGGTTTACGGGCAAAAATTAGTGCTCTTACAAAGGGTCTCACATGGTGGGAAAAATCTACCTTTGGTAATGTTAAAGCTGAGATTAAACGCCTGAATGTGGAACTTGAAGACTTCAGCGATCCTGGTCGGACTGAGCCGATTCAATTGAAGTTAAGATCAAAGACCGCTTGGTCGAAATCTATCACAGGGAAGAAGTAATGTGGCGTCAGAGGGCGCGCATTACATGGCTAGCAGCAGGAGATAAGAACACTAAATTCTTCCACCTGCGCGCTAGTAGACGGCGTCTTAAGAATAAAATTAAGGCACTCATGAAGGAGGACGACACCACAATGTAAGATGCGCATTTAGATGGAGAATTTGGTTACAGCTTTCTATCGGACCTCTTCACTTCAGAGGGTACATCAAACATGGAGAGGGTGATTGATAATGTCCCTTGCAAAGTGACCGCCGAGATGAATAAAAAATTAACTTCTGGTTACACGAAGGAGGAGGTGAAGGTGGCACTTTTTCAGATGGCTCCTACTAAGGCAGCAGGATCTGATGGGTACCCTGCCCACTTTTTTCAGAGGCATTGGGACGTTTGCGGAGATGAGATTTCTTTGATCATTTTGAAAATTTTGAGAGGGGAAGAAGCAGTGGATGAGCTGAATGATACTATCCTAGTACTTATCCCCAAGGTAACGAACCCCACGCTTCTTACTCAATTCCGTCCTATAAGCCTTTGTAATGTTATATACAAGATTGCTTCCAAGGTTTTGGCGAATAGATTGAAGAGTTTTCTTCCGGAGATCATATCTGAGGAGCAGTCGGCCTTTGTTGGGGGGAGGCTTATTACTGACAACATTATCTCAGCCTATGAGTGCCTTCACTTCATGAAGTGAAATAAGTCAAAGAAGAATGGTTTTTGTGCCCTGAAACTGGACATGATAAAGGCGTATGATCGCCTGGAGTGGGGCTATTTACGCGCTATAATGACCAAACTGGGCTTTGCACCGGTTTGGGTGGATACAGTGATGAGGATGGTGAGCTCTGTTAAATTCTCGGTCCTATTCAATGGGAAGAAATTAGAGCAATTCACCCCTACGAGGGGAATTCGGCAGGGAGATCCGATATCACCTTACCTATTCTTGTTGGCAGCAGAGGGCCTTTCGTGCCTCCTAAAAAGTCAGAATGAGTCATCGCCAATCAACGGAATCGAAGTGGCAGAAACGGCCCTGCCGGTTAGCCACTTACTTTTCGCCGATGACAGCCTGTTGTTCGTCAAGGCTAGTAGTGAGGGAGCTACTCTGGTATCTTCTCTGTTGGAATCTTATTGCCAAGCATCGGGACAGAAAATAAACCTTGCCAAATCTTCGGTTTTCTTCAGTAAGGGTTGTACACAGGAAGTGAGAGTTAGCATGAAGAATATTCTTAATGTCCAGAATGAGAGTTTGTCTGAAAAATACCTGGGTATGCCCACAGATGTTGGTAGCAGCAAAAACGGGGCGTTCAAATACCTGAAGGAACGTGTGTGGAACAAAGTCAAAGGATGGATGGAGAAAATATTATCTTCAGGTGGGAAGGAAGTGCTCATCAAATCCGTGGCACAAGCTGTTCCTGTTTTCTCGATGGCCTGTTTCAAGCTCCCTAGAGGCCTCTGTCTTCATATCAACTCCATCATTCGCAAGTTTTGGTGGGGGAGTAAACGGGGCGAGAGAAAGACTAGCTGGGTCTCGTGGGAGGTCATGACCAGGCCGAAATATGAAGGAGGCTTGGGATTCCGAGACATAGAGCTCTTCAATCTTGCTCTCTTGGCGAGACAAGCGTGGCGTATTCTGCAATCACCAAATGCTCTAAGTGCAAAGCTACTAAAAGCTCGTTACTTTCCGATGACTGATTTTTTGGATGCGGAACTGGGCAACAATCCATCGCAGATTTGGAGAGCCATCATGGAAGGAAAAGAAGTGCTAAAGTTGGGCTTGATTAGGCGCATTGGAGACGGAAATACTACTCACATATGGGAACAGAACTGGCTCCCAAAGGAAGCATCGATGAGGCCTATTGTTTGCTTAACTTCACACCGGCCAGAACGTGTGTCCGAGCTTATCAATGCCACATCCGCAAGCTGGAAACAGGATCTGGTTAATTCAACTTTTCTTCCTATTGATGCAGAGGTGATCTTGAACATTCCGTTGAGCACCCGTCATTACCCTGATTGCTGGGCATGGGCACATGAGAAGAAAGGGGAGTTCACAGTGCGATCGTGCTACCGGATGCTCATCACGACAAAGCTCCGGAGGGAGGCATGGCTCGAGAGCCGGGGCGGCCCAGCGGACTGCAGCCGCGAGAGAAAGTGTTGGGAAAATCTATGGAAGATCCCGGTTCCGTCAAAAATTAAAGTTTTCCTATGGAGGTTAGCCCAATCCTCGCTCCCGACAGCGGACGTTATCAAGCACAGAAACATGGGTCCTTCTCCATGTTGTGCTATATGTGGAGCTGAGGACTCGTGGTTCCATTCTCTGGTGAACTGTACTATGGCGCGTTGTGTTTGGGCCTTGAACGACCCGGAGCTGGTTGAGCACATGCTGGCCACGGCGGAACCTGACGCAAAATCTTGGCTCTTCAGTATACTTGCTGCGGTATCATATGCAGAATTGATCCGAGTTGTTGTCACCCTCTGGGTGATTTGGTCGGCGCGGAGGAAATTGATCAATGAAGGAGAGCACCAAAGCCCTTTGGCGACCTTCTCTTTCGTCAATAGGTATCTCTCTGATCTAGCTTTGGCTCAACCATCACAGGCGATATCAAATGCCCACCAGCCGCAGGAACAGGCAAGGAAATGGATTCCGCCCCCGCATGGATATGTGAAGATCAATGTTGATGGTGCAGTGTGTAGAAGCCCACCTATTGGTGCGGTTAGCGTGGTATGTCGAGATGGACAAGGTGTGTATATGGCTTCTTCACCTGTGGTTTTCATGGGCTGACCGACCCACACATTTTGGAAACCTTGGCGGTCGTGAGGCGCTATCGCTGGGAAGGGACTTGCTACTCCAAAACATCACGGCGGCCTCGGATTGCCTCTCCGCCATCAATGACATCAACTCAGAACTCATGGTATCACCGCCCAATCGTTAGAGAAATAAAGGATGGCTGTGGTGATTTTCAGGCTATCTCTTTTGTCCATGAAGGATGTCGCTCCAATACGGAGGCGCATAGTTTAGCTAGACATGCTTTGCACTTGGGTGAAGGTCGCCATGTTTGGCTTCTACAACCCTTTGATACTCTGCTTATTCCTGTAAACCGTTCCATTGATCAATAAAGCATTGCATGTTTCCCCTCAAAAAAAATGTAAAGCCAGCTAGCACATGCGTCGTCCTTATCTGAAGTACCCAACGTCTTGATATTCGCTTCAAATTTTCACCTATATCAAGACAACTGTGGTTCTTGTCTTGGCCTGTAAAACCATCACATGCGCCGTTCTTAGCTGAAAGTATTAAATGTTAAGTACACATGTCTTGTTATTCATGTTTTGTTGGGGATGTAACTACTGAATATAAACCGCCTTAAAGGGGCCGGTTTACCCTCGGCCATAATTGGGTCCCATGAAGACTCAGAAGGTGGCGCTTGTTGTAGAGCTTAGAGGCCCGGAGCCCAGGGGAGAATTAGGGCCCATAATGGTAAAACCGCCATAACCATGTAACTTGTGTTGTAAGATAAGAGAAAGGAGAGACCGAGCCGGACACTTGTATGAGCCGGCCTCGGGACTCTGTAGACCGGCCGGACGTCAACCCGTGTATATAAGGGGACGACCCGGCGGCGGTTTAGGGACAGACAACAACAATTCGAGGCTTAGGCGAAGCTATTGCTCCCTAGTCGTCGAAATCACATCAATCCCATCACAAACTAGACATAGGCTTTTACCTTCATCGAAGGGGCCGAACTAGTATAAACTCTTGCGTCTTTGCGTCCGCTTAACCCCTCTAAGTTAAGCCATACGATGGCCCCGCGACTAAGTCCTTTCATTAGGACATCTGCCGTGACAATTCCACGACAGTTGGCGCCCACCGTGGGGCTATCGCACGATGGTTTGATGATCTTAGAGGGCAAGTTCGAAGGACTAGAAGGTTATGTCAGTAGGCCGGATGACCAAGAGTCGTCATGCAAGCTCTACATCGACGATGCAGGCTGGGCCCCGAGGCCGCTCGATTGAGTACGGGTACCGGTCCCTTTGGTGGCATACACGTGTTCATCGGCAAGATCGGTGAGCTGTGGCCTGGGCGGGCATCTGCATCGACCTCGCCGAGACGGCTCAGTGGGCGAAGTCTGCCTCGCTAAACCGGCTGTCAAGCGTGCTTTGTGGAGTCATCCACGGAGGAGACTATGAGGGCAGATCAGATCCGGTGGCGAAACCGTTGTCACTCGATGACGAAGTCGTCGACCGGAGAAACCGAGTCTCTGTATCACCGCAAGATGGCCAGATCGGGGTTGTTCCGACGGTGAGAGTATTCCGACCCTTTGATCTGCCCAACCGGTTGGAATATTCATAGCCGGTACACAAGTGACGCTTCACTCTTCGATCGCTGCGCCAATGGTCGCCGTTCAACAAAGAGCGATGGCAGCCGGGCAGAGGCCTGTCGCCCGCCACCAAGTTTTATCGTAACTATTTGACGATTGGCTGTGCTCATGGCGAGGCTAACCCGCAGATCAAGACCTGCATAATGCGGAGATTGCAAAGGTGAAGGAACAAATAACTCAGGCTAAAGCGGATCTGGCGGCGCGACGTTAGGATGGCGGCGTATCGGGCCGCTGGATGCGCAGCTTATAGGCTCATGCTTTGGATCGTAACGCGCCGCATGAAGTCATGAAAAGAAAGTACAGATCCCGCTTGCCCTCGGTTTTCGAGGGAAGAGACCTCTTCAACACCCCAGAGCAGGGACCAGAATCCGCCGCCGTGGTGAACCGCCGAAGCACTGGGGCGGGCACGCCGATTCAGCCCGTGTGATAGATCTGCTCGCCATCATGCCGGGCGCGCCAGGGCTGTGCAAACACCTCCGTGTCACTACTCCAATCCGATGGATAACCTTGTTGCGCTGCGCGCTGTTGGAGGCGATTCCAATCGGCGATTCACCACAAAGTAGAAACACGCCGGGTCAAAGAGCTCCTTAGGACGGCTCGTCCAACAGAAGCATATTCATATAGCCGGATCGGATCCACTCCACCCCCCCAAGCCGGAGCTATAGCAGCACGCAGATGAACCGCCATGTCAAGTAATGCGCAGCGCGGTGCACCTCAAGGCAACAACCCGGGCGGTGGTTTCAAAACGCCAAGAGGTGGTGGACCGGCCAGGCACGAGGGAGGCCGAAAGTTAGCAGCACAAGAAGAGGATCATCAGCTCGCACCGGTTGACCACCATCTTCGAGCCTCGGGTTACATCTCGCTCTTTGGGGGTGCCTTGCCTCGCACTCCGCTTTTACGCAATGTACGCTGCCCAAAGACTTCAAGGGCCACGCAAGGTGCCCAATTATACCGCCGATCCGCTCCGAAGCGTGGATAGAAAGTTATGAGATGGCCATGGAGATGTTGGATGTGGATGAAGCTGCATGTGCAAAGTATTTCACCATGATGCTTGAAGGCACGGCCCGCATTTGGTTGAAAAACTTGCCACCCAATTCCATCAGTTCATGGACCCGCTATGGACCCGTTCATTCAAAATTTCAAAGACACCTGTAAGCAGCCCATGTCTGGTGGACTTGGCGGCTTGTGTCCAGCAGAGGGAGAATCCACAACCCGCTGGGTACGCCGCTTCGGAAGTTTTACATTCTTCGACCGGATCAACACCGATTCTGCGATCTTAACCACGAAGGCAATCGCCGTTCAAACCTTTAAAATTGAAGCTGGGTCGCATGAAGCGTTTTTGCAAAGGACATGGGCACTCTCATGGGTGTTTTAGTGAAGTATGCTGATTCCGATAGTACCAAGGATCCCGAGTCCGAGGAGGATGATGAAACAGGAAGGGAAAATGAACAGCAACACCAGAGGCCAGCAAAGATCACCGGCGGGTAATGGAGGAAACAAGCGTAAGGCGAATGGTAACATGGGCTTCAGAGCCAACACCAACGCTACAGGACAAGGGTCAACGGCGCAAGGGTAAACATCCAAACCGGGTGGTGCGCTTAATCACAATCCGGACCGTTGAATTATCTTTTGAATCAACCCTGTCCAAGCATGGGACGAAGGAGGCGCCAACAAACCACCTCTGGAAGGATTGTTACATTATGCAGGAGTTCAAAAGTTCTAATGCTTTCCGGTATGATCAAGGGCCCAGCGGAGGTTCAGGGTCCGGCCCGGGTTACGGTGGAGGAAATTCCGGTCCAGGGTTTAATGGTAATCCGGCGGCGTAACAATCGTAACAATCGTAACAATCGAGCAACCTAGGTGGTTACAATCAGCAGCAGCAGCAGTCAGGTTATCAAAGCAATCCGGGCGCTTGAATGGTGGGCAGTATCACGTCTTCACCACTAGCTTGGACAAGCGAGACCGGAAACTTCAGAAGCGGGTAGTCAACGTTATTGAACCGGCCGTGCCGCATTACCTACGCTGGTCAGAGCAGCCTATTGTGTGGAGTAGAGAGGATCATCCGCCTCGGGTTGACAATCCGGTCAGCTAGCCCTAGTGGTGGCGCCTCGTGGGAGGATACAAGTTTACTAAGGTGCTGATGGACGGAGGAAGTAGCATCAACATCCTCAGATTATGAGACCTTCCGTCGATGGGATTAACAGATAAGCATCTCAAGCCGCCCAATACAGTGTTTCATGGTGTGGTGCCCGCAAGTCAAGATATCCGTTGGTAAAATAGCTCGAGGTGGCCTTTGGGGATGAACATGACTCGGATCGGAAACATTGACATTTGAAGTGGTGAAAATTCAAAGCCCTTACCACGCCTGTTTGGGCGGCCGGCTTATGCCAAGTTCATGGCGCGGCCTTGTTATGTCTATTTGCAGCTAAAAATGCCGGGTCATAAAGGGACAATAACGGTTCATGGGAGCCGCAAGATCGCTTTAGAGTGTGAGGAAGGTGATGCGGCTTACGCAGAGTCGGTTTGTGCCACCGAAGAGCTCAAGTATTATAAAGATAATGTTGATCCGGCGGATATGACCCCGTTGAAGAAGCCAACTACAGAGCACGATCCGGATCTGAAGTTTAAATCGGCGGCGGAGACTAAACTTGTTGACTTTGTGCCCGGTGATTCGTCCAAGCAGTTCAAAGATCGCTAACTTGGATCCTAAATAGGAAAGCGCTACCATCGAAGTTCATCCGTGAGAATCGACATTTTGCATGGAAGTCTTCCGACATGCCGTGTGTACCGAGGGAACTCGCTGAGCACACTCTTAATATTGATCCCAAGTACAAACCGTAAAGCAGTTTCTTCGCGGTTTAACGAGGAAAGGCGCAAGGCCATTGGAGAGGAGGTTGCTGTGCTCTTAGCAGCAGGTTTTATCGCTGAAGTTTTCCATCCGAGTGGCTTGCTAATCCGTGTTGGTCCTTAAGAAAACGGCAGTTGGCGATGTGTGTAGATTACACAGATCTTAACAAGGCTTGTCCAACAGATCCTTCCGCCTCCCCGCATTGACCAGATTATTGATGCTACGGCGGGTTGTGAGCGCTTGAACTTTTGGATGCATATTCGATATCATCGATTAAAATGGCGGTTAAGACCAGGAGAAGACAGCGCTTATCACTCCCTTTGGAGCCTTCGCTATGTGTCTATGCCTTTGGGCTCAAGAGCGCCTAAGCAACTTATCGTCACAGCATGAATTGCTTGCGCAAACAGATTGGCCGTAACGCATGCTTATGTGGATGATATTGTGGTTAAATCAAGGAAGAAGGAAACACCGATTGAGGATCCGAAAGAAACCTTTGACAACTTGCGGGTGTACCAGATGATGCTTAACCCGCCAAATGTGTTTTCGTGTTCCGCAGCAAGTTATTGGGTTTTCTTGTGTCCAACAGGGGATTGAAGCTAATCCAAGAAAATTACGGCTATCACCTCCTTGGCTAAACCAAAGTGCATTAATGATGTCCAGCGTCTGGCGGGTCGGATTGCCGCTAAGCCGGTTTATCACCGCCTAGGAGAGAAGGCCATTCCTTTGTACGAGATGTCAAGAAGACGGATCGCTTTGATCGAGTTCAGCCGCCGATGAAGCATTGAGGATTTAAAGCGCAATTGGGCAACCCGCCGTTCTCACCGCCCCATTGACAAGGAGCCGCTTCGCTATATGTTGTCGCTAATGCCGTAGGCGATTAGCGTTGCCATTGTGGTAGAGCCAAGGAGGCATGGAAGGAGTATCCGTTCAACGTCCGGTTTATTACATCAGCGAGGTGCTCATTGAGTCCAAGCGTAGATATCTGCATTGGCGTAAGCTGGTGTATGGAGTTTTTATGGCGTCGAAGTCAAGCAGTATTTTCAAGGGCATCCTATCACGGTGGTCGGCCTAGCTCCCTTGGGTGATATCATACGTAACCGGAAGCAATCGGCCGGATTGCTAAGTGGGCTATAGAGCTTGGGCCGCACGGTTTAAGGTATGTGCCTCGGACGGCAGTAAAATCCCAGGCACTTGTGGTTTTCATTAATGATTGGACGGAGTTACAAGCGCTCAAGAAAAGCCGGATCATACCTATTGACCATCCACTTTGACGGGTCCAGGCAGTTGGAGGGCTCGGGGGCTGGAGTCGTGTTAACTTCCCCACGAGGTGAAAAGTTTTGTTACGTCCTCCACTTAATGTTCCCTTGTACTAACAATGCAGCTGAGTATGAAGCCTTGCTCCATGGTCTTCGGATGGCTAAGGAGATGAATCTAAGCCGGGTTAAGTGCTTCGGTGACTCGGACTTGGTGGCCCAACAAGTGTCAGGCACTTGGGATTCCAAAGACCCACTCATGGCCGCATATCGTCGGGAGGTGGATGTTGTTGCAGGTCATTTTAAAGGCTATCAGGTGGACCATGTGGATCGTCGGAAGAACGAAGCGGCGGACGCTTTAAGCCGGTTGGGCTCTCAACGCAAACCGGTCCCGCCCAATGTCTTCCTTGATGTACTGCACAACCCGTCAGTCAAGCTTCCCGATGAAGTAGATTTGGCTATTCCTGATCCGGAGGCTCAGTTGGTGGCAGCCCTGCATGTCATTCCGGATTGGACGCTCCCTTATTTGGCGTACATGAGCCGGGGCGAGTTACCAGAAGATGAGACATTGGCCCGACAGATAGTTCGGCGGTCTAAATCTATGACCATTGTTAATGGCGAGCTGCATCATTGCAGTGTGTCAGGGGCATTTCAGCGCTGTGTGTCCCCTGAGGAAGGCTGTGAAATATTGCGTGAGATCCACGGAGGGGACTGTGGTCACCACGCCGGTTCAAAATCCTTGGTGGCTAAGGCGTTCCGCCATGGTTTTTATTGGTTGACTGCCCATGCTTGATGCGGAAGATCCGTCAGCGATGTGATGGTTGTCGAAGTTTTCTAGACGTGTTCATATACCAGCCCAAGAATTAAGGATGATTCCAATTACTTGGTCGCTTATGACTTTGGGGCTGGACATGGTGGGACCTTTTAAAGGTCCAAGGACAAGAAGACACACTTGCTGGTAGCAATGACAAATTTACAAAGTGGGTCGAGGCGAGCTCATTAGCAAGTGTGATGCGCCACGGCGGTTCGGTTCATCAAAAGGGTGATCTTCCGGTTTGGGTTTCCACATAGTATCATCACAGATAATGGTACCAATTTGTCTAAAGGTGCCATGAAGGAGTTTTGTGAACGTGAGCACATCCGGCTTGACGTTTCTTCAGTAGCTCACCTACAATCCAATGGTTAAGCAGAACGAGCTAATCAGGAGATCCTGAGAGGTATCAAGCCCCGGCTTATGGTCCCTTTACAGAGGACGCCGGGCTGTTGGGTAGAAGAGCTACCATCTGTGTTATGGAGTATAAATACTACCCCTAACCGGTCCACTGGATACACACCGTTCTTTATGGTCTATGGAGCGGAAGCGGTCCTTCCCAGCGATATCCGTCATGACTCGCCTCGTGTGGCAGCATATGTTGAGGCAGATAACGAGGCAGCACGGCAGGATGCTTTGGATCGACTGGATGAAGAACGAGATATGGCGGCTGCTCGCTCGGCGATTTACCAGCAGGATCTTCGTCGGTATCACAATGACGGGTCGTAACCGAACCTTTCAAGAAGGAGACTTGGTGCTTCGCTCATTCAAGACCGCATTTAATATGCACAAGCTATCCCCACCTTGGGAAGGGCCTTTGTGGTCAGCAAGAATCTGCACAACGGGTCATACTATCGATTGATGTTCGAGAGCATAAAGACTCACGCACGCCGAAGAGGAGACCAACAGCCGTGGAACATAGCTCATCTTCGCCTTATTATACCGAGCCATCGGCTCTCCTTATGTACATATTATGACAATGTATATATTATGAATAAAAGCAATAAACCGGAGCCTTGGTTAAAGCAGGTATCTGCTCAGAAAAATCCGCTTGGGTACATGGAGTTGTTGTCTTAAAACGGCCTCCGGTTTGTCCTTGAGCTTGCTTTTCGTAAGCTTTTAGATATCATCTGGGGCTTGGTGGTGTCCGAACCAATGCAACACCTTTTGATAGGCGAAAGCCACCAGATCACTTGGGGACATGGTCAAGTCTGAACCAGTCACGCCTCTTGGTCGGCCTAAGGTCATGAAGTCACTTGGGGGCTTGGTCGAACCCGAACCATTGCCACGCCACTTGATCGGCATAATGCCACGGTTTCAGTTGGGGACCTGGCTGACTTGAACCATAGCTACACCTTATTGGGAGCTTGGTCGTGTCCGACCATGGTAACGCCATCTGATCGGCTCAGTAAAGCCTCTTTTTGCAAACGGTTTTATCATTACCTTTGCTTCCGTATTTCTTCATAACTATTATTAAAATCGGTTCAACCAGTCCATTGACGGAATTTGGTTTATTTTTAATCCGAGACAACTTTCCGGTTTGATTTTTTTCTGATTAACATCCTATTATGGAGTAACAGGGGGCTTAAAATGACCCGGCACGGTTTACCTGTTAAACCAGCATTCTAAAACACAGGAGCTGTTGTCTCCTTTGACGGTAATGGTTTATACAACCTCCGCTTCAAGGTTGGCTCAGCCAACTGCATGCCCGACGCTGGCAGGTATTTTTGTATCACAAAATTTTGATCATATACCTCAATATTTCCTTACATATACATATGAGCGTCACAAGCCGGCTGGCGACATAAGCCGCCGTGGCAGTTTAAGAATTGGTGATTGCAGGCAAAATAGGTTGAAGGTTTCGATTATTCAATCAAAAGTATCAGCACCTCTGCGCGAAGGTTGCAGACTAAAGGCATATTCAAAACAAAAGTGCTGGCTATTCTATTACAAGGCCTTCCGAGGCCCAAATTTTCGAATGGCGGTATGATTAGCAGCTTATGATGCATCAACCGGCTTAATGGATTAAGCTTCCTCGCCGGGTTGACGTGAAGAAGATGGGTCGTCTGGCGTCGGTTCAGCTTCTTCCTCTTCCTCACCCAATGGCCGGAAGTCATTGGTAGACCAGTCAATCCGGTTTAAAGCCTGAAAGATAGCCTCTTCACTTATAAGCTCAGCCGGATCAACGTCAGGGGCATAAGTGTGCTTACGGATTGGAGGAACAAGGTTCTGCACTTCTGGAATGACAAATTCCACCCGCTTGTTGTTTGCATCATAGAAAGAGCGGTAAACCGCCAGGTTGGCTTCTGCTGCCAGTTGGCTCGCCAGAGGACGCATCTCCTTTGTTATTCGTTTGAGGGCATCATTATCAAAGGCTTCGCCATTTTCTTGAGCGCTGGGGAAGCCCTTGGCTATGTCAGCCGGATCAAGGTCCGCTATCCACGCCTTGGCGCGAGTTAGAGCCAATAAAGTGCCAGCCCGGGCTGCGGATCGTTTCAACTCTTCAAGTTGTGCCGGAATCATGGATAGCCGGCCCAGCGTCTCTTTGATCAAGGACGGAGCGGTGTTATCATACGACGTAGCGCATATGACTCGCTGGGTGCCGGTATACAGTTGCTCAATCAGCGTGTATGCAGCCTTGAGCTTCTTCCGCATATCAGAGCCCAGATGAGCAATACGCTTCCCTATACCGGTTTAAGACAGCTCAGGTTAAACTGGCGGAAATATCAAAACAGAATAGTAATCAGTGAAAAATCTCTTACCAAAGATCGCAGAGGTCATGGCATTAATTTGGCGCTTTAGTCCGGTGAGCTCTTCTGTCACCGGTTTAAGAGCCGCTTCAGCATCTTCCGCCCGTTTTAGCAAACCAGCCTTCTCGGTGTCCCAGTTGGCCTGCTCGGATTTATACCACTCCTTGAGCTGCTCCATAGTGGTCAAGGCGGTTTTCAATTCATCCTTGGCCTTGGTGGTTTCTGCTTGTTGAGTCTTCAGATTGGCACGAAGGTCCTGGAGTTGTACGGTTTGCTGGTATATCTCACTCTGATAAAAATGGATCACGTTAGTTGTTTCATTATGAAGTCCCAAGCTCAATACAGTATTCAACTTGGCACTTGGGGCTAATGGCTAATTGATCTCATCTTGCTATGGTGATACAAGTTAAGTCCCGCTTAACTATGCTAAGTTGAACCGCCCTTGGGGGCTACAAAGACCAAGTTTGAGGTGTATGAGTTTTATATTAAGTCCCGGTTTAACTATGCTAAGTTGAACCGCCCTTGGGGCTACTACACCACAAAAGTACAAGAGGCATAACTCATTACCTCATAGCGTTCCTTCATACGATTCACTGACCGCTTCAAGTCACGACTTGTGTAGAGTCGGTTCGTAGAAGCCGGAGTGAAGCTCTTGGGCGAGAAGTTGTCATAAGTCGATATATCAGTTTTCCCTTCTCTTTACTCATGGCGAGAGACTCTTCCTTGGTACTGTGTTTTGATAAAGCGGCAGGATTGCGTGGGCGTGTAGGCGGTGCCCGCTACTACGACATCATCATTTTGACCGGGCTGTCCGGATTGGCATTCTTCCTTGGGCTTGGTATTTTCATACCCAGGCTCGGCGGTTCAGCAATTACGACCCATTCCGCTGCAGGACTCGGTGGAGCAGGATGTGAGGTTTCCACTTGGGCATCTGGTTCAAGTTCGCGGATTAGCATTGTCGCCTTGGTTCAATTCGCGAACTGTTTTAGCAACTTCGTGCTTTTCGCCATGGTGCTCTGGAGTCTTCTTCGGATCAACATCCACAGTAGGGTCAAGGGTTTTCGCCTTCTTTCTTAAGCGAGCCTTGGTGCTGCAATGTTCAGAGTTAGAGTAAGATAAACCGACCAATGCAAAGAAAAAAAAAGGAAAAAAGAGTATTATGCTTACCCCGCAACAACTTTAAGAGGAGGCAGTTGAGTGGTTGATGAACCGCCAGATGAGTTGGAAGAGGCCTGATAATTCGGATCAGACGGATTGAGAGGACATCGGAAGAAACCTTTCACAGGATAACGCTTTTCAGGAGAACAAATCACCTCTGGACGACGCTTCCGGGTTGGGGTGTCAGGTAAATCGGACGATGTAATTTGTTGACCGCTGTGCCGGGTCGTACGGCGCTCTTCAGCCTGCTGTGTCTTCAAAGAAAAGTTCGGATTCAAATGAGCACGGGAGTGAGATTTTTTCACTTTCTGGACTGTGCGGCGAATTCTTTTAACCGGCACAAGATCAGATTCGAAAGAAAGAAGGATTACCTCAACAGGATCGGCATGACTGACTTCAGCATCGTCCTGGGAATTGTAACTGTCGATAGGATGAAGGATAAAAAGGGACAAAAGTAAATCAAGCTTTACCTCAGCTTCTGAATCTTCTTCTTCCGGCGGATCAGAAGACTCGGCGGTTTTCCTCTTACCAGTTTTTTTGGTGGCCTTGGACTTTACACGAGGAACCCGGGCCGCTTTGGTTCGTTTCCAGAAGGAGCTGTTAGCCTGAGAAGTAACAAGGATTAATGTATATCAATAAGGCATTAATATCAGAAGAGTGATGAGCGGAGCCTTACCGCAGGCGGTTTGTTGGAAACACAGAACGGGGCCAACCCGGTTTGGCTGCAGACGGAGATCGGTTCATCAAGCATTTTCTTCACTGTCTCAGTGACTTCAAGCTCAGTTATTGGTAGTTCGTGACGTCTTTGAGGGTCTTTGACGCTACCCGTGTATTCGTGCAGCAATCCGGGGCGGCGGCTTAATGGCAAGATGCCCCAAGAAACCCAACACCGAACAAGGTCAATACCAGTTAAGCCATTGGTCATTAGAGCCCGGAGTTTGATAATTTGAGGCGCAAAAATCTTCCGTTCTGCGGCGGTCAAGCGTAAAGGCAATGGGTGATGGTTGCTAAGCCGGTGAGGGCGGTAGCCCGCAAGGGGTTCTCGCTGTTAGAGCGGTATTCGCAATAGAACCAGGTTTGGTTCCAATCTTCGGATGGCTATGGTGTTTTGCGTGAGGAAAGTCTACTTCCTTCCTTTTCTCGGATTGAAACGCCACCCATTTCCGTGTTAGGACCATCCGAAAACTCCGACGGGCGGTTCAAATGAAAGAAATCCTTAACAGCTCCACAGATGGTTCTTCTTGAAGATAGACTTCACGTAAAACTTGGAAATTGCATATATTGGACACGGAGTTCGACCAATATCTTGTGGATGGAGTTGAAACTTGCGAGGACATCCCGGAAGAATTTTGATCCGGCGGGCTGAATCCCGGTCTAAGTGTTGCATGAATACAATTACTTCTCCTTCTTGAGGTTCGAGGAGGGCATTCGCATCCTAACACGCCAATGGAGGACATTTTTGGAGGCTAAAGCGCCGGTGGTGACATATCCATTGAGTTGCGTCTCAGTGATCTTGGACCGGACCCAATTGCAAGCTGAGAATTGTTTGGCCATTCCGGAAGAAGAACTGCGAAAGGAAAAGTAAAAAACGGTTCACCGTTAACGGTTCAGACATATTATACAATGCTAAACCGGCAATCTGGCAGTTAGTTCCAATTTCTGGTTTAACTGAGGACTAATGGAGTATGGCGGATTAGTTATCAGAAAATTAAACCGCCCTTAGGAAGAAGAGACAGAACTGGAAAATCTGCTAAGTGTGGACAGAAACAGGTTTCACATATGAATGGAGTTAATTTGGATCTACCGAAGATTCAGTAAGATAAAATTTCTGCGACCCATGCAAGCCTTATATAGGGCAGGGAAGTTCGTGCGTTCTAACAAGAGGGTCTGAACAAAAAGAAAGATGTGCAGAGTACTAAACTGAAGGCGGAGCAGTTACTACACAGGATATATGCTACGGTTGGATTAAAAAGCCATGGCAGAGCAGGTATGAAAAGTCTAGGGATGAACACCTATGAACGACGATATGAACAGGAGCCTCAAGATGCAGATCTAGGGCATGGGAGGATCTCACCGATGCATGTAACAGCGGAGGAGCGCCGAGAGTCTCTGGTACAACCAGGTTGATGCAGCGGCCTTGCACTGACGCGGCGTTCGGAGGTCGGAGGCGACGGCGGAGCTTCAGAGCTGGAGCGTCGCGAGGAAGAAGAAGCGCGGAAGGAGGAAGAGGAGAAAGGGCCTTCCGGTCTATTTATAATGAGACGGAGTAATTAACAGGCGCGAGAATCAAGGAGTTGAAAGCGGCAGACGGCGCGGCGGTCGCCTCGATTTCCGGACAGTATTAAAGGAAGGGAATCTTACTGTTTGGGCTTCTTTAATAAAGATGACGTCAAGATGCTCTGTTGCTGTGGTCGGAGGATGACGTCACGGTGGTTTAAGCAGATGGCGGTTTACGAAATATGAAGGAAGGTATTCAGAGTTTCCTAGAGATGTTGAAGATTAACATGAACAGGTTCAAGTCAATCTGGGGCCTAATGTTGGGGATGTAACTACTGAATATAAACCGCCTTAAAGGGGCCGGTTTACCCTCGGCCATAATTGGGGCCCATGAAGACTCAGAAGGTGGCGCTTGCTGTAGAGCTTAGAGGCTCGGAGCCCAGGGGCGAATTAGGGCCCATAATGGTAAAACCGCCATAACCATGTAACTTGTGTTGTAAGATAAGAGAAAGGATAGACCGAGCCGACACTTGTATGAGCCGCCTCGGGACTCAGAGACCGGCGGACGTCAACTCGTATATAAGGGGACGACCGGCGGCGGTTTAGGGACGACAACAACAATTCGAGGCTTAGGCGGCTATTGCTCCCTAGTCGCCAAATCACATCAATCCCATCACAAACTAGACGTAGGCTTTTACCTTCATCGAAGGGGCCGAACTAGTATAAACTCTTGCGTCTTTGCGTCCGCTTAACCCCTCTAAGTTAACCCGTACGATGGCCCCGCGACTAAGTCCTTTCATTAGGACATCTGTCGTGACAATTCCACGACATGTTTGGCTGGGTCTCTTTAGGCCAACTCCACCGCGCGACCCCAAACGGATGTCCGTTTTATCCGGATTCTGTCCGTTTGGGTAGGAATTTGGGGTCGTGTCCGGGCGTGTCCTGGGATGCGGTGGCCGTGCGCCCAGCGCGCATCCGCATCCATTTGCCCCATCCTGTCTGCGTCTACTTAAAAAACTTAAAGCAACGTTTTAAATGCCAAACCCTAGTTCAAGCCAGCGGCTCCGATTCATCACGCCGGCAACAGAGCCAGCGGCCTACACGTCCATCGCCGGCATCAGCCAGCGGCCGGCAACACAGCCAGCCTCCAAAATGAATAGTTGTCCTCGCAGGCAACACAGCCAGCGGCCGGCAACACAGCCGACCTTTAGAAATGAATGTTTTTCTCGCCGGCACACTGCCAGCAGCCCAACGGGCGGGCGGCACCCATGCCAGCCTCCAAAAAAGAACGGAGGACGCCGATCGGACGACCTAGTTCAGTCCTTCGGCGTCGAGCATCTCCTTCTGCCTGGCCTCAAACCAGGCCCTTGTCTTCTCACTCATCTTCGACAAGTCCACGCTCATGATCACAAGGGCCACCTCCTTCGCTTTGGTGGCGGCATTGGTGGCCTCGATGTCGAGCTGCCTCTGCCTGGCCTTGACGTTCTCGGCCTCGATGTCGAGCTGCCTTTGCCGGGCCGCCTCCTCCATGTCGAGCTGCCTTTGCCAGGCCGCCTCCTCCATGTCGATCTTCCTCCTCTTGGCCGCCTCCTCCATCTCAAGCTTCTGTCTTTGAAGGTCTAGGTATTGCTTCATTTGCTCGTCCTTGCTTTGCCGCTTCTTCTCGTCCCTCACATCCTTTTGGGACATCATGCCATGCAAAGTCTCATGCAAGGCCATGGATGAGGCGTCACGTATGTCGTCCACCTTGGAGTTGGTCTTGCCCCTCAGCCTCTTCAACGCCTTACCATCCCCACCTCCGGCGAACTTGGTCGTCTTCTTGCCTCTCTTCCTTTGAAGTTCACGGTATTGATCCTTGAACTTAGGGCAATTATTGATGATCGTCCAACAATGCGTAAGAGTGAATGGCTTGTCATTGTGCCGGGCCTTGAATGCCTCCAAAGATTGAAATGCCTACACCACATGATCAACAACAAGTGAACATGCAAACATATACACGGCCGAAGTCTCATGGCCGTCACAAGGAAAGGGCTAGAAAGAGGAGAGCATACCATGTCCCCAATGCCGAGACCACTCACGGGCCGTGCTTCAACATTCTCAAATGCGGCGGAATACTTGTTGCACTCTTGTTGGATGAACAACCATCTTTTTTTAATCGAGCCGATGCCACGGTTGCTTGTAATTTGGTAGGGCTCAAACATCTTCCTTTCATGGAATGTTTTGTGGACTCTCGTCCAAAAAACAATGCCCTTTTGTTGCGCGCCGGTCCTCGGATCTTGGCTAATCTCCATCCAAGCTTGGCAAATCAACTTGTCCTCATCTTGTGTATATGAACCCGTGCGAATGCTCTTCCTCTTCTTTTGTGCTTCCGCTCTTTGGGTGAGCTCGTCGATGAACAATGGCGCACCACTAATGTCAACGTCATTGCCTTCTTCTTCTTCATCATCACCTTCGACATAGATGTCATCGTCTTCATGCCACGAGTCACCATGGTCGTAGTCAGCACGGTCGTCGGCCTCTTCATCGGGGACGTACTGGGCGCGGCCATCCTGACTTTGGGTCTCGTCGGGGTCGTAGGCATGGCCATGCGCACCCTCGAAGATCACGTCCTCCATGTAGTGGTTGTAGAAGGAGTCGACGACCGCTGGCATTGGGGCTGGCATTCCATCAAACAAGACGCGGGGGGCCGGCATGGTGTCCGTGAACGGTGCCTGTGCCTGCTTTCTTAGCATCTCGACGGACGGCCGCCCGCCGCTGCTGGACCCAGGCGTGACGTTGAGGTCGATGACGGCCGCGGGGCGCGGTGTGGACGGCGCGAACAAGACAACGTCCGGCTACGTCGCAAAACGGGTCTGGCCGTCATGCCTTGGCGGAGGAATGCCGGGCAACATAGGCGCGGCGCGCGACGTCCGCGACTGGCAGTGCGTAGGCCGGGCGACCGACAAGCCTGTGCTCGCCGGGCCGACGGCCGCTGAGTGGAACCCGGCAGGACGACCCATGCCAAGCATGAGGATGGCGTGCGCTTTGTTGACGAGGTCCTCCTTCTCGTCGGCAGCAGCCTTGCGCCGCGCGGCCTCCAGCTCCTCGCGCTGGGTGGCGAACTTGGCCGCGGCGGCATTGACCTTGACGACCGCTCTCCGTTCCCTCCTCCTCGCCGATTGCGCGTCCAACTTGGCGATCTCCTCCGGCGTGCACTCCAACCGCGGCTTCCTTGGCGCCTTCTTCTTCACCTTTGCGGGCGGGTCGACGGCCAGGCCACCGGAACTCGGCGGGGCGTCGGCCATGGACGGGGGAGAGAGGGGGCGGCGGGAGGGACGTGGGAGGGTTTGGGGCAAATGGCGCCAAATGGGCGTGGGGGAGTTTTGGTTTCTCCCACCGACAGGTGGGCCAGGGGAGGACAAGCGCGCGCGTCCCGCTCGTCCGCGCGCTATCCGTTTCACCCCAAAACTGGCGCAAACTTGGGCCGGGGATGGGTCGAAAGCGGACACAAAGCGGACAAAACTCGTTTGTCCCTTTTACCCCAAACGGACGGGGACGGACAGGATAGGGTCGTGCGCTGGAGTTGGCCTTATACCTTGTAGTATCTGTAAACATTATTACCCCTGAATTATAAAACAACACCATCGCAAAAAATAAAAATAAAAAGAATTGTTAAACAGCGTGTGTTTCCCTAAAAGAAACTATATCTACACTGCCATGGTTAAGCGGAATCTGTCAGCCATCACATGCATCACTCTAATCTGACATTGTTAATTAATCGCTGTAAAGTCTAGTCTGATTGGTATTTTAAAGCCTGTAGATCTCAACCATACTTAACGTCTTCATCTTGCACCTCTCCTCGTTTATATGTATGCAACCCGAACCAGCTGATCCAGTCTCATCTTCTTGTGCATCTCTTCTACGTGGACATTTCTTGAGTAGCTACAGCCTTTTATTTTTGAAATGTTTCAGTAGCTATAGCTGGATCCTCGAAGAGATCTTCCAGGTTAGTGCTCCAGCTCTCATTTTACTTGTCAAATTGCCTTCACTTTTTTAGTTTGTATATGTTTTTTGTGTTCTATCTTGATACTTTCAGATCTGAAAAAATAGATAAAACACTACTTGTTAAGTATGAACCACATTTTGTTCGTTTACTAACATGTACATGAATTTCCGCTACAGTAAGGTATGATAGAAAATAATACATGACTTCGTGTAACCAATGGCACCTTGCATTCCAATAGGCGCTTAGGCGGTCGATGGATATACCATGAAGGCATGGAACATCAAATTTATGTTCATTTAAATAATTCAGTAAGGAGGCTTTTCAGGTCAGTTTTATCGAAATCTATAGGAATATCTGATGTGGTTGCTAGCAAGCAAGAGAGAAGTTCAACATAACAACCAAATATAGCTTGCTCCCTTAACTATTACAACATTGACAAAATAAATTCAAAAGAAAGGAGCGAACAACTCTACTATTATCATACACTAAACTAGAGTGCATCTTCTAAACCGACTTCCATCAATCAACACCTCTTATTTACACATATATGTATTGCATGATAGGATCTATTTCTTAGATAAGAGAGAACGCTGTTGCTGCCACTCTTTTTTTTTCCATTAACAGGATATTCCATCGCTGGCTTTCTAAAGATCATGGTCAAGAGAGGCACAAACCTTGCACTTAGTTAGAACCCTAGACTCCTATAAGGCTAATATGCTAGGATGAAAATAAAGAGTTAATATTGCAATTAGTTGTCTTATCTCAAAGTTCTGGCTCCCGAATATTGTTTGTTTGGGAAAACCTCAAATGTGGCCATAATCTTGGATTTACATAATGAGCACCCAGTTTTCATTTCGGTAAAAGGACAAAAATTTCCGTTTGAATTGGACTGAGATCTAATCACACATTTAAAAAATTCAAAAAATACAAATTTGTGTGCAATACCGCAATTGTTGAAATATTATGACCGATGGGCAATTATCTCTGTATGTACCGAAATCAATGAAATTTTGATTGAGTTACACTGAAAGTGAAAAGCATGCTAGGCATTCTATGTAGGCCGCATACACCAACAAAAGAATGTTTATTTGTCTAAATAGGGAACGTATTACCGAACCAGACTAATGTCTACCTCTTTACCGTTGTAAGGAGCTGTTTGGTTGCTGCCCTGACGTAAATTTGCCTGACCTGAAGCTTTCTTGAGACCTGCCTGAACCTGTTTGGTTGGTGTCCTGAGCCATCATGTTGTGTAGCCTGGTCTGAAAAAGCTAACAAAGTGATTAGCCGTAGCTGGCCACCCATAGCGTGGTTAGCCTGTGTGAGGCCTCCTCTTTCTTACGCCTGAGTGTGCATGCACCAATGCCTGACAAAAATAGTATTTCTTTCACATGGATCGAATGGGTGTGGAGTTTTTTATGCACTGAATTGTACTATAGCAGCATGGCAGTAAGCTCATGGCACGAACCAGACAGGATACCACTCCGGCTGCCTGGCCAGGCTAAAATCATTTAGTTTTCAGGTTACCTTCAGGCGCTACAATTTCTCAGACATGCAGCTCAGGGTGGCAACAAACAGCCCCTAAGTCTATGAGTTGTATATATTGCAACAAAGGATGGTGGAATATGATGAAATTCAAGAAACTGCCTTACAATTATTAAAATATCATCACCTAGCTAGTCACCCTGCTAGTGCTAGCAATCCTCGGTAACCGTCTTGCATTGTCTTTTCTTCTTTTTACCTTTGGTATTAGTTTCATCATTTTCATATTTCAGTTTGCTCCTGCTTGTTTTGCCTATTTTTAGAAACCTTGTACAACGCAGATGTTCACATACACATACTTACTCATCCATATGAATGCATACACATACATCTTACCTTATAACTTTAGGGCGGCAAATTTTGAGAGTGACAAAGTCGCCAAAAAATGTCATAGTCAGTGGAAACGTCCGCCTCCCACTATCAACAGTATGCCTAAAATAAATCTATAAAAATACAAACACTCGTGCCAAGTATGGGACTTGAAAGGCTGGTTTCCACCACACATAACTTAAACATCTGAGCTTAACTCAGTTCACGGTTTCACCTTTTCCCTAGTTTAGCCCCCATTTTGTCTCTTTCCCTCCATTTACCTTTTGGTTTCACTTTTTATACCTTTTATACTCTGCTCTGTTTAACTTTCCTCGCTTTAGCAATAGTAGAGTAAATTATTTACGACCCACGACTCACTCCGTTTAAAAAAAAATACAACCCACGACTTGGTGCTTTGAGCGACAAGCATAGTTGCGGGGAGCGTGAAGTATGTTTTTGCTCCATTGTTCGACAAAAGCTTAGAAAAGTACTTCCACGAAAGGTGCAATACAGCGCCGTGGCCAGGAAAGCTGGTGCTCTAGGACTTATACCTTTTTACCTCTTGGCACCGAGCCAGCTGATGACTTGTTTATGCCTCCAGAGGGTACTGCCTTTAGCGTTGCCGTGGCTTTGAGCTAGAGGAAAATACACCAGGAATGTCCAAAACTCTAAATTTGTGCTCGATCGTCATCTTGGTATCTCAAATTGTAAAACACCCGAAGTCAGTGCTTGAACTTCGGTATGCGACGCTCATGTGGCACGCAAGGGTGGCGGTGGCCCACTGTCAGGGTGACGTGTCAAGCCCACGCTCTCCCTTACTATTTCTATTTCTCCTTTATTTTTAATTTCATTTCTATCTCTTAACATACGGCCCCCACTTAATTGTTAGCATAGATCGTAAAATAGGGGCGGGGATTCGAACAGGACCTCGCAGCTAGCGTTGGCTAGCTACTACATGGGATAATCAGTGCACCGTTCGACGTGAATTGTCTAATTTACCTTTGGCCAGTGCTCGGCGTCCGCCGACCGGCGCCAACCTGGAGCGATGGCCTCGCACGCCGTAGGATTGCCTCACGTGCAACCAAATGACCAATAGATCACGCCAAATAGCCAATTCGGTCTTCCCTATCCACCTCGCGCACAATCATTTCAATCCAGCTGATGATTATGGAGCCGCTCGTCTCCGCCCCACACGGCCACACACGCTCATCGCAGCACCCCGGTGGGCGTTTCCGACATACCATCCCATAGCACTCCGCCGTCGCTCGTCGCCGTTCCAGCATGCTGACGCCCTAGTCGCAGTACGTGCTCGCTGTCGTTGTAGTGACGGTCGTGGTCACAGTAACCCAGTCGCTGCGTTCCAGCACGCCACTGTCGAGGTCCCGACATTTGGCCTCCGCGGTTCCAGTATGCAGCCACCGTACTCGCAAAATGGTGCTCGCCGCCGTCGTAGTGGCGGCCGTGGTCACAGTACCCCGGTCACGATTTTATTTTTTGAGCAAAACTACCCCGGTCACGATATTGTAGCGCGCCGTCGAGGTCCCAGAATTCGGCCCGCTAAGGACTGGATCGTACGGTCCCGATCCGGTAAATAAATCGGCCGGTACGACTACGAGCTATCGAATTGGGCCCGATATAGCATCCGGTCCGGTTCTGTGTTGGCTCGGTCCGCTCGGTCGGTCGGACCAGAATTGCTTCTTTTTTACACGAAGCACATCGTAGCCTCCCAGGGTTCAGTTTATGACCTACCCGCACGCACGAACGCATCAGGGGACCGTTCGCAACGCATGCGCGTACGCGCCTGCGGCGGCGCCACCGCCATCCAGAGCACACCCCTTTACCGACGCGGCCACCGGCCTCCCCGTAACTAACCACCATGTCCAGCAGCTCAGCCATCATGAGATCTCCTTCCCCAATCAAAGAATCGGCAAGATTCACTCGGAAGCCGTCGCCATCATCCTTCCTCTCCGACTCCGGCAACCGTCGTTCATCGTCGATTGCGTCACCGTCGCTGCTTCCCGGCCTTCCCGACACCTTCATTGAGATCGCGGTGAGCCACCGCCCCTTTCCCCTCTGCTCCCCGTTCTGTTTAGAGCCCTGAGCCGTCTCTCGACGACGCCATGGTCACCACCTCGCCGCCGGTGGTGGTTGATCGGTCCGTCGATCCTGACCAAGCTTTTGAGCTTCCGGTCCGTTGCCGGAAAAGGGGACCGTGACGTGCTTCGGTCCTGACCGGTCCGGTCTGCCGGCGGCCGGTCAAAACGTCGGCTCGGTCAGGGACCGGACCGTGTCCACCTGAACCGCCGCGACCCCAGCACGCAACCCTCATGGTTCTAGCAGGCGCACGCCACTGTGAACGACCATGGTCGTAGCACCCCTGTGACCCTGTCACACCGTTGTAGCACACGACCATCGAGGTCCCAGTATGCGATGCAATGATATGCCATCTTAGCGTATTGGAGAAAAGGAAAATAAGTCCCAGTACGCGGCTGCCACGTCTCCAGAACATGGCAGCCATGGCCATAGCATCCTAGTCATACCACTGTAGCACGCGATCGTCGAGGTCCCATCACATGGCTGCCAAAGTTCTAGAATGTGCTCTCTGTTGTCGTAGCACGCGGCGCCGTGTTCGATCCCAGGATCTATAGCCTACACTAGCAGCACAACGTGTGGCCGGTCCTAAGCATCGACCACCTACGCTCGCAACATCAGTTATGCGCTTGTTGTCATCGCAACATCTCGTATGCCCCTTGTTGGCCGCCGTCGCCGCTATCACAGCACGTGGTGGCCATGGTCATAGCATCCTAGTCACACCATTATAGCACACGATCATCGATGTCCCATCACACGGCTACCAGAGTTCTAGAATGCGCCCTCTGTTCTTGTAGCATGCGATAGTCGTGTCCGATCTCAGGATCCATAGCCTACACTCGCAGCACAACGTGTGGCCGGTCCTAGCACCGACCACCTACGCTCGCAACATCAGTTATGGGCTTGCCGCCATCGCAACATCTTGTGTGCCCCTTGTTGGCCGCCGTCGCAACATTTCTTGTGCCGCTCGTAAAAGACGTTGCCCACGGTCGCCCTTGTAGTTGTGCTATGTCGCCCCCTCGCAGCGTCCTTCATTGTCCCCCTCACAGCGTTGTTGCGGTGGGCTCGCACACGGGGTGCCTTCCCTTGCAGAAGGCGATGCACATGGAGGCTACCAAAAATTCGGCATCACCGGCTCAGGGCTTGGGTGAGCACATCACGGCGCTGCTATTGTTTTTTTTTCTGAGACGGCGCTGCTAATGGTTAGGTGTGTTGTTCTCATGATTTCTCTAGTAGAGCAGTAATATGTGTGGGAGAAGATGAAGGAGAGAGAGGGGGGCTGCGATGACTGTGATCGACAATGAGTGGACCAGAAGATCGCACAAGGAGAAAGGTAAGGCCCCGATTGAAAGCCTTGGCCCAAGGAGAACGGGGTTGTACCCCGACCGATGCTCCACAACGATATGTGCTCTGCCATCCAAGGCGGTGCTTTCCTTCATCTCACAAAGCATTGATGGTGTTACGGTGGCTCTTTGGTCGTGGTCTCCGTCTCCTACTACTCTAGCGGCTACTTCGGTAACACTGCTGGTGGACGGTGAACGGCGATCATTTGTTTTAGCATCCGCAGCCCTCGACATCATGTTCATATTCCCTTTTTTGTGGGGTGTGTTTTTTTGTTGTCTCATGTGTAGCCCAACGTGTTACGCAACAAAATTGTATGCTACACGGTCACACCTAGGAACACTATGAAGATGGCGGGTAACGAGTAAACAAACTAACTAGCAGATTAGCGAAAACAGTGAAGATGCTGGTGAAGCGAGATGATTTCTGCGGCTAGGTTATACTTCTGAGGCACGAGAATTTCTCTGAGACAATGCCCCGATCAAGAGTCGAGGGTAGACCACCCTTCGAGGTATTTTTTTGAAGTAGTAAATCCAACATCATTCTATGTCCAGGAAGAAGAGCTCCCAGCAAACAAGAGAGAAATCTAGCGACGTTCTATCTAATTAGGAGTCTAATCTTATTAGACCAATTAGAGACCATAATTGGAGCATGTACAACTGGGAGTCTAGATTTTAGAATAATTAGACGGGGACTGGAGCGTAGGTTAACATAAGCGGACATGACCCGGAATATTTTCTGGTCAATAGTTAACAATAAGACCTGAACACCCTTATTAACTCCTTCATATTCACGAAGTTCTCGATCGAACATTTCCTCCCAAATACCATGTCTTGCTTCATGATACGTTACAAGACCCTAGGCGAGATATTATCAGTATCCCCGTGATCAACTCCTTGATCACTATAGTTGTTATCCTCGCTACTAGTTTTGTTCTCCTTACTCGTATTTATATCCCAATTTGCGCGTGATCTTCATCATAATGTCTGGCAGACGATAATGATATCATAACATTGAGTGGTCCCAAAGAGTATGCCTGCATCATTATAGGAGCAAATCACATTATTGAACTATTGATACTGAGACATACGTTTCCGGTGTACTCGTAAGTCATTTTTATTATTACTCAGTTACGGAGTGACGTTCATAACCCCATAGTAACCATCTGATAGTTGGAATACGATATTCTCATGGTCTAAGGAACTAAGTAAATGTTAACACTTTATTTGAAAATACTGACAAAATAATAATGATGTGATATCTCAGTAATCACAAGCTGGGTCTATCCAACACCATTGTTTCAATAGCAATGTTATCTCATTATTGATAGCATAATTGCTACTATAACAATTCTCGTTATGAGGAAAACAAGATCATCATCAATACACGAGCTAGTCTTAGAGGCATGACTAGGGATCACATTGGTGTTTATGTTTTCATACATGTATTCATTTTTTTTTCATTCTAATCTCACATTCAAGAACCAATACAATTATAGCACAAGAATACAAACTTAATTATGAACATGAAAATATATTAATACATTTATTAGTGCGTTTAGGGCATATGTCCAACAGTCTACCGCTTGCACTAAGTCAATAATCTAGTTACATAAGTTCTCCAACACCAATGACATCCAGGTGTTGCTCGTGTTTTGTTCATGGTAAAAGCTTCATCAGCGGATCTAACACATTTACATATGAATCTTACAAATCTTCATGTCTCCACACTCCACAAAATCTTGAATTATGTGGAATCTGCATTCAATATGTTGATTAACGGTGAATTTTTGGTTCCTTAGCCTCAGCCACGGCATCACTGTTGTCGCAATAGAGCTCCACTGGGTCCAGCGCATTTGGAACCACACACAAAACCTCGGTCATGAACTTATTGATCCAATAACCCTCCTTGGACACTTCTGAAGCGACCATATATTCCGCCTCTATTGCAGAATCTGCCACAATAATTTACTTCGAACTTTTCCAGCTTACTGCACCACCATTTAGCATAAACACAAAACCTGATTGAGATAAGTTGTCTGGATCATTCGTTAAGCTTGCACCAGTGTAACCCTTTACAATGAGCTCTTCATCCCCTCCATACACTTGGAATGTTTTGTTAGTCCGATTAAGGTACTTTATAATAGTTTTGGCTGTTGTCCAATAATCTATTCCTGGAACACTCTGGTACTTGCTCGTCACACTTAGAGCATAGGACACATTTGGCCTTGTATAAATCATGGGATACATGATAGACCCAATTGCAGAAGCATCTAGAACCTTAGTCATTCTGTTTCACACATGAGTGGTCTTGGGGCACTGTGCTCAAGTAGTGCTATGTGGCATTGGCAAGAACAACCCTTCTTGGCATTCATATCTAAGATGGACTTTTTAGTATTCTTTTTTTTCTATCCGATACTTCTTTCAGTTTCTCTTCCAATGTCCTTTTTTTCTTACAAAATTAACACTTAGTCTCAGACCTAGCACGTCCCTTTGGTTATCGAGAAGCGTCGGGCTTACCTGCCTTCTTGGGTTTGTCATTTTTCTTTGATTTGCCTTTCTTCTTAAACTATGTTGTTTTGTTCACCATAAATCGAAACAAAGCCTATGCGTACACAATATGGACATTGCTAGCAATGATGAATTGATAGACCATTGTGCCCGCAAACCATGGCACCAGATACAACGTTGTTGCAAACGAAGATCAAATTCACATCTCATAGCAAAGTAATCAGAACAACTACGCATTACTAGAGAGGGGAAAAGACTCTCAAATTCTTGCAACCGAGGGCGAGGACAGTGATGGAGAAGGAGGCAACGTCATGGCTGGGCGACATGGTCAGCAACTGTGTTGAGCCTATTGGTAGCCACTTTAGTGTTAATCTTGAAGCTCGCATTAAGGAGACATAGGGTCTATACCGTTGGATGCGCTCAACCTCCTTTAATTTTTGTCAACAAGATAAGCTCACAAAAAACCAGCGTCAATAGGTCGACATGGAGACAGTTGAATAACTCCTAAAGGTCAGTCTTAATGATATCCTAGAACTTCTGATAGATTCTGCAAGGAACCCATCAAGGTTTGGAGCTTTGTTATGTTCCAATTGGAACACCGCAGCTCTCTCCTCCTCTTCAGAGAAAGATCTCATGACGATATCATTTTCTTCTGTCGTGACTTATGGAATATCATCCCTTCGGGTTTCGTCAAGGGTGAAATTCCCCTTAATCGGGCGCACCGAATAGGTTTCTATATGTGTTCCATACTAACTTCACAAATAGCTAAATCTATGGATTAGAAGAAGAGAACATAAGTTTTTTTTAGTGGAAGAACTTCAGATTTATTTTTTGCGAACAACTTAAGTTTTTTTTTTGAAATATTTTTCTTCATAGCATGTTTTAAAATCATCATAGTGCATGCGGTTTCCATTCTTTAGAGGTAACTACCTATGGACGACGAGTCATACAAAGCATCGGCGGGGAATAAACTATGTAGTCAAAGTATTTTCACGCTAGAGATTTTTTTGGATTTTGCCAAGTAAAAATTATAAATTCCATCTTTCACCAATTATTTCCCCGACCATTTTTTTGGATCTCAGCAATTTTGATGTATGATATTAAATATATTTATATATGGAAAATATTGTTAGTTTTTCCTTTTGCGAGGAGAAAATATTGATTTTTTTTTTTTTGCGCTGGAGGAGAAAAATATTGTTAAAGTAGTGCAGTGAGGACCATGTAAAGCCTACGATTATATGTATATATAACTATGTGTACAAAATTCAGCCGGGCAAATCTGCAGACCACGCTGCTTGTTCATTCTCATTTAACAAATCATGTAATTTGTACGTACAAAATGTTGACGACATGTCTGCACTGTATTATGTCAGGTAGTGGGGATGGATGAGGGTCCGACGATTGTGCACGTGTACATGCACCTCGGTTGGGATAGTTACTACTACAAGACATGCATCCGCACACTTCGTGAGCAGCTCGCCAACCACCCAGAACACGAGGGCAACATCTCCAAGTACGGTGACTGGATCAAAAAACATCCTTTGCTCCCCACGGAAGAACCCTGGCAGCCGAAGAGGTGGATGTACGTTCATCTTATGACCGGGGCGACAAGGAAGACAACCCTGGCCATCCGGGATGACAACATGTACCTGATTGGTTTCAGTAACGGGAGTGGGAAGTGGTACGAGTTCGGTGCGAAGAATGGGCAGGAGCACTTCCTAACCGGGTCCACCTTTTTAGGGTGCGATTTTGAATATGGACCCTTACTTGCCGGCAAGGGGAACGAGGCCAACAGGTGCCTGGGTGGAGTGAAGCTGGGGTTAAGATGTGCGCAAGAAGCCGCGTGTCACCTGTCGTCCTACAACCAGGGGGCGGACGCAACTGTTGGCACAGAAACCAAAAAGCATTTGCTGTGCTTGATTATTATGATCAGCGAGGGTGCTCGGATGTTTCCGCACTACCACAGAGTCATGGATGGTTGGAGCACAGACATATTTCTCGACCCTCGCGAGGTAAAACTTGTGAATCAATGGACCAGCATTTCAAAGGCAATGATAACGGCCGAGTATTCCAAAACTCTGACAGATCTGCGGATTGAGGACCTAACCAGCGCATGCGGTGTAGTTCGCCTGCTGAAAAAGTCATCACAGCTACAGCTGAAGGATGCCCCAAAAAAGCAGCAGCCTCCGTCATCAAAACATGGCCAGGACAAAGGACACCAGAGGCGGGGGCACGGTGACAGTAAAGGTGGACGTGAAGACCGCCATGCCTCGAAGGAGTCAAAGGACAAGAAGCCACCGAAATCAAAACGTGGCACACCGCAGCAGCAGGACGAGGAGGAGGTGCCCCTGACGTCTCGAGAACAAGGCCCACGGCAGCAGGAGGTGGAGGAGCAGGAGCAGGATGGGGTGTTAAGGGAGGAGGAAGAGCAAGATGAGCAGGAGCAGGAGGAGGAATATGGCGATGAGGATGGTGATGACAACCACAATGATAATGATAATGATGATGATGATGATGATGATGGGCAGTTATTGATGGAGGTGTTTTCTGTGGATGTCAACTCAGGCTTGGTCAGCAACATCGCCGTATTTGACGGGAAACGCGGCCAGATCATCTACAACCACGACGGACAAGGAGACGCTACAACCGGCTCTGAGGTATGGATGTGTTGCACCACGTGACCAAGTTTTTTCTATATTATTTATTAATCGTGGGTTTGCTCTTTAGTTATCACTGATTGGAGGTGCATATATACTGCCAATAGAACAAATACCACCGATAGATAGTACTACTAATCACTAGTATTGACGTTCGCCTAAATATGCATGCAGGAACCTAATTTGCAACTGACTGGACCATATAGAGCCATCTCAGCTGATGGACGCGTCGCCATTCGAGTTACCAGCAGCATCCCCGCAACAGATGCCTCTGGCCAATCCAGCACTGTGCAATGGGCCACCCTGTGGGACGGCTACGTCGACAAACCTGTGCACGACCAGCTCTCGAAGGAGATCATTGCCCCAGTGACCAGCAGTAAGGCGGTGGTGACCTACATGGTGTTGAGCAACGCCATAGAGGCCACCGTGCAGGTCCAGCTGAAGTTGGATACATTCACAACCGACAGCGTCCGCATCAACAACGGCCAAATCACCGCAAAAATCAAACAATTCAGCGGCGAGAGCGTACTCTTCAGACATCATCATAACAAAGAAGTGGAATTATTCCCCTCGTCCGATGGCTTAACAATTCCTATTCCACTGGCAAGGTCTGTCGTTGCGGTGCCACTCTACTCACTGCTCGCGGTAAATGTCAAGCTTCACGTGGCATTACCTCCCTACAGTGAGGATATGGTAATCTATGGAAAAAAAATTGACTTCTACCCCCGTAAGATCTCGGATGACGTCGAAGGGCCCGGTGTGCTTGTTCAAGTGACGATCACCTCGGAGGACATCCAACATCCCCTGGAACAAAGCAACACAACACCCGTTGCAGCACCATCGACAAGCACTCCTTTGCAGCCTACGAGTTCGGTTCCAGACAACCCACCAAGGTTAGTCAACTATTACGATTTGAATTCCTAACCTATCTGCTTCCTTCTATTTTGCTTGAGAAGATTGATTAGATCATGACATGAGCATGAGTTATTAATGGCCTCCTTTGGTTCATAGGGTATGAATATTGTAGAATAAGAAACCTATAGAAAATAAGATGTCTTGAATCTCAAATTCTATGAAGAGGAATAGGGCAAGAGATATCCTTTGGTTCACACCATACAATTTCTTTTCATTGACTTTAGGCTAATGTTTATTTTCCTATGAAATGTGAAGCATTTAAAAAATTCCTCCATTACTACATATTGTATGAATATTGTAGGAATAAGAAACCAAAGTACTCTAAAGGAGTTTTTCCTATAGAAATCCTATACCACATAATTCCTACAAAAATCCTTCAAACCAAAGGAGGCCTGACTTAACATCCCCCTCCCACCTCACGCGCTATTGAATCTCGTTTGCCAACTGCCCATAGGCGCTCGGCTAAACTCCTTCCCGCAAAATGGTCTTTTCCTAGTACTTCTCGGCGGGCTCTCGGCAAATTATCTTTGCCCAGTGTCAAAGGTAGGCTCTTGGCAAAGAAACAATCTTTGTCGAGTGTCAAAGGCAGTCTCTCAGCATTTAAAGTGACTACATGAAGATAGCGACGACGCTGGCACATGCCTATATGTTTGCGAGTGTCAAACAGGGAGCACTTGGCAAATATTGAAGCTCACCAGCATGCCACAATATTCCCTCTGTCAACCGACTTTCATGCTGGACCTGCTCGGCAAAGCCTTGGCCCGGTGGCGCAGCCAAGGCCCTCGGCAAAATGGTACTCGCCCAAAGGCCCAACCTTGGGCCCAGGAAAGACTCCATCGAGCAACACATGTCTGCTTTTGCCGAGGGTGGTGGGCCGGCCCATTTAGATTTCACATTTTTTTTCCTGGTTCCCTAGATCGCATTTTGCCAAATAAAACAGAAAACACAAATTAATTAGCACAAAATGAAAGAAATGTGAATTAAAAAAAGTTCATGGATTTTCAAAAAGAATTCATTGAACTTGAATTTTTTTCAGCAATTTTGAGAAAAATTTCATGAACATTAAAAAAAGTTGATCAAATTTCAAAGAAGTTCATCGGATTAGGAAAAAATTTCATCTATTCGAAAAAAGTTCCTTCATCTTGAAAATTTTCATCGATCTAAAAAAGTTCATCAAAATTTAGAAAAGTTCATAAAATTGAAAAAAAATCAGCAATTTTGGAAAAAATCCATTCATTTTGAAAAAATTTCACAAATTTGAATAAAAGTTCATGGATTTTGAAAAACATGTTCACAAATTTGAATAGAAGTTCATGGATTTTGATTAAAATGTTCACAAATTTGAATAAAAATTCATGGATTTTGGATAAAATGTTCATCAATTTTGAAGAAAAAGTTCATAAACTCTGAAAGAATCCACGCATTAGAAAAAAGAAAAGGTTAGTCGGCTTGCCATCGAACACTAATGTTGTCAGTTTGAATCTGGTTGGCCAGCATGTCTTTTTAAAAGTTTATGGATTTTGGAAAAAAAAAAGGTTCATCGATTAAAAAAAGGTTCGTCGAACTTGAAAAAATTTCATCGATTTTGGGTAACACTCGGCAAAGTGCATATCATAGTCTTTTTGTTTGTATTTTTAAATAACACTGCAATTCAAATATTCACACAAAATATATAGCAATTTGCATATCACAGTACCCAAACATCACATATGGCATATCACAAGTATCTAGATTTTACTTCGCAAAAAAAAAACAAGTATCTAGATTTTTCAAGGAGATGGGACAGAGGAAACAAAACTCCCGATCAATTTGTCATAGGGGTTGTACCAGCGGTGGCTGTATCGGCCGGGGAACCTGCGGGAGTGGTTGCAAGCCGCCAGCACACGCTTCTCCATGGAACAACGCAGATTGGGAGCTACCAATGGGCTTAACAAACCCCCCCCCCCCTCCCCCCTAAATATTAGTACCCCCTCTATTTATTTATACAAGGCCACTACGGAATATACGTTTTACATCAATACAAGACCACCAACAATAATCGAGGAAAGAATTAATGATATTTTCTCATACTAGCAACCTATTAATACTTGCATGCATGCAGTCATAATGATACTAGCTACTTCCTCTTTTTACTAAATAATAAATTGGTTTTGTATAATTTTTTGATAGGGGTTAGGGCATCTCCAAAGAAGACCCTCAATACTCTGGTATATGTTTTAATTGTAGTGTCTGGATCACTTTTGTCAACTTTTGTAATTCAATGGGACCCTTATCAGTTTGTGGAGCGGTCCGGATATCCTCTTCCCGCAAACCAAAATTACTTGGGGAGCTTTGGGAGTGGCAGGACGTCCAGCTAGGTTCGGGTGTCAGGAACGGATGCCTTGCAGTGTACTAGTGCTGCCTGCAAAAGAGCCGGGTGCTTCAGGGAAAAGGCTAGAGAAAAAGGAAAAAAGGGCTGGATTAGTAGGAGCCCATCGTTTTTCTTCTAGTTGATGCGTGCGTGAATGAGGAAGAAAGAGATGGGTAAAGTAAGAGAGAGGGAGCAACATGGGACCCACAGGCTGCTGATGCTTGTGTTGGGTAATAATTATACAAAGCGATGGCTTCATACATACTAGCCTACATGAAGGGTATGAGACCACCGTCTAGTAATGCTTCCGTTGTTCATGCCCTTAGGGGCCAGCGCTGGAGATGCCCTTAGCCTATTGTAAGCACCTTTTCCTGCTTTCCCTTGATCGACCACCGTTGACAAACCTTCCATGCTCCAGCCTGGGACTCCTCCATCGCTGCTGCTCGCATTCCATAGTGTCCACAACGATTCCATGCACAGCCACCAACGGTGATTCCCCTTTGCCATCGAGGTCTTCACCCTCGACATCCCGCCCAGGGCTGCTCCTCACCTTCCAGCTGGCCAATACGACTCTGCATGCGGCCACCAGTAGGGCGTTTCACCTAGCTGCGGAGGTCATCGCCCCTGCATAGATCTACCTTTTTTTCCTGAAAAAGGAGGCTTATCTTCAGCCTCTGCATCAATCGATACATTCAGCCATATTATTATAAATCAAAACAAGGTTGTAAGTTCCACGTAAGTTTAAAATCTGAGCAAGAAAGATAAACAAATCTGTAAAAAGCCACACCCGGCGAGAAAGCGCCACATCCGGCGATAAAAAATAGACTACACACCTAGCCTATTATTAGCTCATCATCTAAATCGGCTGAAGATAGCCCGTGCTACCGTCTTCCATCGGCTGCAACCTACTGTGTACCAGAGATAAGATTGTTAATAATTGATGGCGACCTTTTGTCAACTTCACTGTTACTAACATTCGATTCTCCCTATTGAAAACAAATCAGCTCACCGTGGACAAAGTGAATTTGCATATAAAAAGGAAATCTCCCCAGCGACAACAAAAAACAACTTGTAAACAAACACTAAACTCCTTCACACGAAATGAGCTGCCTAACAAAAAACTTCCCCACCAAGAAAAGTTACTCTTTCCCCATATAGAAAGGTAAACTTCTCAAAAAACAACTTCTGAACAAAAATATACTCCCCATGTGTACAAAATGTACTCTTCCATGGGGTGCTCCTTCCCGGTCTGGGGACGTCGTTGGTGTACTTCTTCATGTGCACGGGCAGCGCCCTGTGTGCATGTTGCCTCACATTGGCAGCAGCAGAGGTTGTTGCTGACGGGGCAAGGGCGCACCCGGCCCACGGCTCCAGGTCTGCATCACGCATGGAGGCGTTTGTCTCATCTCGTGGAAAGGAAGTTGGGGAAGTAGCCCTGGGTCGTGGCAGATGATACTGGCCAATTCGTGAAGGTGTGGCCAATTCCGCGCGACGCCATGGATGACCCCCTGATGGCGTGGAACGTTGTTTTTGGTGGGAGGATGTCCCACCTTATAGCTAGCGCCATTCTGGCCTAGTGTGGAGTACAGGCTGGCGTGACTATTAAGAAGGGCCATCTTCAAAATGATGACTAGAACATCACTTTTATGTCAAGGTGAAAACTCTTGTTCAAGTATTCATTGGCTTGGTTCAGGAGCAACGAACTTGCATTGTTACCTTGGCTGAAGGCGTTGTCTCCTTGCCATTTTGCTGGCCTTCGGTAGTTAGTCTTTGTCCAGATGTGACGGCGGCGGCGTAAGGACCCTTATTCTATCTTGAAGGCGTTGTTATAAAAATTGACTTAGTCACAGGTGTCTATTTCATATTTATATATGGCTCAACCATGGTTGTCTTTTTCTGTCCTCTGCTTAATCTAATCTTATATGCCCAAATAACTGATCCCACTCTCTCTTCTGGATACAGAATGAACTTTGCACGATGAACTGAAATTCTGGACTAAAAATGTACTTATCGGATGGGGGAAATGGGGCTAAGCGACACAACAAGCAAACTCTTTTTGGGCACGATGAACTGAACTTCCAGAAAGAAAAAAAGATTAAGTTCCTGGACAACAAAGTGAACTTCCTAATAAGATAGTAAACTGAACTTCCCAAGGAACTTCCCTAGAAAAATGAACTATTCAGGAGGGACAAAGTAACCTTTGTGCAAAATTTGTACATGTAAAACACTGAACCAGCTTGCCCAAGCAAAATTTCCATATATTTTAAAATCAGATTATACGAGTGGATCTAACTAAAAATTTAGTGGTCGTTGCATGTGCAAAATAAAATAAAATGATTCACTAGTGGGCCAATTTTTAGTGGGCCATTTGAAAGTGCAGTATATTTTGTATAACAATTTTAGTCATATCGCTCACAGATTAATTAATTGCCACTCATATGTCTTACCTTGTCATCTTGGCAGTATACTAAATACTACTACAGGCAAAGATCCCAGACCCTCGAGTGTTAATGAAGGCATGTTGATCAACACAGCAGAGGATGGGCCAAAATCTGAGGGTTTGTCACCGATGCCTTTGGACCGGAGTACAGTCACTCAGAATTATCAAGAGGGAGCAAAGGCATCCATTGAGATACAAGAAGCACCTGACACAGCCATTGATACTACGGTGAGCATCCATTGATATTAATTTCATGTTTCCTTAACAAGACTTTGAAGAATAATTAGGTGCAGACACCGCATTATTCTTCAAATCTTGTCTGAAGGAAATCTAATACACTTTATATTATAAAATCGAGGGAGTATTTGTTACTAGGGGTGTTCAACATTGTTTAGCCAAAACTGTAGCTAAAATTAAATGCCATATTTCAGTCTTCCCTAATCTATGTACATAATTAATTACTGGGCCATGACAAATATGATTTTGGATTTGAGAAATAAATCTTGTGCTATCAAAAATGCGAATACCTTACATATCAGAATGTGAGAATAAAATGGTAGACCATGTGGCACACATGGTAAACAACATAAACTTGATAAAAAAAAGAGAGAGAAAATGGCAGGCCGGCACCCTGCTAAACTTCACATAGGATTTGCACTCCTGTACATTACCAGAATGGTATTTGGAGCCCTTTTTCACAAAACAGAAACCCAAAAATATCCTAGGGGGCTGGTCATTTATTTATTTTCTTTAAAGCGATGTTTGATACTTTTATGAGACGCGTTGGCTGTTTGCATCTTGTTATGAAGAGGCAGAGTACCCGCTCAAAGCAGCTGTATCAGCTCGATATAATGGTTGAATGAACATGCTCTTTATGACAAAAGAAACCTACAAACCTCGGTATTATTTTAGCTAGCTTTATTTTTGCATGGGCCACAAGTTTAATATCTGAATAACAGATCAGCAAAGAAAAGATTGCACCCTCTATTAGACATAACTTTAAAATTCTGAGAAGTGTAAGCTAGATGTCAAGTATATATCTTTGCTTAATTCTAAAATACCTAAATGAAAGCTTAGATGGGTCACAGGCTCCATTAAAGGTTGGTTAAAATTACAAATCGTTAATAAACTAATTTATCTAAAATACCCATTCAAAAGCTATTATCTTCATTCAAGGAAAGACAGACTCGCAACCACTAATGTGAAGTCAAAGAAAAGCATGAAAAAAAAATCCAATCATTTGTGTAGTATACTAATCCTGAGCTTGCTGCAAGTCACGTTGGTAGAAAATAATATAATGTCTGTAATAAACCATTAGCAGAGATGCTCCCTAATAAAGTAAACTGAATGGCACACTGATATGAGCAAACATTTATATAGGCTTGCATCCTATCAGCATCCTAGAGAAGGTAGCCAAAAACATAATCTGTGAAGCATCCAAATGGCATCTGAATATCACAACAAATATTCCAGTTGATAGCTTATTTTCTTAAAATAGTTAACATTAGTAGGATGAATCAAAACTTATTATTAAAAATATTACAAGAAATATTTCAAACCACACTCCAAGATGCTTTAGCTGAAACTCATCAGTTTCCTATAAGGTTTGAGAAAACAGGTTTACAGTTTCTCAGTTCACTTGACTGAGTAATTCCTCACTAGACCGAGGAATAGACTGATTTATTTTTGCTGTGTACGTTGTTGTTCATGACAAGTTGAATTTTTGTCCATAGTGAACATTTTTTATGTTTTTTATACCAGTCAGAATAATCATTAATGTGGTTTCCATTTTTGTTCACACCAACTGACTGGGAAATTATCTTCCTATGTCGATTCTCAAGTGTTGTTCATGGCTATATTGTTTTTGTGCATGCATGGTAAAACATTTTTTTGTTCATCGGAGCCATCAGGAAAAATCGAGAGAGGAATAAACATATTCCATTTACCACGGCCTATTGAGGAATAGACAGACCCTTGACGAAATAGAAGCGGGAGCACCATTGATATGAGCATTCCCTTTTTTTATCAATGTAGATGTTCCTTGCACAATAAATTACAACTAAATATTTTTGTTTGGATATATTGGTGGGATTAACTTATTGTAGCTACAACCCTGCTCTCATTTCACCAATTATTCTGTTTGAACAAAAGAAAGGGAATAAGCATTGTTTTAAATAGTGTCCATAGCGCCGCTATAGCATTTAGAGAGGTCATGTGCTAAGAGGCTTGCTCATAAGTCATAACACATGAATTAATGTTTTAAATAGCAGGCTATAGCATTTAGAGAGATCTGCCGCCAAGAGGCATAACCCGCTATTTAAAACTATGGGAATAAGTTACATAGTTATATGTGTGCTCTATAAGAGCATCTCTAGTGTGTCAAACAAAAACAAAAGATCATCTCTAGCCATTCCCCTAAAATTCTACCTCCCTAAGTTTTAGGTTTCAAATCGTACAACAACCCAAACCGTTCAATAACATTTTAAGTTCAAAATCTATTTTTTTTCAAAATCAAACCACATAACAATACAATGAAATGCATCAACATAGAGCACCCAAAAGCCACCACATAAAACATAGTTCATCTAAAGCCATCACATCTCACATAGTTCACATAGTTCATCAAAAGAAACATAAATTCTGTACACCCATTACGACAACAACTAGCACTACCACATCTCATAAAGTTCATAGAAGTCTCCCAATATTCTCTAGCTTTGTCGTCCAACAATCTTGCATACATATACATGATTCTTTCCTCTTGCTCCCTCCTAGTGCTCATCTTCTTCCCGGCCTTGTTCCTCAACCTCTTCTTTTCAAGAGAAAGCCTATGCTCCTCCACCTCCACCTTCCTTTCATCAAGCCCCCACCAAGTGTGCATTGGAAATAGCTTTCCCACTCAACCTCTCCTCTTGCAACTCTATGAGCCGTATCCATATCTCCATTCGCCACAAAGAATTTAACAAAGAAAGGTAAGTAGAAAAAAGTTTACTTGTGTGACTTTGTGTTGAATGCCTTCCAAGTGGGATCGATTGGTAGAAGAGGGAGTATTAGGGTGGGCTGAACCACCAAAACGAACATGCGGGGCACATTGTAGGGGATGACCGCGATGCGGCCTTCTTCCGAGGCCCTGATCTATCATTCGGCTTGTTGCAGCGATGTGGCGTTCAATTGCATGGGAAGGCTGTTGGGCACGAAGGTGGGCACAGAATTGTCCCTGTTGTGGTGGCGAGCCTGAGAGACATTGATACAAAACCTTGCCCAACCGGTGCTACAGGGGAGCACTGGGCACGTGTACCGTTGACAGTGAATGAGAGCCGAGGAGGGGTGGTTGGGGGCTCAGACAGGACGACGGGTACCGTTGCTATGATAGAGGGTGCGGCGGGGGGCCAACGAGGGGAGGCGGTTCGGAGGGAAAAGTCTTTGCACCAAAAAGTTGATGTTTGGGGGAGGGGAGCCCTACTAGAAGTGTTTCATTTGCCGAGTGTCATTGACACTCGGTAAGGGCGTAAAATCCCTAGCAAACTCTTAGTTGAGTGTAAACTCATGATATGTTGCTCGTCTAACCTCGGGCCGACAAACCACTATTTTCTAGGCATGCAAATTTAGAACCCTGAGGGTACCCTCCGGCCCTCTTTAGTTGGTTCAACTAAATGAATTAAAATTTCAGAATTCATATCATTATTGAAAGTTCATTTGGTTGAGCTAGAAGTAGGGTCGAAGGGTACCCTAAAGATTCCAAATTTGCATCCCTACTCTTTGTAGATTCCTTTTTTGTCATGTACTCGACAAAGTTTTGTCGAGTATCAAAATCAAGCACTTAGCAAAATAAAAGGTGTCATATGACACACAAAATGGAACAAACAATGACTCGCATCCATTTGTTTGTCGAGTGCCCCCTGCCAGACATTTGCAAAACCTAGAGCACCAGTCTAAGAGCCGTGTCCTAGTGTTTGCTGAGAGCAGTCACCCGGGCTTGGAAAGTGTTAGCCATTGGCCCTAGAGGCGTTGCCAGAGGGTGCCACAAGTCCACCTTTGTCGACTGTCGTCCCACTGACACACCGTCTGGAGCACATAGAGGAAGAGGAGGGGTCGGCGACATTCACCAAAATGAGCGAAACGAGTCTATTTTTTTTTTCTAATAGGTAGGGTTACATATTCTAGCAAAGATGTTTGTTACGTTCTCTTGGCTATTACGGGCAAGACTAACTGGTAGTTTCTCCTGGTAGTAAGCTCGGTCTTCCGCATACCTCTCCTCCATGGATCATTCGCTTGCCACTCAGTGAATCCTTTCTTCCTCCAATTGGGCCAACAATATGTCATCACAGTCTCAAAAAATAGTTGCAATGCAAGCATGTAAAGAGAAAAGGTGGTTGAATGAAAAGACTAAATCTCAGGTTGTAATCCTAAACATAGTAGGCTCAGGCCGACTTGGTAAGTTGGTATAGAAGAACTTGAACTCGGACTTTGCGCCTGGACTTGAGACAGAGATAGTGTGAGTGTAGAGAGGATATCAATGACGCCGTCACCGACCATAACCGGCCATATTTCTTCCATCATAACTATCATCAGATCAAGAGGATGCTGCTTCAGGCGCTTGATGGATCATGCAACCACACTTTCTCGAGTGTAGAGCTTAGATGCATCCCTGCTGGTCCTCCTGCACCTCATCATCATGATCCCCTCCACCATCCAACTGCTGCTACACCTCCATATCTAGAAACACGTGCTCCTCCTCTCCAGACTCTCCATCCACAGAAGTGTGTGTGTGTGTGCCGGGGGAGGGGGGATGTTCAGAATTACTAGAGGAGGACTCCTTACTACGTTTGGGGGTTCTGCCCACGCATCTCCTTGAGAATCATTCGCCTTCTTCCGCTCGTTCTCCTTTGTGAGTAATCGAGTGCCCGACAAGACTCTTGCCGCTCATGCTTGAAGCACCTGCTATGAGAAAGAGTAAACCAAAAGATGTGGGTGTCAATTATAGCCCGTCATATTTAAAAATAGCACTTTTAAAAATCATCATCACAATCATATTAAAATTGGGCGCACGCCTTTTCTCTAAAAAAAACAATCATATTAAAAACAGAGATAAAAAAATATCACCACAACAACCATATAAATATTATTGTCATAATGATATCATCATCACTATCATGTCAAAGTTATTCGTGTCAGTTGCATGAAAGACATGCAACTGTGAGTGGTGTAGCCCGACTGTCACTGCACGGGCACAACGCGACTTGAACAAAGGTTGACCTAAGTTTTTTCTACTGCTAGCACAATGCCCGTGCGTTGCTACAAAACTATAAAATATGAGAAGTTGGGTCACCGCATTAGAAAGTTGTCAAATACATTGGTGTAGTGCGGCCTTTTTGCATGTGATTCATGATTAAAAATAGTGAAAATATAACTAAAGATCAAGTTGCATGCATTGGTGAATCTTAAGCCATCCGTAGGTTCTTTGCAAGACACAACATTCTGAATGTTGGGTACATATGAGAATAGGCATTAGTGAGTTGACCGTACAAGGTGTTTGACCGGGTAGAAGGGCAAGGACTACCTCTGCTTTGAAGCCACAATTTATTCATTCTCTTGTTCTCTAATATAGAATTGAAAGAGCTTGGTTGAAAAGAGGAACCAAAAGCAAGAGCAAAATTTTGAGTTGGAGTCACATTTTGCATTTCTTATTTGTGTATTCTGCAAGCGCCGGTCTCACATGAAAGTAGTAGCGTACTTGATTATTTGCTTTAGGTCCCACATATGAGTAAAAGTGCATTTGTTTATTTATGTCTCTTGGAAGTTTGTTAGTCCCACATCTGGGTTGGATGCATTTTCTTATTGATGAAGGTTGTTGGTCCCACATGTGAACTTATCACCAACTCCAACCTTTATAAGTAGGAAAGATAGTCGCACATGGGCGAGTTGAATGTGACATGCCTATCCACAGTTGCAACAGTTGCTGTCGACCTGATTTTGTTTTCTACTAGTTGCATGTGCGCGAGTTACACATGACGAACCCGTGTGCAAATTGCAAGCGCCTAATTTGACAAAAGAAAAGCCCAAACTTGATAACCAGACAATCAAACAACAGCCCAGTGACCCAGGTGAATGAGATATAGTTCCCTAGGAATAAACCTTGTGGGATTACTTCAGTTCATTTTCCCTGCCGTGGCAGTACTTTCTTCAGTTTTGTTTGTGGTTTTCTGAAATAGCGACCCGCCCATACCAAGCGATTACTTTCTTCAGTTTTGTTTGTTAGGTGCCTAGCCATTCTGTCAGGTGGTTTAGCTCGTGGGTCTAACTATTTGGAGCAAGTCTTCCACCTTGTTGATCTGTTTGTGGGAATGGCATGAACGTTGTGGATAATTCGCGATTAGAGCCACTTCATACGTCTTCCCCTCCACCATAGTCACCAAATCTGCTAGGAAGACGACGCTAGGCCCAGACAATGTTAGTGGGAGCAAGTTTTTTTTGAAAAGGAGGATTACCCTCAGCCTCTACATCAAACGATACACACAATCATTTATTAAAAATAATAAAGTATTAAACTACAAATAACATCTCAAGTAGCTAAACAAGATGAAGAAATAAAATAAATAGCCACAACTAGCAAAAACAGGACACCATAGCTAAGCACCTATCTTATTATTGGACCGCCATCCAAATTGGTTGTATGTAACCCGCGCTACCGTCTCTCGTCGGATGCACCCGAAGATCATAAACTCCCTCATTTCCTCACGGTGTAGTAATGACCACATACATATCCATCAAGATGCCCGGTAGATAACCTGCAACTTTTTGTAATATTAGTCATGTTAAGCACATAATCATCCCCACAATTCTAAATAGTCGAAAGTAATGCATAAAGTCCTACACAAATATGTGCCGCCGTATTAGGCTCAACCCCACCTAATTACCCCATAGATTGGAGATACTATTAAGTGGAGGTACGTTAAATGATACGTGTATTGTTCACCTCGCCACAATAACTTGACTACTGGGCATGTGAGAAATAAATGTTGAATCGTTTCCTTGTGATCACAAAAAACACAGTTTACTCTGCTCCCAGCAACGTTTCGCAAAATTGTGCTATGTTAGAATCACACTCTTTATGCATAAACCACATAAAAGTCTTTATTTTTAAATGTACATTAGATATGGATAGGCCGGGGATTGGTCCATTATTAATCAAGTCAAAATACTTAGATTTAAATGAGAACACACCTGAAACCAAATGTTTCAATTGGAATACATCTGTCTCATTAGACAAGTTGACCTCCATCAACCTTCGAACTAAATGCAGTCATCTATCCCATCGTCGTCCCCCAATCACTGCCCGCCCGAACCGTATATTTAAGGGAACCAAACCTAATATTATACTCACAAATGCGTCTTTATGTTGTGTAAAGCTAGACACGTCTCGTCCAACTAACCACCTCTCTAAGCACCTAGCATTGTACAAGACCTTAGAATCCCAAGATAACTAAACTGAAGGCATCCAATCTCACAACCGAACATCTGCTAGTTTTCATGTTCCTTCTTAGCGCATCCACAACAGAATAGTTCACTTTTATAGAAATTTATTTTTAGTCTAGCAGTTGCTCAAATAGACATTTTCCATTCTTTGTTAATTAGCTTTCGGTGGTGAATTATAATCACAAGATAACTAAATCGAAGGGATCCAATCTCACAACCGAACAACTGTTTGTAGTTCTCCGGTTCCTTCTTATAGTGCATCCAAAGCGAAATAGTTCACTTTTATGAAAACTTTTTTTTTTGTCCAAACAGTTGCTCAAATAGACATAAAACCAACTTCATATTTGTTGCTTTGGCCATATCATGTTCCATGATAATTATAGTATCATCAGCATACTGTATAAAAGAATAGAGACACCTCCATTCATGAGATGTGGGATCAGCCCCTCTTCCTGGCTGTCCTCTTTGGCTCCCCTATGAGTTAGCGGGAGAAGTCTACATGAGAGGGGAAGCGAAAGGCGAGGGTGGAAGAGGCCGGCAGAGGTGGGAAGCCCCGGCGGGGGCGATGCTAAGAGATACGACATCAGAGGCGAATGGATGGGAGGAGTGCGGATGAAACCACGGACATTTTCGTGTAGAATTCAATTTTGTGCAATAAAAGTTAATCTCTAGATCGAGCGAAACTTATTATTTATTGTTTCGCAGCTGCTGACATGGGACTCTTAAATTCTTCAGGCACCCACAACTCCAGCACCAGTTGTGAGCTACATCCCTAAAGCTACAACCAGGACAGAATGGAAGGGGGACCTGCTGGTTGAGGTTGCCTTGGTCAAGTGCGTGTTGGAGGGTGCACTGACAAAGGCCAAGTCAACGATCGCAAAGGAGACAAAACTGCAGCAGAGGGCACTGCGTGACCTGACCTTCATCATTGGCGAGTTACAGAACATGAAGTCCTCGCTCGACGTCGTGAACGAAGAAAGCGTCAAGAACAGTCTAGTGAAGTCCTGGGTGATGCAGATTGAGGAACTAGCCTACTACGTGGATGGCCGCATGGAACTTATTCTGGAGATGGACAAGGAGTCCGGACGGTTGCGTCGTCGGTTGTTTCGTCACTTGTCGGAGATGGTCCCGACAGTTGCTCGTCGGTTGTTTCCTCACTTGTCGGAGATGGTCCCGACGGTTCCTCGTCGGTTGCGCTGCATGTCTCGGACGACGCTGCGACTTAAGGACGGAATCGCGGAGATAAAGCTGCTCAAGGGTATGATCGAAGACGTGAGCAGGAGGAACGCACCCAACAGCCTCTTCAGAGTCGTCTCTAGTTCCAAGACAGACGGCGTGCAGCAACAGCAGACCGTGCGCACTGTGACAGTCGTCAATGGCGCACCAGAGCTCTATATGCTACTAGAGGGAAGTGATGCGACCACAACGCAGCAAGGCGACCTCACCCAGTTGCTTACCAAGAGAGATGACGACCTTCAAGTCATCTCACTGTGTACAAGAGGCGATTTTGGGAGTATATCCGTCATCAGGAAGTCCTACAGTGACCCCCAAGTCTGCCATAATTTCGGATGCCGTGCCTGGGTGAAGCTCACGCAGCCTTTTAATCCCCAAGAGTTCGTCCGGTGCTTGATGGCCCAGTTCTATACAAACAATTGCCAAGAAGAGGGTTTAATCACAGGCGTGGAAGTACTAAGGAAGATGCAAGTACTAATGAAGATGGAAGATAAAGCTACTCATGTTATGTACGATGGTCTGTTAGAAGAGTTAGCTCGAAAAGTCAGCAATAAAAGGTATCTGGTTGTCCTGGAGGACCTGTCCACGATGCCAGAGTGGGATGCTATCAGAACATTCCTTCCAGACAGGAAGAATGGCAGCACAATCATTGTGTCGTCGCAGAAATTTGAAGTAGCAAGCTTGTGCGTAGGACAGCCACACCAAGTATTCGATCTGATGCAGTTACCTACTAAGCACGCTGTTCATGCCTTCCTCAAGGGTGTAAGTCTAATACTCTTTTACTGTTTTACATCATCTGTCAATTAGTTACTCCTAGCTTCGGGCATATGCTACTCTCCCGGGTGTCTTTCGTGGTTCCTCTGTCTGTATAAGTCTGAACTGTTCCTTATTTGCAGCGTCGGACTGGTGATAGATATGAAGGTGGCCTTCCTGTTTCTTCTACCGACAAAAGCCTCCGCCCTGAAAAGGATGCAGCCAGTGACTGGATGCAGAAATATTCCCTAGTTGGACGCGAGTCAGAAATGGGTGAACTTGGTAAATATCTAGCTGAGGCACGTTCGAACTCTTCCCCGGTTGTTATGTCCGTGTGGGGGATGCCAGGCGTTGGTAAATCAGCTCTGGTCAGACGCCTGTTCCGCAACGAAATGCTTGATCGCCGCCTCTTTGACAAGTACATTTGGGTGGATGTATCTCATCCTTTCAGTTTAAGAGATTTCTCTCAGAGCTTACTCAAGGATTTTTATCCAGGAAGAGACCCCATTCAAGAGTGTCAGCAGCTTCTGGTGCAATATCAATGCCTCGTTGTTATTGATGATCTCCAGACCAAAGAAGAATGGGATCTGATACAAGATGCCTTGCTATCTACACCCTGTAAGAGTGTTATCATTGTGATTACGACGGAAGCAAGCACCGCCACATATTGTGCACATGACCCAGAGGTCGTGTATAATGTCAAGGGTTTAGAAGACGATGCGGCCTATGATCTCTTTACAGAGAAGGTATGCTTTCTCTACTCTAATTTGGTTATCAGCATACGTTTTATTAGTCGTCCTTCACTCGAGGTTATCATGTCATGGTTATCTGCATAAGTTCTATTAGTCGTCCTGCAGCCTATTTTGCATGTATTCTGCATCATCCTAGGTAACAGCACATAGATATTTTTATTTTTCTGAAAAAGAGGATTACCCCCGGCCTCTGCATCATTATAATGCATGCAACCATCCTTATTAATTATTCTCCAGAGTCTGACAAAATGAATATAAGGATCAACCCGAAGTCCCCTTCTAGGCGAACAAAGTTGCTGCACCAACAAGTATACAGATGTGCCATGTCCGCATAACAGACACAATCTAATCGGGAGGCCTTAAGACCATCCGGTCTAGGCGTCCCATAACGTGCAGCATCTGCGCACGCTCTAGGATCATCCACTGCCATTTTCCGCCATCCCGTCTTCAGGTGGAATCATTGCATATATCTTGTCAGTCCCATCTGCTGTCGACATCACCACGACACTAGGCAGCTCCACCAGTCTACGTGCGTCGATCAACCCGCGTCCAACTCTGAGACTCCACTGCTCCACGCTGCCGAGACCCACCGTCTTCAATGCGGTCGATGTAACACCGCTCCACCTGTTGGCCTCTCCAGTGAACCACTGCTCCAAGTCGATGCCCCCAGGAGGGAGAACGACACCATAGTCTTTGTCATCATCTGATCCAGGAGACCCAGATCTATGGCTCCGGGAGCAGGTACCACATGGAGGAAGAGAGGCACACCATCTGCAACTGCCGACGCACCCAAGCTGTGCCCACCGCCATATAGCTCTCACGACGACGGCTTCAAGAAGGACACGACGTCTAGGGCGCTGTCGCCGCCCTAGGGCTTTCACCCGAGAGACCGTGAGGTGGGAAAAGGTAGGGCGGACCCAAATGGCGTCTCTAGGAAGAAAAATGGCACCCTCGGGCGTCGTCGCCTCCCTAGGGTTTTCACCCGAGAGACTGTGGGGCGGGAAAAGGTAGGGTGGACCCGAACGACGTCTCTAAGAAGAAAAACGGCACCCTTGGGTGTCATAGCCGCCATAGGGTTTTCACCCGAGAGATCGTGAGGTGGGAAAAGGTAGGGCGAACACGAACGACGTCTCCAGGAAGAGAAACGGCACCCTCGGATGTCGTTGCTGTCATGGCCGGTAGGAGCCTACCTGGGAATTATCCCAATCCAGATCCCCACCTCCCGCTCCGCCCTCATGCGGTAACTAGTTAGCACTACGACCATGTCCGGTAAGACGGAGTGCATGCAACATGGGTTGGAGGAGGGAGCAGGTCGGCGCCGTTGGCCGCAGGGGCAGCAAGCCGCCACACCAACCCATCGGTTAATCGCCAGCCATCCAGTCTGATCCCTGGTAGCCCACCCGCCCCGCTGCGCCGCCGAACAGAGAGGCCATCCTAGGGGCCGCCGCCCCTGATCCAGAGCCCCCCACCCCTGATTCAATGCCCTTCACCCCTGATCAGGAAGGGCTGCGCCAGCCCTGCTGGCAAGGCCACCGTTGGGATGTCAGCCGGCCGCCACACTGTCGTTGTCCATCAGAGTACCCTGGTCCAGATTGGCACCGCCACGATCCAGATCGGGATCACACCCTCGAGATGGGGCATCCCACGCGACCCAAAGACCCGAGAGGGGAGGAAGTACCACTACCGCTGCCGTTGGATGCACGGGCTTTGCCCGGCGCCGACCACCGATGGTGGTGGAGGGGAGGGAGGGAAAGGTGGGGAGGTCCGACAGCTGGGGCTGGGACCGCACGGGCGCGACGGAGGGGATGGGAGGGGCGGCCGCGATCTGGTAGCAGTGGTGGCGACGGAGGGGCGCTCGCGAGGGTAGGGGAGGGACGCTCACATCACATAGATAGTTGTTCTTACATGTATAACATATTATGAAATCTGCCTACAGAAGTCAGTCAAAACCCCACTACTGAAAACACCTATCACAATCGGTCCACAAACCTCATCGTTGTCTGTTTTTGGACTAGGCCAAAAGCAAGGGTTGAACTCGACGGGGTTGAGTCATTGCTCTCCTCGGGCGACGCAACTTTCTTGTCAAGCTCATCGAAAAACTTCTGTTGCCCGGTACGAAGGTGGACCATCATCTCACGAATGACCTGGCCTTCATCTCGTCCTTGATGGACACGTAGACCACGAAGGAGCTGTGGGTTTGCCTAAACGAGCGCGGCCAAGACATCCTCATTGGCGTGCTCTATCGCGACCTGCACCGTCATGTGGTTGGCCTCCTTCTCGGCAGGGGATTCAACCCTAAAGGGAGGGGCGTCTCTGAGAGACACCATGACCTCGAGGTCGGTGCTAACACCTAACAATTCATTAACAAAAATTATGTCACAAAAGAAAATATCCTCTACTTGACGACCAACAAAGCATAATTTTCTTCTATTCAATTGTCATAACAAAATGCCGGGCTTGCTTATTCGGCATGTGGGTTAACATTCAGTCCATCGAGGCTCTCTTCAACAACCCTCATCTCTCAGGTGGCTGTATATATGGTGGGCAATCCCTCGCTGGTATTTTGACTCTTGGTGATGGTCGTTCCTCCCCATCTTCGGTGTTACGGAGGTCTCAGAGGAAGAGAGGAGGAATGACTCCCTACGACAATAGTCGCGATCCTTCCTCAGGGAACATCTTTCATATCTCATATCTCTTCAACAAATCTCATCTCTCAAGTGGTTGTATATATGGTGGACACTTCCTCGTTGGTATTTCGACTGTCGGTGATGGTCGCTCCACTCTCTCCTTCTTTGTTACCAAGGTTGGCAGAGTAAGAAAAGAAGAGGAATGACGCTCTACGGCAACGGTCGAGATCCTTCCTCTAGGAACATCTCTTCAAAGGGAGCCCCAGCAGATTGAAAGTCAACATACAAATAGAATAACAATGCTGGCCTGTGGCCCCTAAACCCCCTAACCTAGAAGGCGAACGGGCGGGCGTTTACAAAAGGGAAAATGTAAGGCGAGTTCTACCTCCGTCCTGGTTTATTGGTCCTCATAGTATTTTGTGCCAAACTTTGACCATAGATTTATAACTAAGTAATAATAATGCATGTTAGCAAAAATTATATCCTTGGATTCGTATTTGAACATAGTTTTGAGAGATATTATTTTTGGTTACATGCATTAACATTTTTTTAGTTAAATCTAAGGTCAAAATTTTGCACAAAATATTAAAGGGACTAATAAACCAGGACGAAGGTAGTACGCTGTTAGTGGGTACTAGCCTTATAGAGCCCGCCGTCACGGAGGCGATAAGCACGCAAATGATGGCCACGTGGCAGCCCCAACACTGAGCCATGTGTATACGCAGTGTACTTTCTCCTAGTTAAGACTAGTGTTTCATGTAAGCTTGTGATATGCCGAGGGTCTTCTTTATGTTGTGTGCTTTTGAGACGGTACTCGGCTTAGGAGCCTAGAAGCCGAGAACATGACAAATAACACTCGACGTACCTGAAAACACTCGGCTACGTTTGTTTTTCCTGCAGTATTAGTATAATGGAATAACAAAGCATAAATATTTTTTTTGTTCTTCCAAGGTTTCGCATACTTGATACCATAACAGTTGAAACTGCTTCTGCAACATAAAATTTTAGGCAACCAAGGTAATGTAAGTATGGAACATAAGGGAAAAGAAATCGGTTCACAGGGAAACAACATGTTCTTATGACATTTTAGCATGTACTCCCCCCGTTCCAAAATTATTGTCTTAGATTTGTCTAAATACATATGTATCTAATACTAAAACGTGACTTGATACATTCGTATTTAGACAAATCTAAGACAAGAATTTTGGGACGGAGGGAGTATATTCATACATATATTTGATGTCAATTATTGAAGCCATCTTCTGTATCACAGAATCCCCGCAAGTAAGCATGTGTAAGTATGAAACATCAAGGGAATCAGCTCACCCAAAACAAAATACTACTACGAGTTTTTACTTTTTATATTTAATACATGTAGAAATGGACTACAAGGTAGTATTAGATTTGGCAATTAATACATGTAAGAATAATTAATTTATTTATTGTGCAATTATTCTCTTAAACTGGCACATACTTATCATTTGCTCATGTAGAAGTGTATCGTGATAGCTGGACTGATCATAACTTGTTTGACCAATGCAGTGTTCATCACTTCATCAAAATAATGAAGTGGTACATCACGATCCGGCAGTGGCACGAGAACTTATTCTTAAATGTGGTGGACTTCCTAAAGTAATCGTTGCTATAGCTGTTTTGTTGAGTACCAAGACAATCAGTTGGATGGAAACTGCGAAAATTATCAATGATAAATTTATGAAACATTTAGAGGCCAACCCGGAGTTTCATGGTCTAGAGAAACTATTCAGTTGGATGCGTTCCAGCTTATATACAGGCCCAGATATTCTCAAGCCATGTATCTTCTACCTGCCAATCTTTCCTGGAAACTACATTATTCGTCGGAGGCGACTAATAAGGCGGTGGATTGCAGAGGGTTACTCCAAGGACATCAATGAAAGATCAGCAGAGGAGGAAGGAGAGAATTTATTCTCCTTGCTCGTTGATCTGAGCATAGTCCAGCAAGTACCACGGTCAGTCAGCACTGTATTCAATGACAGTAAGATGGTCTTGTGCCAGGTCAACAGTTTTATCCATGAGTACATTATCTCACGGCAAATGGAAGAGAACCATGTATTTGTACTGGGGGGTAGTAGTACCCTGACAACTGAACGCACAGGGCGTCATCTTGTCATATTGGAGTCTTGGGACAGAGACAAAGATGTATTTCAGCGCATTGATTTCTCACGGCTGCGGTCGATGACTGTGTTTGGAAAGTGGGAATCATTCTTCTCGCTGACAGTGTTTGGAAAGTCGATTCAGGTTCTTGATCTGGAGGGTGTATCTGGTTTGAAGGATGAAGATCTTTTGAAGATAGTGAAGCGGCTGCGCAGCCTCAAGTTTCTCTCCCTTCGAGGATGCAGTGACATCCACCATCTACCAAGTTCGTTAGGTGATCTGAGGCATCTGCAGACTTTGGATGCCAGATACACCTCCATAGTGAAACTGCCTGCAAGCATCACCAAGTTACAGATGCTGCAGTATATCCGTGTCGGCACCAGGTCATCCAGCAGGTTGCCAGAGTCTATCAGTGTCGGCGCCAGGTCATCCAGCAGGTTGCCAGAGTCCCGCAGACGTCGTGGCGTATTTGGTGTTGTCGTTCCTAGAGGGATTGGAAAATTGACAGCGGTGCAGACGCTCGGTGTTGTCAATGTCAGCGCTTCAGGAGGGAAGGCCATTGTGAAAGAACTCAAGAAGCTCACCCAGTTGCGCAAGCTCGGAGTGTCCGGCATCAACAGGAAGAACAGTGAGCGGTTCATTTCTGCAATCTCAGGTCATGTCCATCTAGAATCCTTGTCAGTGTGTCTCGAAGAAGATAATGAAAGCTGCCTGGATGACGTCCTCTTGCCTTGGGAGAACCTTCAGAGCTTGAAACTGTATGGGCTTGGTGACAAGTTGCCAGCATCAGGGAGCCATCTTAGCAGGCTCGGGAAGGTAGAATTGGAGATGGCCATTTTAAGGAAAGAGGACATGATTTTCCTAGGCTCGCTACCACAACTATGCATTCTTCGTATAAAGCTGCTTCATAACCACGAGCTCCATTTCTATGCTTTCGTGCCTGGAGAACAGGACGGTATTTATAAAAAGCTCAAGGTCCTCCAGATTGCTTGCAGTTTGAGCAACAGCGCTAGCAAATTAGATGTGGGTTTTGGTTCAAAAACAATGAGAAAGCTTGAGCTGCTAATGATTGACTGCTGCAGTGAGTCGCAGTTCACTGGCCTGCAGAATCTAAGAGAACTGAAGCAAGTCTTACTAGTTGCCAGTTCCGACGCCCAAAGACTAAAGGAACAACTTGAGAGCCAGCTTGCCGAGCATCCAAACTTGGTGAAACCTGTTGTGAAGCTGGAAGAACCACCACTCTCGTCCTGAAGTATCATCGTCTCTGTTTATTTTTTTTCCTAAGTGTTTTTCTATCTACTACTGCTAACTCTACCCAGTCCTTGCAATCCTTGCTTGGTTTGTGTAACTGTCACGTGGGGGGCGACCCACATCAGGGGCCAGCCCAAGTGCAAGTTTAAATACTACGCAGTACGAATTGGAGATGGTAAGGTTTCGTCCCGTAGAAGGTTTTCCCTGCTATTTCCAAGTTTGTACAAGTTTGCTTCTAATTCCATTAGTATGGCTTAGCTTCCAAGTTGTAAGTATTTATATGCTATTTATAGCACTTCTAGTCGTGGAACAAAGCAAACAGAAACCTATCAATCTACTCCCTTCGGTCCTTTATATAAGGTATATTTATTTTTTGATAAAATTCCACAATGTAAGATGCATTTCTTTTAAATCTTTCTAATTCCCTTTTTAGCCCTTCAGCAAAAGGAAAGTATCTTTCTCCTGACTGCATGTACCTCTCTTTGTTGCAAAATAAGAAAAGAATCTCTCTCTAGATTGCATGTATCTCTTACTTTTTTGCACTCACAGATTTACTTGCCACTAATCAATACATTTACCAAGGGTAATTATATCCTAACACCTCTATATTTATGTGCCTTGATCACCGTGCTAAAAATAATACACCTTACATAGAGAAACGGAGGGAGTATTTATTAATGGGTTGTATGGTACGTAACGAAATCAAAAATAAATTATGCTCCCTCTCCCATTAGGGAAACGATTGTACTTAGCCGGCTGATCCGATCGAAGCATCGGTTGCGTGCGGTGCTGTCGGATCGTGCGTGATCCAGCGGTCCTCCGTTCCTCACGCGTGTTACCACCCCATGGACCGAGTAAATTGAAAAATTGCGTGGTGCCGGTACGTAGATCGCCAGCCGCCGCTTCAAATCTCTAAGATTCGTGTGCCCAAAACTGGTATAACTAGTTGTCTTTCACCTATTTCATACTAGTAGACTGCCTGTGTGTTGCCACGGGCTCTTGAAATAGTTTGCAAAAGTTACATGTTAACTTTCTAAGGTCTCGCCCCGCCGTAGATCCGGACCCCCATCACTGATTCCACCCCGCCTAGGTCGCCGCCTGCTGCCGCGCTGCCCCATTGCGTTCGCCTCCGCTCCGGCCACCCCGACCCTGCCCGCCTCCTCTTCGGCTGCCTCCGCCTCCGGTCCATCCTCCGCCCGGCCCCGCTCCGTCCGCCTCCTCTCCGGCCCTGCTTCGTCCGCCTCCTCTCCGGTCCGTCCGCCGTCCCGCTCCGTCCGCTTCCGCCCCGCGCTGCACGCCACCGTCCCACGCAGCACGTCGCCGCCCCGCTCCCCGCTCGGCCGCCGCCCGCTCCCTGATGGCGCCGAAGAAGACGCCGAAGGGAAAGTCTGTTTTCTTCGGCATGAGGGCGAAGCCATCCGGGAACTTCGGACTGGAGTTCTCCGATGTCGGGCAGCGTTGGTGGCTCGGCACGTATCCCACCGCCGATGAGGCCGCTCGTGCCTACGACATGGCGGTGTGGCGTGCCGGACGGCCGAAGACGGACCTAAACTTCCTGGAGGTCGAGTCCCAGGCGGTGGTGGAGTGGCTCATGCCGCAGGGCATCCAGATGGAGGAGATGCCGGCTAAGAAGGCGAAGAGCGACGTGGCGATGATGGCTTGGTTTGCGTGATTTGCAATTTGCTGCAAAGCCATCTCTAATGAAATGCTATTTGCTACATTTTTAAATAGGAAAATTATTCCGATCAGCCATCCATAACTCAACAGACCAATCTCTAATGAAATGCTATTTGCTACATTTTTTAAATAGAAAAATTATTCCGATCAGCCAGCCATAACTCAACAGACCAATCCGAACCCACATTTTCTAAAGTAAAAAATATATTTTCCTTGATAGATCAAGATGCCAAAGTGTCGTTTGCCCGACTGCTATGTTCCTATACACGCAGAGCAAATTACTTTTCAAATCAAGGAATTAAGGAAAGGAAGAATATCATGATGTTCGTGGCACTTGCCAGGTCTGCCATGCTACCATGGCATCGTCTTTTTAGTCTCTACCCACATGCCGAGTTGAGAAATAATCTTCAGATATACCCACTGCTAACACACTCACGTACATAATGGCCCTTGGCTGATTGATTTGGCTGGCTGTTAACACAAGCACACAACACACAAAATCAGTCAATGGTCACACGTATGCATTGTTTACTTTATTCCAATTGTGATGCAATCGTGACACCTACACGCCCCGTCCGCTCGCCCGTCACGGTAATTGCCTACTCGCTGCTGATGCCAACCGCTCGACCTCACCACCGCCGCTCACCACTCAGTCTCCGCCGGCTACCCATTGCCTCTTGCGCCACCCGCGCGCTCGCTCGGCCCAATGTTGTTGATTGGAATGCGGGACTGAAGGTAATCCATGGACAGGTTTTAGTTCTGCTTGGCATCAATCTTTGGTACTTGTCAATCCATCTAACTCACAAAAGATCGACTCTCAGACAGAAAAGTGATCTAACTCTATTGATGAGCACAACAGTACATACCATCCCATCACGATGTTGCCATCTCTCACACTTGATGATTACATCTTGTTATTTATAACATGTACACCATCGGGTGATTGCTTCATTAGATATATATTTACACAATATGATCAGAGCAACATCAAGGAGTCGGATGCTGGTGCACAGATTCTCCTCACATCCACATGCAACCCTTGTAGAGAAGAACGACATATTTTCCTTAGGTGATTTTTGATCGAGCTCCTACAGAAAAATTCAAAGAAATCATGAGGAGCATGGAGCCAAGCAAACTAATCAGAGTAAATCATGAGAGGAGAAGCCTCTCAACCTACTACAGGGAATCGAGTCAACATTAATTCGTGTAAGAATTAAACCGTAATGTAGATCAACAACCCAGTAGTTGATAAAATAACCATGACACAACCCATTAATACAATATATGGTCACAGGAAGTAGATTGAGATTGTGCAGATATCATGATCTACGAACCGTATCTACGAATATTGATTGCAAAGTCACAAACAGAACCTCCTCACGTCACAAAACAAATGTTTCATCAACAGAAACTCTAGCGAATGCCAATTGGATTATATAAGTAAGATAGAGACATCGAAAAAAAGAAAAGATAATTCAAAGAGTATATATTCTATTTTCTTACTTGACATCACAGAGAATGCAAGTCAAAGATATTGCGATACATCTTACCCTTCTATAAATTGACTGCAAGGCACAATCCCCAGCAAAATATACAGAATGAATTGCTCCTATGGTTCAAGTATTGCATAAATAGTTATATACAGACTATTCAACAGTGAGCATAAACATGGCATGTACTACCAAAATCCCTTTGCTATGGAGCTTAGTCTGCATGTCTATTCGTCTTATTTCCCTAGTACAATGCCAGTACTTGTTTCCCTAGCACAATGCCCGTGCGTTGCCACGGGCCTTTTTTTTTCTGATTGCATACATAAGCATAATGCACTTCCAATTTCACATGTACAGAAAAAATTTACAGTAACAATCGAAAAATGTACTTGATGCAATGTATTTTCATTATTCCACTTCACTTGCATCTCCTAATAGAACGCCCGTGCGTTGCAACGGGCTATATTGATGACTTCTTCTTCTTTTTTACGTCAAAGCACTCTTCTTTTCTTTCATTCTTCCTTCCCCCAATTTAAAATGTTTCTCAGAGTGATATGTGAATGGATAAATTTACAATGATACTAAAATATGAAGGACTAAAACCATATATGTGGAAGAACATTTCTACAACACATTCGACATGAAACTTATGGTGTTTGATAGATTGGATAAAACATGATGCTGACTTAGCGCCAAATCTCAATGATATTTCAGAACATGGTTGTCGTACCATTGCACCTGAAAGATCTGTCTCCCCCTTCCTCGCTCCCTCTCTAGTAGCCGTCTCATGAGCCGGTCGTCATTGTTGCTGTTGATGGCGATGACAACAATGAGGAGGAACACCAAAAGAGCTAGATGTTCTTGGCCTCTTCCCTATGGTAACTGCCGCCTCTGCATTGGGTGTCGTTCATCAACACCACCGCTGCGCCAGCTACTACTTGTATAGAAAATAAGAAGATAGAAACTTTGTGTGTTGGGTGGGCTTGAATTTGAAATTATAGCCTTATAGGAGGAAAACTTATATGAAATATGCTAAAAAATATCATCTTGTGTTTAAAGCCATAGAAACAAGATCTTTAATAAGGCCATGAGAAGACATGTGCAAAGCAACATAGTACTAAGGTGACTATGCTTTGCCATGGATTCAAGAAAGACATGAAAGTCCAGCTATAGTAATTTTCTCCTACACATTATGTGTAATTTAGACATAGAAAGAATAGTGATGAACAATTTATCATAATTTTAATCACAACACCTGTTTAAAAGATCCAGGGAGAGAAAGAGATCCATCCGAGGAGCAAACATGTGTCGTTGATGACGGCCAAAGTGCAAAAGTAAAAAGGAAAACGACCAGCAACACCACCACAACCCAGTTCTCCTTCTAGCACCGCGTGCAATGAAGAGGGTCTGAGCTTGAAACATCAGCCTCGTTGGGTCTTTTTTGTTGCAGCCGAGATGTAGGGGATTGCAAGCACCCTGCCTAGAGGATGCCAGAATGAAACCTGCAATATATAAAGGCAAACCAAAAATCATTAAAGGCAATCTTAGAGGTGCAAAATCATCAAGCTATGGATGCCCTCATAGAGAGACTTCTTGTCATCAAAACCGACAAGGTACCTGCGTACTCACACATCTCCCACTGTCTAATTTTACTTTTTACCAATCCAAGTTATTTTTAAGGCTTCATTGGTATGCTGCAAAATCACACACATGTATAGAAATTACCATTACAATTTGTGTGGTATTCATAGAAGTTACTCCCTCCGTCCCATAATATAAGAGTGTTTTTGACTCTAGTATAGTGTCAAAAACGCTCTTATATTTTACGACGGAGGGAGTAGAAAAAAAGGCTAATCCAGTTTAGCTTGATCGGTTACCTTGGTAAACCCACATGTCATTAAACTTAATTACACCTTTTCTAATTTGGGAAGGAATGGGGAAAACATTTGTAGTCTGCACAGTTGTTATATGTAGATGTATTGTCTACCCAACAAAGGCCTTTTTTAGGAGAAAGGCAGGAGCTTTGCCCAATTCATTAAGAGAGGAAAATAAAATTACAGAATGGCCCTGTTTATGAGGAAAACAAGGCCGAAAACCACGCGATTTAAAAGGAAAAATTGTGCAAAGCCCCGAAAAAAGAAGAGAAACAAAAAAGAAACAACAATTCCGACATCAGCCAACTCAAAACTATACCACCAACTTGCCCACACCCCAGAGATGAGTGGATGAACTCTTCCGAGATGCCTTCAAGAAGGATAACGACGCCCAAGGGCGCCGCCGTTTTCCTCCTTTTCCCGCTAAGATCGGAAATCCTGTATTTTCCATATCCATACAATCGAGTCATTAGGTTTCTGAAATAGTGTAATGGAAAAAGAAGTGCTTCGAATCATTGCTATTTGACTCGGACCTGTTCTGAAAAAGTCGAGGTATTTCGAATTGTTTGTTGACACAGACAAATTAAGTCGCGGTCATCGACCCCCTTCGAAGACTTAAGTTTTCGCCCAGAGTGACCCACAACAGCCGGCAGACCTCAGGAGATGGCCGCCCACACCAACAACCCCCACGGCAACCCTTAAAACCAGCAAGCCATGGTCTAGTGAAGAGGAGGAACTCATCGATGACAACTCCAAAGAGGACGGAGCTACAACACCATGGTCGCTGGTATCCTTCAACGCCCATCAAACCAAGACTTTCGCCCTAAGCCCCTCGACCTAACCCAGCCCCGAGGAAGGAACTCAGCCACCGCCGATCGAAAGCAAGCCAAGACCACGCTATACGGGCAGCAGCAAACCATGACCACCAGTTCCGAGAGCCCTTCGATCGATCCGCACGACCAACATGGAGGCGAGTCAACACCAACGCACAACACAACACAACCGAGCCTCAGATACACCACGAAAGCCAAAGCTCACGCAGTAAGCACGGCCCAGACGCAGCCCAACCATGCCCATGTCACAGTATCCAACGGCCAGCCCCATGGCCGGAGCGGACAGATCGGGACCGCCATGATCTGAGCCTTCGAGCCCGCTCCCGGGCAGCTGCCCCAGCAACTGAGTCGCCCACGCCTCCTAGGCCACCCACCTCACCACATCCGCCGACGCAAGAGGCACGACACCACGCTGGCTGTCACCCTCCGCTTGCCGCCCGCCCCATGAGCTCCAAAACACATGGAGGACACAACCGCGGAGAAAAGGAACCGTCCCCGCCGCTGCCTGCTCAGCGAATGTGAGGGGAGGAGGAGGGTGGGGGTCGCCGGGCTTAGGGTCGCCCATGGGGATGGAGTGACATGGGGCTGGTCGGCATTTCGCTGTCTAGCTGTTTTATCATTTCCAACAAAGGCCTTTCATGCAATATAATTGGGCTATTAAGTTCTAGTATCAATCATACTGTGAGAACAACAAAAAAGAGCATATTGTATACAACGCCACAATAATGATATCATAGACATACATAAAAGTACATGTTAGTACCTTGAGCATTTTAATCCCTTCCTCGTACGTTAGCTTCAACGTTTTCTCTAGGTACTATATATAAATTAGAAGAAGTTGAGACAGTAAATTAAGCAAAAGCACACATATAACAACACAAAACAGTAAGGAGTAATGTCTTACCTTCAGAGGTTCAAATGGATACTGCCTATTTATTGTCTCCAATTCCTTCTGACAATTTTCATTTGGGTGTTTGAATATTGCTACAATTAGCAATCTATGATATCACAAACCTGAAAACAAAAAATCAGTACTTGGTCAGCATCGCTTCAATAGACAAACTAAATAATTATTTCCTCCAAATCTTCCTTGCCTCAAAGTAGTGCTCCTTAATCTCCATTTCTGCATCCAACCCAATAAACTCACACAGATGCCTGTGAGTGTTTGATTTTTCTGATCTAAATACCGGACCAGCCTCAAACACGCGCCCAAAGCCACCACAAATGCTCATTTGCTTGTATGATTGTGGAGACTGCGCTAAACAAGCAGGCTGGTAATTGTACTCCAGCTTGAATGGAGATGCACCAAGTTCACTTGATCCACCAATCAACTTTGGACTGTGGATCCCAAGTCCGAGAACAAAAACTCGCTGAAAGTCTGCATGTGTATCCAACAATCATGACATGTACTCCCTATGTAAAGAAATATAAGAGTGTTTAGATCACTAAAGAGTGATCTAAACACTCTTATATTTCTTTGAGGGATTATGGACCAAAAGAAGAAAATAAACATTGCATGCTACAGAAATGGATAATAAAATCTATCTGCATGAGATGCCACATGAATGTCACAAACATAAGCATAGTTTCGATGCACAGTATCTCATGTTGCATGTTAAATACAGGTTTGTGCACGTTACCTTTTGCTGGTAGATGGAGATACTAAGATGAAAAAATGGTCACACAAAAATTGCTTTTCAAATGTTAATATTACCAAGACTAATCCATGAATAAAATGTATGCAACTATGCACAGTAAAGATACTTAAAATAGTTACTGGACTAAACTCACTGATATAGCGCTTTCAAAACCGGAGCCAAGGCTCAAATCTTGAACAACGATCAAAGCAGACTTCAGCCTTGTGGTTGCCGCATAGGCTCACCACACTGAAAACACCAACTCTCTTCCGTCTTCTCAGTTTCTTGACAAAAAATGATACTGCTATTTGCACATTAGGGAGTAAATTATGCTTCAAGCATTCCTCAAACCAAATCGGCAATATGTAGGCTTAAAATATCAGCAGGCATCCACACAGATTTCTACAGCTGAATATAGTGTTGTGATTTGTGTACCCATAATGCAGAATAACCTATTGTTCTATTTGGTGGTTAAATAAATAAACATTATTGTTTTTGGCTAGTGCCTGTAGAGCTACTAAATGATAGTCAGTGTCACTGTATATTTCTAAGAAATAAAATTATAAGACTTCATTGGTTGTAAATAACGCTAATTGTATTGGTCGTCACCAATGTCGACTTAAAAAGAAAATTATGGAGCTTCAGTTCATATGCATCTAGTCATATAAAAAAATAAGAACACATGCTTCAGCTCCTGTTAGTTCAGTCACAAAAAAAATCACCACCAAAAATCAGAAGACAAAGTATCATTGTTATATTTGTTGACTTGATTGATTACTGTAGGTTAACACACCCAACTGGAATTAACCTGCAATAGGATAAAAGAAATTAAGATTTGAGACGTGTGTTATAGGGTTCATAGAAGAGAGAAGAGGGAGGTACCATAGCAAATCATTGGTCGCACAGTTTGACATTCAACTTTCCATTTGCCAATGAGACCTCAGGGATTCATATACATAAACGTTGATTGATATATCAGGTCCAACTCCCTGTAACTCATAAAAATTACTGGGAAGTCAACTAAAAAACAATTCTCAGTAGAAGCATACGGCTTACCAATAAGGTGGACCAAAGGCCTTTATACAATCCTCTACCACTCTCTTCTCTACAAATTGTAGACAACGTGTGAAAGATGCCCTTGTAATACCTAGTGGTTTTCTGCAGAATTTTGTAGACATGAAAGTTTAGCTTACTAAAACCTGTTCCTTTGGTCTGTAAAGCTGCATTGCATGAAAGCGTTAGGTAAAGATGCTCTAAGTTCTAACTGGAAGTTATATTGATTGATTGGTGGGCTTAGTGTTATTCACAAATCACAAAAGGAAGAAAAGCATCACCTGTGTTGTCAGGTGATTTCGAACAACATCCAATGGGTAAGTTACAGATGCAGGTGTCACTCACGCTAGACCACCACCAAGTAAACATATAGACACTAACATAATTTGGGCCGTCCATTCCGTGAAGCTGCCACTATATTTCGAAATTTATAAACCTATAACAAAAAAACATAGTCACGAGAAATCTTGCAAGTTAACATACTAAAATTCAGTGCTGAACTTTTTGTATCGCTCATATCAATAGAAGCTGATGGCGGAATAAGAAAATCGATGTACAATTTTCACAAGATTGCCTTTCGAATATGCCCAAAACACTTCTTGTCGAACAACCACGAAGCCATGTGCCATATACTACCCTTCCTTAGAGCTGCAACATCTGAATGCATACCTGCCACCTGTCGGATCAGTATGCCACAAGCTCATACAACAAACTTTATCATCAGCATATGGGTTATGTGACAAAAAAATTACTGTATTCAAGAACATTTTCAAGAGATTGCAATTTTGTAGCTATGAACAGCATATGGTACATACAATGAATCCACAGCCAAGGTTTAAGTTTGGACCATGATTGGACAATACAACACAGAGTGTTGTAAATTAAGAACAATAATAATAGGCCATGACTGTCAACCAGAGATATATTGTTTGGGGCAATCAATTCAAAGCGAGGGAACTAAGTTGATATTATCAGCATCCAATTCCTTTGAAGAATCTATATATGTGCAGTGTGAAGGCAGAAGGAGCACAACAGCACCATGAAATAGAGGAGAAATATTCCTTCACGCTCACAATCCGTGCACACGAGAACACGGGAGATAAAAGAGGGGGCGGAAAGCCTATTACCTGCAAGAGGATGGAGAGTGGCGAGGATCGAGATGCAGATCTTGCCGACCACGCCGGCGAGGTGTGCGACGGTGATCCAGCCAAGGAGCCGCTGCGCTTGGCAGGGGAAGGCCCCGCCGATGCCATGGAAGAGGACACGGTGGCCGCCGCCAGTCGACAGCAACGGGGCCTGGCCGATATCACCTCCATCATCCCAGACACGCCTTCATGGTGAGCATCCTCACGTCCCCTTGAAACCGCAGCAGCTTCTCCTTGCATCCCCGTCGCCAGATCATAGCAAACTGCACACACGCCCGAATCAGATCAAGATGCGGAAATAACCAAACCAGAAGAAGTGGAGGAGGGATTCGTACCTGGTGGAGGCCATGGACCAGAGGGAACGCGGCGCCGTCTCCTGAGGGAGCGATGGCTAGCTAGGGATTGAGGGAGCGGGGCATGTGCGCTGTTTTTTCTGGATTTTTTTTCCACCGGTTCGGTGTGTGGGAGGGGACGATGACGAAAAAAAATCGATGGTGGGGGATGACGAAAATAAACCAGCGAAAATAAAACCACACGTTGACATACGTTGACATAAAGTCAGACTAGTAGAATGCCCATGCGTTGCCACGGGCATTTTAAAAATTAAAAATCTCACTGGCTCATCATGATCATTTTCTATTGAAAAGGTATCTGAGTTTTATGGATATATGATATTCCTCATTGCAATAAATGTCATTAAATTTCTTGATTCGTCAACCATGGGTAAGTGCAAAAATAATGAATCTAAATTGAGTGAAATAAGGGAGGATCAAATGAAGGAACAAATGAATCGTGCACATGCCTTAATCACTTCTTCTCCACCTGAAAATGGAACCCAATACGTTGTTGCTGCAACATTGCATTGGTCCATGGAAACCGATCAGCCTGCTCACTCGCATCGAGGAACCCCATTTGGCCATTTGTTTCGTTGACGGCCTCAACATCACCCCTGATATCTCTCTGCCAACTCCATCACGAAGTATGTCCACAATGTTTCGGTGCATCTTACATTACTCCTCAGGTAACTTAAGTACTATTGTTGAAGCATGCACTAGTATGTGTCGGTGCTATACAAACGGTTTTTAACTCTTTTCCGCGACGGCATTTGGAACCGTCGCCAAGTGAGTGTGGGCGATAGGGGGTCCTTCCCACACAGAAACCATCGGGGATAGGGAGCCAAGATGCATATACAGTACTCCTACTCATTTGTGCTCACATTGCCATCACAGTCGGTATTCCGTGGTGCTACGTTTATGATGCGCGGCCCATCACAAACGGTTTACTATTATAGAACTTTTATGATAAGCATACAATCACACACATTCGCTTTTCTCAAACCGTATGCGATAACTAATTAAGAAGATTAGCTAATTGTAGTACGAGTGTCAGATTGGATTACGAAACGTCGGATCGTCGTAACATCATCGTACACGACAACAATCGCACACGCTATTCTGTGATGCAACGTTTACGATGCATACTTCATCAGAAACATTTCATGGTTGCAAATCGTGTACGATAAGGCAACTATCACAAATGTTTAGTTTGCTTGCACCGTTTGTGATATTGTCTGACATCGCACACGCTTTGCAAACGACAACTGTGTGTATGCTTGCACACGTTTTCTCTCTGTGAACCATATCGGATTATGGTGTATATTGCAAATGTTTATGTTTTACCAACTGTGTGTGCCGTAACGAACTGGAGAGCGTAATTTCACCGTAATTTAATTGTTGCTATTTCAAACTGTACCGGATTTGAATTTGAACTTGAATGTATGTTATAGCTTTATTCATATCCATCAGGTTCAAACAACCAATGCGTTATTCGATTCATAGGTATATATGTTCAAGAATTACGTAAGAACCAAATAAAAAATGATGAACCACATTTGTCGGGGATATACCCCGCGGTGTAACCCGGCCGGACTTGGCGACTCACTAATGACCCGCCCTGGCTGGACGACACACTAAGTGACCCGCCCGATCCTGGCGACTTATGGGTGATCTGGCAAGCGGATCAAAGAGCGACAAGACCCAGGGGCCCAGGAGGCTCAAGGCCCAGAAGGCCGGCTTACGTTATGGTAGGCCGGCTTAAGAGGAAAGACGTGATGAATATCTTCTTTACAAGGAATCAAGACCCGGACTTGTATCCGGCTTGTAGTAGAAGATAGGCTAGTCCTAATCCTATTTGGACTCCACATGTAACCCGCCCCTCTAATTTATATAAGGAGGGGCAGGGCTCCCCAAAGAGGGACAAGTAAGAAAAAACAACCTCTAAGGCTAGACACAACTAAAGGGGAGCCGGCTTATGCGGCGACTCTCGATGAGCATAATGAGACCTAGCCTCAAACAGCATGTAGGGCTATTCCGGATGATGTTTCCCGGGGCCCGAAGCTGTCTAAATCCTCGTCTTGTGTGATGATCCGCCTAGCGTCTCTCGATTCCGCCCAAACCCTCTCAAGCTATCACATAGATGCGTTGGCCTCGCGACTAAGTCCTTGCAAGAGGACATTTGACGTGACAATTCCACGACAACATTTGTATACTTGTACTATTAAAGACGGTAAAGAAATAGGAGAAATACATTCTGATTGCTGAAAAGGTGAAGCGGAATGCCCATATTGTGCCCTCCTCCATGCAGAAGGCACGCACAACTCTAGTCCAACCCCTTTTGATGGCCGACCGCCCATCCTTCACGGTCTTCATGAAAACATCTAGATAGTCATCGTGTTCTGTAAAAATACTTTAACCTTTGCAAGCCCACCAATCATGTAGTTTGAGAGGTAATCTTGAGTAAACTGCTTTGGGAACCACTGCAAAGGAAAAAGATTCAGACATTGTCATATAAAACAACTCATTATGGGCAGTAAAAAGAAGGCTGTAGAGTTCTTACTTATCATCCTGCAGTTCGCGTTTGTATTGGATAAAGTGTAAACAAATAGTTTAATTGCCATCTTTTGACCCATTTTACTAACAATCTTTATCCACTAGTAGAAAAAGGGTCAAACGTGAAGCACATTAGTGCCGGTTTGAATTTGAGCCGGCACTAATGTGTACATTAGTGCCGGTTCCAATGGCTAGCCGGGCCGCTCTCATTAGTACCGGTTCATGGCGAACCTTTAGTACCGGTTCGTGCCACGAACCGGTATTAAAGAGGTGGTGGTTTTAGTACCGGTTGGTGGCTCCAACCGTACTAAAGACCCCTTTAGTACCGGTTGGAGCCACCAACCGGTACTAAAGGGTGCTTATTACCACCAGATGCACAATATTTAGTCCCACTCGCTAGTTGAGAGGAGTTCAGACGGTTTATAAGCCCCGCCGTGACTACCGTGTCGAGCTCCTCTCTAAGCAGTGCCTTTGTGGGCCTATTGCACGCCTTCGCCTGTGGGCCTTTGTAGTATCGTAAAATACCAGAAACGAAAAAGAATTAAATGGAAAACACAAAATTAAATGAAAAGAAATCATCAAACCAAAAATCCCCAAACCTTGGGCTCCGGCCCCGAGCTGGCTCGTGCCATGTGGTTGCCCTTTAGCACCGGTTCGTCTGAACCGGTACTAAAGGGGGGGCTTTAGTGCCCACACTTTAGTGCGGTTATGGAACCGCACTAAAAACCTTTTACTGAACCGGTGCTATTGCCCGGTTCTGCACTAGTGATCAACTTCCTCACTTGATGCTGGTTCACCGATATCTCATTCCCCATACGCAGAAAGGGCCGAAGCGCGGATCTTTACCAATGACATATGTACCTAAAAGCACCAAGTTAATATTAGAAGCTAAACAGAAATTGCACAATGATGTAGTACAACACTCATTTATAATATCTTATAACATCCAATATACTCACATATTAGATGAATTAACATTTTATATTACACTACAAAAAAAAGACACATCCGTGCATTTTGGGCCGAACGAAATTTTTTCTGTCATACTTATGACACTTCTATGACGATAATTGTGACAAAACCCGGTATCATCATAGATGTGGTGGACTCCTACTTCTATGACAAAAAATCATGACAGAAAATGGGCTTTTTGTCCTGGGCGGGCCGGAGACGCAGCTACATGACATTCTTTGGGCCGTTCATGACGGATAAAACCGTGGTAGAAGCGAGGGCGAGGAAAATATCGGGGAGTTCCCGGTTATGGTGGGTGGTCGGGGGCCGAGCGATGCGCGTTTCTCTCGTACATGTACGCATGTGGGTGCGAGGCGTTGGGCTCTAACTGAACCCGAGCGAGGCGTCGCCTAACTGAACCCGAGCGATTACACTGCAGGCTACACGTTACTGAACCCGAGCGATCGAGCGATTCTTTCGCTATTGCTGCTAACTGAAGCCGATCGATGCTGCCTCTAGATGAATACTGAGTGTTGTTGGGGGGGGGGTTGGATGAATAGTTTCCGATGGGGGTTGGATGAACAGGACCCTGTGGTGTTGCCGCTGGATGAACAGGACCCCGATCGATCGAGCCGGTTGGGCATGGATGAACATGACCCTGTGGAGGGCTGGATGAACAGTAGCCCGTGGAGGGGTGGTTGAACAGGACCCCGTGGAGAGTGCTGGTTGAACAGTAGCCGGTGGAGGAGCGCGCGGTGGAGGCTGGATGAACATGAGCGGTGGATGAACAATCGCGGTGGAGGCTGGAGGAGGTCGACGGTGGATGAACAGTAGCCCGTGGAGGCTGGAGGAGGTCTACGGTGGAGATGAACAGTATCCCGTGGAGTCCCGTTTTGCGGTACGCCACACCCCTCCCGATGAACAGGATCCCCATTTCGACCGTAGTGCTCCAACACAAGTCTGTTTCCTCCATTTTACGGTACGCCACACCCTTCCCGATCAATAGGACCCCGTTTCAACCATAGGAGGTCCAACAGAAGTCCGTTTCCTCCGTTTTGCGGTACGCCAGACCTTTCCTGATGAACAGGATCCCATTTCGACCATGGCCGGTCGAACACAAGGCCGTTTCCTCCGTTCTGCGGTACGCCAGGCCTCGTTTCCATCGGTTGTTCCGTCCAAGCCCTCCCGATGAACACGACGACGCATTTCGTTCCGACCTAGCCGGTTGGCTCCCCATGAACACGACGACGGCGCAGTTTCTCATTTTCGACCCAGCCACGTACACGTTCGCGACCAGAATGACAACGTTGCATACGCTTCGGCCAGGTGGGTCCCGATTGTCAGGCACTTCCTTGCGTGCGAAGATGTAGCTGGTGGGTCCCAGCAGTCAGGGGGGCAAATCATTTTTTTGCCCGTAATATGGACGCATTTCCTTGCGTGCGAAGATGTAGCTGGTGGGTCCCAGCTGTCAGGGGGAAAGTTTTTTTCACGAAATACGGTGGCTCGTCCGATGGGTCCCAGCTGTCAGGTGGAGTCCGCGTAATAAGGAGGCACTTCCTTGCTGTGGCCATGGACCTAGCTGTCAGCCTCTCCACGTATAGTACTCTTCCGATGTAAGTCGTTCCTTGACCACGTTGACCACGCCGCGTTCTGTTGCATGCATGCGTCCATGGGCGTGGTGCGTCCCCGCTGTCAGCCTCTCACGTACAGTCATCTTCCGATGACTCTCGGTTGTTGACCACGTTGACCACACCGTGCCGAGCGCACCAAGGCCGGTGGATGACGACGAGACCCCAGACTGGAATGACCCAGAGATGGGGAAGACGCGGCATGCAGTGGAGTCACAGATGGAGAGTGTCGGTGTCAAAACCGGTGGATATCGGGTAGGGGGTCCCTATCTGTGCGTCAAGGCTGATGGTAACAAGAAGTAAGGGACACAAGTGTTTACCCAGGTTCGAGCCCTCTCGATGGAGGTAAAACCCTATTTCCTGCTTGATTAATATTGATGATATGGGTAGTACAAGAGTAGATCTACCACGAGATTATAGAGGCTAAACCCTAAGAGCTAGCCTATGATGGTATGAATGTAATTGTGATCGGCCTTCTAAGGACCAACCTCTCCGGTTTATATAGGCACCGGAGAGGGCTAGGGTTTACATGGAGTCGGTTACAAGGAAGGAAATATAATATACGGATCGCCAAGCTTGCCTTCCACGCCAAGGAAAGTCCCATCCGGACACGGGCCGAAGTCTTGAGTCTTGTATCTTCACGCTTCAATAGTCCGGACGTTGTACACAATCCGCTGTCCGGATACCCCTAATCCAGACTCCTCAAGAGCCCCTGAACCAGGCTTCAATGACGATGAGTCCGGTAGCAGATCGCTCTTCGCATTGCAGGCGGGTTCCTTCTCCGAATACTCCAAGGTAATTATCGAACACTCAAACCGTGTCCGGATCCACAAGTTGATCTTCGTACGCCACCGTAGAGAGAATGATGTTTCACAAATGCAATCTGCTGACAACTTTTTAGGCAACACGACGTGTCACTACGGTCAGGTCATTATTCGAACCGTCTTTCCACAACCAGCCACAACGCATATTGCGAGGCGGTTTCCTTGACACGTCTTGTCAAAGTAGAGATCATGCCCCCTCATTACGGGATTCTCATCAATACGGGTACGGGTAATCCCACCACATCATTAATCGTGGCGCTTGGGAAGCAAGCGGTTCCCAACGGGCAAGTGGGAAGGCGCACCGCTTTCGTCGCCTCTATAAAGGGATAAGATTTCCTCATTTTTGCCCACGCCTCCTTCGTTCTCTGCCCACTCTTGCCTCCTCGAGCTCCAGCGCCCAAGCCCAAGTCTCCTCCGCACAGCTAGACATGTCCGGAGCAGGAGGCAAGTGGGTGACTTCCACCGTTGAGGAGAAGCACATCACAGATCTTCGGGCGGCCAGATACTTGGCCGCAGACATAGCGCTCCGGCTACCGGACGCCGGGCAGGTCATTCCGACCCCGGGACCCCACGAGAGGGTCGTGTTCGTCGCCCACTTCATCCGTGGACTGGGATTTCCACTCCATCCCTTCGTCCGCGGGCTCATGTTCTACTATGGGATAGATTTCCACGATCTAGCCCCGAATTTCGTCCTCAACATCTCGGCGTTCATCATCGTTTGCGAGGCTTTCCTCCACTTCCGGCCTCACTTCGGCCCGTGGCTGCAAATCTTCTGCGTGAAGCCGAAGATTGTACGCGGCCAACAAGCGGAGTGTGGAGGGGCCATGGCGGGCAAGATGCCTAACGTCACCTGGCTGGATGGCTCCTTTGCGGAGACCGTAAAAGGATGGCAATCGGGGTGGTTCTACATCACCGAGCCGCGCGGCGCCAACTGGGCGGCGGCCCCCGAGTTCCGATCCGGTATCCCCATGCGGCTCACCTCCTGGGAAAAGAAGGGCCTGTCCTAGGGCGATTCCACGGAGCTGCCCGGACTCAAGACATGCATCAAAAGCATGAAGGACAAGAACATCAAGCTTGTCAATGTGATCCAGGTCATGCTCGTTCGCCGGATCCTACCCTGCCAAAGGCGGGCGGTAAATCTGTGGGAGTTCGTCCCGGCCGAACACCAGACGCTCCGGAAGCTCTATGGCATGATGCACAAAGGCGCATGGAAAATGTTGTTCAAGGCCTCCGAAGTACCTCCTCCCACATCCAAGGACCGCGGACTTCATGCAGCGCGGCCCCCGAATCCGGTGAGTTTTGGGACCACCACCGGGTTTAGGTTTTTCCCAATACATTCATGGGGTAGTTTTAAGTATTTATATATATTTGCCTTAGGATTACATGAAGAGAGCGGAGCGGATTGACTGTCCGGCTCCATTGCCGGAAGATCTAGTGGATGCTCTCCTGACGGAGATGCTAGTCCTGACACCGTACAAGGTGCCGGAGAAGAAGGCCCCGGGGACCAGGAAGGATCTCCGGCGTAAGGTTGCGTCCGAAGCCTCGTCCGAAGACGACGAGGCGGACTCCTCCCACAAAGGGGAGGAAGAAGAAGAAGAAGATGCCACATCCGAGAAGGATGAGGGGCCCGGCGAAGCGGGCCAGGGGGCCGGAAAAGGCCATCAGCGCAAGGTCAAGATTCCTCCGCTGCCCGATGACGACGAGACACATTCCTCAAGGAGGCGGGGAATCAAGAAGAAATTCCACCTCCCCGCACTAGCGGGGAGAAGAGGAAAACCGCCCCGGAGGGGGAGGCTGGGGCATCCAAGAAGGGGAAGGTAACCCTTCCGGACTATTCTGCCACGGCCGCTTATAGCGAGGAGGGGTGGCTTCCCTGGGGGAAGCCCTCGGTGCGATCATAAGTGCCCACATCCTATCGTGGTTTTACTTCATAGTTTTTGTACTTATAGTGCCGAACATATATGCAGTCCGGCCAGGGCTCACCCTAAGGAATCCTCCTCCGGGTCCCTGAGCGATTCCGCGATAAATTCGCTCCCGACGGCCACTACCCCTCCAAACACGGATGACACAGAGGTGTTGTCCCGAAGGCTCTCAGAGTAGGGGGAGGTGACTCTGGAGACGCCCCACGGCGGGATTCCAGATGTCAGGCATGCGGGGTTCAAGATCCCCGCGGATCGCGTCGACGAGAGCCGCAACAAGGCGGACTCCCGACCGAACACTGCCCCGGAACCTCCAACGGTTTCGGACTTGGGCAGGCAGCCCCTCGTTAGGGAGGGCAAGCCGCCCGTGCCAAGGACTTCCGTCGCATCAATGGCGCCGGATAGTCCAGTGGAAGCGCTTGAGGCGCTCCATGGAAGAGGAGCACCGTATTTTATGAGTGTGGTGATTCAAAGGTCATGTCCGCCAAAAACGGACTAACCGAAGCTGCACAAGCCTCTGACGGGCTTTGAGGTAAGTAATAAAATGTATAAAATTACCACCCGATAGGTAGTAGCCTCGATACTGCTTGGTGTTGGAGAGAAAAGCCAAACGGAGGTCAATTATAATCCGCAGGAGTCTAATAATAAGTATTGTTGTGAATAAGCAGGCTGTGCTGCTTGCTGCTGCTGCCCGTACTGCCGAGGTTGCCGAACTGAAATGACACCTGGAGCAGGCGCAGGGAGAGCTCGTCCTCACGAAGAGGCAGCTCGAAGAGAACAAGGGTAAGTAATTCCCGCTCTTATGCGTTTAAGGATAGGTAGAATTGATGAGTCTAACACCTAAGTGTCGTGACCGTGCAATAGGGGCCACCGCCGAATTGGCGTCCCTGAAGAAGGTGCTGTCCGAGGCCGAAAACAAGGCGGCCTCAGAGTGTAAGGAGCGCGAAAAGCAAATTGCTAGAGTGGGCAAGGTACAGCAGGAGCTCCAGGACCTCGGCAAGAAGTGCGAGTCCGTGGAGCATGAGCTGAAGGCGAAGGAGGCCGAGCTTGCGAAGGCCCTTGTGAATTTGAAAGATGCCAGGGCCGAAGCCGAGAAAGCACAGCAGGAGATCCAGGAGGCCAAAAAGATAGCAGCGGGTAAGAAATTCATTATGCAAAGCAAACATGTGGAGGAGGTGTTTCTTTTACTTACTCGAATACGGAGCTCTCCAGGGGCATTTGCAGATCTGCCACGCAGCGTCTCAGACACTGCGGAGTTCTACCGTGCCCAGGAGGGGAGCTCAACGGAGAAGCTGTTCTGGTCCCAGTATGTTGGGGCCGATCATCCGATGCCTCTGAGTGACCAACTGTAGCAGTTGATCGAACTCCACAGAGCGGTCGAACTGGATATGAAGGACTTCATAGTCCGGATGTGGCCTGGTGAGCTCCTGCCCAGTAGCTACTTTGGCCTGATCAAGTGGATGGTGGATGCCTGCCCGCGGCTTGAAGTGATCAAGCGATCTGTTTGCATCGAAGGTGCCTGCCGAGCTCTTGCCCGCGTCAAGGTGCATTGGGGCAAGCTGGATGCGGAGAAGCTGGTCAAGGACGGGCCGCCGGAGGGTAAAACGCATCGCCATCCCAAAATGTACTACGATGGCGTGATGAAGGGTGCTTGTCTCGTTGCCAATGAGTGTACCAAGGACGCCATATTTGAATGAATTCACTTCTGTCATGTTTGTAATTAAAAGATGAAGTTACTTGTGCTATGTAGCGCTTTTGTTATTTAAAATATTACCTTCTGTGCGGCTGTTTATAAAATCCTGAAAGTAGGCCAGTCGTCGGCTTCTGCCCCCACGTGACTTGCACTGGGGTGTTCGTGGAAAACCTGGACACTCTTTACCCAAATGTTTGGTCCCTTAAGGAGGTGTCCGGCGCAGCGAACAAGGCAATCGGACTATGCGGCTTTATAACTTTCACTTAGCCATAGAAGTCTACAATTTTAAATTTCGGCGAAGCCCCTAGAATCCGGAAGGCCGAATTGGGGCGCTATACACGCCTAGATCGGACAAAGCCGATTTATTGCCTAAAGCGGAAAATCCTTAAGGATTTTAAAACCTCTCGAACAGCGACCAACTCTCACCACATCATGCCGGTCAGTTTCGGCTTTCTCTACTGAGGTGCTCGTCCGGAAGAACCGGGACACAATCGCAGTAGTTCTCCCTGCGCTACCTTAGCCGATATAACGGAACGTAAGGCACCAAAACAAGGGAGCCGGGCTATCCCAACTGTAGACCCAAGACATGATTCAGAGTTGATGCATATAGTGCTATAAGTTCGGGGTGCCGCACTGTTGAAAGTGTTCGGACTTTAGTTGCCATATAGTGGGGCACCATAAGAAGCCCCTGGCAAACCGGCCGCACCAAGGTGTACGGATGCAAAAATAAAAAATGCTCAAATAAGAGAAATAAGCTAACGCTATATATAATCTCCCATTGACGAAAAATATGTTTAAGCGTACATTTACAATGGGTGCGTTAAGCAGAGATAAAATAGGACTATTTGACATGTCCTATCCAGGGGCAGGCTGTGTTCAGGTAGATAAATCAGGTATAATAATCGTAAATAGATTCCACCTGGTATTTCCTTCATGCAACGCCTATTGCCTCCTTGGATGTCTCTTCCCTATAAGTCCGCAATTGGCTCTTTTGAGGATGCTGCGCCAACGCGGTGTCCCGAAAGGTAAGAGGGAAAGCGTATGAAAGTATTTGGCGGTTACCCGCACAATTGACTGAGTCGTTGATGCGCCTCCGCCTATGCCCATGGTATTTTAAGTGCGTAATTGTGTGCACGTGGCACGAATGCTGCTTTGATGGGGCTTAAGCGGAGGCCGGACTGCTAGTCGCGCTCTTGGCGTGCCTGACGATCCTGTTGCGGGGTGCTCCGGACTCGCTTGACTGTGCTCGAAGTTGTTGTCGCCAGATTGGTTTGTTGGAGAAGGCCGCTTTGTACTTCCGCCGCAAGGGCTGCAGTATGTTCTTATGTTCGTAGGGAGCGGTCCATATTTCCGTTCACCGTTATGACCCTGCGCGGTCCTGGCATCTTGAGCTTGAGATATGCGTAGTGTGGTACCGCGTTGAATCTGGCGAATGCGGTTCGTCCGAGCAGTGCATGGTAACCACTGTGGAAGGGGACGATATCGAAGATTAACTCTTCGCTTTGGAAGTTATCCGGAGATCCGAAGACCACTTCTAATGTTATAGAGCCCGTACAGCGGGCCTCTACTCCAGGAATTACACCTTTAAAGGTGGTTTTAGTGGGCTTCATCCTTGAAGGGTCAATGCCCATTTTGCGCACTTTGTCCTGGTAAAGCAGGTTCAGGCTGCTGCCGCCGTCCATAAGGACGCGCGTGAGGTGGAATCCGTCAATGATTGGGTCTAGGACCAATGTGGCTGAGCCACCGTGATGGATGCTAGTAGGGTGATCCCTATGATCGAAAGTGATCGGACAAGCTGACCATGGGTAGAATTTGGGGGCGACTGGCTCCATCGCATAGACGTCCCTTAGTGCCCGCTTTCTTTCCCGCTTTGGGATGTGCGTGGTGTAGATCATGTTGACCGTTTTCACCTTGGGGGGGGGGATTTCTTCTGTCCCCCCGTGTTCAGATGTCGGGGCTCCTCATCGTCGTCGCTGTGCAGCCCCTTGTCCTTGTCTTCGGCGTTTATCTTGCCGGCCTGTTTGAATACCCAGCAATCTCTATTGGTGTGGTTGGCTGCCTTGTCCGGGGTGCCATGAATTTGGCACGAGCGCTCCAGTATGCGGTCCAGACTGGACGGTCCCTGATTATTTCTTTTGAACGGCTTCTTCCGCGACCGGCTTGGACCCATCAATCCGTGTTGATCGTCATGTCTTCATCTTTGTCGCCGTTGTTTCATCGCTTATGTCTGTTACGCCGTGGCTTCCCATTATTGTCGCGGCCATCCGAATTGCCAGACTGTGGCGTAGTGCTGCTGCGAGCCAACCAACTGTCCTCGCCCGCGCAAAAGCGGGTCATTAATGTTGTGAGAGCTGCCATGGACTTGGGTTTTTCCTGGCCGAGGTGTCGAGCGAGCCACTCATCACGGATATTATGCTTGAAAGCCACTAGGGCTTCGGTGTCCGGACAGTCAACTATTTGGGTTTTTTTGGTTAGGAACCGAGTCCAGAATTTCCTGGCTGACTCTCCGGCTGTTGAGTGATGTGGCTCAAGTCATCGGCGTCAGGTGATCGCACATATGTGCCCTAGAAGTTGTCGAGGAATGCGTCCTCCAGGTTTTCCCAACTGCCAATGGAATTTCCTGGCAGGCTGTTTAGCCAGTGCCGGGCTGGTCCTTTGAGCTTAAGTGGAAGATACTTGATGGCGTGTAGATCGTCTCCGTGGGCCATGTGAATGTGGACAAGGAAATCTTCGATCCATACTGCCGGGTCTGTTGTGCCATCGTATGATTCGATGTTTACATGTTTAAACCCTTCTAGGAATTCATGATCCATTACTTCATCAGTGAAGGAGAGGGGGTGCGCGGCGCCTCTGTGCCGGGCTATGGGGCTACGAATGTCGAATTGCTCTGGATGGCTATATTCGGCCCGGCCGGACTTGTTGAAGGTGTGTCCGGCGTGACGGTCCTCGTCGCGTACCGAGGCGCGCCCCCGCGATCCGTAGATCGATCTTGACTTTCCCGTTTTGTTGCCCCGGGCCGTAGTATGTTGGCGTGGGGGTGTTGGCCGGTATGCGGACTGGTATGCCATTTTATCCCGGCCACGAGGTGGCCAGTCAGCTGTATGGTGCTCGAGTCCGTATTTCTCGGCTGCCAGGACTTCCGTCCATCTATTTGTGAGCAGATCTTGATCAGCTTGGAGTTGCTGTTGTTTCTTTTTCAGTCTCCTTGCAGTGGCTATAAGCCGACGCTTGAAGCGCTCCTGCTCTACGGGATCCTCAGGCATGCCGAACTCGTCCTCACCGAGGCTAATCTCGTCTTCGGACGGGGGCATGTAGCTGTCCTCCTCCGGGTATTCGTCCGTCGCCTGTTCTTCTGGGCTGACCTGCTCATCCTCCTGTTCGTCCTGCTCGAAGGCGGGCTGATCAGGGTTGTATTCTTCTTCGGCACCATTCGGATTGTTTTCATCTCCTGGGCTTGTATTGGTGTGGCGGGGCTTGGAGTGGCGCCGACGGCGTCCATTCTTTGCTTTTTTTCCCGAGGTTTTATCCTCCGTTGCCTCATCGCCATTTGTTTCCTTTGGAGTGTCCACCATATATATATATCAAAAGAAGAGGTGGCTGTCCACCGCCCAGTGTGCGGTGGTTCATGTTCTTCTCCAGCATCGTTGTCCATACCGTCGATGTCTTCGGAGTCGAAGTTCAGTACCTCGGTTAAGTCATCGACCGTGGCAATGAAGTGGGTGGTGGGTGGGCAACGAATTCCTTCGCTCGTCTGCCTCCCACTCGAGCCGGACATAGTTCGGCGAAGAGCCTCCTGACAAAGAGAGAGACTTTAATGAGTCCAGCATGTCGCCAAAGGGCGAGTGCTGGAAGATATCCGCATCGGTGAACTCCATTACCGGAGCCCATCCTGGCCCGACGGGCTCGGGAGTGTACGGACTGGAACCGATGTCCGGATACGAATCCAAAGGTTCCGAGTCATGGGCCACCGCAGAGGTAAGACCCGTGTTCGGCTCCACCGCCGATGAGAGCGCGACCTAGGGGCGGGGTCCATCTCTCCGTCCTTAGGCAGCGCAGCCTGCTCTGGATCTAGGTCCGGAGATACTACGGGGGCGATACCCCGAGCTTCGTCCGATGGCGGGTCTAAGCCATGCTCGTCGAGACTGTCCGCTGCTCCTAGCATGGGCCCAAATCCGTCGAAGATCAAGTCTCCGCGGATGTCCGTCGTGTAGTTCAGGTTTTCGAACCTGACACGTGGCTGGGGCGAGCTGCCGATCTGCTCGGATGGCTGCTGAGTTGGCCCGCGGTCTTGGCCGCCGAACACGAAGATCTGTCCGAGGAGGAAAGTCTCACCCTGGACAGCGTCGTTGAAGCTGATTGGAGGAGCCATCGAGCCTGACGGCGACGACACAGAGGAACTCTCAATGAAAGCACCAATGTCTGTGTCAAAACCGGCGGATCTCGGGTAGGGGGTCCCGATCTGTGCGTCAAGGCTGATGGTAACAAGAAGTAAGGGACACAGGTGTTTACCCATGTTCGGGCCCTCTCGATGGAGGTAAAACCCTACTTCCTGCTTGATTAATATTGATGATATGGGTAGTACAAGAGTAGATCTACCACGAGATCGTAGAGGCTAAACCCTAAGAGCTAGCCTATGATGGTATGAATGTAATTGTGATCGGCCTTCTAAGGACCAACCTCTCCGGTTTATATAGGCACCGGAGAGGGTAGGGTTTACATGGAGTCGGTTACAAGGAAGGAAATATAATATCCGGATAGCCAAGCTTGCCTTCCACGCCAAGGAAAGTCCCATCTAGACACAGGCCGAAGTCTTGAGTCTTGTATCTTCATGCTTCAATAGTCCGGACGTTGTACACAGTCCGGCTGTCCGGATACCCCCTAATCCAGGAATCCCTCAGAGAGGGGTGGAAAACTTGACTGGTTCGGGTGCGCGGCAACACTGCCACGGTGCCGCTGACGAGAGACAAGAGTAAGAACAGAGGTTGAAGAAGGAGCACGGCTGTTGGATTAACATCCAACGGTCCAGCTGCTAGAATCATTTGTTGATTAAGTTGACAAAGCCGAGCGTACACATCCGCTTAGTAGGCCACAAGTCAGCCACCAAATCTGACGGGTCCCAGCTGTCAACGGGAGGAATATTTTTTGTCGCATAACAAGGAGGCACTTCCTTCCGTGCGAAGATACATTCGGTGGGTCCCAGCTGTCAGGGGGAGGAAACATTTTTTTCAGCTTAATAACGAGGAACTTTCCTTGCGTGCGATCGTGGATCTCGTGGATCCCAGCCACCAGGCTCTCCATGTACAGTCCTCTTCCGATGACTCTCATTTGTTAACCACGCCGCACCGAGCGCAGCGAGGCAGTGGACGACGGCGAGGCCCTGAAAGGGAACGACTCAGAGATGGGAAGATGGAGTCGCATTTTGAGAGGAGGAGAAGGATTATAACTGGTTCTGGCTCAGCGTGGGGCTGCAGTCCATGGAGAATAACAGGAGGTGTGGAGGGGTGGAGGGATAGCCTGGCCGGCGGTGGGGTAGCGTTTCATAGTGATGTGTGCTAAGCAGAGCCGCTAGCCGCCGGAGGCCGGACCAGGCCGTCTCGGCAATGCTGGAGGAAGAAGACGAGATATTGACGGTGCATGCCGCCCGTTGGATATAAATCCAAGGGCTATGGATGTCATAATCATTTGTTGACCAAGTTGACAATGCCCTGCGTAGGCTTCGACCTATTGGCCCACATGTCAGCCTGCAAAAATGTGGCATATATTTAACCCATGTTTTCTAGAATGTACAGTCCATTTGCTGGGGCTCGGTGAACAAATAATTTCGCGTCAATGCGGCCCATTTATATTTTCTAAGAAATCCCAGCCCATTTGCACTTCCTTGAAATACACGAATTAGCTGGGCTCATTCTATATATAATGTTATGTTAGAAGGAGCAATTAATATCAAAAAATAAACCGGAGAGGCACATTTATATATATATATAATTAACAAATTAGCTCAAAATAAAAATGAGCGCATTATCATTACATTGGTCCTTAAAATCTTCGCAAGCTTTTGTACGCAATCACCAGGATTTTCCTTGCTTGTGAGTCAAAAACAACCAGGATTTTCCTTGCCAACTTCTACTAAACATTTACTTTTATAAGTTAATAACACGTGGGATGTTTTTATAATGTATATATAAGTCTCTATAAAATATACGATAATAGTAATAATATAAATATATATAATGTGGTTAGAAGGGAAAACATAAATTGGACACAACATTATTATTCTTATATATAGATAAATAGAATAGAGACTTGTGTTTTATTAGCAAAAATACATTGGGCTGCTGATCTTTAAGAAAAAGCCCATAGGCCGGTATGGACCTTAAAAAATAAGTTGAAACCACTGTCTTCGTATGTTGTGGGCTACGCATGTTAAAAAATAAAACCTAGGCATAGCTGATACTTGTTCGCTCTCTGGAAAAAAATGATATGGATTAAAGTGGGGTCGGCGGCACGACTGAAGAAGCACACTAGTAGCGACTTTTTTTCTTCAGTGGATGGCTCTCGATGGCGTTTTTTACTTGCCTCTACACCATACACCTTGTATTTTTAGCCTCCCAGTCCGTGGTGGACCAGCAGCCCATTTACTGGACGTGCCAACCTACAGAAACCAGCACTCAATTTTTCATCATGCCCCCAAAACAACGCAGTACTATGTTTGTTTTGAGGCCGAAAACATTACGGCAGGGGTTGAGCGGGGGAGGGGGGAAGACAGAGCAAAAAGATTAAAAAGAGTGATGCGCCGTTGTTACCCTAACAAAGCAGGTGCAATTCTTCTCGGGAAGAAGGTGTGCCGTTGACACCCACTCACATATCCCACAGTAGGCATACTAACAAGTTCACACACAAGTACAACAGAAAAGGTAAACATTCATATCAAACTCAGGTTCACAGGACACGTTCATATTCATAGCCAACATTCACAATCAACAACTCAAAAGATTCATATATACACAAGTTCAACATGTCTATGCATCCAAATGATTGATATATCACACGACAATATTCATAGATAATTCACAAAAAGATTCAGATATACACATGTTTAGTATGTTTATGCATCCAAATGATTGAGATCACAGCCAATATGATCCATGGACGAACTTTAATTACCTAGGGTACAGACTAGTAAATGATGTTCAGTCGGAGGTACTTCTTGCTAAAATTAGTGCTTGTACGAGTAAACTTTCGAGTACGTAAGAGGCAGCACAGACAATCTGAACTTTGCTTCTAGGTTTATCCTCAAATAGTGGCCTCGTGCCGAGGGAGGTTTGAGCAACTTGGCCACTGCTACCTCTTGAGCATGCGTTGGTTTTCCCTTGAAGAGGAAAGGGTGATGCAACAAAGTAACGTAAGTATTTCCCTCAGTTTTTGAGAACCAAGGTATCAATCCAGTAGGAGGCTACACGCAAATCCCTCGTACCTACACAAACAAATAAGAACCTTGCACCAACGCGATAAAGGGGTTGTCAATCCCTTCAGGGCCACTTGCAAAAGTGAGATCTGATAGAGATAATAAATATTTTTGGTATTTTTATGATATAGATTGGAAAGTGAAGAATGCAAAATAAAATAGACCGGAAACATATATGATGGAAAATAGACCCGAGGGCCATAGGTTTCACTAGTGGCTTCTCTCAAGATAGCGTAAGTATTATGGTGAGTGAAAAAATTACTGTCGAGCAATTGATAGAAAAGTGCATAGTTATGAGAATACCTAGGCATGATCATGTATATAGGCATCACGTCCGTGACAAGTAGATCAAAACGATTCTGCATCTACTACTATTACTCCATACATCGACCGCTATCTAGCATGCATCTAGAGTATTAAGTTCATAAGAACAGAGTAACGCATTAGGCAAGATGACATGATGTAGAGGGATAAACTCAAGCAATATTATATAAACCCCATCTTTTTATCCTCGATGGCAACAATACAATACGTGCCTTGCTGCCCCTGCTGTCACTTGGAAAGGAAACCACAAGATTGAACCCAAAGCTAAGCACTTCTCCCATTGCAAGAAAGATCAATCTAGTAGGCCAAACCAAACTGATAATTCGAAGAGACTTGCAAAGATAACCAATCATACATAAAAGAATTCAGAGGAGATTCAAATATTGTTCATAGATAGTCTTGATCATAAACCCACAATTCATCGGATCTCGACAAACACATCGCAAAAAGAATTACATCGAGTAGATCTCCAAGAAGATCGAGGAGAACTTTGTATTGAGAATCAGAGAGAGAGAGAAGAAGCCATCTAGCTAATAACTATGGACCCGAAGGTCTGTGGTAAACTACTCACACTTCATCGGAGAGGCTATGGTGTTGATGTAGAAGCCCTCTGTGATCGATTCCCCCTCCGGCGGAGCGCCGGAAAAGGCGCCAAGATGGGATCTCATGGGTACAGAAGGTTGCGGCGGTGGAAATAGGGTTTCGTGGTGCTCTTGGATGTTTTCAGGGTATATGGATATATATAGGCGAAGGAAGTCGCTCAGGGGAGCCACGAGGGGCCCATGAGGGTAGGGGGCGCGCCTACCCCCTGGGCGCGCCCTCCTTCCTCGTGGCCGCCTCGTTTCTTTCTTGACGTCCACTCCAAGTCTCCTGGATTGCGTTTGTTCCAAAAATAACTCTCCTAAAGGTTTCATTCTGTTTGGACTCCGTTTGATATTCCTTTTCTGCGAAACACAGAAATAGGCAAAAAACAACAATTTGGGTTGGGCCTTCGGTTAATAGGTTAGTCCCAAAAATAATATAAAAGTGCATAGTAAAGCCCATTAAACATCCAAAACGGGTAATATAATAGCATGGAACAATAAAAAATTATAGATACGTTGGAGACGTATCAGCCACTACTTTCATCCAATTAGTTTACTGGCTCATCTTGGTCCTATAGCTCGCCAAAATTCTACATTGCAGACAAGAAAGGAGGCGGTTGAGAAAATGAACCACCCAAATTTTTTGTGTAGTTCAACTAAAATGGAGCATCCCTGGTGTGCAGAATGATTAAGTGACAGATGAATATACGCGTCAACCAACTTGTCTGGAATCTTTAGACTCCATGACATACAGTTCGCTACCATATCCGCCGATAACCAAAAAGCACAAGTTGGGACCAAAGACTGGAGTGTGTTTTTCTGGGCTGTGCGCCAAGCAATATTTTTGGCGTTCACTCTCCTAATACTTGGAGTTTGACAACTGGTTGACATTGGTTGATACTCGAATGAATATAGGCACTTCTTCTTGTCAACATGGATGCTTGTGTGAGTGAACTTTGGAGTACATAGCAGTAGCATAATTATCTATCCAACTGATCTTTTTGTGCAGTTCTACTGAAATCACCCAATGCAATGATTTGCCTGCGAGTTCAGGCTCCAAGTTACTCCTTTATAAAATCGGCAAACAGTAGCACAATACCAAATTACCAATACATGACGAGCACAATAATTAGGATAGAGACAAGTACCAACCTTTGTGAGGTAGCATATCAATTACTATTTCCTTTGACGGGAAGCCGAGATAAGCGAAGCGACTGACAGCAAAGGAAGGAAGCAAGCCCATATTAGCGACTGACAGGAAAGGACGGAAGCTGTCGAGGCAATGAAGCACCCAAAGTTTTTGTGCAGTTCCACCAAAACCGAGCATCCCTGTTGGCACATATATTGAGAGAGGAGATTACTGTAATAGTGGGACTAGTTCATGAAACATACACTAACAAATAGAAGCACCCTCATTATCTTAACTAGTCATCAACCCGTGCATCCGCCAGGGCTAACATTTTGTGTTTCCCATTGTTAGCGGATATAAATACAATGGTGATCTGAAATTGGTAACTCAGACCTATTAGTTCTTGCTTACGCTATTTATCCTTTTCTTATTATCTTGAAGGAAAAAATAGATTAAAACTATGTATGCTTGGAGGTCACAATCTTTTCTTTTCTTTTGCGTGGTAATACGTGTCTCATTATGTTGAAAACGGAGGAACTGTAGAATACACTTATTACAACACTTACTTAATGCAAAGTCATATACAACCCACAGTCGATGAGTAGTTCAACCCACAGTCGATGAGACAAAAAAAATACTCCCAAAACAAATCATGAGTAGAATTTTATAAAAATAATTGGTTCAACCCACAGTCGATGAGCAGTTCATGCATGTAGAAATTATATAAGACCATCACAACGTACAGGAGTTTAAGTTGGATATGAAGCCCATGATTTTACAATATCATTCTTGCATTATTGACAGTAGAAACAACTGGATATACGACTGTATAACAGAAGCCCAAGATTATCCAAAATTTCTTCCTGTATATATACTTCTGGATATTTGACTGTAGATACATATCAGATATGCCGAGAATTTAACATTATGGGATTTCTTCTAGCCATTAACTATGTTGAACATCTACAAATCATCTCTTTTTGGCTAAAGTATACATGTCATCGCCCTATAAAATCATACTATATATGTACCTAAGAACACGTCAAGGAGTTAAATGATGTTATCATATTGTAGAAAACTCCAGGCAAATATGGGATAACATGGGAAGTCGGTAGATAAAAAAGAGAGGTCAAATCGACATGTGAAAACTTGTTTTATGTATACTTCTGCAGTTCTGCATGGCACAATTATTACTTCCGAACAGTGCTAGGTAAGGCAGAAGGATTGGAAAACCGAAAAAAATCTATTGGTTAAGCTTCTACATGACATGTTAATTTAACACCAAAAGAAATCAGTGCATTTGTCCTACCTTGGCGGAAGCCTTTTTAAAGTCCCAAAACACTGTTCTTCATGAGTTCAACCACGACCATGTTCACCAGCTGCCGATTGGCACACTCATTCTCATGAAGGTGGCCTTGGTCTGATGTGGTTAGGAGGAGACACCAAAAAGTATTGTGGGGAAGTTCTTAGATTTGCAGACCAAAGGCACAAATATTTCTAAGTCATTAGGAGTTGTAAGAAATTACAGATAAGATTTAAAGCATTAATATGACCATAATTAATGGTTCGTACGCCTGATGGCGCATATATTTGACATTAAAGAACAAAAGCTATGGAGAAACTGACATTGTCAGATCAAATATGAGGTAGAAATGTAATTGTCAAATTCATCCTCTCCTCTACTCGCACGCCACTTACTTCAATGGTACGCGTACATATTAGCTCAAGTAAACATTTGTTTTCTTGGAATCCAGAAAGAACTGTCGTAATTTAAGTGCCGCAAATACAATACAACAACATATGATTTCTTTCGTACCTATAGTTACATCATTTTTTACAAATTGCAAAAATAATTATCACTTTAAGATGTATGACAAATAAGATTAAAAAATATACATAAACCTCTCCCAAAATTGAAGGACCGTCATATTTTAATATTGTCAGCATAGGCACACGCATCACAGAGGGACTACCTAGAGATTTCTTTTTGTAGGGGACGTAGAGAATTATATTAACTGCTGTGTATAAAAAAATAGCCACCATGTTGGTATTAAACAAAGCGTGGACATGCAGACATGCATGTACTGGCGCACAAACTCGATCACCATACTTCTGCAGTTCTGCATGGCACAATTATTACTTCCGAACAGTGCTAGGTAAGGCAGAAGGATTGGAAAACCGAAAAAAATCTATTGGTTAAGCTTCTACATGACATGTTAATTTAACACCAAAAGAAATCAGTGCATTTGTCCTACCTTGGCGGAAGCCTTTTTAAAGTCCCAAAACACTGTTCTTCATGAGTTCAACCACGACCATGTTCACCAGCTGCTTATTGGCACACTCATTCTCATGAAGGTGGCCTTGGTCTGATGTGGTTAGGAGGAGACACCAAAAAGTATTGTGGGGAAGTTCTTAGATTTGCAGACCAAAGGCACAAATATTTCTATGTCACTAGGAGTTGTAATAAATTACATATAAGATTTAAAGCATTAATATGACCATAATTAATGGTACGTACGCCTGATGGCGCATATATTTGACATTAAAGAACAAAAGCTATGGAGAAACTGACATTGTCAGATCAAATATGAGGTAGAAATGTAATTGTCAAATTCGTCCTCTCCTCTACTCGCACGCCACTTACTCCAATGGTACGCGTACATATTAGCTCAAGTAAACATTTGTTTTCTTGGAATCCAGAAAGAACTGTCATAATTTAAGTGCTGCAAATACAATACAACAACATATGATTTCTTTCGTACCTATAGTTACATAATTTTTTACAAATTGCAAAAATAATTATCACTTTAAGATGTATGACAAATAAGATTAAAAAATATACATAAACCTCTCCCAAAATTGGAGGACCGTCATATTTTAATATTGTCAGCATAGGCACACGCATCCCAGAGGGACTACCTAGAGATTTCTTTTTGTAGGGGACGTAGAGAACTATATTAACTGCTGTGTATAAGAAAATAGCCACCATGTTGGTATTAAACAAGAGGCTTGCTTCGCACACCCCCGCTTAACGTATAAGGGCATTTTGGGCATCTGATGCTTAACGTATCCCGCGCCTATCTGGCGTACCCATACAGGTAGAGCCGAGCGCGACGCTCGAGCCGACACGGCTGGCTCAAGAACTACCCTCTCGCCGTCGCGAAAAAAAAACCACGACTGCGCTGATCAGCGGCCCATTCAACGTCGCCCGCCCGCCGATCGCCGCCCTTACCCACCGATAGCCGCCTTTCCCCGCCGATCTAGACGTGATCACGCTGCCAATTCCAACGTCCTCCCGTTCGGCCGATCGCCGCCTTCTCCCCGTCTTCACCCGGGATCTGGCCGGCGCGGACAGATCTTCGAGTCGCCGCCGTGCGTGATGTCGCCTCCGTGCAGGTCGTCGCGGTGGCGTGGCCTACGTGGGCGCCGTCGCCGCCCGCAACTCCGTGATCAACCTCTCCGGCAACGTCCTCGCCGTCCGCAGCCACGCCAGGCGGGCCGAAGTGCACGTGCATGCCATGTAAGCCTTTTAGTTCGTCAAAAAAATTGAATCTGTAAATAATTATGTGCAATATCTTGTTAGATAAGAATTTCTCAGTAGTACATTTAATTTGTTTTAAAATTGATAGATCAAATTTTATTATAATATTGCAGTGTAGGTTGAGAGATCATATAATGGATAAAGAAACTGGATTCTGGATCTGTTTTTGGACACGAGTGAGTGGGATGGTAGCGATAGTGTTGATCGTACAAATGGTAATGATAGTAAAGATGATGATGATGGCAGCGACAATGAATCCTGGTCGTCGTACGATAATTTACCTGAGGAGGATTTTGATAAGAAGGAGGAGGGTGCTTGTAGTGAAAACGTAAGTGTCTTGTACATTCTTTTTGTCGGATGAAGAACCATATGGTACTTACGTGCATATGATTTTTAATGTGCAGGAGGATATTGGCGTTCTAACGAGGAAAATCATGGTGTTGAATCTTTCGGGGATAACATAAGCCAGGTTCGGTCCACAATTTAAGATGTCATTGAATAATAAATAGTTGGTAATGGCAACTTACACTTGCTTACATGGAATATTGTAGGCTAACTTTGATGGTTGGAGTGGTGAAGATGGAGATGAGCATGAGGATGGAGCTAATATGGACATTGAGGAAGCTGAAATCCAGCAACGTCGCTGGAGACACAGTTGAAGGTTATGGGTATGACATTTGCATCACAATGGGAGGCTCACATGTTCTATAATAACTACGCCAAAGACCGTGGATTCAGTATCAGAAAAGATAAGGTGAAACGAGGAAAAGGACTTTCAACCACTGTTCGGTATAGGAGATACGTTTGCTCGAGGGCAGGAAAGCGTCGCGATACATTTTAAACCGGAGGGCCGTACCCGAGGCTAAGACCAGAGACTCGTTGCGAGTGTGGCGCACATTTTGTCGTGAAGTTGGACAAAGGGCGTGGAGTTTGGTTCGTGGCAGCTTTTATGGATGATCACAACCATTTGTTGGCTAGACCAGATGAGGTGGTATTTCTGCGGTCACATCGGTGATGGGAGATCACCGGATAGCTGAGATATTGGCGATGGAAGGAGCTGGGATCAGAAAGCATATCATTGTTGACAACTTCATTAGCAGGTATGGCTCGTATGATAAGTGTGGGTTTCGAGACGAGGCGTGTACAACCTATGTTGCCGAGAAAAATGAAGTTGATTGCGAAGGGTGATGCTAACACGGCAATTGGGATTATGAGGAGCAGAAAGAGAAGGATCCAGAGTTTTTCTTTGAGTACGTGCTCGATAAGGAGGGCCGTTTGAAGAGCATGTTCTGTGCGATGCACGTCGCGGCGGGACTATAAACTGTATGGAGATGTCACGGTGTTCGACAGCACATATAAGATGAACAGATCGGTATGCCGTTCATCCCTTTGTTGGTGTAAACAATCACCGTTGCACCACAGTTTTGGTTGTGCCATTGTGTCCGATGAGACCGAGCGACATATGTGTGGCTGCTCCGACATTCCTGAAGGCCAATTGTCGAAAAAAGCCAAGGTCAATCATCACAGATGGAGACGCTGCAATGATACGAGCTATTCGGTTGGTTTTGGTTGATGTGTTGCACCGTCTCTGCTCATGGCACGTGGAAAAAAACATGCAGAAGCACCTTAATTACAAATCGCTAAGTGAGTTCAGGGCACTGTTGTACTACTCCACCTCACCAGCCAACTTTGAGGCGAGATGGCACGCTTTCGTTCGTAAATGGAAGACTGATAAAACAGAAGAGTGGTTGAGTAGGATGTACAGGAAGAGGACTCTGTGGGCAGCATCATATCTGCGGATGGTTTTTTTGGGTATGCGCAGTAATCGAGGAGTGAAAGTCTTAACTCTTGTCTTCACCTGCACTTGGACGGCGGTATGACTATTGTTGACCTAGTTGTGCATTATGAGAATTGCATAGTCCGACTACGTGAGAACGAGGCGCATGATGACTGTGTTTCAAATCAGTCATTGCCACCATCGATCCACAGAATATAAGGATATTGAGAAGCATGCCGCCAAAGTATTCACTCATTCCAATTTTATATTCTTCAACAAGATCTGAAGAAGATGGGAGAGCTTGAGATTTTGAGGCGCTAGTGGGAGTTGACTGCCACACCTTCATCGTGACATGGAGGAATAACCGGAAATTTCAGTTCAGCCTGAATTATCGACCTGAAAACTCGAGAATATGATAGAATGCAGTTGTGGGCGAATGCTTGGAAAGGATTGCCTTGCAAACACATTCTGTATGTGTTGGTGCATCTAAAATATCTAAAATACCTAAGTGTTGTATCCTTAAGAGGATGTCGAAGTTGCGAGAGGTGGGCTGCCTGCACAAATAAAGAGTGACTTGTTTGGCTGGGGTTGGACAGGGGCAGAGCAGCGTGCTCGCTATAGTCAACTCAGTATAACAGGAGCTGAAGCTTTTCATGTTGCTTCAAATGATCCATTTGTCTATGATGAGTTGATGCAGTGTCTGCAGAACATAATAGCGAAGAAAAGGTCCCTGATGATGATGCCGTTGGTAGTACAAGAAATGTGCATGAGGAGCCACGTCGGCGGGAACAACATGTTGATGTCATAGGTGATCCCGTGAAAGTTTCCACGAAGGCGCCCTAAACAGAGCAAGACAGGGCGGGCAAAGAAAGATCCAAATGTTACAAAAATGGAAGACCAATATCATTTTCTGAGAAAAACCGGTCCTCTTTGTGGCATTTGTAAGAGAGAGGCCATAGGCGGCAAGCGTGCCCTGAGAATGAAAAGTAAGTTTTCCATAATTTTAATTATTTTCTGGTTCTCTCTTCACAATTGTCTGATGAGTTCTTTACAATTTGTTATGTAGGAACCGGGCATAAATATGAAGTATTCATAATCAATTGAAGCCAGTGGCAATTTTAATTTATATGTTTAAGAATAAGATATATGGCACTTTGAGTTTATTCTCTAAACCACCTTGTTCAATGAAAGTCATTACCACTTTCAGTTTATTTGTTTAAGAATAATAGAGATGGCACTTTGAGATAATATTTATGCCACCTTGTTCAATGTTATGAGACATGCGATTTATATTTTTATGTGTGAAACATCTTATATTTGTATGAATGTGTTACTGGTGTCATGGCTTAGTCAAGTTATGGACATTTTAAATTTTAATGAATGTATGTGACCATTTAAAAAAAAACCAGCCGTGGCGGCTGCGCGCCTGAACAGTGAGACTACAACACCTTCTCGGCCCGAGCGTGGAGGCCACGGCGCACAGCAGGCATTCATTAATATTCTGTTGCGAGCTTGTGAGAAGGCGAAGATGCGGTCGGCGCGTCTCTCCACGGGCGAGTGGCGCATGAATAGGATAGGCCCGACGCGCCCAACGCACGTCGTTTATGGGCCGACAGATCGCCATATTCCCCCTCGGGATCGTTGCATGTGCCCGCTGGCTGGGGCGGGACGAGACGTGCGCGCCTGTCGGTCGGCCGGGTGCTGCGCCAGCAGAACCAGCGCGGCGCGCACTGCCAATGGCGCCAACCCGCACTAGCTGGAGTCGCGGGGCCCTCAACTGCCTCGGCGGGCGTCCACCGCCGGCCTGGAATATTCGTCGAGATCCAGCGCCGCTGCTGCCACCAGAATCGGCGTGGGATATTGTGCAGGTTTTATCCTCACCGCACCAACTCAGGACGGCGGGCATATTTTTAATAAAAATGACCGCCATGTAGTAGGAACAAAAGGGCAAATTTAGGAGCAAATTTCTACAGCAAAGTGTGGCGGCTAAAACAAGCGCCACACCTTAGGCACAGCACACCTTTGGCGTGGCTAGCTAAGTCATGAACCAAATATGTCCGTAATATGGCAGAGGCAAACTGATACATTTTAGGACAGAAAATATTATTTGCCCACACGCATTTAAATGTGTAGTGTCTCACGAAAGCAATAAATAAAACGTGGAAAATTGTCGAAATCTATCCCAGTGCCATGTCGCATTACAATCGATCAAAGTATCCAAGAACGGTAGGGAAACCTTCTACGGGACAAAAACCCTACCAATGCTAATAACTACTCCTTCTCCATGATTTTAACAATTTTCATCTTCACTTTGTCTAATCTGTTGACCTCGGAAAAATGATTTCGCGACAATCGTGGCCTTGACTCATTAATCTCTTGCTGGTCAAATTCATGTGTCCAGCGATCTCCGTCCCCAGTATTTTATACACCACATCACAAAAGTCCACAAGACACTCTGCAATAAACATGTGTGATCAGCTTAGGATATAGCATGCTGTGCGGCATCATGTACTCATTTAACTTACCCATCTTGTTGTGCGGCATTTTATACTCATTAATTGGCCACGATGAGACATCTGGAAATTTTTTTGATTCAATAATAGAGTTGGCCTCCATAACATCCTTAGATATTTCAGATCTCTGAAAGAAAGTAACAAACCAGAATTTAACGTATGACTCAATAATTTTCTGAATGCGAGTGTAAAATTTTTAGCGTACCAGGGTGCCAATCATATTGCGAATTCTTTGGCTAATTGCGCCTTTAGAATTTGAGTCAAGAACTTGAAACTCCTCCTTGACGGTGTGCATCACTATGGTTATCCAATGATTATCATTAACGTGCATAGGAAAATACGCCTATATAGTAATCAAATGATGTTAAGCGCAATTAAATAGCAATGAATAACAAAAACAAATAAATATGAAAGAAATACCTTGTCCCGTCTGAAATACTCATCCATTACTCTTGCGACGACTTTTGCTTTCTTTGTAACTTGTTCTGATTCTAAATCATTAATTGACTTGGTCTTTCCCCTAGCCCTACTCAACATAAATTTTGGGAACCACGTTGTTGATATGAAACGGTCAGAGAAATCACGGTGTTGTAGGTGTTTACAATATGCATTGATTATCTGCATACATAAACAAAAAAATTCTATCAACTTGTGAAGTTGAAATGAGAGTCTTGTTAAAACCAAAGTCATACTTACAGCGCCATTCAACCATTTAAACTTCAGGACATCGTGAAGCATAGCTGGCGTGCATATGTCCCCATCTGGTGGCGGCATATCGACCACGGTTCGGTGTGCATGCTTCTTAGTCGATCGAGAGTCTCAACAAAAACTCTGGCTGCCTCTATGTGATCCGGAGTCATATTAAGAGTACTTGCCAGAATTGAAGATGGTGACGATGCAAACAGATCTAAAACAATGCAGCTACAGTTGTTAAAAATAATAAAAAATTTACGTAAAGCATGAATGAATTATAAAGTAATACTTGACTTACTTTTTTAACACGTTTCTTGCGGGTAATGAGAAGGTCGTCGGGATTGACAATATTTCGACGGATTTCGTTTATGTTTACCTTCATTGTCCTGACTGCCTTCACCATTACCTATGTTGCTCTTTGCGGAAACTCTCACACATGTCTTCAGACTTTGTTGGTGACAAACCACCCATAGACTCATCAGAAATATCAGCATTTTGCGGGGTTCGGGACATAGACGGAAACTCTTTTGTACGTACAGTTGATGACGAACATGGGGATTTTTCATTATCGTGTATAATGAAAGGATCAGTAGCGTCACCTTTACCCGGTGTCGCCATCGAGCACCCGTGTCATCAGCGGGCACGTCCGTATCATTGAAACACGTGAAAGATGTTACTAGCTCCACGTCGGTAGGTGAATCAATATCTGGCCAATATTTTGATGACTTGTACTGGCCATTCTCCATCCCAACTCCTTGACGTACATTAACAAATTCATCATTGTTGTCCCTCTTATTGGGTTTGTACAGCACACCTTCCGTGTTCAACTTTTCCATTACCATCTACAAACACAAATGAAACACGATCAGCATTTGAACAACTAACATGTTTAATATAACTTCTACATTACCTGTGCACATCTTTCGGTATATTGAGAACCTCCTTGTGAAGCAGCTTTATGTATGTCATCACACGGTCCATACTGTTAGTCGTGTTCGATGAAACCCCTGACGTGCTTGGCTTTCTACTCCTGCCACCACCTTTCCGTTTAGGTTTCTTCTTTTCTTCATCTGGGACAGTCCTTCACGTGCTACCTTAGCACGTCTGTACTCTTAGCTAACGTAATTTTCAAGCTGTACAACAAAAAATAAATAAATAAAATAACAACTATAGTTAATTACTATTTGCAACCAATAAGGACTATACTTATTGACTTACATTGCCGTGCCACGCCGTGCATGTTGTCATAATCGTCTCTCTTTTCCCTTCCGTTTCGGCCAGTTAACCATTAGTGGGTATTCACGAGACAAAGGATCAAATGTATCCACACCAATTGGCTCAACTTTTTCCCAGTATATATACTACATGATAGTAAACACAACAAGTCGGACACATAGATCACATAAAAATATATGTACATACAACTATTACAAATTTCTTGTACCTGAAGAAGAGACAAGTTCCCGATAGGCCACTTGAATTTTCAAGATCTTGACCGATTTTTAATAGCATCCATGCACACCCTCAACGTAAAATCGTTCCAATTGTATGACTTGATAGCGTTCACGTCCTCCACCATTTTGTAATAACGATAAGGAACAAACTTGGTGGATTGTGGTGCTAAGACTGTACCCATAAGAACCAGTCGACCCTTCTCACAAAATCATCATCATATGACCGAGTGTCAACAATATTTTTATCAACTCATCGATGAGGATTAGGCCTGTTCTTTTGTCTAGAAACCGATTCGAACAATTTTTTGGCATCTAGTTGTACTGTTGCTATCATGCTACTGACATCATCACCCTCGTTCGTAGCCCGAATATGTCGTAAACATCTTCATTAAGCACACTGATGCCGTCTGTATTTGGTCGAATAATAAATCGCTTTCTAGTACTATCATATGTTGTAATCATAAATTCCAATAAATTTTTCCTCATTTTCACGGAAGGAATTCTCAACATACAGTCCAAACTTGTGCCACGTAGCATCATCGCTGTCCGGGTGTGAATTTTTCCACCAATTCACACCACTTCTCAACCGAGCAGTACACATCTCCCAATTCTTGCATTCTAAATAAGATGCCAGTTATCTAACTAGTTAGGAGATTCAAATAAAATTACATATGGTTTAATACCATACCTTCCGGCGTCTAGACGAGCACCGGCAGCCCGTTGCCAAACCCCACCGGTGTGGGTTAGCCGTGGCAGCCGCCGCGCCTCTCCCACAGGGCCTTGGCCGACGGCCCGTCCTAGGGTTTAGGGTGCGGCGAATTTGCCGAGACAACACGGCGAACTGAGATCCAAGTCGCAGCGTAGATGGCGCCGTCGGGCGGCGGCAGGAAGGGAGTTTGACGGCCACGGCGGTGCGACCGTCCGATCGAGGACGGGTGAGGATGCGCGTGGAGGCGGCGTGGGTAAGCGGTATTGGGGCGAGGTAATGGCGGCTTGGTTTCCATGCCATGCACGCACGTCGGTATCATCGGCGTGGTCACGCCATAGTGGGCCACTTGGCCCGTCCGTGAAACTACGCCGGCTGGCCCACGATGCATTTATTAAAACATGCACTGTAGTTTAATACCACATCGCTAAGCCGGCGCGCGTTGACTCCTTTATATAGTTTTCTTTTAGTCAATGCACAAACATCTCAGTTCGTGGGACTCTATTTGGAGGATATGCAGGATCGATGTGAGTCTTCACCTGCTTAGAGCTTGTGAAAGTTCACATGGATCATGCATATTCTTCAAAAGAAAGCCATTATCTTCGATGTTTTTAACCTCAGATATTATTCATGCATTTTTAATGCAACCATTTCAAAAAGTTCACATGGACCGTATGAATTTCCTATGATTTTCTTCGTGAATCGCACCGAAAACACTGACGGGCGTGGCCTAACGCGTGCGTATGGTGTCGAATTGTTCAACTTTTGCGTGGGGCCCTAAGGTGGGCTTGCCCACTGCCTCCCAAACTTGGGTTACGTTTAGTGCATGCCACCTCGTACCACCAACACAACCGCACCGATCGATATGGCCCATGTCGGCCAGTCTGCGTTCTCTTTTCGACTCAGCGGTGGACCCCAAACTTTTGGACACGCACCCTCGCCAGTCCATCATGCGTGCAAGTTTTCATAATTTTCCGGCACCGTATGAATTTCCTATGATTTTCTTCGTGAATCGCACCAAAACACCGACCGGGCGTGGCGCAAGCGTGCGTATGGTGTCCGAATTCGTTCAACTTTGCGTGGGGCCCTAAGGTGGGCTTGCCCACTGCCTCCCAAACTTGGGTTACGTTTACGTGCATGCCACCTCGTACCACCAACACAACCGCACCGATCCGATATGGCCCATGTCGGCCGGTATGCGTTCTCTTTTCGACTCAGCCGGTGGACCCCAAACTTTTGGACACGCACCCATCGCCAGTCCATCATGCGTGCAAGTTTTCATAATTTTCCGGCACCGTATGAATTTCCTATGATTTTCTTCGTGAATCGCACCGAAAACACTTGACCGGGCGTGGCGCAGCGTCGTATGGTGTCGAATTCGTTCAACTTTGCGTGGGGCCCTAAGGTGGGCTTGCCCACTGCCTCCCAAACTTGGGTTACGTTTACGTGCATGCCACCTCGTACCACCAACACAACCGCACTGATCCGATATGGCCCATGTCGGCCGGTATCGCGTTCTCTTTTCGACTCAGCGGTGGACCCCAAACTTTTGGACACGCACCCTCGCCAGTCCATCATGCGTGCAAGTTTTCATAATTTTCCGCACCGTATGAATTTCCTATGATTTTCTTCGTGAATCGCACCGAAAACACCGACCGGGCGTGGCGCAAGCGTGCGTATGGTGTCCGAATTCGTTCAACTTTGCGTGGGGCCCTAAGGTGGGCTTGCCCACCGCCTCCCAAACTTGGGTTACGTTTACGTGCATGCCACCTCGTACCACCAACACAACCGCACTGATCCGATATGGCCCATGTCGGCCAGTCTCGCGTTCTCTTTTCGACTCAGCGGTGGACCCCAAACTTTTGGACACGCACCCTCGCCAGTCCATCATGCGTGCAAGTTTTCATAATTTTCCGGCACCATATGAATTTCCTATGATTTTCTTCGTGAATCGCACCGAAACACTGACGGGCGTGGCGCAGCGTGCGTATGGTGTCGAATTCGTTCAACTTTGCGTGGGGCCCTAAGGTGGGCTTGCCCACCGCCTCCCAAACTTGGGTTACGTTTACGTGCATGCCACCTCGTACCACCAACACAACCGCACTGATCGATATGAAGAACTCAATATTGTTTTACTAATTAATTATAAAGAACTCATTATTATTATTCATTATAAAGTATAATGAATAACTCATTATTATTATTCATTATAAAGTATAATGAATAACTCATTATTATTATTCATTATAAATGATAATATCTAACCATAATATTCATTATAAAGTATAATAAAGAACTCATTATTATTTGTGGTTTTTTTTACTTTATGAATTTTCAATAATTTATTAGGTCAAAACAGCACATACCACACCCCGGACGCGAGGTGGGACTAAAAAGCGCCCCCACCTCCCCCGCGCGTGACTCATGGAAGGCAAAAAAAAATTAGTGATGCAAAAAAAAGACAGCCCAACGTGGTTGCAGGCCGCAACTGTGCGTAATCGGTCCGGCCCGATCAAGCCGGACAGCGAAAGGGCCGGCCTTTCGGCCCAGCTACGGCCTGCAGCACAGCCAATCGGGGCAGTGGCGGGGCGGGACGGGAATCGGAGGAGTTCGAAAGGGCGTGGGAGGCAGGTATATAAAGCGGTCATGGGCGTCGTTCGGGGGGCGAGTGGGACTAAAATTTAGTCCTCACCCCGCCGACCCTGCCCTCAAGACCGCTACAAGACACTTAATGGGCCGGCCCAGGAGCGCCATCGCGCACAGTCGTTCGGCGGGCGAGGTGGGACTAAACTTTAGTCCTCACCCCCGCCGACCCTGCCCCCGCACCGCGCGCAGAGTCAATCGGACGGCCCACGCGCGCCGTCGCGCACTGTCACTGTGTCGGCCAATGCAGCAGCCATTCTAATTTAGTCCCACCTCGGCAGCCGAATGATGTCCACACCAGTTTATATAGCCGCCTCCGGTAGTCCATGCATGGTCATATCTTATATTGTGATGTGACTTTACCTAACTGGCCGGGCAGTTCACTGCCAGACAGTGTACTGCCGGGCAGTTATGTAGAGCCATATCACAGTATTAAATATGTTTATTTTGTCATTTTGTTTATTTTTTAACTTCAAACGGAAAACAATTTTTTTTAAATATGGTTCCCAACTACGATTTTTTTTAACTCCGTCAAACGTCACGACACTTTTTCTTCCACACGTTGCCATCACCATCCATAGCACCCACGCCAATTCGCGTATTTTTCCAGCGCTCGGCGCATTTTCTAGGGTTTTCCAGGTCGAAAATCGCAAAAACACTGCCTGGACGTGACGCAACGTCCGTTTTGTGTCCGTTTTCGTTCCAACCTTGCGTAGGGGCCTACTTTGGCCGTGCCCACATGTACGCACACTTTGGTGCAATTGCATGCATGCCATCATGTAGCCCCAGTGCAACCACCTACCTCTCGGTCTGCCGGGGAGGGGGTTCCCAACTACGGTTTTTTCTTCTCCGTCAAACGTCACGACACTTTTTCCACACGTTGCCATCACCATCCACAGCACCCACGCTAATTCACGTTTTTTTCCAGCGCTCGGCGCATTTTCTAGGGTTTTCCAATAATGAAAAGCCCTATGTATTGTACAATTGTTAACAAGATTTATGTCTTTCAAAATATAAACTTTGCATATATTTTAAATATTATTTAGACATTTATTAACATTACATAAATATTAAAAATGTAATTACTAATTGACAGAAATAACTGATTAAAATATTCATTACAAAAAAACTCATTATGAATTAATTATCAAAAAACTCATTATTGTTTTAGCAATTAATTATAAAAACTCATTAGTTTTTGTATAAATTTTAATAAACAACTCATTATTATTATAATAAATATAGTTAGCAATTCTATATTACGTATGGATTTTATTAATATTATTTTTAAAACAAAAACAAAAAGCCTTCGACAGCGTGCATTGGCGGCACACAGTGGCAGGTCTTGTGACGGCGGCGCTGGGCCGCCCATTGACTCTGCTTGCAGTCTTGAGGCAGGGTCGTGAGGTGAGGACTAAAGTTTAGTCCCACCTCGCCGGCCGAACGACCGTCTTGCGATGGCGCTCTGGGCCGCCCATTAAGTGTCTTGCTGCTTGGGGGCAGGGTCGGCGGGGTGAGGACTAAAGTTTAGTCCCACCTCGCCACGAACGCCGCCGCCACCGGCTTATATACCGAGTTCCGACCACCTATTCGAACTCCCCGATTCCCGCCCGCCCGCCACTGTCCCGTTGGCCTGTGCTGCAGGCTGTATCTGGGCGAAGGTCGGCCTTTCGCCACCCGGCTTGATCGGGCGGACCGATTAAGCGCGATTGCGGCGTGCAAGCACAGGTGGACTTTTTTTTGCATCACTATTTTTTTGCCTTCAATAATTTTGTTTATAGTGTTCCACCATCATCAGTAGGATGCATGCCACGTTTTAAATATTTTTATCGCTTCAAGATTTTTTATAATTTTTATGTTTTTGCTGTGCATGCATGACCCATGCATGCATTTTATGACTGATTTTTCTACAATTTGTGTGTCGAGTATCGTCTCGTACTGCTCAAATTCATGTTTCCGTTTATTTTTTAAGTTGCATGACTAATATCAAATTAAACATCCGAATTTTTTAGATAAACCATTCGGAGTTCATTCATAATTCAAAATATTTTACATAACCCTAAACATAACCGAGCACTCCTATTACATAACCCTAAACTAAGCTACTGTCGTCGCTGCCGCCGGTGAGGTCGACGACCGGCCATATCTTGCCTGCCTCTCCTTCGCCGCCGCCGCCGCCATTATCGCTGCCGCTGCCGTCGCTGCTAAAATCCCACCAGTTGTCTTCCCGCTCCTGCTGCTCCTGCACCGCCGCTATGGCCGCCAGCCGCTCTCGTTCCTCACGAGTGGCCGCCGCCGCCGCCTCCTCTGCCGACCGGGCCAGCGCCGCAAGTAGCCCCGGCGTGTCGTCGGGTCTCCGTCTTCTTGCGAGGCGGCTCGCCAGCGGGATGTCGACCAACACCGGCGCAGGGCGCCTTGCGTGCCGGGCGATGGGGCGGCCGGAGGTGGGCAGCGGCGGCGACGGCGGGAAGTGCCGCCTCGCCGGTAATGTCCCCGACGATCGTCCGGCCGCCGCGTCCTCGAACGCGCCGAGGACGATGTCGAAGTTCTTCCAGCGCGAAACTGCGCGGGCCCTCCGGTTGTACCGCCGCCGAGAACTTCGCGAGCTGCTCCCTCGTCGGGCGGCGGTCCCATGGTGGGGATGCCGTTCGCCCGATCCGCCATGGCCCGGCACCTTCGCTGCCGGCGGCTTTCAACACGCCGCACCGGGCCATTAGCTCCGTGTCGGCGATGGTGAGGCTCGGCGAGCGCCGCCGACCCGCACGCCCTCGTCGGAGTCATTGGAAGACATTGCCGCGAGGAGAGGGAGATGGGCGAGAGAGAGGAAGAGATGGGCGGGCGAGGGAAATGGCACGGCATGGCGCGCTTTTTATAGAAGGCGGGAGGGAGGTGGGCGGGCGAGCCGTCGGTGGCGCGCGCCCGAGGGAGAGCGGCGGCCGGCGGCACGCGCACAAGCCGTGATGCCGTGTGAAGCGCGGCGCGCAGCGAGCGAGGCGCGGCGTGAGAAGGCGCGGCGCGGCATGCGCGGCGTGTGAAAGCGCGCGGCGCAAAGCGGCGGCGTGAAGAAGGCGCGGCGCGCGGTCGACGCGTCGGTGGCGTCTGGCGGCGCGGCGGTCGACGCGATGGCGGCAACCGACGGTCGCGTCTGCCGCCGCCCGAGCGGAAGGCGGCGGCGGCGCCGGTCGCCGCCGCCTTCAGCGATGGAGGGCCCGCGAGCGATCGGCGCTGCATGCACGCCGCCATTACTGCAATGCAGTTATCACATGACGATCTGACGCGCCGCCACGTCCACACGTACGCCCCACCGGTCAACGCCGACTTAAAAAAAAACACGACATCAGGGCTCCCAACTGCTCGGCTCGGCTCGCTCTGCCAAGCCGCTCGGCTCGTCCCGCAGCCGCGCATACACAGGCGCGCGGGGGTATCGCCGCGGACGCGCGGGGGCAATATTTTTTACATAAGACGATCGTGCCCCTGGCAGCGAAGGGGTATGGGTGAATCTCAGCCCTTGATGTGTTTAAGGGGGGTGTACCGAAGCAGAAATGCAGACATGCATGTACCGGCGCACAAACTCGATCACCAGGCGTTCAAGTTAACTGCTATCATGCATGCAATATAATAGACCGACCGTTTGTACACTGGATAAAAGCTGGGTGGGGCGGCCAATTAGTTTACCGAGCAGATCTGATTAGAGACCATGCAAAAAAGAAGAAGAGATCTGATTAGAGAGACCTTGCAAAAAAAAAAGAGAACTGATTAGAGAGAAGAGAGCACATTTTTCATACAAAACATCCAAGTACCATGATATAGCACCGGCGGGTGTGGATAATGGCCCAAAAGTTTGGATGCTACTAAGACGCGGAGGCATGAGCACGGGAAAACGGATCTGATACTTTTACCCGCATGCACCAGCGAATATTGTAGGCTGCTCAGGATGTGGTGATGATGGCCGGCTTGCTAGATTAAATTTCGTTTGAGGAAGGGAACAGTACCTGCTGGTCGAAATCCTATTTAGATGGATCTAGCGTGGAAGTTTAGGCGATGTGGAAATAGCAGAGGAGACACGCGAGGAGGAAGATGAGAATCTGTCTTGGACACGTTCGTTAGTGGGGCGGAATCGACCGAGTCTTTTCTTACTGCAAGGTAGATATCTTTTGGGCAGCCCGTGCAAGAGTTTTTTTTTTCCTGCTAAAGGTTACGTGGGACAGGGCAGCCCGTGAAGAATTTTTTCAGCCAAAGCCTATGTGGGACAGATGCAAGATTTTTTTTCTACCAAAGCCTATGTGGGACAGATGGCCTGGACTCTTGACCTATTTTATCCTGCGGCTATGGTTAACTAATGGAGAGATCGTACGGACGACTTGCTAAGTTAATTAGGATTAACGTGGAGCCTCGATTAGTGCCTCCAATTAGTAAATATAAGATATAAGATATAAGATATAAGATATAAGATATAAGATATAAGATGGGTAAAGTTAGCAACATAGTAGTCTTGCTTAAAGAGAGGTATTAGTTTATTTAATCAGTGCCAATTAGCTCAACACTCGAAGCATTGCCATGTATCATAGGTTGCAAAACTTTAACGTGCAAAGATAAAGGAGTTTCTCATGACAGTAGCATGATACAAATAGAGATGACAGCAAACTAATATGGATGAAGGCCTTAGGCCGATTCCAACCCGAGGAAAAAAGCTTATTCATGTAGTCCCATAAGAGATGATAAATCACTCACTGGAATCACTCAATAGTATATATTTTTGTGCACTTCAAATGTATGGTTGAAATCACTCTTGTTTACCAGTGCTGAGATTATATCAAAAGATTATCAAGAACTTCCAGCAGAGTTAAAGCACTGGCTGGGATACAGTTCATTGTATTGTCTTGTGTAGTTCCACTAAAATGTATGATTGGCACAACATGATCCCTGTTTGCACAAGTAGGAACAAGGTGAAACCTTCATTAGCTTAGTGAGAAAGGATAGAAAGACATTAGCATATTACTCTAACAGTAGCATCAAATTCATGATGGATAATACGCAAAACATTGCCTCATTGAACCAATGGCAATAAATTGACATGCAAAACAATAGCACTATTATGTCACGACACTAGTAATATTCCCTCCCTGCTCCACCACATGATTCACCTCCATAGACAAACATACATACGTACATGATTCAGCATAGGGTGCTACTAAAGATTTGTTTAACTCCGATAGGAAAATTAGGCAGCAATAAATTAGTGGTATTTAAGTACTCCTAATTAATTAAGTGAGACAGCAGAAGTGGAAGGGCTCCCTGGAGGATCGTCTCACATGTAAGGTAGTCGTTGCCAGAGCCCTTAAATGGCCTCGACTGAGGCCTCTGGCTTCAGCAAGATCACCTTGGCACTGTTTATTCTTCTTCCTCCTCCTCTTCATGCGTTGTTTCTCTTTCTCCTCACCAGTTGGTGAAAACCAAGTACATGATTGGCCTTCTATTTCAGAATTGGTTTTGTCAGTGAGGGAGTACAAATGTAGTAGTAAAAAGTAGCATTATTTTCTCATGGCAGTCGCAAAAATAGAGATGAACACATGCATTAAATATCATTATTACCTAAAGGAAGGTTATGGTGCCAATATGGATGATAAGGATTGGAACACATATATCCCTTTGTGCAGTTCCACCGAAATGAACCAACTGTTCCATTCTGACATTCCAGTTAAACAACACAAAAGTCACTTCTTTTAAGAAGTGTTTTGTGTAGTGCACCAAAAGTTCAGAACAGCAACCAGGTGAAATGAATATCCCTGTTTGCACAAAAAGCTACAGAGGAAACAGTCAGAGTCTCAAACAATTACAGGCAAAAACATTTTGCTAAACTTGCCATGGCTTATAATAGTGGCATGGCTTCATTTTACCAGGGCATTAGATTAAGAACAGCTAAATATTTGGTATAAGGGCATGGGACAGTGGGTGCACCAGCGGTCCAGCACCATGTACCTAAACAGGGGCATAAAGTGGTGATTCATAGTTTGTTGCCCCGAGAAACAAACATCCAACCCATTTTTGTTCACTCTAGCCACCTACTCCTATGTGTAGCAAATCTAGTCCTGGTTATACCACTGTGTTACATCGTTACCCCTATATTTCCCTTTTCAACCAAGAGACCGGTTGGATGACCAGTCTGTACTACTTTCACCCCCTTTCCTTCCTGTTTGTACCAAGTCCAATGTACATACTAAATTCCCCCACCCCCACTTTATTTCTTGTTTGAACCAAGTACAAGATTCGACTCCATGAAGTAGCGTTACCTCTAACAGTAGAAGAAAAAATAGGTGATGTTGGACCATCCGATCGAGAGGGGCGGAGAGGTAGAAAATGATGCACATGCAGCGACATAGCGAGCTGGGGAAGTAGAGCTAAGGTGGTTTCGAAGGAATATATTCCTAAAGGTTGTCGGGATGTGGATAGGTGGGCGGCGGGAGGCCGGATCCGCCCACACTGGGGCAATGACGAAGGGACCAGAGGACCTCCCGCGCCGGCGCTCGGCCAGAGATAACGATGCGGCCGGCAGTGGGTCTCCTCCCTCGCTGTCGATGAAGGCCTAAACACTTCCCCTCCTCCCCTTCACCGGCGGAGGGGGATACGTCCGAATCTGTAACCAGCTGTGAGGTGTGACAGCCTGGTTTTTGCCCTCTTTTCTTTGCCTGATTTACAGTTGGTTTGAATTTGAAATTTGGAGTTTTGAGTCTTTTCATATGGACTTAACCACTTGGGTACCCTTTGGTTTTCACCCAAGTGTCCCATTTCCCCATCTAACCATCATTCCCTCTCTGGTTCACCTCAAAATAATATATGGAATAGTTTTCTTAAATGAAAAATATTCATTTCCCTCTCTTAAACCCTAGCTAGCTCAATGTGCTCCAAAGCAACCCCAATTTTTCTTGCCCACAAAAATCTGAGAAAATTCACAAATATTCTTTGAACCCTAGGGCACCTTCCCGAGCAAAAATATTTCATCACTTCTTGGAATATTTTGGCTACAGAAAATATTTTCTGTTCTGGACAGAAATGGTAGTTTTTACAACAACTACCATTTTACTTGCTACATTGTGGCTGATTTTTCCTGTGCATCATCACCTTAGTAGATGATTGCTAACCCCCAAAGCCCAGCCTCCAACTCCCAGTAGTTTGACCACAGTAAGCTCTCAAAGTTACTGATCAGAAACTTACTAGGCGTATGAAATCTTTTCTACTGCACCTGAGACCAAACCCAAGTGTGGTAACCTTCAAAACTACCACGAACAACAAGCCAGACATGAACTTTGGACTTAGGTCGGCTGAGGTCGAGTTCACGCTGTGACCGCGTTAAATCGAGCATCTGCGTGCATGCAGCCGATCTTATTGTGAGTGCCGCCTGAGCCTCTGTTTCGCGTGTGCTCGCTTCCCCGCCTGCCTAGCCTTGCCAAACTTCGCCACAATCTTCGTCCAAGCTCTCTTAACTCCCTCCTGGCGCTCGCCGACGCCGGAGCTCACCGCAGTGAGCACGGGCACGGTCCGGCCAACGTAATAGTGCGGTGCGTACTGTGCTCGTCGTCATCCTAGTGCCCCTGTGCTCGTCCCCGTTAGCCCACAGTCCCCGCGTGAGCTACGTTGCCTTCTCCCCCTCTCACTTACGTCGTTCGTCACTGGGCGCCGTGTCCAGGTGTCCATTGGCGGAGCCCGAAACCCTCCTTGATGCTCGGCTATAAATAGAGCCATCCCCAGCCTCCTCGAGCACCATCCACACCTCCCACACACTCCATAATCTCGTAGATAGCCGTAGCCCGGCCGGGTAGGCCGCAGGCCGCTGTCCCTGAGACCGAGCTTGCCGGCGATCCCCTCGGGTCGTCTCCGTAGCTCCAGCCCTCCCAGGCCTGGGCAACCCTTCCAGGGCCTCCTCCGCTCGTCGGTGGTGCTGTTCCGCCTGGTTGGAGCCCCCTGGAGTCGCCTCTGTTCACCGTCGTCTTCGTCTCCGGCGACCTCCGCTCTCTGCCTCCGCTAGACAGGTCGATTCCGACACCGTCCGACCACCCCTAGCTACTCTACGGGTATGGGCAGGTGCACCTCCGTCTCCTCTCTCGATCCCTCCCTCTCGTTTTGGCCAAGAATCCCTCGCCGCCGGCGTGCGCTCCGGCGATGCCGCGCCGTCCTCTGTTTCCTTCTCCCCCTCCACCTCACCTGACTAGCGGGGCCCGCTAGTCAGCCACTCGGTACGCGGCGAAGCGGTATGAGTGGTGCCGCCGTGAGGCTTTACGCCTTCGACGTCACTCCCAGTCTGTTTTTATTTAAATTCAAATTCATATTTTCCCAGAGAGCTTCAAACAACCAAAACTCTTTAACCATAAGTCCAAACGAATTGATTCTTTTTGCATTGTGTTCTTTGTATAGAAATCTAGCAGCTCACAAAAAATGAGATTTTTCTATGCTGTCTAGATTTTCTGGAGAATTTCAAAAGGGTTCTTGATATTTTCTTCTTGTGTTTAAAATTATTTTCAGAGGGTGAGGCTTGTCTTGGGGATCATCAGGAGGCTTGTGAACCTCATCTGCACTAAGGCAGGCCACATCAACATTTTCATGGTGCCATTACAATATTTGTGATTTTCTTACTTGAATGAATGAGTTAATCCATGCATTTAAATAAATATTATATTATTTATATTCTGTTAGTTGTTTGTTTTAGTTATTATGCTTGATTTACAGAAAGTCTGAAGTTAACTTGGTTGGTAAAGAAACTAGGATTTATTTTTGGTGATGAAAGAATAATATGGTTATGGATATAAATAATTAGTGGAGTTATTTTCTTGCATGAGTAAAAAAGAATAATATGGTTATGGATATAAATAATTAGTGGAGTTATTTTCTTGCATGAGTAAAAATGGTAAAATTTGCTAGAAAAGATTCTGTTTAAAGTGAGGTTTAATCTTAACCAGAGAAGTGTCATGAGTTGCTGATGTTTATGCTTAGTGTGGATATAGTTGACTCAGTCATTTCTGTTAATATGTGATGCATATGTTAGTGTTGCATTTCATGGCATACTATGACACCGGTTATTTTCACTTTAAGTTGAACCTGATAATAACTCAACTTGAATATATTGTTGACCGGGTCATGGTGCCACTGAATCGAGTTTTTCCCAGTGAACCACATTTGCCTTTATGGGAAGGCCTTTATTCGGTCTGTTGTCATGCCTCTGGTCGGTGCCTCCGACGAGGGAAGGTTATGGGCGCGCGGTACCCTGGCCCGGTAACCAGACATAACCTTGTGTGCCCGTTGTTGAGTTTATGGTACCGGGTCCCCGGTGGGATCGTTTATGTTTTGGCCACTACGGTGGTTGTTGTGTCTTTGGTAGACACGGGGCCACCCAGGACTAGCCCGGTGGGGAGTGAGTCGGAGTGGCCGAGAGAGTGTCATGGCAATGGAGGGGTTTTGTCAGAATGCTGTTGGTCCACCCGAATGGGAGTGCGAGGCCATGGGTTCCGTGGTGTGGGTACAGTGCGCTACCTCTGCAGAGTGTATTAATCTGTCGATAGCCGAGTCCACGGTTACGGACATGCTCGGAAGTAGGTCACACCATGGGTCAACGTTCAATAAATTTTGCACACTAAGTCATTAACTTTGCACTGTTGATGATGGCGGGAAGGCCATCAAGATGTTCGAGACCAAGCCTTGGTCGTAGTTGTGATCGCCGGAAGGATCACGAGATATCCCTAGTCAAGACCACTAGGGTGGTACGTTTGTGATCCAAGAGCGATCACCATTGGTAAGCTAGTCCGAGGGACTTTTATCACAAGAGCATGATCACAGCATATTGGATATATTGTTGCATTATCATTAATTGGTTAATTATCATGATATTGTTTGTCATTATGTTTATGCTTGTTGTGAGCTTGCAAGTACATTCAATGTACTGACTTGGCGTGTCATGCCAGATTTCAGGAAAGTCTCATTGGAAAGGATTGCCATCCGAGTCTAGATCGTGTCCACATTGGTGTCCCTGTGCTATGGAGTTTCCGCTACGACGTTGTTCCGCTGCCACATAGTTGTTATAATCGAGGCCCCTTTATGTTCACTAAATAATGTACATATTGTTCAGCCGCACCGTGTGTGCCGCTTGGCCTCGCTACCTGTTGTACTATAAACTTTGATCCACTAGCATCAATAAAGCGGTCGTTTTCTGTACCAAGATGTTGTCCGTTGCCAGAAGACACGGTCTCTAGGCTGGCAATGCATGGTAAACCGGTTGCTCTGAGCCTGGGTGCCACAACACTTGGTATCAGAGCCGCGCTGACTGTAGGCCACGCTAGACTACGACGTGTTAACTGGACGTTAGATACGAGTTTTAGTTGAGTCTCGGTAGCATTTGTAGTTGGTTGTTGCATTGCATGCACTTGTTTTATTTTTATGCTAACCTACTAATGGTTGTGAGTGTAGATGGCTCCGGTGCCGTATCCTTGCCAGTTGCAGCTGATGACGTACACGTCGCTGCATCTCCTTCATAACGTGTGGCGTCGGCTGTACCCCATCGGTGACGATCCAGCCTATCGTGTGTACCAGGAGCGTCTAGCAGACTCAGTGTATGAGTATCACGCAGTGGTTACTCTGCGCACCAGTTTCGATTCCAGCACTTACACTCGTACATCTCGGAGCGGTTATGCTTCTATCGCTTCTCAGGCTGTCTAGTTTGCTGCATTCGAGGTCCTTGTCGAGCTTCGTTACCACGAGGTCCAGATGCAGAACCACCCAGGTTTCTACTACTATCCTGCTCTGCACGACAATGGTCGTGTCCGTTTCCCTATAATTGATCCGGAGTCTGATAGTGTTGCTAGCCATCTTTCTCGTTATATCACCGCTAGCTATCTTATGATCCACGAGCTGGCTCGAGAGCTGACTCATGCTAGTACTGCTTTAGCATCTACTAAATCTGTCACTGCTCCATATTCTCTGGTATTTACTCCTTATATTCCAGCCAATTCTATTTCCCCTGTTTCACCGGTTACTCCTCCGAGTAGCTCAGGCGCCTCGACCGTGAATCCTCTTAGTGCTCCTGCTGAGTGGGTTTCACTTCTCACTACTCCTGTAGCCCCGATGCTTCACCCTACACCTGCCCCTGAGGGAGAGCCCTCGAGGCAGCATCGTCGTGTTACTTTTAACCCGGAGGTCTCAATTAACCTCGTCAGTTCAGTACCCGAGTCCGCTTCAGGAGAGGACCCCGCAGCACCAGCAGAGCAGTAGAGTTTCTGAGTCGTCGGGATGCTGTGCGAGTGTAGCCTTACGAGTCATGAGGTTTCGTTTCATGTATGAGAGTAGTTGAACCTGGCATGTTGTTTATCTTTCATGTATGAGTCTATGTATAATTATGTTGGAACTCTATATTATTCGCCGTATTTTCTTCGTCATTTCGGTTTTTCTCGGGCTTTTGTTGCTGGCTTTCACCAATTTATTTTGAATATTTCTCATATCGGTTGCGTTGTCTTAGGAAAAATCACAATAGGATGCCACAGGGAGGCAGCAGTAGCAACGTTCGCGAGGGTACTCCTGTTCGTCGTTCCGCACGACAGGCAGGACACTCCCCCGAGCCATACGTTCCACCACCGCCTCCACCGCCAAATCCGCCTACCACCGAGCAAATTCTGCGTATGTTTGAGGAAAGGAGGAATAATGATCTGATTGAAATATTAAGAAGTGTTCAAGATGTGGTTGGACAGAATGGAAATCAGAATGGTCATCATTCCAAGCTGTCAGATTTTCAGAGAACCAAGCCTCCCAGTTTTAGTCAGGTTATTGACCCCTTGGATGCAGACGATTGGTTGCGAACTATTGAGAGGAAACTTGAGATTGCTCGTACTGAAGAAGATGATAAAGTCCCATTTGCAACTCATTATCTTGAAGGCGCCGCTGCCATATGGTGGGAAAATATAAAATCCATGTGGCCTGCTGATGAAGAAATCACCTGGTCAAAATTCAAGGATCAGTTCCGGAAATATCATATCCCTATAGGAATTATGAAGACTAAGCAGCGTAAATTTCTCGCGCTCCTCCAAGGAAATCGGTCTGTGGGTGAATATTTGCAAAAATTCAATCATCTGTCACATTACTCCCTATATGACGTGGCCACTGAAGAAAGAAAGATTGATAGATTTCTTGGTGGATTAAACCCGCAACTCCGGTGTACTCTCGGTATGTTTGATTTCCCAGATTTCCAAATTCTGGTGAACAAAGGTTTCATTGCTGAAAGGGAGCACAAGCTCGTATCAGACAATAGGCCTGCTAATAACGATCACAAGCGCAAGTTTGAGCCAAAGAAGGATGGGCAACTGATGTCTACTACACAACCTTCTTCTTGTAGACGTTGTTGGGCCTGCAAGTGCACAGGTTTGTAGGACAGTAGCAAATTTCCCTGAAGTGGATGACCTAAGGTTTATCAATCCGTGGGAGGCGTAGGATGAAGATGGTCTCTCTCAAGCAACCCTGCAACCAAATAACAAAGAGTCTCTTGTGTCCCCAACACACCCAATACAATGGTAAATTGTATAGGTGCACTTGTTCGGCGAAGAGATGGTGATACACGTGCAATATGGATGGTAGATAAAGGTATTTGTAATCTGAAATAATAAAAACAGCAAGGTAACTAATGATAAAAGTGAGCGTAAACGGTATTGCAATGATAGGAAACAAGGCCTAGGGTTCATACTTTCACTACTGCAAGTTCTCTCAACAATAATAACATAATTGGATCACATAACTATCCCTCAACATGCAACAAAGAGTCACTCCAAAGTCACTAATAGCGGAGAACAAATGAAGAGATTATGGTAGGGTACGAAACCACCTCAAAGTTATTCTTTCCAATCAACCCGTTGGGCTATTCCTATAAGTATCACAAACAGCCCTAGAGTTCGTACTAGAATAACATCTTAAGATACAAATCAACCAAAACCCTAATGTCACCTAGATACTCCATTGTCACCTCAAGTATCCGTGGGCATGATTATACGATATGCATCACACAATCTCAGATTCATCCAACCAACATAAAAGTACTTCAAAGAGTGCCCCAAAGTTTCTACCGGAGAGTCAAGAACATGTGCCAACCCCTATGCATAGGTTCATGGGCAGAACCCGCAAGTTGGTCACCAAAACATACATCAACTGGCATGTGAAATCCCATTGTCACCACAGATAAACACGGCAAGACATACATCAAGTGTTCTCATAAAAGACTCAATCCAATAAGATAACTTCAAAGGGGAAATTCAATTCATCACAAGAGAGTAGAGGGGGAGAAACATCATAAGATCCAACTACAATAGCAAAGCTCAGGATACATCAAGATCGTGCCATAGAGGAACACGACAGAAAACACGAGAGAGAGAGAGAGAGAGAGAGAGAGAGAGAGAGAGAGAGATCAAACACATAGCTACTGGTACATACCCTCAGCCCCGAGGGTGAACTACTCCCTCCTCGTCATGGATAGCGCCGGGATGATGAAGATGGCCACCGGTGATGGGATCCCCCTCCGGCAGGGTGCCGGAACAGGGTCCCGATTGGTTTTTGGTGGCTACAGAGGCTTGCGGCGGCGGAACTCCCGATCTAATATATGTTCTGGAAGTTTTAGGGTACGTAGGGGGCCCCACGAGGCAGGGGGCGCGCCGGGGGTGGGCGCGCCCCCCACCCTCGTGAGCACCTCTCGTATCTTCTGACGTGGGGTCCAAGTCCATCAGATGAGTTTCCTTCCAAAAATAACTTCTCCAGTTGATTTCGTTCCGTTTTGACTCCGTCTGATATTCCTTTTTCTCGAAACACTGAAATAGGCATAATCCAGCAAATCTGGGCTGGGCCTCCGGTTAATAGGTTAGTCCCAAAAAGAATATAAAAGTGGATAATAAAGCCCAATATTGCCTAAAACAGTAGATAATATAGCATGGAGCAATCAAAAATTATAGATACGTTGGAGACGTATCAAGCATCCCCAAGCTTAATTCCTGCTCGTCCTCGAGTAGGTAAATGATAAAAAAGATATTTTTTATGCGGAGTGCTACTTGGCATAATTTCATATGAATATTCAGATCCGAAAGATTTAAGACAAAAGTTCATATTGACATAAAAATAACAATACCTCAAGCATACTAGCAAAGTAATCATGTCTTCTCAAAATAGCATGGCAAAAGAAAGTTCATCCCTACAAAATCATATAGTTAGGCTATGCTTCATTTTCGTCACACAAAGATGTTCCCAACTTCTATACCCCCGATGACAAGCCAAGCAATTGTTTCATACTTAAATAATCTCAAACTTTTTCAACCTTCACGCAATACGTGAGAGCGAGCCATGGATATAGCACTATGGGTGGAATAGAATATGATGATGGGAATTGTGTTGAGAAGACAAAAAGGAGAAAGTCTCATATTGACGAGGCTAATCAACGGGCTATGGAGATGCCCATCAATTTATGTCAACATGAGGAGTAGGGATTGCCATGCAACGGATGCACTAGAGCTATAAGTATATGAAAGCTCTACAAAAGTAACTAAGTGGGTGTGCATCCAACTTGCTTGCTCACGATGACCTAGGGCATTTTGAGGAAGCCAATCATTGGAATATACAAGCCAAGTTCTATAATGAAAAATTCCCACTAGTATATGAAAGTGACAAAATGAGAGACTCTCTATCATGAAGATCTTGGTGCTACTTTGAAGCACAAGTGTGGTAAAAGGATAGTAGCATTGTACCTTCTCTCTTTTTCTCTCATTTTTTTTGGGCCTTTCCTTTTTTTGGCCTTGCTTTTTTTTCTTCTTTTTTTATTTTTTTTCGTCTGGAGTCTCATCCCGACTTATGGGGGAATCATAGTCTCCATCATCCTTTCCTCACTTGGGACAATGCTCTAATAATGATGATCATCACACTTTTATTTCTCTTACAACTCAACAATTACAACTCGAAACTTAGAACAAAATATGACTCTATATGAATGCCTCCGGCGGTGTACTGGGATGGTGCAATGAATCAAGAGTGACATGTATGAAAAGTAATGCATGGTGGCTTTTCCACAAATACGATGTCAACTACATGATCATGCAATGGCAATATGACAAAAGTAAAGTATGTCATGATGATGATGAACGGAACGGTGGAAAGTTGCATGGCAATATATCTCGGAATGGCTATGGAAATGCCATAATAAGTAGGTATTGTGGCTGTTTTGAGGAAGATATAAGGAGGTTTATGTGTGATAGAGCGTATCGTATCATGGGGTTTGGATGCACCGGCGAAGTTTGCACCAACTCTCAAGGTGAGAAAGGGCAATGCACAGTACCGAAGAGGCTAGCAATGGCGGAAAGGTAAAAGTGCGTATAATCCATGGACTCAACATTAGTCAAAAGAACTCATATACTTATTGCAAAAATTTAGAAGTCATCAAAAACCAAGTACTACGCGCATGCTCCTAGGGGGATAGATTGGTAGGAAAAGACCATCGCTCGTCCCCGACCGCCACTCATAAGGATGCACAAGCCAGGTACACTTCATGTTTCAAATTTGTTACACAACTTTAACCATACGTGCATGCTACGGGACTTGCAAACTTCAACACAAGTATTTCTCAAATTCACAATTATCAACTAGCACGACTTTGATATTATCACCTCCATATCTCAAAACAATTATCAAGCATCAAACTTATCTTAGTATTCAATTCACTCAAAAAGAAAGTTTCACATATCTTGAACACTAAGTATATTAACATTAAGCAAATTACCATGCTATTAACGACTCTCAAAATAATCTAAGTGAAGTAGGAGAGATCAATAGTTTCTTTAAAACAAGTCTACCACATGCTCTAAAAGATATAAGTGAAGCACTAGAGCAAACAACAAACTACTCCGAAAGATATAAGTGAAGATCAATGAGTAGTCGAATAATTATGCAACTATATGAAGACTCTCCCATTTAGGAATTCCAGATCTTGATATTGTATTTAAACAGCAAGCAAAGCTAAAGAAAATGACACTGCAAGGATAGCACAACTCATGCGAAGAAGCAAAAACTTAGGCTCAACCGATACTAACCGATAGTTGTTGAAGAAGAATGGTGGGATGCCTACTGGGGCATCCCCCAAGCTTAGATTCTTGAGACTTTTTGAAATATTATCTTGGGGTGCCTTGGTCATCCCCAGTCTTGAGCTTTTGTGTCTCCTTAATTCCTCTCATCTCATGGTTTCTCTTTTTATCAAAAGCTTCATTCACAACAAACTCAACAAGAACTCGTGAGATAGGTTAGTATAAACCAATGCAAAACCTTATCATTTTCTACTGTAACAAATCACTAACATTATTATTCAACATTGCATACTAAATGCATCTGCATATTTGATACTCATATCATCAAATAGAATCTTTAAACAAGCAAACATATGCAAACAATGCAAACATAACAGCAATCTGCCAAAACAGTACAGTCTGTAAAGAATGCAATATTCATCATACTTACCTAACTCCAAACATTATGAACTAAAATTCCCACTGTAATAAATTTATCAGAGCTCAATATGCAAAAAGATTAAACATTATACCACTCTCTGACTTTTCTAGGGAATTTTTGCAACAGCGGTAAACTTTCTGTTTTCAAACAGCAACATGTATAGTAGCAAAATAAGCATGGCAAAGGCTATCCTTGACTTTTTTATTGAAACTAAAGATGAAAAACATTAATCTAACTAAAAGCAAGCAAATACTAACAAAATAAAATGACGCTCCAAGCAAAACACATATCATGTGGTGAATAAAAATATAGCTCCAAGTAAAGTTACCGATGAACGAAGACGAAAGAGGGGATGCCTTCCGGGGCATCCCCAAGCTTAGGCTCTTGGTTGTCCTTGAATATTACCTTGGGGTGCCTTGGTCATACCCAAGCTTAGGCTCTTGCCACTCTTTGTTCCATAGTCCATTGAATCTTTACCCAAAACTTGAAAACTTCACAACACAAAACTTAACAGAAAACTCGTAAGCTCCGTTAGCGAAAGAAAAAAAAACACCACTTCAAGGTACTGTAATGAACTCGTTATTTATTTATATTGGTGTTAAACCTACTGTATTCCAACTTCTCTATGGTTTATAAACTATTTTACTAGCCATAGATTCATCAAAATAAGCAAACAACACAATGAAAATAGAATCTGTCAAAAACAGAACAGTCTGTAGTAATCTGTAACTAATGCAAACTTCTGGAACTCCAAAAATTCTAAAATAAATTGGTGGACCTGAAGAATTTGTATAGTAATCATCTGAAAAAAGAATCAACTAAATAGCACTTTCCAGTAAAAAGTTATAGCTAATCTCGTGAGCACTAAAGTTTCTGTTTTTTACAGCATGATCATAAAGACTTCACCCAAGTCTTCCCAAAGGTTCTACTTGGCACAAACACTAATTAAACATAAAAACACATCTAAACAGAATCTAGATGGATTATTTATTACTAAACAGAACCAAAAATTAAGAAACTAAAATAAATTTGGGTTGCCTCCCAACAAGCGCTATCGTTTAACGCCCCTAGCTAGGCATGATGATTTCAATGATGCTCACATAAGAGATAAGAATTGAAAAATAAAGAGAGAACCATGAAGAATATGACTAGCACATTTAAATCTAACCCACTTCCTATGCATAGGGATTTTGTGAGAAAACAACTTATGGGAACAATAATCAACTAGCATAGGAAGGCAAAACAAGCATAACTTCAAAACTTTAAGCACATAGAGAGGAAACTTGATATTATTGCAATTCCTACAAGCATATATTCTCCCTCATAAAAATTTTCAGTAGCATCATGAATTAATTCAACAATATAACCAGCACCTAAAGCATTCTTTTCATGATCTACAAGCATAGAATTTTTATTACTCTGCACATAAGCAAATTTCTTCTCATGAATAGTAGTGGGAGCAAACTCAACAAAATAACTATCATGTGATTGAAAATTAATATCAAGATGACAAGTTTCATGGTTATCATTATTCTTTATAGCATACGTGTCATCACAATAATCATCATAGATAGGAGGCATGCTTTCATCATAGTAAATTTGCTCATCAAAGCTTGGGGGACTAAAAATATCATCTTTATCAAACATAGCTTCGCCAAGCATTCTATTGATACTAACAACATTGCGATCATGCTCATCATTCAAATATTTAGTGCCAAACATTCTAATGCATTCTTCCTCTAGCAATTGAGCACAATTATCGGAATCCTTATTTTCACGAAAGATATTTAAAAGATGAAGCATATGAGGTACCCTCAATTCCATTTTTTAGTTTTATTTTATAGACTAAACTAGTGATAAAACAAGAAACTAAAAGATACGATTGCAAGATCTTAAGATATACCTTCAAGCACTCACCTCCCCGGCAACGGCGCCAGAAACTGCTTAGTTGACGGGGTGTGAGTGCCGCTTACCTTGCCTCCCCGGCAACGGCGCCAGAAAAGAGCTTGATGTCTACTACACAACCTTCTTCTTGTAGATGTTGTTGAGCCTACAAGTGCACAGGTTTGTAGGACAGTAGCAAATTTCCCTCAATTGGATGACCTAAGGTTTATCAACCAAATAACAAAGAGTCTCTTGTGTCCCCAACACACCCAATACAATGGTAAATTGTATAGGTGCACTAGTTCGGCGAAGAGATGGTGATACAAGTGCAATATGGATGGTAGATAAAGATATTTGTAATCTGAAATAATAAAAACAGCAAGGTAACTAATGATAAAAGTGAGCGTAAACGGTATTGCAATGATAGGAAACAAGGCCTAGGGTTCATACTTTCACTACTGCAAGTTCTCTCAACAATAATAGCATAATTGGATCACATAACTATCCCTCAACATGCAACAAAGAGTCACTCCAAAGTCACTAATAGCAGAGAACAAATGAAGAGATTATGGTAGGGTACGAAACCACCTCAAAGTTATTCTTTCCAATCAACCCGTTGGGCTATTCCTATAAGTGTCACAAACATCCCTAGAGTTCGTACTAGAATAACACCTTAAGATACAAATCAACCAAAACCCTAATGTCACCTAGATACTCCATTGTCACCTCAAGTATCCGTGGGCATGATTATACGATATGCATCACACAATCTCAGATTCATCCAACCAACATAAAAGTACTTCAAAGAGTGCCCCAAAGTTTCTACCGGAGAGTCAAGAACATGTGCCAACCCCTATGCATAGGTTCATGGGAAGAACCCGCAAGTTGGTCACCAAAACATACATCAAGTGGCACGTGAAATCCCATTGTCACCACAGATAAACACGGCAAGACATACATCAAGTGTTCTCATAAAAGACTCAATCATAAGATAACTTCAAAGGGGAAACTCAATTCATCACAAGAGAGTAGAGGGGGAGAAACATCATAAGATCCAACTACAATAGCAAAGCTCGGGATACATCAAGATCGTGCCATAGAGGAACACGAGAGAGAACACGAGAGAGAGAGAGAGAGAGAGAGAGAGAGAGAGAGAGAGAGAGAGAGAGAGAGAGATCAAACACATAGCTACGGGTACATACCCTCAGCCCCGAGGGTGAACTACTCCCTCCTCGTCATGGATAGCACCGGGATGATGAAGATGGCCACCGGTTATGGGATCCCCCTCCGGCGTGCTTGAACAGGTCCCGATTGGTTTTGGTGGCTACAGAGGCTTGCGGCGGAACTCCCGATCTAATCTCTGCTCGGAAGTTTTAGGGCACGTAGGTATATATGGGTGAAAGGAGTATGTCGGTGGAGCTACGGGGCCCCACGAGGCGGGCGCCCGGGGTGGGCGCCCCCCACCCTCGTGAGCACCTCCGTATCTTCGACGTGGGGTCCAAGTCCATCGTGGGTTTCCTTCCAAAAGTAACTTCTCCGATTGATTTCGTTCGTTTGACTCGTCGATATTCCTTTTCCTCGAAACACTGAAATATGCATAAAACAACAAATCTGGGTTGGGCCTCCGGTTAATAGGTTAGTCCCAAAAATAATATAAAAGTGGATAATAAAGCCCAATATAGCCTAAAACCGTAGATAATATAGCATGGAGCAATCAAAAATTATAGATACGTTGGAGACGTATCAGCAACCAATGCAAAAGGCTCGTACCTGGCAGCAGACTTAGGTGGAATACAAGCCCAATTGGCAACAGAATGTTAACAAGACCACCACCCAAGTCAAGAATGTCGTGACCAACCCAGTGCACGAGGAGCGCCAGCGCAACAAATTCTTGTTTTAGTTGTGGGCAAACCGGACATTATGCCAGACAGTGTCCCAAGAACAGCAAGGCGAATGCTCTATTCAGGCCACAAGTCAATTTTATGGCGTCATTCCGAACCAGCAAAACATGACTGGGCACGTTCATCACCTCTCCGCCGATGAAGCCCAAGAGAACCCCGAAGTCGTCATTGGTATGTTTTCTGTTAATAACATACCTGCGGTGATTTTATTTGACTCTGGGGCTTCCCACTCTTTTATTTCTCGGAGTTTTGTTGCCCAAAACAAATTTCCTTGTTCGCTTTTGGGCAAGAATATGCTGGTACAATCCCCTAGATCCTTAATCAGGAGCAATCTGGTCTGCCGTAATCTGGAAGTCAATGTCAACGGAGTCTGTTTTCCAACTTCTTTGATAATTATTGAGTCTGCTAAGTTGGATGTTGATACGTCTCCAACGTATCTATAATTTTTTATTGTTCCATGCTATTATATTACCCGTTTTGGATGTTTATGGGCTTTACTTTACACATTTATATCATTTTTGGGACTAACCTACTAACCGGAGGCCCAGCCCGTATTGCTGGTTTTTTTTCCTATTTCAGTATTTCGAAGAAAAGGAATATCAAACGGAGTCCAAATGGAGTGAAACCTTCGGGAGCGTGATTTTTGGAACAAACGTGATCCAGAGGACTTGGAGTGCAAGTCAAGAAGCAATCGAGGCGGCCATGAGGGTGGAGGGCGCACCCCCTACTGGGCACGCCCCCTATCTCGTGAACCCTCGGGCGTCCACCGATCTACTTCTTCCTCCTATATATACCCACGTACCCCGAGAACATCAAAGGATACCACGAAAACCTAATTCCACCGCCGCAACCTTCTGTACCCGCGAGATCCCATCTTGGAGCCTTCGCCGGCGCTCTGCCAGAGGGGGAATCAATCACGGAGGGCCTCTACATCATCTCCAAGGCCTCTCCGATGAGTTGTGAGTAGTTTACCACAGACCTTCGGGTCCATAGTTATTAGCTAGATGGCTTCTTCTCTCTCTTTGAATCTCAATACCAAGTTCTCCTTGATCTTCTTGGAGATCTATTCGATGTAACTCTTTTTGCGGTGTGTTTGTCGAGATCCGATGAATTGTGGGTTTATGATCAAGTTTATCGATGAGAAATATTTGAATCTCCTCTGAATTCTTTTATGTGTGATTAAGTTATCTTTGCAAGTCTCTTTGAATTATCAGTTTGGTTTGGCCTACTAGATTGATCTTTCTTGCAATGGGAGAAGTGCTTAGCTTTGGGTTCAATCTTGCGGTGTCCTTTCCCAGTGACACCAGGGGCAGCAAGGCACGCATTGTATTGTTGCCATCGAGGATAGAAAGATGGGGTTTATATCATATTGCATGAGTTTATCCCTCTACATCATGTCATCTTCCTTAATGCGTTACTCCGTTCTTTATGAACTTAATACTCTAGATGCATGCTGGATAGCGGTCGATGTGTGGAGTAATAGTAGTAGATGCAGGCAGGAGTCGGTCTACTTGTCACGGATGTGATGCCTATATACATGATCATGCCTAGATAATATCATAATTATTCGCTTTTATATCAATTGCTCGACAGTAATTTGTTCACCCACTGTAATACTTATGCTATCTTGAGAGAAGCCACTAGTGAAACCTATGGCCCCCGGGTCTATCTTTTATCATATAAGCTTTCAATATACTTTTATTTGCATCTTTAATTTTCCAATCTATATTATAAAATACCAAAAATATATTTATCTTATCACATTATCTCTATCGATCTCACTTTCATGAAGTGGTCAGAAGGATTGACAACCCTTTATTGTGTTGGTTGTGAGTTCTTGTTTGTTTGTGTAGGTGTGTGGGACTTTTGAGGAGCCTCCTACTGGATTGATACCTTGGTTCTCAAAAACTGAGGGAAATACTAACGCTACTATTGTTGCATCACCCTTTCCTCTTCAAGGAAAACCAACGCAAGCTCAAGACGTAGCAAGAAGGATTTCTGGCGCCGTTGCCGGGGAGGTCTTCGCTCAAGTCAAGACATACCAAGTACCCATCACAAACTCATCTCCCTCGCATTACATTATTTGCCATTTGCCTCTCATTTTCCTGTCCCCCATTTCACCTTTGCCTTTTCTTCACCCTCCTTCCGTTCGATCTTGTGTTACCATGTACCTTCTTTTTGCTTGCATCTTCGTTTGCTAAAAGTTTATGGATCCTCATCCACTTGCTAATCTCTTTAAGAGATCCAATTATGATGAACCTATTGGTAGTGAATCTGAAAATTGTGATGAAGTACTTTATGAAGTGATTCACGATAGATCTTTGAATAAAAAGCATGATTGCAATGATCTTATTATAAATTTTATTGATGTCAATTGTGATAATAATATGCAAAACCCTAAGCTTGGGGATGCTAGTTTTGCTATGTCTACTACTTGTTGCACTGATCATGATTGGGGTGATGATGTCTCTTATGATCTTGAAATTTTATTTAAGCCCGATGATGAATATGAGATTGATAATAGTGTTTGCAATATTATTGAAAGTGGGTTTGGAAGAGTGTCAACTTTAGATCCCACATATTTGGAGAATTTTCAATCTTATGAAATTTTTGATAAAAGTGGGTTTGGAGAGGTCATGACTTTAGTTAATGTTAATCCCACTATTTTGGAAGAGTGTCAACTTTGCATGCATGTGGATCTTTTTAAAAATATTTTATGTGATAGCTATTTTGTTGAATTTGCTTATGATCCAACATGTAATTATTATGAGAGAGGGAAATATGGTTGTAGAAATTTTCATGTTACAAAATTACCCGTCGTTATGTTGAGATTGCTATTGTTTCTTTCCACTTCCTTGCATATGCTAGTTTTTGCCTGCTATTATAATTTGTTTGCTTATAAGATGCCTATGCATAGGAACTATGTTAGACTTATATATGTTTTTCACGTGTTTTATGATGCTCTCTTTGTGCTTCAATTCTTGTCTTTCATACGAGCATCATGGAAATCTCAATGCCTAGCTAGGGGCGTTAAACGATAGCGCTTGTTGGGAGGCAACCCAATTTTATTTTTGTTTTTTGTTTTTGCTTCTGTTTAGTAATAAATATTGCATCTACCTTCTGTTTAGATGTGTTTTTATGTTTTAATTAGTGTTTGTGCCAAGTAGAACCTATAGCATAACCTATGGTGATAGTTAATTTGATACTGCTGAGAAACAGAAACTTTGCGTGCACGAAAATAACTTTAGTAATTCACAGAAACGTGATTTTGCGTTGATTCTTTTTTCTGTAGATCAATAGACAAATTTCCCAGGACTTCCTAGTTTTGTAGGAATATTAGAGTTCCAGAAGTATTCGAGAGTTACAGATTGCTACAGACTATTCTGGTTTTGACAGATTCTATTTTTCGTGTTGTTGTTTGCTTATTTTGATGCATCTATGGCTAGTATTAACTATTAAGTGGTATGAACCATAGAGAAGTTGGAATACAGTAGGTTTAACACCAATATGTGGCACCCCGGCTCAGAGGAAACCGGAACGCCCCGTATTCCAGCCCAGAGATCGAGATGAAGTCTTCTGGAATACGGCACTTCTTAGCATAGAATAAACCAGCTCTTTATTACAATCTATTTGGGTACAAGGGTTACATCGGCACGGTGACACTACGCCTGCCACTGTTGCTCTATGCAAGCAGCAGAACAACACGATGCAGCGGAAGAACTCTAGCAGCGGAACAACGGCGACGGTGGTGAACTCCACTCCGCAGGGACTCTGGCTGGAACGCTTATCCTAGCTTGCAAACAAGGACTCTACGGCAAACAAGCAATCAAATCCGGAATGACCTGCAAACTGGCATGACACGCCAGGTCAGTACATTGAATGTACTTGCAAGCTCACAATAACCAGAAGCATTCAAGACAGACAACAACATGGCAATTACAGGTTAAACAGGAATTATCATGATATCATCAGAATAACATGGCATGACCAACATGATACAGCTATCTCAACATGAATATATTAATCCGACAATACTAGCATGCAACATGATGACACTATATGCACCACTTATTCTGCTCGGGTTACTTTGTAACCGACACATGGATCACTTACCAACCTCGGACATTACACGATCATCTCAGGATCAAATCAAGCTTGGTATAAACAATACCGTAGTAATCAGTAAATGACCACATGGAGCTTGACCTTTACCCACGATTCTCGTACAACATCACAAATATACAACAACTCGGTATCCTCGATACCATCATGATCCTTACGGTGATCACCACCCGACCAACACTTGGCCCCAAACTGTGATCCTTACGGTGATCACCACCCGACCAACACTTGGCCCAAAACCATGATCCTTACGGCGATCACAACCCGACCAATACATGGCCCGTGATCCTTACAGCGATCACAACCAACTTATCTCATTGTTATTAAGCACATTATTCTTATTATTGTTGACTCATGGTGTGACCTACTTTCGACATGGGCCCTTATCCGTGGGCGCGGCTATCGATAGATTTAATATACACTCTGTAGAGGTTAGTACACTGTACCCACACTACGGAACCCATGGCCTCGCACTCCTATTCGGGTGGACCAACGACGTTCCGACAAAACCGTCCTACTGCCATGACACTCTCCCGGCCATTCCGACTCACTCCCCACTGAGCTAAGTCATGGGTGGCCCCGTGTCTACCTCCAGACACAACGACCACCGCCGTGGCCAAAATATAAACGATCCCACACGGGGATCCACCAGCTATAACAACTACGGGCACACAAGTTTATGCCTGCTTACCGGGCCAGGGTACAGCACGCCCATAACCTTCCCTCGTTGGAGGCACCGGCGAGAGGCACGGCAATAGACCCAGTTAGCACTACAAGAAATATGTCAACTAGTGACCTTTTGTCAGTGACCCTGGAAGAATTGGTCATAGATCGATGACCATTTCAGACCAATTGGTCAAAAGTTGTTTGAGGGGCTCCAAACCCTAAACCATTGCGACCATTTTGGTCAGAAATGTCGTAATTTCCTTACACGAAAAGGTCACAAAGCAAACAGTGCTAGTCCGCTGCCTTATTTCTAGTTGTTAATGACCAATATAGATGGTCATAACCTTATAGATTGTGGTGGGTTGTGATGACTAGGTGCCACCTCATCAGTTTTGCCTATGTGTCATGTCCATGTGGCAGTTTTTGCCCTAGGTTGTGAAGCAACCTATATTTCTGTCATTCCCAAAATTCCCAAAAAAATCTCATAAATTCTTTGGGTCATATATTCGTCAAATATGTAAAAAACCTTCCTTGCCTAGTTCAAAAATAATTCAAAAATATTCATTCTCCTATTCTGTTCAGAACAACAGTTTGTGAAGGAAGTACTACTTTGGCATGTCCAAATAGTATCCATTTTCTACAGTGCTTTCCTATGCCCAAATAACCATCCTCCACCAAATGCCAGCTCAATCCATTCATTATTTTGAGCCGAGCTTCAACATTCGTATTTATGTCCAGTGTGGTAGTTTGCAAAGCAAGTACCACCTAGGCTCCTCCTTTTGAGATGAAAAATTGTGAAGACGGTCTTCTTAGTAACTGATCATCCTCAGCCAAAACTCACGCCCATTAGCCATGTACATTTCCCGTACCGCTAATCAAACACTTGGCTGCTAATTCATGTTTGAGCATCGATCGGTCTCCTCGTGAGAATCTTATGTTGTAATTTTCTTCCTAGCACCTACCTGGGGAGTGCCCAACCCACTAGACATGCCTAGGCCGCCCAGAACACATGGCAACGCCATGGTCACGCGGTGACCACGCGGCGGGCATGCGAGTTTACGCGCTCTAGAGTTGGGGCCCTCTGCCACCGCCCAAACCTCGACGTATCTCCACCAAACCATGTATTTATGATTAAATAGGTACTTATGTAACTAGAAATGATTTTTGGAAAAAATAAATAGCAAACTATGAGGCAGCTGCAGTTCAAATTTGACCCGCTTCAAATTTAATCCATGGAAATTTGTCTTTTTCACGAGAGGTGGATCAAAACTTTTGCACCCAACCATTTTGTCAATTGTGCATTAAATATGTCCTAGTATTTTATAAAATTGATTTGGTTCAATTTTGCAACAATTATTTGGGAGGTCCTTCACAAAAAAACCTCCTTTTGGGCACTCGGAAAATGGAAAATGGTTTTTTCGTCCAATAAAAATGAAAACTTCCTTAGGCAACATTGTTTGCCATTCCAATATGCACCTTTGTGCACAATATGAGATTATTTGAACAAACTATGCCACGAATGTTGCCATAAGATTGATCATTCGGCTTGAAAGCCATGAATCTTCACAGATGATAGCTCATTTCTGAGAACACTTTTTAAAAATAATTGTCGTATTACAAGTTTCTTATTTTTCCTGGGAACTTGGCCACATGTAATGACACAATGCGAAGGTTTCCCAATTTTTGATTTTTTGAATTTTTATGCTGTTTCAAAATGCGGTCAAAACGACGGGAATGACCGTTCCTAGCTAGTGGTTGAATCTTGGAATTTTTGGTGTTTCTATGATTAAATAGATACTTATGTACCTAGAAATGATTTTTGGAAAAATAAAGAGCAAACTACAAGGTAGCTACAGTTCAAATTTGACCCGCTCCAAATGAATCCATGGAAATTTGTCTTTTTCATGAGAGGTGGATAAAACCTTTTTACACCCAATAATTTGGTCAATTCTGCATTAAATATGGCCTAGTATTTTATAAAAATGGTTTGGTCCAATTTTGCCACAATTATTTGGTAGGTCCTTCACAAGAAAAACTCCTTTTGGGCACTCGAAAAATGGAAAATGGTTTTTTCGTCGAAAGAAAATGAAAACTTCCTTAGGCAACATTGTTTGCCATTCCAATATGCACCCCTATGCACAATATGGGATCATTTGAACAAACTATGCCATGGATGTGGCCATAAGATTGATCATTTGGCTTGAAAGCCATTGATCTCCACACGTGATAGCTCATTTCTGAGAACACTTTTTAAAATAATTGTCGACATAAGTTTGTTATTTTTCCGGGAACTTGGCCACATATAATGACACAATGCGAAGGTTTCCCAATTTTTGATTTTTTTGATTTTTATGCCCGTTTCAAAATGCGGTCAAAACGGCGGGAATGACCGTTCCTAGCTAGTGGTTGAATTTTGGATTTTTTTGGGTGTTTCTCTGATTAATAGATACTTATGTACCTATAAATGATTTTTGTAAAAAATAAATAGCAAACTATGAGGCATCCGCAATTCAAATTTGACCCGCTTCCAGCTGAATCGGCGAAAATTTGTCTTTTTCTCCAGGGGTGGATCAAAACTTTTTACACCCAATAATTTGGTCAATTCTGCATTAAATATGGCCTAGTATTTTAGAAAAATGGTTTGGTCCAATTTTGCAACAAATATATTATAGGTCCTTCACAAAAAAACTCAGTTTGACACTCAAAAAATGGAATATTGATTTTTCGTGCAAAGGAAATAAAAACTCCCTTTGTCAATATTGTTTGCAAATCCATGATGTAAACTTGTGCAAAATATGATATCATTTGAATAAATATTTGATAGGACTTTCACAAAAGTACTCATTTTGAGCACTGAAAAATGGAATGAAATTTTTTATCTTGAATCGATCACGACCAATTTATATTGGTCATAAGGTCATCAAATGGTTTGCTGCGTTCTGATTGGACCATGAGCATATCACGCGGATCACGCATCAACCACCGTCAGATGCTTCCGGATCCAACGGCCCAAACCCACCCGAGCCGAAACCCTAGGTCTGTCCTCATGGAAATTTTCCACCCACCCCCCGCCTCCATTCTTTCTTTATTTCTCTCCCTCCCCGAGATCCTCTCCCTCCCCCTGCAAATAACCCTAGCCCCTTTCTTCCCCGCACAGCTGCCACCCTCCTCCTTTCCTCCGTCCTTCAGATCCGCCACCCACCTCCCCGCCACCGCCACTGCCCTCTCCCTCTCCTCCTGCCTGCCTCCCACCGCCTCCCTCTCCCTCCTCAGATCCGCCGCCTTGCCTCCATGGGCACCCCGTCCTCGCCAGCCTCTGCGCGTACCCCGTCCTCGCCCGCCTCCGCGCGGCCTCCACCTCCAACTCCAGCCCCACCGCACACCACTCCTCTCTCTCCCCGCGCGACGAACCCTAACGCTCAGATCCAGATCCTTCCCATCGTCGCGCCATCGGGAGGTGCTTGGCGGCGGCGGTGGAGGAGGCCGGCGCGCAGGAGGACGGCGTGATGCTTCCCAAGGAGGGGAGCGAGGCGACCGAGAGGTACGAATGGCGGGAGGAGTGGTACCCGCTGTACCTGTCCAAGGAGGTGCCCGAGGACGCGGCGCTCCCGATCACCGTGTTCGACCGCCTGCTCGTGCTCTTTCTCCCCTCCATGTCGGTTCCTTTCTCCATGGATCAGTAGCGGTTCAGATGAAGAGCGTGATTTGATTTGTTTGGGTTTGAATTGATCGTGTGCGTGTGTGTGTGTTTACAGGGGAGAAGAAGGCCAAGGAGGAGCAGGCCAAGAAGCTGCAGGCCAAGAAGTCCAAGATGAAGGTATGCGCTGCCGCTTCCTCGTTCCTCCCCTGCTTTGGTGCTGTTACTCGACTCGGATGTGTTGCTAGACTGCTTGTTAGTGGAATCAGCTTCTTGATTGGTGTTGTGCTGCTACTGTTGCTGTGTTAGATAAGCATATCATGTAGTCTTTTGGTACATAGAGTTCTGATTAGTGGTGTTTTTAGCTTGCTATGCTAGGTTGCAACCTTGTTGGAGTGTGTACACACACTTAAAGTTGCCTTGTCTGCTGTGAAATTCACTAATTTGGCTGACTGTTGGACTCTGTTAGAGTTCATACTCTTTGCCTTTGTGCAAGAATTACAGCTGGAGCACCGTTTGTTTGGCTCAGATTCCTGATGTGTTTATATTCAGAAGGACTAATTCACTTGGAAACCGTTACTGCTTAATTCACTTGGAGACATTTGCATACTCTTCTCTTCCCAACTACAAGTGTGACCTGACTGAGATGTCTGAAATGATTAGTGCAGATGCTTTTCTGATAATTGTTTCCACATTATCTCGCTGAACCTGTCAGATTCTTACTAATTGCCTGAGTTTGAGTGCCCAAACCAGCTGCATCTTTAACCATGTTTTTTTGCTGAATGTTTTAGGCCTTTTGAGGCTGTTCATCACTGTCCTATGCAAAAGAGTGCTAAAATGCCATCACTGTCCTGTATAGAGAGTAGTGCCTACTACTGCAATCAAAATATAGTTGCATGATTATGTCCCAACCAGTTAAAAAAAGATTGTCCTCTCAAACTAATGGGCTCTCTTTTTAATTCGTTTATATACTTAGCTCAACAACACCAGCTCTTACATGTTTGTTCGTTTTGGAGCAGCAGACATCCTTAGTGGACAATGATGACAACCAGGGCATCCACCACCACCGCGATGCTCCGCACATGGTCCAACTCGGCTACAACCTCCTCTACCGCGTACAGCGGCCGCGGTTGTCTGCAGCATCAAGTACAGCCTCCTCTCCGGTGAGCCCACCTCCTACCTCTAGCTCCCTCTTTTGTGCTGCTGTAGAAGTACCTTGCTCTGTTCCATGGTCATCATATTTTTTTCATAAAATGCTCTATTGAACAGGATTCATACATAAGTTGGCTACTTTTCCTCAAGTTATTTGTGCATTTATAAAACTATTTGAACTTTTCTATTTCTTGAATGTATCCATCCATAAATGTTTTATATAGATAGTTTTGGAATGTGTTTTTTTAGCTTATGTCGTGCATCACAAATGGATCAAGTTCCAGTTTTACCATAATTAAACTTGTACCATAATTCTTTTACCCATTTTTCATGGTCTGATATCAAACTTGTATTATGTCTCATCTTTGATTACTAAAACCCACTCACAAATTTGTCTTCTAGCTCCTGTATCAGCACTCCTAAATCCTAATAATAATCTGTTTGAATGCATAATTTGCTTGGTATTGCTTTATAGATGCCTCTTTGTGATACTTAACTATATGAGGATGATTATGTTGAAAATAAGTTTTGATAAACCATTTATCCTATCCTTAGTCTCATTGCATTAATCTAATTTTTATTTCTTATTCTAAGTAGCATCTAGCAATAGATTTGTCCTGTTATCTTAAGTCATTTGGGCATGCTTAATGAACCATCTGAGAATGAATCATTTTTTGCGTTCAACATCTAGAACCATTCTGTCCGTGTTGGTATTAATGCTACAACTGTGCTTTCTTCTCTTGTGTTGCATTGTCCTTGTGGTTGTTACTGTTACATGTACATATGCTTCATGATTCAGTCCCTAGCTGCTTTGTATGTTTGTTTTTATTCTGCTTCTAACTCCTATTGTTTATTGTCTAAAGTTGATTGTGGAGCATGCTTTGCTAATGTGGTCCAACCTGGCATTTGGTGAACTCTCAAGTTGATTGTGGAGTATATGATTGAGTAATGCTAGTTTGGGTACTCCTCTCTCGTCCTGACATTCTCAATGCAATTCTTCCATGTTTTCTATTCCCACATGGCACAAGCCTATTTTATTCAGTTTGAATTCTTACTCCAGTTTACGCTACAGTTTTAATTGATCAAGCTCTCTTTACAAACCTTTTTTTTGCAAGATGCTCTCTTTACAAACTGGATGTATATCTTGTGCAGGAGTACCTACTGCTGATCCGGAGGCTGAGGAGGAAGATGGAGCTGCACTTGAAGATCCGGAGGCAAGAGGAGGAAGAAGATGGCGCAACACTTGATCCGAAGGCGGAGGGGGAAGAAAATGAGGCATCCATCACTGGCACGGACAAGGAGACGGAAGCAGAGTCGTTGCCGCGAGTTCTGAAGGTGCGAGCTCGGAGGCATAGGATAAATAGGAGGCGTGGAAGAGCAGCTGGCCTTGCTCGGAGAAGAGGCTCTTCATCCGCAAAGCGAGTTCTTGGCTTGTCTTGAGGGCAATCTGAGTGACCTGCAGCTACTGCCGAGGGCGATCTGGAGCTGCTGTTGAGGGCGACCTGGAGAGGCGAGCGAGCAAAGTGGGAGGTGCGAGGCGAGCGGTCTGGAGGGTGTCTGGAGCGGGTGATGGGCCAAGGTCCAAAGCCTACCAGCGTTTTTTAATACTACCCAACGTGGGAATATTAGGTAGCAACACTTTATTGACTGGTAATATTTGTACAAAGAAGAACTCTGTATTGATTGGTAATATTTGTACAACAAAGAACACTGGCTGGTAATATTTGAAGTATTTTGTGTGTTTTACGTGCCAATTTAAATACTGTGTATTTATTTACGTTAAATTGGAAAATGAAGAATGTGAACCTGACAAAAAAAGAAAAAATGAAACTGTTGAGACAAAAAGGCCATGGGCCAAAAATAAAAAGGCTGCAATGTAGGCCATGGGCCAAAAATAAAAAGGCTGCAATGTTGGGCTTGGTCCATGAAGCTGACAAAAAAATCATAGAAAAAAATATAAATGGGCTGAATTAATGGGCTTGGCCCATATAAACACCGAATTGGACCGGGCTGAATCGCCACATCAGCTTGCCACGCTGGATGCCTACGTGGCCTAGGGAGGTTGCTAGTGACCAAAAATTTGGTCAAAGAACCAACGACCTTTTAAATATCACACAGAAGGTCGCTATAGTCAATTAACGACCCTCAGCTTTTGACCTTCTGTTTTGGTCACAAAAAGGTCGCATATGAAAAACTATGACCTTTCAGTGACCAATAGTGGAGGTCACAAGATAGCATATTTCTTGTAGTGTAGGACCGTCCCATACCGGTAAGTGTGGTTGCATAGGTCAGCATCGATTCAACGGCACCATGACTCAGCAATAGTTGTTCAAGTTCAATTTAATCTGATATATTGAATGCAAATATGCTGAGCCATGATAAAATGCATGAACATGATATCAACATCATCATGAGGGTATCACATAACTTTCCACCATATCAACAATAAATCATATCCACTAAGCATCGCATACTGACTAGCATGACCATCTCCAACATCAACATGTACTACTAGCAAGCATAAACATATGAAAGGTATTACTAGCAGGTATAACATGATCACCGAGTACAAAACAACATAGCACAAAAGTGAACATGCAAATCTGAACATCACCGGAACAACGATAACCATCTTTTCAACAAGCAAACATTTATTAAATATTCAATTTGAAAACCATGGCTACTGCATGACTATCATGCAAGTGGGTATTGTGGCTTTCATGGGGATGAAGAAGGCATCGGGGAGAAGTGCGGTGAAGCTGCGGAAAGATTTGCCGGAAACAGTTCTCTCTCAGAGGGGCTGTTTACGTGCAAGGGAAAAAAGGTCATTTTCATAGTGTCAAACCATAGTGAAAATGAAACCAACAGAACGGGCTCGACGAATCGAAGAAGCGAGCGTTCGTTTCACCTTAAATGGAGTTACCGTTGAAAAGTTATAGAGGGTTGAAGTCCAGGAACTTTTCTGCAAAAATTAAATCACAACCAAGTCCCTGAGTGGATAAGACAGAAGCGTAAAATAGGAAATACGCTTTCAGAAAGCAAAGACGTAATCAGTGGATTACGTCTCCACTTATCCACGTCAGCGTACCTGGGTCCACGCGGGGCCGACTCGTGTGTGGCTGACAGGTGGGTCCCACCATATCCACTCCCTCTCTCTCCTCCCTTCTCTTCTTCCACTCTTCTTCTCCCGACGCCGCACGCAGAGCGGAGGAGAGGCCGCCGACGTCGGCGCTCGCTCCAGCCACTCGGGCCACCTCCGGCGGGGCTTGGACCGCCGGAGTGCCCAGGACGGCGAGGCGCACCCGTCCCACCACCACACGAGCGTCAGGGAGACTCGGGCAGGGCAGGACTGTGGCCGCGGCGGACGGGGCCTCGGCCGAAGATAGAGGACGAGGCCATGGCGATTCTGATGACTAACGGAGGGCTGCGGGAGAGGCTATGGTGGCTGGGTGACCTACTGGAGGTGGAATATAGAGGAGAGGGGCTTCGGTTCACCGGAATCGGAGTGGACAGGGGCGGCGGTCATGGCGGCGATGGCGGGCAGGGAGGGGCTCTGAAGCTCGAGCAAGTGCTTGGGGGGGCTACTGGAGTGCTCGGACGGCCTTGGGGGTAGCCATTTATTGGCGGGGCGAGGAGGGGAGGCCATGGACGCGTGGCCGTGGCTCGGGTGCCGCCGCTCGCGTCCGGCCGCACTCTGGCAACGACAACGTTCACGGGAGGGCGCAGGATCATGACGAAGGAGAACACGGACGAGGCACAGGGGTCACGGGGCAGGAGGGGCCGAGGGGAAGTAGAGGAAGAAGCCGAGCGCCATTAATACGCTATCGGCCATAGAGCTCCCGTGGGCGAGCGGCGACGAGCGCTGACGGAGGGGGAGAGGGCTCCAGGAGGACGGCGACGACGCGGGCCAGCTGTTAGACACGCTCACGAGCGCGAAGACGACGAGAGGAGGAGGGGCCCGAGCAAGAAACCAATCTGGACGCGGCCATTGCATGCCAAAGCGGTGGTCACCGCGTGCACTGGTACACACAGTGCCACAAGTGATGCCAAACCATGTCTGGGGGTTAGTCTCTCCTGGGTAAGATGTAACTACGGTGGTAACTAGGTTAAAGCGGCTCTGGTTAAATAGTTATCACCCTATGACGTTTACTGCAGTAAACTTGGGTGAGCACTGGTGATCAACAGATATATGCTATGGGCCAAATAAGATGTCTAGGATGTTTACCTATGGAGGGACTATGATCCTGGAGGTTGGGAGGGCAAAGGAATCAAGATTTATTGCAGTTGCTTTGCAACTGCCAAAATGGTCCAGAAATGAAGATCATGATGGTGCACTCACATGGAGTGTCCACTTGAGCTGAAATTGGGGAAATCTTAGTCATTTGGACATATGAAGATGATGTAAAAAGCTCATGCCAAATGGACAAACCAAAATAGCACTTGCTTCACAAACATCTCTGCTGACTAGAAACTTGAAATAATTATGAGGATCAAATGGCTCATTGAAATGATGCCAAAATGGGTGGAGAGATGTTTTATGGGTATAAGAATGATCTGGAAATTTATCAGGATTTTTTAATCAGTATAAAATATACTTGCTTCACAATCTGAAAATATTGCCAGAATCAAAGATTTGCTACTGTGCTCACATAGATGATTGGATGGGGCTGCAAATGGGTGGAAGGGGTTAATATGAGCACATTAAGGAGTGTGCAAAAGTTCATTTCATTTGTGTACTCCTAGCTAGTACTTCCTTCACAAAGCCTTCTGTTTGATAGAAACTTTGAAAATTCACTGAGGAAGATTGACTATGCAAATAAATTTGAACTTGTGCATGGGGTAAATATTTGGACATATAAACATGCCCAAGAAGGTTGGGAGCCACTAGGAAAGATATAAATGACACTTCCTTCACAAAGTGCCATTCAGGGCAGAATAGAAAAAGGAATATTGGGGAATTATTTTTGGACATGGCAATGAAACGTTTTGCCATATTTGATCAATATATGACCCAAAAAATTTATGAGAATTATTTGGGAATTTTAGGAGTGATGGAAATATAGATTGCTTCACAACCTAGGGCAATCTGAGTTATTCCTTTAATAGAAAAGGAATACTCCCAATAAAAAGAATATTGGGGTTTGGGTTAGGATGAAAATGACAGGGTCTAGGGAAGGATTTGGGAATGACAAGCCACTCTGGAAGTAAAGAAGAGGTCATCTCCTTCAGTTTCCAGACCACAAAGCCACGAAAAAGAAAGACTCGGGCAAAAACCTCAGAAAAACAAAAGAAAAAGAAAGGGCCAAAAACCAGGTTGTCACAAACCTTACCCCCTTAAAGAAATCTCATCCTCGAGATTTGGTTGCTCAGGAAACTAGTATGAATATTCTGACTTAAGGAAACCGTTTCCAACTCGGGTATCCTTTTTTCCTTTATTGTTGTTCCCATTAAATTTTATCTGACTGGCCCTGGGGTGGTTTGATTCACTGTATCCTCCTTCTGACAGATCTTACCTTGCTTGCTCATGCTTATACAGGCTCCAAATTCTTTGTAGATCTGCTGACTAGCAGAGTGTGATTTGATTATCACGACTGAAATATATGTCCGTCTCACAAATCCAAAAGTGATTTCCGCTGGGTGTGCCACCCGGCACTGACAACCTTTCATGTAATGATGATCAAAATTTTCCGATGAAAACTCAAGCTCTGACTCATTGTATTGGGTTTCTTCACTAAATGCAGGTCCTTTGGGTTCCAAATAGTGAGTTAAAACATAATCGTTTCCTGACAGATTCTGACTCATCGCAGAAGTTTCTGAATCATCTTAACCGGTTCCACTGTCGTGAGTATCGGATCCATACCAAATATTTGATTGTATCCTGTCGTGGCCAGCATAAAGGTTTTGGCATGTATGATAACATCAGCAGACTTGGCTAACGGTGGTTCTGACGGAAATTTTTTGTTCATGACAGGTTATCCATGATGATTCATATAAGTGAGGACTCAGGATTCCAGATTGCTATTCCTCATGCCGACTACTCATGCTGTAGGCATATCCATGTGGATCAATACTGACTTAGACTGACCGGGGGATCTGCACCATGGGGGTCGTGTACAATTTTCATACCTGCATCACTGATCTTGCTCCTTCATTATTGTTTTCTTGGTCTGGATACTTGGCTGAAAGAGCTGGACCATATTGCTTCTTCGTATGACCATAGGTACTTCCGGTGCAATCTTTCGGCAATCGTAGCTTATCCTCATTTTTTCTGATAGGGTAACCCATTAAATGGCAGGTTCAACACCTCTCATTTTCTGATCGTTGGGAAATGATCATCCGAAACCCTTGTAAGAAATCGGCAAATAAATCAGTAGCCACCAGAACGGTCTTTACAACTCAGAACTGGGACATTACTGAAATAACTCAACCACGGCTCAGGGCGGCCGAAAAAAACATCTCAGAGCATGAGACCGGGTTGACAAGAAGAAGGTGACAGCTCCCTAAAATAGCCAAAAAGCAGCTATAGGGCTACTGTCACAAAAAGAAAGTCAACAGTTGTACGAGACGGCTGAAAAGCAGCTCAGACTCGTGACAGTCGTTGAAGAGAGAAACAAAAATCGGCATCCACCTCGGATAGCTAGAAACAACTCAGATCACAGGCGTGGTGTCGTCATTGGAGAAAAAGGGGACAAGGGCTCATCAGGATCATTTTCCAGGTTCACGGGTACTTGTATTGAGCTCATTGATGTCGTCAATCCTCATAATCCTTTGTCACACTGCAGGGTATGCAGGCTTTCTTCTATTAACCATCCTCACGTGGTTGTCAGATCCTCATGCGAGTGACTTGTAAGATCTTGATGGTATGTTTATTGCATATATATGAGGGCCTGATTCCGAGACAGACGTGTATTCTAACTGATTCTTGATTCTGACCAAAAATGTTGCAGATCTGATTCTTGGGATTCACTGCCATATGCTTTCAATTCCCAGCGTACTACCTTGTACCAATGTCTTACTGAGGAATATTTGCTGGCTTGTGCTCGAAACTTTCATCGGACAGCTTGCTAAAGAAGACTGAATATCGTGCTTCAGAAGCTTACCCCCTTAAAGACTTTGCTGGGGAAAGACTCAGTACCTTATGCCGGAAGCTTTTGCGGTTTCTTACTGAAGAAGGCAGAGTACCTTGCATGGAAAATCATCCACGTATCGTACTGAGGAAGATAGATGAATCTTGCCTTGGAAACTTCTCTGGTATTTTGCGAGGGAAGATTTGGTTGCTTACACCAGAAGCTTCTTATTGTGATATGCGGACCGATTTCCACATATATAACCATCTTAATATTTTTGCTATTGATTTCTTGTATGAAACAGGGTTTTACTGGACTATCCTCCTTTCTGAATATATGCCATAGTTTTGCTTGCTTCCAGGTACATCGAGTTCCAAAATCATCCTCGAAGAAAAATTAAACTCGTATCTGAGCCGTACCTTTGATAATATTTTGTCAATCTCGCACACAGTTTATCTTCTTGAGATTTAACCATTTTGTTGTGATGAGTGCACGCTAATGCAAACTTGATATTGACGGTCCATCCAGGATTTCTTTGGCATTCAGACGAGATATTCCCAATTTCACTGCAGTCAGCTGATAATTCCATTCTGTTTAGCTGAGTCTCCAAATATATGCATTTCTTGCTGACTCTTCGGGTCCGGTGTCGGCTGACGAGCAACTTTAATAGGGGAAATTTTGCAACACCGAGGGCCCAAAGAAAGGAACAACAGAAACGACTAAAACAAAAGCACACAAGCATACTACTAATATAATTAATCAAGCAATCATCACATATTACTGCTACTCACACAATAATATGCATGCACACCTAGGCACACAAATCTCGTGGAAACTCCGGTATTGCGGTCTAATATGTTGTGGCGATGTGCACGAGGACGAATAAAGGTGTGGAAGAATTGGTGTAAACAGCGCTACACCAAGTGCTAGCTTAGTCAGGCGGCAACCTGAACTAGCTTGGAGGCGAGGACGTACTTGGTAACCATGCAGTGGGACACGAAGGTCGCAACCATATTATTATCAAACGGACGGAAAAAAAATCTGTACTCGTCCACAAAATAGGATTGTGGGGAAAAGCTGAGGCTGCTGACATTGCCCTTTCTTGATACTAAGATCATTAAGGGTTGCTGTCGGTGTCAAAACCGGCGGATCTCGGGTAGGGGGTCCCGAACTGTGCGTCTAGGCGGATGGTAACAGGAGGCAAGGGATACAATGTTTTTACCCAGGTTCAGGCCCTCTCGATGGAGGTAAAACCCTACTCCTGCTTGATTAATATTGATGATATGGGTAGTACAAGAGTAGATCTACCACGAGATCGAGAGGCTAAACCCTAGAAGCTAGCCTATAGTATGATTGTTGTTCGTCCCATGGACTAAAACCCTCCGGTTTATATAGGCACCAAGAGGTTAGGGTTACACAGAGTCGGTTACAATGGTAGGAGATCTACATATCCGTATCGCCAAGCTTGCCTTCCACGCCAAGGAAGGTCCCATCCGGACACGGGACGAAGTCTTCAATCTTGTATCTTCATAGCCCAGGAGTCCGGCCAAAGGCTATAGTCCGGCTATCCGGACACCCCCAAATCCAGGACTCCCTCAGTAGCCCCTGAACCAGGCTTAAATTTATGAGTCCGGCGCGCATATTGTCTTCGGCATTGCAAGGCGGGTTCCTCCTCCGAATTCTTCATAGAAGATTTTGAACACAAGGATAGTGTCCGGCTCCGCAAAATAAGTTCCACATTCCACCATAGAGAGAATAATATTTACACAAGTTCAATCTGCTAACGTATTCCGTGGCGTGACATCACACCACGGCCAAGCCTTTATTCGAATCGTTTTTACTGTCCCACCTCAGTGCGTTTAGCGAGGCGGTTTCCTTGGCACGTCTTGTCAAAGCAGAGATCGTGTCCCCTTATTCCGGATTCTCATTAATACGGCGTGGGTAACCCGATCGTGCCGTCGGCCGCACGCCTCTATCGGGCGAGTCCCGAACGGTCATGGGAGGGCTCCTGGTATTCAACCTCTTTATAAAGAGACCAAGGCCCCGCTCTTTTTTCTCAATCTCAATCGAATCCGCCCCTCGCTTCGAGTCTCAACACCCAAAGCTCCAGATTCAGGCGCTTTGGACCTTCGATGATGTCCGGCTCCGACCTTCAAGGCCGGTGGATGCCTTCCTCCGTCACAGAAGAAGACATCCTAAAGCTAAGAGATGTCAGGTATCTAACCGACGAAATCTCGCATAGGCTGCCTGCCCCAAGGGCGGGTTATTCCCACTCCCAAACCCGGTGAGAGCGTGGTGTTCGCGTCTCACTTCCTTCGGGGGCTAGGCTTCCCGAATGACCCCTTCGTGAGGGGGCTCATGTTTTATTACGGGCTGGAATTTCACGACTTGGATCCGGAGTCCATCCTCCACATCTCATCGTTCATCGTCGTATGCGAAGCCTTCCTCCGCATTACCCCTCACTTCGGATTGTGATTCAAGACCTTCAAGGTGGAGCCGAAGATGATCGAGGGGCAACAGGCAGAGTGCGGAGGGGCTGTTATAAGCAAGAATGCTGATGCTCCATGGCCCGAGGGCTCTTTTCAAGAGGAGCTCAGTCTATGGCAACAAGAGTGGTTTTATATCACAGCTCCCAGAGGCACAAAATGGGTGGCGCCACCTGCCTTTCGCTCGGGTCCTCCACCGCGGCTGGCGTCATGGGTCAATAAAGGGCTTGACTCGGGGCCGTCCAAGGACGTGCCCTTGTTGCAGGGCCGTATTCGAGACCTCCTAGAGAGAGAGATCAATCTGGTCGTAGTAGCGCAGGTCATGCTGATTCGTCGCATCCTGCCCTGCAAACATCGCCCCCTCCGCCTGTGGGAGTTCAATCCGGAGGGACCACGAGCTCTCCAACATTTTGTGGGTGCAACGCCCGTGGAGATGTACAAACTGTTCTTCGGATCACAAGCAATGTGTCCGGACTTGACCGAGGACGCAGATCTGAGCTGCAACCGCCCGGATGCTCAAGTAAGTAGTCCCGTACCCGGACACGCTATCCGTATATTTATTATAAACTTTCCCTTAAAAGAGCTATCCCTTAAACAGGAGTAGATAGCGAAAGCGAAACTGATCGGGTGTCCGGCCCCCCTCCCCGAGACCACGCCGGATCCCGTGTTAACCAGGATGCTGGAGGCTGCGCCTTTAGAAGAAGGCGAAGGGGGGAACAAGGAAGCTACCGCCTCCGCGAAGGAGGTTATCAAGAAAGGAGGGATCGAGAATCCCTCTATCCAACGGGAGAAGAGGACCGCCTCTGAAGATCCAGAGACCAAGGCCTCAAAGCGCGGGAAGAAACCTTCGCCAGAGGGTCCTGCGCTGAAAGATGCCCCGGCCGCATTATTTCCCCTCGGAGATCAGCCCTCCAGCGAGCCGTAAGTAGAGAAGGGAGTTTTTTTTAAATAAGAGACATCCCTGTTTTATTTCTGAAGATGAACAAAATTTTACCTTGTAGTTCGGATCTCAGCCCTTCTCAGCAGAGCTCGTCTTCAGGGGATCTTCTTCCGGAGATGATGGAGAGCGGAACGCCTCCCCCTGCCGTACCGCCTAGCGAGGCGGACGATCCTGACGTGTCGTCGTGGAGGGTTTCTCCGAATCCGGCAGGGGTGGAGGGCGGTCGTAGGGCCCCCCAGAGCCCTCCGTGTCCGGCCTTTGAAAAAGGCCATCAGACGAGTTCGGCACCTCCTGGTGCACGGTCGGAGGAGTTGAAGGGTATGCTCGGGCGAGTGTCTATCTCAGAGGATCACCGTGCATTGATGGGTACGGTGATTGAAAAAATCTCGTCCGCGGAGAGCGGGTTGTACGAGGCCGCCAGAAGTTTACTGACAGGTTTTGAGGTACGTGCAATGATTTACCTTTTGACGGTTCCGCATAGTTAAGATGCGCCCTGTGTAGATAGTAGCCCCTGAGACTCGATGCGTTTGTCAAGAATGACAGCGTGCCGAGGATCATAATCCCATGTTATAATATGTCGCCCTTCCTATGTAGGTGGCGGAGCGTCCGGTGGCTAGCCAGACTGATGAGTTTGCCGAACTAAAGCGGCAACTTGACGTGGCGGATGCCGACATCGCGCTTGTCAATAAGCGGCTTGACGAGTCACAAGGTATGCGGTTTCTCCGCGGACACCTGGTAACAGAGCTTGATGCCCGTGCCTTACAACATGTATGCTTGATGCAGATGGTGCCGCTGCCATGGAGAACCTTCGGGCCGAGCTTGCCCGAGCCAAGGAGCAGGCCAGAAAAAGTGATGCTGCTTCCTTAAAGGCGGCCGAAGAGCTAAAAGCCGAACAGGCTGCTCACTGCCGAAGCAAGAAGGAATGGCCGAAATGGCCGTGAAGTTGAAGAATGCTACCGACCGCTGCGAGCTTCTTGAAAAAGAAGGTCGAGCGGAGCAAGAGGACCTGAAGAAGGCCACCACCGAGGCCAAGGATGCTCGCTCTGCGATGAGAGCTATGAAGGAGGAGCTACGTCAGGCCGGAGATATCGCGGCTGGAAAGCCCTTTCTGCTGCGGAGGAAGTTCACGGATCCCAAATATGCTCAGTTTGACCGGCTGTGGAGTAGTGAGGATGCTTATCTGGAATTGGCGGCGAGTGCCGCGGACGCGGCCGAACACTTCGGAGATCAAAAGGACCACGAGATGGAAGAGCTTTTTTGGTCGCAGTTCCGTAATCCGGAGCGTCCACTTCCACTAACCGATCGTTTGCCCGAATGGGCGAAGCTGAATAGGTTGTCCGGACTTGCCATGAAGAATGTCGTGACTCAATTGTGGCCGAACAGGCCCGAGCCGAAGAGTTATTTTGGCTTGGTGCAGCAGTTCCTTGGTGCGGTGCCGCATATCAAAGCAATGAAGCGGTCAGCATGCATAGAGGGTGCGCGGATGGCTCTTGCCCATGTCAAGACATACTGGGCGGAGATGAAGGCCACCGATGTTGCATCCCAAGATTCGGACGGAAGCAGAGTACCTGCCAAGCACTATTTTCAGGAAGTTCTGCAGGGCGCTCGTTTAATAGAGACGCAGTGCTCGAAGGATTTTATGTTCGAATGACATGTATTATTGTGGAACAATGTTTCGATGGAATATAAAAGCTTTTTAGACTTGTGCCTTCAAGAATTAGAATACCTCCTGTGCAGCCGTTAATGTATATGTGTATATAACCTGAAAAATGGCAGTCTTTGGCTTCAGCCCCCACGCATATAATGCGGGGATGTTTGCAGAAAGCGCCTTTGCACACTTGATCCAACGTCTTGGTCCTACAAAGGAGGTGCTAGCGCAGCAAACTAGGCAACCGGACTATAATGCTTTATCACTTTCACTTAGCCATAGGAGTTCGACAGTGGGGCTACTATATAGCCCCTAGGGGCACCGCGCTCACCCGAATTCGGGGCGCGTATGTGCCTGGCCGGGAAACGGCCCTTCGTCAATGCGGAGAAATTCTAAAGATTCCAGTGGGTCATCGAGTGGTTGACCAGTCTCACGCTATATCATGACAGATCGTTTTCGCTTTTCTCTCTTGAGGTGCTCGCCGGCGAACCGGGCACAATCGCAGAGTTCTCCGGTGCCGCATTAGCCGATAGAGCGGAACGTAAGGCAGCAAAACATAGGAGCCGCAAACCCAACATTTGACCAAAGACATGATTCGAGCTGATGCATATAAGGCCTAACTTGAGACGCCAACACTCCCTAAGGTATTCGGTCTTTATGAAAACGGGTCGAACAATCGCCCTTGGTAATAAGCCCCTGGTGTCCAGGTACGCGCGAAATTCTGACGTGGCCTATGCCAAAACGCCAGCCTCCTCCTCAGTTATAGCAAGAAACCGAGGGATGTGTATCAACAAGAGACAGTGAAAAAGGTTTACGCAGGGTCTTAATCTGAAAAGAATCCTTGCGACGGGTCCCTACTGCACGTCTGCGCCTGTATCTCCTTTGTGCCGTATCCTGGATGGGTGTAGCACGATGTTCATCTGTAAAAGAGAGGAACTTAGTTCAAAAAGGTCATGCGAAAATGTACGTTACATTAAATAAACGAAGTGCAATTCAAAAAGTGAATGAAATTGAGCGTTATGGTCTCTTGTTGCGGAGCCCCTTGTACGGGGGCATGTGTCTAGTAAGCCCTTGTATCTTTACGCCGGACTCGTCCAGCCGTGTCCGGGGTCTGGACGACCTGTCTAAGTGCTTTTATTGGTGAAGCCGGTTTATTGTGTGGCTGTCAAGGCAACCGCACAATTTTTCGGACTCGAGGAACCCTCGATGTTTCCTTTTAACGAGATGATGCCGCGTGGACCGGGCATTTTAAGTGTAAGAGATGCATAATGCGGTATTGCGTTAAAGCGGGCGAAAGCTTCGCGTCCCACTAGTGCTTGATAGCTACTTGTAAATGGGGCAAGTGGAAGGTTAACTTTTCGCGGCGAAGGTTGTCGGGTGAGCCGAACACAACTTCTAGCAGTAGAGAGCCCGTACAATGGGCATATGGGCCTGGCATTACCCCTTGAAAGGAAGTGTTGCTATGGCGAAATTTGGTTGGGTCTATCCCCATTTTGCGGATTGTGTCCTGATATAGCAGGTTTAGATTCTGCCACCGTCCATTAGGACTTGTGAAAATTGGAGTCCGCCAATTATCGGATCTAATATCAAGGCAGTCCAACCTGCATTCTGTAAACTTCTAGAGTAATCCCAATGGTCGAAGGTGATTGGTTTTAACAACCAGTGGCGGGACTCCTCCGGGATAGGCCATATGGCGCGTACCTCTATGGGCGCCGCTCTATTTTTCCCTTTTTGTCACGTGAAGTGAGTTTACTGTTTTGATTTCTTGTGGGAAATTCTTTTGTTTTCTGGTGCTCTGCTTTTGGGGTTCGTCATCGTCCTCGCTTGGTGTGTCGAGCCCCTTGTGTTCGGCGTTGAGTTTGCAGGACTGCTTGAAGACCCAACAATCTCTGTGGGTATGGTTTGCAGGCTTCCCGGGAGTACTGTTGATTTGGCATATCTTGTCCAAGATTTTGTTTAAGTTAGACAGCTCGTCCCTGTTATCCTTAAGGGGCAGCTTTTTATGATTCTGCCGAGAGCTTTTGAATCCGGTGTTGACTGCCGTGCTCTTCGGGCTGTTTCCCTTGGTCCGACGCTGGTCCTTGCTGCGTCGTGGTTTCCCGTTTCCATCCCTGACTTCGGATGTACTTGGGTCGTTGGTACTGCATCTTGCCAGCCAGCTATCCTCTCCCGCGCAAAAGCGGGTCATGAGGCTTGTTAATGCGGCCATTGTTCTTGGCTTTTCTTGGCCGAGGTGTCTGGCGAGCCATTTGTCTCGGACGTTGTGTTTGAAAGCTGCTAAGGCTTCGGCGTCCGGACAGTCGACTATTTGGTTCTTTTTAGTAAGGAATCTGTTCCAAAATTTCCGGGCTGACTCTCCGGGTTGTTGAGTTATGTGACTTAAATCATCGGCATCCGGAGGTCGGACATAGGTCCCTTGAAAATTTGCCCGAAAAGCATCCTCGAGCTCCTCCCAACTTCCAATGGTGTTTTCGGGAAGGCTTTTAAGCCAATGCCGGGCTGGTCCTTTGAGCTTGAGGGGTATGTATTTTATGGCGTGGAGATCATCTCCTCTAGCCATGTGTATGTGGAGGATGTAATCCTCAATCCAGACTCCAGGGTCTGTTGTTCCGTCGTATGCCTCTATGTTTACGGGCTTGAATCCCGCTGGAAATTCAAAATCCAGCACCTCATCGGTGAAACATAGGGGGTGTGCGGTACCCCTATATCTAGGTGTACCGTGATGTTCGGATACTTGATGTGTTGCATTGCTTACTGGAGCTTGCTTTCTTGGCCCGTAGATAGATCTAACTGGGCCATCTTTTTTATGTGAATCCCTGTGTGGATCGCGTGCCGGCTTGTGTGCGGCGTCGTTTGCCGCTCTCTGTTTGCCATGGGGTCGTCCATCCGACCGGGTGGCCTCTTTGTTTTTTGATTGCGGGGGCTCTACAGCCTCCTCATCAAATTCAGGCAGTAGTTTTCGATTTGGGTAGCTCTTTGTTCGGCGACTGCCGCCGTATTTGTCTGCGGTGTTGAGTACTTTGCTCCATCTGATTCTGAGTGCATCTTCCGCTGTTTTGAGCTTCCGCTTCTGCTTTTTCAGGCTACGTGCAGTGGCGACGAGCCTTTTGTGTAGGTTCTTCTGCTCCAGCAACTTGTCCGGCGTGAGATCGTCCGGACTGTTATCTTCGCTGGGGACGGGTTGTTTATCCAGATTGTCCTATTCGGACGGTTGCTCGATAGCATGTTCGTCGTCCACCGGTTCGCCCTGATCTATGGCTGGGTCTGTATGGCTATTGTCTTTGTCGAGGCAGTACTTTGAGCGGCGCTTACGTCGCCGTTTTGACTGCTTATCGAGGGAATGATCCTTCGTGGCGTCCCGTTGTTCCTCATCGTCGCTTCCTTTAGGTGTGTCCACCATGTATACATCGTGAGATGAGGTGGTTCTCCAGTGCCCTATAGGCGCTGGTTCATGTTCCTCCCCTACATCGTCGTCTATACCGTCGATGTCTTCGGAATCGAAGTCGAGCATGTCGGTTAAATCATCGACAGTGGCTACGAAGTGGGTGGTGGGTGGGCTTTGAATTTCTTCGTCTTCCGCATCCCAACCTTCCTGACCATAATCTGGCCAGGGCTCTCCTGATAAAGAGAGAGACTTTAGTGAATTCAGGATGTCGCCAAAGGGCGAGTGCTGAAAGATGTCCGCGACAGTGAATTCCATGATCGGCGCCCAATCGGATTCAATTGGCGGGGGCGCGGAAGGCTCGGAGTCCGGAGAGGGGTCCAGCACTTTGGAGTTACGAGCTTCGCAAAGGACGGGGTAGGTGTACGGCTCAATCGCCGTAGAGATTGCAGCCCCCGAGGCGGTGTCCAGCCACCCGTCCTCGATCGGCGCAGTCGGCTCCGAGCTGAAGGTCGGAGCGGACAGTGCGACCTCCAGACACTGCTCGGGCGGCAGAGCTAGATCATGCCCTCGTGATGAAGGCGGGCGCGCTTGGCTGTGGCTCGAACCCGTCAAGATCAAGTCTCCGCAGACGCCGGCCGTAGTTCAAACTTCCAAATCTGACCCGGTGGCTGGCGCGAGCTTTCAATCTGCTCCGGATGGCTGCTTAATTGCCCGCAGCAAAGCCGCCGAATACGAAGATCCGTCCGGGGAGAAAAGTCTCACCCTAGAGCGCATCGTTGTTGATGATCGGAGGAGCCATCGGGCCTAAAGATGACGGCACAGAGGAACTCTCAATGAAAGCACCAATGTCGGTGTCAAAACCGGCGGATCTCGGGTAGGGGGTCCCGAACTGTGCGTCTAGGCGGATGGTAACAGGAGACAAGGGACACAATGTTTTTACCCAGGTTCGGGCCCTCTCGATGGAGGTAAAACACTACTCCTTCTTGATTAATATTGATGATATGGGTAGTACAAGAGTGGATCTACCACGAGATCAGAGAGGCTAAACCCTAGAAGCTAGCCTATGGTATGATTGTTGTTCGTCCTACGAACTAAAACCCTTCGGTTTATATAGACACCGGGTAGGGTTAGGGTTACACAGAGTTTGTTACATCGGTAGGAGATCTACATATCCGTATCGCCAAGCTTGCCTTCCACGCCAAGGAAAGTCCCATCCGGACACGGGACGAAGTCTTCAATCTTGTATCTTCATAGTCCAGGAGTCCGGCCAACGGTGATAGTTCGGCTATCCGGACACCCCCTAATCCAGGACTCCCTCAGTAGCCAACACGACAAAAAGAACGATCTGGGATAGAAACATGTCCATCACCGAAATGATAGACGGGACTGAAGGAAAGACATCGGCGCGATACCTGAGCACCATTTTTGCAAACAATGTCGGGATCACTTGGCATCACTCTGCTGGGACAGTGATGACACCAAACAACAAAATAAAAAGGGACTGGGGAAATTCAAAGGTTGAGCTGTAGTGGATCCGAACCGATGCCAGCTACACTCACCAGATAAACCGTTATCACAAATGCTAAGGCTATATGCATGCTATGCAACAAACAAATGCAGCAATCAAGTTTAATAAACCAAATGGGTGTATACTACCTTTCTAATGTTCGCGTGGTCTAGGGCGTCCTATAGGCAGACCTGCTCTGATACCAAGCGCTGTGGCACCCCGGCTCAGAAGAAACTGGAACGCCCCGTATTCCAGCCCGGAGATCGAGATGAAGTCTTCTGGAATACGACACTGCTTAGCATAGAACAAACCAGCTCTTTATTACAATCTATTTGGGTACAAGGGTTACATCGGCACGGCGACACTACGCCTGCCACTGTTGCTCTATGCAAGCAGCAGACCAACACGATGCAGCGGAAGAACTCTAGCAGCGGAACAACGGCGACGGTGGTGAACTCCACTCCGCAGGGACTCTGGCTGGAACGCTTATCCTAGCTCGCAAACAAGGACTCCACGACAAACAAGCAATCAAATCCGGAATGACCTGCAAACTAGCATGACACGCCAGGTCAGTACGTTGAATGTACTTGCAAGCTCACAATAACTACAAGCATTCAAGACAAACAACAGCATGTCAATTACAGGTTAAACAGGAATTGTCATGATATCATTAGAATAACATGGCATGACCAACATGATACAGCTATCACAACATGAACATATTAATCCGACAATACTAGCATGCAACATGATGACACTATATGCACCACTTATTCTGCTCGGGTTACTTCGTAACCGACACATGCATCACTTACCAACCTCGGACATCACACGATCATCTCAGGATCAAATCAAGGTTGGTATAAACAATACCATAGTAATCAGTAAATGACCACAAGGAGCTTGACCTTTACCCACGATTCTCGTACAACATCACGAATATACAACAACTCGGTATCCTCGATACCATCGTGATCCTTACGGCGATCACCACCCGACCAACACTTGGCCCCAAACTGTGATCCTTACGGCGATCACCACCCGACCAACACTTGGCCCCAAACCAATCCTTACGGCGATCACAACCCGACCAATACATGGCCCGTGATCCTTACAGTGATCACAACCAACTTATCTCATTGCTATTAAGCACATTATTCTTATTACTGTTGACTCATGGTGTGACCTACTTTCGACTGGGCCTTATTCATGGGCGCTGCTATCGATAGATTTAATATACACTCTGTAGAGGTTAGTACACTGTACCCACACTACGGAACCCATGGCCTCGCACTCCCATTCGTGTGGACCAACAGCGTTCCGACAAAACCGTCCTATTGCCATGACACTCTCCCGGCCACTCCGACTCACTCCCCACTGAGCTAAGTCATGGGTGGCCCCGTGTCTACCTCCAGACACAACGACCACCGCCGTGGCCAAAACATAAACGATCCCACACGGGGATCCGCCGGCTATAACAACTACGGGCACACAAGGTTATGCCTGCTTACCGGTCCAGGGTACAGCACGCCCATAACCTTCCCTCGTTGGAGGCACCGGCGAGAGGCACGACAATAGACCCAGTTAGGACCGTCCGTACATCAAAGAAGTGTGGTTGCACTGGTCAAAGCATCGATTCAGCAGCACCATGACCCAGCCAACAGTTGTTCAAGTTCAATTTAATCCGGTTTACTTGAATGCAAATATGCTGAGCCATGATAAAATGCATGAACATGATATCAACATCATCATGAGGGTATCACGTAACTTTCCACCATATCAACAATAAATCATATCCACTGAGCATCGCATACTGACTAGCATGACCATCTCCAACATCAACATGTACTACTAGCAAGCATAAACATATGAAAGGTAATACTAGCAGGTATAACATGATCACCGAGTACAAAACAACATAGCACAAAAGTGAACATGCAAATCTGAACATCACCGGAACAACGATAACCATCTTTTCAACAAGCAAACATTTATTAAATATTCAAGTTGGAAAACATGGCTACTGCATGACTATCATGCAAGTGGGTATTGTGGCTTGCCTGGGGATGAAGAAGGCACCGGGGAGAAGTACGGTGAAGCCGCGGAAAGATTTGCCGGAAACAGTTCTCTCTCGGAGGGGCTGTTTACGTGCAAGGGCAAAAAGGTCATTTTCACAGTGTCAAACCGTAGTGAAAATGATACCAACAGAATGGGCTCGATGAAATGAAGAAGTGAGCGTTGGTTTCACCTTAAACGGAGTTACGGTTGAAAAGTTATAGAGGGTTGAAGTCCAGGGACTTTTCTGCAAAAATTACATCACAACCAAGTTCCTGAGTGGATAAGACAGAAGCGTAAAATAGAAAATACACTTTCGGCAAGCAAGACGTGATCAGTTGATTACGTCTCCACTTATCCACGTCAGCGTACCTGGGTCCATGCGGGGCCGGCTCGTGTGTGGCTGACAGGTGGGTCCCATCTTATCCACTCCCTCTCTCTCCTCCCTTCTTTTCTTCCACTCTCCTTCTCCCGACGCCGCACGCAGAGCAGAGGAGAGGCCGCCGGTGCCGGCGCTCGCTCCGGCCACTCGGGCCACCTCCGGCGGAGCTTGCACCGCCGGAGTGCTCAGGACGGCGAGGCGCACCCGTCCCACCACCACACGAGTGTCAGGGAGACTCGGGCAGGGCAGGACTGTGGCCGCGGCGGATGGGGCTTCGACCGAAGATAGAGAACGAGGCCATGGCAATTCCGGCGACTAACGGAGGGCTGCGGGAGAGGCTATGGTGGCTGGGTGACCTACTGGAGGTGGAATACAGAGGATAGGGGCTTCGGTTCGCCGGAATCGGAGTGGACAGGGGCGGCGGCCATCGCGGCGATGGCGGGGAGGGAGGGGCTCTGGAGCTCGAGCGAGTGGTTGGGGAGGGCTAGTGGAGTGCTCGGACGGCCTCGGGGGTAGCCATTTATAGGCGGGGCGAGGAGGGGAGGCCATGGACGCGTGGCCGTGGCTCGGGTGCCGCCGCTCGCATCCGGTCGCACTCTGGCGACGGCAGCGATCACGGGAGGGCGCGGGATCACGACGAAGGAGAACGCGAACGAGGCACAGGGGTCACGGGGCAGGAGGGGCCGAGGGGAAGCAGAGGAAGAAGCCGAGCGCCATTAATGCGCTGTCCGCCTCAGAGCTCCCGTGGGCGAGCGGCGACGAGCGCTGACGGAGGGGCTGGCGGAGGGGGAGAGGGCTCCAGGAGGATGCCGACGACGCGCGGGCCAGCTGTTAGACACGCTCAAGAGCGCGAAGACGACGAGAGGAGGAGGGGCCCGAGCAAGAAACCAATCTGGACGCGGCCATTGCATGCCAAAGCGGTGGTCACCGCGTGCACTGGTGCACACAGTGCCACAATTGATGCCAAACCATGTCTGTGGTTTAGTCTCTCCTGGGTAAGATGTAACTACGGTGGTAACTAGGTGAAAGAGGCTCTGGTTAAACAGTTATCACCCTCTGAAGTTACTTCAGTAAACTTGGGTGAGCACTGGTGATCAACAGGTATATGCTATGGGCCAAATAAGATGTCTGGGATGTTTATCTATGGATGGAATATAATCCTGGAGGTTGGGCGGGAAAAGAGATCAAGATTTACTGCAGTTGCTTTGCAACTGCCAAAATGGTCCAGAAATGAAGATCATGATGGTGCAGTCACATGGAGTGTCCACTTGATCTCAAATTGGGCAAAGCTTAGTTATTTGGACATATGAAGATGATGTAAAAAGCTCATGCCAAATGGACAAACCAAAATAGCACTTGCTTCACAAACATCTCTGCTAACCAGAAACTTGCAATAATTATGGGGATCAAATGGCTCATCGAAATGTTGCCAAAATGGGTGGAGAGATTTTTATGGGTATAAGAATGATATGGTAATTTATCAGTATTTTTTTAAGCAATATAAAATATACTTGCTTCACAATCTTAAAATATTGCCAGAATCAAAGATTTGCTCCTGTGCTCACATAGATGATTGGATGGGGCTGAAAATGGGTGGAAGGGGTTAATATGAGCACATTAAGGAGTTTGCAAAAGTTCAAATCATTTGGGTACTCCTAGCTGGTACTTCCTTCACAAAGCCTTCTCTTTGACAGAAACTTTGAAACTTCACCGAGGAAGATTGACTAGGCAAACAAATTTGAACTTGTGCATAGGGAAAATATTTGGACATATAAACATGCCCAAGAACGTTGGGAGCCACTAGGAAAGATATAAATGACACTTCCTTCACAAAGTGCCATTTAGGGCAGAATAGAAAAAGGAATATTGAGGAATTATTTTTGAACATGGAAATGAAAAGTTTTGCCATATTTGATCAAAATATGACCCAAACAATTTATGAGAATTATTTGGGAATTTTAGGAATGATGGAAATATAGGTTTCTTCACAACCTAGGGCAATCTGAGTTATTCCTTTAATAGAAAAGGAATACTCCCAATAAAAAGAATATTGGGGTTTGGGTTAGGATGAAAATGACAGGGTCTAGGGAAGGATTTGGGAATGACAAGCCACTCTGGAAGCAAAGAAGAGGTCATCTCCTTCAGTTTCCAGACCACAAAGCCACGAAAAAGAAAGACTCGGGCAAAAACCTCGGAAAAACAAAAGAAAAAGAAAGGGACAAAAATCAGGCTGTCACACAATATAAATAAAGAGTGAGTTCATTACTGTACCTTATTTGGTGGTTTTTCTTTCTTTCACTAACGGGGCTTATGAAATTTCCTGTTGAGTTTTGTGTTGTGAAGTTTTCAAGTTTTGGGTAAAGATTTGATGGACTATGGAATAAGGAGTGGAAAAATCCTAAGCTTGGGGATGCCCATCGCACCCCAAGATATTCAAGAATATCCAAAAGCCTAAGCTTGTGGATGCCCCCGGAAGGCATCCCCTCTTTCGTCTTCGTTCATTGGTAACTTTACTTGGAGCTATATTTTTATTCGCCACATGATATGTGTTTTTCTTGGAGCGTCTTGTATGATATTAGTCTTTGCTTTTTAGTTTTCCACAATCATCCTTGCCGTGCACACCTTTTGGGAGAAGGCCACTTGAATTAGAATTTATTAGAATACGCTTTGTGCTTCACTTATATCTTTTGAGCTAGATAGTTTTTGCTCTAGTGATTCACTTATATCTTTTAGAGCACGACAGTGGCTTAATTTTGAAGAAATTGTTGATCTCTCATGCTTCACTTATATTATTTTGAGAGGCTCTTAGAACAGCATGGTATTTGCTATGGTTATAAAATTGGTCCTAGAATGGTGGGCATCCAAGTTGGGTATAATAAAAACTATCATATGAAGTGAATTGGATGCTATGATCAATTTGATACTTGATAATTGTTTTGAGATATAGAGGTGGTAATATAAAAGTCATGCTAGTTCGGTGATTATGAATTTAAAGAATGCTTGTGTTGAAGTTTGTGATTCCCGTAGCATGCACGTATGGTGAACCGCTTTGTGATGAAGTTGGAGCACAATTTTATTTATTGATTGTCTTCCTTATGAGTGGCGGTCGGGGACGAGCGATGGTCTTTTCCTACTAATCTATCCCCCTAGGAGCATGCGCGTAGTACTTTGTTTTTGATGACTTGTAGATTTTTGCAATAAGAACATGAGTTCTTTATGACTAATGTTGAGTCCATGGATTATACGCACTCTCACCCTTCCTCCATTGCTAGCCTCTTTTGTGCCGCGCAACTTCCGTCGGTGCCATACACCTACCTTATACCTTCCTCAAAACAGCCACCATACCTACCTATTATGGCATTTCCATAGCCATTCCGAGATATATTGCCATGCAACTTTCCACCGTTCCGTTTATATGACACGCATCATTATTGTCATATTGCTCTTTGCATGATCATGTAGTTGACATCGTATTTGTGGCAAGGCCACCTTCATAATTTTCATACATGTCACTCTTGATTCATTGCATATCTCGGCACACCGCCGGAGGCATTCATATAGAGTCATATCTTGTTCTAAGTATTGAGTTGTAATCTTGAGTTGTAAGTAAATAAATGTGTGATGATCTTCATTATTAGAGCATTGTCCCAGTGAGGAAAGGATGATGGAGACTATGATTCCCCCACAAGTTGGGATGAGACTTCGGACTTAAAAAAAAAGAGAAAGGCCAAAAAAAGAAAGGCCAATAAAAAAATTAAAAAAATAAAAAATGAGAGAAAAAGAGAGAAGGGACAATGCTACTATCCTTTTTACCACACTTGTGCTTCAGAGTAGCACCACGATCTTCATGATAGAGAGTCCCCTATGTTGTCACTTTCATTTACTAGAGGGAATTTTCATTATAGAACTTGGCTTGTATATTCCAATGATGGGCTTCCTCAAAATGCCCTAGGTCTTCGTGAGCAAGCGAGTTGGATGCACACCCACTTAGTTTCTTTTGTTGAGCTTTCGTACATTTATAGCTCTAGTGCATCCATTGCATGGCAATCCCTACTCACTCACATTGATATCTATTAATGGGCATCTCCATAGCCCGTTGATACGCCTAGTTGATGTGAGACTATCTTCCTCCTTTTTGTCTTCTCCACAACCACCATTCTATTCCACATATAGTGCTATGTCCATGGCTCACGCTCATGTATTGCGTGAAAATTGAAAAAGTTTGAGATTACTAAAGTATGAAACAATTGCTTGGCTTGTCATCGGGGTTGTGCATGATTAAATACTTTGTGTGATGAAGACAGAGCAACAGCCAGACTATATGATTTTGTAGGGATAACTTTCTTTGGCCATGTTATTTTGAGAAGACATGATTGCTTGATTAAGTATGCTTGAAGTATTATTATTTCTTATGTCAATATGAACTTTTATTTTGAATCATTTGGATCTGAACATTCATGCCACATAAAGAAAATTACATTGAGAATTATGCTAGGTAGCATTCCACATCAAAAATTCTCTTTTTATCATTTACCTACTAGAGGACGAGCAGGAATTAAGCTTGGGGATGCTTGATACGTCTCCAACGTATCTATAATTTTTTATTGTTCCATGCTATTATATTACCCGTTTTGGATGTTTATGGGCTTTACTTTACACAGTTATATCATTTTTGGGACTAAACTACTAACCGGAGGCCCAGCCCGTATTGCTGTTTTTTTTGCCTATTTCAGTATTTTGAAGAAAAGGAATATCAAACGGAGTCCAAACGGAGTGAAACCTTCGGGAGCGTGATTTTTGGAACAAACGTGATCCAGAGGACTTGGAGTGCAAGTCAAGAAGCAATCAAGGCGGCCACGAGGGTGGAGGGCCAGCCCCCCTACTGGGCGCGCCCCCTATCTCGTGGGCCCCTCGGGCGTCCACCGACCTACTTTTTCCTCCTATATATACCCACGTACCCCGAGAACATCAAAGGACACCACTAAAACCTAATTCCACCACGGCAACCTTCTGTATCCTCGAGATCCCATCTTGGAGCCTTCGTCGGCGCTCCACCGGAGGGGGAATCAATCACGGAGGGCCTCTACATCATCTCCAAGGCCTCTCCGATGAGTTGTGAGTAGTTTACCATAGACCTTCGGGTCCATAGTTATTAGCTAGATGGCTTCTTCTCTCTCTTTGAATCTCAATACCAAGTTCTCCTTGATCTTCTTGGAGATCTATTCGATGTAACTCTTTTTGCGGTGTGTTTGTCGAGATCTGATGAATTGTGGGTTTATGATCAAGTTTAGCTATGATCAAGTTGGAGGTTCCACATGGGCAAAGATGTCGGTGCCATTTCTACCACTAGTAGAAGGACCCTTCTCACTATTAGCTTCCCCCTTGCCGGAGTTAGCATCCATCACCTTGTTAGTGGGATCACCACTTTCAACGGCGAGGTAGGTAGTTTAAGTCCTTCTAAGAATTTATTAAACATGCTTTCAACCGTGGTTGTCATGGAGGTCTTCAATGTGTCCAAGGCCACATTGAATTCCTTGCGGGACACCGTGGTTCCCCCATCACCCGTAGACGAGGTCGGATTCACACCGGAGTGCTCCTCCTCCCCAGCGTCTACGGTGTCAACCATACTCTTCGGACGACAAAGTCCTTAATAAAGAGACGAGGCTCTGATTCCAATTGAAAGGATCGATATAGTTGACTAGAGGGGGGGGGTGAATAGGCAACTAACAATTTTTAACCTTTCTTTACCAAATTAAACTTTGCATCAAAGTAGGTTGTCTAGATATGCAACTAGGTGAACAACCTATATGATGCAACAACAGCAAGCACACAAGCAAGCAAGGGATACAACACAAGTAAGCTTGCAAAAGTAAAGGCGCGAGATAACCAAGAGTGGAGCCGGTGGAGACGAGGATCTGTTACCGAAGTTCCTTCCTTTGAGGGGAAGTACGTCTCCGTTAGAGCGGTGTGGAGGCACAATGCTCCCAAGAAGCCACTAGGGCCACCAGATTCTCCTCACGCCTCACACAATGCGAGATGCCGTGATTCCACTATTGGTGCCCTTGAAGGCGGCGACCGAACCTTCTGCACAAGGTTGGGGCAATCTCCACAACTTAATTGGAGGCTCCCAACGACACCACGAAGCTTTACCACAATGGACTATGGCTCCGAGGTGACCTCAACCGTCTAGGGTGCTCGGACACCCAAGAGTAACAAGATCCGCTTAGGGATTAGTGGGGAATCAAATTTCTCTTGGTGGAAGTGTAGATCGGGGCCTTCTCAACCAATCCCGAGCAAATCAACAAGTTTGATTGGCTAGGGAGAGAGATCGGGCGAAAATGGAGCTTGGAGCAACAATGGAGCTTAGGGATAGAAGAGGTAGTCAACTAGAGGAAGAAGACACCCTTATATAGTAGAGAGAAGGATCCAACCGTTATCCACTTACTCAGCCCGCGACCTGCAGTACTACCTCTCCAGACAAGCGGTACTACCGCAGGGGCTTACGGTACTACCGTGAAGTACCGCGGTACTACCGCTGCAGCGGCAGAGGCTAGTCCAGGCCAGAGCCACCAAGGCTGAGAGCGGTACTGCCACAGACGCGGTACTACCACCCCCCTTGCGGTACTACCGCAAGGCCAGGATGGACAAGGCAGGGAAGAGCACGGATGAATAAAATTACATCCGTGTCTACTTCCACTGAAAATCGAACGGTGCAAAAACCCGACACGGTACTATCGCGCCTGACTTGTGGTACTACCGCGCATGGAGCGGATGTAAAAAATTACATCCGCCCCTACTTCCGCTCGAGCTACCGAGCCGGAACAGGACTCACGGTACTACCGCGCACCTGGGGCGGTACTACCGCGTAGGGCACGGATGTAAAAAATTACATCCGCCCCTACAGCCGCAAGAGAGGCTGAGCCTGGCAAGAGGCCACGGTACTACCGCTCCATAGGAGCGGTACTATCATGGACGCCTACGGTACTACCGCGAGGGCTTGCGGTACTACCGCGGGGTCCTGCGGTACTAGCGCTCCTAGAAGCAGTACTACCGCAGGCCTCAACTAGCAGCACTAAAGGAATCCTTCTTGTTGCATAGAAGAGGAGATAACGGAGGATGCTCCAAAGCGCAAAGGGAAAGGCGGGGTAAAGGAAGAAGCGTGTACATGATGATTCCACCCAAACCTTTCCACAACAGACCCCCTCTTAATAGAACGGCTATCCTACGACTCAAATCCACCAAAAGAGACATAGAACACCACCGTCTTCAAAAGTCTTCGAGGGGTAACAAACCGTCTTGTGCTTAACGACGAAGCAACTGAAATACTCAAGGCACACGATTAGTCCGCAAAAGCATTGTCATCAATCACCAAAACACCTTAGGGATAAACATGCCCTTACAATCTCCCCCTTTTTGGTGGATTGATGACAATACGGGATTTGCACGAAGGGAAAGAATGTAGCAGAAGCAAACCCCACACCTCTAAAATATAGACGAGCTCCCCCTAGATTCGTGCTAGAGAGAAAAGTGTTTTGGACTGCACGACACGAACACTAGGATCACCACTCCCCCTATATTTTAGAGACAAAGTGTATCTAAGACAGTAAATATGAGCAAGACATAAGTAGCATAGGTTCAATAAGGTAATACGGTATGATAGAGAGCATATGTCTTACACCATATGATAGACCAAGTCTCATGAACAAACTAAACCAAAGCACAGCAAAGTTCAACGGAACAAACACGAGCAAAGCAAACACAAGACTCTCGCAAATCCCTACACTCTCTCCCCCTTTGGCATCGAGACGCCAAAAAGGCAGAGAGGACACCTACACACACGTGGTGGCTCAAGCAGAGTAATCAGACGCACGGTCCTTGTCAGACTCGGCAACAGGAATGGTCTCCTCGACGTCTTCCTCAGAATCAGCCCACTTGTAGCCTTGCTTCACCATCCACTCAGCCTCTGGAGTGATGCGATCCTCAGAACCGCCAGACACGTCCTCTCCATACAGCCTCATGATCTTCTTGTCCCGTCGGCGACTCTCCTTGGAGGCAACATGAGACCTGTACTGACCCTTGGCCTGCACGCAGAACAACGTCTTCATCTTGTTCTTCAGCCTCTTAGCCCAAGATGGCTCAGAGGAGGGAGGGGTGTACCCCTTAGAGCTGACCTCATCTGCTGGCTCCTCCTCACCCTCGTCTGCATCCACATCCATGGCAGCTGCAGCCTCAGCACGAGAAGTGGTGTTAGCCCACTGAGGCTTGACACGGAGCCGGATGGAATCATGTCGAATCCAATCAGGGGCCTCAAAGTCATCCTGAGGGTAGAGCTTCTCCCAAGTTGCAGAGATCAGCTGAAACAGATACGGTCCATAGATGGGGACCTTGCGGTTGAAGACAACAAACCAAAGCTCACACCACATGATGTGTGAGATATCCAGTGGTAACGTCTGAGAGTTGCGCGCTTCTTCACATAGGAGCAACATGTCCACAAGATAAGCGTGTACCTTGTCCTTATCCCCAATGCGTGGGAAGAGAGAGTTGCGGAAGATCCGGTACATGATGTCAAGGAATGAGTTGAGCACCCATGAAGACTTGCCACTGGAGAGCTTCTTTTCAACAAGGAAGGGCTGAAGCTTGTTCTTGTTGGCAGACTCAGGATTGGCATGAGGACGAACACCTTGGGGAGTGGCGAGCCCCTCATCTGAAACACCATGCAAATTCATGAACTCCTTCCAGGTAGCCGTCAGCCGCCGACCATTGGACATCCAAGTCATCGTCCTATCCTCATTAGGATGAAAGTACACCGAGGCGAAGAACTGAGCCACAATCTCCGGATCATAGTCTTTGTTAAAGGAGATGATATGCTCAATGCCAAACTGCTCAACTAGATCCAGAGCCTCACCAAAGTATGCCCGGTGCTTCTCTTCCCTCATATGATGCATGTCGATCCAATGCACATCCACATAGATATTCCTCTTGGCCTTGATCATATCCAAATAAATGAGGTTCTGCTGCTTGGTCCAGAACAACTCATTTCCTCAAAGGTTGGCGCGAGGATTCACGTAGGGATTGATCTTCCTACAAGCGTCAAACTCAGCAAGCGACATCTCATCCATACTCATGGCAGGTTCCTTGTCTTTGTTGGTGGTCTTGGTCCTGCGTTGGGGGGCACTGGAGCCCTCAGGAGCTTCGTCTTGATTGCGAAGGCGCTTGGAGCCCGTCTGACGGCTTGGGTTGGAACGACGAGCATGAGCACCTAAGCCACACACACCACAAAACAGACACGCAAGAAACACGAGAAGGATCAGTGCAAAGAACACAGGAAAACAGTGAAACAAGTAGAATTTGCACATAATAATTGCCACACGAGAGATTTGACATCAACTGTAGTACCGCTTGGTCGCTCGGAACTAAAAAATTAGTGCCGCGCCAAATCACGGCAGTACCGCGGGCGCGGTAGTACCGCGCAGAAGGTACGGTAGTACCGCACGTTTTCAGATCTGAAGCAACAAATGAATCTGAGAACTACCGTGACGACAAAGCGGTACTACGGCCGATCAAATCTACCACGGGACAACATATCATGTAAAAACTCTATGCATTACTACTCTCCTCCATCCTACTCTTGCAAAGATTTGGCCTAAAATCTAAAGAACAACTAGCATCTCCACAAAAACCTAGAAGCAAAAGAACAAACCAAAGAGAGAGGGATTTGGGGAAAGACCTTGGTCCATGGCAAGAGGAAGTGGTGGGGAACGATCCCACCGGTCGGAATCCAAGGAGAGCAGTCGGAGAGGGAGATCCGGCGAGGGTCTCCGGCGCCGTTCGTGGGCAGGAGAGAGAGAGGCAGCATGGGGAGAAGGAGTGAATGGGTATGGGGGAGTTGGAACTCCCCCTGCCCGCTCATAACTCCCACGCGCTCGCTACGTCATGGTAGTACCGCGACTCATTGCGGTAGTACCGCCCAGGCAGAAGTACCGCGTTGTGGGCGGTAATACTGCACCACCAGCGGCAGTAAAAAAATTACTGTCGTGCTGGTTGCGGTAGTACCGTGCCCCGCGATAGTACCGTGGCTGACCATGGTAGTACCATGAACCCAAGAAAATGCAGTTTCAAGCATAGGAGAAAAACGAATTTGCACGGAACCTTCAAGAGAACACACACACCAACGAGCTAACAAGCGAAACACAGCAACCAAACAAGAGGCAACCAAGACCAAAACGAGACACAACCTCTCCAAGGAGGGGGTGGTGGCCGGAGCCACCTATGTTTGAGTTGATTAGTATGGCACCACGAAGAATTATCCTTGGGCCCATGACCAAAACTCGTCTTTGAAGCACATGTGCCATCAAAAATGGCTAATGTGAAAGAGTTGATCAATTTATGCATAATGGGGGGAGGAAGAGTTCATTGAGAGAACAACACTCCCCCTATGTCCATGCCTACACCTAAACTAGACAACAAGTTGAGTGTGGTGGGATGTGCAAGGTTTCAAGTCACATTGCTCGAATCAATGATATTTAGCTCATGCCTTAACTCGCGAAATATTGCTTCATCCAAGGGCTTCGTGAAAATATCTGCAAGGTTATCATGAGTGTTGACATACTTGAGCTCGATCTCCCCTCGCCTAATGTGATCCCGAATGAAGTGATACCGAATCTCAATATGCTTCGTCTTGAAATGTTGCACCGGGTTGAGAGAAATCTTGATGGCACTTTCATTATCACACCAAAGAGGCACTTTGTCACAAATGACACCGTACACCTTTAAAGTTTGCCTCATCCATAAGAGTTGTGCACAACAACTACCGGCCACCACATATTCTGCTTCGGTGGATGAGAGAGACACACAACTTTGATTTTTGGAAGACCAACTCACCAAAGAGCAGCCAAGAAATTGGCACCCTCCAGAAGTGGACTTCCTATCCACTTTGTCTCCCGCCTAATCGGAATCTGTATATCCTTCAAGCTTGAAGTTTGCTCCTCTTGGGTACCATAAGCCAAAGTTTGGGGTATGAGCCAAATATCGAAAGATTCGCTTGACCGCCACATAGTGGCTTTCCTTCGGTGCGGCTTGAAACCGTGCACATATTCCCACAGTCAACATGATATCCGGTCTAGATGCACAAATGTAAAGCAAGGAGCCAATTATGGAGCGATATACCTTTTGATCCACCGCTTTACCATTGGGATCAATGTCAAGTTGGCACTTGGTAGGCATAGGAGTAGAAGCCGGCTTGACATCACTTAGCTTGAACCTTTTTAGCATGTCTTGAGTGTATTTGGCTTGGTTGATGAAGGTACCTTCTCTTCTTTGTTTGATATCAAAACCAAGGAAGAACTTCAACTCTCCCATCGAAGACATCTTGAACTTAGAGGTCATGAGAGCGGCAAATTACTCATTGAAAGCTTTGTTAGGGGAACCAAAGATAATATCATCAACATATAGTTGGCATACAAATAACTCCCCTTTGACCTTCTTAGTAAAAAGAGTGGGATCGATTTGCACAACCTCAAATCCACGATCTTGTAACAACTCGGTAAGGTGGTCATACCACGCAAGTGGGGCTTGTTTAAGGGCATAGAGTGCCTTATCGAGTTGATACACATGATCTGGGAAGTAGGGATCCTCGAACCCGGGGGTTACTTGACATAAACCAACTCATTAATAGGTCCATTAAGAAAAGCACTTTTCACATCCATTTGTTGTAACTTAAAGTTGTGATGGGAAGCATAAGCAATCAACAAACGAATGGATTCAAGACGAGCAATGGGAGCAAAGGTTTCACCGTAGTCGATACCCTCGACTTGGGAGTAGCCTTGTGCTACCAATCTTGCCTTGTTGCGAATGATGTTCCCATGAGCATCTTGCTTGTTCTTGAAAATCCACTTGGTTCCAATGAAATTGTGGTTCCCCAACGGCCTTGGCACCAATCTCCACACCTTGTTGTACTCGAAGTTGTTGAGTTCTTCATGCATGGCATTGAGCCAATCCGGATCTTCGAGCGCCTCATAGACCTTTTGGGGTTCAACACAAGAGACAAACGTGTGATGTTCATAATAGTTTGCTAATTGTCTACGAGTGCTTAGCCCCTTTCTTAGGCTTCCAACCACATTTTCCATGAGATGACCTTTGGTGGTGAGCTTGGAAGTAATCTTTGCTGCACGACGCTCTAATTCCTCCTCGGATGTGGAAGGAGGAGGGTTAACTTGATTATCTTGAGCTTGTTCTTGATCTTGAGCTTGCTCATGATCTTGAACTTGCTCGAGGGGGAGAACTTGACCTTGGGCAACATTTGGTGGTTCACCACCATCTTGAGGTTGATCTTGCCCTTGGTCTTGTTCATGAGGTTGAGGGCCTTCACTTTGTTCTTCAGAAGCTTGTGGGTCTTGGGGAGGTGATGGCTCCACTTGAGTGGAGCATTGTCCTTCTCCTTCGGCCACAAGGGGTTCCTCAATGGGTAGAATATGACCAATACCCATTCTTCTTATGGCTTGGGGAAGAATTTCATCACCTACTTCACAAGTACCACTTTGCTCCACTTGGGAGCCGTTATTTTCATCAAACTCCACGCTACACGTCTCCTCAATGAGTCCGGTGGACTTGTTGAGGACACGGTAAGCATGAGAGTTTGTAGCATAACCAACAGATATGCCCTCATAAGCTCTAGCCTCAAATTTAGACAAACAAACACCTTTCTTGAGAATGAAACACTTACACCCGAACACCCAGAAGTAGTTGAGATTGGGCTTGTTGCCGGTGAGTATTTCATAAGGAGTCTTGTTCAAGCCTTTGCGGAGATAGAGCCGATTGGATGCATGACATGTTGTGTTGATGGCTTCAGCCCAAAAGTTGTATGGAGACTTGAACTCCGCTATCATGGTCCTTGCTGCATCCATCAACGACCGGTTCTTCCTCTTCACGACACCATTTTGTTGAGGGGTATATGGGGCAGCATATTGATGCTTGATCCCCTCATCACTAAGAAACTCATCCAAGGTGTAGTTCTTGAACTCGGTACCGTTGTCACTTCTTATTGTCAAGATCTTTGCATCATGTTGACGTTGATCTTCATTTGCAAAGTCGATGACGGTTTGTTGAGTCTCACTCTTCCTCTTGAAGAAGTATACCCAAGTGTATCTTGAATAATCATCCACTATCACCAAGCAATATTTTCTACCTCCAAGACTATCAAAGGATGGAGGCCCAAAGAGATCCATGTGAAGGAGCTCCAAGGGTCTCTTCGAGTAGATGATGGTCGTGGGAGGGTGAGCCTTCTCATGAAGCTTTCCTTCAATACAAGCACTGCAAGCACGATCTTTGGCAAAACTAACATTTGTTAGTCCATGGACATGGTCCCCCTTGAGGAGACTTTGCAAAGATCTCATATTGACGTGGGCTAAACGGCGATGCCAAAGCCATCCCACATCAACTTTAGCCATTAGGCATGTCGCGGTCTTAGTGAGTTGCTCTGAAAAGTTTATCACATTAAGACCATTCTCGACATGCCCAACAAAGGCTACTTTAAGAGTCTTGCTCCACAAGAGGGCCACGGTATCAATATCAAAGAAAGTGGCAAAGCCCATGAGTGCAAGTTGACGAACGGAAAGAAGATTGAATGCAAGGGACTCAACAAGCATGACTTTCTCGATCGTTAGATCATGAGAAATGACAACCTTGCCAAGACCCAATACCTTAGAAGACGAGGCATCACCCCACTCGACATTGGTGGGCATAGAAGGAATCTTGTGCATGTCCACCACCAAGTCCTTGCTCCCGGTCATATGATTTGTTGCTCCACTATCGAGCAACCATGATCCCCCACCGGAAGCAAACACCTACAAGAGATCAATGCTTGGTTTTAGGTACCCATTTAGTAATGGGTCCTTTGATGTTAGTAACAAGGGTCTTAGGAACCCAAATAGACCATTCAATGTACTCATAAGGAGAACCAACAAATTTAGCATAAACATGCCTGAGGGAGTCCTGGATTAGGGGGTGTCCGGATGGCCAGACTATAACCTTTGGCCGGACTCCTGGACTATGAAGATATGCTACATCTCGAGCTTGCGTTGGATTTCCCCGAAGAGGAGAGGATGATGCAACACAGTAGCGTAAGTATTTCCTCAGTTTTTGAGAACCAAGGTATCAATCCAGTAGGAGACTACACGCAAGTCCCTCATACCTGCACAAAACGATAGCTACTCGCAACCAATGCTTAGGGGTTGTCAATCCCTTCACGGTCACTTACGAGAGTGAGATCTGATAGAGATAATATTTTTGGTATTTTTGGTATAAAGATGCAAAGTAAAAAGTAAAGGCAAAGCAAGTAAATAAAGTGATGGAGATTGATATGATGAGAATAGACCCGGGGGCCATAGGTTTCACTAGTGGCTTCTCTCAAGAGCATAAGTATTCTACGGTGGGTTAACAAATTACTGTTGAGCAATTGACAGAATTGAGCATAGTTATGAGGTTATCCAGGCAATGATCATGTATATAGGCATTACGTCCGTGACAAGTAGACCGAAACGATTCTGCATCTACTACTATTACTCCACTCATCGACCGCTATCCAGCATGCATCTAGAGTATTAAGTTAAAAACAGAGTAACACCTTAAGCAAGATGAAATGATGTAGAGGAATAAATTCATGCAATATGATAAATACCCCATCTTGTTATCCTCGATGGCAACAATACAATACGTGCCCTGCAACCCTTTCTGTCATTGGGTAAGGTCACCGCAAGATTGAACCCCAAGCTAAGCACTTCTCCCATTGCAAGAACTACCAATCTAGTTGGCCAAACAAAAAGGATAATTCGAAGAGACTTGCAAAGATAACTTAATCATACATAAAAGAATTTCAAGAAGAATCAAATATTTTCCATAGATAAGCTGGATCATAAACCCACAATTCATCGATCTCAACAAACACACCGCAAAAAGAATATTACATCGAATAGATCTCCACGAGAGAGGGGGAGAACATTGTATTGAGATCCAAAAAGAGAGAAGAAGCCATCTAGCTACTAGCTATGGACCCAAGGTCTGAAGTAAACTACTCACACTTCATCGGAGGGCTATGGTGTTGATGTAGAAGCCTCCATGGTGGATGCCCCTCCCATGAGCTCCTAACATGCCCCAAGATGGGATCTCGTGGATACGGAAAGTTACGGCGGTGGAATTAGGTTTTTTGCTCCGTCCCCGATCTGTTGGGGGTACGTAGGTATATATAGGAGGAAGGTACGTCGGTGGAGCGTCGGGGGCCCACGAGGTAGGGGCGCGCCCGGGGGGGGCGCGCCCACCTCGTGACCGCCTGCACTCCTTGGAGTAGGGTCCAAGTCTCCTGTATCACGCTCGTGAGAAAATCACGCCCCAAGGTTTCATTCCGTTTGGACTCCGTTTGATATTCCGCTTCTTCAAACACTGAAATAGGCAAAAAAAACAGCAATTCGGTAGGGCCTCCGGTTAATAGGTTAGTCCCAAAAATAATATAAAAGTGGAAAATAAAGCCCATTATAGTCCAAAACAATAGATAAAGTAGCATGGAGCAATAAAAAATTATAGATACGTTGGAGACGATCGGGCATCCCCAAGCTTAATTCCTGCTCGTCCTCGAGTAGGTAAATGATAAAAAGAGAATTTTTGATGCGGAGTGATACTTTGGCATAATTTCAATGTAAATCTTCTTAATTGTGGTATGAATATTCAGATCCGAAAGATTCAAGACAAAAGTTCATATTGACATAAAAATAATTATACTTCAAGCATACTAATCAAAATAATTATGTCATCTCAAAATAACATGGCCAAAGAAAGTTCATCCCTACAAAATCATATAGTTAGGCTATGCTTCATTTTCGTCACACAAAGATGTTCCCAACTTCTGTACCCCCGATGACAAGCAAAGCAGTTGTTTCATACTTAAATAATCTCAAACTTTTTCAACCTTCACGCAATACATGAGCGTGAGCCATGGATATAGCACTATGGGTGGAATAGAATACGATGATGGGGATTGTGTGGAGAAGACAAAAAAGGAGAAAGTCTCACGTTGACGAGGATAATCAACGGGCTATGGAGATTCCCATCAATTGATGTCAACATGAGGAGTAGGGATTGCCATGCAATGGATGCACTAGAGCTATGAATGCTCAACAAAAGAAAACTAGTGGGTGTGCATCCAACTTGCTTGCTCATGAAGACCTAGGGCATTTGAGGAAGCCCATCGTAGGAATATACAAGCCAAGTTCTATAATGAAAAATTCCCACTAGTATATGAAAAGTGATAACATATGAGACTCACTATATGAAAAACATAGTGCTACTTTGAAGCACAATATATGAGACTCACTACATGAAGAACGAGGTGCTACTTTGAAGCACAAAATATGAGACTCATTACATGAAGAACATGGTGCTACTTTGAAGCACAAGTGTGGAAAAAGAGATAGTAGCATTGCCCTTTTCTCTTTTTTTGGGCCTTTTTTTGGCCTTCTCTCTTCTTTTTTTTATTTGGGCAATGCTCTAATAATGATGATCATCACACTTCTATTGATTACAACATGAGGATTACAACTCGAAACTAGAACAAGGTATGACTCTATATGAATGCCTCCGTGTGTATCGGATGGTGCAATGAATCAAGAGTGACATGTATGAAAATAATGCATGGTGGCTTTTCCACAAATACGATGTCAACTACATGATCATGCAATGGCAATATGACAAAAGTAATGTATGTCATGATGATGATGGTGGAAGTTGCATGGCAATATATCTCGGAATGGCTATGGAAATGCCATAATAGGTAGGTATGGTGGCTGTTTTGAGGAAGATATAAGGAGGTTTATGTGTGATAGAGCGATCGTATCACGGGGTTTGATGCACCGACGAAGTTTGCGCCAACTCTCAATGTGAGAAAGGGCAATGCACGGCATCAAGAGGCTAGCAAATGGCGGAAAGGTAAGAGTGCGTATAATCCATGGACTCAACATTAGTCAAAAGAACTCATGTACTTATTGCAAAAATTTAGAAGTCATCAAAAATTCAAGTACTACGCGCATGCTCCTAGGGGGATAGATTGGTAGGAAAAGACCATCGCTCGTCCCCGACCGCCACTCATAAGGATGCACAAGCCAGGTACACTTCATGCTTCAAATTTGTTACACAACTTTAACCATACGTGCATGCTACGGGACTTACAAACTTCAACACAAGCATTTCTCAAATTCACAACTACTCAACCAGCATGACTTTGATATTATTACCTCCATATCTCAAAACAATTATCAAGCATCAAACTTATCTTAGTATTCAACGCACTCAAAAGAAAGTTTCACATATCTTGAACACCAAGTATATTAACATTAAGCAAATTACCATGCTATTAATGACTCTCAAAATAATCTAAGTGAAGCATGAGAGATCAAGTTTCTTTAAAACAAATCCACCACCATGCTCTAAAAGATCTAAGTGAAGCACTAGAGCAAAAATTATCACGCTCAAGTATATATAAGTGAAGCACTATGAGCAAACTTTCAAGCTCAAAAGATATAAGTGAAGCACATAGAGTATTCTATCAAATTCTAATTCATATATGGCTCTCTCAAAAGGTGTGTACAGCAAGGATGATTGTGTTAAACTAGCAAGCAAAGACTCAAATAATACAAGACGCACCAAGCAAAACACATATCATGTTGGTGAATAAAAATATAGCTCCAAGTAAATTACCGATGGAAGTGGACGAAAGAGGGGATGCCTTCCGGGGCATCCCCAAGCTTTGACTTTTTGGTGTCCTTGGATTATCTTGGGGGTGCCATGGGCATCCCCAAGCTTAGGCTCTTGCCACTCCTTGTTCCATAATCCATCAAAAGAATTCATCTAAAACTTGAAAACTTCACAACACAAAACTCAATAAAAATCTCGTGAGCTCCGTTAGAGAAAGAAAACAAAAGACTACTTTAAGTTACTGTAATGAACTCATTCTTTATTTATATTGGTGTTAAACCTACTGTATTCCAACTTCTCTATGGACCATAAACTATTTTACTAGCCATAGATTCATCAAAATAAGCAAACAACACACGCAAAACAGAATCTGTCAAAAACAGAACAGTCTGTAGTAATCTGTAACTAACGCAAACTTCTGGAACCCAAAAAATTCTACCAAAATTAGAAGACCTGTACAATTTGTTTATTGATCATCAGCAATTGGAATCAGTATTTTATCACGTTCTTGTATCACTACTGATTTATATTTATTTTTTATTTCTGATGAATGCTAGCGTTTCAACTCTTACGACGAAGGAGTGCCAAACACGGCACGTGCTGGATGTCCCACACGTCAGCGAAAGGAGTGGGACATGAACAGCGTGGTAGAGCGTCTCCACTTCTTCCACTTCTGGGTCGGAGACCACACGTAATAGTACTAGTGGTATGAACGATACAAAGTGTGACCCGGAGAGAAAGACACGTCTAGTTGGAAGGTCTCGGGGCATACACGTAAACAAATATAAAAGCTAATATGTGCCTTCAATCAATCTATTATATTATTAAAATAGAAGTGAAACAAGCCATCACGTTAGTCCACATATATTAAATTATCTTGACCATTAATCCTAGATATAGATGGTTGAGAATTAAATTATAAACGGTGCATACAAATATTGTGTAAAGCACTATTTGGCACGTTTGAAATCTGACACGTACATGTAGTTGGCACGTTTGAAATCTGACACGTACATGTAGCTAGCTACGATGGAAAAGTCCAACCACCATCACGTGTACGAGAAGGACATAAATCTACAAAGCCTAACCTGTGTGTATACATGGAATAAAGGAATTAGTCAACTCCCATTCGGATTCTAAAAAAAGAAGAAGTTAAAAAAAAAACAGACGCACTACAAAGGCCAACCAGCCTCCTCATTGGCCCAGAGCATAGGCGCCAACGACCAGAAGCGGAACCCCTCAAAAAAAACGACCAGAAGCAGACAGCTAAAAAGAAAGGCCTCCAATCAATAGATGACACTTATCAGATGAATAAATTTTGCTAAAAATCATATGATTAAATTTTGCTAAAAAACATAACTTAAATAATACAACGTGTTACACACACACACACACACACACACACACACACACACACACACACACACACACACACACACACACACATATATATATATATATATATATATATATATATATATATATATATATATATATATATATATATATATATATATATATATATATATATAGGTTTGCTATAGTAAGCATTGTAATTATAGTGCGCTCCGACCCACCCTTGCTTGAGCGCGTAACGCTGGTACGGTTAATTAACCACAAAAAAAGACGCCGGGTCCGCTCCACTCCACTCCTGCGTGACAAACCGATGGTAATTTGAATACTAATCTATGGTAATCCAAGCTGGTACCATTATGATGACTTGGATCGGTGCACCAATAGTAATAGAGAGTGGCAGGTAGTAATGCAATTAGTATCTATCTCAACTAAAAAATATTACCAACTAATTTGTGCTCTATGCGCACTAGACCATGCATGCTTACTATTACACAGTAACAATATTACCTTATGGACCCACTTAATTCATTACCATCCAAATGTTGGTTCATTACTATGCACCCAAAATATTTACAAGGGAGCCTGATTTCACGGGGCACGTGATGTACAAGTAACCATTTAAATAGCGTTACTTTCTTTGCTCGGGTATTTACTAGTGTGCTAAAAGAAAATGTGATTAGGCAGGAGAGGACCAGAGGGTGTGTAACTAACGTAATCAAGTTACTATCATTTTTAAATTATTACTATGCCACGCTAGGAACGGGGTGGCGCGGGGGACCGAAAGGCACCCGGTAATCATTTTAATTGTTTACTATCTTTTGCCAAGACTTTTACTAGAGGTCGGGAGAAAATTTGTTGAAGCGGCTAAACAAGCGCGGGCGGAGCGCAGAATTAGAGTTATGCGCTCGGGCTCACTTTAGCGCAGCCGTGTATATATGAAATTCATAATATATGATTTATTTATTATATCATTATAAAACAAGAGACAAAAAAGCCACTGTGATTTATCCACATAGGTTAAAAATGCATATTCTATTGTTTTAAATAATACACTGATGTTATATATATGAAATTCATAATATATGATCTATCTATTAAGAAGAGACAAAAAAAGCCACCACGACTTAACCATATAGGTCAAAAATACATGTTGTGTTGATTTTGATTTAATGGACGAGATTAAATTAAATATCAAAGTTATGGGATAGCTCTTACAAGATGAATAAAATTTTCTAAAAAGCCAGATGAAGTAAATAATACAATTATGTTATATATATGAAATTCATAATATATGATTTATCTATTATATTATTAAAACAGGGGACAAAAAGCAACCACGATTTATCCACATAGGTTAAAAATACATGGTCCGCTGATTTTGATTTTGAAGGAAGAGACTAAATAAAATCTCAAAGTTACGCAAAACATTAACATGTACACATATTCCACACTGGGTGCATCGCTTGATGCAGAGGCAGAGGGTAATCTTCCTTTTTGAAGAAAAATATCCAGCACGTAAAATTCCATTGCTAACATGGCCCACTATTACACTATAAAAGAAAAATTAGTGCCATATTTAGATTAATATGGGCGGGAAGTTAAAAAAAAGATGAGACATACGCCATAAAGATTCATCATCACATGTACATATACGGGAAAGTAGCGCCTTTCTATTGTTCAGAAAAGAACTAGCAAGCCTTTCTGAAGAAAAAAACTAGCAAACCGGACACATGTTTTGGCACACATGGATAATTTAAGATAAAGGTGATATATGCACTATATTGACGTGTATATAAATTTTGCTTTTGTACATGCACTGCCTACCAAAAAATTGTAACTCAAATTGCTGATAGTAAACCTAAAATCGCTACCCCACAAGTATATAATATAAGCGGAATATTTGTTTGACAATGAGTAGATGTTTAAATTTTGCAATAATAAATTAGTAAAAGGCATTTTTTTTCTCGGATGAACCTGCCTTAAGTATATGAATATCTAAAATTAAAAGTTATGTTGTCCAGCAAACTCCATTTGAAATCCTTAACAACTAAGTCATGACTAAAATATATCTTTTAATATCACATTATGAGTACACACAATACGACTCTTTATATTTATGAATTTTGAATAAGCACTAAAATCAGTAAACTATTTTCATGTGTACTCCACCATGTCAAATAATGAAGGAGCAGATGTTAGTAGAGCATTATATATGTAAGTCTCAAGATTAAATAATTAATATTATACACATAAATTTCAGATGAGAAATACAAGAAATTTATCTATAAGCTTTTTCATAGATTTCTATAGAAAATATATGAATTTCTAAAATCTTGAATACTTATATGCGAAAAATCTTGATTTCCGTTCCTTAACAAGGAATACATAGTGACGGTGCCATCAAAGGTACTCTAAAGGATTTGTTGGTTCTATCGACAAAAAAAAAATCAGAAACCCCAATACTTGATGTGTGTCAACATAAAAACATTTTGATAGGAGATTGAAGAGTGGACATGAGTAGATTAGAGATGAGCATAAGCCATCATGAATTATTCTCATACCTTTTTTAAGTAGATTAATTATTGTTATATTGGGAGTTCAAAGGACTTAGTGAGGCCAAGAGGAGATACTCCGGCGAGAACTAAATAGTATATGCATGTGCAAATGTAGATAGAAACGTGGGTAGGAAGAATATGTTATGTATACGAGTATCACATGGCATTAAAAACTATGTTGCTACAATGGCAATAAATGTATAAAGAACAAATAATCTTGAGTATGTAACTGATTATTTATGTTGGGCTAAATATTGTAGGTTTATGAAAATGACATTAGCATGAGCGAAAAAACTAAAAAGATGATGAATTGAGGGAGGGAGAACGTTTAGGAAAGATAATTTTCTTATCAAGATTTTTACCAATACATGTAAAAACTCACAGGGTCAAACTGCTAGTTTATTACTAAGCAGCAAGGAAAAATATTAGGTTGTCTCCCAACAAGTGCTTTTCTTTAAAGCCTTTTTAGCTAGGCATTGAGATTTCAATGATGCTCACAAGAAAGACAAGAATTGAAGCACAAAGAGAGCATCATAAAACACGCGACAAACACATCTAAGTCTAACATACTTCCTATGCATAGGCATCTTATAGGAAAACAAATTATCAAGGCAAGCAAAAACTAGCATATGCAAGGAAGCGGGAAGAAACAATAGCAATCTCAACATAACGAGAGGTAAATTAGTAACATGAAAATTTCTATAACCATATTTTCCTCTCTCATAATAATTACATGTAGGATTATAGGAAAATTCAACAATATAGCTATCACAAAGTATATTCTCAACACGATCCACATGCATGCAAAGTTGACGCTCTTCCAAAATAGTGGGATTATCCTTAACTAAAGTCATGATTTCTCCAAGCCCACTTTTATCAAAAATTTCATAAGATTGAATGTTATCCAAATATTTGGGATCTAAAGTTGACACTCTTCCGAACCCACTTTCAATATTATTGCAAACAATATTATCAATCTCATATTCATCATGGGGCTTAAATAAATTTTCAAGATCATAAGAAGAATCACCCCAATCATGATCATTGCAACAAGTAGTAGACATAGCAAAACTAGCATCCCCAAGCTTAGGGTTTTGCATCTTATTATCACAATTGATATCAAAAGAATTTATAATAAAATCATTTCAATCATGCTTTTTATTCAAAGATGTATTGTGAGTCACTTCGCGGATTTTAGGCAAAACCTTATAAAGATAATCTAGTGCATCCAAATCACTAGGAATTGGTTCATCATAATTGGATCTCTTAAAAAGATTGGCAAGCGGATCAGGATCCATAGATATTGGCTTATTTGTTTAGGAATAAATAAGCATCTAATCCAACCAAACGAGAAAAGAAAGGGCAAGCAAAAGAGAGGAGGAGATTGGGAAAGAGAGGGAGAATAAAACGGCAAGGGTGAAGTGGGGGAGAGGAAAACGAGAGGCAAATGGCAAACAATGTAATGTGAGAGATAGGGATTGTGATGGGTACTTGGTATGTTGACTTTTGCGTAAGCCTCCCCGGCAACGGCGCCAGAAATTCTTCTTGCTACGTCTCGAGCTTGCGTTGGATTTTCCCGAAGAGGAGAGGATGATGCAACACAATAGCGTAAGTATTTCCCTCAGTTTTTGAGAACCAAGGTATCAATCCAGGAGGAGACTATGCGCAAGTCCCTCATACCTGCACAAAATGATAGCTACTCGCAACCTACGCTTACGGGTTGTCAATCCCTTCACGGTCACTTACGAGAGTGAGATCTGATAGAGATAATATTTTTGGTATTTTTGGTATAAAGATGTAAAGTAAAAAGTAAAAGCAAAGCAAGTAAATAAAGTGATGGAGATTGATATGATGAGAATAGACCCGGGGGCCATAGGTTTCACTAGTGGCTTCTCTCAAGAGCATAAGTATTCTACGGTGGGTGAACAAATTACTGTTGAGCAATTGATGAAATTGAGCATAGTTATGAGGTTATCCAGCAATGATCATGTATATAGGCATCACGTCCGTGACAAGTAGACCAAACGATTTTGCATCTACTACTATTACTCCACTCATCGACCGCTATCTAGCATGCATCTAGAGTATTAAGTTAAAACAGAGTAACACCTTAAGCAAGATGACATGATGTAGAGGAATAAATTCATGCAATATGATAAATACCCCATCTTGTTATCCTCGATGGCAACAATACAATCGTGCCTTGCAACCCTTTACATCGGGTAAGGTCACCGCAAGATTGAACCCCAAGCTAAGCACTTCTCCCATTGCAAGAACTACCAATCTAGTTGGCCAAACCAAACGGATAATTCGAAGAGACTTGCAAAGATAACTTAATCATACATAAAAGAATTCAGAGAAGAATCAAATATTTTCCATAGATAAGCTAGATCATAAACCCACAATTCATCGGTCTCAACCAACACACCGCAAAAAGAAGATTACATCGAATAGATCTCCACGAGAGAGGGGGAGAACATTGTATTGAGATCCAAAAAGAGAGAAGAAGCCATCTAGCTACTAGCTATGGACCCGAAGGTCTGAAGTAAACTACTCACACTTCATCGGAGGGGCTATGTTGTTGATGTAGAAGCCCTCCATGGTGGATGCCCCCTCCGGCGGAGCTCCGGAACAGGCCCCAAGATGGGATCTCGTGGATACGAAAAGTTACGGCGGTGGAATTAGGTTTTTGGCTCCGTCCCCGATCTGTTGGGGGGTACGTAGGTATATATAGGAGGAAGGAGTACGTCGGTGGAGCGTCAGGGGCCCACGAGGTAGGGGGGCGCGCCCAGGGGGGAGGGGCGCGCCCCCCACCCTCGTGACAGCCTCTAGCACTCCTTGGAGTAGGGTCCAAGTCTCCTGGATCACGTTCGGTGAGAAAATCACGTTCCCGAAGGTTTCATTCCGTTTGGACTCCGTTTGATATTCCGTTTCTTCAAAACACTGAAATAGGCAAAAAGCAACAATTCTGGACTGGGCCTCCGGTTAATAGGTTAGTCGCAAAAATAATATAAAAGTGGAAAATAAAGCCCATTATAGTCCAAAACAATAGATAAAGTAGCATGGAGCAATAAAAAATTATAGATACGTTGGAGACGTATCAAGATACAAGATTGAACACTTCGTCCCGTGTCCGGATGGGACTTTCCTTGGCGTGGAAGGCAAGCTTGGCGATACGGATATGTAGATCTCCTCCCATTGTAACCGACTCTGTGTAATCCTAGCTGTCGGTGTCAAAACCGGCGGATCTCGGGTAGGGGGTCCCGAACTGTGCGTCTAGGCGGATGGTAACAGGAGACAAGGGACACGATGTTTTTATCCAGGTTCGGGCCCTCTCGATGGAGGTAAAACCCTACTCCTGCTTGATTAATATTGATGATATGGGTAGTACAAGAGTGGATCTGCCACGAGATCAGGGAGGCTAAACCCTAGAAGCTAGCCTATGGTTTGATTGTTGTTCGTCCTACGGACTAAAACCCTCCGGTTTATATAGACACCGGGTAGGGTTTAGGGTTACACAGAGTTGGTTACATCGGTAGGAGATCTACATATCCGTATCGCCAAGCTTGCCTTCCACGCCAAGGAAAGTCCCATCCGGACACGGGACGAAATCTTCAATCTTGTATCTTCATAGTCCAGGAGTCCGGCCAACGGTGATAATTCGGCTATCCGGACACCCCCTAATCCAGGACTCCCTCAGTAGCCCCTGAACCAGGCTTCAATGACGACGAGTCCGGCGCGCATATTGTCTTCGGCATTGCAAGGCGGGTTCCTCCTCCGAATACTTCATAGAAGATTTTGAACACAAGGATAGTGTCCGGCTCTGCAAAACAAGTTCCACATACCACCGTAGAGAGAATAACCTTTGGACATATCTGCTGACGTATTCCGCGGCGTGACGTCACACCACGGCCAGGCCTTTATACGAATCGTTTTTACTGTTCCACCTCAGCGCGTTTAGCGAGGCGGTTTCCTTGGCACGTCTTATCAGAGCGAAGATCGTGCCCCCTTATTCCAGGATTCTCATCAATACGGGCGTGGGTAACCCAGTCGTGCCCGTTGGCACGCCTCCTCCATCGAAGGCGAGTCCCGAACGGTCACGGGGGGGCTCTTGGTATTCAACCTCTTTATAACGAGACCAAGGCCCGCACCTTTCTTTCAATCTCAATCGAATCCGCCCCTCGCTTCAAGTTCCAACACCCAAAGCTCTAGATTTAGGCGCTTCGGACCTTCGACGATGTCCAGCTACGACCTGCACGGCCGGTGGATGCCTTCCTCCATCACGGAAGAAGATGTGCTAAAGCTGAGAGACGCCAGGTATCTCACCGGCGAAATTTTGCATAGGCTGCCTGCCCAAGGGCAGGTAATTCCCACTCCCGAGCCTGGTGAGAGCGTGGTATTCGTGTCTCACTTCCTCTGGGGTTTAGGCTTCCTGACGGACCCCTTTGTGAGGGGGCTCATGTTTTATTATGGGCTGGAATTCCATGACTTGGATCCGGAGTCCATCCTCCACATCTCGTCGTTCATTGTCGTATGTGAAGCTTTCCTCCGCATTACCCCTCACTTCGGATTGTGGCTCAAGACCTTCAAAGTGGAGCCGAAGATGATCAAGGGGCATCGGGCAGAGTGCGGAGGAGCCGTTATAAGCAAGAATGCGGATGTTCCATGGCCTGAGGGCTCTTTTCAAGAGGAGCTCAATTTGTGGCAACAGGAGTGGTTCTATATCACCGCTCCCAGGGGCACCAAATGGGCGGCGCCACCTGCATTCCACTCGGGTCCTCCATTGCAGCGGGCGTCATGGGTCAATAAAGGGCTCGACTGGGGACCGTCCAAGGACGTACCTCTGTTGCAGGGCCGTATTCGAGACCTCCGAGAAAGAGAGACCAATCTGGTCGTAGTAGCGTAGGTTATGCTGATTCGTCGCACCTTGCCCTGCAAACTTCGCCCCCTCCACTTGTGAGAGTTTAATCCGGAGGGACCACGAGCTCTCCAACATTTTATGGGCATAACGCCCGTGGAGATGTACCAACTGTTCTTCGGATCACAAGCAATGTGTCCGGACTTAACCGAGGACGCAGGTCTGAGCTGCAATCGCCCGGATACTCAAGTAAGTAGTCCTGTACCCGGACATGCTATCCGCATATTTATCATACACTTGCCCTTAAAAGAGCTGTCCTTTAAACAGGAGTGGATAGCAAAAGCAAAACTGATCAGGTGTCCGGCCCCCCTCCCTGAGACTACGCCGGATCCTGTATTAACCAAGATGCTAGAGGCTGTGCCTTTTGAAGAAGGCGAAGGGGGGAACAAGGGAACTACTACCTCCGTGAAGGAGGCTATCAAGGAAGGGGGGGGATCGAGAATCCCTCCCTCCAAGGGGAGAAGAGGACCGCTTCTGAAGATATGGAGGCCAAAGCCTCGAAGCGGGGGAAGAAAACTTCACTAGAGGGTCCTGCGGCGGGAGATGCCCCGTCCGCACTATTTCCCCAAGGAGATCAGCCTCCAATGAGCCGTAAGTAAAGGGGCGTTTTTCTTAAGAGAGACATCCTGTTTTATTTCTCAAGGTAACCAAAGCTTACCTTGTAGTACGGATCTCAGCCCTTCACAGCAGAGCTCGTCTTCAGGGGATCTTGATCCGGAGATGATGGAGAGCAAAACGCCTCCGCCTGCCGTACCATTATGCGAGGTGGACGACCCTGAGGTGTCATCGCGGAGGGCTTCTCTGAATCCGGTGGGGCCAGAAGGCAGCCGTATGTCCCCTCAAAGTCCTCCATGTCCGGCCTTCGAAAAAGGCCACCGGACGAGTCCGGCACCAACGGGTGTACGGTCGGAGGAGCTGAAGGATCTGCTCAGGCGAGCATCTATCTCGGAAGATCACCGTACGTTAATGGGTACGGTGATTGAAAGGATTTCACCCGCTGAGAGTGGATTGCATGAAGCCGTCGCAAGTTTACTGACGGGTTTTGAGGTACGCAAAATGATGTACCTTCTAACAGTTTTGCATATAAAATGCGTCATGTATAGATAGTAGCCCCTGAGACTTGGTGCGGTGTCAAAAATGACGGCGCGCCAAGGATCATAACCCCAGGTATAATATGCACTCTTCCTATGTAGGTGGCGAAGCGTCCGGTGGCTAGCCGGACTGATGAATTTGCCGAACTGAAGCGGCAACTTGACGTGACGGATGCGGACATCACGCTTGTTAATAAGTGGCTTGACGAGTCACAAGGTATGCAACTTGTCCGCGGACACCTGGTAAGGGAGCTTGACGCCCATGCCTTACAACATGTATGCTTAATGCAGATGGTGCCGCTACTATGGAGAGCCTTCGGGCGGAGCTCGCCCGGGCCAAGGGGCAAGCCAGAAAAAGTGATGCAGCTGCCTTAAAGGCGGCCGCAGAGCTAAAAGCCGAACAGACTGCTCACTGCCGAAGTAAGAAAGAAATGGCCGAGATGGCCGTGAAATTGAAGAATGCTACTGACCGTTCCGAGCTTCTTGAAAAAGAAGATCGAGCGAAGCAAGAGGACCTGAAAAAGGCCACCACCGAGGCCAAGGATACTCGCTCTACGATGAGAGCTATGAAGGAGGAGCTACGTCAGGCCGAAGATATTGCGGCTGGAAAGCCCTTTCTGCTACGGAGGAAATTCACGGATCCTAAGTACGCTCAATTGGACCGGCTGTGGGGTGCGGAGGATGCTTATCTGGACTTGACGGCGAGTGCCGCAAACGCGGCCGAACACTTCCGAGGTCAAAAGGATCACGGAATGGAAGAGCTTTTTTGGTCGTAGTTCCATAGTCCGGAGCGTCCACTTTCGTTAACCGATCATTTGGCCGAATGGGCTGAGCTGAATAGGTTATCCGGACTTGCCATGAAGGCTGTCGTGACTCATTTGTGGCCGAAAAGCCCCAAGCCGAAGAGTTATTTTGGCTTGGTGCAACAGTTCCTTGGTGCGGTGCCGCATATCGATGCAATGAAGTGGTCATCATGCATAGAGGGTGCGCGGATGGCTCTTGCCCGTGTCAAGACATACTGGGCGGAGATGAAGGCCACCGACGTTGCATCCCAAGATTCGGACAGAAGCCGAGTACCTGCTGAGCACTATTTTGAGGAAGTCCTGTAGGGCGCTCGTTTAATAGAGACGCAGTGCTCGAAGGATATTATGTTTAAATGACATGTATGATTTGTGAAAACAATGTATCAATATAATATAAGAGCTTTTTATAGTTGTGCATTCAAGTATTAAAACACCTCCTGTGCGGCCGTTGATGTATATGTGTATATAACCTGAAAGATGGCAGTCTTGACTTTAGCCCCCACGCATATATAGTGCGGGATGTTTAAAAAAGGCGATTTTCACACTTAATCCAACGCCTTGGTCCTATAAAGGAGGTGATAGCGAGAAACTAGGCAACCAGACTATAATGCTTTATCACTTTCACTTAGCCATAGGAGTTCGATGGTGGGGCTACTATATAGCCCCTATGGGCACCGCGCTCTCCCGAATTCGGGGCGCGTATGTGCCTGACCGGGAAACGGCCCTTCGTCAATGCGGGGGAATTCTAAACATTCCGCTGGGTCATCGAGTGGTTGACCAGTCTCATGCTATATCATGACAGTCAGTTTTATCTTTCTCCACTAAGGTGCTCAACCCAGCTCAACCGGGGCACAATCGCAGTGGTTCTCCCAGCGCTACCTTAGCCGATATAACGGAACGTAAGGTACCAAAACATGGGAGCCGGGCAAACCCAACATTTGACCAAAGGCATGATTCGGAGCTCATGCATATAAGGCCTAACTCGAGACGCCGAACACTCCCTAAGGTATTCGGTCTTTATTAAAACAGGCAGAATAATGCCCTGAGCCCCTGGTGTCCAGGTACGCGCAAAAATTCCGGTGCGGCCGATGCCAAAACGCCAGCCTCCTCCTCGGTCATAGCGAGAAACCGGGGGATGTGTATCAACAAGAGACAGTAAAAAAGGTTTATGCAGGGTCTTAATCTGAAAAGAATCCTTGCGACGGGTCCCTACTGCACGTCTGCGCATGTGTCTCCGTTGTGCCGTATCCTGGACGGGTGTAGCATGGCGTTCATCTGTAAAAGAGAAGAACTTAGTTGAAAAAGAAAAAGGATCATGCGAAAAATGTACTTTACATTAAATAAACAGAGTACGGTTCGAATAGTGGATAAAATTGAGCTTTATTGTCTCTTTGTTGTACATGCGTGCAACCCCTTGTACGGGGGCATGCCGCTAGTAGGCGCCGGACTCGTCTAGCCATGTCCGGGGTTCGAATGACCTATTCAGGTGCTTTGATTAGCGGAGCCGGATTGGTGTGGGGCTGTCAAGGCAGTCTCACGTTCTTCCGTGCTCGAGTAACACTTAATACTCCCTTTTAATGAGATGATGCCGCGTGGACCGGGCATTTTAAGTGTAAGAGATGCATAATGCGGTATTGCGTTAAAGCGGGCGAAAGCCTCACGCCCCAGTAGTGCTTGATAGCTACTTTCGAATGGGGCGATGTGGAAGGTTAACTTTTCGCGGCGGAAGTTGTTGGATGAGCCGAACACAACTTCTAGCAGTAGGGAGCCCGTACAATGGGCATATATGCCTGGCATTACCCCTTTGAAGGAGGTGTTGCTATGGCGAATTTTCGTTGGGTCTACCCCATTTTGCGGATTGTGTCCTGATATAGCAGGTTTAGATCGCTACCTCCGTCCATTAGGACTTACATAAATTGGAGTCCGTCAATTATAGGATCTAATATCAAGGCAGTCCATCCTGCGTTCCGAATACTTCCGGAATAGTCCTGATGATCGAAGGTGATTGGTTTTGACAACCATCGTTGGGACTCTGCTGGGATAGACCGTGCGGCGCGTGTTTCTATGGGCGCCGCTCTGTTTTTCCCTTTTGTCACTTGAAGTGAGTTCACTGTTTTGACTTTTTGTGGGAAATTCTTTTGTTTTCCGTGCTCGCTTGTGGGGTTCGTCGTCGTCCTCGCTTGGTGTGTCGAGCCCTTGTGTTCGGCATTGAGTTTGCCGGACTGCTTGAAGACCCAACAATCTCTGTGGGTATGGTTTGAAGGCTTCCCGGGAGTACTGTGGATTTGGCATATTTTGTCCATGATTTTGTTTAGGTTGGATAGCTCGTCGCTGTTGTCCTTGAGGGTCATTTTTTTTATGATTCTGCCGGGAGCTTCTGAATCCGGCGTTGACTGCCGTGCTCTTCGGGCTGTTTCCCTTTGTCCAGCGCTGGTCCTCGCTGCGTCGTGGTTTTCCATATCCATCCCTGACTTCTGATGTACTTGGGTCGCTGGTACTGCATCTTGCTAGCCAACTATCCTCTCCTGCGCAAAAGCGGGTCATGAGGCTTGTTAATGCAGCCATGGTTCTCGGCTTCTCCTGGCCGAGGTGTCTGGTGAGCCATTCGTCTCATACGTTGTGTTTGAAAGCTGCTAAGGCTTCGGCGTCCGGACAGTCGACTATTTGGTTATTTTTGGTAAGGAACCTGTTCCAGAATTTGCGGGCTGACTCTCCGGGTTGTTGAGTTATGTGACTTAAATCGTCTGCATCCGGAGGACGGACATAAGTCCCTTGAAAATTTGCCCGAAAAGCATCCTCGAGCTCTTTCCAACTACCAATGGTACTTTTAGGGAGGCTTTTGAGCCAATGCCGGGCTGGCCCTTTGAGCTTGAGGGGTAAGTATTTTATGGCATGGAGATCATCTCCTCTAGACATGTGTATGTGGAGGATGTAATCCTCAATCCGAGACTCTGTGGTCTGTTGTTCCGTCAGATGCCTCTATGTTTACGGGTTTGAATCCCTCACCGAATTCGTGATCCAAAGACCTCATCGGTGAAACACAGGGGGTGTGCGGCACCCCTATATTTGGGTGTGCCGTGATGTTCGAATATTTGGCATGTTGCATTGCTTGGAAGAGCTTGCTTTCTCGGACCATAGATCGACCTAACTGGGCCATCCTTTTGATGCGAATCCTAATGCGGATCGCGTGCAGGCTTGTGTGTGGCGCCGCTTGCCGCTCCATGTTTGCCATGTGGTCGTCTATCCGACCAGGCGGCCTCTTTGTTCTTTGATTGCGCGGGCTCTAAGGCCTCCTCATCGAACTCGGGCAGTAATTTGCGCTTCGGGTAGCTCTTTGTTTGGCGACTGTCGTCGTATTTCTCTACGGCGTTGAGTACTTTGCTCCATCTGTTTCTGAGTGCATCTTCCGCTGTTTTGAGCTTTCGCTTCTGCTTTTTCAGGCTACGCGCAGTGGCGACGAGCGTTTTGCGGAGGTTCTTCTACTCCAACAATTTGTCCGGCGTGAGATCGTCCGGACTGTTATCTTCGCTGGGGACGGGTTGTTTATCCAAGTTGTCCTGTTCGGACGGTTGCTCGGTAGCATGTTCATCGTCCACCGGTTCGCCCTGCTCTATGGCTGGGTCTTTGTCGAGGCGGGACTTGGCGCGGCGTTTACGTTGCCGTTTTGACTTCTTTTCGAGGGATTTATCCTTCGTAGTGTCCCGTTGTTCCTCATCGTCACTTCCTTTAGGTGTATCCACCATGTATACATCGTGGGATGAGGTGGCTGTCCAGTACCCTATAGGTGCTGGTTCATGGTCGTCTCCTACATCGTCGTCCATACCATCGATGTCTTCGGAGTCGAAATCGAGCACATCGTTTAAGCTTTCGACAGTGGCTACAAAGTGGGCAGTGGGTGGGTGTTGAATTTCTTCGTAGTCCGCATCCCAACCTTCCTGACCGTAGTCCGCCAGGCTCTCCGATAAAGAGAGAGACTTTAGTGAATTCAGGATGTCGCCAAAGGGCGAGTGCTTTGAAAGATGTCATGCGCATGAACTCCATAACCTGCGCCCAATCGGATTCGATTGGCGGTATGGAGGTTGAGTCCGGAGAGGAGTCCGACACCACAGAGTCACGGTCTTCGCAGCGACAGGGATGGAGTTCGCTCGATCGCCGTAGAGATTGTAGCCCCCGAGGCGGTGTCCAACCACTCGTCCTCGATCGGCGGAGTCGGCTCCGAGCTAAGGGTCGGAGCGGACGCTGGTGCGGCCTCCAGAGCACTGTTCGGCGGCAGAGCTAGATCGTGCCCATCGAGACAGTGCGGCGCGCTTGGCTGTGGCTCGAATCCGTCGAAGATCAAGTCTCCGCGGATGTCGGCCGTGTAGTTCAAACTCCCAAATCTGACCTGATGGCCAGGGGCGTAGCTTTCGATCTGCTCCAGATGGCCAAGTGAATTGGCCCGCAGTGCAAAGCTGCCGAATACGAAGATCTGTCCGGGGAGAAAAGTCTCACCCTGGACCGCGTCGTTGTTGATGATCGAAGGAGCCATCGGGCCTAAGGACGACGACATAGAGGAACTCTCAATGAAAGCACCAATGCCGGTGTCAAAACCGGCGGATCTCGGGTAGGGGGTCCCGAACTGTGCGTCTAGGCGGATGGTAGTAGGAGACATGGGACACGATGTTTTTACCCAGGTTCGGGCCCTCTCGATGGAGGTAAAACCCTACTCCTGCTTGATTAATATTGATGATATGGGTAGTACAAGAGTGGATCTACCACGAGATCAGAGAGGCTAAACCCTAGAAGCTAGCCTATGGTATGATTGTTGTTCGTCCTACGGACTAAAACCCTCCGGTTTATATAGACACCGGGTAGGGTTAGGGTTACACAGAGTCGGTTACATCGGCAGGAGATCTACATATCCGTATCGCCAAGCTTGCCTTCCACGCCAAGGAAAGTCCTATCCGGACACGGGACGAAGTCTTCAATCTTGTATCTTCATAGTCCAGGAGTCCGGCCAACGGTGATAGTTCGCCATCCGCACACCCCTAATCCAGGACTCCTCACTAGCCCTCTCCGTGTCTATATAAACCGGAGGGTTTTAGTCCGTAGGACGAACAAGAATCATACCATAGGCTAGCTTCTAGGGTTTAGCCTCTCTGATCTCGTGGTAGATCTACTCTTGTACTACCCATATCATCAATATTAATCAAGCAGGAGTAGGGTTTTACCTCCATCGAGAGGGCCCGGACCTGGGTAAAAACATCGTGTCCCTTGTCTCCTGTTACCATCCGCCTAGACGCACAGTTCAGGACCCCCTACCCGAGATCCGCCGGTTTTGACACCGACATTGGTGCTTTCACTGAGAGTTCCTCTGTGTCGTGATCTTTAGGCCCGATGGCTCCTCCGATCATCAACAACGATGCTGTCCAGGGTGAGACTTTTCTCCCGGACAGATCTTCGTATTCGGCGGCTTTGCACTGCGGGCCAATTCGCTTGGCCATCTGGAGTAGATCGAAAGCTACGCCCCTGGCCATCAGGTCAGATTTGGAAGTTTGAACTACACGGCTGACGTCCGCAGAGACTTGATCTTCGATGGGTTCGAGCCACAGCCAAGCGCGCCGCACTGTCACGATGGGCATGATCTAGCTCTGCTGCCGAACAGTGCCCTGGAGGCTGCACCAGTGTCCGCTCCGACCCTTAGCTCGGAGCCGACTGCACCAATCGAGGACGGGTGGCTGGACGCCGCCTCGGGGGCTGCAATCTCTACGGTGATCGAGCCGAATACCAGCCTTGTCCTTTGTGAAGCTCGCGACTCCAAGGTGTCGGACTCCTCTCCCGACTCCGAACATTGCGCGCCCCTGCCAATCGAATCCGATTGGGCACCGATCATGGAGTTTGCCGCCGCGGACATCTTTCAGCACTCGCCCTTCGGCGACATCCTGAATTTGCTAAAGTCCCTCTCTTTATCAGGAGAGCCCTGGCCGGACTATGGTCAGCAAGGTTGGGATGCGGACGACAAAGATATTCAAAGCCCACCCACCACCCACTTCGTAGCCACTGTCGATGATTTAACCGACATGCTCGACTTCAACTCCGAAGACATCGACGGTATGAATGCCGATGCAGGAGACGAACAAGAACCAGCGCCTACAGGGAACTGGAAGGCCACCTCATCGTATGACATATACATGGTGGACACCCCAAAAGAAGGGAACAACGATGGAACAACGGAGGATGACCCCTCCAAGAAGCAGCCTAAGCGCCCGCGTGAGCGGCGCCACTCTAAATCCCGCCAAAGCAAAAACGGTGATTCCGGCATGGGAGACAATAACACCCCGGACAGTGCTGAAGACAACCCCCTCCAGCAGGATTCAGCGCAGGAGGATGGAGAAACCAGCCCTCATGAGAGAGCGCCAGACAGAGAGGTAGAGGACGATAATTACATGCCTCCCTCCGAAGACGAGGCAAGCCTCGATGACGACGAATTTGTCGTGCCTGAGGATATCGTTGAACCAGAGCATTTCAAACGCAGGCTTATGGCCACGGCGAGCAGCCTCAAGAAAAAACAGCAACAACTTAGAGCTGATCAAGACTCGCTAGCCGACAGATGGACTGAAGTCCTTGCGGCCGAAGAGTACGAACTCGAACGCCCCTCCAAGAGCTACCCAAAATGCAAGCTGCTACCCTGATTAGAGGAGGAAGCACCTAGACCTACATCACCAGCGCATGATGCGGCCGACCGGCCACCTCGTGGCCGCGACAGAGAGGCCTCTCGGCCCTCCACTCAAGCCGCACCCCGGCGTCGCTCAAAGAATACCAAGGCACGGGGAAATGCGCCAGACCTGCGAGATATATTGGAGGACAAGGCAAGGCAAACAAGATCGATCTATGGATCGCGTGGGCGCCCCACGACACGTGACGATAACCATCATGCCGGATATGGTAAATCTGTCCGGGCCGAACAAAGTAGAGAAAGCTCGTTTGAGCTACGTCGTGATATAGCCCAGTACAGAGGCGCCGCACACCCACTATGCATCACAGACGAAGTAATGGATCATCAAATCCCTGAGGGTATCAAACCCGTAAACATCGAATCATACGATGGCACAACAGATCCTGCGGTATGGATCAAGGATTATCTCCTTCATATCCACATGGCCCGCGTGATGATCTACACGCCATCAAATACCTCCCACTCAAGCTTAAAGGACCAGCTCGGCATTGGCTTAACAGCTTGCCAGCAGAATCAATTGGTTGTTGGGAGGACCGGAAGCCGCATTCCTCGACAATTTCCAGGGCACCTATGTGCGACCACCAGACGCTGATGACCTAAGCGACATAATTCAGCAGCCAGAGGAATCGGCCAGACAATTCTGGACACGGTTCCTAACCAGGAAAAATCAAATAGTCGACTGCCCGGACACAGAGGCCCTTGCAGCCTTCAAACATAACATTCGTGACGAGTGGCTTGCCCGGCACCTAGGACAGGAAAAGCCAAAATCCATGGCAGCCCTCACAACACTCATGACCTGTTTTTGCGCGGGAGAAGACAGCTGGCTAGCTCATAGTAATAACATGACCAAGAGCCCTGGTAATTCGGATACCAAGGACAACAATGGCAGGTCGCGTCGCAACAAGCACAAGCGCCGCGTTAACGGCGACAATCCGAGGATACGGCAGTTAATGCCGGATTCAGAGGCTCTAAACCCGATCAGGGAAAAAGCCATTTAAAAGAAATACTCCGGGCCCGTCCAGTTTGGACCAAATACTCGATCGCTCGTGCCAGATACACGGCACTCCCGAAAAACCAGCCAATCACACCAACAGGGATTGTTGGGTGTTCAAGCAGGCAGGCAAGTTAAGTGCCGAAAACAGAGACAAGGGGCTGCATAGAGATGACGAGGAGGAGCCCCGGCCGCCGAACAATAAGGTGTTGGGGAACGTAGTAATTTCAAAAAATTTCCTACGATCACGCAAGACCATGGTGATGGCATAGCAACGAGAGGGGAGAGGTCCGCCCACGCACTCGTGAGACCGAAAGCGAAGCGCTATATTAACGCTGTTGATGTAGTCGACGCCTTCACGATCCGACCGATCCAAGCACCGCATCCGCACCTCCGAGTTCTTGGCACACGCTCAGCTCGATGACGATCCCCGGCTCCGATCCAGCAAAGCGTCGGGAAGGAGTTCCACAAGACGACGGCGTGGGACGATCTTGATGTTCTACCGTCGCAGGCTTCGCCTAAGCACCGCTACAATATGACCGAGGTGGAATATGGTGGAGGGGGCACCGACACGGCTAAGGAACGATCACGAAGATCAACTTGTGTGTTCTAGGGTGCCCCCTGCCCCGTATATAAAGGAGCAAGGGGAGGGCGGCCAGCCCTTGGGGCGCACTAAGGAGGGGGGTCCTCCTCCTAGTAGGAGTAGGACTCCCTTCCTAGTCCTACTAGGAAGAGGGAAGGGGAAGGAAAGAGAGGAGAGAGAGAGAGGAAAGGGGCTGCGCCTCCTAGTCCAATTCGGACTCCCCATGGAGGGGGGCACCACCTCCGGTGCAGCCCTCTCTCCCTCTTGGCCCAATAAGGCCCATAACTTCCCGGGGTTCCGTAACCCTCCGGCACTCCGGTTTTCTCCGAAACTTCCGAACCTTTCCGTGTCCGAATATAACCATCCAATATATCAATCTTTATGTCTCGACCATTTCGAGACTCCTCGTCATGTCCGTGATCACATCCGGACTCAACTCCTTCGGTACATCAAAATACATAAACTCATAATAACCGCCATTGAAACTTTAAGCGTGCGGACCCTACGGTTCGAGAACTATGTAGACATGACCTAGAACTATTCTCGGTCAATAACCAATAGCGGAACCTGGATGCTCATATTGGTTCCTACATATTCTACTAAGATCTTTATCGGTCAAACCGCATAACAACATACGTTGTTCCCTTTGTCATCGGTATGTTACTTTCCGAGATTCGATCGTCGGTATCCAATACCTAGTTTAATCTCGCTATCGAAAGTCTCTTTACTCGTTCCGTAATACATCATCTCACAACTAACTCTTTAGTTGCAATGCTTGCAAGGCTTTATGTGATGTGTATTACCGAGAAGGCCTAGAGATACCTCTCCGACAATCGGAGTGACAAAACCTAATCTCAAATACGCCAACCCAACAAGTACCTTTGGAGACACCTGTAGTACTCCTTTATAATCACCCGATTCGTTGCCAGACGCTTTGGTAGTACCCAAAGTGTTCCTCCGGTAAACGGGAGTTGCATAATCTCATAGTTACAGGAACATGTATGGGTCATGAAGAAAGCATTAACATACTAAACGATCAAGTGTTAAGCTAACGGAATGGGTCATGTCAATCAGATCATTCAACTAATGATGTGACCTTGTTAATCAAATAACAACTCCTTGTTCATGGTTAGGAAACATAACCATCTTTGATTAACAAGCTAGTCAAGTAGAGGCATACTAGTGACATACTGTTTGTCTATATATTCACACATGTATTATGTTTCCGGTTAATACAATTCTAGCATGAATAATAAACATTTATCATGATATAAGGAAATAAATAATAACTTTATTATTGCCTCTAGGGCATATTTCCTTCAGTCTCCCACTTGCACTAGAGTCAATAATCTAGATTACAAAGTAATGATCCTTACACCCATGGAGTCTTGGTGCTGATCATGTTTTGCTCGTGGAAGAGGCTTAGTCAACGGTCTGCAACATTCAGATCCGTATGTATTTTGCAAATCTCTATGTCTCCCACTTGGACTTGGTCCCGAATGGAATTGAAGCGCCTCTTGATGTGCTTGGTCCTCTTGTGAAATCTGGATTCCTTTGCCAAGGCAATTGCACCAGATTGTCACGTAAGATCTTCATCGGTCCCGATGCACTAGGTATGACACCTAGATCGGAAATGAACTCTTTCATCCAGACTCCTTCATTTGCTGCTTCCAAGCAGCTATGTACTCCGCTTCACATGTAGATCCCGCCACGACGCTTTGTTTAGAACTGCACCAACCGACAGCTCCACCGCTTAATAAAAACACGATCCGGTTTGCGATTTAGAATCGTCCGGATCAGTGTCAAAGCTTGCATCGACGTAACCATTTACGACTAGCTCTTTGTCACCTCCATATACAAGAAACATATCCTTAGTCCTTTTCGTATTTCAGATGTTCTTGACCGCTGTCCAAAGGATCCACTCTGGATTACTTTGGTACCTTCCTGCCAAGCTTACAGCTAAGCATACGTCAGGTCTGGTACACAGCATTGCATACATGATAGAGCCTATGGCTGAAGCATAGGGAACATCTTTCATTTTCTCTCTATCTTCTGCTGTGGTCGGGCATTGAGTCTGACTCAATCTTACACCTTGTAACACGTAAAAACCTTTCTTTGCCTCGATCCATTTTGAACTTTTTCAAAACTTTATCAAGGTATGTGCTTTGTGAAAGTCCAATCAAGCGTCTTGATCTATCTCTATAGATCTTGATGCCCAATATGTAAGCAGCTTCACCGAGGTCTTTCATTGAAAAACTTTTATTCAAGTATCCTTTTATGCTATCCAGAAATTCTATATCATTTCCAATCAATAATATGTCGTCCACATATAATATTAGAAATGCTACAGAGCTCCCACTCACTTTCTTGTAAATACAGGCTTCTCCAAAAGTCTGTATAAACCCATATGCTTTGATCACACTATCAAAGCGCTTATTCCAACTCCGAGAGGCTTGCACCGCACCATAAATTGATCGTTGAGCTTGCACACTTTGTTAGCACCTTTTGGATCGACAAAACCTTCTGGTTGCATCATATACAACTCTTCTTCTAGAAATCCATTCAAGAATGCGTTTTACATCCATTTGCCAAATTTCATAATCATAAAATGCGGCAATTGCTAACATGATTCGGACGGACTTAAGCATCGCTTCGGGTGAGAAAGTCTCATCGTAGTCAACCCTTGAACTTGTCGAAAACCTTTTGCAACAAGTCGAGCTTTGTAGACAGCTTACATTACCATCAGCGTCGCCTTCTTCTTAAAGATCCATTTATTTTCAATGGCTTGCCGATCATCGGGCAAGTCAACCAAAGTCCATACTTTGTTCTCATACATGGATCCCATCTCAGATTTCATGGCTTCAAGCCATTTTGCGGAATCTGGGCTCACCATCGCTTCTTCATAGTTCGTAGGTTCATCATGATCTAGTAGCATGACTTCCAGAATAGGATTACCGTACCACTCTGGTGCGGATTTTGTTCTGGTTGATCTACGAAGTTCAGTGACAACTTGATCTGAAGTTTCATGATCTTCATCATTATCTTCCTCACTAACTGGTGTAGGTGTTACGAAACTGATTTCGTGATTTAACTACTTTCCAATAAGGGAGCTGGTACTATTACCTCATCAAGTTCCACTTTCCTCCCACTCACTTCTTTCGAGAGAAACTCCTTCTCTAGAAAGGATCCATTTTAGCAACGAATGTCTTGCCTTCGGATCTGTGATAGAAGGTGTACCCAATTGTCTCCTTTGGGTATCCTATGAAGACACATTTCTCGATTTGGGTTCAAGCTTATCAGGTTGAAGTTTCTTCACATAAGCATCGCAACCCCAAACTTTCGAAAACGACAACTTTGGTTTCTTGCTAAACCATAGTTCATAAGGCGTCGCCTCAACGGATTTTGACGGTGTCCTATTTAACGTGAATGCGGCCGCCTCAAGAGCATAACCCCAAAATGATAGCGGTAAATCTGTAAGAGACATCATAGATCGCACCATATCCAAGAAAGTGCGATTCACGACGCTCGGACACACCATTGCGCTGTGGTGTTCCGGTGGCGTGAGTTGCTAAACTATTCCGCTTTGTTTCAAATGTAGACCAAACTCAGAACTCAAATATTCGCCTCCACGATCAGATCGTAGAAACTTTATTTTCTTATTACGATGATTTTCAACTTCACTCTGAAATTCTTTGAACTTTTCAAATGTTTCAGACTTATGTTTCATTAAGTAGATATACCCATATCTGCTCAAATCATCTGTGAAGGTGAGAAAATAACGATATCCGCCACGAGCTTCAACATTCATTGGACCACATACATCCGTATGTATGATTTCCAATAAATCTGTTGCTCTCTCCATAGTACCGAGAACGGAGTTTTAGTAATCTTGCCCATGAGGCACGGTTCGCAAGTGCCAAGTGATTCATAATCAAGTGACTCCAAAAGTCCATCAGATGGAGTTTCTTCATGCGTTTTACACCGATATGACCTAAACGGCAAGTGCCACAAATAAGTTGCACTATCATTATCAACTCTGCATCTTTTGGTTTCAACATTATGAATATGTGTATCACTACTATCGAGATTCATTAAAATAGACCACTCTTCAAGGGTGCATGACCATAAAAGATATTATTCATATAAATAGAACAACCATTATTCTCTGATTTAAATGAATAACCGTCTCGCATCAAACAAGATCCAGATATAATGTTCATGCTCAACGCGGCACCAAATAACAATTATTCAGGTCTAAAACTAATCCCAAGGTAGATGTAGAGGTAGCGTGCGATCATGATCACATCGACTTTGGAACCGCTTCCCACGCGCATCGTCACCTCGCCCTTTGCCGTGTTCGCAATCCGTAGTTCTGCTTTGAGTTGCAAATATTAGCAATGTAACCAGTATCAAATACCTGTACTACTATCACGAGCTCTAGTAAGGTACACATCAATAACAAGTATATCACATATACCTTTGTTCACTTTGCCATCCTTCTTATCCGCCAAATACTTGGGGCAGTTCGCTTCAAAGGACCAGTCCGCTTGCGGAGAAGCACTCAGTTTCATGCTTAGGTCCAGACTTGGGTTTCTTCTCCCGATCAGCAACTTGTTTGCTGTTCTTCTTGAAGTTCCCTTCTTCTTCCCTTTGCCTTTCTTCTTGAAACTAGTGGTCTTATTGACCATCAACACTTGATGCTCCTTTTTGATTTCTACCTCCGCAGCTTTTAGCATTGCGAAGAGCTCGAGCATAGTCTTTACTAACCCTTGCATATTATAGTTCATCACGAAGCCTTTGTAGCTTGGTGGCGTGATTGAAGAATTCTGTCAATGACACAATCATCCGGAAGATTAACTCCCGCTTGATTCAAGTGATTGTAATACCCGACATTTTGAGTATGTGCTCACCGACGTAACTATTCTCCTCCATCTTGCAGCTATAGAACTTATTGGAGACTTCATATCTCTCAATCCGGGCATTCTGTTGAAATATCAACTTCAACTCCTGGAACATCTCATATGCTCCATGACGCTCAAAACGTCGTTGAAGACCCGTTCTAAGCCGTAAAGCATGGCACACTGAACTATAGAGTAGTCATCAGCTCGCTTTGCCGACGCTCACAACTTCGCTCAAGATCTGCAGCAGTTCTGTCACCCAGCGGTGCTTCCAGGGCGTAACTTTTACGTGCAGCAATGAGGATTATCTCAGTTACGGACCCAGTCCGTATAATTGCTACCATCATCTTTCAACTTTGCTTTCTCAAGGAACGCATTAAAATTCAACGGAACAACAAAGACGAGCCATCTATCTACAGAAACATAGACAAGCAAAATACTATCAGTACTAAGTTCATGATAAATTTAAGTTCAATTAATCATATTACTAAAGAACTCCCACTTAGACAGACATCTCTCTAGTTATCTAAGTGATCACGTGATCCAAATCAACTAAACCATAACCGATCATCACGTGAGATGGAGTAGTTTTCAATGGTGAACATCTTATGTTGATCATATCTCTTATATGATTCACGTTCGACCTTTCGGTCTCCGTGTTCCGAGGCCATATCTGTATATGCTAGGCTCGTCAAGTATAACCTGAGTATTCTGCGTGTGCAAAACTGGCTTGCACCCGTTGTAGATGGACGAGAGCTTATCACACCGATCATCACGTGGTGTCTCGCACGACGAACTTTGGCAACGGTGCATACTCGGGAGAACACTACTTGATAATTTTAGTGAGAGATCATCTTATAATGCTACCGTCAATCAAAGCAAGATAAGATGCATAAAGGATAAACATCACATGCAATCAATATAAGTGATATGATATGGCCATCATCATCTTGTGCTTGTGATCTCCATCTCCAAAGCACCGCCATGATCACCATCGTCACCGGCGCGACACCTTGATCTCCATCGTAGCATCGTTGTCGCCTCGCCAACTATTGCTTCTACGACTATCGCTACCGCTTAGTGATAAAGTAAAGCAATTACATGGCGCTTGCATTTCATACAATAAAGCGACAACCATATGGCTCCTGCCAGTTGCCGATAACTCGTTACAAAACATGATCATCTCATACAATAAAATATAGCATCACGCCTTGACCATATCACATCACAACATGCCCTGCAAAAACAAGTTAGACGTCCTCTACTTTGTTGTTGCAAGTTTTACGTGGCTGCTACGGGCTGAGCAAGAACCGTTCTTACCTACGCATCAAAACCACAACGATATTTCGTCAAATAGACTCCGTTTAACCTTCTCAAGGACCGGCGAGCCACACTCGGTTCAACTAAAGTGAGAGAGAGACACCCGCCACCACCTTTAAGCAACGAGTGCTCACAGCGGTGAAACCAGTCTCGCGTAAGCGTCTGGCGTAATGTCGGTCCGGGCGCTTCATCTCACAATACCGCTGAACCAAAGTATGACATGCTGGTAGGTAGTATGACTTGTATCGCCCACAACTCACTTGTGTTCTACTCGTGCATATGACATCAACGCATAAAACCAGGCTCGGATGCCACTGTTGGGGAACGAGTAATTTCAAAAATTTTCCTACGATCACGCAAGACCATGGTGATGGCATAGCAACGAGAGGGAGAGTGTCCGTCCCACGCACTCGTGAGACCGAAAGCGAAGCGTTATATTAACGCTGTTGATGTAGTCGACGTCTTCACGATCCGACCGATCCAAGCACCGTTATCCGCACCTCCGAGTTCTTGGCACACGCTCAGCTCGATGACGATCCCCGGCTCCGATCCAGCAAAGCGTCGGGGAAGGAGTTCCGTCAAGACGACGGCGTGGTGGCGATCTTGATGTTCTACCGTCGCAGGGCTTCGCCTAAGCACCGCTACAATATGACCGAGGTGGAATATGGTGGAGGGGGCACCGCACGGCTAAGGAACGATCACGAAGATCAACTTGTGTGTTCTAGGGTGCCCCCTGCCCCGTATATAAAGGAGCAAGGGGAGGGCGGCCAGCCCTTGGGGCGCACTAAGGGAGGGGGAGTCCTCCTCCTAGTAGGAGTAGGACTCCCTTTCCTAGTCCTACTAGGAAGAGGGAAGGGGAAGGAAAGAGAGGAGAGGAGAGGGAAAGGGGCTGCGCCTCCTAGTCCAATTCGGACTCCCCATGGAGGGGGGCACCACCTCCTGGTGCAGCCCTCTCTCCCCTCTTGGCCCAATAAGGCCCATAACTTCCCGGGGTTCCGGTAACCCCTCCGGCACTCCGGTTTTCTCCGAAACTTCCGGAACCTTTCCGTGTCCGAATATAACCATCCAATATATCAATCTTTATGTCTCGACCATTTCGAGACTCCTCGTCATGTCCGTGATCACATCCGGGACTCAACTCCTTCGGTACATCAAAATACATAAACTCATAATAACCGCCATTGAAACTTTAAGCGTGCGGACCCTACGGTTCGAGAACTATGTAGACATGACCTAGAACTATTCTCGGTCAATAACCAATAGCGGAACCTGGATGCTCATATTGGTTCCTACATATTCTACTGAAGATCTTTATCGGTCAAACCGCATAACAACATACGTTGTTCCTTTGTCATCGGTATGTTACTTTCCGAGATTCGATCGTCGGTATCCAATACCTAGTTTAATCTCGCTTCGAAAGTCTCTTTACTCGTTCCGTAATACATCATCTCACAATTAACTCTTTAGTTGCAATGCTTGCAAGGCTTTATGTGATGTGTATTACCGAGAAGGCCTAGAGATACCTCTCCGACAATCGGAGTGACAAAACCTAATCTCAAATACGCCAACCCAACAAGTACCTTTGGAGACACCTGTAGTACTCCTTTATAATCACCCGATTCGCTTGTGACGCTTGGTAGTACCCAAAGTGTTCCTCCGGTAAATGGGAGTTGCATAATCTCATAGTTACAGAACATGTATGGGTCATGAAGAAAGCATTAACATACTAAACGATCAAGTGTTAAGCTAACGGAATGGGTCATGTCAATCAGATCATTCAACTAATGATGTGACCTTGTTAATCAAATAACAACTCCTTGTTCATGGTCAGGAAACATAACCATCTTTGATTAACAAGCTAGTCAAGTAGAGGCATACTAGTGACATACTGTTTGTCTATATATTCACACATGTATTATGTTTCCGGTTAATACAATTCTAGCATGAATAATAAACATTTATCATGATATAAGGAAATAAATAATAACTTTATTATTGCCTCTAGGGCATATTTCCTTCATAAGGGACAGAAGGGCTTCCCCCCACAAGTGCGGACGGTGAACATGATCTATGCAACCCACATCCCCAAAAGGGAGCGGAAGCGTGCACTCAGGGACGTATATGCGTTGGAGCCAGTCGCCCCAAAGTCCAACCCATGGTCCCCCTACCCGATCACTTTTGATCGAAGGGACCACCCCACTAGTATCCGTCATGGCGGATTCGCCGCATTGGTTCTAGACCCAATCATTGACGGATTTCACCTCACTAGAGTCCTTATGGACGGCGGCAGCAGCCTGAACCTGCTTTAGCAGGATACAATGCAAAAAATGGGCATAGATCACTCAAGGATTAAACCCACAAAGACGACCTTTAAAGGCGTCATACCAGGTGTAGAGGCCAACTGTACAGGCTCAGTTACACTTGAGGTGGTCTTCGGATCCCCGGATAATTTTCGAAGCGAGGAGTTAATCTTCGACATAGTCCCGTTCCGCAGTGTCTATCACGCACTTCTCGGACGAACCGCATTTGCAAAGTTCAATGCGGTGCCTCACTACGCATACCTCAAGCTCAAGATGCCAAGCCCTCGAGGAGTCATTACGGTCAATGGAAACACTGAACGCTCTCTCCGAACGGAGGAGCATATGGCGGCCCTCGCGGCGGAAGTACAAAGCAGCCTCTCAAGGCAATTCTCCAGTCCGGCTATTAAACGTCCGGACACCGTCAAGCGCGCCCGGAGTAACCTACAACAAGACCGCTGCACGCCCGAGCATCGCCAGAGTAATGCGGCCCCAACCCCAGCCCTCGCGAAATTGCGAAACCAGTACTACGCGTACATAATTACGCTCTGGAAATACCATGGGCATAGGGGGAGGGGCACGACCACGGAATGCCCAAAATGCGGCTCAACCACACCAGGGGCTCCCGATTTTGTCATTCCTTTTTTTCTTACTTTCAGGACTCCACTTTCCGGAAGGCCTGTCCGGCAGTACAATCGCCGAACACACGATGCAACAGCCAGGGAGGCAGAAAGCTACGTCGAGTGTCCATGTGGTCTCTATAGCGAGTAGTATACTTGTTTCACATATCATCCCGCAGCTCGCCCCTGGAGGGGGACATGTCAAATAATCCCATCTCTTGCTTATCGCACTATTTGTATCATTCTGCTTTTACCGCAGACTTTCCGAATGAACAATACATAGCTTTTGTCTACTATTGCATTCCCTTTTTGTGAAAATATGTTCAGTTATGAGATCATGCAACCGTACACTTTGGTACGGCCAATACACCAGGGGCTTACGTACCCCAGAATATGGTGTGAGAAGTCCGAACACTCTCATGAGTGCGGCACCCCGAACTTATAGCATTATATGCATCGGCTCTGAATCATGTCTTGGGTCAATAGTTGGGTTTGCCCGGCTCCCATGTTTTGGTACCTTACGTTCCGTTATATCGGCTAAGGTAGCGCTGGGAGAACCACTGCGATTGTGCCCCGGTTGAGCTGGGCTAAGCACCTCAGTGGAGAAAGCTAAAACTGACCGTCATGATAGGGCGAGAGCTGGTCGCTGTTCGAGAGGTTTTCGAGTCCCTAAAGACTTATGCCGCTTAGAGCTAGGAGTCGGCTTTGTCCGGCTTAGGCGTGGATAGCGCCCCGAACTCGGTCTTTCGAATACTAGGGGCTTCGCCGAAATTTAAAATTATAGAATTCTATGGCTAAGTGAGAGTGTTCAAGCATTATAGTCCGATTGCCTTGTTCGTTGTGTTGAGCGCCTCCCTCGAAGGACCCAAGAATGGGAAAAAGAGCGCTCAAGTTTATCCCGAACACCCCAGCACTCGTGGCATGGAGGCAGAAGCCGACGATTCACCATCTCTCAATTTTAATAAACGGCCGCATAGAAGGTAATATTTTAAATTCGAAAGCGTTGCTTAGCGCATATGAACAAGTTTTCAGCGTACAGGATCACAAATTCGAGTTTACTCAAAAATTACATCTTTGGAGCACTCATCCGCTATAAGGCGGGCACCCTTCAGGACGCCCTCATAATACATCTCGGGCTTGCGATGATCCTTGCCCGGCGGTGGTCCGTCCGTCACAAGCTTCTCAGTGTCCATCTTGCCCCAGTGCACTTTAGCACGTGCAAGGGCCCTACGGGCACCTTCGATGCATAAGGAGCGCTTGATGACTTCAAGCCATGGACAGGCATCCACCAGCCGCCTCACCAGCCCGAAGTAGCTCCCAGGCATGGCTTCCCTAGGCCACAACCGGACTATGAGAACCTTCATGGCCTGTTCGGCCACCTTATGGAGCTCGACCAGCTGCTTCAGCTGGTCCCTCAAGGGCAACGGGTGTCCGGCCTCAGTATACTGAGACCAGAACACCTTCTCCGTCGAGCTCCCCTCTTCGGCCCGGTAGAATGCGGCAGCGTCGGACACACTCCGGGGAAGATCTGCGAATGCTCCTGGAGAGCTCCGGACTCGGGTAAGTAACAAGTAATTCACTCTCACGTGCTTGCTTTGCATAAATAATGCCTTACCCGCCGCTATCTTCTTCATCGCCTCAATTTCCTAGAGGGCTTTTTGGGCTTCGGCCTTGGCCGATTTGGCGCTCTCAAGGGTCGAGGCGAGCTCGGACTCTCGAGACTTTGAGTCAAGCTCGAAACTCTCGTGTTTTTCCACGAGAACCTGGAGCTCTTGCTGCACCAACGCCACCCGCGCCTCCTGCTTCTCTCGCTCGGTGCGCTCCACGGCCGCCTTGTCTTCGGCCTTGGATAGCGCTTCCTTCAGGGTCGCCACCTCGGTTGTGGCCACTGTAATACTCATGTTGGTACTGTCATTTTTTGCAACCACATCTTTTATATATATACTTAAATAAGGTATTACTTACCTTCCTTGTCCTCGAGCTGCTTCTTGGCAAGGCCGAGCTCGTTCTCGGACCACTCGAGGCTCTGCTTCAATGCATCAACCTCCGCATTCAGTGCGGCAGAGGTCAGCACCGCAGCCTGCATTCCCATATTGACATACTTATGTTAGACTCCTCACATATCTTTTTGATCCTCGCCCGGCTTTTCTTCCCGAACACCAAACTGAGCATCGGGGCTACCGTCTCTGCTGTAATATTTTTACATATATTAAATACATACCTCAAAGCCTGTTAGAAGGCTGGCACGAGCTTCAGCCAGCCCCCTCTTGGCGGATCAACCTTCAGATCACCACACCGATAATAGTGCGGTGCTCCTCGTCGATGGAGGCGCCGTTAAGCACCTCCAACAGATTATCCGGTGCCTCCGGTTGGACGGAGGTCACCGGCGTCGTAGGCTTGCCCTTCTTACTAGGGGGCCGCCTGCCGGATTCCGGAACTGTTGAAGGTTTCGGTGCAGTGTCCGGCCCAGGGCCGGACTTGGAGCCCTTGGGGGTTTTATCCCCTTTGCGCCTGGATTCTGGGAGGTCGCCTTGCGGCGCCTCCAGGACCACCTCCTCCTGGCTTGGGCCCTTTTGTGACTCCACCTCGGCATCACCCGCAGCGCGAGGAGAGGAGGCGGCCGGAAGTGAAGTGCTATTCACATCCGAAGAACCCAGGGAGCCGCTCGACGAAGCATCGACCCCGGCCTTGGGCGAACTGCATGATTATATTCGGCGTCAGAAGATACTGTGCAACAAGGGAACACCATGAGTTATTCTGGTATCCGGATACTTACGATTTTGCCAGGGGCTTGGCCCTGGATGGCCACTGCTCTTCGCCGTCGTCGGCGTTGGTGGAGTAGTCCGGAGGAAGGGTACTTCCCTTCTTGGACCCTCCAGCCCCCCCCCCCCCAGTTGGGGCGGCCTTCCTTTTCTTCTCTCCCCCGCTGGGGGAGAGACCTCTTTTTCCTCCTCCTCGTTGTTGCGGGAGGAGTCTGCCTTGGAGTCATCGGACGATGAGTCCGACACCACCAGGCGCCGGGAACTCTTTCGAGTTCCCATGGCCTTCTTCTTGGACTTTTCTCCCAAGACCACGTAAGGTGCGGAACCAACAGCCCGTCAGCGGGCGTCCGCTGGGTCTTCGGGCAAAGGAGCCGGACAATTGATCTGTCCGGTCTTCTTCTGCCATTCCTGTCAAAGGAACGGGAGCTTAGATCCCGCATAGAGTCAAACTATGAAAAATAAGTATCCCGTAAAGGGTAAAATAAGCTTACTATGCTGGCTTGGCGCTTCGCGCGGAATCCACGATCCTCGGTGATGGGAGGGGGAACCTCGGGACCCTTGAATAGCATCTTCCAGGCATCCTCGTGCGTTGTGTCAAAGAGCCTGGTCAGAGTTTGGTGCTGGGCCGGGTTGAACTCCCACAAGTTAAAAGCCCATCGTTGACACAGGAGGATCCGGCGGATGAGCATGACCTGGACTACGTTGACGAGTTTAACCTTTTTGTCCACCAGGTCTTGGACGCAGGTTTGGAGTCCAGTCCGCTCTTGCGAATTACCCCACGACAGGTCCTTCTCTTTCCAGGAGGTGAGCCGTGTGGGGATGCCAGATCGGAATTCGGGGGCCGCTGCCCATTCAGGGTCACGCAGCTCGGTGATGTAGCACCACCCCGATTTCCACCCCTTTATGGTCTCCACGAAGGAGCCCTTGAGCCATGTAACGTTGGGCATCTTGCCCACCATGGCGCCTCCGCACTCCGCTTGCTAGCTGCCCACTACCTTCGGCTTGACATTGAAGGTCTTCAGCCATAAGCCGAAGTGGGGTTTGATGCGGAGGAAGGCCTCGCACACGACGATAAACGCCGAGATGTTGAGGACGAAGTTCGGGGCCAGATCGTGGAAATCCAGGCCGTAGTAGCACATGAGCCCCTGGACAAATGAGTGAAGTGGGAAACCTAGTCCGCGGAGGAAATGGGTGAGGAACGCCACCCTCTCATGGGGCCTGGGGGTGGGGATGAGCTGCCCCTTGTCTGGGAGCCAGTGCGTGATGTCGTTACACAAGTATCCGGCCTCCCTCAGCTTCTTGATGTGTCCCTCCGCGATGGAGGAGACCATCCACTTGCTTCCCGCTCCGGACATTGCTGGAGAGGGTTGAGGTGGGATGTGCGGACTTGGGCGCTGGAGCTCGAGTGCACGAAAATGGATAAGAAAAGGAGGAAGAAGGCGTAGATGAGAAAGGTGGATCCTTATCCCCTTATATGGGTGGACGAAACTATGTGCCGCCCACCAGCCTGGTAAAACTCGCTTATCCCAAGCGCCGTAATTAATGGCACAGTTTGGTTACCCAACCCCGTATTGATGAGAATCCTGGAATAAGGGGACACGATCTCTGCTTCGACAAGACGTGCCAAGGGTGGGACAGTAAAAATGATTCGAATAAAGGCTTGGCCGTGGTGTGATGTCACGCTGCGGAATACGTCAGCAGATTGGATTTGTGTAAATATTATTCTCTCTACGGTGGTATGTGGAACTTATTTTGCAGAGCCGGACACTATCCTTGTGTTCAAAATCTTCTATGAAGTATTCGGAGGAGGAACCCGCCTTGCAATGCCGAAGACAATCTGCGTGCCAGACTCGTCGTCATTGAAGCCTAATTTAGGGAGCTCTTGAGGAGTCTGGATTAGGGGTGTCCGGATGGCGGACTATAACCTTTGGCCGGACTCCTGGACTATGAAGATACAAGATTGAAGACTTCATCCCGTGTCCGGATGGGACTTTCCTTGGCGTGGAAGGCAAGATTGGCGATACGGATATGTAGATCTCCTCCCATTGTAACTGACTCTGCGTAACCCTAGCCCTCTCCGGTGTCTATATTAACCAGAGGGTTTTAGTCCGTAGGACGAACAACAATCATACCATAGGCTAGCTTCTAGGGTTTAGCCTCTCTGATCTCGTGGTATATCTACTCTTGTACTACCCATATCATCAATATTAATCAAGCAGGAGTAGGGGTTTACCTCCATCGAGAGGGCCCGAACCTGGGTAAAAACATCGTGTCCCTTGTCTCTTGTTACCATCCGCCTAGACGCATTGTTCGGGACCCCTACCCGAGATCCGCCGGTTTTGACACCGACAATGCCCATCACTAGCACGACACAACACATATGAAGGGTTAAAGTCACCAGCTTTGTTGGGGGAGGAGGTGATTTTGCCCTTTCTGACATCAACAACCTTCACATTGTTCTTCGTCTCCTTAGGAGCAAACTCTCCCTCTTTCACAAAGGTTTGCTTGAGAGGAGGAGGTCGTTTGGTCTTGTCGTTCTTCTTCTTGTTCTTGGACTTGGGTGCGAACCCAATTCCTTCCTTGGCAACAACTTCCTTTTGATTGCTCAAAAGGTAGTTGAGGTTCTTCTCACCTTGAATGCATGTCACGAGGCCTTTCTCAAGTTGATCCTTCAACTTGGCATTCTCCTCCACAAGATGCACATGCTCACAACACGGGTTAGTGGCATATGCATTATCAATTAATACCATATGAGGAAAGGTGGCCTTTTCCTTGTTTAGCTTAACTTGGAGTTGAGCATGAGACTCCTTGAGGTTAGCATGAGCACCCTTCAAGACCTTGTGGGCCTTGTCAAGTACATCAAACTCCTCCTTGAGTCTAGCATGATCAACCCCAAGTTTTGCCTTCTCGGAAGTTAGCACAGAGACACAACAAGTGCATGATCAAGATCTTTCTTTAACTTAGCGTGGTCATCATTGTGTGACTCCTCAAGAGGCAAACGATGCCCACGCTCTTCCTCAAGAGCATCAGAGAGATCCGATATCTCATCGGCATAGTCACGACTATGACCTTCCATCTTAGAGACGGTTTCTTTGTGAGCCTCGATCATGTCATTAGCTTCACCAAGTTGTTCCAAGAGAGCAACAAAGTGCTTCTTGAATTTCCCCTTGAGCTTACTCATAAAGGACTCAAATTCATTCACATCCTCATTAGACCCCTCATGTTCATCAATGCAACCCGCCAAAGAGGGATTAGTAATGATGGTGGTTTTGATGTTGGGGTTTACCTTGTTAGAGGCTTTGGCCATGAGGCACTTGGCGGTGATGTTCTCGTTGGGTGAATTGAAGAGAGACATCCGGGGAGTTGTGGCAATGGCAACGGATGCCATGGCCACCGCTTCACTATCTTCATCATCATCGTCATCCTCACGGTATTCTTCTTGAACCACCAACCCTCGAGTAGGATTCTTTTTGGTGAAGTTGTTCTTGTTGGGGAAGGACTTGGCTTTGTGTTTTCGGATGAGCTTGCCACCATTGTATTCCCGCTTATCGTAAGGACAATCCACAACAAAATGGCTCAAATTGCCACAGTTGTAACAAGTTCTTACTCGTTGCTTGCCCATGAAGCCACTTGAGTTGGTCTTGTTGAAATTGGGTCTTGAATTCTTCTTGCTCCAAAATTGTCTTGAAGCAAGAGCCATGTGCTCATGATAATCATATTTCGTATCTTCGGGATTGCTCTCCTCATCCTCCTCTTCTTCCTCTTCTTCCACAATAACCTTGGCCTTCAAGGCAAGGTTGGGCTTCTTTGCCCTTTGAGAGCGGAGCACCGCGTTGTCCGCGGTCTTGTCCAAGATGCTCATTGCAACGAACTCATCCAACACTTCACTTGAGGTCATGGAGTGGAAGTCCGGTCTTTGACGAATGATGGAGGACATGGCCTTGTTATAGGGCATCATGGCCTTGAGGAACTTGCGCTTGATCCAATTTTCATCCGTGTCCTTGCTCCCATGATCTCGGAGTGAGACCGCGAGTTTGGTCACTCTTCGAAAGAGCTCACGAGTTTCTTCATCTTCTTTCATTGCAAACTCATCGGCTTCATCTTGCACCACTTCATAGTTGGAGCGTTGAATGCTTGCACTTCCCCGATAGAGAGACACAACGCATTGCCATGCGTCTTTGGCCATGGCATGGGGTCGAAGATGAGGGAGATCCTCGGGGAGGATAGCATCTTGGATTATGAAGAGAGCATTCTCATTGAATTGATTATCCACTGCTTCTCTAGGGGTGAAGTTGCTTCGGTCATGCGGATATAAACCTTCTTCAATGATTCTCCAAAGATTAGTATTCACATGATTTAAATGACGCTTGAAGCGATACATCCAAGAATCAAAATCCTCATTTTTCACAATCTTAGGAGGAGGACCGGCATGATTTAAATGAGTAGAGGGAATCAGTCCTTCGTAAGTTGGAGGTTCCACATGGGCAAAGATGCCGGTGCCATTTCTACCACTAGTAGAAGGATCCTTCTCACTATTAGCTTCCCCCTTGTCGGAGTTAGCATCCATCACCTTGTTAGTGGGATCACCCACTTTCAACGGCAAGGTAGGTAGTTTAAGTCCTTCTAAGAATTTATTAAACACGCTTTCAACCGTGGTTGTCATGGAGGTCTTCAATGTGTCCAAGGCCACATTGAATTCCTCACAGGACACCGTGGTTCCCCCATCACCCATAGATGAGATCGGATTCACACGGACTGCTCCTCCTCCCCACCGTCTACAGTGTCAACCATACTCTTCAGACAAAAAAGTCCTTAATAAAGAGACGAGGCTCTGATATCAATTGAAAGGATCGATATAGTTGACTAGAGGGGGGGGGGTGAATAGGCAACTAACAAATTTTAACTTTTCTTTACCAAATTAAACTTTGCATCAAAGTAGGTTGTCTAGATACGCAACTAGGTGAACAACCTATATGATGCAACAACAACAAGCACACAAGCAAGCAAGGGATACAACAGAAGTAAGCTTGCAAAAGTAAAGGCGCGAGATAACCAAGAGTGGAGCCGGTGGAGACGAGGATGTGTTACCGAAGTTACTTCCTTTTGAGGGGAAGTACGTCTCCGTTAGAGCGGTGTGGAGGCACAATGCTCCCCAAGAAGCCACTAGAGCCACCGTATTCTCCTCACGCCCTCACACAATGCGAGATGTCGTGATTCCACTAATGGTGCCCTTGAAGGCGGCGACCGAACCTTTACAGACAAGGTTGGGGCAATCTCCACAACTTAATTGGAGGCTCCCAACGACACCACAATGCTTCACCACAATGGACTATGGCTCCGAGGTGACCTCAACCGTCTAGGGTGCTCAAACACCCAAGAGTAACAAGATCCGCTAGGGATTAGTGGGGGGAATCATATTTCTCTTGGTGGAAGTGTAGATCGGGGCCTTCTCAACCAATCCCGAGCAAATCAACAAGTTTGATTGGCTAGGGAGAGAGATCGGGCGAAAATGGAGCTTAGGGATAGAAGAGGTAGTCAACTAGAGGAAGAAGACACCCCTTATATAGTAGAGAGAAGGATCCAACCGGTATCCACTTACTCAGCCCGCTACGTGCGGTACTACCGCTCCAGACAAGCGGTACTACCGCAGGGGCTTACGGTACTACCGCTGCAGCGGCAGGGGCTGGTCCAGGCCAGAGCTGCCTAGGCTGAGAGCGGTACTGTCGCAGACGCAGTACTACCGCTCCCCCTTGCGGTACTACTGAAGGAAATATGCCCTAGAGGCAATAATAAAGTTATTATTTATTTCCTTATACCATGATAAATGTTTATTATTCATGCTAGAATTGTATTAACCGGAAACATAATACATGTGTGAATACATAGAAAAACAGATAGTCACTAGTATGCCTCTACTAGACTAGCTCATTAATCAAAGATGGTTGTGTTTCCTAACCATAGACATGAGTTGTCATTTGATTAATGGGATCACCTCATTAGGAGAATGATGTGATTGACATGACCCATTCCGTTAGCTTAGCACTTGATCGTTTAGTATATTGCTAATGCTTTCTTCATGACCTATACATGTTCCTGTAACTATGAGATTATGCAACTCCTGTTTACGGAGGAACACTTTGGTACTACCAAGCGTCACAACGTAATCGGGTGATTATAAAGGAGTACTACAGGTGTCTCCAAAGGTACTTGTTGGGTTGGCGTATTTCGAGATTAGGTTTTGTCACTCCGATTGTCGGAGAGGTATCTCTGGGCCTTCTCGGTAATACACATCACATAAGCCTTGCAAGCATTACAACTAATGAGTTAGTTGTGAGATGATGTATTACGGAACGAGTAAAGAGACTTACCGATAACGAGATTGAACTAGGTATTGGATACCGACGATCGAATCTCGGGTAAGTAACATACCGATGACAAAAGGAACAACGTATATCGTTATGCGGTTTGACCGATAAAGATCTTCGTAGAATATGTAGGAACCAATATGGACATCCAGGTTCCGCTATTGGTTATTGACCGAGAATGGTTCTAGGTCATGTCTACATAGTTCTCGAACCCGTAGGGTCCGCACGCCTAAACGTTTCGATGTTAGTTCATTATGAGTTTATAAGTTTTGATGTACCGAAGGTTGTTCGGAGTCCCGGATGTGATCACGGACATGACGAGGAGTCTCGAAATGGTCGAGACATAAAGATTGATATATTGGAAGCCTATGTTTGGACTTGGAAGGTTCCGGATGAAAACAGAAGTTACCGGAACACCGGGGTTACGGAACCCCGGGGTCTATGGGCCTTGATGGGCCATAGGGAGAAGAGGAAGGGCGGCCAGGGCAGGCCGCCCCCCCCCTCTAGTCCGAATAGGACAAGGAGAGGGGCGCCCCTTCCCTCTTCCCCCTCCTCCAATCCTAATCCAACTAGGAAAGGGGGGAGTCCTACTCCCGGTGGGAGTAGGACTCCTCCAGCGCCGCCCTTGGGCTGGCCGCACCCCTTGCTCCTTTATATCTGAGGGCAGGGGGCACCCAGAACACACAAGTTGATCTACGGATCGTTCCTTAGCCGTGTGCGGTGCCCCCCTCCACCATATTCCACTTCGGTCATATCGTCGAGCTTAGGCGAAGCCCTGCGCCGGAGAAGTCATATCGTCGCGGAGCTTAGGCGAAGCCCTGCGTCGGTGGAGCATCATCATCGTCCCACGCCGTCGTCTTGTGGAACTCATCCCGACACTTTGCTGGATCGGAGTCCGGGATCGTCATCGAGCTGAGCGTGTGCGAGAACTCGGAGGTGCCGTCGTTCGGTGCTTGGATCGGTCGGATCGTGAAGGCGTCGACTACATCAACAGCGTTGTTATAACGCTTCCGCTTTCGGTCTCACGAGTGCGTGGACGACACTCTCCCCTCTCGTTGCTATGCCATCACCATGGTCTTGCGTGTGCGTAGGAATTTTTTGAAATTACTCGTTCCCCAACAATGGCATCCGAGCCTGGTTTTATGCGTTGATGTCATGTGCACGAGTAGAACACAAGTGAGTTGTGGGCGATATAAGTCATCTGCTTACCAGCATGTCATACTTTGGTTCGGCGGTATTGTGAGATGAAGCGCCCGGACCGACATTACAGCGTCGCTTACGCGAGACTGGTTTCACCGCTTGAGCACTAGTTGCTTAAAGGTGACCGCGGGTGTCGGTTTCTCTCACTTTAGTTGAACCGAGTGTGGCTCGCCCGGTCCTTGCGAAGGTTAAAACAACACCAACTTGACAAACTATCGTTGTGGTTTTGATGCGTAGGTAAGAACGGTTCTTGCTCAGCCCGTAGCAGCCACGTAAAACTTGCAACAACAAAGTAGAGGACGTCTAACTTGTTTTTGCAGGGCATGTTGTGATGTGATGTGGTCAAGGCGTGATGCTATATTTTATTGTATGAGATGATCATGTTTTGTAACCGAGTTATCGACAATGGCAGGAGCCATATGGTTGTCGCTTTATTGTATGAAATGCAAGCGCCATGTAATTGCTTTACTTTATCACTAAGCGATAGCGATAGTCGTAGAAGCAATAGTTGGCGAGGCGACAACGATGCTACGATGGAGATCAAGGTGTCGGCGCGGTGGCGATGGTGATCATGGCGGTGCTTGGCGATGGAATCACAAGCACAAGATGATGATGACCATATCATATCACTTATATTGATTGCATGTGATGTTTATCCTTTATGCATCTTATCTTGCTTTGATTGACGGTAGCATTATAAGATGATCTCTCACTAAAATTATCAAGAAGTGTTCTCCCTGAGTATGCAACGTTGCTAAAAGTTCGTAGTACCCAGACACCACGTGATGATCGGGTGTGATAAGTTCTACGTCCATCTACAACGGGTGCAAAACAGTTGCACACGCGGAATACTCAGGTTAAACTTGACGAGCCTAGCATATAACAGATATGGCCTCGGAACACGGAGACCGAAAGGTCGAGCGTGAATCATATAGTAGATATGATCAACATAGTGATGTTCACCATTGAAACTACTCCATCTCACGTGATGATCGGACATGGTTTAGTTGATTTGGATCACGTAATCACTTAGATGACTAGAGAGATGTCTGTCTAAGTGGGAGGTTTTTAATATGATTAATTAAACTTAAATTTATCATGAACTTAGTACCTGATAGTATTTTTGCTTGTCTATGTTTCTTGTAGATAGATGGCTCGTCTTTTTGTTCCGTTGAATTTTAATGCGTTCCTTGAGAAAGCAAAGTTGAAAGATGATGGTAGCAATTACGGACTGGGTCCGTAACGAGAGGATTATCCTCATTGCTGCACGTAAGAATTACGTCCCGGAAGCACCGCTGGGTGCCATGCTCTGCTGCAGGAGCTACGCCGAAGTTGTGAGCGTCTGGCGAGCAAAGCGATGACTACTCGATAGTTCAGTGTGCCATGCTTTACGGCTTAGAACCGGGTCTTCAACGGCGTTTTGAGCGTCATGGAGCATATGAGATGTTCCAGGAGTTGAAGTTAATATTTCAAGCAAATGCCCGGATTGAGAGATATGAAGTCTCCAATAAGTTCTATAGCTGCAAGATGGAGGAGAATAGTTACATCGGTGAACATATACTCAAAATGTCCGGGTATAATAATCACTTGATTCAACTGGGAGTTACTCTTCCGGATGATAGTGTCATTGACAAATTCTCCAATCACGCCACCAAGCTACAAGAGCTTCGTGATGAACTATAATATGCAAGGGATGACCAAAACAATTCCGAGCTCTTCGCAATGCTAAAAGCAGCGGAGGTAGAAATCAAGAAAGAGCATCAAGTGTTGATGGTCAACAAGACCACTAGTTTCAAGAAAAGGGCAAAGGAAGAAGAAGGAAACTTCAAAAGAACAGCAAGAAAGTTGCTGCTCAAGAGAAGAAACCCAAGTCTGGACCTAAGCCTGAAACGAGTGTTTTTACTGCAAGCAGACCGGACCTTTGAGCGGAACTGCCCCAAGTATTTGGCGGATAAGAAGGATGGCAAGGTGAACAAAGGTATATGTGATATACATGTTATTGATGTGTACCTTACTAGAGCTCGTAGTAGCACTGGGTATTTGATCTGGTTACATTGCTAATATTTGCAACTCGAAACAGGGACTCTGAAATAGACGAGCAGCCGCAAAGGGCGAGGTGACGATCTTGCGTGGGAAATGGTTCCAAAGTCAATGTGATCGCGATCGGCACGCTACCTCTACATCTACCTTCGGGATTAGTTTTAGACCTAAATAATTGTTATTTGGTGCCAGCGTTGAGCATGAACATTATATCTGGATCTTGTTTGATGCGAGGCGGTTATTCATTTAAATCAGAGAATAATGGTTGTTCTATTTATATGAGTAATATCTTTTATGGTCATGCACCCTTGAAGAATGGTCTATTTTATTGAATCTCGATAGTAGTAATACACATATTCATAGTGTTGAAACCAAAAGATGCAGAGTTGATAATGATAATGCAACTTATTTGTGGCACTGCCGTTTAGGTCATATCGATGTAAAACGCATGAAGAAACTCCATCTTGATGGGCTTCGGAATCACTTGATTATGAATCACTTGGTACTTGCGAACCGTGCCTCATGGGCAAGATGACAAAACGCCGTTCTCGGAAACTATGGAGCGAGCAACTGATTTGTTGGAAATCATACATACCGATGTTTGTGGTCCAATGAATGTTGAGGCCTTGGCGGGTATCGTTATTTTCTCACCTTCACAGATGATTTGAGCAGATATGGGTATATCTACTTAATGAAACACAAATCTGAAACATTTGAAAAGTTCAAAGAATTTCAGAGTGAAGTGGAAAATCATCGTAACAAGAAAATAAAGTTTCTACGATCGGATCGTGGAGGAGAATATTTGAGTTCTGAGTTTGGTTTACATTTGAAACAATGTGGAATAGTTTAGCAACTCACGCCACCCGAACACCACAGAGAAATGGTGTGTCGAGCGTCGTGTCGTACTTTACTTGATATGGTGCGATCTATGATGTCTCTTACCGATTTACCGCTATCGTTTTGGGGATATGCTTTAGAGACGGCTGCATTCACGTTAAATAGGGCACCATCTAAATCCGTTGAGGCGACCCCTTATGAACTGTGGTTTGGCAAGAAACCAAAGTTGTCGTTTCTTAAAGTTTGGGGCTGCGATGCTTATGTGAAGAAACTTCAACCAGATAAGCTCGAACCCAAATCGAGAAATGTGTCTTCATAGGATACCCAAAGGAGACTGTTGGGTACACTTTCTATCACAGATCTGAAGGCAAGATTTTCGTTGCTAAATTCGGATCCTTTCTAGAGAAGGAGTTTCTCTCGAAAGAAGTGAGTGGGAGGAAAGTAGAACTTGATGAGATAATCAGATCTGCTCCCTTATTGGAAAGTAGTTCATCACAAGAAACGGTTCTGTGACAACTACACCAATTAGTGAGGAAACTAATGATGATGATCATGAAGCTTGGATCAAGTTACTACTGAACTTCAGAGGTCAACCAGAGTAAAATCGCACAGTGGTACGGTAATCCTATTCGGAAGTCATGTTACTTGACCATGGCGAACCTACAAACTATGAAGAAGCGATGGTGAGCCCAGATTCCGAAATGGCTGGAAGCCATGAAATCTGAGATGGGATCCATGTATGAGAACAAAGTATGGACTTTGGTTGACTTGCCCGATGATCGGCAAGCCATTGAGAATAAATGGATCTTTAAGAAGAAGACCGCGCCGATGGTAATGTATCTGTCTACAAAGCTCGACTTGTTGCGAAAGGTTTTCGACAAGTTCAAGGGGTTGACTACGATGAGACTTTCTCACCCGTGGCGATGCTTAAGTCTGTCCGAATCATGTTAGCAATTGCCGCATTTTATGATTATGAAATTTGGCAAATGGATGTAAAACTGCATTCTTGAATGGATTTCTAGAAGAAGAGTTGTATATGATGCAACCAGAAGGTTTTGTTGATCCAAAGGGTGCTAACAAAGTGTGCAAGCTCCAGCGATCAATTTATGGTCTGTGCAAGCCTCTCGGAGTTGGAATAAGCGCTTTGATAGTGTGATCAAAGCATATGGTTTTATCTGAGACTTTTGGAGAAGCTTTGTATTTACAAGAAAGTGAGTGGGAGCTCTGTAGCATTTCGATATTATATGTGGACGACATATTATTGATTGGAAATGATATAGAATTTCTAGATAGCATAAAAGGATACTTGAATAAAAGTTTTTCAATGAAAGACCTCGGTGAAGCTGCTTACATATTGGGCATCAAGATCTATAGAGATAGATCAAGACGCTTAATTGGACTTTCACAAAGCACATACCTTGATAAAGTTTTGAAGAAGTTCAAAATGGATCAGGCAAAGAAAGGTTTTTTACCTGTATTACAAGGTGTAAGATTGAGTCATACTCAATGCCCGACCACAGCAGAAGATAGAGAGAAAATGAAAGATGTTCCCTATGCTTCAGCCATAGGCTCTATCATGTATGCAATGCTGTGTACCAGACCTGACGTATGCTTAGCTGTAAGCTTGGCAGGAAGGTACCAAAGTAATCCAGAGTGGATCATCGGACAGCGGTCAAGAACATCCTGAAATACGAAAAAAAGGACTAAGGATATGTTTCTCGTATATGGAGGTGACAAAGAGCTAGTCGTAAATGGTTACGTCGATGCAAGCTTTGACACTGATCCGGACGATTCTAAATCGCAAACCGGATCGTGTTTTTATTAAGCGGTGGAGCTGTCAGTTGGTGCAGTTCTAAACAAAGCGTCGTGGCGGGATCTACATGTGAAGCGGAGTACATAGCTGCTTCGGAAGCAGCAAATGAAGGAGTCTGGATGAAAGAGTTCATTTCCGATCTAGGTGTCATACCTAGTGCATCGGGACCGATGAAGATCTTCTGTGACAATCCTGGTGCAATTGCCTTGGCAAAGGAATCCAGATTTCACAAGAGGACCAAGCATATCAAGAGACGCTTCAATTCCATTCGGGACCAAGTCCAAGTGGGAGACATAGAGATTTGCAAAATACATATGGATCTGAATGTTGCAGACCCGTTGACTAAGCCTCTTCCACGAGCAAAACATGATCAGCACCAAGACTCCATGGGTGTTAGAATCATTACTGTGTAATCTAGATTATTGACTCTAGTGCAAGTGGGAGACTGAAGGAAATATGCCCTAGAGGCAATAATAAAGTTATTATTTATTTCCTTATACCATGATAAATGTTTATTATTCATGCTAGAATTGTATTAACCGGAAACATAATACATGTGTGAATACATAGACAAAAAGATAGTCACTAGTATGCCTCTACTAGACTAGCTCATTAATCAAAGATGGTTGTGTTTCCTAACCATAGACATGAGTTGTCATTTGATTAATGGGATCACCTCATTAGGAGAATGATGTGATTGACATGACCCATTCCGTTAGCTTAGCACTTGATCGTTTAGTATATTGCTAATGCTTTCTTCATGACCTATACATGTTCCTGTAACTATGAGATTATGCAACTCCGTTTACGGAGGAACACTTTGGGTACTACCAAGCGTCACAACGTATCGGGTGATTATAAAGGAGTACTACAGGTGTCTCCAAAGGTACTTGTTGGGTTGGCGTATTTGAGATTAGGTTTTGTCACTCCGATTGTCGGAGAGGTATCTCTGGGCCTTCTCGGTAATACACATCACATAAGCCTTGCAAGCATTACAACTAATGAGTTAGTTGTGAGATGATGTATTATGGAGCGAGTAAAGAGACTTACGGTAACGAGATTGAACTAGGTATTGGATACCGACGATCGAATCTCGGGTAAGTAACATACCGATGACAAAAGGAACAACGTATATCGTTATGCGGTTTGACCGATAAAGATCTTCGTAGAATATGTAGGAACCAATATGGGCATCCAGGTTCCGCTATTGGTTATTGACCGAGAATGGTTCTAGGTCATGTCTACATAGTTCTCGAACCCGTAGGGTCCGCACGCTTAACGTTTCGATGACAGTTCATTATGAGTTTATAAGTTTTGATGTACTGAAGGTTGTTCGGAGTCCCGGATGTGATCACGGACATGACGAGGAGTCTCGAAATGGTCGAGACATAAAGATTGATATATTGGAAGCCTATGTTTGGACTTCGGAAAGGTTCCGGATGAAAACAGGAAGTTACCGGAACACCGGGGGGTTACCGGAACCCCCCGGGGGGTCTATGGGCCTTGATGGGCCATAGGGAGAAGAGGAAGGGCCGGCCAGGGCAGGCCGCGCGCCCCCCCCTCTAGTCCGAATAGGACAAGGAGAGGGGGGGCGGCGCCCCCCTTCCCTCTTCCCCCTCCTCCAATCCTAATCCAACTAGGAAGGGGGGAGTCCTACTCCCGGTGGGAGTAGGACTCCTCCAGGCGCGCCCCCCTTGGGCTGGCCGCACCCCTTGCTCCTTTATATACGGGGGCAGGGGGGCACCCCAGAACACACAAGTTGATCTACGGATCGTTCCTTAGCCGTGTGCGGTGCCCCCCTCCACCATATTCCACTTCGGTCATATCGTCGCGGAGCTTAGGCGAAGCCCTGCGCCGGAGAAGTCATATCGTCGTGGAGCTTAGGCGAAGCCCTGTGTCGGTGGAGCATCATCATCGTCCTGCGCCGTCGTCTTGACGGAACTCATCCCGACACTTTGCTGGATCGGAGTCCGGGATCGTCATCGAGCTGAGCGTGTGCAGAACTTCGGAGGTGCCGTGACGTTCGGTGCTTGGATCGGTCGGATCGTGAAGGCGTCGACTACATCAACAGCGTTGTTATAACGCTTCCGCTTTCGGTCTCACGAGTGCGTGGACAGACACTCTCCCCTCTCGTTGCTATGCCATCACCATGGTCTTGCGTGTGCGTAGGAATTTTTTTTGAAATTACTACGTTCCCCAACAACTACTGCAAGGCCAGGATGGACAAGGCAGGGAAGAGCACGGATGAATAAAATTACATCCGTGTCTACTTTCGCTGAAAATTGAACGGTGCAAAAACCCGACACGGTACTACCGCGCCTGACTTGCGGTACTACCGCGTGGGGAGCGGATGTAAAAATTTACATCCGCCCCTACTTCCGCTCAAGCTACCGAGCCGGATCAGGACTCACGGTACTACCGCGCACTTGGGGCGGTACTACCGCGTAGGGCACGGAGGTAAAAAATTACATCCGCCCCTACAACCGCAAGAGAGGCTGAGCCTGGCCAGAGGCCACGGTACTACCGCTCCATAGGAGAGGTACTACCGTGGATGCCTATGGTACTACCGTGAGGGCTTGCGGTACTACCGCGGGGTCCTGCGATACTACCGCTCCTAGAAGCAGTACTACCGCAGGCCTCAACTAGCAGCACTAAAGGAATCATTCTAGTTGCACAGAAGAGGAGATAAAGGAGGATGCTCCAAAGCGCAAAGGGAAAGGCGGGGTAAAGGAAGAAGCGTGTACGTGATGATTCCACCCAAACCTTTCCACAGCGGACCCCCTCTTAATAGAACGGCTATCCTACGACTCAAATCCACCAAAAGAGACGTAGAACACCACCGTCTTCAATAGTCTTCGAGGGGTAACAAACCGTCTTGTGCCTAACGACGAAGCAACTGAAATACTCAAGGCACACGATTAGTCCGCAAAAGCATTGTCATCAATCACCAAAACACCTTAGGGATAAACATGCCCTTACACTTAGCTTTGGGTTCAATCTTGCGGTGTCCTTTCGCAGTGACAGCAGGGGCAGCAAGGCACGTATTGAAGGAAATATGCCCTAGAGGCAAGAATAAAGTTATTATTTATTTCCTTATATCATGATAAATGTTTATTATTCATGCTAGAATTGTATTAACCGGAAACATAATACATGTGTGAATACATAGACAAATATAATGTCACTAGTATGCCTCTACTTGACTAGCTCATTGATCAAAGATGGTTGTGTTTCCTAACCATAGACATGAGTTGTCATTTGATTAACATGATCACATCATTAGGAGAATGATGTGATTGACTTGACCCATTCTGTTAGCTTAGCACTTGATCGTTTAGTATGTTGCTATTGCTTTCTTCATGACTTATACATGTTCCTACAACTATGAGATTATGCAACTCCCGTTTACCGGAGGAACACTTTGTGTGCTACCAAACGTCACAACGTAATCGGGTGATTATAAAGGAGCTCTCAGGTGTCTCGAAGGTACATGTTGAGTTGGCGTATTTGAGATTAGGATTTGTCACTCCGATTGTCGGAGAGGTATCTCCGGGCCCTCTCGGTAATGCACATCACTATAAGCCTTGCAAGCAATGTAGCTAATGAGTTAGTTAAGGAATGATGCTTTACGTAATGAGTAAAGAGACTTGCCGGTTACGAAATTGAAGTAGGTATTGAGATACCAACGATCGAATCTCGGGCAAGTAACATACCGATGAGAAAAGGAACAACGTACGTTGTTATGCGGTTTGACCGATAAAGATCTTCATAGAATATGTAGGAGCCAATATGAGCATCCAGGTTCCACTATTGGTTATTAACCGGAAACGTGTCTCGGTCATGTCTACATAGTTCTCAAACCCATAGGGTCCGCACGCTTAAAGTTAGATGACGGTTATATTATGAGTTTATATGTTTTGATGTACCGAAGATAGTTCGGAGCCCCGGATGTGATCACGGACATGACGAAGAGTCTCGAAATGGTCGAGACATGAAGATTGATATATTGTACGACTATATTCAGATACCGGAATGGTTCTGGGGGTTATCGGATGTATACCGGAGTACCGGGGGGTTACCGGAACCCCCCGGGGGGTTAATGGGCCTCATGGGCCCAAAGTGGAGCAGAGGAGGGGCGGCCAGGGCACGCCGCGCACCCCTCCCCCTCTAGTCCGAATAGGACAAGGAGGGGGGGGGGGGCGGGGCCCCCCTTGAAGGAAATATGCCCTAGAGGCAATAATAAATGTTATTATTTATTTCCTTATATCATGATAAATGTTTATTATTCATGCTAGAATTGTATTAACCGGAAACATAATACATGTGTGAATACATAAACCTACAGAGTGTCACTAGTATGCCTCTACTTGACTAGCTCGTTAATCAAAGATGGTTATGTTTCCTAACCATGAACAAGGAGTTGTTATTTGATTAATGGGATCACATCATTGGTTGAATGATCTGATTGACATGACCCATTCCATTAGCATAGCACCTGATCGTATAGTTTGTTGCTAGTGCTTTTCTTCATGACTTATACATGTTCCTATGACTATGAGATTATGCAACTCCCGTTTGCCGAGGAACACTTTGGGTGCTACCAAACGTCACAACGTAATCGGGTGATTATAAAGGTACATTACAGGTGTCTCCGAAGGTACATGTTGGGTTGGCATATTTGAGATTAGGATTTGTCACTCCGATTGTCGGAGAGGTATCTCTGGGCCCTCTCGGTAATGCACATCACATAAGCCTTGCAAGCATTGCAACTAAATGTGTTAGTTGTGAGATGATGTATTACGGAACGAGAAAAGAGACTTGCCAATGCGAGATTGAACTAGGTATTGGATACCGACGATCGAATCTCGGGCAAGTAACATACCGATGACAAAGGGAACAACGTATGTTGTTATGCGGTCGACCGATAAAGATCTTCGTAGAATATGTAGGAGCCAATATGGGCATCCAGGTCCCGCTATTGGTTATTGACCAGAGAGGTGTCTCGGTCATGTCTACATAGTTCTCGAACCCGTAGGGTCCGCACGCTTAACGTTTCGATGACAGTCATAATGAGTTTATAAGTATTGATGCACCGAAGGTTGTTCGGAGTCCCGGATGTGATCACGGATATGACGAGGAGTCTCGAAATGGTCGAGACATAAAGATTGATATATTGGAAGCCTACATTTGGACATCGGAAAGGTTCCGAGTGAAATCGAAATTATCGAGTACCGGAGGTTACCGGAACCCCCCGGGAACTACATGGGCCCATAGTGGGCCTTGGAGGAAAGGAGAAGGGCCAGCCCTAGGTGGCCGCGCGCCCCCCCCCTTCCCCTAGTCCTATTAGGACTAGGAAAGGTGGGCCGGCCCCCCCTCTCTCTCTCCCCCTCCGGGAATCCTAATCCAACTAGGATTGGGGGGGGAGTCCTACTCCCGGAGGGAGTAGGACTCCCTTGGTGCGCCTCCTCCTCTTGGCCGGCCACCTCCCCCTTGGCTCCTTTATATACGGGGGCAGGGAGCACCCCAAGACACACAAGTTGATTTCCTTAGCCGTGTGCGGTGCCCCCTTCCACCATATTCCACTTCGGTCATATCGTCGCGGAGCTTAGGCGAAGCCCTGCGCGGGAGAAGTCATATCGTCGCGGAGCTTAGGCGAAGCCCTGCGTCGGTGGAGCATCATCATTGTCACCACGCCGTCGTGCTGACGGAACTCATCCCCGACACTTTGCTGGATCGGAGTCCGGGGATCGTCATCGGGCTGAACGTGTGCAGAACTCGGAGGTGCCGTACGTTCGGTGCTTGGATCGGTCGGGTCGTGAAGACGTCGACTACATCAACAGCGTTGTTATAACGCTTCGCTTTCGGTCTCACGAGTGCGTGGGCGGACACTCTTCCCTTCGTTGCTATGCCATCACCATGGTCTTGCGTGATCGTAGGAAAATTTTTGAAATTACTCGTTCCCCAACAGGTGGCATCCGAGCCTGGTTTTATGCGTTGATGTCATATGCACGAGTAGAACACAAGTGAGTTGTGGGCGATACAAGTCATACTGCCTACCAGCATGTCATACTTTGGTTCAGCGGTATTGTGAGATGAAGCGGCCGGACCGACATTACGCGTCGCTTCTGCGAGACTGGTTTCACCGCTGTGAGCACTCGTTGCTTAAAGGTGATGGCGGGTGTCTGTCTCTCTCACTTTAGTTGAATCGAGTGTGGCTCGCCGGTCCTTGAGAAGGTTAAACGAGTCTATTTGACGAAATATCGTTGTGGTTTTGATGCGTAGGTAAGAACGGTTCTTGCTCAGCCCGTAGCAGCCACGTAAAACTTGCAACAACAAAGTAGAGGACGTCTAACTTGTTTTTGCAGGGCATGTTGTGATGTGATATGGTCAAGGCGTGATGCTATATCTTATTGTATGAGATGATCATGTTTTGTAACCGAGTTATCGGCAATGGCAGGAGCCATATGGTTGTCGCTTTATTGTATGAAATGCAACGCCATGTAATTGCTTTACTTTATCACTAAGCAGTAGCGATAGTCGTAGAAGCAATAGTTGGCGAGGCGACAACGATGCTACGATGGAGATCAAGGTGTCGCGCCGGTGGCGATGGTGATCATGACGGTGCTTGGAGATGGAGATCACAAGCACAAGATGATGATGGCCATATCATATCACTTATATTGATTGCATGTGATGTTAATCCTTTATGCATCTTATTTTGCTTTGATTGACGGTAGCATTATAAGATGATCCTTACTAAATTATCAAGAAGTGTTCTCCTGAGTATGCACCGTTGCGAAAGTTCTTCGTCTTTGAGACACCACGTGATGATCGGGTGTGATAGGTTCTACGTTCAAATACAGCGGGTGCAAAACAGTTGCACACGCGAATACTCAGGTTATACTTGACGAGCTATGCATATAAGATATGACCTCGGAACACGGAGACCGAAAGGTCGGCGTGAATCATATAGTAGATATGATCAACATATTGATGTTCACCATTGAAACTACTCCATCACACGTGATGATCGGTCATGGTGTAGTTGATATGGATCACGCAATCACTTAGAGAATTGGAGGGATATTTTTCTAAGTGGGAGTTCTTAAGTAATATGATTAATTGAACTTAAATTTATCATGAACTTAGTACCTGATAGTATCTTGCTTGTCTATGATGTGTAGATAGATGGCTCGTCTTTGTTGTTCCGTTAAATTTTAATGCGTTCCTTGAGAAAGCAAAGTTGAAAGATGATGGCAGCAATTACACGGACTGGGTCCGTAACTTGAGGATTATCCTTATTGCTGCACAGAAGAATTACGTCCTGGAAGCACCGTTAGGTGCCAGGCCTGATGCAAGGGCTGCGCCGAAGTTGTGAGCGTCTGGCAAAGCAAAGCTGATGACTACTCTATAGTTCGATGTGCCATGCTTTACGGCTTAGAACCGGGACTTCAACGTCGTTTTGAACACCATGGAGCATATGAGATGTTCCAGGAGTTGAAGTTAATATTCAAGCGAATGCCGGATTGAGAGATATGAAGTCTCCAATAAGTTCTATAGCTGTAAGATGGAGGAGAATGGTTACATCGGTGAGCATATACTCAGAATGTCTGGATATAACAATCACTTGATTCAACTGGGAGTTAATCTTCCGGATGATTGCGTCATTGACAGAATTCTCCAATCACTGCCACCAAGCTACAAGAGCTTCGTGATGAACTATAATATGCAAGGGATGACCAAAACTATGCCCGAGCTCTTCGCGATGCTGAAAGCCGCGGAGGTAGAAATCAAAAAGGAGCATCAAGTGTTGATGGTTAACAAAACCACTAGTTTCAAGAAAAAGGGCAAAGGAAAGAAAAAGGGAAACTTCAAAAAGAGCGGCAAGCAAGTTGCTGATCAAGAGAAGAAACCCAAGTCTGGTCCTAAGCATGAAACTGAGTGCTTCTATTGCAAGCAGGCTGGTCACTGGAAGCGGAACTGCCCCAAGTATTTGGCGGATAAGAAGGATGGCAAGGTTAACAAAGGTATATGTGATATACTTGTTATTGATGTGTACCTTACTAATACTCGCAGTAGCACTTGGGTATTTGATACTGGTTCTGTTGCTAATATTTGCAACTCGAAACAGGGCTACGGATTAGCGAAGATTGGCTAAGGGCGAGGTGACGATCTTGCGTGGGAAATGGTTCCAAAGTCGATGTGATCGCGAGTCGACACGCTACCTCTACATCTACCTTGAGATTAGTATTAGACCTAAATAATTGTTATTTAGTACCATCGTTGAGCATGAACATTATATCTGGATCTTGTTTGATGCGAGGCGGTTATTCATTAAATCGAGAGAATAATGGTTGTTCTATTTATATGAATAATATCTTTTATGGTCATGCACCATTGAAGAATGGTTTGTTTTACTTAATCTTGATAGTAGTGATACACATATTCATAATGTTGAAACCAAAAGATGCAGAGTTGATAATGATGGTGCAACTTATTTGTGGCACTGCCGTTTAGGTCATATCGGTGTAAAACGCATGAAGAAACTCCATGCTGATGGACTTTTGGAGTCACTTGATTATGAATCACTTGGCACTTGCGAACCGTGCCTTATGGGCAAGATGACTAAAACACCGTTCTCCGGAACTATGGAGAGAGCAACAGATTTATTGGAAATCATACATACTGATGTATGTGGTCCAATGAATGTTGAGGCTCGTGGCGGATATCGTTATTTTCTCACAGATGATTTGAGCAGATATGGGTATATCTACTTAATGAAACACAAGTCTGAAACATTTGAAAAGTTCAAAGAATTTCAGAGTGAAGTGGAAAATCATCGTAACAAGAAAATAAAGTTTCTACGATCTGATCGTGGAGGAGAATATTTGAGTTCTGAGTTTGGCCTACATTTGAAACAATGCGGAATAGTTTAGCAACTTACGCCACCGAACACCACAACGTAATGGTGTGTCGAGCGTCGTGTCGTACTTTATTAGATATGGTGCGATCTATGATGTCTCTTACTGATTTACCGCTATCATTTTGGGGTTATGCTTTAGAGACGGCTACATTCACTTTAAATAGGGCACCATCTAAATCCGTTGAAGCGACGCCTTATGAACTGTGGTTTGGCAAGAAACCAAAGTTGTCGTTTTTGAAAGTTTGGGGCTGCGATGCTTATGTGAAAAAGCTTCAACCTGATAAGCTCGAACCCAAATCGAGAAATGTGTCTTCATAGGATACCCAAAGGAGACAGTTGGGTACACCTTCTATCACAGATCCGAAGGCAAGATTTTTGTTGCTAAATTGGAAACTTTTTGGAGAAAGAGTTTCTCACGAAAGAAGTGAGTGGGAGGAAAGTAGAACTTGATGAGATAATCTGTGTCTACTCCTTATTGAGAAGTAGTACATCACGAGAAAACAGTTTACGTGACACCTACACCAAATAGGGAGGAAGCTAATGATGATGATCATGAAACTTCAGATCAAGTTTCTCAGAACTTCGTAGATCAACCAGAACAAGATCCGCACTGAGTGGTACGGTAATCCTGTTTTGGAAGTCATGTTCTTGGAACATGATGAACCTACGAACTATGAAGAAGCGATGGTGAGCCCAGATTCCACAAAATGGCTTGAGGCCATGAAATCTGAGATGGGATCCATGTATGAGAACAAAGTGTGGACTTTGGTTGACTTGCCCGATGATCGGCAAGCAATTGAGAATAAATGGATCTTCAAGAAGAAGACTGGCGCTGATGGTAATGTTCTCGTCTATAAAGCTCGACTTGTTGCAAAAGGTTTTCGACAAGTTCAAGGGATTGACTACGATGAGACCTTCTCACCCGTGGCGATGCTTAAGTCGTCCGAATCATGTTAGCAATTGCCGCATTTTATGATTATGAAATTTGGCAAATGGATGTTAAAACTGCATTCTGAATGGATTTACGGAAGAAGAGTTGTATATGATGCAACCGAAGGTTTTGTCGATCCAAAGGAGCTAACAAAGTGTGCAAGCTCCAGCGATCCATTTATGGACTGGTGCAAGCCTCTCGGAGTTGGAATAAGCGTTTTGATAGTGTGATCAAAGCATTTGGTTTTATATGCACTTTTGGAGAAGCCTGTATTTACAAGAAAGTGAGTGGGAGCTCAGAGCATTTCGATATTATATGTGGATGACATATTATTGATCGGAAATGATATAGAATTCTGGATAGCATAAAGGGATACTTGAATAAGAGTTTTTCGATGAAAGACCTCGGTGAAGCTGCTTACATATTGGGCATTAAGATCTATAGAGATAGATCAAGGCGCTTAATAGGACTTTCACAAAGCACATACCTTGATAAAGTTTTGAAAAGGTTCAAAATGGATCGAGCAAAGAAAGGGTTCTTGCCGGTATTACAAGGTGTGAAGTTGAGTAAGACTCAATGCCCGACCACCGCAGAAGATAGAGAGAAATGAAAGATGTTCCTATGCTTCAGCCATAGGCTCTATCATGTATGCAATGCTGTGTACCAGACCTGATGTGTGCCTTGCTGTAAGTTTAGCAGGCAGTACCAAAGTAATCCAGAGTGGATCATCGGACAGCGGTCAAGAACATCCTTAAGTACTTGAGAAGAACTAAGGATATGTTTCTCATATATGGCGGTGACAAAGAGCTCATCGTAAAGGTTACGTCGATGCAAGCTTTGACACTGATCCGGACGATTCTAAATCGCAAACCGGATCGTATTTACATTAAGCGGTGGAGCTGTCGGTTGGTGCAGTTCCAAACAAAGCGTCGTTATGGGATCTACATGTGAAGCTGAGTACATAGCTGCTTGGAAGCAGCTAATGAAGGAGTCTGGATGAAGGAGTTCATAACCGATCTAGGTGTTGTACCTAGTGTATCGGGTCCAATGAAAATCTTTGTGACAATCTGGTGCAATTGCCTTGGCAAAGGAATCCAGATTTCACAAAAGAACCAAGCACATCAAAAGGCGCTTCAACTCCATCCGGATTTGGTCCGGTGGGAGACATAGAGATATGCAAGATACATACGGATCTGAATGTTGCGACCGTTGACTAAGCCTCTTCCACGAGCAAAACATGATCAGCACCAAGACTCCATGGGTGTTAGAATCATTCTTGTGTAATCTAGATTATTGACTCTAGTGCAAGTGGGAGATGAAGGAAATATGCCCTAGAGGCAATAATAAATGTTATTATTTATTTCCTTATATCATGATAAATGTTTATTATTCATGCTAGAATTGTATTAACCGGAAACATAATACATGTGTGAATACATAAACCTCAGAGTGTCACTAGTATGCCTCTACTTGACTAGCTCGTTAATCAAAGATGGTTATGTTTCCTAACCATGAACAAGGAGTTGTTATTTGATTAATGGGATCACATCATTGGTTGAATGATCGATTGACATGACCCATTCCATTAGCATAGCACCTGATCGTATAGTTTGTTGCTAGTGCTTTTCTTCATGACTTATACATGTTCCTATGACTATGAGATTATGCAACTCCGTTTGCCGAGGAACACTTTGGGTGCTACCAAGCGTCACAACGTAATCGGGTGATTATAAAGGTACATTACAGGTGTCTCCGAAGGTACATGTTGGGTTGGCATATTTGAGATTAGGATTTGTCACTCCGATTGTCGGAGAGGTATCTCTGGGCCCTCTCGGTAATGCACATCACATAAGCCTTGCAAGCATTGCAACTAAATGTGTTAGTTGTGAGATGATGTATTACGGAACGAGAAAAGAGACTTGCCGATGCGAGATTGAACTAGGTATTGGATACCGCGATCGAATCTCGGGCAAATAACATACCGATGACAAAGGAACAACGTATGTTGTTATGCGGTCTGACCGATAAAGATCTTCGTAGAATATGTAGGAGCCAATATGGGCATCCAGGTCCGCTATTGGTTATTGACCGAGAGGTGTCTCGGTCATGTCTACATAGTTCTCGAACCCGTAGGGTCCGCAACTTAACGTTTCGATGATGGTCATAATGAGTTTATAAGTATTGATGCACGAAGGTTGTTGAGTCCGGATGTGATCACGGATATGACGAGGAGTCTCGAAATGGTCGAGACATAAAGATTGATATATTGGAAGCCTACATTTGGACATCGGAAGGTTCCGAGTGAAATCGAAATTTATCGATGCAGGGAGGTTACGGAACCCCGGGAACTACATGGGCCCATAGTGGGCCTTGGAGGAAAGGAGAAGGGCCAGCCCTAGGTGGCGCTTCCCCCTTCCCTAGTCCTATTAGGACTAGGAAGGTGGGCCGCCCCCCTCTCTCTCTCCCCTCAGGAATCCTAATCCAACTAGGATTGGGGGAGTCCTACTCCGGAGGAGTAGGACTCCTTGTGCGCCTCCTCCTCTTGCCGCCACCTCCCCTTGGCTCCTTTATATACGGGGCAGGGGCACCCCAAGACACACAAGTTGATTTCCTTAGCCGTGTGCGGTGCCCCTTCCACCATATTCCACTTCGTCATATCGTCGCGGAGCTTAGGCGAAGCCCTCTTGCGGGAGAAGTCATATCGTCGCGGAGCTTAGGCGAAGCCCTGCGTCGGTGGAGCATCATCATTGTCACCACGCCGTCGTCTTGTGGAACTCATCCCGACACTTTGCTGGATCGGAGTCCGGGATCGTCATCGGGCTGAGCGTGTGCAGAACTTCGGAGGTGCCGTGACGTTCGGTGCTTGGATCGGTCGGGTCGTGAAGGCGTCGACTACATCAACAGCGTTGTTATAACGCTTCGCTTCGGTCTCACGAGTGCGTGGGCGGACACTCTTCCCTTCGTTGCTATGCCATCACCATGGTCTTGCGTGATCGTAGGAAAATTTTTGAAATTACTACGTTCCCCAACACCCCTTTCCTTCCTCTCCTCTCTCCGCTTCCTTCCCCCTCTCCTACTTGGACTAGGAAAGGAGGGAGTCCTACTCCCGGTGGGAGTAGGACTCCTCCCTGGCACGCCTCCTCCTGGCCGGCCGCCCCTCCCCCTTGGTCCTTTATATACGGGGGCAGGGGGGCACCTCTAGACAAAACAATTGATCCTTGAGATCTATTAGCCGTGTGCGGTGCCCCCCTCCACCATATTCCACCTTGATAATACCATAGCGGTGCTTAGGAGAAGCCCTGCGTCGGTAGAACATCATCATCGTCACCACGCCGTCGTGCTGACGGAACTCTCCCTCGAAGCTCGGCTGGATCGAAGTTCGAGGGATGTCATCGAGCTAAACGTGTGTTGAACTTGGAGGTGTCGTGCGTTCGGTACTTGATCGGTCGGACCGTGAAGACGTAGGACTACATCAACCGCGTTGTGCTAACGCTTCTGCTTTCTGTCTACGAGGGTACGTGGACAACACTCTCCCCTCTCTTTGCTATGCATCGCCATGTTCTTGCGTTTGCGTAGGAATTTTTTTGAAATTACTACGTTCCCCAACAGTGGCATCCGAGCCTGGTTTTATGCTTAGATGTTATATGCACGAGTAGAACACAAGTGAGTTGTGGGAGATACAAGTCATACTGCTTACCAGCATGTCATACTTTGGTTCGGCGGTATTGTTGGATGAAGCGGCCCGAACCGGCATTACGCATATGCTTACGCGAGACTGGTTCTACCGACGTGCTTTGCACATAGGTGGCTGGCGGGTGTCAGTTTCTCCAACTTTAGTTGAACCGAGTGTGGCTACGCCCGGTCCTTGAGAATGTTAAAAGAGCACTAACTTGACGAACTATCATTGTGGTTTTGATGCGTAGGTAAGAATGGTTCTTGTTCAGCCCATAGCAGCCACGTAAAACTTGCAACAACAAAGTAGAGGACGTCTAACTTGTTTTTGCAGGGCATGTTGTGATGTGATATGGTCAAGGTGTGATGCTATATTTTCTTGTATGAGATGATCATGTTTTGTAACCGAGTTATCGACAACTGGCAGGAGCCATATGGTTGTCGCTTTATTGTATGCAATGCAATCGCCCTGTAATTGCTTTACTTTATCACTAAGTGGTAGCGATAGTCGTAGAAGCAATAGGTGGCAAAACGACAAGGATGCTACAATGGAGGTCAAGGTGTCGTGCCGGTGACGATGGTGATCATGACGATGTTTTGGAGATGGAGATCACAAGCACAAGATGATGATGGACATATCATATCACTTATATTGATTGCATGTGATGTTTATCCTTTATGCATCTTATTTTGCTTTGATTGACAGTAGCATTATAAGATGATCTCTCACTAAATTTCAAGGTATAAGTGTTCTCCCTGAGTATGCACCGTCGCAAAAGTTCTTCGTGCTGAGACACCACGTGATGATCGGGTGTGATAGGCTCTACGTTCAAATACAACGGGTGCAAAATAGTTGCACACGCGGAATACTCAGGTTAAACTTGACGAGCCTAGCATATATAGATATGGCCTCGGAACACTGAGACCGAAAGGTCGAGCGTGAATCATATAGTAGATATGATCAACATAGTGATGTTCACCATTGAAAACTACTCCATCTCACGTAATGATCCGACATGGTTTAGTTGATTTGGATCACGTGATCACTTAGATGATTAGAGGGATGTCTATCTAAGTGGGAGTTCTTAGTAATATGATTAATTGAACTTAAATTTATCATGAACTTAGTACCTGATAGTATTTTGCTTGTCTATGTTTGTTGTAGATAGATGGCTCGTGCTGTTGTTCCGTTGAATTTTAATGCGTTCCTTGAGAAAGCTAAGTTGAAAGATGATGGTAGCAATTACATGGACTGGGTCCGTAACTTGAGGATTATCCTCATTGCTGCACAGAGGAATTACGTCTTGGAAGCACCGCTGGGTGCCAGGCCTGCTGCAGATGCAACTGACAACGTTAAGAACGTCTGGCAGAGCAAAGCTTATAACTACTCGGTAGTTCAGTGTGCCATGCTTTACGGCTTAGAACTAGGATTTCAACAACGTTTTGAATGTCATGGAGCATATGAGATGTTCCAGGCGTTGAAGTTAATATTTCAAGCAAATGCCCGGATTCAGAGATATGAAGTCTCCAATAAATTCTATAGCTGCAAGATGGAAGAGAATATTTCTGTCAGTGAACATATACTCAAAATGTCTGGGTATAATAATCACTTGATTCAACTAGGAGTTAATCTTCCTAATGATAGTGTCATTGACAGAATTCTTCAATCACTGCCACCAAGCTACAAGAGCTTCGTGATGAACTATAATATGCAAGGGATGAACAAGACTATTCCCGAGCTCTTGGCGATGCTAAAAGCTGCGGAGGTAGAAATCAAAAGGGAGCATCAAGTGTTGATGGTCAACAAGACCACCAGTTTCAAGAAAAAGGGTAAAGGGAAGAAGAAGGGGAACTTCAAGAAGAACGGCAAACAAGTTGCTGCTCAAGAGAAGAAACCCAAGTCTGGACCTAAACCTAAGACTGAGTGCTTCTCTTGCCAAGCGGTAGTCCTTTGAAGCGGAACTGCCCCAAGTATTTGGCGGATAAGAAGGATGGCAAGGTGAACAAAGGTATATGTGATCTACATGTTATTGATGTGTACCTTACCAGAGCTCGCAGTAGCACCTGGGTATTTGATACTGGTTCTGTTGCTAATATTTGCAACTCGAAACAGGGACTACGGATTAAGCGAAGACTTGCTAAGGACAAGGTGACGATGTGCGTGGGAAAATGTTCCAAAGTCGATGTGATCGCGGTCGGCACGCTACCTCTACATCTACCTTCGGGATTAGTTTTATACCTAAATAATTGTTATTTGGTGCCAGCGTTAAGCATGAACATTATATCTGGATCTTGTTTGATGCGAGACAGTTATTCATTTAAATCAGAGAATAATTGTTGTTCTATTTATATGAGTAATATCTTTTATGGTCATGCACCCTTGAAGAGTGGTCTATTTTTATTGAATCTCGATAGTAGTGATACACATATTCATAATGTTGAAGCCAAAAGATGCAGAGTTGATAATGATAGTGCAACTTATTTGTGGCACTGTCGTTTGGGTCATATTGGTGTAAAGAGCATGAAGAAACTCCATACTGATGGACTTCTGGAATCAGTTGATTATGAATCACTTGGTACTTGCGAACCGTGCCTCATGGGCAAGATGACTAAAACGCCGTTCTCCGGAACTATGGAGCGAGCAACAGATTTGTTGGAAATCATACATACTGATGTATGTGGACCAATGAACATTGAGGCTCGCGGTGGGTATCGTTATTTTCTCACCTTCACAGATGATTTGAGGAGATATGGGTATATCTACTTAATGAAACATAAATCTGAAACATTTGAAAAGTTTAAAGAATTTCAGAGTGAAGTGGAAAATCATCGTAACGAGAAAATAAAGTTTCTAAGATCTGATCATGGAGGAGAATATTTGAGTTACGAGTTTGGTTTACATTTGAAACAATGCGGAATAGTTTCGCAACTCACGCCACCCGGAACACCAGACCGTAATGGTGTGTTCGAACGTCGTGATCGTACTTTACTAGATATGGTGCGATCTATGATGTCTCTTACTGATTTACCGCTATCGTTTTGGGGTTATGCTTTAGAGACAGCAGCACTCACGTTAAATAGGGCACCATCAAAATCCGTTGAAACGACTCCATATGAACTGTGGTTTGGCAAGAAACCTAAGTTGTCATTTCTTAAAGTTTGGGGCTGTGATGGTTATGTGAAAAAACTTCAACTTGATAAGCTCAAACCCAAATCGGAGAAATGTGTCTTCATAGGATACCCAAAGGAGACTATTGGGTACACCTTCTATCACAGATCTGAAGGCAAGACTTTTGTTGCTAATTTTGGATCCTTTCTAGAGAAGGAGTTTCTCTCGAAAGAAGTGAGTGGGAGGAAAGTAGAACTTGATGAGGTAACTGTACCTGCTCCCTTATTGGAAAGTGGTTCATCATAGAAACCGGTTCCTGTGACGACTACACCAATTAGTGAGGAAGCTGATGATATTGGTCATGAAACTTCAGATCAGGTTACTACCGAACCTCGTAGGTCAACTAGAGTAAGATCCGCACCAGAGTAGTACGGTCATCCTATTCTGGAAGTCATGTTACTTGACCATGGCGAACCTACGAACTATGAGGAAGCGATGATGAGCCCAGATTCCGCAAAATGGCTTGAGGCCATGAAACCTGAGATGGGATCCATGTATGAGAACAAAGTATGGACTTTGGTTGACTTGCCCGATGATCGGCAAGCCATCGAGAATAAATGGATCTTCAAGAAGAATACTGACGCTGATGGTAATGTTACTATCTACAAAGCTCGACTTGTTGCGAAAGGTTTTCGACAAGTTCAAGGGGTTGACTACGATGAGACTTTATCACCCGTAGCGATGCTTAAGTCTGTCTGAATCATGTTAGCGATTGCCGCATTTTATGATTATGAAATATGGCAGATGGATGTCAAAACTGCATTCCTGAATGGATTTCTGGAAGAAGAGTTGTATATTATGCAACCAGAAGGTTTTGTCAGTCCTAAGGGAGCTAACAAAGTGTGCAAGCTCTAGCGATCCATTTATGGACTGGTGCAAGCCTCTCGGAGTTGGAATAAACGCTTTGATAGTGTTATCAAAGCATATGGTTTTATCTGAGACTTTTGGAGAAGCCTGTATTTACAAGAAAGTGAGTGGGAGCTCAGTAGCATTTCGATATTATATGTAGATGACATATTGTTAATTGGAAATGATATAGAATTTCTGGATAGCATAAAGGATACTTGAATAAAAGTTTTTTGATGAAAGACCTCGGTGAAGCTGCTTACATATTGGGCATCAAGATCTATAGAGATAGATCAAGACGCTTGATTGGACTTTCACAAAGCACATACCTTGATAAAGTTTTGAAAAAGTTCAAAAAGGATCAGGCAAAGAAAGGATTTTTGCCTGTATTACAAGGTGTGAAGTTGAGTCAGACTCAATGCCCGATCACTGCAGAAGATAGAGAGAAAATGAAAGATGTTCCCTATGCTTCAGCCATAGGCTCTATCATGTATGCAATGCTGTGTACCAGACCTGATGTATGCTTAGCAATAAGTTTAGCAGGGAAGTACCAAAGTAATCCAGGAGTGGATCACTGGACAGCGGTCAAGAATATCCTGAAATACTTGAAAAGGACTGAGGATATGTTTCTCGTTTATGGAGGTGACAAAGAGCTAGTCGTAAATGGTTACGTCGATGCAAGCTTTGACACTGATCCGGACGATTCTAAATCGCAAACCGGATACGTGTTTATATTGAATGTTGGAGCTGTCAGTTGCTGCAGTTCTAAACAAAGCATCGTGGCGGGATCTACATGTGAAGCGGAGTACATAGCTGCTTCAGAAGCAGCAAATGAAGGAGTCTGGATGAAGGAGTTCATATCCGATCTAGGTGACATACCTAGTGCATCGGGAACAATGAAAATCTTTTGTGACAATACTGGTGCAATTGCCTTGGCAAAGGAATCCAGATTTCACAAGAGGACCAAGCTCATCAAGAAACACTTCAATTCCATCTGGGACCAAGTCCAGGTGGGAGACATAGAGATTTGCAAGATACATACTGATCTGAATGTTGCAGACCCGTTGACTAAGCCTCTTCCACGAGCAAAACATGATCAGCACCAAGGCTCCATGGGTGTTAGAATCATTACTGTGTAATCTAGATTATTTACTCTAGTGCAAGTGGAGACTGAAGGAAATATGCCCTAGAGGCAATAATAAAGTTAATATTTATTTCCTTATATCATGATAAATGTTTATTATTCATGCTAGAATTGTATTAACCGGAAACATAATACATGTGTGAATACATAGACAAATATAATGTCACTAGTATGCCTCTACTTGACTAGCTCATTGATCAAAGATGGTTGTGTTTCCTAACCATAGACATGAGTTGTCATTTGATTAACAGGATCACATCATTAGGAGAATGATGTGATTGACTTGACCCATTCTGTTAGCTTAGCACTTGATCGTTTAGTATGTTGCTATTGCTTTCTTCATGACTTATACATGATCCTACAACTATGAGATTATGCAACTCCCGTTTAACGGAGGAACACTTTGTGTGCTACCAAACGTCACAACGTAACTGGGTGATTATAAAGGAGCTCTACAGGTGTCTCCGAAGGTACATGTTGAGTTGGCGTATTTCGAGATTAGGATTTGTCACTCCGATTGTCGGAGAGGTATCTCCGGGCCCTCTCGGTAATGCACATCACTATAAGCCTTGCAAGCAATGTAGCTAATGAGTTAGTTAAGGAATGATGCTTTAAGTAATGAGTAAAGAGACTTGCCGGTAACAAAATTGAACTAGGTATTGAGATACCGACGATCGAATCTCGGGCAAGTAACATACCGATGACAAAAGGAACAACGTACGTTGTTATGCGGTTTGACCGATAAAGATCTTCGTAGAATATGTAGGAGCCAATATGATCATCCAGGTTCCACTATTGGTTATTGACCGGAAACGTGTCTCGGTCATGTCTACATAGTTCTCAAACCCATAGGGTCCGCACGCTTAAAGTTAGATGACGGTTATATTATGAGTTTATATGTTTTGATGTACCGAAGATAGTTCGGAGCCCCGGATGTGATCACGGACATGACGAAGAGTCTCGAAATGGTCGAGACATGAAGATTGATATATTGTACGACTATATTCAGATACCGGAATGGTTCTGGGGGTTATCGGATGTATACCGGAGTACCGGGGGGTTACCGGAACCCCCCGGGGGGTTAATGGGCCTCATGGGCCCAAAGTGGAAGCAGAGAGGAGGCGGCCAGGGGCACGCCACGCCCCTCCCCTCTAGTCCGAATAGGACAAGGAAGGGGGCGGGGCCCCCTCCTTCCTCTCCTCTCTCCTTCCTTCCCCTCTCCTACTTGGACTAGGAAGGAGGGAGTCCTACTCCGGTGGGAGTAGGACTCCTCCACACACGCCTCCTCCTGGCCGGCCGCCCCTCCCCCTTGGTCCTTTATATACGGGGGCAGGGGGGCACCTCTAGACACAACAATTGATCCTTGAGATCTATTAGCCGTGTGCGGTGCCGCCCTCCACCATATTCCACCTTGATAATATCGTAGCGGTGCTTAGGCAAAGCCCTACATTGGTAGAACATCATCATCGTCACCACACAGTCGTGCTGACGGAACTCTCCCTCGAAGCTCGGCTGGATCGAAGTTTGAGGGATGTCATCGAGCTGGACGTGTGCTGAACTCGGAGGTGCCGTGCGTTTGGTACTTGATCGGTCGGATCGTGAAGACGTACAACTACATCAACCGCGTTGTGCTAACGCTTCAGCTTTCGGTCTACGAGGGTACGTGGACAACACTCTCCCCTCTCGTTGCTATGCATCACCATGATCTTGCGTGTGCGTAGGAATTTTTTTGAAATTACTATGTTCCCCAACACGTATTGTATTGTTGCCATCGATGATAAAAAGATGGTGTTTATATCATATTGCATGAGTTTATCCCTCTACATCATGTCATCTTTCATAATGCGTTACTCCGTTCTTTATGAACTTAATGTGTGGAGTAATAGTAGTAGATGCAGTCAGGCGTCGGTCTACTTGTCACGGACGTGATGCCTATATACATGATCATGCCTAGATAATCTCATAATTATTCACTTTTCTATCAATTGCTCGAAAGTAATTTGTTCACCCACCGTAATACTTATGCTATCTTGAGAGAAGCCACTAGTGAAACCTATGGCCCCCGGGTCTATCTTTTATCATATAAGCTTTCAATCTACTTTTATTTGCATCTTACTTTTCCAATCTATATTATAAAATACCAAAAATATATTTATCTTATCATATTATCTCTATCAGATCTCACTTTCGCAAGTGGCCGTGAAGGGATTGACAACCCCTTCATTGTGTTGGTTGTGAATTCTTGTTTGTTTGTGTAGGTGCATGGGACTTTTGAGGAGCCTCCTTGAGGGAGTCCTGGATTAGGGGGTGTCCGGATTGCCGGACTACCATCATCGGCCGGACTATCATCGGCCGGACTATCATCATCAACCGGACTCCAAGACTATGAAGATACAAGATTGAAGACTTCACCCCGTGTCCGGATGGGACTTTCCTTGGCGTGGAAGGCAAGCTTGGCGATACGGATATGTAGATCTCCTACCATTGTAACCGACTCTATGTAACCCTAGCCCTCTCCGGTGTCTATATAAACCGGATGGCTTTAGTCCGTGGGACTACAATCACAACAACCCTTACAATCATACCATAGGTTAGCTTCTAGGTTTAGCCTCCTTGATCTCGTGGTAGATCAACTATTGTAAACATCCACAATATCAATATCAATCAAGCAGGACGTGGGTTTTACCTCCATCAAGAGGGCCCAACACAGGTAAACATCGTGTCCCTTGTCTCTGTTATCATTCCCCTAGGCGCACAGTTCGGGACCCCCTACCGAGATCCGCGGTTTGACACCGACATTGGTGCTTTCATTGAGAGTTCCTCCGTGCCGTCACCGATAGGAAGGATGCCTCCTCCGTCTTCAAGGGCGGTATTTTCGCCAAAGGAGCCTTGGCCGCCGCCAAACTATCCGACTAGGTGGTTTTCTTATGATCGCTTTGTCCGCCATCGCTTCGACAACGACCTCTCAAGTCGTCAAAAGCAATTTTCACGTCAGCTCGGAATTCGCCGAGCGGCTGGATCCAATAGAGCTCTTGTTCGTAAACGAGCTCTTGGATCGCATCGCCGCCCTGGGAGTCGCTACAGACTACGATCATATTGGGCTTAAAACCGATTTGAGAGAAATTAACTCTCCCCAGGTCAAACACCACGTTGCAGTGGTAGAGGAACAATGCGGCGACGCTTCTCCTGTATTGAAAACTAGTCATGTCCGGATCCCCGAACCCCCCATGCCGGATTCCCGCGGAGGGACGGGCTTCGATCAAACACTAAACTTAAAGTCAGGCATCGGACCAGACTCGGGTTCCGGACTTAGTTCCACCCACCCGCCCAGACATATGCGATCTAACTCTAATTCGGCAAGAGCCCGCCGAGACAGTACATCACTACTGGGCCAGATTCCTCCTTGTTATGGACAGGATAAATGACTGCCGAGAGGAAAACGCAATCTCAGTCTTCTACAATAATTGCACGGACAAGGGAATCCTAAACGCCATAAGTCGCCGCGACATTACATGCTTTGCTGACTTGGAGACCATCGTACAAAAGTACTGTGCGATGGAGAGCGCCTGGAAAACCGAAAGTAAATTTTGGGATAATCCGGTCCCGAATACATCCCTAGTCCGGAACCAAAGGGTGCATCATTATCAAGCACACAGGCTGAATACCAAAAACCAAAACCCCTAAAGTGCGGAACCGTCTTGGAGGGCTGGCTAAGCGGACCTGCAAAATTCATAGCACGAGAGGTGCGCTCCAACTCATAGCCTTGAGCATGTTGGATACTACGGCAGGTGGCCAAAAGTGGCGAAGAGCTTCTAGCTTGAAATCCCAGCCCAAAGAACACCAATGCAGGTGTTAACAGTCTTGAGACTTTCACATCCAATAACATGCAAAACGACAACTCCGCAACCTTGCGAGGTCTACCAAGTAGCAACAATAAATCCATGGAGCGACACGGCTATTACCTTCAATGCCGGTGATTTAACCTAAATTCGAACTGCCCGGCACCGACCGCATTGGTCCTCGGCCCGATAGTAGACGGCTTTCGCCTTACTAAGGTACTCATGGATGGCGGCAGCGGACTAAACCTCATCTATGAGGAACCCTCGAAAAATGGAAATAGACTGGAACCGCATTGGTGAAGCAGCACAACCTTTAGAGGAATAATCCCCACCGGAAGCATGCTGCACAGAAAAATCACGCTGGGCGTAGTGTTTGGCTCGCGGACAATTACAGGTCGAGGAGGTCACATGTCAAGTGGCTCCATTCAGCAGCGGATATCATGCTTTATTAGGACGAGAGGCATTCACAATTTTCAAGCTATACCCCATTATGGGTACATGAAGCTTAAAATGCCGGTCCCAGCGGAATTATCACTCTCGCTAGTGATCCGAACATAGCACTCAGCGAAAATAAGACAGCCGCACTAGCCCTCGAGGCACTATCCGAAGCCCTAGCGGCCGAGGAACTCACCGCGATCGCTCCACGGTGAACAGGGACGATGTGATACTTGATAAAAGATCCAAGTCCACCTCTTTTAAACCAGCGGATGAAATAGTCAAATTCCAAGTCCACCCAGCGGACCCGCAAAGACGGCCTCCATCGGGCACAATTAAACCCTGATGTAGACGCGCTTTTTCGAGAATTTCTACAAGAAAATCGGGACATCTTTGCTGGCACCCTTCGGACATGCCAGAAGCCCGTCGGTGGCGAGCACAGCCTAAATATCCTAAAGGATTCAAGCCGATTAAACAGGCTCTTTGACGATTTTCGAACCCAAAAGACAGGCAATGGGAGAGGAGCTAGCCAAACTATTGGAAGCCGGATTCATCGAGACATCAAACATCCGGATTGGCTAGCAAATCTGGTAATGGTACCAAAGAAGGACAAATCCTGGCGCCTATGTGTCGATTTCAAAGACCTAAATAAAGCCTGCCCAAAGGATCCCTTCCCCCTCCCCCGCATCGACCAAATCATCGATGCCACTGCAGGGCACGATTCATTGTGCTTCACGGGCGCATACTCGGCTATCATCAAATCAAGATGGCGAAGCGGATCAAGCCGCAACTGCATTCATTACTCCATATGGACCATTCTGCTTCAACACGATGCCCTTCGGACTTAAAAACGCCGGCGCAACATATCAGCGCATGATTCGGACATGTCTGGCTACCCAGATCGGCAAAACAGTAGAGGCATACGTAGACGACGTAGTCGTCAAAACTAAACACGTCGAAACTCTAGTAGACGACTTGAGGCTCACATTCGACAACCTCAGAGCATATGACATCAAGCTGAATCCGGAAAAATGTGTTTTCGGCGTACCAGCCGGAAAATTGCTGGGCTTCATCGTATCCGGTAGAGGAATTGAAGCAAACCCAGCCAAGATCCAAGCTCTGTCACAGCTAGATACCCCAAAAGACCTCAAGCAAATACAAAAATTGACTGGATGCATGGCGGCTCTAAGCCGCTTCATCTCCGCTCTAGGAGAAAAGGCATTACCCTCTATCGCCTCCTTAGGCGCACGAACACCAGTGGACGGATCTGCCACCGCGGACTCGAAGAAACAAAGGCCATATTGGCAACAAATCCGGTCTGGCTGCGCCCAACCTGGGCGAACCAATGTTGTTATACATCACAGCTACACATCATGTTGTAAGCGCGGTACTGCGTCGTCGAGCGAGAAAAGAAGGGCATAAATTCCCTCTTCAAAAACCAGTATACTACGTATCTCTTGTGTTAACCCCCCAAGTCCGTTACCCACACAATCGAAAGATAGCATACGCAGTGTTCATGGCATCCGGAAGCTCGACACTACTTTCAAGAGTGTTCGATAACGATGGCCTCTGAAGTACCACTTAACGACATTATAAACAACGCGATGCGATGGGCATGATTGCAAAATGGGCCATTGAGCTCTTACCATTTGATATATCTTACAAACCTCGGTGAGCTATAAAGTCACAAGTATTGGCTGACTTTGTCGTTGAATGGACGGCGAACTCCCTAAAGAATCTGGCGCATACTCCAATTGGATTATGCACTTGACGGCTCCAAAATGTTAGCGGATTGGGGGCTGGCGTCGTATTAGCGTCCCGACCGGGACACAGTCAATATGTACTTCAGATAATGTACACGGACTCCAACAACACAGCCGAATCGAGGCTCTCTTACATGGTCTCCGGATGGCAATCTCCATGGGCATTCAACGCCTAGAGGTGCGCGATTCAAACCTCGCAATATCCCAAATAAGCGGAGACTTTGGCGCCAAAGATCCGAAAATGGCAGCATATCGCAACGCTGTCCTCAAAATGTCAGCCGGTTCAAGGACTTGAATTCCATCCGTCACCCGGATAATAACCAAGCGGCCGACGTCTTGCACGCATTGGTGCCAAGCGCGACGCTGTCCCTCTAATATCTTCCTCGAGCGGCTCTTCAAGCCATCCGTATTATGGGAAGAGGAGTCCGAACTAACAAACCGGAACAAGCCGCACCAACGGCGATTCAGCCGATGACATAACACCTTCCGCCCGACATAATGGCGGTAATTGCCCCGTGGACAGAACCATTACTCGCCTACTTGCTTAGGCAGGAGCTTCCCGAAGACCAAAATGAGGCCCGCTGCATTGTCCGGCGATCTAAAGCCTACAAGGTCTATGAGGGAGAGCTTTATAAGAAAAGCACAACCGGAGTCCTTCAAAGGTGTATCTCCGAAGAGGAAGGGCGAAACCTCCTGGCTGAAATTCATGCCGGACTAGGCGGACACCACGCCGCAGCTCGGGCCCTTGAAGGAAAGGCATTCCGTGCAGGATTTTATTGGCCGACGGCCCGAGCGGATCTGCAGGACCTAGTCCAAAGATCGTCGGTTGTCGCTCTTAGCTAATCGAGCCATATGCCACCCACCGCCTCAAAACTATACCCATTACCTGGCCGTCATGGTGCAGGGGCTTGACATGGTTGGACCACTTAAAGGGGAACCCACAAGCAAAGGTACCTATTGGTCATGGTAGATAAATTCACCAAATGGATAGAGGCCAAGCCGGTTAAAGCGGCAGAGTCCGGACCAGTGATAGACTTTATATCCGGGGTAGTACACCGTTATGGTGTCCCCCACAGCATCATTACCGATAACGGCACGAACTTCACCGCCGATGAGGTTAAATCATGGTGCAAAAATATGGGCATCAAGCTCGATTACGCTTCAGTCTATCATCCTCAAACAAACGGTCAAGTGGAATGAGCAAATGGTCTAATAATGAGCGGCATCAAACCCAGACTAGTGCGGTCCCTTACGAAATCTGACACGCACTGGGTAGAGGAGCTCAACTCCGTACTCTGGGGGCTGCGGACAACGCCCAACCGTACTACCGGATTCACACCATTTTTTATGGTATACGACGCAGAAGCAGTTTTGCCCTGCGACATCATTCATGACTCACCTCGAGTGCGCATGTACGAAGAAAAAGAAGCCGAGCTGGATCGGCAGGACAGCTTGGACACATTGGAGGAAGAGCGCGACGTCGCCAAGGCTCGTTCCGCATTCTATCAACAGCAGGCTCGAAGATACCAAAGCAGAGAAGTACGGGCCAAGACTTACAACGTTGGCGAACTGGTTCTACGCCTGTCGGACAAGAAAAAGGACAAGCTCAAGCCCAAATGGGAAGGCCCCTTCATCATCGATCAAGTCCTGACCGGCGGAGCGTACCGTCTATGAAATGCATCGGATAACCGACTCGAGCCGAACCCATGGAACGCAGCCCGCCTCCGACGATTCTATGCCTAGCGCCGGACTAAGAGTTCGTCCCTTTCCCCCGTCCAATTTTTTTATTATTATTTCAGCTGCCTTTTGTTTATCTCTTTCTTCTCAACCCTATTCATCCAAGCCTTAAAGGGCTTTACCTGCGCAACGTTTGCGCGCAATTGATGTGCTACCCGCACTCATTATACCTGGGGGATTCTTTACCAGAAGCTTAATTATACGGGCTTCATGCCCAGCACATGTGTCAAGCCTCCACATGTACCTTTTATTCACCATTATATGCATCGATATGACTTAAGTTTTGGCCAAGCTGGGTTGCCTGGCTCCTGTACTTACCCTCGTTCCCGATTGTTCGGCTAGGAGGTAAAGGAGCACCTCTGCGATTATTACTGCCGGTCAGCCGGATGTGTACCTCGACTGGGTGAAGCGAAAGCTAAGCGTTCTTAAGGGAATATTCGGTCGGTGACTTAAAAGATGATTTTTATCCACTTATTTATCTGCCCCAGATGTTTTACTTTTTAGCAGTCCGACATGCACTTTAGGGCATGCCACCCCCAGCGGAAAGGAACCCTTAACGGATCTATTCTCCCTGGAAGATGTTTCTTACTAACCATGTAATATAACATAACTAGTTAGGCACTTGTCTGATAAAGCACTGATGACCCCTACGCCTGGTCTCCATGCATACCCCGGTTGTTTCATAACCGAGAAGGTATTTGGACACACTCCGGACTCTAGGGCCCCTAGGTCGAAGCGAAAAGGTCGGCAAAGACAAACGATCTACAATCCGACTAGAAGGAATTTTGTATGTCATTTTATAATACATTGTCAAATCGACTGATTGTATTCTTCCTCAATCCCGTCTAACAGGTTGTCTAATTTACAGTCCTGTTGGGAAAATTTTGCGGCCAACTCCACTTGGCCATATACTAAACTCACAGGGATCTCCTTCCCATCGGGCCGCACAGGTCCGACTTCGGCCATGTGGTTAGGATCCGCCTTCTTGTACCGCGTCTTTACCATGGCCCAGGCCTCCCTGGCACCTTGGCGGTAGGCCGAAATCTTCCATACATGGAAGCGCTGCCGCACTCCCTGCAGCTTCTCCGCAAGCTCCCCAAGACCCTCGGGTACGGAGAAGGCTGGCCATAACGCCTGGATGACGCCTCTCATAGACTGCCGAACTCGTTCGATCAGTTGCAACAATTCAGGAAGTTGATCACCCGTTGTTACGGGCATCTCCTCCGCAGGGCGACCTGTGAGCATACCTACAGATATATTCATCAAATTGACTTCCTCGCCAACTCTTCTTTTCAAAGGAGTTCGCTCAAGCACTTACTATATATGCCGCGAAGGCCGTTGATTCTCCTTAACGGAGCCCGACAGCTCGGCCCGAACGCCTTCAGATCTTCTCCAAGCTGGGCATGGGCATCCTGGAGCTTGTTTCTTTCATGCTACACCTTATGCAGCACCCTCTCCCGGCCTTTAGTTGGCGCAAGTTCTTGCTGTCCGGATCTTGTCCGCAGCACCTGCAATGTCGCTTTTAGACTTGCATACGGCCAAACGCTACTTATCTTTCTAAAATAATGCGTTACTGTGAGAGGTCCTTATGTTTCCTCCCACGCCGAAAATGCGGCCTCAAGTTGGGCCTTGCACTCTTGCAACTCCCGAGACAGTCGGGTATTCTTCTCGGTAAGATCCTCGTTTCATATGATCCTTAAATCAGTTAATATAACTACTTCAAGTCTCGGGGCTCTTGGCATATATAACTATCAAATTCTCTTACCAGTATGTCTTTTACATACTGCTCCGTGGCTCGTAAAACTATCTTGAGCAGCACGAAGGTGCGCGTCCCCGTGTTAAAGGCATTCAACGCCTCGGGGAGAAGCACGCCACGAAATCTGTCTGGCGGCGCTTGTGATTCAGGGCACTCTCCACCTCGCACTTGGTGGCGGACAGTCTTCGGCATCCTCCGTCGGAGGAACTTCCGGCTCGCGCCTTGCGCCGCCCCCCCTCGACCGGGTGCGGGAGCCCGGCTGGTAGAGGTTGGATTGACAACTTCCACGCCCGCAGTCCGGCGGACGCTTTTTTCCCTATAAAAGTCATGAGCACTCAAACGCTTCCTAGAACGTTGTTCTAAAGATAATGAATTGTGAGCTACACCTTTGCGGCGACGTTTGAGTCCGCGCCGCTCCTCTTCCGCCTACCGTCCGAATCGGCCCTTGTTGGTCAGCCACCGCTGGCTCGGCTTCGCCCTACGGCGCCTCCTGCACAGCGCCATCATATACGGCGGTCGAAATAAGCAAGGAAGGAATGACGGTATCGGGGCTTCGGCCGCAATTACTTGGGAAGCCGGATATAGTCCGGGATAGTCCGCCGTGATGGCGACTAAAACATTGTCCATGCTAAGCTGGTGGAACACCCCGTCGATTAGCTCCACCTTTATGTCCGGATCCTCTTCGGAGGCCGGATCCCGGGATCTCTCTGGATCCTCAGGCTGCGGAGCCGGACTCAACATTCCCTCCACGGTCCGGCGCAGTTCCTGCGTCGAAAGAAGAACACAATGTAAGAAACTTAAGTTTCGAAAGGCATGGGTCGGACACGCTGAGTGTTCGCTTACCAAGGCTGGGGATTGTTCATGGAAAACCCATTTAACGGGTTCGTCCGAAGGAAATCCTCCTTCTCCCCCTTATACAGGCCGGACAAGATCGTCACCAGATCTTCGGCCGATTCCGGCCCTTTGCGGCCATGACGGGTGGCATCGTCCTCCCCGTTGAAATCTCACATGGGGTGGCCCCTGAATTGTAGTGGCTGCACCCCCCGTGTAATGCATGTTGCCATGACTCCAATCATGGTCAACCGGGCATGGGCCAGTAACCTTATTCGGCCCATCAGATAATGGACGCTCTTGTCTTCCTCTAGTCGGGGCTCATGGACGCCAACTAAAGCGTTTCTTGAGAGCAGCATTGCTGAACTCCGGAGGCCGATCCAATAGGGTCCGCAGCGGGCGTCTTCTATATAAAACCATTCAAGGCCAGTCTTGAGCGCCTTCTTAGGGGTTCGGATGGATATCCGGTCCCGCAATGTGCCATATTTCGCGCCGCCAATTGATATATGGACCCCTTGTGAGAGCGGGGTACAAGGCAAAACAACCTCTTCCACAGCGAAGTGGGGCTCGACGCCCGGAAAAGCTCGCAAAGAGCTACGTAACCCGCAATATGCAGGATTGAGGCGGGCGTGGGTGATGAAGCTGGAGCACGTAGAACTCTGTGGAGGCCGCGGAGGAATGGATGTACAGGAAATCGAGCCCCTTATCGATAGGGGACGAAGCATACCCGCTCCCCTTTGTTGGGATTAGGGTAACCTCCGCTTGCTTCCCACCTTTGTAGGTGGCTAGCCCGCTCGAACCGGAACCATGAAGGCCGGAGGAGATATCCCCCATTTGGAGCTTCACCGGCTCGTTGTGCGAGCAGAGCATCTCCTCCAATCTCTGGCAAAGGGCCGGGCGAGAAGAGGAGCCGCGTTGAGGGTCCATGATGGAATGGATTCTTGGTTGAAAGCGCCCGATGAGTATTTATGAGAGGAAGATGGTGATTTGGATCTGGATTCTTGCCTCCCTTATAGGCAGATTGCTCGCACAACTAGGGGTAAAACATAAAAGACACCGGCTTTTCACATTCGCACGACGTGTGGAAGAAGGCCATTATTGGGCGTGGAAGCCAAGACGCGCAACATTGATGAGGAAGCGGGACACTGTTCGCGGTACGTGGAACTTAAGGAGAACCCGCCTTGCAACGCCAAGACTACACGCATGCTGGACTTATCGTCATTGAAGCCTGGTTCGGGGCTCTTGAGGAGTCCCGGATTAGGGGTGTCCGGATTGCGGACTACCATCATCGGCCGGACTATCATCGGCCGGACTATCATCATCAACCGGACTCCAAGACTATGAAGATACAAGATTGAAGACTTCACCCGTGTCCGGATGGGACTTTCCTTGGCGTGGAAGGCAAGCTTGGCGATCTGGATATGTAGATCTCCTACCATTGTAACCGACTCTATGTAACCCTAGCCCTCTCCGGTGTCTATATAAACCGGATGGCTTTAGTCCGTAGGTCTACAATCACAACAACCCTTACAATCATACCATAGGCTAGCTTCTAGGGTTTAGCCTCCTTGATCTCGTGGTAGATCAACTCTTGTAAACATCCACAATATCAATATCAATCAAGCAGGACGTAGGGTTTTACCTCCATCAAGAGGGCCCGAACCTGGGTAAACATCGTGTCCCTTGTCTCCTGTTATCATCCGCCTAGACGCACAGTTCGGGACCCCCTACCCGAGATCCGCCGGTTTTGACACCGACACTCCTACTGGATTGATACCTTAGTTCTCAAAAACTGAGGGAAATATATACGCTACTATTGCTGCATCACCCTTTCCTCTTCAAGGAAAACTGACGCAAGCTCAAGATGTAGCAGATGTTATCTTCGGTATGAATTGGCTGACTCAATATCAAGTCTGCATAAATTGTGTGACCTGAGAAGTCACTTTGATCAGTCAGAAGGGGCAGACTAACAAATTCTATGCTCGCAGAAGCATACCCAAGAAAGAAATGGTCTTCACCGCTGTGGCTGAGTTGGAATTAATTCATGTGGTCAGTGAGTTTCCTGATGTATTTCCAGAAGAACTGCCAGTCATGCCACCCGATCGAGAGCTTGAGTTTGCAATAGATCTTGTTCCTGGAACCGCACCGTTATACAAGAAGTATTACCGGATGCCCTCATCAGAATTAGTGGAGCTAAAGAAACAGCTTGATGAAATGCTCCAGAAAGGATATATCCGTCCCAGCTCTTCACCATGGGGATCACCTGCTATCTTCGTGGACAAGAAGGATGGCAGCCTCCACATGTGTGTGGATTATCGTCAGCTGAATGATGTCACCATCAAAAATAAATATTCACTGCCGAGGATTGATGACTTGTTTGATCAGCTCAGTGGGGCCAAGGTATTCTCCCAGATTGATTTACGGACTGGATATCATCAGCTCAAGATTAAAAAGGAAGATATTCCTAAGACCGCATTCACCACTCGATACGGTCTTTATGAATATACAGTTATGTCCTTTGGTCTCACCAATGCCCCTGCCTTCTTCATGCATATGATGAACAAAGTATTCATGGACTTCCTCGATAAGTTCATGGTAGTCTTCATCGATGACATACTTATTTACTCAAGAAGTGAAGAAGATCACAAAGAACACCTCCGAGCAGTGTTACAATGACTCCGCGACCATCAGCTATACGCCAAATTCTGTAAATGCAAATTTTGGCTCAAGCAAGTTGGATTTCTTGGACATGTACTATCCACCGAAGGTATAGCCGTGGACCCAAGCAAGGTAAAGGATGTGCTCGATTGGTTGCCGCCCACAACCGTATCTCAGATCCGGAGTTTTCTTGGATTGGCCGGATATTACCGTCGTTTCATTAAAGGATTTTCCAAGATTGCTAAATCCACGACGGAGCTACTAAAAAAGAATAAGAAGTTTGAATGGACTGAGGACTGTGAGAAAAGTTTCAATGAGCTAAAGATACGGCTGACGACTGCACCTGTGTTGACTCTTCCAGATATCTACCGCAGTTTGGATGTGTACTGCGATGCCTCCAGACAAGGACTTGGATGCATACTTATGCAAGACGGCAAGGTAATAGCACATGCATCACGACAGCTACGACCCCACGAGGGAAATTATCCTACTCATGATTTGGAATTGGCCGCGGTGGTTCATGCTCTAAAAATTTGGAGACACTATCTCATCGGGAAGAGGTGCCAAATTTTTACCGATCACAAAAGTCTCAAGTATATATTTACCCAGCCAGATTTAAATCTCCTTGAACGAAGATGGATTGAGTTAGTCAAGGATTATGACATTGGAATGAATTACCACCCGGATAAGGCCAACGTGGTTGCCGATGCACTCAGTCGAAAGCCTGTCAGCCTAAATGTCATATTGAAATCCTTTCCTCCTGAACTTCAAGAGGAGATTGCTCAGCTCAACCTGGTCATATTTGATGCCGGCCTTGCTAATATTTTGGAAGTTGCCCCCACACTTAAGGAAGAGATCCGCAAGGCCCAGACAGCGGACAACGTCCTGCAAAAACGTGCCAAGAATATGTTAGCAGGACAGACTCCAAATTTCTCAAAGGACCAATTCGGTACCCTCCAATTCCGTGGAAGGATTTATGTACCCAATCAAGCGGATTTGAAGCAGAAAATCCTGTCAGAAGCACACGAATCCTCGTATTCTATTCACCCTGGAGGTACGAAAATGTATGAAGACCTTCGACAAATATTCTGGTGGGATGGAATGAAGAAAGACATTGCCTATTTTGTGGCATGTTGCGACATATGCAACAAGGTGAAGGCAGAGCATCAGAAGCCAGCCGGACTTCTCCAACCGCTGCCAGTTTCGCAATGGAAATGGGATGACGTCTGCATGGATTTCATCATAGGACTACCTAAGACTCAGCGAGGCAATGATGCAATCTGGGTCATAGTGGACACCTTAACCAAGGTAGCTCACTTTATTCCGATCAGAACCACATATCGAGCAGATCAACTTGCACAGCTATGTGTATCCAGAATAGTCAGTCTGCATGGAGTATCCCGACCCATCAATTCTGACCGAGGTTCACTTTTTACCTCCGCTTTTTGGTCACTTCTCCATCAAGCCTTGGGGACAACGCTGAAATACAGTACCGCTTATCATCCTCAGACTGATGGACAGACAAAGCGGGTAAACCAAATACTCGAAGATATGCTGCGAGCCTGTGCTTTGGCCCAAGGACCTAAATGGGAAGACTGCCTGCTGTATGCCGAGTTCTCTTACAACAATAGCTTCCAGACCAGTCTAAAGATGTCACTGTATGAGGCTTTATATGGCCGTAAGTGCCGCACTCCTTTAAACTGGTCTCAAACTGGAGATAGCCGTATTTTCGGAACAGATCTCATGATGGAAGCCGGGAAGCAAGTCAAGGAAATCAGAGACAGATTGCAGTTGGCCAAATCTCGACAGAAGAGTTATTATGATGCAAAGCACTGACAGATTAGTTTTGAACCCGGAGAACACGTATACCTCCGAGTCACGCCTATGAAAGGAGTCAAGAGATTTCAGACTCATGGGAAGTTGGCACCCAGATGTATTGGTCCATTTCCCGTTATGTCACGAGTGGGTACTATTGCATATCAGTTGGAACTACCCCCTGAATTGTCGGACGTGCACAACGTGTTTCATGTTTCACAGTTGAGGCGATGCATATCGCCGCCTGAGAAAAAGACTGCTATGACTGAAACAGAGATGGCAAAGGACTTAACATACGAAGAGAGACTGGTTAAAATTTTGGATCAGATGGAAAGGATCACTCGTAGTAAAGTAAGGAAGTTCTACAAGATTCAGCGGGAGCATCACACATAGTCAGAATCAACGTGGGAACGGGAAGAATTTCTAAAGGCATATTACCCAGAATGGTTTTCCCAAGCAACCGAATCTCGAGGACAAGATTCATTCTAAATGGGGGAGTGACGGTGTCCTGGACTAGGGGGTACTCACCACGTCGTCTCCCGATCAGTTGGATTGGGCCGAGGATCCCCATGGCCGTATACTCATGGGCTAGTCCGGACAGTTGCCGCATACAAGGAAGATTCCACAAGACTTGGCGATCAAGACAAGGACTCCTCCCCCACCGGCGTATTCGGCTAGGACTCTTGTTATCCTAGGCCTCTGGTGCATTATATAAACCAGGGCCAGGCTAGTCGACATAGATACAATATACAACAATCATACCATAGGCTAGCTTCTAGGGTTTATCCTCCTTGATCTCGTGGTAGATCTACTCTTGTACTACCCATATCATCAATATTAATCAAGCAGGAGTAGGGTATTACCTCCATCGAGAGGGCCCGAACCTGGGTAAAAACATCGTGTCCCTTGTCTCCTGTTACCATCTGCCTAGACGCACAGTTCAGGACCCCCTACCCGAGATCCTCCGGTTTTGACACTGACAGGGAGGTTTGTGACAGCCTGGTTTTTACCCTCTTTTCTTTGCCTGATTTTCAGTTGGTTTGAATTTGAAATTTGGATTTTTGAGTCTTTTCATATGGACTTAACCACTTGGGTACCCTTTGGCTTTCACCCAAGTGTCCCATTTCCCTCTCTAACCATCATTCCCTCTCTGGTTCACCTCAAAATAATATATGGAATATTTTTCTTAAATGAAAAATATTCATTTCCCTCTCTTAAACCCTAGCTAGCTCAATGTGCTCCAAAGCAACCCCAATTTTTCTTGCCCACAAAAATCTGAGAAAATTCACAAATATTATTTGAACCCTAGGGAACCTTCCCGAGCAAAAATATTTCATCACTTTTTGGAATATTTTGGCTACAGAAAATATTTTCTGTTCTGGACAGAAATCGTAATTTCTATAGCAACTACCATTTTACTTGCTCCATTGTGGCTGATTTTTCTTGTGCATCATCACCTTAGTAGATGATTGCTAACCCCCAAAGCCCAGCCCCGAACTTCCAGTAGTTTGACCATAGTAAGCTCTCAAAGTTACTGATTAGAAACTTACTAGGCGTATGAAATATTTTCTACTGCACCTGAGACCAAACCCAAGTGTGGTAACCTTCAAAACTACCATGAACAACAAGCCAGACATGAACTTTGGACTTAGGTCGGCCTGAGGTCAGAGTTCACGCGGTGACCGCGTTCGTCCAGGCGTCCCGGCATGCAGCCGGCGCGCTCTGAGTGCCGCCTGAGCCTCTGTTTCGCGCGTGGTCGCTTCCCCGCCTGCCTAGCCTTGCCAAACTTCGCCAAAATCTTCGTCCAAGCTCTCTTAACTCCCTCCTGGCACTTGCCGACGCCGAAGCTCGCCGCAGCGAGCACGGGCACAGTCCGGCCAATGTAATAGTGTGGTGCGCACTGTGCTCGTCGTCACCCCAGTGCCCCTTTGCTCGTCCCCGTTCGCCCACAGTCCCCGCGTGAGCTGCGTCGCTTTCTCCCCCTCTCACTGACGTCGTTCGTCATCCGGCATCGTGTCCAGGTGTCCACCAGCGGAGCCCGAAACCCCCCTCGACGCTCGGCTCTAAATAGAGCCATCCCCAGCCTCCTCGAGCACCATCCACGCATCCCACACACTCCACAATCTCGTAGATAGTCGTAGCCTGGTTGGGCAGGCCGCGGGCCGCTGTCCCCGAGCTCAAGCTCGCCGGCGATCCCGTCGGGTCGTCCCCGTAGCTCCAGCCCCTCCCAGGCCTGGGCAACCCTTCCAGGGCCTCCGCCGCCCATCGGTGGTGCTGTTCTGCCTGGTTGGAGCCCCTGGAGTCGCCTCTGTACGCCGTCGTCTTCGTCTCCGGCGACCTCCACTCTCTGCCTCCGCTAGAGAGGTCGATTCCGACGCCGTCTGACCACCCCTAGCTACTCTACGGGTACGGGCAGGTGCGCCTCCATCTCCTCTCTCGATCCCTCCCTCTCGTTTTGGCCAAGAAGCCCTCGCCGCCGGCGCGTGCTCTGGCGAGGCCGCGCCATCCTCTATTTCCTTCTCCCCCTCCACCTCACCTGACTAGCGGGGCCTGCTAGTCAGCCACTCAGTACACACACGAAGTGGTACGAGTGGTGGCGCCGCGAGGCTTTACGCCTTCGACATCACCCCCCCCCCCCAAGTCTGTTTTTATTTAAATTCAAATTCATATTTTTCCAGAGAGCTTCAAACAGCCAAAACTCTTTAACCATAAGTCCAAATGAATTGATTCTTTTTGCATTGTGTTCTTTATACAGAAATCTAGCAGTTCACAAAAAATGAGATATTTCTATGCTATCTAGATTTTCTGGAGAATTTCAGAAGGGTTCTTGATATTTTCTTCTTGTGTTTAAAATTATTTTCAGAGGGTGAGGCTGGACTTGAGGATCACCAGGAGGCTTGTGAACCTCATCAGCACTAAGGCAAGCCACAACAACATTTTCATGGTGCCATTACAATATTTTTGACTTTCTTACTTGAATGAATGATTTAATCCATGCATTTAAATCATTATTATGTTATTTATATTCTGTTAGTTGTTTGTTTTAGTTATTATGCTTGATTTACAGAAAGTTTGAAGTTAACTTAGTTGGTAAAGAAACTAGGATTTATTTTTGGTGATGAAAGAATAATATGTTATGGATATAAATAATTAGTGGAGTTATTTTCTTGCATGAGTAAAAAACAATAATATGGTTATGGATATAAATAATTAGTGGAGTTATTTTCTTGCATGAGTAAAATGGTAAAATTTGCTAGAAAAGATTACATTTAAAGTGAGGTTTAATCTTAACCAGAGAAGTGTCATGAGTTGTTGATGTTTATGCTTAGTGTGGATATAGTTGACTCAATCATTTCTGTTAATATGTGATGCATATGTTAGTGTTGCATTTCATGGCATACTATGACACCGGTTATTTTCACTTTAAGTTGAACCTGATAATAACTCAACTTGAATATATTGTTGACTGGGTCATGGTGCCACTGAATCGAGTTTTTCCTAGTGCAACCACATTTGCCTTTATGAGAAGGCCTTTATTCGGTCTGTTGTCATGCCTCTGGTCGGTGCCTCCAACGAGGGAAGGTTATGGACGTGCGGTACCCTGGCCCGGTAAGCATACATAGCCCTGTGTGCCCGTTGTTGAGTTTATGGTACCGGGTCCATGGTGGTATCGTTTATGTTTTGGTCATGACGGTGGTCGTTGTGTCTTTGGTAGACACGGGGCCACCCAGGACTAGCCCGGTGGGGAGTGAGTCGGAGTGGCCGAGAGAGTGTCATGGCAATGGAGGGGTTTAGTCGGAATGCCGTTGGTCCACCCGAATGGGAGTGCGAGGCCATGGGTTCCGTGGTGTGGGTACAGTGCGCTACCTCTGCAGAGTGTATTAATCTATCGATAGCCGAGTCCACAGTTACGGACATGCTCGGAAGTAGGTCACACCATGGGTCAACGTTCAATAAATTTTGCACACTAAGTCATTAACTTTGCACTGTTGATGATGGCGGGAAGGCCATCGAGATGTTCGAGACCAAGTGTTGGTCGTAGTTGTGATCGCCGGAAGGATCACGAGATATCCCTAGTCAAGACCACGAGGTTGGTACGTTTGTGATCCAAGAGCAATCACCGTTGGTAAGCCAGTCCGAGGGACTTTTATCACAAGAGCATGATCACAACATATTGGATATATTGTTGCATTATTATTAATTGGTTAATTATCATGATATTGTTTGTCATTATGTTTATGCTTGTTGTGAGCTTGCAAGTACATTCAATGTACTGACCTGGCGTGTCATGCCAGATTTCAGGAAAGTCTTGTTGGAAAGGAGTGTCGTCCGAGTCTAGATCGTGTCCACAACGGTGTCCCTGCGCTATGGAGTTTCCGCTACGACGTTGTTCCGCTTCCGCGTAGTTGTTATAATCGAGGCCCCTTTATGTTCACTAAATAATGTACATATTGTTCAGCCACACCGTGTGTGCCGCTATGCCTCGCTACCTGTTGTAATATAAACTTTGGTCCTCTAGCATCAATAAAGCGGTCGTTTTCTGTACCAAGATGTTGTGTGTTGCCAGAAGACACGGTCTCTGGGCTGGCAATGCATGGTAAACCGGTTGCTCTGAGCCGGGGTGCCACATGAGGATAGAAAGACAGTGTTTTTTGATGGGAGAAAGACAGCATTACCACCGCTATCTTGTTTAGATCTGGAGAGGATGAGTGTGTGAATAGAGCAACCCTAGCAAGCAAGCGCGGAGGCTCCGGCCTATATATACGTAGTGGGGTAGTTTTCCTTTTTCACTCCATCAAAATAATCGTTTAAAATTGTGTACGTGCCAGGTCGCCGTTTTTTAGTTGTTGATTGTTTTTTGAGATAGCTACCCGCTTATTCCAAGTGGTGTTACGGTGTGCCAGGTCGCACTTTGTACCGTTCAAGTCTGGTACAAGTCCCTCCATTAAATGAACAATCCCACGGCTAAAATTATCCGAAACGTGGGCTTCCCCAACTTGCATTATTATTTATATTTTCTACTCCCTACGTTCCTAAATATAAGTCTTTTTTATTAGCCACACCTAAGACAAGTATTTTTTATTAGCAGTGAACCCCACATGTCATAGACACAAAAAGTTTGGCAAGATTCCCTTAGACAAGCCAAAGTGTGTCTAAAGTTTTGAGCAGCTCAAGTTAGGCAAGTTTGGCAAGTGTGGGAAAAATAATGTGGCAACATAAGACAAACATAGTCACAATCCAAACAGCCCCGTAATTTTTTGTGACATGCATGAACATTTGGTTAGTTAAATTTAAATTCAAAATTTGGCAAGGTGCATCAAATCAACACACCAAAAGGAAAGTCACGGCATGCATGCATGTGTTGTACTCCCTCCGTTTCCAAAGATAGGTCTTTTTAGAGATTGCAACAAGTGACTACATACGAAGCAAAATGAGTGAATCTACACTCTAAAATATGTCTACATACATCCTATGTGTAGTCCATTTGAAATGTCTAAAAAGACTTATATTTAGGAACAGAGGGAGTAATTAATGCATCGATAAACGCAAATTATTGAAATATATCGAGTGCAGTGCTTTGATGTGCCGCGTCAACTCGTACAAGACCGAGAAGTTTGATTACTACAATGCCCTCTCCCTCGCGGACTGAGGTCCGGTGCCTTAACTGCACCTGCCTTTGGCTGCATGACAGGTGGGCCACCCACCTGTTGGGCTCACCTGTCATAGACGCAAAGGCAGGAGCAGTAAGTCAATGAAGCTGTGTCCCTCCCTCCCACATGAGCGTGGTGGCTAGCAGGACTAGGAGAAGCTTTTGCTACATGCTGTCCCTCCCGCACGCGGCGGACGGACATGCAGCAGTGGATTCCATACTGTAGAAGTAGTAGTAACATCATTGTTCGTCTTCTCGAAGAGGCGAAGAGCCAAGCGCGACCCTAACGTGGCAGTTGCAAATGCTTGTGTGGCAGTCTTTGTGTAGGGGTGGGGCGTGTTGCGGTGCCTTGGAGCACGCATATAGCCAGGCTCTTGCATGATACAAAATTGCTATTTGACCCACTATTGTAGTACTAGTACTTGCTAGTATAGCCCTGTAAACCGGAAAGGAGTATTTGCCTTTCTAGAGATTTCAACAAGTGACTAGACTACACCGGCTGCATGTAACATCCCAATTTTCCTATTTGGAATGTTTTACAATTATAGCTAAGCATCTATGCATCCTGTTTGAATTTGAATGCCATTTGAAGTTTCAGAAGAGTTTTGAGTTTTCAAATTTGAATTCAAACTATGGCAAGTGGGAATCATTTCAAAAACTATGCCTGATAAATACTTGAGCAAAAGTATGAGAGGAGTAAACATGACACTCCAAAAATATCAGAGGAAAACAATGCCAAAAGTTTTGAATTCAAACTTGAGTTTTTTTTGAATTTGAAAAAAATGAATTTTTATAAAGTCTGGATTTTGCCTTTGGAAAAGTATTCAAATGATAGGGAATATTTCCCTGATCATTTTGGTATATATATGTCCTATATAAAATATTTATATTTTATAAGTTATCTCTGTTTTTTTATTAAAAAAATAATTTAAAAAAAAAGGAAAACCCTCAGGCGCCAGCCAAAGCCATCGCCCCAGCCCAGCCCGAGGCCACCCACCGCGACTGCCCACCAGCGGCCCGGAGGCCAGCCCAGTGAGCCAGAGCCAACCGACCCTCCTCGCCTCAAACCTCCTTCAACCCCACCCCTCCTTCAACCCCCCCTCTCTCTCTCTGACGGTGGGCCACCACCTCCTTCAACCCCCCCCATGCACCACGCACGCCGCTGCGCCACGATCGCGGATCCCGACGGATCCGGATCCGATCCCCCCGATTGCCTCCCTGCCCAAGCCGAGGCGCCTATATAAAGCCCTCCCGCACCCCCCCCCTCGCCTCGCCGAACCCTCCTCCCCCTCACGCCCGTCGCCGGACTTGTTAACCCGTCGCCGCCATTTTCATCGCCGCCGTCGCCCTAGACCTCCCCGAGCCTCGCCGACTCCACCAGACACCCCCTCGTCTTCAAGACTCACTGGACTACTCCGCCGCCCTTCCCGACGACCGAGCCGTCGACTTTTCGCCACTCGAGCCGCAGCCGCCGTCCAACACCGTGAGCAGCGGAGCATCCCCCGTCCGATCTTGTTTGTGCGGTCCAGATTAGAACCCCGAAGAGTATCCTCTTTAATAAAAAAACTGGGCTTTTCACCGGTTCGTTGCGGTTTAGTCTAGTTAGGTTTTTTTATTTTTATTTAGCCCGGCCCGATTCGTTTAACCCTAGGCCCATTTTAGTTATATTACGCGCAGTGCGCTAGTTAGGCCCATTTATTCGTTTTTCTTTATTTTCGTTTTTCTGTTTTAACAGAATAGTTCCAGATTTGAAAAATTCGTATCTTTTATTCTGTTTAATATGTTTAGGTGATTCTTTTTTTGTTGGTTTGCAAATTTTCTATAGTTTCTGTAGAAAATATATTTAGCTATGTTAAAATTATTTATAATTGCTTTAATTTAGTTTTAGTCAGAATAGTAAATCTGTTATAACATGAGTTAGAAAATTATTTTATATGATTCTTTTGTTCCAACTTTTTTTGACATTACCTAACCGTAGGAATTAATTTGGGTATTTTAGGATTAATAAAAGTTAGTTTTAAGCAGAATCTTGTTAATCCTAATTAATTAACTAGCTACTGTTTTCCTATTATTTTAATTAGTAAATAAATTTTTCACATGTGATTAATTATTTTAGGTTAGTTTCTGTCACCTTATAGCATGAACTTTTATTTATAATAAATAAAACTTTTATTTTATTTTTCCTAATAGAAATTGAATTAGGCCTAATAGGAGTTTTATAATAGCTTTTAAATTGATTCTTTTTGCTCCTAGTTGATTAATGCATTCTTTTCTGTTAAGTTAATAAAAACTCATGCTTAGGTTATGTTAAGAAAATATTTGTTATATAAAACTATTTTTAGATGTTGCTTGAAGTAGGAAAACTTTGAGTTGGATTTCTTGAGATTTTCCTTTGGGTTTTGATTCGTTTGTTCGATGTGTTTCATATTACTATGCTGTTATGAAAGTGATCATGTGCTATATGCTTATTGTGATTATTGTTTGTCTCGGTAGAGTTTCCGGAGTGCGAAGCTTGCTACTACGAATCCCTAGCTTACGAGGATCATCAGCAAGGCAAGTCTTGATCATGTTATTTTCAATACCTATGATTTTGTGCATTAGAAAGTATACCACCCCACAATGCATGCAGTAGTTGAAATTTTGAAGTTATTAATCTTGAGTAGTATCATGTGGTAGGATGAACCAATTCCCCTTGTTACCATGACCCCGGGACGAAGTAGTTTATTTTGCTATGCTCGTAGACGGGTTTGGTTGAGTGAAATTCATAAGCAAGATGTGAGAGTCAATGATGATGACCACCCCATGAACTACAAGATCAAGATGGACTTCGGAATTCACTCTGGGTGGAGGATTTTGACGGGCACCTGGAGAACCCGGTGGTTGGCCGGGATGCATGGAGAAGTGCCATGACATCTTGCGGAAAGCTTCACCCAGCCAGGAAGAGACGGATGGATGCCCCATTGACCGGAAGCTTCTTGTGCAGCCGCAAGCCATTATGGGCTCGGCTGGGTCAACCCTAGTTGTGACGTTGGCTCGACGGTACTACGAGATGTAGAAGAATGGTAGGATTGGATGGGTACCGGCAGTGGCGGAAGAACTCTTCGAAGACCTGTTTCATTCATCCCGCCTTCAAACACCCTGAAGTGCGAAGACTTAAAAGGAGGGAATGATTCTTGCGGGTAAAGTCGCAAACCTCTGCAGAGTTAAAGATCTAATCGATTAGCCGTGTCCCCGATTCTGCATAATTTGAGCCTCTGAACTTGGAAGTATTCGAAATCTCAACACTAAAACTAATAAATTAATTTGAGGGGTTATGACTTAATAATTTGGGAATGAGACTTTGGTTGGCGGAACCATCTCAATAACTACCAATAATTTTGTAGTATTTGCAAGCAAGTCCACTGTAGTAGGAAAAAACTGGCTTTTCGCAAAATGATGAAACTTAGAGCCCCACAGCCAAAATGCATATAGTGTTAGTAATTTTATTATTGTTATTCTCTTCATGACTTGCCAGCTTATGCAAAAAAGCTGACCTACACGGCTGCAACGCCTTATGTTGCGAGGTTTATTCCGATCAGGAGTGAGGCCACGCTCGCGCTTGGCGATTGCCCTATGGAGTCGGATGGACTCGCTATTTCGCTCACGCTCCGCAGCTTTAGTAGTTTATTTCTCATGAGTTGGCCTCTGGCCGAATTTATTCCATTGTAATAAAGACTCTATATGAGAATCGTGTAATAAATTCAGGTGTGATTGAACTTTGATTATTTCATCAATGTACTGTGAGTACCAGCATGATCTTGGGATGGTACAGACACAGAGACTTGACCGATTTTGGGTCAGGTCGCTACACTGCAGTACTCCCTCCCTTCCGGTTTATAGGGCTCAAATCTCAAATCTCATCAACCAAGACATTTTGTGATTGGAGGAATGTATCTCGTACTTTACAAAACTACCCTAATTAAACTCATGCATTAATTACGTAGTTCTCTCATTTTCCTCTCCGCCTTGGTCACGGTGCACAATATTGAGCACTCCTATATGACTAGCCGCTCTATCTACATGCGGGACATCAAAGCATCCGGGCCCGCATGCCATCCACCAAATCACAATGAGGTGCTACAGTCGAGACTCATTGGTCACCCCGGTGTGGCCGTCATGACTCGTCATATCACAAAACCCACACCTTTACCAGCAGTGGTAAAGTGGCCTCGAAGTTGGACTGGACAAAGCAACCATCATTTCACTAGAACGCTCGTTGAAGCCCTTTCTCCCCTTTCTTGAAGAAAAACTCACTCCCGGCTACTCACTTCTGCCATTTTTCTTCTGTACCGATGAAGGAAAGGCGGGCAAATCAGTGATGCTGCTATATCTTCATTCCAAGAATCTTCCTTTTGCGAAGCACCGACCGATTCTCACAGTCTATTCTTTTCCCATTTTCATTGCGATTGTGGTTTCCTTTCCATTGCTTTTTGTTTGTCAGTTCATTGATGGATCCTGGAGCACTAGGCAAAGAGTTGCCGGCGGACAACCCACTGGAGACAGCGATCTCCAGGAAGCGAGCACCGACCAATGAGTTGACCATGTTGGCGGGCTAACCCATGGAGATGAAGAACTCCATGAAACAAGCACTGGCCAAAGTGTTGACAACGTTGGTGTATGAACTCCTCAAAGAAAGTTGGAAGAAAAGCAAGGGCCCCACCGTGCCTACCCCGGAAACTCTAATGGCCACTTATGTGAGGCTCAAAGCCGAGTTTGAGGAGATAGTCACTGTTGAGAAGCAGTATTCCCCTGGCAAGGTGATGGCCCCCATCGAAGACGAGGAGATGACCCCAGAGGGATGGGATCCCCGGTGAGCTGCACAAGGTAAAAAATAATGGCTTACCATAGTTGTGGTTTTTGATTATTTGTAATGTGCTTGCTAATATGTTAGGGTTGTGCAGGTGCCGGTGGACGTCTTTGATTATTCTGATGTCGCGGCCCGTCCTATGGACAACGCCCCAGAGATCGTTTTCGATGTCGCGGTCTGTCCTGTTGACATTGCCCCGGACATTTATTTCGATGCCGCTGTCCACCCTGTGGACATCGCCCTAGAGATCGATTCCGATGTCGCGGTCAGTCCTGTGGACATTGCCCTAGAGATCGATTTCCGTGCCGCTGTCCGTGTTGTGGTCATTGCCCGAGAGATCGATGATAATAAATAGTTGGTCGCGCTAATCCTTCTGGGTAGTTTGCATTGCCCTATGTTTAATTACCAAAACGATGCGTGTTATCAAACCATCTTAGGGCTAATGCACTATCTTGTGTGGGCGGTACTTGCTACTTTTGTTTGATACTGAATCATGCGAACCCTCTCTGAGTTATGGAAACAGATGTATCCTCGCCAGCTTTTGATGTAATATATGCATGCTTAGATGTAAGTTTGAACTGTTTGTCATATCAGAAGGGCTTGTTTGATGATTCTTGGTGTTAGTAGGCTAGCTACTGTGCGAGCTATAGTACTTGCAAAACACTTGCCGAAGAGAAATGTTGGGGCTGATGAGATCGTCATACGCTTATACTTATCTGTCGTTGATTGGCCAATAGCCCAAGCTCCTAAAATTGTAGGCTTAGTGATCGATCAGACAATAGTCGGCATGGATACATTCAGGCCTCATTTAGTTCATAGGGTAGGAAAATCATAGCAAAAGTACAAAGACGTACAACACAAAATCACAGCAGCACAGAGACGTACTCCCTCCGTTCCAAAATAGATGACCTAGTCGGGCTAGTTTGGCCTAGTGGGTTTTAGTGATATGACGTGGTACAATGACGTCAAGTCTTCGCGTGTGGTAGAAGTATTTGTAAGTGTACAAAAGTAGGGGCTCTCCTTTTGACCCCTTTACTTGTGCACGAGCAGTCAGAGCCTCCCGCCACGACCACACATAACAGGGCAAGAAAGGGAAGCCGAAGCCACAAGACAAACAAAGCAACGTCAAGGACCAAGGACACAAAGATCAGATGGACGACACAGGTTTTCCCCGGCAAGGACCCTTGCCGGGGCAGCCTCAGCGGCCCCGGCAAGACCCTTGCCGAGGCAGCTCGCCCCCACCAGCCGAGCAAGCCACCTTAGAGCACACCAACGCCAAATAAACGCGTTGGGACAGGGCTCGGGAGGCACCTCCGTGGTGGCATGCAGATCTTTGTGAAGACAAAAGAATAGTCAAGATCAAATGAGGATAGGAAGGCAACCATCCTCACCGAAGAAACCCACAAGACCCCCGGCAAGATCCTTGCCGGGGACGCCTGCGCGCCACAGCAAGACCCTTGCCGGGCCACCCGGCAAGGCCCTCACCAAGCACGCCGGCGGGGCCACCGCCAGGCCCGCGCCAGCCAAGTCTTCGCCGGCGTTAGCATGCAGCTGCCGACCCAACCAGCTGGGCAGGCACCTGCGTGGCAACATGTAGCCCTTCGTGGAGGCTCCACCACCGCGCCACCTCAGCTACCTGCCTGCCTACATGGCACCGCATGCATCGCTGGCCAGGGTGTGTGTCGAAGCAAGGAGGAGCGGCGACGGACGGGACGGGCGTCGCCCCCGTCCCCGATAAAGTGAAGGGACACCTAAGCCTCGCATTAAATGCGCTTTGTCCTATAATACCAGCGATAAGCTCGCGACGATGTAGTACTTTGCACCTCCTGTGTGCCACTGTGGCAGCCCCTTTCACCTATAAAAGGAGGCCCATGGCACACGGGAGAATGATTCGGCTCTTTTCTAACCTAGCAGCACCCAGAGCTAGTTCAAGAGCTCAAGAACACTAAATACATCCACCAAAGCAGGATCGTAGGGTTTTACGCATCTTTGCGGCCCGAACCAGGGTAAATCTCCTTTGTGTTGCCTACTAGTCCTGCTCTTCTCATGATCCCCGTGCCCCGCAACCGTAGAAGGGATTCCAGTGATCCCATAGGAGTCGTTTCCCACCGACATCTTTGGCATGCCAGGTAGGGGTGCGCAATTGCGGGAATCTAGTCTAGCAGTTGACCTAGCTGTTCTTCATCGCCATGGCTCCTAAGAAGAAGGCGACCACGGCGATCGGTTCGTCCGGGACCAGGTTGCCAAAGACCGATGCGACCAAGACCGGGCGATCGCGGAGAGAACTCAGGCGCGCCCGCGAACATCCACATCACCCTGGCGGTTCAGGCCTGGCGAGTGGCGTCGTTCGCGCGCCAGGCGATGAGCCACCGGTCGCGGGCTCCAGAGACGGAGTCGGGCCTCCCGCAGGCGGCACGGGGCCCTCTAAGGGCGCCACCATCCCGCTAGACGGTGGCACGGCGGCCTCCAAGACACCAACACCGGTGCCCACGGCGCGCTCTTCCCAGGTTGTGCGTGATGAGTAGTGTCACCCTCCTGATGACCCTGCGCGCCGCCCTGGGAAGAGTCCCGTGCGCCCATCACATGATGAGGAGGGCTAGCATGCGTGCCGAGGTGCTAATGGAGGTGGCGAACGGTTGCGGGGCCGTGACACAGCTCCTTCTAACGTGGTTATAAGTTGAGGTGCATCGCGGTCCACCCAGCTCTCACCGTCACCCACACCAGCAGAAGCCCTAGCACGCGCAGCTGCTCCTCGATTTTCCTCCCGCCGCGGAGAAGCTCGACAAATGGAGGGCCACCATCCGGAGCCTCGTCGACATCGCCAACAATGATGAGTTGCGGCCGGCGGGACCCGTAGGCCGTCGCTCCACCGGGCCACCGCATCCCAGCGGAGACCGTGCCGGAGGCGATGTAGCCACGGTGCACTCCCCTCCTCCATCCTGGCCACCCCGGGCATCGGTTCGTCGCGACGACGCTCGAGACGATATCTCCATCGCGTCGTCCGACCCGCGAACCAACCGCGATCAGTGTCAAGTCCTTCGGGAGCGGGTTCATGATGACTCTCGAACTACCATCGAGCGACGACGTGACGCGCGCCACCAGTCGGACAGGCAGGCAGGGCCAGCTACGGACCACCCAACGCCGGGAGGCTACGGTGGCCTACCTTACGAGGTTGTTGTCCGGCTTTCGCCCGTGATCTGCGGCAGTTCCAGTGGCCCTCCCACCGTACGGTCAAGCCTGACGTTGGCGAGAAGTACAACGGCAAGACTCACCCGTCAGAGTTCCTCAGCATCTACAGCATCGCGATGCAAGCTGCTGGGGCCCGCGATGATAAGGTGCTTGCCAATTACTTCCCGTTGGCACTCAAGCCTAATGTTATGTCATGGTTGATGCACTTGCCGGTGGATTCCATCTCTTCTTGGGCGGATCTGTGCCATGAGTTTGTTGGCGCCTTTACCGGAGGTCACCAGGCTCATGGCCAGGTGAGTGATTTACACATCATCCCCCATAAGGAAGGGGACAACTTGCGCAAGTACATCCAAAGGTTCAGCCGAGTGCAGTACAACATCCCCGACGTTCATCCTGCCGCTGTGATCAATGCATTCCATCAGAATGTGCGCAATCGTAAGATGCGTGAAGAGCTGGCTATGAACAAGGTCAGAGATGTGGACGATCTTTATGTTCTGGCTGATTGGTGCGCTCGCGCTGAAGAGGGAAGGAAGTACCCCGGCGAAGACGCCGGTGCGGAAACCGACTCCACGGATGATACTGCCACCCCGGCGAAGAAGGGTCGGCACCGTAACAGGAAGCACATGAGCAAGACCGTGCTTGCCATCGAGGGATCCAACGATACCGGTGCCACCAAGAAACCCAAGGCAAGTGACCCCAGCAAGGAAGTTGCCGGGTGTGCCGCTTGCCGGGCCTTGGCGGCCGCCGATAAGCCAGGGGGCTCAAACAAGCAGTATTACAAGATCCACCGCACCAAGGGCCATGACCTCCAAAACTGCCGGCAGGTAGAGCTGCTCGCCGAGAAGCAGAAAGCTGAGTATGAGCGGCGGGACAAGGAGAAAGACCTAGATGGTGCCGAGGGATCTGGCAAGAAACATGGCGGCCAAGGAGGCCGCCGCGGCAAGGATAATCAGCAGGAAAGGCCCGCTCGAGGCCACGACAAGAAGAAGGAAGATGACGATCATGACGAGGACGATGAGTCCGGCGACCACGAGTTTCAGAAAGCCACAGAGGCCATGTGCGTCGATGGTGGCGCCTCGCTGCATACGTCCCACCGCCAACTCAAGCAGTGGGCGCGTGGCATCATGGCGGTGGAGCCATCGTTCGACGCACGGAAGCCACTGAAATGGTCCAGCACGCCCATCATCTTCGACACCGACGACCGCCCTGACCGCACTACTGCGGTCGGGTGCTTGCCGTTGTTGGTTTCGCCAACAATCCGCAACCTCAAGGTGACAAAGATGTTGGTTGACGGCGGGGCCGGCCTGAACTTGATCTCGCCTGTTGTGGTCAAAAGGCTGCAGATCCCCGATGGAGACCTCGAGGAGACGGGCACGTTCCAGGGGGTTAACCCGGGGAGGAGCCAACCAAAGGGAAAGGTCACGCTGCCCGTGACATTCAGAGGCGAGCTGAACCACAGGACGGAAATGATTGTTTTTGATGTAGCCGAGATCCCCTTGCCTTAAACCAGGATCCTCGGCCGCCCGGCACTAGCCAAGTTCATGGCGGCTTCACACTATGCCTACAACATGTTGAAGATGCCCGGGCGATGAGCATCATCACCGTCCCCTCCAACAAGAAAGATGCGCTGATTTGCGCCAACCAACTCTACCGGGAAGCAGTTGCAGCAGCTGCCGCCAATGCACCTGCTCCTACCGACGGAGCCCCGGGGGGAAAGAAGACCGGCGAGACCCCTCACACCTACCCAGGCAAGCGCACCTCTTTGGGGTGTTGCACTTCCGTTGAGAACGTGCCAGAGAGCTCCGCCGGCAAGAGCAAGAAATCCAGAGCTACACCACGAGAGACCAAGAAGGTGCCCATCAAGGAGGACGGTACGGGGGGAGCTTTTACCATAAGCTCCACCCTCGACGGCAAATAGGAAAGCGAGCTCGTCACCTTCCTGCGGGCGAATGTCGATGTGTTTGCATGGCAAGCCTCCGACATCCCCGACGTTCCCAGGGAGGTGACTGAGCACCACCTTGTTGTCTGTCCTCATGCGTGGCCCGTCAAGCAGAAGGTCAGGAAGCAAGCTCTGGAGAGGCAAGAGTTCATCATGGAGGAAATCAGAAAGCTAGAGGCGGCAGGCCTGGTCAGAGGAGTACTCCATCCGACGTGGTTGGCCAATCCGATAGTAGTGCGCAAGGCAAATGGGAAGTGGAGGCTGTGTATTGATTACACAGACATCAATAAGGCTTGTCCAAAGGATCCCTTCCCGTTACCGCGCATTGACCAGATTGTTGACTCCATGGCCGGGTGTGACCTTCTATCATTCCTCGATGCCTACTCGGGATACCACCAGATGTTCATGACGAAAGAGGACGAGGAGAAGACAGCATTCATCACACCATGTGGTACGTACTGCTTTTTACGGATGCCTTCGGGTTGAAGAGTGCTGGCTCAACCTTTGCAAGAGCAGTCCAAATTGGCTTTGAGCCCCAGCTACATAGAAATATGGAAGCTTATATGGATGACATAGTGGTCAAAACCAAGGACAAAGCGACCCTTGTGCAAGATCTGGAGGAAACATTTGCAAACCTGCGCAAGATCAACCTCAAATTGAACCCTGAGAAGTGTGTCTTCGGCGTCCCGTCTGGCAAGCTTCTCTGGTTCTTTGTGTCCTAGCGCGGGATTGAAGCAAACCTAGATAAGATCAAGGCCATCGAGCAGATTGAGGAACCCAAACGGATCAAGGATGTGCATCAGCTTACTGGCTGTGTTGCCGCCATGAGCCGGTTCATCTCCAAGTCCGTGGAGCGTGCCCTTTCAAGATCTTGAAGAAGGCGGGGCCAGTAGAGTGGACCCCAGAGGCCGAGGCAGCGCTGCAAGATTTGAAGAAATACCTCTCTACTACCCCAGTGATGGTTGCGCCCAAACCACAAGAACAGTTGCTGCTTTATCTAGCGGCAACAAATCAGGTGGTTAGCGCCGCACTAGTGGCGCAGAGAGAGGTCGACGAGGAGGCAGCAGCAGCGGCAGAATTAACGGTTGGCAGGCCAGAACCCTCCCGGCAGAGCTCGGTGCCGGTAAGACTGAGTCCCCGTCAAGGCTCGGTGCCGACAAGACTGGCGCCAGTACGACAGGACCCACACGGCCAGGTGAAGAGGCGCAGAAGAAGAAAATGGTACATCACCCAGTTTACTTCGTCAGCTCCCTCTTGTAGGGGGCTAGGTCGAGGTACTCAGGTGTGCTAAAGTTGCTCTTCGGCCTCCTTATGGATTCGAGGAAGCTGCGCCATTACTTCCAAGCGCACGAGATCACGGTGGTCACCCGCCTCCCATTGCAACGGATACTGCATAACCCAGATGCAACTGGGAGGATCGTGGAATGGACCCTGGAGCTGTCAAGTTTCGGTCTGAAGTTCGAAAGTACCTCGACGATTCAGAGTAGAGTCTTGGTAGAGTTTCTTGCAGAATGGACCTCGACGCCCGATGAAGAGGTACAAGAGACCGCTCTCCCCGGTAAGGAAACGAGCCGCAACTGGATCATGTACTTTGATGGTGCCTTCTCGCTGCAAGGCGCCGGTGCTGGTGTGCTGCTTGTCGCACCCACGGGAGAGCACCTCAAGTATGTCATCTAGATGCACTTCTCCCGGGAGATGTCAACTAACAACATCGCCGAGTACGAGGGTTTGCTTGCCGGTCTCAGGATCACGGCAGACCTCGGAGTTAAAAAGCTCATCGTCAGGGGCGACTGGCAGCTCGTCGTCAGGTAGATCAACAAAGATTATCAAAGCCCATTGATGGAAGCTTACGTAGATGAGGTGAGGAAACTGGAGGAGCGCTTTAACGGTATACAAGTGGAGCATGTCCCTCGGGCGGAGAACGACATCGCCGACTACCTGTCAAAGCGCGCTGCCCTCAAGCTACCTGTGGAACCAGGTACTTTTGTGCTTCACTTAACTCAATCATCCGTCGAGCCGTCGACCGGGCAGAACAAGCGGAGGAAGCTAGGCCCCGGAAAGTACTTCCCCACCGAGCTCCCCGAAGCCGCCGACGAAGATGTTGCCACAGATGCCGATCCTGCCGCGGGGCAACCGACTCCGGCAGGACCTCAGGTCATGGCCGTGGAGGCGGCCGCTCTCGTGGCAGAAGAGATGCCTTTGGTCCTTGTCGTCGAGCCACATCCTCCGGCATGGGCGCAGCACACCTTCCGATTCCTCTAAAAAGGGGAGCTTCCTGAGGAGCAGGAAGAGGCAGAAAGAGTAGCCCGCCGGTCTGCTCTGTACCAATTCGTTGATAATGTATTGTACAGAAGAAGATCGAATGGGATGAAAATGAAGTGCATCTCCCGGGATGAAGGACTAAAACTGTTGGCATATATACATGGAGGCATATGTGGCTCCCACATAGGGTCGAGGGCCATTGCCGGCAAGGCTTTCCGGCAAGGTTTCTTCTGGCCCACCGCCCTCCAGAATGCGACGACACTAGTAACCAAGTGTGAAGCGTGCCAGTTCCATTCGAAGAAGCTTCATCAACTAGCTCAAGCCCTTCAAACTATCCCTCTCTCCTGGCCCTTCTCGGTCTGGGGGATCGACATATTGGGCCCTTTCCCCCGTGTCGTCGGGGGCTTTGAGTACTTGTACGTCGCAATCGACAAGTTCACAAAGTGGCCAGAGGTGGAAGCAGTGAGGAAGGTGACAACGCAGTCTGCCATCAAGTTCTTCAAGGGACTAGTGTGCCGTTTTGGGGTGCCCAATAGGATCATCACCGACAACGGCACACAGTTCACAAGCCATGCCTTCATGCAATACATTGAGGATCTCGGCAGCAGGGCCTGTTTTGCTTCTGTGGCACATCCATGGAGCACCGGCCAAGCAGACAGAGCAAATGCTGAAGTCCTGCGATGCTTAAGAACGAAGACTTTTGACAGGCTGCGCAAGAGTGGAAGGCGCCAGATTGATGAGTTGCTGGTGGTTCTTTGGTCGATCAGAACGACGCCAAATCGAGCCACCGGCTAGACACCCTTTACCCTGGTTTACGTGACAGAAGCAGTTCTCCCCACAGAACTCATATACAGGTCACCTCGAGTGCTCGCTTATGATGAGCTTGAGCAAGAGCGATTGCGGCAAGATGACGCGACGCTCCTTGAGGAAGATCGTCTTCGGGCGGTTGTGAGAGCAGCACGCTACCATCAAGCCTTGTGTCGCTATCATAGCCGCAAGGTTCATGCCCGGAGCTTTGAGGAAGGCGACCTTGTTCTTCGGTAGTTTCAGTCGGCCAAAAATTTCAACAAGTTGACGCCGAAGTGGGAAGGCCCTTATCGGGTAACACCAGGCCCGGCGCAGTCCGGCTGGAGACCGAAGATGCCATTCCAGTGAGAAACTCCTGGAACATCGAGCATCTCCGCAAGTTTTACCCATAAGGCGCGGCTGTCGGGCCTCCCGGCAAGCCACCCTTTTGTACAAGCCTTGCCGGCAAGGCATGTAACCCTTTGTAGAAAGCCAGGCGCAGACCCTGAGCATAAATAAACGAAGCGCTGGCGCCATAAGTTATAGCATGCATGCTTGGTTGAGTCTCTTCCTTGGTTAGGGTTGAGAGTGCTTAGCGGTGGCTAACCCCTAGCTTAGAGGTCGAGTGCGCGTCTCTCTGTTCTTCTCTGTCTTCTTTGGTTCACAGGGCACCTAAATACCCTTGTCGAGCTATTTTGGAAGAAAGAGGACGGACCGACGTCCAAGCCTCGGCAAGCCAAAGTTGCCGGGGGCTGCGAGGACAAAAATTCATCCGCGGCAAGACGAGGTTGACGGGGGCTGCAGATCCAGATAAGTTTTCTATCCCCTATCATGCATTTCGTTGTGAACTGGGATACGTGAAACCCCGTTCTATCCCTGAGCTACCGTGCTCCCCATTTTCGGCACCCAAGAATTATCCCCTGGGTCTGAATCTGGTTGTAGCCGCGGCGGCAAAGAGATGGAACGAGGAGCCTAAGCCCACCTCATCCCTGCCTCCGCCAACGGCGTGAGAAAGGTCGAGCGAAGTAGGGAGACGGCAAGGCATGTTGCCAGGAGAAAAACGTTTATCCTAAAAAATAACAAGGATTCACTCCTTGTCGTGGGTTCTGCCCGCGAACGAAAATCCCGGCAAACATCCCTTTTTCATTAAAAAACATCCCGTACAGGTACAGTTCATACGAAATGAAAAACAGGAACAAGGGGATTACAAGTTCTAAAGTTAACAAAGGCCCGAAGGCTTACAAGGCTAAAAAGATACAAGGTGCCCGTAACCCCTTTCTTGTCCCTCTCCTCAGGAAATGGAACAAGAAAGCAGAAGGGCAAAAGGGGTGCCTAGGCGAGCTACGAGTGGGAGAAGACACCAAGAGAGCATCTCGGTGGCCGTCCAAATGCTGGATGGTGATGACGGCGCCGGAGGCAGAGCTCGAAGACGAGGCGGCAGGACGTCAATATGCGATGAAGGCGTCGGTGCCTGCGTACTCTGACTTGACGGCCTTGCCGCCCGCCCTCTTCCTCTTCCGCAGCCTCCCAACGCCAGCCGCCCAAGGAGACGACCCCGAGAAGTTCAAGGAGTCGGCGACACGAATGATGGGGTCGCCGGTGCCGCTCGGAGCGGCGCCCGACGCCTAGTCGGACCCGTCATCCTACCGCCCTCCAGCCTCGTCGTCGCTGCCGTTGTCTTCCTCGCCACTCTTGCTCGAGGATTAATCTTCATCATCAGAAGAGCTCTCCACGCAGCACCTTACGCGAGTCCCGAAGTGCCCGAAGATCTTGACGGAGAGGAGGCCACCCTCCATTAGTTTGAAATGGAGAGTGAGCCCATCCGTCAAGCTGTGGAGGCGAGCGAAGGTCTTCCACCCCCGGTGAAGATACATGATGTGAGGGGCGAGGAACTCTACGTCGGCCCATGTGCCGCTGTTCCCAGAACCCCTCACATGCAACCGCAACGCCTGCGGCGGATCCACCTCCAACTCCCGCGCAAATGGAGTCGGGAGGCGAAGGCGACGGCGCGGTGGCTGGCGCAGCCTGATGAAGAATTCGCAGGGGTTGTCCCCTGCGTGGCCCTCCATCGGAGGAGGGGCTGCTGGCGGAGGCGAGGCTGATCTGTCGCCCCGTCCTCCTCTCCCTCGAGCACCACGACGGCCTCGACCTCGCGCCCCTCCCCCTTCCTCTAGCAGGCGGCTCCGCCACTATGAGCTCTTGGGGAGGAGCGATGCGCTGTCTGGCAGAAACCCTCACCGCCATCGATGAAGCATCGCCATGCCCCCTCGCCATGGCAGAAGAAAGGAGGAAGCAGGAATGGGGAGAGGCAGATGGCGAAGGGTTGAGAGGCACCGTTCCTCCCGCTCCCCTCTTTATAAAGGGGGGGCGAGGCTCGGCTGCCCCCTCTCGGCCAATCCGACCCGTTGAAGTGACAGCAAGCGGGGCCGTCGACCGCCCTCCCCGCTCCATTGAAGGCGCGTGGGAATCGACCCACGCACGCGCGCCTGTCATTCGCTATGCATTATGCATGCACCGAACATGGCGCAAGGGGCGGGCGCAGTGGGACGCGTGGAGCGACGGTTCCCAAGCGAGGGCAGTAAATGGGAGGCGGCCCTGCGGTCTCAAAGAGACATGCAAGCCGCCTCTTTACTGTCCACAACAAGGCGACGCCAGCATGCTTCCTTCATGCGCACGCGCACGACCCCCACATCGTGCGTTCAACGCGGGTCGTGGGGAAGCGCAGCGGACGGAGCAATTACCGCGGTAAAAATCTGCCCCAACTGCCCGCGCACCGTTCTGGGCCTGGCCCGACAACGTGTTGCGCTTATGTATGGCCCAGGCCCGGGGGCTCCTGTCAGTGTACAAAAGTAGGGGCTCTCCTTTTGACCCCTTTACTTGTGCACGAGCAGTCAGAGCCTCCCGCCACGGCCACACACAACAGGGCAGGAAAGGGAAGCCGGAGAAAAGCCGAAACCACAGGACAAACAAAGCAATGGCAAGGACCAAGGCCACAAAGATCGGATGGACGATGCAGGTTTTCCCCGGCAAGGTCCCTTGCCGGGGCAGCCTCAGCGGCCCCGGCAAGACCCTTGCTGAGGCAGCTCGCCCCCACCAGCCGAGCGAGCCACCTTAGAGCCCACCAACGCCAAATAAACGCTTTGGGACAAGGCTCGGGAGGCACCTCCGTGGTGGCATGCAGATCTTTGTGAAGACAAAAGAATAGTCAAGATCAAATGAGGATAGGAAGGAAACCATCCTCACCGAAGAAACCCACAAGACCCCCGGCAAGATCCTTTGCCGGGGACGCCTGCGTGCCACAGCAAGACCCTTGCCGGGCCACTCGGCAAGACCCTTACCGGGCCACCCGGCAAGGCCCTCGCCAAGCACGCCGGCGGGGCCACCGCCAGGCCCGCGCCAGCCAAGTCTTCGCCGCCGTTAGCATGCAGCTGCCGACCCAACCAGCTGGGCAGGCACCTGCGTCGCAACATGCAGCCCTTCGTGGAGGCTCCACCACCGCGCCACCTCAGCTACCTTCCTGCCTACATGGCACCGCATGTATCATGGCCAGGGCGCGTGTCGAAGCAAGGAGGAGCGGCGACGGACGAGACGGGCCTCGCCCCCGTCCCCGATAAAGTGAAGGGACACCTAAGCCTCGCATTAAATGCGCTTTGTCCTGTAATACCAGCGATAAGCTCGCAACGCGGTAGCACTTTCCACCTCATGTGTGCCACTGTGGCAGCCCCTTTCACCTATAAAAGGAGGCCCATGGCACACAGGAGAATGATTCGGCTCTTTTCGAACCTAGCAGCACCAAGAGCTAGTTCAAGAGCTCAAGAACACTAAATACATCCACCAAAGCAGGATCATAGGGTTTTACGCATCTTTGCGGCCCGAACCTGGGTAAATCTCCTTTGTGTTGCCTACTAGTCCCGCTCTTCTCATGATCCCCGCGCCTCGCAATTGTAGAAGGGATTCCAGTGATCCCATATGTGTCGTTTCCCACCGACAGTAGTGCGGGTATAATAGGTTTTCTTGAAGAAGAGAAATTCAAAGAAGTCATGATGGTTCCTTCGTCCGACCAACTTACGGTGGGAAGGGTTGTGCCTGCGCTATGACCGGGGTGGACCAGGATAATTTTGTGCATGGCAGGTGGAACAGGATGGTCGACGTCCCACATGTCGGCGAATGAAAGTATTATTTCCGACATAGAGAACGAGCAATGAGTATTCATTGTTTATTTTTGGTGAAAGCTATTGTCTCCACTATTACGACGGAGGAGTGTGAAACACGGCAGCCCAGTGAACTTGGCATGTGCACCAATCCCTCCTTCCTCATGTAATACTACCATAGTGTTGACTATCACTACAAGAGATTTGAGATACTGTGACGAAAATCCTCGTGACGGTGGTGGACAACGTCACACAAATACCTAATGTGTGATGTTTTGTAGGTGGCGTCACCGATCACCATGAATCGGTGACGGTTAATGTCACAAAATCGCGTCGGCGGTTGAGTGCCACCGGTCTGCCAATTTCTACGACAGGTTAGTAATTTCCCCGACGAATCAACTAGAGTCACCGAATATTACGAATGTGTGCAATGATAAATTTTTTGTCATGTAATGTGTTCCAGTGGGACCCGCCATAGTTGCTTCACTGGTTATTGAGCGGTAGGACCCGCATACCATTGTTGGCAGTAGGACCCATCATAGTTTTTTTTCACAATCGACTAAGCATTGTAATTATTTTGTTCCATCGATCGCCCGGGGAAAACCTTATTTTGTTCCATCTAATATAAAGAGACAGTGGCCAGGTAAGAAAAAACTTGATCCATGCATTCGTGAGTTGATGTTAGTTTGTTCTATCACAAAAATAAAAATAAAAATATTTTATAAGTTAACAAGAAAAAGTTTGGAACAGGGAGTTTGAACCCCGTGACCATTATGGTCTCCCTCTAACGGCGTTGCTAATAGGCTAGAGTTTAGAGAGTACTAATGTAAGTTGTGCTAAAATATATATAAGGAACCCGCAAAAAAAATAAAATTATATAGTCGTGGACTATATCGATCGGTTCCTCTGTTCTAGCTGGCGCCAGGCACGACATGGCACGATTCAGTTCCCGCTAGCAGCTGTGCTAACTTTTTTTTGAGCAACAGCTGTTCGTAACTTCGTATGTGACGGGCGTACCATAGGTCCATATAGCCCATAGCGCAGCAAGCCCATCAAAACGTTATTTCCTTAATTTTCTATACGTGGGCTGAAGGCCTGAAGCTAGCTCAACTGCGCATATAAGCAGTGACTTTTTTTTCCTTCGTCTACCGTCTCCTCCCAGAGCGAAACCCTCTCTACCTGATCTCGTTTTCTTTCGCTCGTGTGGCGGCGGCAATAGATCGGAGGAAACCAAGCGCGACGACGGCGGCAGGAGTAGCTGCTCTCTGCCCTCTCCCGTAGGGTTCCTTGAGGGCCCCCTTCCGCGGAAGCTGCCAGTGGCGTCGGGGCTCTCCATGGCGCGTAGCGGCGGACCCAGTGTGCGCCACGGCCGGACCAGCCTGGTCGCGCGGCGGTGGCCCGACCAGTGTGCGTTACGTGAGTTCTCAGTTTGAGTGCCCCATCTATTTTACTTATATATATATATATATATATATATATATATATATATATATATATATATATATATATATATATATATATATATATATATATATATATATATATAACCTCGATCCATCTCAGAGTAGCCACTGGCTGGACGGCGGCGAACGGGGCAAACTCCTCAAAACGAAGTTCTACTTTGTCTTTGGAAGAATTGAAGAATCGGACTCTAAGTTTAAAGTAGGAGTAGAGTCTTTAGAGGCTCGCTTAGAAGTATATATATATATATATATATATATATGAAAATGACTGTGTACTCCTGGGAGTACGTACTCCCGCTCCTCATATACCACATAGATGAGTCTTCTATGCCTTTTTATTATTTTTAATATACTTCATTACTAATTATTAGATACCCCAAAACGAGTTTCTTGAAAAAATTCATGCGAGTCTATATATTTTAAATGTTTACATATATACTGATGTGTTTGTACGTGAAAAGGTATATTACAAAAAGTACGTCGCAGATGATATTTTTTCAACACAACTCATATTGAGGTATCTTAGAATATTAAATGAAGTATATTGAGAATGATAAAGAGGTATAATTAATGCGTATATGAGGTATATACATATATTAATGCGTGTATATATATATATATATATATATATATATATATATATATATATATATATATATATATATATATATATATATATATATACACACACACACACACACACACACACAAACTTTCAAAAGCACAACAAAGAATTATGCTCCTTTATATGTATAATATGATTTATAAATACAATGATCTCAAAATCATAAGGTTGAATTCAAAAAATTTAAACCAAATTATGATCTATTAAAATTTATGGATCTGTAATATCTATATATTAAATAACATAGATGCGTGTGAATTCATATGAGTATGCATGTTTGATAGATCAATTTTGGTTTCGGGCGCTTACTGCGACATTCCCCGCTTCATTCAAATTTTGCAGAGTGCACGTTTACCGTGCCAACTCAATTCGAATCCCGTTTGTATTCTATTTTTGTTCGGGCAGGATCCATTTTTGATTGGAATAAAATTCTATATACATCATATTTTATATATACTTTCAAAATCACAACACCCTTTATAGATAAATATGGTTTACAAATGGCATGATCTTAGATTCATAAGGTTGTATCCATCAATTTGGATTTTCAGATATTTGAAACCACTTTATGTTGAAATCCAATGTATGCATTCCTCGCTAACTGTCTCCAATTAATGTGTGTTTCATGCGGGTTTTTACTTCTCAAACATGTATAATGTGTTTCACACACGCAACATATAGTGTAATCCCGTTTAGACATTAATTGCATATAAACCATGCATTGTTTCTAATTAAAGAATCTATGGATCACTAATATTGATAAACTATATAACATTACACGTGTCCCCAAATTCAAATCAATATTTTGATAGACCAATTTACGTTATGATATTATCGATGTCGTGATCTCTAGTTTAAATATTTGAATCCCCTTTAATCCAGATATTCGTCTCATATAGCTATCACTCATGCTTATATAGGAGTATCTCTCTAGACCTATACGTGTTCATCGTCTCTCGGCTATCTCTCGTGCTACCTGTATGTCGACAATGATCTTTTATCTTCGTAACACATTGACGGTACTCTCTCCCTCGACCTTCATCACTCTATCTCTCTCTAAGTATATCTTGCTCCCTGCTATGTGTCTCTAACTATGATTCTCCATGTGGAATCTCTTTCTCTCACACAAACACAAAACTTTTTCTCCCGGGGTCTCATTTCTCTCTACTATTCCCCTATGTGCCACTTGCACACCCCCTCTCACACAGAGATGTCTTTCGCTCCTTAGGTATGAGAAGCTACGACTCTTCCTCTTAAATATCTCTTTCTCACACACAAACACAAACTCTGTCTCCCAGGGTCTCATAGTACTCCACTGTTCTCTTGTATGTCGCTCACACACACTCTCTCTCCCTAGAGATATCTTGTGTTCCCTCATATGTCTCTTTAGCTATCACTCTCGTTGTGAAATATCTTTCTCTCTCGCAGACACAAAACTCCGTCTCTCGGGATCGCATTTCTCTCTGATATTTGTTTGTATGTGACTCACATGCACCCTCTCTCTATCTCCCTCACACTCACACACATAACTCAGCCTTCTGATCCACTCGACTCCTATCTCTAACGCACACTAGCTAGCATCTTTATCTTTCTATTTATTTGTTTCTCCATCAACCTTCTTTCTCGCCCTCACTCTTGCTTCCTATCATGCACACTACATATGTTTCTCTCTACATGCAGTCAAGTGCCCTCTTTTTATCTCTATCTCTCACACACATAACTTCACCCTCTGAACCACCCGGCGGTCATCTGCAACACTCAAACTAGCAGATGTCCCTCTAGCTAGCATCTCCATCTCGGTATCTATCTATAGTTTCTCTGTTAACCTTTCTTTCTCGCACGCAGTCTTGCTTCCTATCACCCACACTACATATGTCTCTCCATACATGCATTTATAGGTTGATCTCTTTTGCACAATCGTTGTGTCTCAATCCCTCTGCTCGCCATAGATGCATGCTCCAGCCCATGCCACTATCTCTTAAAGACAAAAACACATGCTCAATAGTGAGGCCTTCTTCCCTGCACTCTCACATGCATGCATATTATCATACCGATCTGTCTCTCCCATGTCGTTGATCTTATGACTTATGTCTTCTTTCTTTTATCTCGATCATGCGCGCGCACACACACACACATCCCACGTATACATGTATACCTCTCGCACATGCACGTTCAAGGTCTCTATGTCTCCATACGTAGTTAATTACCCTCAACCCTAACGCCACATCGAATCGTTCTCTTCTTGTGTGCACATAACTTCCGCCTGGATGGGTAAAACACACATTAACACTTAACATTCTCCTTCTAGCTACCCCCTCTCACTCTTCCCCTATATCCCCGAAACCAATAAGACCATCCCTTCGTTTAATTCCCGCCTACATGCACCATCGATATATAGTAGTCTTCCTCGGTGTCTCTCGAACAAACACGTTCTCTCGATGTTGACTCCTCTCACGCGCACACACCTTCTCTTCCCTCTCTACGGGCCTTTTCTCTCTCGCACCCCATTGTTGGTGGCCTCTGCCATACACATCACCTCTCTATGATGAAGCCACGCACACTTAAATTACATCCGCCACCGAGGACCTCGCGTCACACACACACACACATGCACGCACCCACCCACCCACCCACACACACACACTAACACACACACACATACATGCGTGCACGAACGCACCCACCCACACACACACACACTAAGACTCCATCACACACACACACACTAAGACTCCATCTCTCTCTCTCTCTCTCACACACACACGCGCGCGCACCCACCAACCCACACACACACACACACACACACACACACACACACACACACACACACACACACACACACACACACACTAAGACTCCATCTCACACACACACATGCTCTAGGCGGAGCATTTGTTCCTACCACCCTTCATCCAACCTTACCCATATGATAAACAATCACCTTAATTTACTTGTATAACATGGAAAAATTCTACTTTACTTTAGTAGTTAGCAAACTTATCATCTCTACCCTTATAAAAACCGAGTTGGTGATGATGGTGTGTGATACGTCTCCAACGTATCTATAATTTTTGATTGTTCCATGCTATTATATTACCCGTTTTGGATGTTTATGGGCTTTACTTTACACTTTTATATCATTTTTGGGACTAACCTACTAACCGGAGGCCCAGCCCTAATTGCTATTTTTTTTGCCTATTTCAGTGTTTCGAAGAAAAGGAATATAAAACGGAGTCCAAACGGAATGAAACCTTTGGGAGTGATCTTTTTGGAACAAACGCAATCCAGGAGACTTGGAGTGGACGTCAAGCAGCAAACGAGGCCGCCACGAGGGTGCCCGGCATGCCCTAGGGGGGTGGGCGAGCCCCCACCCTCATGGGCCCCTCGTGGCTCAACTGACCTACTTGTTCCTCCTATATATATCCACGTACCCCGATAACATCTAGGAGCACTACCAAAAACTATTTCCACCGCCGCAACCTTCTGTATCCGTGAGATCCCATCTTGGAGCCTTCGCTGGCGCTCTGCCGGAGGGGGAATCGACCATGGAGGGCCTCTACATCATCTCCAAGGCCTCTCCAATGAGTTGTGAGTAGTTACCACAGACCTTCGGGTCCATAGTTATTAGCTAGATGGCTTCTTCTCTCTCTTTGAATCTCAATACAAAGTTCTCCTCGGTCTTCTTGGAGATTTATTCGATATAACTCTTTTTGCGGTGTATTTGTCGTGATCCGATGAATTGTGGGTTTATGATCAAGTTTATCTATGAGAAATAATTGAATCTCCTTTGAATTCTTTTATGCGTGATTGGTTATCTTTGCAAGTCTCTTCGAATTATCAGTTTGGTTTGGCCTACTAGATTGATCTTTCTTGCAATGGGAGAAATGCTTAGCTTTGGGTTCAATCTTGCGGTGTCCTTTCCCAATGACAGTAGGGGCAGCAAGGCACGCATTGTATTGTTGCCATCGAGGATAAAATGATGGGGTTTATATCATATTGCTTGAGTTTATCCCTCTACATCATGTCATATTTCTTAATGCGGTACTCTGTTCTTATGAACTTAATACTCTAGATGCAGGCAGGAGTCGGTCGATGTGTGGAGTAATAGTAGTAGATGCAGGCAGGATTCGGTCTACTTGTTGCAGACGTGATGCCTATATACATGATCATGCCTAGATAATCTCATAACTATGCACTTTTCTATCAATTGCTCGACAGTAATTTGTTCACCCACCGTAATACTTATGCTATCTTGAGAGAAGGCACTAGTGAAACCTATGGCCCCCGGGTCTATATTTTATCATATAAGTTTCCAATCTATATTTATTTTGCAATCTTTACTTTCCAATCTATATCATAAAAATACCAAAAAAATTTATCTTATCTTATTATCTCTATTAGATCTCACTTTCGCAAGTTACCGTCAAGGGATTGACGACCCCTTTATCGCGTTGGTTGCGAGGTTGTTGTTTGTTTGTGTAGGTACGAGGGACTTTTGAGGAGCCTCCTACTGGATTGATACCTTGGTTCTCAAAAACTGAGGGAAATACTTACGCTACTTTGCTGCATCACCCTTTCCTCTTCAAAGGAAAACCAACGCAGTGCTCAAGAGGTAGCAAGAAGGATTTCTGGCGCCGTTGCCGGGGAGGTCTTCGCTCAAGTCAAGAAATACCAAATACGCATCACAAACTCATCTCCCTAGCATTACATTATTTACCATTTGCCTCTCGTTTTCCTCTCCCCCTGTAACGCCCCGGATTCGATGCGCCAGGTGTCTGCCAGTTATTCGCTGTCTTTGCCATGTCATGTGCTTGCGTGTTGCACTTTGACATGTCATCATATGCATTTCATATCATGCCATCATGTGCATTTTATTTTGCATACGTGTTCGTCTCATGCATCCGAGCATTTTCCCCGTTGTCCGTTTTGCAATCCGGCACTCCTATGTCTCCCGGCGCCCCCTTTTACCTCTTTTCGTGTGCGGGTGTTAAACGGTCTCGGAATGGACCGAGGTTTGTCAAGCGGCCTTGGTATAGCACCGGTAGACCGCCTGTCAAGTTTCGGATCATTGGAAGGTCGTTTGGTACTCCAACGGTTAACCGGGTAATCGCAAAAGCCTCTTTTGTTGCAGCCCAACTCCCCCTCCAAACTGGCCCAAAACCCACCAAACTCCCCTCCATGCTCTCGGTCGTTCGATCACGATCGCGTGGCCGAAAACCGCACCTCATTTGGACTCTCCTAGCTCCCTCTACCTATATATATGTCTTCCTCCCCGAAATCGCAGTCCAATCCATTCCGAAACCCTAAAATCATCCCCGTCGCCCGCCGGACATGTCCAACCCGTCCGGACGCTTCCCCGCCGCCGCCTCGCGCCAGTGGTCACCACACGTGGCGCGCCACCACACACCGCGGTCTGCTGAGGCCACGGCCCGCCCTCCGCGCCGCCAACCGGCCGCCTCCCTCCGCCCAGCGCCGAGAGGCGCCCCACTGCTGCGCCGCCCCGCCTCGCGACCTGACTCGCCGGCGGCGCTGGCCCCGCCGCCTTCTCCGCCTGTCCGCGCGCTGGAGGCGCCGCCGTCCGCCATGCCCCACACGACCCCTGCTGCCTCGCCGGCCGCTCCTCCCGAGGTCGGCGCTGCCTCACGGCTGGCCTCGCCGCCGCCTCGGTCGGCCCGCCTCCCAGCCCTCCTCCTCCGCCTGCCTCTCCCGAGCTCCAGCTCCGGCGATCGCCGTCCTCGAACTCCGGCCAGATCCGATCTGGTAGGACTAGGTTGACTTTTCCCCTCCCCCAAATTCTTCTAAGTCCCCGAATATGTGATATTTTGTGCCATTTTCATCGCATCGTAACTCTGTGCATGTAGCTCCGTTTTGCGCGTATAATATGTCAAAATGTTCGTCGCGAAGAGTAGATCATTTCATCTCATTGCATCATTTTCATTTGAGCTAATATTGATGCCCGAAATGTTGTTGGAAGAGTGCTATGTGATGTTAGTTTCTGTTTCTTAACAGAACATGCACTTTTGTCATTTTTGCCATGATTGATGTGTGCATCCTATGGACTTGAGTCCTACATGTGTTTTGTAATATGCCATGTCTTCTTTCCAGTGGTGCTTGCCATGTATTTTTGTGATCTATGTGGTGACTAGCACAAGCATGCAAACTAGGTGTCTTGTTGTTGCTGTTTTCAGCCCTGTTTGCTGTTATTTTGATGCCATGTTAACTTGATGCCACCGAGAGATCCATGCATATTTTGAGATACTTAAGTAAGGATGTTTTGTAAAGCATGTCTTTCTCTATCCATCCATGTCCTTGTTTGAAATTATGTAGTACCATAGCTTGAGTCAATCGAGCTCTACTTTTGCTTCAAAATGTTCCTGGCAGATTGTTTACATGTTATTCAATTTTGCCAAGGTTGTCGTGGTTGATCCATGTATGCTATGTTATTGTTCTTGCCATGTGTGTCTTCTATGCCATGTCTTCTTGATGTATGTATGCTTAGTTTATCATATAAGGCTCTGTAGTGAGTGCATTGAGCTTGTAAACATGCCTACTTGTTATCAGTTTTTGACATGCCATGTTGCTGAATCTGTTAACGAGACTTTCAACATTGACATGGGTGTTACTATATTTTCTGATCCTTTTTAGCTTATGGTCACTAAAGGACTTTTGTTATATGCTTTGAGTAGATTCATGCCATGCCTTTGTTTGCCATGTTAAGTTCCTGTAACATGTTGTTTCATAGCTCTAAACATTGCAACCTGATGTTAATTTCTGCAAAGTCTGAAACTGTTATTATTTGCAATCTTGCCATGTGTTTTTGAGCATGTTCAAGTTGTTTCTGGAGGTAGCTCAGTTCTCATGTTTTGTAATGCTTTACCTGTAGATCATGCCCATGCCTTTTGTTATTATGTTGGGGTGCTGTAGCATGTTGTTTTGATGCTTGCAATATGCCTAGTTGCTGTTTTGGACAGATTGTTGTCATGACTTGTATTGTGTGTATGTGTTGAACCGTTGCTCCGTTTTGAGTGTGCTCTATATGAAATTTGCTTGATTTTGCATGTAGTTTCACATTATCATGTTGGATCCTTGTTTTGAGGTGTTCTGCTTGATGTTTGTGCATTTTGCATCAATGCCATGTTTATCTTGTTTTGCTCATATCTTCTAGGCCGTAGCTCCGAATCTAATGAACTTTATATGTAACTTGACTAAAATTTCGTGTAGATCATCGTGGTGCATCTTAAATTGCTGTTTAACCACTTGAACATAATGTTTATCCAGATCTGGACCAATTTCGAAATTTGCATATGAGGACTTACCGGAATTGTTATATGTTGTTTCCGGCCTCATTTAAACTTGCCTTGATGTGTTGTTCTTGTTTGCATCATCCCTTGCCATGAGTAGCTTCATATAGTCTTGTCATGCATCATGCTTGTCTTGCTTCATGTCTTGTTCATGTGTGGTGTGTTTACCTATGTTGTGTGCTTCTTCTTGTTAGTTCCGCTTGCTATGCGATCGTGAGGATTCGCTCGCTCACGCTTGGTTCGGCTTCATCCGCTCATATTCTTCATGGACTCGTTCTTCTTCCTTATGGATTTCAGGCAAGATGACCGCTACCCTGGATCTCACTACTATCATTGCTATGCTAGTTGCTTCGTTTCTTTCGCTATGCTGCGCTACCTATCACTCGCTGCTCAAGCCATCCCATATTGCCATGTCGCCTCTAACCTTTTCACCCTTCCTAGAAAACCGTTGTTTGGGTATGTTACCGCTGTGCTCAGCCCTCTTATAGCGTTGTTAGTTGCAGGTGAAGATGAAGTTTGTTCCTTGTTGAACATGGAGATGTTGTTCCTTGTTGGAACATGTTTACTTGTTGGGATATCACAATATATCTTATATTATTAATGCATCTATATACTTGGTAAAGGGTGGAAGGCTCGGCCTTATGCCTGTGTTTTGTTCCATTCTTGCCGCCCTAGTTTCCGCCATATCGGTATTATGTTCCCGGATTTTGCGTCCCTAACGCGGTCGGGTGATTTATGGGACCCCTTGACAGTTCGCTTTGAATAAGACTTTTCCAAAGAAGGCCCAACATTGGTTTTACCATTTGCCTCACCACCACCTACCTTTTCCCTTGGGAGTCGCTCTCTCGAGGGTCATCTTTATTTAGCCCCCGACCAGTGCTTCTCTAAGTGTTGGCCCGAACCGAGCTACTGCTGGGCCACCTTGAGGCAACCCGAGGGTTGGTTTTACTCAGAGCTAGTCTCATCCGGTGTTGCCTCGAGAACGAGATATGTGCAGCTCCTATCGGGATTGTCGGCGATCGGGCGGCTTTGCTGGTCTTGTTTTATTGCTGTGAATGTCTTGTAGCCGGATTCCGAGACTGATCGGGCTTCCGGGAGAAGGTCTATTCTTCGTTGATCGCGAGAGCTTATCATGGGCTGTTGGGACACCCTGCAGGTATAAACTTTCGAGAGCCGTGCCCGCTGTTATGTGGCAGATGGGAATTTGTTAATGTCCGTTGTAGAAAACCCGGTTGATCTTAATTAAAATACACCAACCGTAGCGTAACTCGTGAGTGTCTCTTTTCGGGTTGATCGAGAGGAGAACACGGTTTCGGGTTATGTCCGACGTAAGTAGGAGTTCAGGATCACTTCTTGATCATTACTAGTTGTCGACTCGCCCTTTGTTTCTCTTCTCGCCTCATTTATGTATGTTAGCCTCCATATATGCTTAGTCGCTGCTGCAGCCTCACCACTTTACCCCTTCCTTTCCCTTTAAGCTTTGCTAGTCTTGATACCCATGGTAATGGGATTGCTGAGTCCTCGTGGCTCACAGATTACTACACCACCAGTTGCAGGTACAGGTTTTGTGATGTTCATGACGTGAGAGCGATGTTCGCTTGTGTTGGAGTTCTTCTTCGATCAGGGGATAGGTTCCAGGTCGGCAGCCTGGGCTAGCAGGGTGGATGTCGTTTGAGCTTTTGTTTATGTTTCATCCGTAGTCGGATGTTGATCTTGTATATGATGTTGTTGTATTCTTGTGGCTTTTGTGCCTTATGTATGTATCCCCATCTATTATGTAATGTTGATGTAATGATATCCACCTTGCAAAAGCGCTTCAATATGGGTCTATCCTTGATGGGACCGTCGAGTTCCTTTTGGATAGGGTCGATATTGGGCGTGACAAGTTGGTATCGAGCCTTGACCGACCCTAGGAGCCCCTTGATTGATCATGTAGTTTGGCCGTTGTTGAGTCTAGAAGGAAACTATTTTCGAGTCTAGTTATATCGGAGAGTAGGAATTCTTTTACTCCTCTGCCCTTCATCGCTTCTCGTGAGGAATCTTGACGAGGTGTTTTGAATTACTCCTCTTCCTTCAAATTTTTCTTTAGGTTCACGCAGTTGGTTTTTTTCCGGTAGTTGTTCCTCAGCTCTTTGCATCCGGTGCTTTTCTCGTCAAGTCGACTCGACCATCTTCATCTTTGAGTTCAATCCTCGCCTTCCTCCGACGTTGTTTTTCCTTGTCCGGTTGTCCTTGTTTTTCCCACCCACCCACCCTTCTTCTTCTCAAACCGAGTCCGTGATCGAGTATCCATCCTACTCGTGCGAAGTCTTTGCCTTCTTTCCTCAATGATTTCAACCGGTGTTTTCTCTTCAAGTTATTCGTCGTTTTTCCCCTTCCAAGTTGTCTTTGTTTTCCCGCCCTCCCACCCTATTATTCCCGGAGTTCGAGTTTCTTCCGACCATCAATTCCATTCGTGTGGAGCCTCTTCAGTTTTTTCTCAATTATCTCAACCGGTGAATTCTCGCCTCGTTCGTCATTCTTCATCTCTTTCTTTTCCGGTGCACTCAATTCAAGCTTTTCGGGTTAATCATATTCTTTTCCTTCGAAGTGTTTTTCCCTGCTCGTTCCTCTCTCGCCAGTTTATCCTTCCGGAGTGCTCAAGACATCTCATGAGATTCGCCGTGTTCCATTAATTCGAGGTTGTCACCTCACCAAATATTTCATTTGTTCCGGTGCATCATCTATCTGTTCAACATCCCTTTCCAACGGTGTTATCTCTTTTAGTGGGCCCTAACCCACAGGTCTTTTCCCAGGATCTTACCTGACTCTTCTAATTTCCCCGGAGTTATTCTCAATTCTTTTCAAGTGTGACGTAAGAATGAATTTCATCAGTCACATGCCTTTTCCAAGATCGATTTCAAATCATTTCATTGTTGACTCAACCCCTTTGCTTTTCATTCCACCAGAGTACCTCAACAATCTTGGTGATGTTTATCGTCGTCAGTTGAAGACCGAAGTAGAGTTTCTCTTAAATCTTGTCCGTTTCCCCGGAGATTCACGGTGCTAGCTCGATGTTATCCTATCTAATTGTTTTCAATCATGCAAATTCTTTTCATCCATCCGGAGTATTTCAGGAGTTGTTTTGCCGTCTCGATCATCCGGAGGCCATCTTTTCAGAATATTGCTTCGTTCTAAGTTTTCGGAGTCATTCTCCAATTATTCTATATCCGTGCCCCTTCGTTCGTCTCAATATTCTTCCGGTGCCTCGTTCAAGTGTTCTTTAATCAACTCATGATCTCTTCGTCCTTTTGCATCTAATTCCCCTCTAGCTTTTGGTTCTTCTAATTCTTCCCGGTGATTCATACTCCTTCATCAGTCATTTTCGAATTCTTACGGTGGTTCGTTCAAGATTATTTTCCTTGTTTATCACACTAATCCATTCGTTCTTTTCAATCCTACCGGTGGTTCATGAAGACCTTCTCAAGTCTGCAATATGTCACTTCTCAATTCTGTTTCAAGAAGAATAAGTAGTATGCAAAATCCATTGCTTGTCATCAATTTAATTTGATGAAGGATAAGCATACAATAAATCTTATTCTTATTTCATCCAAGTGAGTAATCCTTTCCTTCGGAGTTTGTTCTTCATGAATAAATTCTAGTTCCAAGTGTTTTCATCTTTTCCTTTCCGGAGTTCAATTATTTACTCGGCCATCTCGTCGGAACCTCCATCTAAATCATCGCAACGCTCATCTTATTCTTTCTTCCTTCATCCTATCTCATCATCCTTTTGTTACCGGATTTCTTCACGGTGGTTCTTCATGATTTAATTCTTTCTTCAGGAGTTTCATCAATATTTTGGTGGAATTCAAATATCTTTTCTTCTTGCGTCTCGAAGTGCAATTAATTCTCCGTTTTCTTTGAAGTGGAGTTTTGCATTTCGTCGTTCTTCTCAGCTATCAAACCATTTACGCTTGTGGTCGGCGATCAGCTCATAATTTTGGGATGTTATCCTTAAGTCCACATCAAGCTTATTCTTTTGTTGTTGAATTTCCAATAACTCCGTTCAATCCTTTCTTGTAAGATGCTTTCTATTTCATTCGTGGCAGAAGTTGTCATATTCTTATCCGTTCTTTTCATTCAACTTTTTTCAATTTTTCCGGAGGTTTTGTGTCATGTCTCCATCAAGTATCATTCCATCCTCTGAAGTTCATGTCCTATTCTTTCCTTGTTCAACCGGTGTGCTGCCTAAATCCTTTCAGTCTTATTCGTTTCTTTACTCATTCTAACCATCGGTTAGAACGAGTAGTTTCATAATCTATCCGATTCCGTGAGCTTTCGATTCTCGCCATTCTCGCTGCTTTCTCTTCTTCTCGAAAGTGCTCTCGATTCTTTGCTTCTTCTCTTGAGTTCTTGTTTCACCTCATCCCTATTCTCTTCCGTCTCGGTCCTAAGATCTCGGGACGAGATCTCTTGTTAGTGGAGGAGTGTTGTAACGCCCCGGATTCGATGCGCCAGGTGTCTGCCAGTTATTCGCTGTCTTTGCCATGTCATGTGCTTGCGTGTTGCACTTTGCCATGTCATCATATGCATTTCATATCATGCCATCATGTGCATTTCATTTTGCATACGTGTTCGTCTCATGCATCCGAGCATTTTCCCGTTGTCCGCTTTTGCAATCCGCACTCCTATGTCTCCCGACGCCTTTTACCTCTTTTTCGTAAAGGGTGTTAAACGGTCTCGAATGGACCAAGGTTTGTCAAGCGGCCTTGGTATAGCACCGTAGACCGCTGTCAAGTTTCGGATCATTGGGAGGTCGTTTGGTACTCCAACGGTTAACCGGTAATCGCAAAGCCTCTTTTGTTGCAGCCCAACTCCCTCCAAACTGGCCCAAAACCCACCAAACTCCCTCCATGCTCTCGGTCGCTCGATCACGATCGTGGACGAAAACCGCACCTCATTTGACTCTCCTAGCTCCCTCTACCTATATATATGTCTTCCTCCCAAATCGCAATTCAATCCATCCCAAACCCTAATATCATCCCTCCGCCCACGGACATGTCCAACCCGTCCGGACGCTTCCCGCGCCGCCGCCTCGCCAGGTGGCAGCCACACGTGGCCACACACCCACACACACAGAGGTCTGCATGAGGCTCCACGGCCGCCCTCCTCCCAACTGCCAACCGGCCGCGCCTCCGCTCACGCCTGCGGCGCCCGCCTCGCCGCCTCGCCTCGCGACCTGCTCGCGGCGGGCCCCGCCCGCCTTCTCCGCCTGTCATGCTGGAGGCGCCGCCGTCCGCCATGCCCACGCTGGCGACCCCTGCTGCCTCGCCGCCGCTTCCTCCCGAGGTCGGCGCTGCCTCACGGCTGCCTCGCCACGCCGCCTCGGCCCGGCCCTCCCGGCCCTCCTCCTCCGCCTGCCTCTCCCCGATCTCCAGCTCCGCGATCGCCGTCCTCGAACTCCGCCAGATCCGATCCGGTAGGACTAGGTTGACTTTTCCTCCCCAAATTCTTCTAAGTCCCCGAATATGTGATATTTTGTGCCATTTTCATCGCATCGTAACTCTGTGCATGTAGCTCCGTTTTGCCCGTATAATATGTCAAAATGTTCTTCGCGAAGAGTAGATCATTTCATCTCATTGCATCATTTTCATTTGAGCTCATCTTGATGCCCGAAATGTTGTTGGAAGAGTGCTATGTGATGTTAGTTTCTGTTTCTTAACAGAACATGCACTTTTGTCATTTTTGCCATGATTGATGTGTGCATCCTATGGACTTGAGTCCTACATGTGTTTTGTAATATGCCATGTCTTCTTTCCAGTGGTGCTTGCCATGTATTTTTGTGATCTATGTGGTGACTAGCACAAGCATGCAAACTAGGTGTCTTGTTGTTGCTGTTTTCAGCCCTGTTTGCTGTTATTTTGATGCCATGTTAACTTGATGCCACCGAGAGATCCATGCATATTTTGAGATACTTCAGTAAGGATGTTTTGTAAAGCATGTCTTTCTATATCCATCCATGCCCTTGTTTGCAATTATGGAGTACCATAGCTTGAGTCAATCGAGCTCTACTTTTGCTTCAAAATGTTCCTAGCAGATTGTTTACATGTTATTCAATTTTGCCAAGGTTGTCGTGGTTGATCCATGTATGCTATGTTATTGTTCTTGCCATGTGTGTCTTCTATGCCATGTCTTCTTGATGTATGTATGCTTAGTTTATCATATAAGGCTCTGTAGTGAGTGCATTGAGCTTGTAAACATGCCTACTTGTTATCAGTTTTTGACATGCCATGTTGCTGAATCTGTTAACGAGACTTTCAACATTGACATGGGTGTTACTATATTTTCTGATCCTTTTTGGCTTATGGTCACTAAAGGACTTTTGTTATATGCTTTGAGTAGATTCATGCCATGCCTTTGTTTGCCATGTTAAGTTCCTGTAACATGTTGTTTCATAGCTCTAAACATTGCAACCTGATGTTAATTTCTGCAAAGTCTGAAACTGTTATTACTTGCAATCTTGCCATTTGTTTTTGAGCATGTTCTAGTTGTTTCTGGAGGTAGCTCAGTTCTCATGTTTTGTAATGCTTTACCTGTAGATCATGCCCATGCCTTTTGTTATTATGTTGGGGTGCTGTAGCATGTTGTTTTGATGCTTGCAATATGCCTAGTTGCTGTTTTGGACAGATTGTTGTCATGACTTGTATTGTGTGTATGTGTTGAACCGTTGCTCCGTTTTGAGTGTGCTCTATATGAAATTTGCTTGATTTTGCATGTAGTTTCACATTATCATGTTGGATCCTTGTTTTGAGGTGTTTTGCTTGATGTTTGTGCATTTTGCATCAATGCTATGTTTATCTTGTTTTGCTCATATCTTTTAGGCCGTAGCTCCGAATCTAATGAACTTTATATGTAACTTGACTAAAATTTCGTGTAGATCATCGTGGTGCATCTTAAATTGCTGTTTAACCACTTGAACATAATGTTTATCCAGATCTGGACCAATTTCGAAATTTGCATATGAGGACTTACCGGAATTGTTATATGTTGTTTCCGGCCTCATTTAAACTTGCCTTGATGTGTTGTTCTTGTTTGCATCATCCCTTGCCATGAGTAGCTTCATATAGTCTTGTCATGCATCATGCTTGTCTTGCTTCATGTCTTGTTCATGTGTGGTGTGTTTACCTATGTTGTGTGCTTCTTCTTGTTAGTTCCGCTTCGCTATGATCGTGAGGATTCGCTCGCTCACGCTTGGTTCGGCTTCATCCGCTCATCTTCTTCATGGACTCGTTCTTCTTCCTTGCGGGATTTCAGGCAAGATGACCGCTACCCTGGATCTCACTACTATCATTGCTATGCTAGTTGCTTCGTTCTTTCGCTATGCTGCGCTACCTATCACTCGCTGCTCAAGCCATCCCATATTGCCATGTCAGCCTCTAACCTTTTTCACCCTTCCTAGCAAACCGTTGTTTGGCTATGTTACCGCTGTGCTCAGCCCCTCTTATAGCGTTGTTAGTTGCAGGTGAAGATGAAGTTTGTTCCTTGTTGGAACATGGAGATGTTGTTCCTTGTTGGAACATGTTTACTTGTTGGGATATCACAATATATCTTATATTATTAATGCATCTATATACTTGGTAAAGGGTGGAAGGCTCGGCCTTATGCCTGTGTTTTGTTCCACTCTTGCCGCCTCTAGTTTCCGCCATATCGGTATTATGTTCCCGGATTTTGCGCCCCTAACGCGGTCGGGTGATTTATGGGACCCCTTGACAGTTCGCATTGAATAAGACTTTTCCAAAGAAGGCCCAACATTGGTTTTACCATTTGCCTCACCACCACCTACCTTTTCCCTTGGGAGTCGCTCTCTCAAGGGTCATCTTTATTTAGCCCCCGACCAAGTGCTTTCTAAGTGTCGGCCCGAACCGAGCTACTGCATGGGCCACCTTGAGGCAACCCGAGGGTTGGTTTTACTCGTAGCTAGTCTCATCCGGTGTTGCCTTGAGAACGAGATATGTGCAGCTCCTATCGGGATTGTCGGCGATCGGGCGGCTTTGCTGGTCTTGTTTTATTGCTGTGAAATGTCTTGTAGCCGGATTCCGAGACCGATCGGGCTTCCGGAAGAAGGTCTATTCCTTCGTTGATCACGAGAGCTTATCATGGGCTGTTGGGACACCCTGCAGGTATAAACTTTCGAGAGCCGTGCCCGCGTTATGTGGCGATGGGAATTTGTTAATGTCCGGTTGTAGAAAACCCGGTTGATCTTAATTAAAATACACCAACCGTAAAGCGTGACTGTGAGTGTCTCTTTTCGGGTTGATCGAGAGGAGAACACGGTTTCGGGTTATGTCTCGACGAAGTAGGAGTTCAGATCACTTCTTGATCATTACTAGTTGTCGACTGCCTTTGTTTCTCTTCTCGCCTCATTTGCGTATGTTAGCCTCCATATATGCTTAGTCGCTGCTGCCTCACCACTTTACCCCTTCCTTTCCCTTTAAGCTTTGCTAGTCTTGATACCCATGGTAATGGGATTGCTGAGTCCTCGTGGCTCACAGATTACTACACCACCAATTGCAGGTACAGGTTTTGCGATGTTCATGACGTGAGAGCGATGTTCGCTTGTGTTGGAGTTCTTCTTCTGCTTCTTCTTTGATCAGGGGATAGGTTCCAGGTCGGCAGCCTGGGCTAGCAGGGTGGATGTCGTTTGAGCTTTTGTTTATGTTTCATCCGTAGTCGGATGTTGATCTTGTATATGATGTTGTTGTATTGTTGTGGCTTTTGTGCCTTATGTATGTATCCCCATCTATTATGTAATGTTGATGTAATGATATCCACCTTGCAAAAGCGTTTCAATATGCGGGTCTATCCTTGGATGGGACCGTCGAGTTCTTTTTGGATAGGGTCGCATATTGGGCGTGACACCCCCTCTTCACCCTTGCCGTTTTATTCGCCCTCTCTTTCCCGTTCACCTCTCTTTTTTGCTTGCCTCTTGCGTGCCTGTTTGCCCTTATGGCTTTGCCTAAGAACGCTGATCTTCATCTTAAAAGGTTGGAAGAGATTGAATTAAACATTAGAAGCTTTATGAAATTTGAGCGTAATAATTTTTTAGAAACGAGCTTAAAGACACTACAAGAGAATTGAGATACTGTGACGAAAATCCTCGTGACCGTGGTGGACTACGTCACACAAATACCTAATGTGTGATGTTTTGTAGGTGGCGTCACCGATCACCATGAATCAGTGACGGTTAATGTCACAAAATCGCGTCGGCGGTTGAGTGCCACCGGTCTGCCAATTTCTATGACAGGTTAGTAATTTCCCCGACGAATCAACTAGAGTCACCGAATATTACGAATGTGTGCAATGATAATTTTTTTGTCATGTATTGTGTTCCAGTGGGACCCGCCATAGTTGCTTCACTGGTTATTAAGCGGTAGGACCCGCATACCATGGTTGGCAGTAGGACCCATCATAGTTTTTTTTTCACAATCAACTAAGCATTGTAATTATTTTGTTCCATCGATCGCCCGGGGAAAACCTTATTTTGTTCCATCTAATATAAAGAGACAGTGGCCAGGTAAGAAAAAACTTGATCCATGCATTCGTGAGTTGATGTTAGTTTGTTCTATCACAAAAATAAAAAAAATATTTTATAAGTTAACAAGAAAAATTTTGGTACAGGGAGTTTGAACTATTATTTACGTGTGTCCTCTTAATTTCAATAGTTCTATTCTATTACTTTATGATGTATTGATAAGTGTTTGTTCCAATCTTATATCTCATATTACTTTTTATGCTCACAAAACATGTTTAGTTTTGTTCATATCACTTATTAGGGAAGTACTAACGTGTCTTGTTTTTTTAAGATTCCAACCTACAGCTCCGAGTTATAACATACATGTTCTTCTTTGTTGTAAAGGTAGATGGTTTTCTGTAACTCAATTCATACTGCTATATTTATGTCTTTGTTTCAAATAGGCTAATTCAGAAGTCATTTTTCAAGAAGTTGATATGGACAAAGGAAGATTAGAACAACTCTAGCCGCATTCAAGAAGAGAAGAGGCATCCAACAAAGGCTCCAAGTTTTGATGATGGTGTGAGCTAAGAGTCACACCAACAAAGTGTATTGATGTCACCCAAAATTAAAAGATGTTGTATTGGATGATTATGTAGTTTGGGTTACTTTGGATGGGGCATGTAAGTGTGATGTGTAATATGCATGCTGTTTTAGAGACGTTAGCGTGTAATCTGCTGTGAAAAATAGTCAATGGAAAGATGCTGCATGATGCTATTCGCAACCCATAGCCCATGATGACATGGCCCGACGGTGGGAAGGCGATGCGATTTCACCAAGATCTTACCACGACGCAGTGAGGCCGTGCTGTTGTCTTGGCTTTTGAATCAGACCAAACAAAAATAAAAATAGTAGAAAAAATTACAAATAAAATAGTTCTTAAAAAGGCTAGTAGGAAATCGCAACTTCTCCATAAAAATGGATGGGCTCGATTAGCTAGTATTGGGCTGCAAATTGGCTATGGCCCATAAAAAAATTAGATACACAAATAGAAAATAAGCTGAATTATTGGGCTTAGCCCATTTGGAAACCCAGTGAGCATTAGCCCGCCAAATATCTAGTGACGACAACTACGTCACTGAAGGTCCCATATCCGGTGATGTTTTATGTGCACCGTGTCACAAGGAATAATCTGTGACGAGGATTCCGTGACGATGCTGGTGACGCGTGAAAAATGTCACACGTGAGTATTTTGTGACGTTTTTAGCTATTACATGACATTTTTAGCTCGTCATAGTAGGTCTAATCTCTTGTAGTTAAGGTTGGCTATAAGGTTACAACTTTTTCTCACTTTCTCTCTATCTATTTCCTCTCAAATGTTTTTTACCTTTCTTTTTTAGACACAATTGTTTTTATACCTCTTTTTTATTAGAATTAGTTTTTTTATACCTAGGAGCACGTGTAGAGACGGGCTCTTGCAGAGCCCACTCCTTGACTTTGTCAATGCCTCTCTCTCCTCCACATAAGTGGGCTTATAGTCTAGTATTTTACTAGTACTACTTGTTATGAATGCGGGCAGCTCGCGTCTGAGGGGGGAGCTGTAGGATCGAAAGTATATCTAGAGGGGGGGGGTGATTGGACTACTTGACCAAATAAAAAACTAGCCTTTTCCCAATTTTTGTTCTTGGCAGATTTTAGCAACTTAGCACAAGTCAAGCAATCTTAACACATTTCAAGCAAGCATGCAAAGAGTATATGAGCAGCGGAAAGTAAAGCATGCAACTTGCAAGAATGTAAAGGGAAGGGTTTGGAGAGTGCAAACGCAATAGCAGACACAGATGTTTTTGTCGTTGTTCCGATAGGTGGTGCTATCGTACATCCATGTTGATGGAGACTTCAACCCACGAAGGATAATGTCTGTGTGAGTCCACGGAGGGCTCCACCCACGAAGGGTCCACGAAGAAGCGACCTTGTCTATCCCACCATGGCCGTCGCCGACGAAGTACTTGCCTCACTAGGGTAGATCTTCACGAAGTAGGCGATCTCCTTGCCCTCACAAACTCCTTGGTTCAACTCCACAATCTTGTCGGAGGCTCCCAAGTGACACCTAGCTAATCTAGGAGACGCCACTCTCCAAGAAGTAACAAATGTTGTGTTGATGATGAACTCCTTGCTCTTGTGCTTCAAATGATAGTCTCCCCAACACTCAACTCTCTCTCTCTCTCTCACAGGATTTGGATTTGGTGGAATGAAGATTTGAGCGGAAAGCAACTTGGGGAAGGCTAGAGATCAAGATTCATATGATAGGAATGGAATATCTTGACCTCAACACAAGTGTAGGTGGTTCTCTCTCAGAAAATGTTGGTTGGAAATGTAAGCATGTTCTGATAGCTCTCTCCACGAATGAAGAGTGGGTGGAGGGTGAGGGAGTCCGGGACTAAGGGGTCCTCGGACAACCGGACTATATACTTTGGCCGGACTGTTGGACTATGAAGATACAAGATTGAAGACTTCGTCCCGTGTTCGGGTGGGACTCTCCTTTGCGTGGAAGGCAAGCTTGGCAATTCAGATATGCAGATCTCCTTCTCAGTAACCGACTCTGTGTAACCCTAGCCCCCTCCGGTGTCTATATAGATCGGAGGGTTTAGTCCGTAGGACAACAACAATCATAATCATAGGCTAGCTTCTAGAGTTTAGCCTCTACGATCTCGTGGTAGGTCAACTCTTGTAATACTCATATCATCAAGATCAATCAAGCAGGAAGTAGGGTATTACCTCCATCAAGATGGCCCGAACCTGGGTAAAACATCGTGTCCCCTGCCTCCTATTACCATTAGCCTTAGACGCATAGTTAGGGACCCCCTACCCGAGATCCGCTGGTTTTGACACCGACATTGGTGCTTTCATTGAGAGTTCCACTGTGTCGTCGCGGTAAGGCTTGATGGCTCCTTCAATCATCTTCAACGACACGGTCCAGGGGGAGGTTTTCCTTCCCGGACAGATCTTCATATTCAGCGGCTTTGTACTGCGGGCCAACTCGCTTGGCCATCTGGAGTAGATCAACAGCTACGCCCCTGGCCATCAGGTCAGGTTTGGAAGCTTGAACTATACTGCCGACATCTGCAGAGACTTGATCTTCGATGGATTCGAGCCCATGTCAGGCGCGCCGGACGGTCACGACGGGCATGACCTTGATCTGCCATTACACACTATTCGGGAGATCGCGCCTGCGGCGGCGTCGGGAATCAACCCGGAGCAAATCGTGCCCTCCGAGGACGGACGGATAGACCCCGTCATGGAGGCCGCACACTCATCGGCATCGGAGCCAAACACTAAAGCCACCTCCTATGAAGATGGTGTCCTCGGACCCTCGGACTCGTCTCCGGCTAAAGGATCCGAACCGCGTACGTCCGTGCCTATCGAATCTGATTGGGCACAGGTCATGGAGTTCACCTCCGCGGATATTTTTCACCACTCGCCCTTGGGTGGCGTGCTAAATTCGTTAAAGTCTCTTTCCTTGTCAGGAGACTCCTGGCCGAACTATGTCCGGTTTAGGTGGGAAGCGGACAACGAAGAAATTTGTTACCCACCCACCACCCACTTCATAGCCACTGTCGATGACCTAACCGACACGCTCGATTTCGACTTCGAAGACATCGACGGTATTTACGACGATGCAGAAGAAGAACAGGAACCACCGCCCACTGGGCGCTGGACTGCCACCTCATCATATGATATATATATATATATATATATATGGTGGACACACCAAAAGAAGGCGATGGTGATGATACAACGAAGGATAATCTCCTCAATAAGCCACCAAAGCGGCGCCGTAGGTGAGGGAGTCCTAGATAAGGGAGTATCCGGACAGCCGGACTATATACATTGGCCGGACTGATGGACCATGAAGATACAAGACTCAAGACTTCGTATCGTGTCCGGATGGGACTCTCCTTTGCGTGGAAGACAAGCTTGGCGATCCGGATAATAGATTTCCTTCTTTGTAACCGACTCTATGTAAACTCTAGCCCTTTCCGGTGTCTATATAAACCGGAGGGTTTAGTCCTTAGGGACAGAATCATAATCATCATAGGCTAGCTTCTAGGGTTTAGCCTCTACGATCTCGTGCTAGATCAACTCTTGTAATACTCATATCATCAATATCAATCAATCAGGAAGTAGGGTTTTACTTACATCAAAAGGGCCCGAACCTGGGTAAAACATCATGTCGCTTGCCTCCTGTTACCATTAGCCTTAGACGCACAGATCGGGACCCCCTACCCGAGATCCGCCGGTTTTGACACCGATATTGGTGCTTTCATTGAGAGTTCCTCTATGTCGTCGCTGCAAGGCTTGATGGCTCCTTCAATCGTCAACAACAACATGGTCCAGGGTGAGACTTTTCTCCCCGGACAGATCTTCGTGTTCGGCGGCTTCGCACTGCGGGCCAATTCGCTTGGCCATCTGGAGCAGATCGATAGCTACGCCCCTAGCCATCAGGTCGGGTTCAGAAACTTGAACTACACGACCGATATCCGAGGAGACTTGATCTTCAACGGGTTCGGGCCTGCGCCAGGAGCGCCGGACAGTCACGATGAGCACGGCTTAGACTTGCTGTCGGACAATGCTCGGGATATCGCCCCTGCAGGAGCCCGGGACCTAAATCCGGGGCAAATTGCATCGCCCGAGGACAGGTGGATGGACCCCGCCCCGGAGGCTGCACACCCATCGGCAGTAGAGCCGAACACAGACTTCACCCCCAAGGAAGCCTGTGACACCGGACCCCCGGACTCGTATCCGGTTGTAGGTTCCTGTCCGCGCACACCAAGCCCGCCGAATCTGGTTGGGCTCCAAAAATGGAGTTCACCATCGGGATATCTTCCAAAGACTCGCCTTTGGTGACATGTGAACTCAAAAGTCTCTCTCTTTGTCAGAGACTCTTGGCCGAACTATGTCCGGCTCGAGTGGGAAGCAGGCGACGAAGGGATTCGTTGCCCACCCACCACCCACTACATCGCCACGGTCGATGATTTAACCGACGTGCTTGACTTCGACTCTGAAGACATCGACGGTATGGACGACGATGTAGGAGAAGAACAGGAACCACCGCCCACGGGGCGGTGGACAACCACATCCTAATATGAGATATATATGGTGGACACCCCGAAAGAAACCAATGGCGATGAGGCAATGGAGGATAACCCCTCAAGGAAGAAGGAAAAATATGAACGTCATCAGCGCCGCCCCAAGCGCCGCCACAACAATAACAGCATAGGAGTCAAAAACAATCCGAATGGTGCCGATGATGAATGCAATCCCGATCAGCTTGCCTTCGAGCAGGCCGTACAGGTGACGGACGGACACTTGGAGAGGGACAACTACATGCCCCCCTCCGAAGTAGAGGTGAGCCTTGGCGATGATGAATTCGACGTGCCTGAGGATCCCGCGGAACAAGTTCGCTTTAAGCGACGGCTTATGGCCACGGCGAGAAGCCTGCAAAAGAAGCAACAACAGCTCAAAGCTAACCAAGATTTGCTCATAGACAGATGGACCAAGGTCCTGGCCACCGAGGAATATGGACTCAACCGCCCCGCCAAAGGGTATACATGGCACAATTCGCTACCTCAACCCAAGAAGGAGAACCTAAAGTCCACTCCCCGACGCCAATATACCACGATCCGGGACAATACACAGGAAACGCGAGGTGGCATCTACAAACCTCGACGCAATCGTCATAAGCGTCAAGTCAAGGAAGTTGGTGCCGAATTAAGCGGCCCCCAGTCCGGTCAGCGGAAAAAGAGCAGCTCAAGCCCATCCGGCCCGAGCAGCATACTCGATCAAGCATGTGAAATTCATGGTACCCCTAGAAGGGCGGCCAAGCATACCAATAGGGAATGCCGGATCCTCAAAATGAAACGGCCGGTCGCGCGCTGGAAACAATGAAAGGAGGTTTCAAATAACGAAAGACCAATCAAACATGGTGTCGGTGTCAAAACCGGCGGATCTCGGGTAGGGGGTCCCGAACTGTGCGTCTAGGCGGATGGTAACAGGAGACAAGGGACACGATGTTTTTACCCAGGTTCGGGCCCTCTCGATGGAGGTAATACCCTACTCCTGCTTGATTGATATTGATGATATGGGTAGTACAAGAGTAGATCTACCACGAGATCAGAGAGGCTAAACCCTAGAAGCTAGCCTATGGTATGATTGTTGTTCATCCTACGGACTAAAACCCTTCGGTTTATATAGACACCGAATAGGGTTAGGGTTACACAGAGCCGGTTACAATGGTAGGAGATCTACATATCCGTATCACCAAGCTTGCCTTCCGCGCCAAGGAAAGTCCCATCCGGACACGGGACGAAGTCTTCAATCTTGTATCTTCATAGTCCAGGAGTCCGGCCAAAGATGATAGTTTGGCTATCCGCACACCCCTAGTCCAGGACTCCCTCAGTAGCCCCTGAACCAGGCTACAATGACGACGAGTCCGGCGCGCATATTGTCTTCGGCATTGCAAGGCGGGTTCCTCCTCCGAATACTTCATAGAAGGTTGTGAACACAAGGATAGTGTCCGGCTTTGTAAAACAAGTTCCACATACCACCGTAGAGAGAATAATTTTTTGCACAGATCCGCTGACGTATTTCGCGGCGTGACATCACACCACGGCCAGGACTTTATTCGAATCATTTTTTACTGTCCACCTCAGCGTGTTTAGCGAGGCGGTTTCCTTGGCACGTCTTATCAAAGCGTAGATCGTTCCCCCTTATTCCGGGATTCTCATCAATACGGACGTAGGTAACCCGACCGCGCCCATTGGCACGCCTCCTCTATCGGCGAGTCCCAATCGACCACGGGAGGGCTCTTGGTATTCAACCTCTTTATAATGAGACCAAGGCCCTCTTCTTTTTCCACCTCCATCGAATTCGCCTCGTGCTTCGAGTTCTAACACCCAAAGCTTCAGATTTAGGCGCTTCGACCTTCGATGATGTCCGCCCGACCAGCTCGGCCGATGGATGTCTTCTTCCGTCACAGAAGAAGATGTGCTAAAGTCTCGAGACGCCAGTATCTAACCGCGAGATTTCAGATAGGCTGCCCTCTCGTGGCAGGTCATTCCCACTCCCGAGCCCGGCGAGAGCGTGGTGTTCGTGGTCTCACTTTCTTCGGGCTTAGGCTTCCGACGGATCCCTTTGTGCGGGGCTCATGTTTTATTATGGGCTGGATTTCCATGACTTGAATCCGAGTCCATCCCCATATCTCGCCATTCATTGTCGATGTGAAGCCTTCCTCCATATTACCCTCACTTTGGATTGTGGCTCAAGACCTTCAAGGTGGAGCCAAGATGATCGAGGGCAACAAGCAGAGTCGGAGGGGCGGTCATAAGCAACTGTGGTTGATGCTCCATGGCCCGAGGGCTCTTTTCAAGAGTTGCTTGGTTTGTGGCAACGGAGTGGTTTTATATCACCGCCCTGTGGGCACCAAATGGGTGGCGCCATCCACCTCCCGCCAGTCCACCACAGCGGCTGGCATCATGGGTCAACCGGGCTCGACTGGGGCCGCCCAAGGACGCCCTCTATTGCAGGGCCGTATTCGAGACCTCCAAGAAAGAGAGATCAATCTGGTCATGGCGGCGCAGGTTATGCTGATTCGGCGCCTTCTGCCCTGCAAACATCGCCCCCTCCGTCTGTGGGAGTTTAATCCGGAGAGACCACGAGCTATCCAACATTTTATGGGCACGACGCCCAAGGAGATGTACAAACTGTTCTTCGGATCACAAGAGAAGTGTCCGGACTTGACCGAGGACGCAGGTCTAAGCTGCAATCACCCAGATACTCAAGTAAGTAACCCTGTAACCGGATAGGATGTTCATTCATTTATCATATATATGCCCTTTAAGGGAGCCGTTTCTTGAACAGGAGTGGATAGCCAAGGCAAAGTTGATAAGGTGTCCGGCTCCCCTCCCAGAGACCACGCCGGATCCCATGCTGACCAAGATGTTGAAGGCCGCGCCTTTTAAAGAAGGCGAAGGGGGAGCAGGAAGCAACCGCCTCCGCCAAGGAGGCTTTCAAGGAAGAGGGATCAGGATCCTCCCCTCCAAGGGGAGAAGAGGACCGCTTCCGAAGACCCGGAAGCCAAGGCCTCAAAACGGGGAAAGAAGAATTCGTCAGAAAGTCCGGCGCTGGGATGTATCCCAGCCGCATTTCCCCAAGGGGATCATGTAGCGACCGATTTTCTGGGTATTAAATTTCCAGAAAATGGCCCTTGTGCTCACCAGCACCAGGATTACTGTTAGCTGATGAGGCACCAACTAGATACATAAATTCCAAGCAAAGAGTAAAATATGTAGTACAAGACCATTCTGGCCTGTGGGTACAACAAATGGTTTCTAGTGGTTGATGGCAGAAGTGGTTTGTGGATCATCAGCGTCTATGGGACTCCATTTTCCACAGGAACAGCTGACCAGGTTAACTCCTATCTTCGCGAGGCTGCTATCACCATTGCTTAGGTTCCGGGGCTGTCGTCACGGTCGCTCCTCTCCACGCAAGAAATCTGGCCAAGACAATAGCCAGGGACAAGCCAGTGAGTACTTTGAATGTACTCGCAAACATTATGAACACGGGTATAATATAACAATGGTAAGTCCGTACTGAAATATTTTATGATCATGACGTCAGTCACAAAAAACTCTGATGCATGCAAGCAAGTTATTTAAGGAGGTGCAATAACATAGTAGTGTTTAAAATTATAAAGAAATAGTTAACAAACATGCCACAGTCGGGCGTCTCAGCGACACCACATAAAGGGCTTTAAACTAAATGCCACAGTGGGGCGTCTGTGCGACGCCACATAAAGGGCTTTAAAATAAATGCCACAGTCGGGCGCTGTGCGACGCCACATAAAGGGCTTATAAAAATAAATAACAAACATGCCACAGTCGGGCGTCTGTGCGACACCACATAAAGGGCTTATAAAGGAAACGATTATGGTGAATATCCAGGGATACTTGATAAATCAAGTAATGGCAATAGTTAGTCCATGATAAAAATAATCATAATCATCATAATCAACACAAGTCACAAATCATGATCCATGTTCTGGTTTAGCAGTTTCTCCTCCGAAGACCGACAATAAGACCGACACTTGACCCGTCCCAGACTGTAGTCCTTCACCATGGACACGTCTATTCAAATAGGTTTAATACCTCTGCAGAGGGTGTACTCTTTACCCGAGTAACGGATTCCTTTAGTCCATCGGGACTAATTCCTTCTACGGCCTTTTAGTCGAAACACGCCTGACTTGCACACACCAGCTTAACTTACCGGTGTCTGGAATCACCCACGACACCTGTCAAGCAAAAATCTAAGTGGGGAGGCTACAACCTCGCGTAGCATGGGATCAAATTTCAATCGCGTGCTCTAAGGGGTGCCCCCTCTCGGTCCCAACCGGATACACCCATGCTCCCGGACCAGGTGGCATGCCTACCGGATGCAGCCGGTATCTTCCACCATGGCCTCTCTGTACGGTGTGTGCCAAGACAAGGGTTAACAACTTACTGAACCATACCCTACCTACGGCAGGGACTAGTGGCAGCACGAAACAAGTATGGCGGTTACTGGAACAAGACTGGATCTATGGCCGACTCAGGAGGCTTAGGTATTCCCTGCATGATATGCATGACAAATATATTTCAATCAACAGAATCACCGCTCATTATACCTTACTATGCCATACCGGACATAACCGTCCCAACGGAGACCGGCGACAAGCTCACGCCTACCCATGGCAGAGGCCTTCCCGGATTCCTTTCCGGCATGCATGCAAGGCACATGAGGATGATTACCATCACAAGTATATTCATTTCCAACAGCATGGAAATCACTAATATGCATCCATGCAAATGATCATATCACATGAAATAACAAGTATTCCGAAGTAAGATGGTGTTATAACCGCGTCAACTAACACACCAAAAATATTATGCCATGGTTCAGGATGCTTGCCTTCAAGTTGTGGAGGGGTGGGGTGTACTCCAAAACTTTTGAAAGTTATAATCTCCCCTCCAAATTCCTATTTTCAAAAATATTCAAATAACAAATACTTTAAAAACAGTACAAAAAAGTTGCTTCGAAAATTTTCAAATAAATATGAAAATAAACTAGACAATATTTGGGAAGCAACAGAAAAAGAATCAAGTCATTTGGAGTTATATTTAAAAGTTAAGCCCACCAAAGTTTAGTCAAAGTTCTGCTTAAAAAAGATGTAAAAGGAAAATGGTTCGCCTGGACTACGCCTTCGAGATTGGTCGCAGATTTACCGGAAATACGCTTCCACCAGAGAAAACGACGGGTCGGGTTGCGCCACGAGTGGCTTGTTGGCTCACCGACAGTGGTCCCCACTGTCGGATTCATCTTCTCCCCCACCCCGTCGTGCCTCGACAGAGACAGGGCCGTTTCCAACGGCGATCCCCGGCGACACAAGCCACCGCTCGACGCGCTCGTGATATGGGGGTGATCGGGAGGAGGTACCGCATCAATCTGCGGTGGTTAGGGACGTGGTGAAGTTTGGGGGTGAGAGTTCCTTCCTCCATGGCGGAGGGGAAGCTTCGGGAGGGAATGGGGCTTGGCATACCGTGGCTCCCGGGTGCAAATGGGAGTGGGAAAGGGTTCGCGGGGTCGACATGGAGCTAATAGAGGAGAGCATGGAGGGGAAGCAGCTTTGGTTGCTCGGAATCGACCGGAGGGCGGCGGCGGCCCAAAGTGCCAGAGACAGAGAGATCGATGGCCTCTGGAGGAATGGGAGCTAGTGGGGCCTTTCTATGGCATCGAGGAGGGTTCATGTCCAGCGTGAAGAGCTCGGAGTGGGTTTATATAGGCACGGAGAGTCGGTTCGGCGACGACCGTGGATAAGGGCGGTGGCTCACCGCCACTGTGGTTTGCAGGACAACGTGGCGATGCTAGCGGGGCACGGCGTGGCTGGAGGAGCTGGGGGATGAGAACGTCCTGTTCACGAGGGAAGCTGGCGAGCGGAGGAGGCTTGGGCAGCGCCGACCTGAGCAGGGTTTTTGGGCGGCCGTGGCAGCTAGTCCTTGGCTTGCCGGAGACGTGGCGAGGGTCTGCTTGGCGCGTTGCGGTGAGGAGGGGAGCGTGTGGCGCGGCTCTTGCAGAGCGGTGGCAAACCAGGGGGCGACACGTCGGCTCGGGTGCGCGGCTGCAGTTGGGGTGCTCTGGGCGCGCCCAGTGCACGCCCACCATCTGCTCGACGAAATGCCATAGCCTGCTAGGTGGCTTGGTTGGAGCTGGGGATTAGCAGGTCTAGTCTAGGGGTAGCTGGGATGCTAGTGGACATGCCTGTTGGGTCAGAGGATCAGGTCCACAATGCAAACCAAAACTCATGCCAAATCTGTCCATGCACTCCAGGTGTATGACAAAATGCCACAGGCACCTAGGCTTTTCTTGGAGTGGCCAAATCTTCCAGATCCTAGTCTCTTTAGATGCACAAGAGGGTGGTGAGGTTAGTTTGTGAAAAGCACAAACTTGCTAGTGCAAGTTTTGCAGAACTAAAATTCTGGCAGGAGGTAAATGGCATCATCTCATGGACCAAAAATATTCCAATGGTTGCTTGCTCATGGACTTAGGGGTTTTGTCGGGTGGTCTACAAGCAGGGTAAAGAATCAAGGGCCAAAGAGCAAGCAAGAATATGGATGTTGTACAAACCATCATGTTGGACCAGAATGAAGATGAGGTTGTTTCACTCAAAATTTTCAAATAACATCACTGGGTTGTTGCATAAAGTTGAATCATATGCTACTACCAACATCCCATAATTTTGGTGGAGGCTAGAAAGAAATATTTAAATGAGTTATAGTGCAAAATTGCCCACTGGACCAGAGAAGATAATTGGGTGTAGAGCTCAAAATATTTCATTAATAAAATATATTTTTTGCATAAAAGTGATTTAAAAACATCACCTGACATCTCCAAATTTTGGTGGAATTTTTGAAAGAATTTATAAAAGGGTTGCAGTTCAAAAAGGACCATAAAACCATGGGAAACCATTTTTTCAAGAAAATAAAGATCAAGCAAATTAATTATGTAATTAGTTCTACTAATAAAAGAAGAGTTTTTCTTGAGAGGTTAAACAAGTCCAATAACATATTTGGAAGGTTTTCTTTTTGGGGAAAACTCCATAATAACAAGGGAGAAAAAAATGGTTCAAAAAAAATCAAAAGGAGCCCAGAAAATAAAAGTTTTAAGTTCCTGGCAAAATTTTAATTAATAAAATAAGATCAAAATTTTGGGGGTTTTAGAACACTACCCCCCTTAAGAAAAATCTCATCCTCGAGATTTGCTAAGAGCTGTTTTGAAAATATCACTCCTGTTAGCTGAAACCAAAAAGGTTTAATCATAGCACAAACTTCGCGTTGTCGAGGTTGGTTGCTATGGTCTCATTGTGGACAACGGGGCCAGGCATTATGGCTCGGTTTGGGGTAGCGGCTGTGCTGAGTTGAGGTTAGCGTGCCCTTTTTATTGAAAAAGGGAACAGAGTCTTCCTTCGCACGCTTGCGAATAAGACATTATAGGCATCGGTCATTGGCGTGTGATCGATAGGCTAGGATGATAGGTTGGGCACCGACTGCCAAATAGTGTCGGGGTCACTGTGTGGCTATCTTGCACGGGAAGCTTGGCTGGGGTTTTCGTTAGGGCCTGGTGGGTTGGTTTTTCCTAGGTTTTTCGACCTGGCTAAGATAGGATTAGCCAATAGTCAGCCTGGCTCTGATACCAAGTTTGTAGCGACCGATTTTCCGGGTATTAAATTTCCAGAAAATGGCCCTTGTGCTCACCAGCCCCAAGATTATTGTTAGCTGATGAGGCACCAACTTGATATAGAAATTCCAAGCAAAGAGTAAAATATGTAGTACAAGACCTTTCTGGCCTGTGGGTACAACAAATGGTTTCTAGTGGTTGATGGCGGAAGCGGTTTGTGGATCATCAGCGTCTATGGGACTCCATTTTCCACAGGAACAACTGACCAGGTTAACTCCTATCTTCGCGAGGCTGCTATCACCATTGCTTAGGTTCTGGGGCTGTCGTCACGGTCGCTCCTCTCCGCGCAAGAAATCTGGCCAAGACAATAGCCAGGGACAAGCCAGTGAGTACTTTGAATGTACTCGCAAACATTATAAACACGGGTATAATATAACAATGGTAAGTCCGTACTGAAAATTTTTATGATCATGATGTCAGTCACAAAAAACTCTGATGCACGCAAGCAAGTTATTTAAGGAGGTGCAATAACATAGTAGTGTTTAAAATTATGAAGAAATAATTAACAAACATGCCACAATGAAAGGCCTCAAATGACACCACATAAAGGGCTTTAAAATAAATGTTACAATCGAGGCCCTCAAGCGACGCCACATAAAGGGCTTTAAAATAAATGCCACGGTCGGGCGTTGTGCGACGCCACATAAAGGGCTTATAAAAATAAGTAACAAACATGCCACAGTCGGGCGTCTGTGCGACGCCACATAAAGGGCTTATAAAGGAAACGATTATGGTGAATATCCAGGGATACTTGATAAATCAAGTAATGGAAATAGTTAGTCCATGATAAAAATAATCATAATCATCATAATCAACACAAGTCACAAATCATGATCCATGTTCTGGTTTAGCAGTTTCTCCTCCGAAGACCGACAATAAGACCGACACTTGACCCGTCCCAGACTGTAGTCCTTAACCATGGACACGGCTATTCGAATAGGTTTAATACCTCTGCAGAGGGTGTACTCTTTACCCACGACTAACAGATTCCTTTAGTCCATCGGGACTAATTCCGTCTACGGCCTTTTAGTCGAAACACGCCTGACTTGCACACACCAGCTTAACTTACCGGTGTCTGGAATCACCCACGACACCTGTCAAGCAAAACTCTAAGTGGGGAGGCTACAACCTCGCGTAGCATGGGATCAAATTTCTATCGCGCGCTCTAAGGGGTGCCCCCCTCTCGGTCCCAACCGGATAGAACCATGCTCCCGGACCAGGTGGCATGCCTACCAGATGCAGCTGGTATCTTCCACCATGGCCTCTCTGTACGGTGTGTGCCAAGACAAGGGTTAACAACTTACTGAACCATACCCTACCTACGGCAGGGACTAGTGGCAGCACGAAACAAGTATGGGGGTTACTGGAACAAGACTCGATCTACGACCGACTCAGGAGGCTTAGGTATTCCCTGCATGATATGCATGACAAATATATTTCAATCAACAGAATCACCGCTCATTATACCTTACTATGCCATACCGGACATAACCGTCCCAACGGAGACCGGCGACAAGCTCACGCCTACCCAAGGCAGAGGCCTTCCCGGATTCCTTTCCGGCATGCATGCAAGGCACATGAGGATGATTACCATCACAAGTATATTCATTTCCAACAGCATGGAAATCACAAATATGCATTCATGCAAATGATCATATCACATGAAATAACAAGTATTCCGAAGTAAGGTGGTGTTATAACCGCGTCAACTAACACACCAAAAATATTATGCCATGGTTCAGGATGCTTTCCTTCAAGTTGTGGATGGGTGGGGTGTACTCCAAAACTTTTGAAAGTTATAATCTCCCCTCCAAATTCCTATTTTTAAAAATATTCAAATAACAAATACTTAAAAAACAGTACAAAAAAAGTTGCTTGGAAAATTTTCAAATAAATATGAAAATAAACTAGACAATATTTTGGAAGCAACAGAGAAAAGAATCAAGTCATTTGAGTTATATTTAAAAAGTAAGCCCACAAAGTTTAGTCAAAGTTCTGCTTAAAAAAAGACAAAAAAGGAAAACGGTTCGCCGGACTACGCCTTGAGATTGGTCGTGTACTTACCGGAAATACGCTTCCACCAGAGAAAAACGTATTGGTCGGGTTGCGCCGCTAGTGGCTTGGGTTGGCTCACCGACAGGTGGTCCCCACCTGTCGGATTCATCTTCTCCCCCCCGTGCGCGCCTCGACAGAGACAGGGGCCGTTTCCAACGGCGATCCCCGACGACACAAGCCACCGCTCGACGCGCTCGTGATATGGGGGTGATCGGGAGGAGGTATCGCATCAATCTGCGGTGGTTAGGGACGTGGTGAAGTTTGGGGGTGAGAGCTCTTTCCTCCATGGCGGAGGGGAAGCTTCGGGAGGGAATGGGGCTTGGCATACCATGGCTCCCGGGTGAAAATGGGAGTGGGAAAGGGTTCGCGGGGTCGACATGGAGCTGATGGAGGAGAGCATGGAGGGGAAGAAGCTTTGGTTGCTCGGAATCGACCGGAGGGCGGCGGCGGCCCAAACTGCCAGAGACGGACAGATCGATGGCCTCTGGAGGAATGGGAGCTAGAGGGGCCTTTCTATGGCATCGAGGAGGGTTCATGTCCAGCGTGAAGAGCTCGGAGTGGGTTTATATAGGCACGGAGAGGCGGTTCGGCGACGACCGTGGATAAGGGCGGTGGCTCACCGCCACTTTGGTTTGCAGGACAACATGGCGATGCTAGCGGGGCACGGCGTGGCTGGAGGAGCTGGGGGATGAGAACGGCCTGTTCACGAGGGAAGCTGGCGAGCGGAGGAGGCTTGGGCAGCGCCGACCTGAGCAGGGTTGTTGGGCGGCCGTGGCAGCTAGTCCTTGGCTTGCCGGAGACGTGGCGAGGGTCTGCTTGGCGCGTTGCGGTGAGGAGGGGAGCGTGTGGCGCGGCTCTTGCAGAGCGGTGGCAAACCAGGGGGCGACGCGTCGGCTCGGGTGCGTTGCTGCAGCTAGGCGCCTGGCGCGCCCAAAGGCACGCCCACCATCTGCCGAGGAAATGCCATAGCCTGCTAGGTGGCTTGGTTGGAGCTGGGATTAGCAGGTCTAGTCTAGGGGTAGCTGGGATGCTAGTGGACATGCCTGTTGGGTCGAGGAGGATCAGTCCACAATGCAAACCAAAACTCATGCCAAATCTGTCCATGCACCTGTGTGTATGACAAAATGCCACAGCACCTAGGCTTTTCTTGGAGTGGCCAAATCTTCCAGATCCTAGTCTCTTTAGATGCACAAGAGGGTGGTGAGGTTAGTTTGTGAAAAGCACAAACTTGCTAGTGCAAGTTTTGCAGAACTAAAATTCTGGACAGGAGGTAAATGGCCTCATCTCATGGACCAAAAATATTCCCATGGTTGCATGCTCCTGGACTTAGGGGTTTTGTAGGGTGGTCTACAAGCAGGGGAAAGAATCAAGGGCCAAAGAGCAAGCAAGAATATGGATGCTGTACAAACCATCATGTTGGACCAGAATGAAGATGAGGTTGATTCACTCAAAATTTTCAAATAACATCACTGGGTTTTTGCATAAAGTTGAATCATATGCTACTACCAACATCCCATAATTTTGGTGGAGGCTAGAAAGAAATATTTAAATGAGTTGTAGTGCAAAATTGCCCACTGGACCAGAGAAGAGAATTGGGTGTAGAGCTCAAAATATTTCATTAATAAAAGATATTTTTGCATAAAAGTGATTTAAAAACATCACCTGGCATCTCCAAATTTTGGTGGAATTTTTGAAAGAATTTATAAAAGGGTAGCAATTCAAAAAGGACCATAAAACCATGGGAAACCATTTTTTCAAGAAAATAAAGATCAAGCAAATTAATTATGTAATTAGTTCTACTAATAAAAGAAGAGTTTTTCTTGAGAGGGTAAACAAGTCCAGTAACATATTTGATAGGTTTTCTTTTTGGGGAAAACTCCATAATAACAAGAGAGAAAAAAAATGGTTCAAAAAATCAAAAGGAGCCCACAAATAAAAGTTTTAAGTTCCTGGCAAAATTTTAATTAATAAAACAAGATCAAAATTTTGGGGGTGTTACAGATCAGACCTCCAGCGAGCCGTAAGTAAAAAGAAGGGGTCCTGTGAATAAAGAACATCCCTGTATTTATTTCTGAAGATAACCGAAATTGTACCTTGTAATTGGATCTCAGCCCTTCTCGCAGAGCTCGTCTTCGGGGATCTTCGTCCGAGATGATAGAGAGCAACGCCCACCTATCGCGCCTTTGCAGCGAGACGGGCGACCTCAAGTGTCGTCACGGAGAGTTTCCCGAGTCCGGCGGGCCGACGATCCGCGCCAACCGGGCGTAAGGTCGGAGGAGTCAAGGACCTGATCGGGCGAAGCGATATCTCAGAAGATCACCGTGCGCTAATGGCTACGGTAATTGAAAGAATTGCATCCGCTGAGAGCAGATTGCATGAAGCCGCCAGAAGTTTACTGACGGGGTTTGAGGTACGAAAAAAATGATGTACCTTCTGACAGTTATGCATATAGAATGCGCCCTATATAGATAGTAGCCCCTGAGACTCGATATGCTGTCACAACTGAAAACGTGCCGAGGATCATAATCTCAGTACTAACATGTCGCCGTTCCTATGTAGGTGGTGGGGCGTCCGGTGGCTAGCCGGACTGATGAATTTGCCGAACTAAAGCGGCAACTTGACGAGGCGGATGCGGACATCGCGCTGGTCAATAAACGGTTTGACGAGTCACAAGGTACGCGACTTCTCCGCGGACACCTGGTAAGGGAGCTTGACGGCCATGCCTTACTACTTGTATGCTTTGATGCAGACGGTGCCGCTGCTGTGGAGAGGCTGCGGGCGGAACTTGCCCGAGCTAAAGAGCAAGCCCGAAAGAGTAATGCGGCCGCTTTAAAGGCGGCCGAAGAGCTGAAAGCCGAACGGGCTGCTCATCGCCAAGCAAAGAGGAAATGGCTGATTTGGCCTCAAACTGAAGAATACTACCGACCACCGCGAGGTTCTTGAAAAGAACGCTGCGGAACAAGAGGACCTGAAAAAGGCCACCGCCGAATCCAAGGATGCCTGCTCACCGTGAGAGCTGCCAAGGAGGAGCTGAGTCAGGCCGGGGATATTGCGGCTGGAAAACCGTTTCTGCTGCGGAGGAAATATACAGATCCGAAGTATGCTCATTTGGACAAGCTGTGGAGTTCGGAGGATGCTTATCTAGACTTAGCGGCGAGCGCTGCGGATGTGATTGAGCACTTCCAAGGCCAGAAGGGGCATAGAAGGGAAGAGCTATTTTGGTCGCAATTCCATAGTCCGGAGCATCCTCTTCCGTTGACCGATCGGTTGGCCGAATGGGCCGAGCTGAATCGATTATCCGGACTTGCCATGAAGCATGTCATGACTCATTTGTGGCCAGGCAGACCCCAGCCAAAGAGTTATTTTGGCTTAGTGCAGCAGTTCCTTGGTGCGGTACCGCGTATCGACACAATGAAGCGGTCGGCGTGTATTGAGGGGGAACGGATGGCTCTTGCCCGTGTCAAGGCATACTGGGCTGAGATGAAGGCCACCGATATTGCGTCCCCAGATTCGGACGGTAGCCGTGTACCAGTCGAGCGCTATTTTGAGGAAGTTCTTCCGGCGCTATTTAATAGAGACGCAGGTTTCAAGGATGTTATGTTTGAATGACATGTATAATTTTATGAAACAACGTTTCAATTTAATGTAAGAGCTTTTTATACTTGTGCCTTCAAGTAGCAAACTACCTCCTGTGCGGCAGTTAATGTATATATGTATATAACCTGAAAGATGGCAGTCTTCGGCTTCAGCCCCCACGCACATAGTGCGGGGGTGTTTGCAAAGAAGTCACGCTTTCATAATTAATCCAACGTCTTGGTCCTATAAAGGAGGTGGTAGCGTAGCAAACTAGGCAACCGGACTATAATGCTTTATCACTTTCACTTAGCCATAGGAGTTCGATGGTGGGGCTACTATATAGCCCCTCAGGGCACCGCACTCTCCCGAATTGGGTGCGCAGCCCGACCGAAAACGGTCCTTCGTCAATGCGGAGGAATTCTAAACATTCCGTGAGTCATCGAGTGGTTGACCAGTCTCTCGCTATATCATGAAAGTCAGTTCTCGGCTTTCTCTACTGAGGTCCTCGCCCGGCCGAACCGGGGCACAATCGCAGTAGTTCTCTTGGTGCCGCGTTAGCCGAAAAAACGGAACGTAAGGCAGCAAAACACAGGAGCCGGGAAAACCCAACATTTGACCAAAGACATGATTCGGAGCTGATGCATATAAGGCCTAACTCGAGATGCCGAACAATCCCTAAGGTATTCGGTCTTTTATAAAGCGGGCCGAACAATGCCCTTGGTAACAAGCCCCTCGTGTCCGTGCGTGCAAACTTCGACGCGCCGATGCCAAAACGCCACCTCCTCCGCGGTTATAATAAGAGACCGGGGATGAGTAACAACAAGAGACAGTGAAAAAGGTTTACGAGGTCTTAATCTGAAAAGAATCCTTGCAACGGGTCCTCGCTGCACGCTCTGCTTTGTGTTCCGCTATGCCAGATCCTCGACGGGTATAGCACGCGCTCATCTGTAAAAGAGAGGAACTTAGTTTGAAAAAGATCGCGCTAAAATGTAATTGGAAATAAAATAGAGTATGATTCAAAAATGTGTAAAATTGAGCTTTATTGTGTCTTGTTGTACATGCGCGGAGCCCCTTGTAACGGGGTACGCGGCTAGTAAGCATCATGTTTATTTATGCCGGACTCGCCTAACCGTGTCCGGGGTCTGAACGACCTGCTTTAGACGCTTTTGGCCAGCAAGGACGTATTAGTGTGAGGCTGTTAAGGCAGTCTCACATTCTTTCCTTGAGGGACACGTGCAGCTTCCCTTTAATGAAATGATGCCTCGTGGACCGGGCATTTTAAGTTTAAGAGATGCATAATGCGGTATTGCGTTAAAGCGGGCAAAAGCTTCGTGTCCCAAAGAGTGCTTGATGGCTACTTTTAAATGGGGCGATGTGGAAGACCAACTTTTCCCGACAGAAGTTGTCGGTGAGCCAACATAACTTCCAATAGTAGGGAGCCCGCATAATGGGCATATGTGCTCGGCATTATTCCTTGAAGGAAGTGTTGCTATGGCTAATCCTGTTTGGGTTTATCCCCATGTTGCGGATTGTGTCCTGACATAGCAGGTTTAAATCACTGCCGCTGTCCATTGGGACTTGCGTAAATTGAAGACCGTCAATTATGGGTTCTAGTACCAAGGCAGTCCATCCTGCGTTCCGGATACTTTCGGAGTAGTCTTGATGGTCGAAGGTAATTGGTTTTGACAACCAGTGTTGGGACTCCGCTGGTGTAGATTGTGTGGCGCGTAATTCAATGGGTGCCGCTCTGTTTTCCCCTTTTGTTACTTGAAGTAAGTTGACCTCTTGTAGGAAATTCTTTTGTTTTCCGGGGCTCTGCTTGTCGTGCTCATCATCATCCTCACTGGGTGTGTCGAGCCCCTTGTGTTCGGCGTTGAGTCTGCTGGACTGCTTGAAGAGCCAACAATCTCTGTGGGTATGGTTTGTAGGCTTCCCGGGAGTACTGTGGATTTCGCATATCTTGTCCAAGATTTTGTTTAAGTTGGATAGCTCATCGCTATTGTCCTTAAGGGGCAGTTTTTTATTGTTCTGCCATGAGCTTTTGAATCCGGCGTTGACTGCCGCGCTATTTGGACCGTTCCCCTTAATCCGGCGCTGGTCCTTGCTGCGTCGTGGTTTCCCATTCCCATCCCTAACTTCGGATGTACTTGGGTCGCTGGTACTGCATCTTGCTAGCCAACTATCCTCTCCCGCGCAAAAGCGGGTCAAGAGGCTTGTTAGTGCGGCCATTGTTCTTGGATTTTCCTGGCCAAGGTGTCTGGCGAGCCATTCGTCTCGGACGTTGTGTTTAAAAGCTGCTAAGGCTTCGGCGTCCGGACAGTCGACTATTTGGTTCTTTTTGGTGAGGAACCTGTTCCAGAATTTTCGAGCTGACTCCCCGGGCTGTTTTTCGTTATGTGACTTAGATCGTCTGCGTCCGGAGGTCGGACATAGGTTCCCTGGAAATTGGCCCGAAAAGCATCCTCAAGCTCATCCCAACTACCAACGGTGTTTTCGGGGAGGCTTTTAAGCCAACGCCGGGCTGGCCCTTTGAGCTTGAGGGGTAGGTATTTTATGGCGTGGAGATCATCTCCTCTGGCCATGTCTATGTGGAGGATATAATCCTCAATCCAGCACTCTGTGGTCTGTCGTTCCGTCAGATGCCTCTATGTTTACGGGCTTGAATCCCACTGAAATTCATGATCCAAAGACCTCATCGGTGAAACATAGAGGGTGCGTGGCGCCCCTGTATTTGGGTGTGCCGTGATGTTCGGATATTTGACGTGTTGTATTGCTCGCCAGAACTTGTTTCCTTGGCCCGTAGATAGATCTAACTAGGCCATCCTTTTGGTGCGAATCCTTATGCGGATCGCGTGCCGGCTTGTGTGCGGCGCCGCTTGCCGCTCAACGTTTGCCATGTGGTCGTCTATCCGACCCGGCGGCCTCTTTGTTTTTTTATCGTGGGGGCTCTACGGCCTCCTCATCGAATTCGGGCAGTAGTTTGCGCTTTGGGTAGTTCTTGCTTGGCGGTCGTCGCCATATTTGTCTCGCAGTGTTGAGTAATTTACTCCATCTCATTTGGAGTGCGCCTTCCGCTGTTCTCGAGCCTCTGCTTGCTTTTTCAAGCTACGCGCAGTAGCGAGGAGCTCTTTATGGAGGTTCTTCTGATCCAATGACGTGTCCGGCGTGAGATCGTCCGGACTGTTGTCCTTGCCGGAGACGGGTTGTTTGTCCAAGTTGGCCTGTTCGGATGGTTGCTCAATGGCATGTTCGTCGTCGGCCGGCTCACCCTGCTCTATGGCTGGGTCTGTGTGGGTGCTATCTTTGTCAAGGTGGGGTTTTGAGCGGCGCTTACGCCGCCGCTTTGACTACTTCTCGAGGGAGTTTTCTTTCGCAACGTCTCGTAGTTCCTCGTTATCGCTTCCCTTAGGTGTGTCCACCATATATATATCGTAAGTTGAGGTGGCCATCCAGTGCCCTATGGGCGCTGGTTCTGGTCGCCTCCGGCGCCGTCGCCCATATCGCCGATGTCCTCGTAGTCGAAGTCGAGCATGTCCGTTAAGTCATCGGCAGGGGCTACAAAGTGGGTGGTGGTGGGCGTTGAATTTCTTCGCCGTCTCAATCCCAACCTTCCCGACCATAGTTCGCCAGGGCTCCTCGACAAAGAGAGATACTTTAATGAGTTCAGGATATCGCCAAAGGGCGAAGTGCCGAAGATGTCCGTGGCGGTGAACTCCATAATCGGCGCCACCGGATTCGACCGCAGGAGCGCTGGAGGTTCGAGTCCGGAAAGGAGTCCGCACCGGGAGTCACGAGCTTCACAAAGGACAGGATGGTGTTCGCTCAATCGCCAGAGAGATTTCAGCGCCAAGCGGTGTCCAACCAACCGTCCTCGATCGGCGAAACCGGCTCCGGATTAAGGGTCGGAGCGGGCACTGGTGCGGCCTCTAGGGCACTGTTCGGCGGCAGAGCTAGATCGTCCCATCGAGATAGTGCGGCACGCTCGGCTGTGGCTCGAATCCGTCGAAGATCAAGTCTCCGCGGACATCGGCCGTATAGTTCAAGCTTCCTAATCTGACCTGATGGCCAGGGGCGTAGCTTTCCATCCGCTCCAGATGGCCTAGCGAATTGGCCCGCAGTGCAAAGCCGCCGAATACGAAGATCTGTCCGGGGAGCGTCGTTGCTGATGATTGAAGGAGCCATCGGGCCTATAGGTGACGACACAGAGGAACTCTCAATGAAAGCACCAATGTCGGTGTCAAAACCGGCGGATCTCGGGTAGGGGGTCCCGAACTATGCGTCTAGGCGGATGGTAACAGGAGACAAGGGACACGATGTTTTTACCAGGTTCGGCCCTCTCGATGGAGGTAATACCCTACTCCCGCTTGATTGATATTGATGATATGGGTAGTACAAGAGTAGATCTACCACGAGATCAGAGAGGCTAAACCCTAGAAGCTAGCCTATGGTATGATTGTTGTTCCTCCTACGGACTAAAACCCTTCGGTTTATATAGACACCGAATATGGTTAGGGTTACACAGAGTCGGTTACAATGGTAGGAGATCTACATATCCGTATCGCCAAGCTTGCCTTCCACGCCAAGGAAAGTCCCATCCGGACACGGGACGAAGTCTTCAATCTTGTATCTTCATAGTCCAGGAGTCCGGCCAAAGATGATAGTTCGGCTATCCGGACACCCCCTAGTCCAAGACTCCCTCACATGGCGAGATCAAAGGAAGATCCCCCACAGTACAAAAATACGGCCGATCGTCTCCGATCACATCGACCGCCTGTTCAACATCAGCCATAGCAATTTAATTGCACTCACTATCGACCCAATAGTTTGTGGGCTCCATCTCACATGAGCCCCCACAGGCATAAAACTATCAATAACATCTTCTAAAAGATGCCAGGTGCAAAGGCCAAGTTTTAGAGGCCCACTACACTAGTGGTTGTCTTCGGATCACCAAACAAATACCACGCCGAAGAATAAGTCTTCGGCATTGTCCCCTTATACAGTAACTACCACATACTATCGGGACGAACCACGTTGGCTAGATTCAACGGGGTACAACATTAGGCCAGTCCCACGTGATATAGTCACAATTATGGGCAAGGCCGAACCCCACCCTCAGAGTGGAAACCATACCGCTGCTGGAATAGCGAATCGTGCCCGTTTATCAAATTTTTGATTCGGCGGCCAACTACCCGCATGATAGCCTGGTTCAGCCAGGCTCCGATCACGCACCGGCGGTTCAACCACAACATGACATGCAGTTGCCTTTAAGCATTTGTCTTTACATACTTACTTTGGCGCAGAACTGGACTGACGACGTGGAATTAGCTCGGACGCACAAGGAGGGAACACATAAGTAAATGCCCCCCCCCAAGGAGATAGTCCGGATACACTTCGGATCCGCACACAGCCTCCTCCAGTCCGACCATGTCAGGTTCCGCCAAAACAACTCTTTTCATAATCATAAACCATACTCATATGCATAGACATGTCACTCTACTACAATGCGTAGACTTAAATAACACTCACCAGCCGTCATTCCTCATTAATGCCCTTTTTGTCATAAACGGAACCCGTACATCGTGTTATGCCCCACTATGCCAGGGGCTTCATAATACTCATAATATGGCAACAAAGTCCGGCCACCTTTTAGGTCGCTCGGCACCCCGAACTTATAGCACTATATGCATCAGCTCCGAATCATGTCTTGGGTCATTAGTTGGGTTTGCCCGGCTCCCATGTTTTGGTACCTTACGTTCCGCTCCATCGGCTAAGGTAGCGCTGGGAGAACTACTGCGATTGTGTCTCGGTTCTTCCGGACGAGCACCTCAGTAGAGAAAGCCAAAAACTGACTGTCATGATACAACGAGAGCTGGTCAGCTGTTCGAGTGGTTGTCAAATCTTTAAAGATTTATTCCGCATAATGCCATTATAAATGCAAAGTGCGACGGATCGGCCTTCCAATCAGGCGCCGATAGAGCCCCTAGTACGATCTTCCAAACACCAGGGGTTGCGGCCACCATACTCGAATTCCTATGGCTAAGTGAGAGTGATAAAGCCCTATAGTCTGATTGCCTAGTTCGCGGTGATGAACACCTCCTTCAAGGACCCAAAAATGGGATAAAGAGTGTTCAGGTATGTCCCGAACACCCCCGTATTTTTTACATGGGGGAAGAAGCCAACGAATGGCCAACTCTCAGGATTTATATATACTAAAACGGCCGCACAGGAAGTCAAAATGTTCATATAACAGGCAATAAACAATAATAGTGCCATTATCCCGCATTACAAAGGACGACATACCTGCCTTCAGGGAAATATAGTGTCTTTGGTACACAGATCCGCCACAAAGCGGGCTCCTTTCAGGACACCTTCATAGTATAACTTGGGCTTGCGATGCTCCTTGCCCTCCGGTGGTTCCTCAGTCATCAACTTCTCAGCATCAAGCTTCCCCCAGTGCACCTTCGCACGGGCAAACGCCATGCGTGCACCCTCTATGCAAACCGACAGCTTAATGACATCGAGCCGAGGACAAGCACCACCAATCCGCTTCACGAGACCGAAGTAACAACTTGGAATTGGCTCCACGGGCCACAGCAGGACAACCAAGTTCTTCATGGCTAGTTCGGCCGCCTCGTGCAGTTTGACCAGCTGCTTCAGCTGATCGATAAAAGGCACCGGATAATTCGGCGCCAAATAATGCGACCAGAAATGCTTCTCCGTAGACTTCTTCTCCTCAGTCCGGTAGAATTGGGCAGCATCTGATATGCTGCGTGGCAGGTCCGAAAACGCCCCTGGAGAAACAAGAATTCAGCTTGTCGCTTAGAGTTCCTCCCACTACTATGTAAAAATGGCCTTGAGTGCAAAAGGCCTTACCAGCCGCAACCTTCCGTGCCTCCTGAATGTCCTTCAGAGCACCTCGGGCTTCTTCCCGAGCATCATCTGCGGCTTGGAGAGCTGGGGCAAGTTCGGATTCTTTCCCTGCTAGACTCTGCTCCAAGGTCTCATTTTTCGTCATGGCCTCCTGGAGCTCTTGCTCAGCTCCAGTGACCCTGGCCTCGTGCTTCTCACGAAGAGCCTGCTCGGTGGCGGCCTTCTTGTTGGCTTCGGCCACAACCTTCTTCAGTGCCTCAATTTCGACACTCGCTCCTAGAGCATACAATACAAATATTTTCATGAGACACAACTTCTAACTCGTGCTCAACTTAGCAAAAGGTTTCGACATACCTTGCTTGTCCTCCAACTGCTTCTTCATGCGACCAAGTTCCTCTTCGGCCCGTTCTAGACTTTGCTTTAGTCCCGACACCTCTGCATTATGAGCGGCGGTCGTCTCTGCAGACGCCTGTTTTCAAAGAAAGGGATACATGTCATTAACTGAGTCTCCTGCAAAGCGGAAAATTTGATCCCCTGTCCGACTTTCTCTCTCTTTCGCCGGACAGTGCATCAGGGGCTACTACTCATACTATGACAATCTCCCAAAGGTTTCTATAAAACATACCTCAAAGCCTTTTATAAGGCTAAGGTAGGATTCATTCAGTCCGCTCTCAGCGGACTGAATCTTTTCAATCACCGCACCCATAAGGGCACGACATTCATCGACGATGGACGCGCTCCTTAGCCCTGTCGATAGGCCGCCCGACAACTCTGCTTGGACAGAGGTTTGATACGTCTCCATCGTATCTACTTTTCCAAACACTTTTGCCCTTGTTTTGGACTCTAACTTGTATGATTTGAATGGAACTATCCTGGACTGACGCTGTTTTCAGCAGAATTGCCATGGTGTTGTTTATGTGCAGAAAACAAAAGTTCTCGGAATGACCTGAAACTCCACGGGATGTCTTATAAAAAATTAAAAAAAATCCTCGCCAAAGGTGAAGACCAGGGGGCCCACACCCTGTCCACGAGGGTGCCCCCCCTCCTGGGCGCGCCCCCACCTCGTGGGCCCCCTGGAGACCCTCCGAAGCCAACTCCAACTCCATATATTGGCTTTCGGGGAGAAAAAAATCAGAGAGAATGTTTCAGCGTGTTTTACGATATGGAGCTGCCGCCAAGCCCTAATCTCTCTCGGGAGGGCTGATCTGGAGTCCGTTCGGGGCTCCGGAGAGGGGGATTCGTCGTCGTCGTCATCATCAACCATCCTCCATCACCAATTTCATCATGCTCACCGCCGTGCATGAGTAATTCCATAGTAGGCTTGCTGGACGGTGATGGGTTGGATGAGATTTATCATGTAATCGAGTTAGTTTTGTTAGGGTTTGATCCCTAGTATCCACTATGTTATGAGATTGATGTTGCTATGACTTTGCTATGCTTAATGCTTGTCACTAGGGCCCGAGTGCCATGATTTCAGATCTGAACCTATTATGTTTTCATGAATATATGTGTGTTCTTGATCCTATCTTTCAAGTCTATAGTCACCTATTATGTGTTATGATCCGACAACCCCGAAGTGACAATAATCGGGATACTTCTCGGTGATGACCATAGTTTGAGGAGTTCATGTATTCACTATGTGCTAATGCTTTGTTCCGGTTCTCTATTAAAAGGAGGCCTTAATATCCCTTAGTTTCCAATAGGACCCCGCTGCCACGGGAGGGTAGGACAAAAGATGTCATGCAAGTTCTTTTCCATACGCACGTATGACTATTTACGGAATACATGCCTACATTACATTGATGAACTGGAGCTAGTTCTGTGTCACCCTATGTTATGACTGTTACATGACGAACCACATCCGACATAATTATCCATCACTGATCCGGTGCCTACGAGCTTTCCATATACTGGTGTTCGCCTATTTACTTTTCCGTTGCTACTGTTACAATCACTACAAAAATACCAAAAACATTACTTTTGTTGTCTTTGCATTTTTTCCGCTACCGCCACTATCATATTACTTTGCTACTAAACACTTTGCTGCAGATACTAAGTTTCCAGGTGTGGTTGAATTGACAACTCAGCTGTTAATACTTGAGAATATTCTTTGGCTCCCCTTGTGTCGAATCAACAAATTTGGGTTGAATACTTTACCCTCGAAAATTGTTGCGATCCCCTATACTTGTGGGTTATCAAGACCTTTTTCTTGCGCTGTTGCTGGGGAGCATAGCTCTACTCTTTGAGTCACTTGGGATTTATATCTGCTGGACACTATGAAGAACTTCAAAGACGCTAAGACAACAATTTATCCCTCAACTACGAGGGGAGGTAAGGAACTGCCATCTAGCTCTGCACTTGATTCACCTTCTGTTATGAGTAAGCTAGCGACACCTAAACCTGCTTCTGCTATTCGTTCTAATATGTCGCATGTTATTGATGATGTCACTTCTGCTATGCATGATACTTATGATGAAACTACTTCTACGCTTGATACTACTGTGTCCCTTGGTGAATTTCTAGATGAACAAATTGCTAGGGTTGGAGAGAAAGAAATTGCTGAACCTGAATACGATGATGAAAGTGATGATGAAAATATGCCTGCTATTCCTGAGGGTTATCTTTTTTATGCTGAATCTTCTGCAGCTATTTTTGCTTGTAAGGATAGATATGAACTTAAGAGGCTGCTAGTTAAATGGAGTAAAGAATCTCTTAGAGATAGGATGAGACCCGACGCTGCTTTTGGTACTTCACCTATCTATGCTCCTGATAAGGATTATTACAAATTCTCTGTTGATCCAGATATAATTACTTTGGTTGAATCTAATCCTTTTTATGGCTATGAATCTGAAACTATTGTGGCACATCTTACTAAGTTAAATGATATAGCTGCCCTGTTTACTAATGATGAGAGATCGCGCTACTTATATATTCTCAAAATATTTCTGTTCTCATTAAAGGGTGATGCTAAGAAATGGTTTAATTCTCTTGATCCTGGTTGTGTGCGTAGTCCCCAGGATATGATTTATTACTTCTCTGCTAAATATTTCCCTGCTCATAAGAAACAAGCTGCTTTGAGGGATATATATAATTTTGTGCAAATTGAAGAAGAGAGTCTCCCACAAGCTTGGGGGAGGCTTCTCAAGTTACTTAATGCTTTGCCTGATCATCCTCTTAAGAAACCTGAAATACTTGATATCTTTTATAATGGACTAACCGATGCTTCCAGAGATTACCTAGATAGTTGTGCTGGTTCTCTTTTCAGGGAAAGAACACCGGATGAAGCTGAAATTCTATTGAATAATATGTTGACAAATGAAAATAATTGGGCACCTCCTGAGCCAACTCCCGAGCCAGCTCCCGAGCTAATTCATCGAGGCTATTCCTAAACCAACTCCAAGAAGAGAGGTGTTCTATTTCTCACCTCAAGATATGCAAGAGGCAAAGAAATCTATGAAAGAAAAAGGTATTAAAGCTGAAGATGTTAAGAATTTACCTCCTATTGAAGAAATACACGGTCTTAATCTACCGCCTGTTGAAGAAGTATATGATCTCAATTCCTCATTCCCTGAAGAACCTCCTGATCCCGATATCCCGACACATGTAGTAAAGGTATATTCTCTCTGTAGATATGATAAAGCTGAAGTCCCTCGTACTAAAATTGCTAGTCAGTGCTTGGATGAGTTTGATAACTCTTTTATTTTTGAGCAAGATGACTTTAATGCTTATTTTGGTAGACAACTGAAACAGAATACCTTTATGATTAAACGCTTGAGTGATTATATGGCTAATATTAGAGGTGAGCTTAAACTTGTTAGCAAACATGCTTCTATGGTTACCACTCAAGTAGAACAAGTACTTAAAGCTCAGAAAGAAGTGCTTGATGAAATGAATAGTAAGAAAAATGATTATGTTGTTAGAGTGGCTACTAGACCTGGTAGAATGACTCGGGAACCTTTGTATCCTGAAGGCCACCCTAAGAGAATTGGGCAAGATTCTCAGAGAAATAATATTGATGTACCTAGTTCTTCTAAAAGGAACAAAAAGAAAAATGATAGGACTTTGCAAACCTCTAGTGAACCTATTGTTGAACCACCTGAGAATCCAAATGATATCTCTATGTCTGATGCTGAAACACAATCTGGTAATGAACATGAACCTATTGAAAATGTCATTGATGATGCTCAACCTAGTAATGATAATGATGTAGAAGTTGAACCTGCTGTTGATCTTGATAACCCACAATCAAAGAATCAACATTATGATAAAAGAGACTTCGTTGCTAGGAAACATGGTAAAGAAAGGGAACCATGGGTTCAGAAACCCATGCCTTTTCCTCCGAAACCATCCAAGAAAAAGGATGATGATGATTTTGAGTGCTTTGCTGAAATGATTAGACCCACCTTTTTGCGTATGCGATTGACTGATATGCTCAAAATGAATCCTTATGCTAAGTATATGAAAGATATTGTTACAAATAAAAGAAAGATACCGGAAGCTGAAATTTCCACCAGGCTTGCTAATTATACTTTTGAGGGTGGAATACCAAAGAAACTTGGAGACCCAGGAGTACCTACTATACCATGCTCCATTAAGAGAAATTATGTTAAAACTGCTTTATGTGATCTTGGAGCAGGTGTTAGTGTTATGCCTCTGTCTTTATATTGTAGACTTGACTTGAATAAGTTGACACCTACTGAAATATATTTGCAAATGGCTGATAAATCAACTACTATACCTGTCGGTATTTGTGAGGATGTGCCTGTTGTGGTTGCAAACGTTACTATTTTAACAGACTTTGTTATTCTTGATATTCCCGAGGATGATAGTATGTCTATTATTCTTGGAAGGCCTTTCCTCAATACTGCAAGGGCTGTTATTGATTGCAACAAAGGCAATGTCACTTTTCATGTTAATGGTAATGAGCATACGGTACACTTTACGAGGAAACAACCTCAAGTTCATAGTATCAACTCTATTGGAAAAATTCCATCGATTATATTTGGAACTTTTGAATTTCCTCTCCCTACTGTCAAGAAGAAATATGACATACTTATTATAGGGGATGTTCATATCCCCGTTGAGGTAACATAGTGTTATTCGAAATTTCTCCGGTTCCATGTCAGTCGGAATGAGTTTGTTAACAAGACCTGATCAACCTTGTTAGTGGATTCTTTTTGATGAGCATGAGACGGATGAAACTAGAAGCACAACCTTCTATACCCTCTTTATATTTTCTGTTATTTAGTAGAAATAAAGTAAAATACTATTTTTTCTGTCTGTTTCCTGATTTATCCATGCAATATAAAAATATCCCGAAAATAGAAGTCCTCAGAATGTCATGCCAATTTAATATGATTTTTTCGGGAATATTTGAGGATTTACTATGCAAAAATTACCGCAGGGGGAGCTGCCACCTGGCCACGAGGGTGGAGGGTGCGACCTACCCCCTGGGCGCGCCCCTCGACCTCGTGGGCCCACAGTGGCCCTCCTCCACTTATCCTTGCACCCATCTTCTTCCTCTGCCTCACACAAACCCGAAAAACCAACTCAAGCTCGAGTTCCAGCTACTTTTGCTGCGATTTTCGATCTCCTTGCTCAAAGCACCTCTCGCAAAACTGCTTGGGGAGATTGTTCCTTGGTATGTGACTCCTCCATTGGTCGAATTAGTTTTTGTTCTAGTGCTTTATTCTTTGCAAATTTGTGCTGCATAGGTGACCATGTTCTTGAGCTTGCATGTCAAATTTATATGGTTCCAAGTAGTTCTAATGCTTGATATATGCTCTAGGCACTTGTAGGAGTAGTTGCTATCAGTTTTATTGAAGTTGGTTCACTTTTGTTTGAAGTTACTAAAACTTTCAGATTATTTCAGAAATAATGAAGAGACTTTTGAGGGGCTTGTCGAGTCAAGCTCAAGGAAAAACAAAAGGAAGAAGAGCGAAGCCCAAATTTAATTTGCCTCAAGATCAAGGAGGTCCGCCATGTGAATGGCCTTCCAATGACTTCTTGAGGAGAGCCGGATTTATGAGGATTTCTATCTATTGATTGAGAACGCCGCCTCACCGACTTCCTCCGCGACCAACGCCATCAGTATCTCTTACTCACAAATACCTTTGTGCAGAACTTCTACTTTTTACCTAAGAAATCACCTCCAACAGTAGAGTTTCATTTATATGACGTTGTTAAGGAGATGACATTAGCTGAATTTTGCGAGGTTTGCAAAATACCTTTTGAGGGCACCTTAGATGAACCACACCGTAATGAAGTGGAAGCTTTTATTAACACTATCACTGTCGGAGAAACCAGGAAGGTTTCTGATGCAAGAATTACTAGCATACATTTTCCTGTTTTATGCTACTTTGCCTTATTTGCTAGTCGTTTCTTGATTGGTCGCGGGAACTGTGGAAACCTTAGCATCCCTGACATTATCATTTTGTTCCATGGTTTATACCGCAATAACTCTGTTAGTATGGGTGGAATTGTTGCTAGACGGTTAAGTCTGAACCATACTAAGGGCCCCATCTTTGGAGGCATTTATGCTTCACGCCTAGCTGAATATTTTAAAATACCTATTAGGCATGAGGAGAAAGAAGAAACAGCATTGCCCCGCGCTTATTTAGATTATAAGAGTATGCTACCACATGACTTCCTTGTTAAGAGTCGTGAAGGGGAGCTCAAATATAAATTATACTTTGATAAACATCACCCTGAGACTATTACTTTGCCTGCTCCCTCTTTGTTTAACTTGTCTACAGGTCCTTACATTGTTCCAAGGTCGGCTGTTCAAGCCTATCGGAATCCTGCACCAGCCCCGGAACCGGAACCACAAGATGAGCCTCCATGACAGTCTGCTTATTCTTGGGATCCTGAGGCGGTTGCCACCAAGGGGCGCCGAGTCCTCTTCATCACATTATGATCCCAACTATTCTTCATCGCAGATGACCCCAGCTAAACCTACGGGTATCCGCCAGCTATCCTCGGCAATAGACCAACTTAGGCCAAAAGCCTAAGCTTGGGGAGTACGATTTCACCGACATTACATTCATGTTCACACACACTCATTGCTAGATGTCGGTGCTCATACTCTTTCACTGTAATATCCATGCTAGTTTATTTTCTTTTTCCTTCTTTCTTCTTATGTGTTTAATAAACCTTAAGAAAAACCAAAAAAATTAGTAGTAGTTTATTTTTCCTGCTGTAGTAGTAGTAATTAAAAAGAAAATCCAAAAACATTTCCCGTTCTTCTTTTGCTGTTGGGAGCTTTCCCGTGTAAATAGTTTTTATTTCCTTTTTTTTCTTTGGGGGTCAGTAGGAGAAGACCATGATTAAATTGTTGAAGTGGCTCTTATATGCATCATTGTTGATTTAACCAAGAGCCCATATTGCCTTGTCTTCTCCTGTTTATTGAATGCTCGCAGATTACAGCTTAGTCCAATGCACGTACACTCTTATTATTATTCACACCGTTCGGTCGTGCAAGTGAAAGGAAATTATGATGACACATATGATGGACTGACTGAGATGGGAAAAGCTGGTATGAACTCGACCTCTTTTGTTTTTGTAAATATGATGAGTTCATCGTTCTTGATCCAGCTGATTATGAATAAACATGTTTGCAATGACAATTAGAGATCATAATTGCTTGTGCCATGCTCTATTAGCTATGAGTTATAATGGTTTACCTTGCGTGCCAACATGCTATTGAGATGATTATGATGTGGTATGATAGGGTGGTATCCTCCTTTGAATGATTTAAGTGACTTGACTTGGCACATGTTCATGCATGTAGTTGAAACAAATCAACATAGCCTTCACGATATTTATGTTCATGGTGGATTATATCCTACTCATGCTTGTATTCAATGTTTATTAATTTTGATGCCTGTTCATGACTATTGTCGCTCTCTAGTTGGTCGCTTCCCAGTCTTTTGCTAGCCTTCACTTGTACTAAGCGGGAATACTGCCTGTGCATCCAATCCCTTAAACCCAAAAGTTATTCCATATGAGTCCACTATACCTTCCTATATGCGGTATCTACCTGCCGTTCCAAGTAAATTTGTATGTGCCAAACTCTAAACCTTCAAATAAACATTCTGTTTTGCATGCTCGAATAGCTCATATATCAACTAGTGCTGCCCTTATCTTCCGTGTTAGGCGGGTTATTCTCAAGAGGAGTGGACTCCGCTCCTCACTCACGAGAAAATGGCTGGTCACCGGGATGCCAAGTCCCATGCTTTATGCAAACTAAATCAAAATCATTGCAAACAAAACTCCCTCTGGGACCCGTTGAATGTTGGAGGCACTCGTTGTTTCGAGCAAGCCATGGATTCATGCTTGTGGAGGAGGGGGAGTATAAACTTTACCATTCTGTTTGGGAACCGCCTATAATTTGTTTAGCATGGAAGATATCGTCATCTCTTAGTTGTTATGTTGACAATGAAAGTATGTCGCTCAAAATATAATTTATCTCTATTTCAAAACCGAGCTCTGGCACCTCTACAACTCCCTGCTTCCCTCTGCGAAGGGCCTATCTATTTACTTTTATGTTGAGTCATCACCCTCTTATTAAAAAGCACTAGCTGGAGAGCACATCTGTCATTTGCATTCATCATTGTTAATTTATATTGGGTATGACTATGATTGGATCTCTTTTACCATGAATTACAATGTCTAGTCAGTCCTTGATCTTTGAAGGTGCTCTACATTTATGTTTTGCGGTCTCAGAAAGGGCTAGCGAGATACCATCTTGTTATATCATATTATGATTATTTTTAGAAAGTGTTGTCATCCGAGATTTATTATTATGGCTTGCTAGCTGATTATGTTATTGATATGAGTAAACATGAGACCTGAGAATTATTGCAAATGTGGTTAGTTATGATCTTTGCTGAAAACCTGAATGCTGGCTAGACATAAGTACAACAACAAGAGCAAACAGAGTTTGTAAAAGTTTTTCTTTTTCTCTTTCAGTTTGTCAATTCAATTGCTTGAGGACAAGCAAGGGTTTAAGCTTGGGGGAGTTGATACATCTCCGTCGTATCTACCTTTCCAAAAACTTTTGCCCTTGTTTTGGACTCTAACTTGTATGATTTGATTGGAACTAACCCGGACTGACGCTGTTTTCAGCAGAATTGCCATGGTGTTGTTTTATGTGCAGAAAACAAAAGTTCTCGGAATGACCTGAAACTCCACGGGATGTCTTATAAAAAATAATAAAAAATCCTCGCCAAAGATGAAGACCAGGGGGGCCACACCCTGTCCATGAGGGTGGGGGCACCCACCCCCCCCCCCTCCTGGGCGCGCACCCCTACCTCGTGGCCCCCCCTGGAGACCCTGCGACGCCAACTCCAACTCGATATATTGGATTTTGAGGAGAAAGAAATCAGAGAGAAAGTTTCATCGCGCTTTACGATACGGAGCCGCCGCCAAGCCCTAATCTCTCTCGGGAGGGCTGATCTGGAGTCCGTTCGGGGCTCCGGAGAGGGGGATTCATCGCCGTCGTCATCATCAACCATCCTCCATCACCAATTTCATGATGCTCACCGCCGTGCGTGAGTAATTCCATCGTAGACTTGTTGGACGATGATGGGTTGGATGATATTTATCATGTAATCGAGTTAGTTTTGTTAGGGTTTGATCCCTAGTATCCACTATGTTCTAAGATTGATGTTGCTATGACATTGCTATGCTTAATGCTTGTCACTAGGGCCCGAGTGCCATGATTTCAGATCTGAACCTATTATATTTTCATGAATATATGTGTGTTCTTGATCCTATCTTGCAAGTCTATAGTCACCTATTATGTGTTATGATCCGACAACCCCGAAGTGACAATAATCGGGATACTTCTCGGTGATGACCATTGTTTGAGGAGTTCATGTATTCACTATGTGCTAATGCTTTTTTCCGGTTCTCTATTAAAAGGAGGCCTTAATATCCCTTAGTTTCCAATAGGACCCCGTTGCCACGGGAGGGTAGGACCAAAGTTGTCATGCAAGTTCTTTTCCATAAGCACGTATGACTATTTACGGAATACATGCCTACATTACATTGATGAACTGGAGCTAGTTCTGTGTCACCCTATGTTATGACTGTTACATGACGAACCACATCCGACATAATTATCCATCACTGATCCGGTGCCTACGAGCTTTCCATATACTGGTCTTCGCTTATTTACTTTTCCGTTGCTACTATTACAATCACTACAAAAATACCAAAAACATTACTTTTGCTGTCTTTACTTTTGTTACCGCTACTGCCACTATCATATTACATTGCTACTAAACACTTTGCTGCAGATACTAAGTTTCCAGGTGTGGTTGAATTGACAACTCAGCTGCTAATACTTGAGAATATTCTTTGGCTCCCCTTGTGTCGAATTAGCAAATTTCGGTTGAATACTTTACCCTCGAAAACTGTTGTGATTCCCTATACTTGTGGGTTATCAAGGTTGCTGGCGGAGTGGGCAAGCCTGCCCCCGTCAAAGGTGGCTGCTCGCCCGATCCTGGAGCTTTAAAGGTCTCCAGGACCGTGTCCGGCTGCGGTCCGAACCTAAGATCGCCCCTGCCGTCGACACGCATGGGAGCCGCTGCTCCCGTGTATCCGGCCCCAGAGATATGCCTTCCCAGGTCCGGGTCCCGCTGAGACGACACCTCGGTGTCGCGCCTAGGCTTCGGGGAAAGGTCCACTGGAGGCGTCTCGCTCTCCAGGGCATCCGAGCTCAGTGAATCCTCCGATGAGGACCGTCCGGCGTGGGACCTCGCCGGACTGCACAAATTATGGCGACAGTTAAACTACTACATCCTAATGACCCCGGGCACATAGGTGTGTGCGGGTTTCGTATACTCACAACTTTACCAGGGGCTGGGCCCTGGGATCCCACTCCGGGCTGCTATCAGCAGCCGTGGTGGACGCCTCGGGGAGGGAACCTTTCCCCCTCTTTGGCGATTCGGCCTCCAGGGATGAGGAAGCCGTCCTTTTCTTCCCTTCCCATGTGGGGAACTCGTCTTCTTCCTCCTCCTCTTCATCTTCGGAGGAGGGATGGTCGCTGGAGTCTTCAGATTTTGTGTCCGAAGCATCGCGATAAAGGAGGCCACTCCGGGACTTCTTGACCTTCTTGGAGGCCTCTTTCTTCGGCGCCTCGTAAGGCGCTGGGACCAACATCTTCGTCAGAAGAGGTCCGGCCGGTTCCTCCGGCAGTGGGGCCGGATAGTGTATCTGCTCCACCTTTTTCATCCATTCCTGGGATTATTATAGAAAGCATGGTAAGTGTATCTCCCTCGGGACATGCCGGCTAAAACACAGATGGACCGAGCACAGCAATGACTTACCGGACTCGCAGAGCGGGATAGTTGATACCCGCGGTCCTCGGCGGAGCCTGGCCACGGTTTGCCGGACTTGAAGAGCACCTTCCAGATGTCCTTGTGGGAGGAGCCATAGAGCTCCCGTGGGGTCTGGTGCTCGGCCGGGTCGTATTCCCACAAATTGCAGGCTCGACGCTGGCAAGGGAGAACCAAGCGAACTAACATCACCTGGACTACGTTGACGAGTTTGACGTCCTTGTCGACCGCGCTCTGGACGCGCGTTTGGAGCACTGATAGCTCGTCGGATGAGGACCAGTTCAGGCCATTCTCGGGCCAGGATGTGAGCCGCAGTGGGGCTCCGGATCTGAATTGGGGAGCAGCGGCCCACTTTTTACTGCGCGCTTCGGTGATATAGAACCACTGCTGCTGCCACTCCTTGACGGAATCATTGAAGGCGCCCGCCGGCCATACGACCTTGGGCATCTTGCTCACCATGGCGCCGCAGCATTCGGCGTGCTCACCATTCACCACCTTGGGCTTCACGTTGAAGATTTTCAGCCATAAGCCGAAGTGGGGCGAAATACGGAGAAAAGCCTCACACACGACGATGAACGTCGATATGTTAAGGAAAGAATTGGGGGAAAGATCATGAAAGTCAATCCCGTAATAATACATGATACCACGAACGAATGGGTGAAGGGGAAACCCGAGCCCGCGGACAAAATGAGGGAGAAACACGACCCTCTCGTGGGGCTCCGGAGTGGGGACGATCTGTCCCGCCGGCGGGAGACGGTGGCCGATTTTCTTGGCCAGGTACCCGGCCTCTCAGAGCTTTTTGATATCCCTCTCCCGGACGGTAGAGGCCGTCCATTTGCCTCCCCAGATCTGGACATCTTCGGAGGACCTCCCTTCGATGGAGAAGAAGAGCGCTTGGGCGCTAGGGCTCGAGCAGAGGGGAATGGGCTAGCGGAAAGGAAAGGCGTGGGTAAAGAGGAAGAAATCTTATCTCTTTATAGAGGCGGTAAAAGCTTTTGCGCCTCCCCACTTGCCTGGTGGAACCCGCTCGTTCCCCACTCACCGCAATTAGCGGTGTGGTTGGGCTACCCGTGCCCATATTGATGAAAGCCCCGCGATAAGGGGAGCACGATCGCTGCTTCGACGAGGCCGCCTCGCAATATGTGCGGTGTTTGGTAGTAGAGACGGTTCAATAATGACTCATCCATGGTGCTATGTCATGCTATCCAAAGTTGTCAACAGATTACATTTGTAGAATATCATTCTCTCTACGGTGGTATGTGAAGATCATCTTGCAGATCCGGGCACGATTCAAGTGTTCGGTAATTACTTTGGAGTATTCGGAGATGGAACCCGCCTTGAAATGCCGAAGACAAACTGTGCGCCGGACTCATCGTCATTGAAGCCTGGTTCAGGGGCTACTGAGGGAGTCCTGGATTAGGGGGTATCCGGACAGCCGGACTATATACTTTGGCCGGACTGATGGACCATGAAGATACAAGACTCAAGACTTCGTCCCATGTCCGAATGGGACTCTCCTTTGCGTGGAAGACAAGCTTGGCGATCCGGATAATAGATTTCCTTCTTTGTAACCGACTTTGTGTAAACCCTAGCCCTCTCTGGTGTCTATATAAACCGGAGGGTTTAGTCCTTAGGGACAGAATCATAATCATCATAGTCTAGCTTCTAGGGTTTAGCCTCTACGATCTCGTGGTAGATCAACTCTTTTAATACTCATATCATCAATATCAATAAAGCAGGAAGTAGGGTTTTACCTCCATCAAGAGGGCCCGAACCTGGGTAAAACATCGTGTCCCTTGCCTCCTGTTACCATTAGCCTTAGACACACAGATCGGGACCCCCTACCCGAGATCCGCCGGTTTTGACACCGACAGTAGGCGTCGCTCTAATTCCCGCCACAGTAAAAACAGCGACAACAGCGCAAGAAATAATAATACCCCGGTTGACTCCAAAGGAAACGACGACCCCATGGACCCAGCGATGGAGCAAGATGAACCAGGGGACGATGAGAATAGTCCGGAGCCGACGTCAGATGACGCCGATCCCGAGGGTAAAATTCACGAACCTATCTCCAGAGAGGAGAACAGTCCGGACAATGATGCACTCATCATCCCAGATAAACTCTTGGAACAAGAGAACCTCCACAGAAGTCTTATTACCACTGCGAGGATCCTAAAGTAGCAGAAGCAAAGGCTTAAGGCCGCGCAGGATACGCTCAACTGCAGGTGGAACAAAGTGCTCGATACAGAAGAAAAATACGGCGGCGATGGTCACACAAAGAGCTATCCAAAGCGCAAGCTGCTGCCCGAATTCGACGACGAGGCCATAGAGCCCATTCAGCCGAAAACGACCGATCAGCCGGATCAATCACCCCATGGCCGTGACAAGACGGCTAATGATTCCGTACACAAGTCAGCACACGATTTACGTGAGCTCCTGGACAAAAAGTCCGGTATGGCCAGGTCCATTTATGGATCTAGGAAGCGTGCTTCGACACAGGATCAGAGCTACCAAAACGATCATATTGATCGAATACCAGCTAGGAATCAGCACCAAACACAACAACCGTCGACAGCATGCCATGACACGTCCAAATACAGGGGTGCCGCGCACCCCCTATGCTTCACCGACGAGGTGCTGGACCATGAATTTCCGGAAGGATTTAAACCCGTGAATATAGAGGCATACGACGGAATGACAGACCCTGGGGTCTGGATTGAGGACTTTATCCTTCATATCCACATGGCTCGCGGAGATGATATCCACGCCATTAAATACCTACCCCTCAAATTGAAAGGACCAGCTCGGCACTGGTTGAAAAGCCTTCCTGAAAACTCAATTGGAAGTTAGGAAGAACTTGAGGATGCTTTTAGGGCCAATTTTCAAGGGACCTATGTCCGACCTCTGGACGCAGACGACCTAAGTCACATAATTCAACAGCCCGGAGAGTCAGCCCAAAAAATCTGGAACAGATTTCTTACTAAGAAGAATCAAATAGTCGATTGCCCGGACGCCGAATCCTTAGCGGCCTTCAAACACAGTATCCGGGACGAATGGCTTGCCATACACCTCGGCCAGGAAAAGCCGAGGACAATGGCAGCCTTAACAAGCCTTATGACCCGCTTTTGCGCGGGCGAGGACAGCTGGCTGGCCCGTAGCGGCACCAGCGATCCAGGCACATCTGAAGTCAGGGATGGCAACGGGAAACCGCGACGCAACAAAAACAAGTGTCGAAACAATGATGACAGCCCGGAGAACACGACGGTCGACGCCAGATTCAGGGGCTCTCGACCCGGCCAACGGAAGAAGCCATTTAAAGGCAGCAGAGATGGACCGTCCAGTCTAAACAATATTCTAGAAAAATTATGTCAGATTCACGGCACCCCCGAAAAACCTGCAAATCACACCCACAGAGAATGTTGTGTTTTCAAGCAGGCTGGCAAGCTAAATGCCGAACACCAGGGGAGGGAGATGCCAAGTGAAGACGAGGATGAGCCTCGCCAGCCGAACACTGGAGGACAGAAAAAATTCCCACCAGAAGTCAAAACAGTGAATATGATTTACACAACTCACATTCCAAAGAGTAGGCGCAAACGCGCACTCCGAGACGTATACGCTGTTGAGCCCGTCGCCCCCAAATTCAATCCCTGGTCGGCCTGCCCGATCACCTTCGATCGTAGGGATCATCCGACTAGTATCCGGCACGGAGGATCGGCTGCCTTGGTGCTCGACCCAATAATTGATGGATACCATCTCATCCGAGTCCTTATGGATGGCAGTAGTAGTCTAAACCTGATATATCATGACACTGTCTGAAAAATGGGGATAGACCCGTCAAGAATCAGCCTAAGCAACACTACCTTTAAAGGAGTGATACCAGGCGTCGAGGCCCACTGTACGGGCTCTCTAGTACTAGAGGTTGTATTCGGTTCTCCCGAAAACTTCAGAAGCGAGGAACTAACCTTCGACATCGCTCCATTCTGAAGTGGCTATCACGCACTACTTGGAAGAACGGCCTTTGCTCGTTTTAATGCAGTACCGCACTACGCCTACCTTAAACTTAATATGCCCGGTCCACGCGGCATCATCAGAGTTAGCGGAAATACAGAGCGTTCCTTACGCGCGGAAGAATACGTGGCGGCTCTAGCAGCCGAACACTGAGCGGTCCCTCCAATCAGAATAAACGATTGATCGTCAAGACCACGGACACGGTTAGACGAGTCCGGCGCTCCACCAAATGTAACAGCCCAGTTGGGATTTCCCCATAAAAGATGCTAGGGGCTGCTCGCAAAATAAAGCCCATAGTTTGGCTCGCCCCTATCAATACAATAACATATTGCATTTTCATGGTTCATTCAGATTAACGAACTCCTCGCATGAAGTCTTTCACCTGGGTTTTTCCTTTTTTTACAGATGATCATCGTGCTACACCTTTCGAGGATACGACACAACGGAGATAAAGGCGAAGACGTGCAGCAGGGCCCCGCTCAAAGGTTTCTCTTTAGATTAAGACCCTGCGAAACCTTTTTACTGTCTCTTGTTGCTTCCTCCCCTCCAGAAACTTCATACAACCGGGAGGGATACTGGTGTTTTCGATATTTTTGTCACACCAGACTATTGCTCATACCTGGAAACTCAGGGCTTATTATCAAGGGCGTTATTCAGCCCAGTACATATTATAAAGTCCGAATACCTTAGGGAGTGTTCGGCGTCGCGAGTTTGTCCTTATATGCATCAGCTCCGAATCATGTCTTTTGTCAAATGTTGGGTTTGCCCGCCCCGTGATTTTGCTACCTTACGCCCGCCTATTGGCTAAGGCAGCACCGGAGAACTATCGCGATTGTGCCTGGTTCATCCGAACGAGCACCTCAAGAGAGAAAGCCGAAAGTGATCGTCATGATACAACATGAGACTGGTCAACCACTGATGACCCAAATGAATCTTCTCGATTCCTCCGCATTAACGGCGACAGGTTTCCTGGTCACGTACATACGCGCACCATATCCGGATGAACGCGGAAGTACCAGGGGCTATATAGTAGCCCCACCATCAAACTCCTATGGTCTTTCCGATCTTTGAAAAACTCGGTCGCATCAGCAGCACTCTTTTCCAGGTCCGCATACGCGTTCGCAGCACTCCACAACTGATCCAAAGGGGCATACTTCGGATCCCGAACTTCATCCGCAACAAATAGGGCTTCCCAGCCACGATATCTCCGGCTTCACGAAGCTCCTCCCTTATCCCTCTCATTTTAGAGCGGGTTTCCTTGGCTGCCTCCAGGGCCTTATTTAGGTCAGCCGCTTTCGATTGATTTTCCATTTCAAGGAGCTCACGGCGGTTGGCGGCATCTTTCAGCTCGGTAGCCATCTGGGCTATCTTTTCTTCGCTTCGGCGATGAGCAACCTGTTCGGCTCTTAACTCTTCGAGCCTTCAGAGCGGCCACATCACTTATTCGGGCTTCCTCCTTGGCTCGGGCAAGCTCCACCCGAAGGGTCTCCACGGCAGCAGCTCCATCTGTAGTCACATCATATTATAGATACTAGCATCATGCTCCTCTTAAACATTTGCTGACAAGCCGAATATACATACCCTGGGCCTCGTCAAGCCGCTTGTTAACCAGCGCGATGTCGGCATCGGCCACGTCAAGCTGCCGCTTTAGTTCGGCAAAATCAGCAGATCGGTCAGCCACCCAACCCTCATCCACCTGCACATAAAGCAGCCCGCTTATTACCAGAGATTATGATCCTCTGTTTGCCACGTTGATGGCAACCAGAGTCTCAGGGGCTACTATCTATACAGAGCACACCTAGCATGTGCGGTACCATCAAAAATACATTTCATGCGTACCTCAAAGCCTCTCAGCAGACTCGTAAAAGCTTCATTCAAACCGCTTTTCGCGGATGAAATCCTCTCAACCACCGTACCCATTAAGGCACGATGTGTCTCAGAGATTGCCGCTCGCTCCAGAAGGCCCATTAGTGTGTCCGGCTGTGTGCCGAACAACCCCGGACTCCTCCTGAAGCTCTCTTTGGGAGCCGGATATTCCAAACTCTGGGCAGCCGAAGTGTCAACTTCTGGCCTTGGTGGATCAGAAATCCTCCGTGACAACACCTCGGGGTCGTCCGCCCCATGTGACGGGGAGGCAGGGGGAGGCGTTTAGCTCTCCATCATCTTCGGAGGAAGATCCCCCAAGGACGAACTCTGTGGAGAAGGGCTACGAGCCAGACTGCAACAAATATGTTTCGGTTACTATCCTCAGAGACAAAACAGGATATATTTACCAAAGTACTCTTTTACTTACGGCTCGGTGGAGGGCTGGCCCCCTTGCGGGCGTTGCACCGTAAGGACGCCCCCTGAGGCAGGGCCCCTTGGAGAGGGTTTCTTCCCTCGTTTGGAAGCATCCGTTCCAAGTCTTGAGAGGCGACCCTTTTATTACCTTGAGGAGAGGGGATTTTAGATTCCCCTCCCCGATTATCCTCCTTCGCGGAGGCACTTACTCCCCCGATTTGGATGTGTAGAATATGAGGCCCACATGTGGCTTCTCTATTCCTCCCCTCGTCTTCTCCTGATGGCACCTGATACGACACACGCTCAAGCATCCTGGTCAACAAAGGATTGGGCGAGCCTTCGGGAAGAGGGGCCGGACAGCTAATCCTCTTCGCCTTCCTTAGCCAGTCCTGGCAGAGAGCAATTTTTCAGAATGATGTTATAATAAACATAAAGGATGGTGTGTTCGGTAGCAGAAGTACTTACCGGGGTATCCGGACGGTTGCAGTCGAGACCCGCATCCTCGGTGGTGTCCGGACACTTTATTCGTGATCCAAAGAATGACCCATACATCTCTTTGAGCGTCATGTCAAAGAATTGTTGAACGGTTCGCGGTCCTTCCGGGTTGAACTCCCACATACGGAGAGGGTGACGTTGGCAGGGCAGGACTCGACGAACCAGCATCACTTGCATTATCTTCACAAGACTGACATCCCTCTTGAGGAGGTCTCGGATGCGGCTTTGCAATGTCAGCACGTCGTTAATCGGCCCCCGGTCCAGCTCCTTGTTGGCCCATGACGCTAGCTATGGCGGAGGGCCCAAGTGAAACGTTGGAGCAGCCACCCGCTTTGTACCTCGGGGTGCTGTAATGTAAAACCACTCCCGCTGCCATAAATCGGAAGTTTCTACGAAAGAACCCTTTGGCCATGGGGCATCGGTGCCTTTGCTTATTATAGCGCCTCCGCACTCCACGTGACGCCCGTCGATCACCCTCGGCCTCACATTGAAGGTCTCGAGCCATAGTCCGAAGTGGGGGGTGATGCAGAGGAAGGCTTCACACACGACGATAAACGATGAGATGTGATGGACGGAATCCGGAGCTAGATCGTGGAAATCTAGTCCGTCGTAGAACATGAGCCCTCTCACGAAGGGATCAACTCTAAAACCTAGCCCTCGGAGAAAGTGGAAAATAAAAACGACACTCTCGTTGGGTTCGGGAGTGGGGACGACCTGCCCTTGAGCAGGTAGCCTGTGCAGAATCTCGGCGGTGAGATACCTGACCTCCCTGAGTTTCTTGACGTCCTCCTCTGTGACGGAGGAGGCCATCCACCGGCCTTGAAGGTTGGATCTGGACATGGTTGAAGCTCTAAAACGCTTAGCTTAAGCCTTGGGTGTTGGAACTCGAGGTTTGGGAGGGGAAGGATCAAGCATGGGAAGAAAAGGACAAGCCTTGGCACCCTTTATAAAGAGGATGAATATCAGGCATCCCTCGCGTGACCGTTTGGGACTTGCCTAAAATCAAGGAGTCATATTAAACAAACACGGTTGGGTTACACACACCTGTATTGATGAGAATCCCGTGATAAGGGGGACACGATCTCTGCCTCGACAAGACGTGCCAATAGAACCGCCTCGCATCACGTGTAGTGGCTAGTTATGAAAAATAGTTCGAATAAAGATCGGGCCGTGGTGGGACGTCACGCTATGAAAAGCCGTCAGCAGATTAGATTTGTGGAATATTGTGCTCTCGATGGTGGTATGTGGAATTTGTTTTGTAGAGCCGGACACGATCCTTGTGTTCGAAATCTTTTATGGAGTATTTGGAGAAGGAACCCGCCTTGCAATGTCCAAGACAATCTGCGTGCCGGACTCATCATCATTGAAGCCTGGTTCAGGGGCTACAGTCCTGGACTAAGGGGTCCTCGGACAGCGGGACTATATATACTTTGGCCGGACTGTTGGACTATGAAGATACAAGATTGAAGACTTCGTCCCTTGTCCGGGTGGGACTCTCCTTTGCGTGGAAGGCAAGCTTGGCAATTCATATATGTAGATCTCCTTCTCTATAACCGACTCTGTGTAACCCTAGCCCCCTCCAGTGTCTATATAAACCGGAGGGTTTAGTCCGTAGGACAACAACAATCATAATCATAGGCTAGTTTCTAGGGTTTAGCCTCTACGATCTCGTGGTAGATCAGCTCTTGTAATACTCATATCATCAAGATCAATCAAGCAGGAAGTAGGGTATTACCTCCATCGAGAGGGCCCAAACCTGGGTAAAACATTGTGTCCCCTGCCTCTTGTTACCATTAGCCTTAGAATCACAGTTTGGGACCCCCTACCCGAGATCCGCCGGTTTTGACACCGACAGAGGGGTATATATAGCCTGCACACAAAATCTAACCATTACACACAACTTACCAATCTCGGTGGGACCGAATCATCAAACTCGGTCGGACCAATTTAGCAAATAATGTGACCGTTAGGATTTTCGGTGGGACCGACATGCAACTCGGTGGGACCGACATGGTTAGGGTTAGGGCATAACTTAATCTCGGTGAGACCGATTATACAAACTCGGTGGGACCGATTTTGGTGATCAGCTAACTAGAGAGTTGGTCAGGCAAACTCGGTGGGACCGATTCGCTCATCTTGGTTGGACCGAAACGTTGCGAAAATGAAACAGAGAGTTTGCATTGCAATCTCGGTGGGACCGATCACTCATCTCGGTTTGACCGAAACATTACGAAGGGAAACAAAGAGATTACAATCCCATCTCGGTGAGACCGAGATCCTTATCGGTGAGACCGACTTGATTAGGGTTTGAGGCAGAGGCTATGACATTTGAACTCGGTGGGGCCGGATAGGAAGAATCGGTGTGGCCGAGTTGGACTTTTGGTTTGGTTCATATGTGGGTATGAGAAAGTAGTTGAGGGCTTTGGAGCATATCACTAAGCACTTTGAGCAAGAAAGCTATTAAGCAACACATCATCCCTCCTTGATAGTATTGGCTTTTCCTATAGACTCAATGTGATCTTGGATCACTAAAATAGAAAATGTAGAGTCTTGTGCTTTGAGCTTGAGACAATCCTTTTGTCCTTAGCATTTTTAGGGATCCACTTTTCTCATCCATGCCATGCCAATCATTGAGCTTTCCTGAAATATTTATCTTGAAGTAGCATTAGCTCAATGAGCTACATGTGGTTAGGAATTACCAAAACCACCCAGGGATAGTTGCACTTTCAATCTCCCCCTTTTTGGTAATTGATGACAACATATAGATCAAAGCTTCGACAAATGATAATAAGATTGAAAAACATTGTCGCTTTGAGAAGTATGTGAAAAGTAAGAGCTCCCCCTAAATTTGTGCATTATTTAAACTTTGCTTTGGACTACAAATGCACAATAAGTTAGGATCATGAGTCACTCTTCCATGTCACATACATGTTGGTGGAGCGCTCAAAATGATAATAATTAAATACATGCACTCATCACCAAGCAAAGTGAATGATCATATGAGGATATAAGAGATAATATCATCCAACAAGCATTAATGTAGCATAGCATATGATCAAACACATGATCATCCAAGAATCTCACACAAGGCATAGTGTATCAAGCAAACAACCAAACACATAACGAAGTTCAACCACCAAAAATACAAGAGAGATCAAAAGAAACACTCTCTCTCGAAGCCTATGATCTATACATTTTTCTCCCCCTTTGGCAACAAGTTACCAAAAAGTTCATAAAAGAATGCATAGTACTAAACGACTCTCAGGCTTGGTCTTCATGTGATGGTGTAGAGATGGCTCCTTGGACGAAACTTCTGTTGATGTAGATGGAGCTAGAGGCACTGAAGCTGTAGCTGGTGCAGATGATGTAGCTCTGGTGTCTGGAACAGACACTGCAGCAGATCTCTGTCCTCTGGGCACTCTAGCAAAAGCATCTGTGGTAGACTTGCCCTTCTTCTCCTCCACATCCTCCTGAAGTTTCTCAACTGCTGTTTGGATCTCAGTGACTTTGACATCAAGAGCATAAAACTTCTGCTCTATGATTCTCCCCAAGCTCTCCTAGTTTTGAGTCAGGGTGGCCAAGCCCTTCTCAATCCTCAAGGTGGAGGCAATCAAGTAGCCAATCTGATCTTGCTTGCTCTTCAGCAAAATCTGAGATGCCTCTTCAGCAGTTGGCATCTTAGCAGCTTTCTCAGCCCTTGCCTTCTCTTTCTTCTCTTGTGCTTGCACAGATGATGGTTCATTCTCATCCATCACAATGGTGTTGTCCTCGAAATCAGGGTAGATGGGCAGGTGCTCCTTGTCCAAAAGATATGTGCATGTTCGCATCTTGGAGTTTATAAGCTCCTGAATGTGTGGGGCATACCCACAACTCCTCTTCCGATCAGCAGCATTCCTTTTGATTGTTTCCACAATCAGGCTCATGACTTTGAATTTCTGAGGCACATCAAATATATGCAACAAGTTGATTGCATGGCCTCTGATCATCTTGTGATCACCTAACTTGGGCAGCAAAGTGTGCCTTAAGATCCAGTTGATAGTAGGCAATCCTGACAACACGTAATGTATAGATCCAAACTTATGTGTCTATAGTGCAGCATCTGGGATCTCTCTGTATAGGTGAGCCATAGAGTTGTGGTCTTTCTTCTTCTTGGCATAGACATCCAAGTCATCCTCATTCTCTTTTGGAGCATTTATCAATTCAGACCATTCTTCAATTGTTGATTGGTACCTGGTACCCTTACATCCAGACTATCTTCCCATCTGGGTAGAAATGAGTTGTGCAGTAAAAATGCATAATAAGCTCATCATTCCACTTGGTGAGCTTCTGGCCAACAAAATCATCTACTCCACAAGACTTGAAACTGTCATAAACTCCTGGATAGTGCTCTTCATTTTTCTTGATGTAATCCCAGTCAACCCATCTCATGTCACATACTATGGGCTTCTTGTCAAGCAACACTGTCTCATAGAAATCTTGTTGTTCCTTAGTGTGGAACCTGTTGTCCACTGCAGTTCTTCTTCTGACAGCATAGGGATCAGTTTGTCTCCAGAGTCTCAGACCTGCATCCTTCCTAAGCTTCATATCCTCTGCAACTGGATGAGCATCATTATGATCAGGGATCTTGGGCTTCAAGTTTCTCAAGACAATTGAATCTTCATCTTCTTCATCAGTAGCTTTAGGTACTGGGGCCTTGTTCTTCTCTTCAGCTGGAATACTCCTAGTGTTCCTCTTGGGTGCAGACTTGGGTTTTGGAGCAGCAGCCTTGGGAGCATCTTTGGGCTTAGATGGAGCAGCCCCTGATCTTATAGCATCTCCCATCAGCTTCTGAGCTTTAGGTGCTAGTGCAACAACCTCTTCCTCTTCTTCTTCAGAGTCTCTTCTCATAGAGGGCTTGCCAAGTACTTTGGTAGAGGTAGTTCTGACTCTCTTCTTCTTCTTCTTCTTGTCTTGGCCAGCAGCTTCGTCATCAGACTCAATGGTGAACTTCATGGTTTCACCAGTGGCAACCTTCCTAGGTTTGGAAGTGGGAATTCTCCTTGTAGGTGCCTTCTTTTGCATTCCTGGCTTAGTGGATGCAGCTGTGCCATATTCCTTCTTCAGCACTTTCTTCTTAGAAGTGGCCTCATCCTCAACAGCCACATAGTCCTGATCTTCAGAATCTGAGGTCTTCTTCTTTCTGGCCCTGGTGGCTGCCTTGGGCAAATTGCTGGGTGTGCTCCTGCTACCCTCAGCATAACTGCTAGAGGGACTAGTGCCCTCACTCATGTGAACTTGCTCCTCAGACTTGTTCTGACTGTCACTCTGATCTGACATGATGCAAACTCTGACAGCAGACCCTATGAATAGATGTAGATGACGTAGAGTAGATGAGCATCACAAAGCACAGAGGTTTTTGCAAAAAAAAATGAGTCAAAAACTTAGTTTTAGTTTTCCACAGAAAGCATTTCGGAGCTACCGATTTGTAAACTCGGTGATACCGAAGCAGCTTTTGGAACATAAACTAGTGAACTCGGTCAGACCGAGTCACAGTTCGCTGGCACCGAGACTGCTAAGGTTTCACAAAGAATCGAACTCGGTCACACCGATTTGCAATTCTCGGTCAGACCGAGAATCACATCTGCAATGGCCTGAGCCAAATCAGTGAGACCGATTTTGTCACAACCCTAGCTTAGCCCTTGCCTGACTCTACATAAGTAGCCATGCATCATGTTTAAGTTTGAAATGAACTTGAAATGGGGGCTGATAATGAAGGAAATATGCCCTAGAGGCAATAATAAAGTTATTATTTATTTCCTTATTTCATGATAAATGTTTATTATTCATGCTAGAATTGTATTAACCGGAAACATAATACATGTGTGAATACATAGACAAACAGAGTGTCACTAGTATGCCTCTACTTGACTAGCTTGTTAATCAAAGATGGTTATGTTTCCTAACCATGAACAAGGAGTTGTTATTTGATTAACAAGGTCACATCATTAGTTGAATGATCTGATTGACATGACCCATTCCGTTAGCTTAACACTTGATCGCTTAGTATGTTAATGCTTTCTTCATGACCCATACATGTTCCTATAACTATGAGATTATGCAACTCCTGCCATCGGAGGAACACTTTGGTACTACCAAACGCCACAACGAATCGGGTGATTATAAAGGAGTACTACAGGTGTCTCCAAAGGTACTTGTTGGGTTGGCGATTTCGAGATTAGGTTTTGTCACTCCGATTGTCGGAGAGGTATCTCTAGGCCTTCTCGGTGATACACATCACTTAAGCCTTGCAAGCATTACAACTAATGAGTTAGTTGTGAGATGATGTATTACGGAACGAGTAAAGAGACTTACCGTAACGAGATTGAACTAGGTATTGGATACCGACGATCGAATCTCGGGTAAGTAACATACCGATGACAAAGGGAACAACGATGTCGTTATGCGGTTTGACCGATAAAGATCTTCAAGAATATGTAGGAGCCAATATGGGCATCCAGGTTCCGCTATTGGTTATTGACCGAGAATAGTTCTAGGTCATGTCTACATAGTTCTCGAACCCGTAGGGTCCGCACGCTTAAGGTTTCGATGATGCTTATATTATGAGTTTATGAGTTTTGATGTACCGAAGGAGTTCGGAGTCCCGGATGAGATCGGGACATGACGAGGAGTCTCGAAATGGTCGAGACGTAAAGATCGATATATTGGACGACTATATTCGAGTTCGGAAAGGTTCCAATGATTCGGTATTTTCGAGTACCGGAGAGTTACGGAATTCGCCGGGGAGTATATGGGCCTTATTGGGCCATACGGGAATAGAGGAGAAAGGCCAAAGGGAGGAGGCTGCGCCCCTCCTCAGGTCCGACTGGACAAGGGGCGCAGCCCCCCTTTCCTTCTCCTTCTCCCCCTCTTTCCCCCTCTCCTACTCCAACAAGGGAGGTGGAATCCTACTAGGACTAGGGAGTCCTAGTAGGACTCCACACCATGGCGCGCCCCTCCTAAGGGCCGGCCTCCTCCTCCCTCCCTCCTTTATATACGGGGGCAGGGGGCACCCCATGAACACACAAGTTGATCTACGGATCTTTCCTTAGCCGTGTGCGGTGCCCCCTTCCACCATATTCCACTTCGTCAAATCGTCATGAGCTTAGGCGGCCCTCGCCGAGAAGTCATATCGTCGCGAGCTTAGGCGAAGCTCTGCGCCGGTGGAGCATCAACATCGCCACCACGCCGTCGGTCGACGGAACTCATCCTCGACACTTTGCTGGATCGGAGTCCGGGATCGCCATCGAGCTGAACGTGTGCAGAACTCGGAGGTGCCGTGACGCTCGGTGCTTGGATCGGTCGGATCGTGGAGACGCATTTACTACATCAACCGCGTTGTCATAACGCTTCCGCTTTCGGTCTCACGAGGGTACGTGGACGGACACTCTCCCTCTCGTTGCTATGCCATCACCATGGTCTTGCGTGATCGTAGGAAAATTTTTGAAATTACTACGTTCCCCAACAGTGGTATCAGAGCCTGGTTTTATGCGTTGATGTCATGTGCACGAGTAGAACACAAGTGAGTTGTGGACGATACAAGTCATACTGCCTACCAGCATGTTATACTTTGGTTCAGCGGTATTGTGAGATGAAGCGGCCCGGACCGACATTACGCCAGACGCTTACGCGAGACTGGTTTCACCGCCCGAGCACTCGTTGCTTAAAGGTGACCGGCGGTGTCTGCTCTCTCACTTTAGTTGAATCGAGTGGCTACGCCCGGTCCTTGAGAAGGTTAAACGGAGTCTATTTGACGAAGTATCGCTGTGGTTTTGATGCGAGGTAAGAACGGTTCTTGCTCAGCCCGTAGCAGCCACGTAAAACTTGCAACAACAAAGTAGAGGACGCCTAACTTGTTTTTGCAGGGCATGTTGTGATGTGATATGGTCAAGACGTGATGCTATATTTTATTGTATGAGATGATCATGTTTTGTAACCGAAGTTATCGGCAATCGCAGGAGCCATATGGTTGTCGCTTATTGTATGAAATGCAACGCCATGTAATTGCTTTACTTTATCACTAAGGAGTAGCGATAGTCGAGAAGCAATAGTTGGCGAGACGACAACGATGCTACGATGGAGATCAAGGTGTCGCGCCGGTGACGATGGTGATCATGACGGTGCTTCGAGATGGAGATCACAAGCACAAGATGATGATGGCCATATCATATCACTTATATTGATTGCATGTGATGTTTATCCTTTATGCATCTTATCTTGCTTTGATTGACGGTAGCATTATAAGATGATCTCTCACTAAAATTATCAAGAAGTGTTCTCCCGAGTATGCACCGCTATGAAAGTTCTTCGTCTGAGACACCACGTGATGATCGGGTGTGATAGGCTCTACGCTCAAATACAACGGTGCAAAACAGTTGCGCACGCGAATACTCAGGTTAAACTTGACGAGCCTAGCATATAACAGATATGGCCTCGAACACGGAGACCGAAAGGTCGAACGTGAATCATATAGTAGATATGATCAACATAGTGATGTTCACCATTGAAACTACTCCATCTCACGTGATGATCGGACATGGTTTAGTTGATTTGGATCACGTGATCACTTAGATGACTAGAGAGATGTCTGTCTAAGTGGGAGTTCTTAAGTAATATGATTAATTGAACTTTAATTTATCATGAACTTAGTCTTGGTAGTATTTTGCAAATTATGTTGTAGATCAATAGCTCGCGTTGTTGCTTCCCTATGTTTTATATGTGTTCCTAGAGAAAATTGTATTGAAAGATGTTAGTAGCAATGATGCGGATTGGATCCGTGATCTGAGGTTTATCCTCATTGCTGCGCAGAAGTATTATGTCCTTAATGCACCGCTAGGTGACAGACCTATTGCAGGAGCAGATGCGACGTTATGAACGCTTGGCTTAGCTCAATATGAGCGATATCGACGTTATGAACGCTTGGCTAGCTCAATATGATGACTACTTGATAGTTTAGTGCACCATGCTTAACGGCTTAGAATCGGGACTTCAAAGACGTTTTGAACGTCATGGACCATATGAGATGTTCCAGGAATTGAAGTTAATATTTTAAAGCAAATACCCGAGTTGAGAGATATGAAGTCTCCAACAAGTTCTATAGCTAAAAGATGGAGGAGAATCGCCAACTAGTGAGCATGTGCTCAGATTGTCTCGAGTACTTCAATCACTTGAATCAAGTGGGAGTTAATCTTCCGATAAGATAGTGATTGACAGAATTCTCTAGTCACCATCACTAAGTTAGTAGAACTTCGTGATGAACTATAGTATGCAAGGGATGACGAAAAGATTCTCGAGCTCTTCGCGATGCTAAAATCGGCGAAGGTAGAAATCAAGAAAAACATCAAGTGTTGATGGTTGACAAGACCACTAGTCTCAAGGAAAATGGCAAAGGGAAGAAGGGAACTTCAAAAGGAACGGCAAGCAAGTTGCTGCTCGAGTGAAGAAGCCCAAGTCTAGACCTAAGCCCGAGACCGAGTACTTTTGCTGCAATGGAACTGGTCACCGAAGCGAACTACCCCTGAATGTTTGGTGGATAAGAAGGATGGCAAAGTGAACAAGGTTATATTTAATATACAGGTTATTGATGTGTGCCTTACTAGTGTTTATAGTAGCCCCGAGTATTTGATACTGTTCAGTTGCTAAGATTAGTAACTCAAACAGGAGTTACGTAATAAACAGAGACTAGTTGAAGGGAAGTGACGATGAGTGTTGGAAGTAGTTCCAAGATTGATATGATCATCATTGCACACTCCCTATACTTTCGGGATTAGTGTGGAACCTAAATAAGTGTTATTTGGTGTTGAGCATAAATATGATTTGATCATGTTTATTGCAATACGGTTATTCATTTAAGTAAGAGAATAAATTGTTGTTCTGCTTACATGAATAAAACCTTATATGGTTACACACCCAATGAAAATGGTTCATTGGATCTCGATCATAGTGATACACATATTCATAATATTGAAACCAAAAGATGCAAAGTTAATAATGATAGTGCAACTTATTTGTGGCACTCGCCGCTTAGGTCATATTGGTGTAAAGCGCATGAAGAAAACTCCATGCTGATGGACTTTTGGAATCACTTGATTATGAATCATTTGATGCTTGCGAACCGTGCCTTTTGGGCAAGATGACTAAAACTCCGCTCTCCGAACAATGGAACAAGCTACTGACTTATTGGAAATAATACATACCGATGTATGCGATCCAATGAATGTTGATGCTCGTGGCAAGTATTGTTATTTTCTGACCTTCACAGATGATTTGAGCAGATATGGGTTTATCTACTTGATGAAACATAAGTCTGAAATAATTGAAAAGTTCAAAGAATTTCAGAGTGAAGTGGAAAATCATCGTAACAAGAAAATAAAGTTTCGCGATCTGATCGTGGAGATAAATATTTGAGTTACGAGTTTGGTCTTCATTTGAAACAATGTGAAATAGTTTCAAACTCACGCCATATGGAACACCACAGCATAATGATGTGTCCGAAAGTCGAACGCACTTTATTGGATATGGTGCGATCTATGATGTCTCTTATCGATTTACCACTATCGCTTTGGGGTTATGCATTAGAGACAGCTGCATTCACGCTTAATAGGGCAACATCTAAACCGCTGAGGCGACACCGTATGAATTATGGTTTAAACAGTAAACCTATGCTGTCGCTTTCTTAAAGTTTGAGTTGTGATGCTTATGTGAAAAAGTTTTCACCGATAAGCTCGAACCCAAATCGAGAAGTGCGTCTTCATAGAATACCCAAAGGAAACTGTTGGGTACACCTTCTATCACAAGTCTAAAGGCAAAACATTCGTTGCTAAGATGGATCCTTTCTAGAGAAGGAGTTTTCTCGAAAGAAGTGAGTGGGAGGAAAGTAGAACTTGATAAGGTAATTGTACCTTCTCCCTTATTGGAAAGTAGTTCATCACAGAAATCAGTTTCAGTGATTCCTACACCAATTAGTAAGGAAGTTAATGATGATGATCATGAAACTTCAGATCAAGTTGCTACCAAACCTCGTAGGTCTTCCAGAGTAAGATCCGCACCAGAGTGGTACGGTAATCATGTTCTGGAAGTCATGTTACTAGACCATGATGAACCTACGAACTATGAGGAAGCGATGATGAGCCCAGATTCCGCGAAATGGTTTGAGACCATGAAATCTGAGATGGGATCCATATATGAGAACAAAGTGTGGACTTTGATGGAGTTGCCCGATGATCGGCAAGCCATATTATATAAATGGATCTTCAAGAGGAAGACAGATACTGATAGTAGTGTTACTATCTACAAAGTTCGACTTGTCGCAAAAAGGTTTTCGACAAGTTCAAGGTGTTGACTACAAATGAGATTTTCTCAACTGTAGCGATTCTTAAGTCTGTCCGAATCATGTTAGCAATTGCCACATTTTATGAAATCTGGCAAATGGATGTCAAAACTACATTCTTTAATGCATTTATTAAAGAAGAGTTGTATATGATACAACCAGAAGATTTTGTCAATCCTAAAGGTGCTAACAAAATGTGCAAGCTCCAATGATCCATCAATGGACTGGTGCAAGCATCTCGAGTTGGAATATACGCTTTGATGTGTTGATCAAAGCATATGATTTTATACAGACTTTTGGAAAGGCCTGTATTTACAAGAAAGTGAGTGGGAGCACGACAACATTTCGATAAGTATATGTGAATGACATATTGTTGATCGGAAATGATGTAGAATTATTCGCAAAGCATAAAGGAGTATTTGAAAGGAGTTTTTCAAAGAAGGACCTCGGTGAAGCTGCTTATATATTGAGCATCAAGATCTATAGAGATAGATCAAGACGCTTGATAAGTTTTTTCAATAAATATATACCTTGTCAAGATTTTGAAGTAGTTCAAAATGGAACATCAAAGAAAAGTTCTTGCCTGTGTTGCAAAGGTGTGAAATTGAGTAAGACTCAAATCCCACCACGGCAGAAAATAGAAAAGAGAATGAAAGTCATTCCCTATGCCTCACCATAGGTTCTATAAAGTATGCTATGCTATGTACCAGACCTATTGTATACCTTGCTCTGAATTTGGCAAGGAGTACAATGGTGATCTAGGAGTAGATCATCGGACATTGGTCAAGAACATCCTTAGTGAGGACTAAGGAAATATTTCTCGATTATGGAGGTGTAAAAAGGCCCGTCGTAAAGAGTTACATCGATGCAAGCATTTTACACTGATCCAGATGACTCTAAGTCTCAATCTGGATACATATTGAAAGTGGGAGCAATTAGCTAGAGTAGCTCCGCAAGCGAGCATTGTAGACATAGAATATTTGCAAAATAGATACGGCTCAATGTGACAGACCGCTGACTAAGCTTCTCTCACGAGCAAAACATGATCATACCTTAGTACTCTTTGGGTGTTAATCACATAGCGATGTGAACTAGATTATTGACTCTAGTAAACCCTTTGGGTGTTGGTCACATGACGATGTGAACTATGGGTATTAATCACATACGAGATGTGAATATTAGTGTTGAATCACATGATGATGTGAACTAGATTATTGACTCTAGTGCAAGTGGGAGACTGAAGGAAATATGCCCTAGAGGCAATAATAAAGTTATTATTTATTTCCTTATTTCATGATAAATGTTTATTATTCATGCTAGAATTGTATTAACCGAAACATAATACATGTGTGAATACATAGACAAACAGAGTGTCACTAGTATGCCTCTACTTGACTAGCTTGTTAATCAAAGATGGTTATGTTTCCTAACCATGAACAAGGAGTTGTTATTTGATTAACAAGGTCACATCATTAGTTGAATGATCTGATTGACATGACCCATTCCGTTAGCTTAACACTTGATCGCTTAGTATGTTAATGCTTTCTTCATGACCCATACATGTTCCTATAACTATGAGATTATGCAACTCCTGCTTACGGAGGAACACTTTGGTACTACCAAACGTCCACAACGAATCGGGTGATTATAAAGGAGTACTACAGGTGTCTCCAAAGGTACTTGTTGGGTTGGCGATTTCGAGATTAGGTTTTGTCACTCCGATTGTCTGGAGAGGTATCTCTAGGCCTTCTCGGTGATACACATCACTTAAGCCTTGCAAGCATTACAACTAATGAGTTAGTTGTGAGATGATGTATTACGGAACGAGTAAAGAGACTTACCGTAACGAGATTGAACTAGGTATTGGATACCGACGATCGAATCTCGGGTAAGTAACATACCGATGACAAAGGGAACAACGATGTCGTTATGCGGTTTGACCGATAAAGATCTTCAAGAATATGTAGGAGCCAATATGGGCATCCAGGTTCCGCTATTGGTTATTGACCGAGAATAGTTCTAGGTCATGTCTACATAGTTCTCGAACCCGTAGGGTCCGCACGCTTAAGGTTTCGATGATGCTTATATTATGAGTTTATGAGTTTTGATGTACCAAGGAGTTCGGAGTCCCGGATGAGATCGGGACATGACGAGGAGTCTCAAATGGTCGAGACGTAAAGATCGATATATTGGACGACTATATTCGAGTTCGAAAGGTTCCAATGATTCGGTATTTTTCGAGTACCGAGAGTTACGGAATTCGCCGGGAGTATATGGGCCTTATTGGGCCATACGGGAATAGAGGAGAAAGGCCAAAGGGAGGAGGCCTCGCCCTCCTCAGGTCCGATTGGACAAGGGGCGAGCCCCTTTCCTTCTCCTTCTCCCCTCTTTCCCCTCTCCTACTCCAACAAGGGAGGTGGAATCCTACTAGGACTAGGGAGTCCTAGTAGGACTCCACACCATGGCGCGCCTCCTAAGGGCCGCCTCCTCCTCCCTCCCTCCTTTATATACGGGGGCAGGGGCACCCCATGAACACACAAGTTGATCTACGGATCTTTCCTTAGCCGTGTCGCGGTGCCCCTTCCACCATATTCCACTTCGGTCATATATCGTCATGAGCTTAGGCGAAGCCCTGCTACCGGAGAAGTCATATCGTCATGAGCTTAGGCGAAGCTCTGCGTCGGTGGAGCATCAACATCGCCACCACGCCGTCAGGTTGACGGAACTCATCCCGACACTTTGCTGGATCGGAGTCCGGGATCGCCATCGAGCTGAACGGTGCGAACTCGGAGGTGCCGTCGCTCGGTGCTTGGATCGGTCGGATCGTGGAGACGTCGACTACATCAACCGCGTTGTCATAACGCTTCGCTTTCGGTCTCACGAGGGTACGTGGACGGACACTCTCCCCTCTCGTTGCTATGCCATCACCATGGTCTTGCGTGATCGTAGGAAAATTTTTGAAATTACTACGTTCCCCAACAGATAAACCCTAGCAGCAAATGAAACTCAACTAGGGTCCAAATAAAAATCATTTTCACTGAACCCAAAATGCCTTCTAAAATGTTCATCATCTTTGCCTTGGTCTAGGACCTCTGGCAAAAATGGTGCACACTTTTCTAGGACATCAGAGGGTCACTGAATTATATCATACTCTACTTGCATTTGGGCATTTAAATACTATAAAATATTATAAATGCTCAAATAATCATAAACTAAAATGTTTACTGTTGGAAATATTCTAAACAGTAGCCATGATTAGTTACATGATTTTTGGAAGTGTCTAAGTATTTTAAATAAAGCCACAAAGCTGCATAATAATAGAAAACATGAAATAATAAAAAATAAAGGAAACTTACCGGACAAGCCCACCGGCCCACCACTGCAGCAGCCCAGCCGGGCAAAGCCAGCCCAGCCCAGCTCCACCTCCCTGTCGTCTTCCACCTCCTGCCAGTGGGCAGGAGGGCGTGTGGCCAACGCGCGCCGGCACGTGCCCGAGCCACCTCCTGCTTCCGCCGCTTCTGGAGCTAGCCTCGAGTGCCACGCACTCCCCCTCGCCCCCCCCTACGCCTCTCCTCTCTCACCTGGACCCCAACCCCTCCTCTGACCCGCTCTCTCTCCCGCAACCGAGCGGAGCTCGTCGTCATCGTCGTCGTACCCATGGCCACCGGCCACCCCTCGCCCTGTCGCTGCGCCCAGAAGCCCCGCTGTGTCGTCCTCGACCTCCTCGCTGAGCTACGCAGCACCGGACACCCTGAAGCCTCGCCAAGACCACCGTTTCCGACCTCGGGTGCCGGTGATCCCCTCCGTCGTTCCGCCGGACCCCGAGCCTCCCCTACCTCGCGAGCAGCACCAGAAAAACCGCGGTGAGCCGCTACACCGTTTCCCCCATGCCCCGTTGCCTAATTCGTACTCTAGCCGCATCAACCACTTGAGCCGAGCGCTCCCCGCCACCGGCCATGTCGCCGCCGCGGTTGCAACACCCGCACGTCACACCAGAGCATGTAGGCGTGCTCAACGCTTCCTTAGGAAGCCGCAGATCCCACCAGTTCAGCTCGAAACGCGCCGTAGCGCCTAACACGTCGGTGCCCGAACTTCGGCGGCCGCAAAAGAGCTCGCCGCCGTCAAATCCGGCCACCCCAGCTACTGCCACTTGTCTCTCTAGATGCGCCTCCCTCCCAGGAACCCGTAGGGGCAAACCGTGCATCAAATGGTGGTCCGTAGCGAGCGCACGGTGCCCTCCGCCGTCGCCGGTTAGCCTCCGGCAAGCTGACGTGGCACAGTCATTAGCCACTAATGACCCAGCTAACTAACCCTCTGGGCCCCACGCCCTAATTAACCCCAGCTTTATTTCTGCTTAGTCTAACTATAATCCAACGGGACCCATTTGTCAGGGTTGACCCTGCTGACGTGGCCGCTGACCAGCCCACTGTCATGACCCTAACCAGCCTCGAGTCATCGACCAAGGGCCCCACTGGTCAGATTTGACCCAGACCAGCCCTGTTGACTTGCTGACATCATCATGACGTCAGGATGATGCAGTAATTATTTTCTGGAATTTTTAAATAAATCATAAATGATTTATTATTCTCATAAAATACCCAAAACTTCTCAAAAATCATATTAAATCAGCCGTAGCTCAGAATGAAATAAGTTATATATGAAAAATGATCAGAAAAATCCAATCTATCCATCTGCACTGGTTTCATGCATGATAAAGCAACTTAAACCTGCTGTTTATAACAAAACATGATAATGCACTATTTAAATTCATAAGTGACCCAAACCCATATGACTGTAGTTACATTAGCCCAACACACTCATTTTTACCATGTCATGATCATGCATCATATTGTGCATTGCATTGATTGTGTTTCCTTCTGTGTTGCCGGTTTTTGTCCCCTCTCGATAGACGTGGTTTCGACGATGAGTTCGACGACACCGATGAAGAGCTATACTATCTTCAGAAGTGCCAGGCAAGCAAACCCCCCTTGTTCATTCCGATAAAATCCCACTCTCTCGCTCCTGCTCTTTTTTACTGCATTAGGACAACAACGGTCCAGCTGTTACATGATGCGGTAGTTGAACCTCTTTCCTCTACATGACCTGTCATTGCCACAGTAAATAGATGAAACCCACTAGCATGAGTAGGAGTTGTTTGAGCCCTGATGTGCCTACTCATTCATGCTTGTTTGTCATGCCTGCTATTGCTTAGAGTTGTGTCAGGTCTGATTCATCGGGGATGAATTGGCATGTGGTGAACACGTCCTACTGTTGAGAGCTAAGTGTGTGAACACGATTTGGTAAAGGTAGCGATGAGAGGCCATGTAGGATTACATGGTGGGTTGTCTCATTGAAACCGCCCTCGTGAACTGAGTTCGTGTTTGTGATCCATGAACAGTTACTACCACACATTGGGTTCCGTAACTCGACCCTCTCAACTTATTAATCAACATGATCTCTGTCCGGGAGTTGCAACTAGTTTCGGTGTTTGTAGGTAGTGTTAGTAGTCTACCCAAAGGCACCCGTGCAGGTGGGCTTGGGACAGATTAGGCACAAGGGGTCTGGTGTACCAAGTGGCACCCGGATGGCGGGCTTGGGAACCCTGCACACATCGTTTGGGGCCGTGAGCGACACCCCGGCCAGATCTCCTTGCGGATGGAACCCGAATAGGCGATAAACCTGGAAGAGAGACTTGTGTGGTTAGTCAGGTCGTGGCCGACTCCCTCGCCAGGCTTCCGCTTGAAGGTTGCCGAGATACACGACGTGTACATAGTGGTAAGTGGCGAGAGCATGTGTGAAGAAGTACACCCTTGCAGGGTTAATATGATCTATTCGAATAGCCGTGTCCACGGTAAAGGACTTCTGGGTTGCCTGTATAGTTCATAGACAAGTGAAAGTGGGTACTCTAAAATGCGCAAGATAAGCGTGAGTGCTATGGATGGCGTTCTCGTAGGGAGACGGGAGCGGATCCATAGTGGTGTATTGATATGGTGAATATGTGGACTCGTGTGCGCCACCTCAAAAGAGTTACTTGCAGTCATAGTTTAGGATAGCCACTGAGTCAAAGCTGGCTTGCTGTAGTCAAACTCCACCACCCCCTTTGTTGATACTGTTGCATATGTAGATAGCTCTGACGTAAGTCTTGCTGGGTACATTTGTACTCACGTTTGCCTATTTTATGTTTTTGCAGAGAGACTTCAGTCTCATTAGTAGTTCCTCATGGACTTCGATGTTTAGCTTGTTACCTCAGCTACGATCTTGTGCCCTCGGCAGGATCTGGTAGATAGTCAGGCTTCTCGGCCTTTTTCATTTGTAGATGTCTGTAATCAGACATGTTAAGCTTCCGCATGTGCTTTGACTTGTATGCTCTGAATGTTGGGTCATGAGACCCATGTTTGTAATATCTCGCTCCTCGAAGCCTATTGAATAAATACTTGAGTCGTAGAGTTACGTAGTGATGCCATGTTGTATTTACACATATCGAGCATATTGTGTGTATGATTGAAATGCTTGATATGTGTGGGATCCGACAACCTAGTTGTTTATCCTTGGTAGCCTTTCTTATGGGGAAATGTAGTCTTGTGCTTCCATGAGCCATAGTAGTCCGCTACAGCCCGGTTCACCGGAGTCCTGCTAGCCCAAAGACTACTTGCTCCTAACACTTGATGACCGCATGTGATTCACTTCATTCATGTGTCTGTCCCTTCGGGGAAATGTCACGCGGTGACATCTGGAGTCCTTCCTAGCCTGCTACAGCCCGGGTTCCCGGAGTCCTGTTAGCCTAGTGCTACAGCCCGGATTCGCACGCTGCTGACCGACATGCTCGATGTTGACTCGTGTATGCATGTCCCTATAAGTTAGTGCCACTTTGGATTCACGACTAGTCATGTCGGCCCGGGTTCTCTGTCATATGGATGCTAGCGACACTATGATATACGTGAGCCAAAAGGCGCAAACGGTCCCGGGCCATGGTAAGGCGACACCCGTGGGAATACCGTGCGTGAGGCCGCCAAGTGATATGAGGTGTTACCGGCTAGATCGATGTGACTTGGAATCGGGGTCCTGACAGCTTTGGTATCAGAGCCTGACTACCTGTAGTATTACCAAGCCAAACTGGTCGAAGTTGAGTCTAGAAATGCTTTAGTTATATGTATGGGAACTGATTGTGGGATGGAACGTAAGGCTCTTTTTATTCCTTATACCTTATGCCCTTCTGATCTGAGTCATCTTATTTTTCCTACGGGGTTAAGGAACTAGGCTTTCTCTTCTTTCTATTAGGATCACGTGTTACAAATCTGTAGACTTATAGGATTGTTGGATTCAAGCCCCAGTTCTGTTCTTACTACCTCTGTGTTTGATCCCAGAACCTTGATACTATGATGATCGAGTGGTTATGCCACCATCTGCAGGATGTCTTGAATCTTTTTGAGCGTTTACAGCCGTTATGCTGCCCGAGTCATCCCAGGTTTCTAAATAGTCTAATGCATTTGAAATCCTTTCCCTCTGGTTTCGATGTTCCTTTAGGCCAGGTTAATCACACTAATTGGTGAGTTGAGGTATTCTATTGCCTCGACATATATGTTGGAATTATTATTATGACCCTAGGTGTCCTAGGGGATCATCTAGCAATCTAGCCATGATTTGTGTCCCAGTGTGATGATTCTGGCATTTATTCTCGAAAGCATCCCGTGATGCCACGTAGTAGTAGGTATTCTACTCCTGGTTCTCTGAACCCGAGATTCACCATACTTCTTGTTGATAGTGTTGCTAGTTCCTTTAGGATATTAGTAACCTTTGCGATAGTCCTCGAGGTCAGTGGTATTTCCTTCTTCCAAATACCATGAACCATTAAGGCAGAAGTTCTTTGAACCAAAATATCACAATTAGAGTACTCTTGAGGAGTTCTCCATTCATAATTGTGATTCTGCCAGTTCTACCTTTCTGCATGGGTTATCCGGAAGAAATGTTGAGCTTTGATCGACATACTAATCTATGCATCCACAACTCAGAAAGATATATGTTCCTTTGAGTTATCCCTCCTCAGCTATATTCCGACCCCGTCTATAAGCTGATAGTTAGGAGTAGTTGTGCATTCGTGTTCATCGATGCCTTTTACTCCAATGGTCCGTCAAGCCATTCTATTCTGGAATGACTAGCAGAAACAAACTCCGGTACCTCATCCATATGTAGGATTGGGTCAAAGTAGTTGTATTCCGCAGATCAAATGCCAAACCAGCTTTTGTTCTGTTCTACCCTGTAGTATTACCCCCTTTATGTCAGGATTGTCATGAGAATTGCACCATCTCTTATGAATTCTTGACGCAGTGATACTTCTCGCCATCATTGCTTCATTCCTCGGTTCCGTGTTATTGTAACCGGAATGCCGACAAATGTACTGTGATGTGCGAAAATCAATACTCCTAGCAACTCCGTTGCTTGGTAGTTAATGGACAATACTCTCATTCTTAGCATGCTGGTTATTGAATCATCATCCTAAGATTGATCATGCTACCTAGTCCATATTTCTGGGTGCACTCATCGACCAAGGAGTTAGGATTGTGACAATCCCTCGCTCCTTGATCATATCGTCTTGCCCTGAAAAGCAAGATTGTTCTCGAGCTTAATAACCTATCGGTGGTTCGTGATTTTCCGAATATCTTCTCGGAAGTATTACCAGGTTGTTCCCTGATCGCTATGTTGAGTTCGTGATCATGTTGGTTTTTATCTAAACCATCCATTCACCAAGAATCTGTGTTGGATACCCCCGAGCTAGTTGGTTAAGCTAAACAACAACTTGGAGAGTTGGAAGATGAAAGCTTGTCTGACTTAGTTCATCACTAAGGGATATCCTTGAGTGTGTGTGTGTGTGAAGAAAGATGAATCTTCATCGACTGATCCCCGTGATCGATTGTTGAATCTATTGTCTTGTTCAAACCTTGATTTGAGTGTGGGCTATCGTCAAATCAAGATAGAACCAACGATATTCATAATGTTGTCTTACTCGTGGTTGATCCCTTGAGCATACACCATTACATCTTTTGGTGTGACCAATACTATCACCGTGTTCACATGATGGCGGAAGTGCAGTGATATGGAAATTCTGATGAGTTGCTGTTGAGCCCATCAGCAGCATTTTGTCTCCTCCATGATTCGTGTTGAACGTCTAGCTAGTGTTGGAAACTTTTATAAGCATTATCTTCATGTCCCGTGCATGAAGTATATGTTTGGATGAAAGTAGTGACTTCCTCTAAGTTCACGTGCATTCGGTGCAAGTTGCCGCCGTGAATTAGAGAAAGTCAGTGTTGCTTGGAATAATTCCAAATCAGTCATGCATATGTGCGAAGTATTCTTTGGTATGGAGACTTGCAACCTTCATTCTATATGTATCCTTAGCACACCAAGCCACTGATTGATTTGTTCAAGGAGAAGGAGTTCCTTCATAAGAGCTAATCATGACTTATGTTAGGACTTCGATATCCTCGATGATGGTTCCCCACCGAACCCGTAGTGTTTTATCGTAAGACTTCTACGTGGTCATGCTTGTCTTGGACAGCGTGTTCACATGTGTGTAGCAGAACCAGCTCATGTTTTAGAGCTTACTACCGTAGTTCATTTCCTGAGACTCTCGCAACGTCATCTCGTCGGGTTGTGTTGCACATTTTCTTTTCCAGACATGCTGTCTGAAATATCCTATCACCAACCAGATCTGAATCTTAGGCAGATATGATGGTTGGTACTTTTCCAAGGTCTATGATGTAGGTCCCGACAAGGTTGATGTTCTGGCCGACACACCTAGTTGGAAGATCTACTATTGTAGTATCTTGATTGAGCAATTTGACCATCTTCTCCATAAGGATTTCGTATGATCTATGCCAAAAGTTGTTCCTTATGGACTTTGTGCTCCCGAAGTCCGACCTTTACTTGATGGCCATGTTGATGCTTTTAAGCATGACCGTGGTAGTTAGAACATCAAGGAGAACATTAGAAGCCGAGTGCTAAATGTCTCTCGGTCGATCATCTAGATTTTGTTTCCTTGGCCTCGCTAAGGTGAATTCTGAGAAGGTGTTATCTTCCTTTGCATTTGCTCGTCCATCACTATTCATCATGGTAGTATGTTGTGTTGTCAGGATCCTTGACACGGATCTTGGTAAAACCTTGATGAATATGGAAATGCTCAAGTTCTTGAGAGCACGCACAAGAAAAATCATTCCTTGTGTTGTCTTCAACAAGGTAGTCCACATCATCCATTCTAGTCTGGGTATGCCATTCCTCGCACTCTTTCAAACGATCGTTGTGAATTGCCTTAGCCTGGTATGGAGAGTTTCAATGGTCCTTCCGATAGAGTTTCCTTCTGACTTCATAAAGTTGGATGAAGATCTCGAAAGCAAAGACGTCAAGATCAATATGAAGCAATGAATCAACATCTTCGAGAAGAGCAATTGGATCATGAAGATCGTGTTAGTTTGTGTCCCCTCTGTCTTCTTACCTCTCGTCTTGAATCTCGGGACGAGATTCCTGTTTAGTGGGGGTGAGTTGTCACAGCCCTAGCTTAGCCCTTGCCTGAGTCTACATAAGTAGCCATGCATCATGTTTAAGTTTCAAATGAACTTGAAATGGGGGCTGATAAACCCTAGCAGCAAATGAAACTCAACTAGGGTCCAAATAAAAATCATTTTCACTGAACCCAAAATGCCTTCTAAAATGTTCATCATCTTTGCCTTGGTCTAGGACCTCCGCAAAATGGTGCACACTTTTCTAGGACATCGAGGGTCACCAATTATATCATACTCTACTTGCATTTGGGCATTTAAATACTATAAAATATTATAAATGCTCAAATAATCATAAACTAAAATTTTTACTGTTGGATATATTCTAAACGGTAGCCATGATTAGTTACATGATTTTTGGAAGTGTCTAAGTATTTTAAATAAAGCCACAAAGCTGCAGAATAATAGAAAACATGAAATAATAAAAAAATAAAGGAAACTTACCGGACAAGCCCACCGGCCCACCACTGCAGCAGCCCAGCCCAGCTCCACCTCCCCGTCGTCTTCCACCTCCTGCCAGTGGGTAGGAGGGCGTGTGGCCACCGCGCGCCGGCACGCGCCCGAGCCACCTCCTGCTTCCGCCGCTTCTGGAGGTAGCCTCGAGTGCCACGCACTCCCCCTCGCCCCCCTGCGCCTCTCCTCTCTCCCCTGGACCCCAACCCCTCCTCTGACCCACTCTGTCTCCCGCAGCCGAGCGGAGCTCGTCGTCATCGTCGCCGTACCCATGGCCACTGGCCACCCCTCGCCCTGCCGCTGCGCCCAGAAGCCCCGCCGTGTCGTCCTCGACCTCCTCGCTGAGCTACGCAGCACCGGACGCCCTGAAGCCTCGCCAACACCGCCGTTTCCGACCTCGGGTGCCGGTGATCCCTTCCGTCGTTCCACCAGACCCCGAGCCTCCCCTACCTCGCGCGCAGCACCAGAAAAACCGCGGTGAGCCGCTACACCGTTTCCCCCATGCCCCATTGCCTAATTCGTACTCTAGCCGCATCAACCACCGGAGCCGAGCGCTCCCCACCGCCGACCATGTCGCCGCCGCGGTTGCAACACCCGCACGTCGCAGCAGAGCATGTAGGCATGCTCAGCGCTTCCTCAGGAGGCCGCAGATCCCACCAGTTCAGCTCGAAACGCGCCGTAGCGCCTAACACGTCGGTGCCCGAACTCCGGTGGCCGCAAAAGAGCTCGGCGCCGTCAGATCCGGCCACCCCAGCAGCTGCCGCTTGTCTCTCTGGATGCGCCTCCCTCCCAGGAACCCATAGGAGCAAACCGCACATCAAATGGTGCTCCGTAGCGAGCGCACGGTGCCCTCCGCCGTCGGCCGTGGTCGTCGCCGGTTAGCCTCCGGCAAGCTGACGTGACACGGTCATTAGCCACTAATGACCCAGCTAACTAACCCTCTGGGCCCCACGCCCTAATTAACCCCAGCTTTATTTCTGCTTAGTCTAACTATAATCCAACGGAACCCATTTGTCAGGTTGACCCTGCTGACGTGGCCGTTGACCAGGCCCACCTGTCTGCGACCCTAACCAGCCCTGAGTCACTGACCAGTGGGCCCCACTGGTCAGATTTGACCCGAACGAGCCCTGTTGACTTGCTGACATCATCATGTCATCAGGATGACGCAGTAATTATTTTCTGGAATTTTGAAGTAAATTAGAAATGATTTATTATTCTCATAAAATACCCAAAACTTCTAAAAATCATATTAACTCAACCGTAGCTCAGAATGAAATAAGTTATATATGAAAAATGATCAGAAAAATCCAATCTATCCATCTGCATTGGTTTCATGCATGATAAAGCAACTTAAACCTGCTGTTTATATCAAAACATGATAATGCACTATTTAAATTCATAATTTGAATTTGGGGTTGAACCTTTGGTTCAAAGTGACCCAAACCCATATGATTGTAGTTACATTAGCCCAACACAGTCATTTTACCATGTCATGATCATACATCATATTGTGCATTGCATTGATTGTGTTTCCTTCTGTGTTGCCGGTTTTTGTCCCCTCTTGATAGACGTGGTTTCGACGATGAGTTCGATGACACCGATGAAGAGCTATACTATCTTCAGAAGTGCCAGGCAAGCAAACCCCCCTTGTTCATTCCGATAAAATCCCACTCTCTTGCTCCTGCTATTTTTATTGCATTAGGAAAACAACGATTCAACTGTTACATGCTGCGGTAGTTGAACCTCTTTCCTCTGCATGACCTATCATTGCCACAGTAAATAGATGAAACCCACTAGCATGAGTAGGAGTTGTTTGAGCCCTGATGTGCCTACTCATTCATGCTTGTTTGTCATGCCTGCTATTGCTTAGAGTTGTGTCAGGTCTGATTCATCGGGGATGAATTGGAATGTGGTGAACATGTCCTACTGTTGAGAGCTAAGTGTGTGAACACGATTTGGTAAAGGTAGCAATGAGATGCCATGTAGGAGTACATGGTGGGTTGTCTCATTGAAACCGTCCTCAGGAACTGAGTTCTGTGTTTGTGATCCATCAACAGATACTACCACACATTGGGTTCCGATAACTCGACCCCTCTCGACTTATTAATCAACATGATCTCTGTCCAGGAGTTGCAACTAGTTTCTGGTGTTTGTAGGTAGTGTTAGTAGTCTACCAAGTGGCACCCGGTACAGGTGGGCTTGGGACAGACTAGGCACAATGGCCCGGTGTACCAAGTGGCACCCGGATGGTGGGCTTGGGAACCCTGCACACATCATTCGGGGCCGTGAGCGACACCCCGGCCGGATCTCCTTGCGGATGGAACCCGAATAGGCGATAAACCTGGACGAGAGACTTGTGTGGTTAGTCAGGTCGTGGCCGACTCCCTCGCCAGGCTTCCGCTTGAAGGTTGTCGAGATACACGACGTGTACATGGTGGTAAGTGGCGAGAGCGTGTGTGAAGAAGTACACCCCTGCAGGGTTAATATGATCTATTCGAATAGCCGTGTCCACGGTAAAGGACTTCTGGGTTGCCTGTACAGTTCATAGACAAGTGAAAGTGGATACTCTAAAATGCGCAAGATAAGCGTGAGTGCTATGGATGACGTTCTCGTAGGGAGACGGGAGCGGATACATAGTGGTGTATTGATATGGTGAATATGTGGACTCGTGTGTGCCACCTCAAAAGAGTTACTTGCAGTCATAGTTTAGGATAGCCACTGAGTTAAAGCTGGCTTGCTGCAGTCAAACTCCACTACCCCCTTTGTTGATACTGATGCATATGTAGATAGCTCTGATGTAAGTCTTGCTGGGTACATTTGTACTCACGTTCGCCTATTTTATGTTTTTGCAGAGAGAATTCAGTCTCATTAGTAGTTCCTCATGGACTTCGATGTTTTGCTTGTTACCTCAGCTACGATCTTGTGCCCTCGGCAGGATCTGGTAGATAGTCAGGCTTTTCAGCCTTTTTCACTTGTAGATGTCTGTACTCAGACATGTTAAGCTTCCGCATGTCCTTTGACTTGTGTGCTCTAAATGTTGGGTCATGAGACCCATGTTTGTAATATCTCGCTCCTCGGAGCCTATTGAATAAATACTTGAGTCGTAGAGTTACGTAGTGATGCCATGTTGTATTTACACATATCGAGCATATTGTGTGTATGATTGAAATGCTTGATATGTGTGGGATCCGACAACCTAGTTGTTTATCCTTGGTAGCCTTTCTTATGGGGAAATGTAGTCTTGTGCTTCAATGAGCCATAGTAGTCCGCTACAGCCCGGTTCACCGGAGTCCTGCTAGCCCACACTCTACCGCTCCGTAACACTTGATGGCGGCATGTGATTCACTTCGTTCATGTGTCTGTCCCTTCGGGGAAATGTCACGCGGTGACATCCGGAGTCCTGCCTAGCCTGCTACAGCCCGGGTTCCCGGAGTCCTGTTAGCCTAGTGCTACAGCCCGGATTCGCACACTACTGACCGACATGCTATATGTTGACTCATGTATGCCTGTCCCTATAAGTTAGTGCCACTTTGGATTCACGACTAGTCATGTCGGCCCGGGTTCTCTGTCATATGGATGCTAGCGACACTATCATATGCGTGAGCCAAAAGGCACAAACGGTCCCGGGCCATGGTAAGGCGACACCCGTGGGAATACCGTGCGTGAGGCCGCAAAGTGATATGAGGTGTTACCGGCTAGATCGATGTGACTTGGAATCGGGGTCCTGACAGATTTCTACAACTCAGTCGGTCCGAGATGAATTCGGCGGAAACCTAACCCTAAATTTTCAATCCAAAACTAATCTACGGAGTGATTTCGCTGGATGGAGTGATTTCAAACGTGGCAAGATTCATGGCAATGCAATGTGCTACAATCGGAGTAAGGAATAGCACAAGGTTCAAATACATACCCTAATGCAGCGATGGATTTGCTACGGCGACAAAGGCGGAGCAGAATCCTGTACGTGGCGGAGACCAGCGACGGGAGGTCGCTGGCGACGAGGAGGACGATCCGGAGACCCGAAGGGGCAGAGCAGGCTATGCGCGGGCGAAGGGTTTCGGAAAATTTTCAAAATTTTGGCCCGGGGGTATATATAGCCTGACCTTGTCGGTGTGACCGAGTGGAACAACTCGGTGGCACCGAGATGCATAACTACAAGCAGTTGCTGCAACTCGGTGTGACCGAAAAGTTCAAATCGGTTGCACCAAGATTGAAAACCTAGATCAACTTAGTGATCTCGGTATCACCGAAATGGTTGAATCGGTCAGACCGAAACGCACAAAGAGGTTTTGGAAGTTTAAGTCTATGACAAATCGGGGACTCTGAGTGCTCCTCACACAGAGTGGTTCGAATCTGACTTGATCAAACTTTGTGATGTAGCATGAATAGAGTTTGAGACAAGAAAAGCATAGATAGCTAGAGAAGTTTCTTAGGCATTCTTGTCCATCCACTTGGCAAAAGAAAAAGAAACCAATCAATCAAAACTACAAGTGGATGTCCTCGAATGAGTAAATTATGCAACCAACATGCTCACACAATAAAATGGCAAATGAAATATGTGGCAAAGCATGCACAAACATTTCTAGCATCTATCAAGCAATTGGCGATGACTAGGTCATCTATATATGAGTATATTGACTTAGGCGTCAAATGAGAACATTTGATCATAGGTCATACTCATCGTTTAAGCACAAGTGGGGTTACCACTTTTACATAAAGCATTGTTGTGTTCACACCATTAGAGTTACCTTAGCTCAATTCTTAGAGTAAAGCTCCCCCTAGATGTGAGATCCCCCTTAAGAGGGATGAACTAACCTTGGGTTTTGTCGATGATGACTTCATGTAGGTGTTGAATATGTGGATGCTCAATGTTGATGTAGATCATTTGGAGCAATCCTTTGGAGTGAGTTGCACTTTCAATACCTACACGGGTTAGTCCCACAAGGAACAAACAAGGATATCCATAGACATAGTGTGATGCACACGCACAAGTTGATGTCTATGAAAGCATTAGGTCACCTTGTCCCTTGTCTTACCAACAAGAGGGTTTGTGACTCCTTGAAAACTAGTGCAAGATGTGGAAGTTGATTGCACTTGTCCTTGCCAAAATGATAAGAGTGAAGTATGTTGGCGGAGTCACCCTCAAGAACTCTCTAGTTCTTCTTCTTCGGGATCCACATCATCTTGATGGGAATCATTGGAGTTGTAGTTGTACTCGATGAATTAGAACTTGATGTAGTCTTGGGAACCCACTTGACCAAGGCCTTAGGAGCTTCTTCAAATGCATCAATCTCCTCTTGAAGCTTATCCTTGCCTTTTTGCTTGTGGTCTTGTGGTGGAAGATCATCTTGAGCTTGTGTCCCTTTGAAAGAAGTAGGATCATACTTCTCTTGTTGAGGAACAAACTTCGTCTTGGGGTATTGATCTTCTTCCCACTCAACTCCATTGGCATTGAACTTTCGTTCAAAACCAACACCTTGGTTCTTCCGGTACCTTCCTTGCTTATGCATATTTCCTCAAATTGCTTACTCCCGCAAGGCTCTTGTAAACACCTTTCTCTATAATTCCCTTCAATAAGCTATTTTCTTGCTCAAGTGTAACTTGGCTAAGAGAATCATTAGTGGAATCAAGAGAACTACTAGAAGCAACAACATTGGATTTAGCATGATTATTGTTACTACTAGAGGAAGAATCTTTCTTGTTCTTGTTACTAGACTTGATTTGAGGCATGTAAGTAGATAAGAGTAAATGCTTGGCAATGTAAGAAGAACTTTTCTTGCGAAGATCATCATTGATTGCCTTTAAAAACTCATGTTCTTGCTCAAGGTTGAGCTTTTCAAAGCGTAACTTCTCATGAGTTCTTAAAAGTTCTCGATGATCTCCTAAGATAGTTTCATGAGCTAACTTAAGAGTGTTTAGTTCTTTAGTTAGGAGCTCAATCTTCTCCTTATCATTGTCATTTGTTTTATCTTGATTAGCATGATTAATTGACGTTTCATCATAGTATTCATCACTAGAGTTGTCAACAAGTAAATCATCATCACCTAACAAGTCATCTTCATCACTATTGAAATCAACATAGTCGGGGTGTGATACCTTTGGGACTTTAGCCATGAAGCATCTTCCAAGTCCTTCATTTGGTGAATCAAATATGTCGTAGGAGTTGGTTAACACAAGTGCTAGACCGGCAACACCTTCATCTTGAGTATATTCGGAGTCGGAGTGATAGCTTCTCTCGGAGTGATTGTCGGAGTCGGAGACGGATACCCATTCACCAACATGAGCTTGATGTCTTTGTTTTGTGTAGCTCCTTGATGACTTGTCCTTCCTTTCCGAATCCTTGCTTCTCCGGGATGTTCTTCGTTCATAACGATCATCTCTACTCCTTCTTTCTCTTGGTGGTGATTCTTCTCTTCTACATCTTCTTTTTGGAGAATCTTCTCTTCTTTTGTAGGGTGCCTTACACTCATTGGAATACTGTCCGGGTCTTCCGCAATTGTAGCAGTTACGCTCACGACTAGAAGATCTTTTGTCATTGTAGGACCTTGACTTGGAACTTCTTTCCTTGCTTCTACTCTTGTAGAACTTGTTGAAGTTCTTCACCATTAGGCTCAATTCTTAATTGAAGGTTTGTTTCTCACTTGATGATGTGGGAGCTTCACTTGAGGTTTTGTAAGCACCACTTGACTTGTTGTGGAGCTCCTCCTTATCCTTGAGTGACATCTCATGAGCAACAATTCTTCCAATGACTTCCGTTGGCTTGAGATCTTTGTAATTGGGCATCATTTGGATCAATGTGCACACGGTATCATATTTTCCATCCAAAGCTCTTAGGATCTTGTTGATGATAAATTTTTCGGTCATCTCTTCACTTCCTAAGCTGGCAATCTCATTTGTGATAAGAGCAAGCCTAGAGTACATTTCAGCGACACCTTCACCATCCTTCATTTTGAACTTGTCAAGCTGACTTTGAAGCACATCCAATTTGGATTCCTTGACGGAGTCGGTACCTTCGTGCATATCAATCAAAGTATCCCAAATTTCCTTTGCATTCTCAAGACAGCCGATTTTGTTGAATTCTTCGGGGCACAATCCGTTGAAGAGGATATCACAAGCTTGAGCATTGTATTTCAGCATCTTCAACTCTTCCGCGGTAGCTTCTCGGTTGAGTTCTCTCCCATCAAAGAATTCACCTTGCAAGACAATATGCACAATAGCCCAAACAGCGGGGTTATGTCCAAGAATATGCATTTTCATCTTATGCTTCCAACTAGCAAAATTAGTACCATCAAAGTAAGGACCTCTACGGTGGTAATTTCCCTCGCTAGACGCCATACTCTCCTAGGTTGTGAAACCAAGGCTATGACTACCAAAAGTTATGGAAATCAAAGCAAATGGAGACCAAAGCTCTGATACCACTTGTAGGATCGAAAGTATGTCTAGAGGGGGGGGTGATTAGACTACTTGAGCAAATAAAAAACTAGCCTTTTCCCAGTTTTAGTTCTTGGCAGATTTTAGCAACTTAGCACAAGTCAAGAATTCTTAACACATTTCAAGCAAGCATGCAAAGAGTATATGAGAAGTGAAAAGTAAAGCATGCAACTTGCAAGAATGTAAAGGGAAGGGTTTGGAGAGTGCAAACGCAATAGGAGACATGGTTGTTTTTGTCGTGGTTCCGATAGGTGGTGCTATCGTACATCCACGTTGATGGAGACTTCAACCCACGAAGGGTAACGGCTGCACGAGTCCATGGAGGGCTCCACCCACGAAGGGTCCACGAAGAAGCAACCTTGTCTATCCCACCATGGTCGTCGCCCACGAAGGACTTGCCTCACTAGGGTAGATCTTCACGAAGTTGGCGATCTCCTTGCCCTTACAAACTCCTTGGTTCAACTCCACAATCTTGTCGGAGCTTCCAAGTGACACCTAGCCAATCTAGGAGACACCACTCTCCAAGAAGTAACAAATGGTGTCTTGATGATGAACTCCTTGCTCTTGTGCTTCAAATGATAGTCTCCCCAACACTCAACTCTCTCTCATAGGATTTGGATTTGGTGGAAAGAAGATTTGAGTGGAAAGCAACTTGGGGAAGGCTAGAGATCAAGATTCATATGGTAGGAATGGAATATCTTGACCTCAACACAAGTGTAGGTGGTTCTCTCTCAGAAAATGTAGGTTGGAAGTGTAGGCATGTTCTGATAGCTCTCTCCATGAAAGAAGAGTGGGTGGAGGGGTATATATAGCCTCCACACAAAATCTAACCGTTACACACAACTTACCAATCTCGGTGGGACCGAATCATCAAACTCGGTTGGACCGATTTAGCAAATAATGTGACCGTTGGGATTTTCGGTGGGATCGACATGCAACTCAGTGGGACTGAGATGGTTAGGGTTAGGGCATAACGTAATCTCGGTGAGACCAATTACACAAACTCGGTGGGACCGATTTTGGTGATCAGCTAACCAGAGAGGTGGTCAGGCAAACTTGGTGGGACCGATTCGCTCATCTCGGTTGGACCGAAACGTTACGAAAGGGAAACATAGAGTTTGCATTGCAATCTCGGTTGGATGGATCGCTCATCTCGGTTTGACCGAAACATTACGAAGGGAAACAGAGAGATTACAATCCCATCTCGGTGAGACCGAGATCCTTATCGGTGAGACCGACTTGATTAGGGTTTGAGGCAGTGGCTATGACATTTGAACTCGGTGGCACCAGATAGGAAGAATCGGTGAGGCCGAGTTGGACTTTTGGTTTGGGGCATATGTGGATATGAGAAAGTAGTTGAGGGCTTTGGAGCATATCACTAAGCACTTTTAGCAAGAAAGCCATTAAGCAACACCTCATCCCTCCTTGATAGTATTGGCTTTTCCTATAGACTCAATGTGATCTTGGATCACTAAAATAGAAAATGTAGAGTCTTGTGCTTTGAGCTTGAGCCAATCCTTTTGTCCTTAGCATTTTGAGGGATCCACTTTTCTCATACATGCCATGCCAATCATTGAGCTTTCCTGAAATATTTATATTGAAGTAGCATTAGCTCAATGAGATATATGTTGTTAGGAATTACCAAAACCACCCAGGGATAGTTGCACTTCGTGAGCGCTGGGAGGAGGTGGGGGCGGTTGGTGGGCCAGGGCGGACAGAAGCGGGCTTTGAAGCGGTCCGGACTCCCGCATGGCCCACCTCACATTATCACCATATATTTCTTGGAGTCCGTGCGCGGCGGGCGGGCGATCTCTTATCCCTCCCCCGCCTCTCTCTTCTCAGCCGACGCCTGCCGAGCGATTAGATTTCGGCTATCGACGGTTTATTCAATTGCAGTCCCACATGTCAGTGAAACTGCAAGACAACGCGTGCCCCCTCTAGTGAGTGGCGTGCGAGCCGGACTGTCGGGGTTGCGACACGTACGAGTCGTAAGTGTGCCACGTTTTCCTTTTGAACTTGCAAAGCATAACATTTTTGTGCGATCGATCGATAGAAATCCAGAATGACGAGGGCGGTGCTTTCCCGCGCGTTAGGCAGGCTAGTTTGAGTGATATGATGTGCTACAGTGTCGTCCAATTGCTCCGTTTTTATGTAAGCAAGAGTTTACACTCTTACGTGGGAGGAGTGCGAAACACGGCGGATCTGATTTTGATCGGGGGACAACTGTTCCCTGCCAAATAATGGAGCACTGTTAGCGATTATAGCATGATAGTTAGGGCATCTCCAGTGTTGGCCCACAAATTGACACCGGCATCTGTCAGAGGACACTGATGGATGCCATCCGATGCTTCCCGCATACCTTTCGACAACTATATGAACTAACTGGACAAAATTCATGCAAACAAAGCAAATTTCAAATTAACCGGATGAAATTCATTACATTTCAAAAACTTTTCCTACAAACTGGACGAAATTCATTACATATTTCGCACAAACCGTACTAAAACCTACTGTAAACCTAATCTAAACGATCGTCGGCGCCCGACCACCATGTCCAGCCATGAACCCAAGAAAGCCGGCATTTCCTTTGCCTCCTCCTCATCCGCCTCGATAACCTCCTCCTCCTCCGGAGCACAAGCTTCTGAAGATTTCCACTTCTATGTCGCCGTCAAGCGGCTAATCGGCCGCCGATGTTTACCCCACCAAGCTTGGCGTCGACTGAGTGGAGTTGCGGTGGCATTCCTGGAACCAGAGCGGCGGTGATCTACCATGTACTACTCTTCCTCGCTGCCGGCTGCGCCCGCGCGCGCGCCGGCTTCATGGTCGTGGCGGCGGAGGGCGGCCGGGGGGTGCCGGCGATCTCCTTCGTCTGCTCCTGCGATAGTACGTCGAAGAGAGCTTTGGAAGCGCGTCCGGAGTAGAGCCGCCGATGTCCTTTGTCTGCTCCTGCGATAGTACGTCCAAGAGAGCTTTGGAGCGCCAGGAGGCCATGGTTGGAGTGGTGCCGACAGAAGGAACGAACTGGAGGAGAATGAGTGTGGGTCTTTGGCTATGGCTGGGAGCTGGGGCTCAAGTTAATATAGCGGGCGAATGGCAATGAGCCGCGACAGACGGATGGACGGCTGGCACCGAAGTAGGTTCGTCGGGCGTGAATGCAGACGCTGCTTCAGTGACTTAACTGCAGGTGCATTGGGTTACTGACATGTGGGCCCAACGGGCATTTGGCCCGCATGTCAGTGACACACCAACTGCACCTGCAGTTAAGTCCGGTGAATGCGGCATTAACGTTCTGGAGAGACGGTGACCGTTTTAGGCGGGAAGCGCGCTAGCGGCGGAAGGGTTTCGTAGGCGTGGCGGTCGACGCTGGCATGGTGGTAAAATGTGAACTCATGGATGACGCGCCTTTGAAGCGTATGCGACACGTATTGACAACTAGGCGTCCATGCAACCGCTCTTGTCGCCAGCTAGCCTTCGACGACCACCATTAGACACCACACAACCATGCATAACTTACGAATAATTGACGAATCGATCAGACACACACTCATGTGCAGTGGCACTATGATCGGTCGCTCACGATAGTACATACTCCGTACCATAGTACCCTGTCTAGCTAGGCTATTTATAGATTATTGTTGTGCTGGACGATATACATGAGCAAGGCGCTCCCGAGTATGATCGTCGGTGTTGAGCCAGGTGAATACATGCTCGGCGTTCGCGTAGGCCTCCATCAAACGTCTAAACAGTAATGTCAGGCACCACCGGGGTGCGCAGGTGATGGGCTCACCGTTTGTGTTGCGCCATGAGCAGGACTTTGATTGAGAGGGCGACGTGCATGCATTAGCATGGTTTGACAGCATGAGCGTGAGTGTCTGACGCAGCGTATTTCATTTTCATTTGGCTGGCGAGTGTGTGTTGCAGCGACGAGTCCGTGGTTTGATTCCCCACATACGCATAATTTTGGTTTTTATATCTTTCTCCACTAACAGGTAGGCCCGCAAAGATAGATAAATAACACGAGATGATGAGGCGCATGCGGACTGTTTGACTGGTCAATCAGACAAATATAGAGCTATACGCTGAGCCAGTGACCGTATGATCACCATATCTCGTATACAATGATCAAGGTGATCTATCAAGACATGTTCGATGACCGCCAATGCATTTTACTCGGTAATAAATGGCCAGGATTGAAGGGGAATCCAAATTTCCTTCGTCTTCTGTCCTTGAGCTCTTGACAAACCAATGCACTATACGGTTGTCCGGCCACTCCACCCCAGAGCTCTCACCAAGCGTCGTTCATGCCACCGCGCCGCGCACTAACCGGTAAGGAAGCGATGGCATCCCACCGCGCCAAGTTCCTCGCCGCCCACGACCGCACACAAAATGGTAGGGAAGCGATGGCATCCCGCCATGCCAAGTTCATCGCTGCTCGCGACCTCACACCTATGTGGGTGGAATTTAAAGCTGCCAAGGCTGAATGGACGGTAGAGCAAGAGGCGGCCAAAGCCGCACAGAGGAAGCGGAAAAGTCAAAAAGCACTCAACAAAAGAGAGGCCCGCTGCCACAAGAAAGAAGAGGACGCACGCGCTGCTGTGGAGAGGTCGGCGGAGATCCAAGCACGGTGGGGTGTCGCCGACAAAGCCGGGAAGGAGAATGACGTCGTCTGGCCAGCATGTGAAGAGTAGCAGTACTAGTAGTTAGTGTGTGTGTGTGTGTGTATGTGTCTAAGTGCGAGCATGTACCAGTACTAGTTACTACTATAGTTTTTAGAGCAAATTACCAATACATTAGCCTAGACTCAACGGAAAAATTCCTATCCTATGCATTAAATGGCATCTTTCTCTACAGAAATTGAGATGCATGTCATCTCACTTCCTATGATTTTCATATTCCTATAAAATTCCTATCCTATGAACAAAAGGAGACCTTTGCTGGAGTAACTACTATAGCTAGCAGTACTGCTGGTACAATAGTTTTCGTCAAGAAGCGGAATTCAACAAAGTCATGATGGTTCCTTCGTCCGAGCAACTTCACAGTGGGAAATGTTGGTCCTGTGATTTGACGGCTCATTAGTCATTATTACTACGGCGCAACGACCGGGATGACTCTCCCTTGGTGTTCCGCGTGCATGGCAAGTGGACCAGGATGGTCGACATCCCACATGTTGGCGAACGGAAGTATTCTCTCCGATATCGAGGAGCAAGGAAACCGCATGGTATAGTATCACTACTGATTTATATTTATTTTTTATTTCTGATGAATGCTAGCGTTTTAACTCTTACGACGAAGGAGTGCCAAACACGGCACGTGCTGGATGTCCCACATGTCAGCGAAAGGAGTGAGACATGAACAGCGTGGTAGAGCGTCTCCACTTCTTCCACTTCTGGGTCGGAGACCACACGTAATAGTACTAGTGGTATGAACGATACAAAGTGTGACCCGGAGAGAAAGACACGTCTAGTTGGAAGGTCTCGGGGCATACACGTAAACAAATATAAAAGCTAATATGTGCCTTCAATCAATCTATTATATTATTAAAATAGAAGTGAAACAAGCCATCACGTTAGTCCACATATATTAAATTATCTTGACCATTAATCCTAGATACAGATGGTTGAGATTTAAATTATAAACGGTGCATACAAATATTGTGTAAAGCACTATTTGGCACGTTTGAAATCTGACACGTACATGTAGTTGGCACGTTTGAAATCTGACACGTACATGTAGCTAGCTACGATGGAAAAGTCCAACCACCATCACGTGTACGAGAAGGACATAAATCTACAAAGCCTAACCTGTGTGTATACATGGAATAAAGGAATTAGTCAACTCCCATTCGGATTCTAAAAAAAGAAGAAGTTAAAAAAAAAACAGACGCACTACATAGGCCAACCAGCCTCCTCATTGGCCCAGAGCATAGGCGCCAACGACCAGAAGCGGAACCCCTCAAAAAAAACGACCAGAAGCAGACAGCTAAAAAGAAAGGCCTCCAATCAATAGATAACTCTTATCAGATGAATAAATTTTGCTAAAAATCATATGATTAAATTTTGCTAAAAACATAACTTAAATAATACAACGTGTTACACACACACACACACACACACACACACACACACACACACACACACACATATATATATATATATATATATATATATATATATATATATATATATATATATATATATATATATGAAATTCATAATATATGATTTATTTATTATATCATTATAAAACAAGAGACAAAAAAGCCACTGTGATTTATCCACATAGGTTAAAAATGCATATTATGTTGATTTAAATAATACACTGATGTTATATATATGAAATTCATAATATATGATCTATCTATTAAGAAGAGACAAAAAAGCCACCACGACTTAACCATATAGGTCAAAAATACATGTTCTGTTGATTTTGATTTAATGGACTAGATTAAATTAAATATCAAAGTTATGCGGATAGCTCTTACAAGATGAATAAAATTTTCTAAAAAGCCAGATGAAGTAAATAATACAATTATGTTATATATATGAAATTCATAATATATGATTTATCTATTATATTATTAAAACAAGGGACAAAAAGCAACCACGATTTATCCACATAGGTTAAAAATACATGGTCCGCTGATTTTGATTTTGAAGGAAGAGACTAAATAAAATCTCAAAGGTACGCAAAACATTAACATGTACACATATTCCACACTGGGTGCATCGCTTGATGCAGAGGCAGAGGGTAATCTTCCTTTTTGAAGAAAAATATCCAGCACGTAAAATTCCATTGCTAACATGGCCACTATTACACTATAAAAGAAAAATTAGTGCCATATTTAGATCAATATGGGCGGGAAGTTAAAAAAAAGATGAGACATACGCCATAAAGATTCATCATCACATGTACATATACGGGAAAGTAGCGCCTTTCTATTGTTCAGAAAAGAACTAGCAAGCCTTTCTGAAGAAAAAAACTAGCAAACCGGACACATGTTTTGGCACACATGGATAATTTTAGATAAAGGTGATATATGCACTATATTGACGTGTATATAAATTTTGCTTTTGTACATGCACTGCCTACCAAAAAATTGTAACTCAAATTGCTGATAGTAAACCTAAAATCGCTACCCCACAAGTATATAATCTAAGCGGAATATTTGTTTGACAATGAGTAGATGTTTAAATTTTGCAATAATAAATTAGTAAAAGGCCTTTTTTTTCTCGGATGAACCTGCCTTAAGTATATGAACATCTAAAATTAAAAGTTACGTTGTCCAGCAAACTCCATTTGAAATCCTTAACAACTAAGTCATGACTAAAATATATCTTTTTAATATCACATTATGAGTACACACAATACGACTCTTTATATTTATGAATTTTGAATAAGCACTAAAATCAGTAAACTATTTTCATGTGTACTCCACCATGTCAAATAATGAAGGAGCAGATGTTAGTAGAGTATTATATATGTAAGTCTCAAGATTAAATAATTAATATTATACACATAAATTTCAGATGAGAAATACAAGAAATTTATCTATAAGCTTTTTCATAGATTTCTATAGAAAATATATGAATTTCTAAAATCTTGAATACTTATATGCGAAAATCTTGATTTCCGTTCCTTAACAAGGAATACATAGTGACGGTGCCATCAAAGGTACTCTAAAGGATTTGTTGGTTCTTTCGACAAAAAAAAAATCAGAAACCCCAATACTTGATGTGTGTCAACATAAAAACATTTTGATAGGAGATTGAAGAGTGGACATGAGTAGATTAGAGATGAGCATAAGCCATCATGAATTATTCTCATACCTTTTTTAAGTAGATTAATTATTGTTATATCGGGAGTTCAAAGGACTTAGTGAGGCCAAGAGGAGATACTCCGGCGAGAACTAAATAGTATATGCATGTGCAAATGTAGATAGAAACGTGGGTAGGAAGAATATGTTATGTATACGAGTATCACATGGCATTAAAAACTATGTTGCTAGAATGGCAATAAATGTATAAAGAACAAATAATCTTGAGTATGTAACTGATTATTTATGTTGGGCTAAATATTGTAGGTTTATGAAAATGACATTAGCATGAGCGAAAAAACTAAAAAGATGATGAATTGAGGGAGGGAGAACGTTTAGGAAAGATAATTTTCTTATCAAGATTTTTACCAATACATGTAAAAACTCACAGGGTCAAACTGCTAGTTAATATAGTAGTAGTAGAGTACTTAGGCACGTACTCCATAACATCACCGTGCATTGCACGTACAACATTTAGTGGTACGTAGTAAGAGACAAATGCCTATATGCCATGCATGTTCATACTATTTGTGTCTTTGGCTCCCCATGATGGAGACTCATCCAAACTATGGCCCTGTTTGGATCCATGGGTTAGAGTTAGTTTGAGCTAGTTGGGGCTGAAATAGCCCTAAAGTATCCCAACATGAGGGTTAAATTGGAGCAAGTTAGACTTGTTCGGTTCCACCGCCTCCCTAGGTGTTTGGAGAGGAATTGGCCAGCGCGAGGCGGTTCTATAGGTGGGCAGGCGGCTTGTAAGCAAAAGTATCTGCTCGTGCTGCGAGCCACCATACACGCGTTGGCGAGGAAGAAGGCGTAGTAAGCAAGCTTCACGTCGGTCTGCGAGTTGACGGGACACATCAAAGTTATTTAGTACATACTCTTTTCAAAAAAGGGTTGACCATGTCATGGCTACCATCCCGTGCTCCATCGTTGAATGCGTGCACTATACACGTGCCATCGAGGAGAAAAAATATTGCGTTGTACTAGGTGCCATCGAAGTGCTTGACTCACTTACACACTGCTTATCTGATTATCTCCATTTTCTTGCATGACACGTGCACCTTGATGCTAGATGTCTCGCATGTTGGCAAAAGGATGAACAAAGCTCACGTCAAAAAAAGAGTGAAAGAACATAGATTCCCTACGACCGAGAAGGAGCAAGGAACCTCGTGGTGGAGCGTCTGCACTCATAATATTTTATATTATTCAGTGATATAAAATCAACCAATCATCTCCACAATGGACTGGAAGAGTACGAAACACGGTAGCCCAGTGTAGTTACATCATACTAGTACATGGCTAACCCACGCTATCACCATATTTCTTGGCTTCCGTGCGACACCTAGCTCCAGTAATCCAGCATCCCGTATCGCTTCTCGCTCCTCGTCTCTCTCAAAGTGCGGCGGGCTGGCATTTTTGCCGTCTATTGAGGTCGGTTAACTCATCACATGTTAACAACATGCCAAGAGCATTCTTAAAAAATAGTACTGTACTCTATTGTTATGCCAAGAAGAGGAAGCGCTTTGACCGACGGACCAAAAGAGACAGGCATGCCGTGCCGTCAGTGGGTCAAGTTTCTCATTTTGAACTCATTTAGAACACTTGGTTTTGACTATTGATAAGATTTTATATAGGGCCTAATGTATTCTTCGAGGATGCCTTTGACTATTGATAAGATTTTATATAATATGAAAATTATATCATTCAAAGATCCTTTCACGTTTCGTTTAAAAAAAAACTTTTCACGTACGAATTTGACTGTATGCTTTGAGCAACTTGCATGTCCTATACTGCTCCTGTTTGGATACTCTAACTTAGCTAGAGGTTAGACTAACTCATGACTAACCTTGAACTAACTATAGTCAAAGAGGTGTTTGGGTGACAGGGTTAGATCTACAATAAATACACTTGATGGAGAGAGAAAAGTGATTTTTCAGTGGGCCCAATGAGAACTATATCCAACTAGCACCTCTTGGACGGGATAGTTTTTTTGGTGGGTTCGGTGCAACTTGCTCCAATTTAACCCTCATGCTTGATACTTTAGGGCTATTTGAGCCCCAACTAGCTCAAACTAACTCTAACCCATGGATCCAAACAGGGCCTATGGCCAGCCTCGACGCGGAGCAGTCGTGTGCACCGGGAAGCGGCGCTCTCTCGGCCGTCGTGCTGCTTCAAAGCCAACGCCAGTGAGAGGTCGCCTCTGCTCTGGCCGGGCATTAATGTGGCACTGACGCTCCAGGGTGAGCTGACCGTTTCACGCGGGAAGCGCGCACTGGCAAGGGAGTATTGGTTTTGAACCGTTTCAGGTGTAGTACTGGTAGTTTGCAAAACTACTCAATTATTGCACTCAGTTTCCTAAGAAATTGTGGTAAAAACGTTACTCCACAACCCGCTTCCCTTCTCCTTCCTCTTCCACCTCCCGCGCACGTCCGCGGGAAGCTACCGGTCAACCCTTATATAGGAGTGCTAGCACAAAAATATGCATGCATGACCACTAAAATTTCCAGATTAAAGCGCTGCTCCGGTGGGAGTATGGCGTATGTCGTTACCTTCGGTCGGGCCATGGCTACCTGGCGACGATGACCAGAGAAGAGGTGGCGGGAGGGGAATGAATGCAACTACTGTTTGGGTTCGCCGTCTGGCTTAAATAAACGCGCACCATCATGTGTACCCGTGGGTGCACAAATTCTTACATACGTGTCTGCTTAAATGGGTGTCACGTAACTGGTGTTTGTGTGTGATTCTGAGAGTCAGAGTGCACGTGTGCGACTCTACTCTTCGGACATGTACTCAACCTTTTGCATCGGGATATAAGTATAATGGTATTATACTTTAGCTAGTGATTTACGTGGCCATGTTAACGTGGTTGTGTAAAGGAAATGTCACTTCCTACTCATGATTTGCATTATATAATTACAAGCAAGATGCTCGTGCATTGTATGAAACATCAATATGCATTTTTTTTACAGAACACCTGTTGTGATTAACCCATGCAGGAGTAATCCCATGTGTAAAAACTAATGATATCTCGAGAATTTTATCGGAAAGCTGGTATCTCGAGAATGTCATCGAAAAAATGAAAGATGAGAGATAAGGTGAGGAGGAGTGGAGCATGAGGGGATGGATGGCGCCGGCAGGTGGCAGCGGCCACCATGCTAGATTGTTCTAGAGACTTCTTTTTTAATTGCTCAGCAATGAGGTTGTGGGAGATAAGGATGTGGAGAGAGGTGCGGGTATCTTTTGTAAAATTATCATAGTTTGCTTTCTATCCGTTAGATATAGATCGGACGGTCTATATTACAAGATGGCAGGCACACTGCTACCTCTTGAGCACTGCGTTGGTTTTCCCTTGAAGAGGAAAGGGTGATGCAGCAAACTAGCGTAAGTATTTCCCTCAGTTTTTGAGAACTAAGGTATCAATCCAGTAGGAGGCTCCTCAAAAGTCCCTCGTACCTACACAAACAAACAAGAACCTCGCAACCAACGCGATAAAGGGGTTGTGAATCCCCTCACGGTAACTTGCGAAAGTGAGATCTGATAGAGATAATAAGATAAGATAAATATTTTTGGTATTTTTATGATATAGGTTGGAAAGTAAAGATTGCAAAATAAAGATAGATTGGAAACTTATATGATAAAAGATAGACCCTGGGGCCATAGGTTTCACTAGTGGCTTCTCTCAAGATAGCATATGGTGGGTGAACAAATTACTGTCGAGCAATTGATAGAAAAGTGCATAGTTATGAGATTATCTAGGCATGATCATGTATATAGGCATCACGTCCGCAACAAGTAGACCGACTCCTGCCTGCATCGACTACTATTACTCCACACATCGACCGACTTCTGCCTGCATCTAGAGTATTAAGTTCATAAGAACAGAGTAACGCATTAAGAAAGATGACATGATGTCACTACAAAAAAGTACACTTCCGTGATGATACGTGTTTGTCACAGTAGGTCGCGTTTTTTGTCATGCATGTACATCCATGATGATTTTATGACAGAATCAAGATAGTCATACCTGTGCTGTCGTAGAATTGTTCCATGACATTACCAAAATTATCATCACGAAAGTGCCCACTTCCATGACGATAAGTCGTGCGTCACAGAAGTGCTTTCATCAAGGGTGACCGACACGTGGCATCCACCGTAACGGAACGCCGTTAAGCTATCGGGTCCGGTTTTGGATCCGATAACCCCTTAACAGCCCGGACCAATGGGGATTTTCCACGTGTAAAATCATCATTGACCGAAGGAAACACGTGTTGCCTCACCGTAGGGACAGGTGTCATCCACTCATTGGACAGGAGGCGCCTATGATAGGTCGGCACATGGCACCGCCCAACAGTGGCCCATTCCGGTGAAAAAGGCCACTAGTAGAAAACAGGGCTTTCGTCCAGGCCAGTTCAGCCCATTAGTCCCGGTTCAATCCAGAACCGGGACCAATGGAGCTATTTGCCCGGTTCAGTGAGCCTGGGGGCCGGCCGGGCCACGGGGCCATTGGTCCCGTTCGTTCGACCTTTTGGTCCCGCTGGGGGGGCGAACCGGGACCAATGGTCTGGTTCCTGCCCACCACTATTGGTCGGTTGGTGGCATGAACCGGGACCAACGGCTTCCCTTTAGTCCCGGTTCATGCCACCAATGTGCTGCCTATATATAGCCCTCACAAGAGCGAGCACACACTGCTCTTTTTTTCGCCGAGGGGAGAGGGCTTGGTGGTGCTCTAGCTCACCTCCTATGCACTCAAGGTGTTCATGGAATGCCCGAGCCACACTACTTAAGGTTTGTCCTCTCAAATCTCGACCGCCAAGCTCCATTTTCCTCAATATTTATCTAGGCTTAGCGGTCCGTCACGCCCCGTCCCCATCTTCATCGCCGTCGATCACCCGCGCCGATCTCATCGACGGCACCACCGTGGTGAGCCTCTTGTTCTTATCTTCTTTCTGAAAGGAAAAATATTATTACTTGTTTGTTTAGATAGATACTTGTATTATTTTCTTACTTTTATTATTGCATCTTATATAGTGCGATGGTTTTGGTATCCGCCCGTCGGCCCTCGTCTGCCTATGATTCGGATGTGGTATATATTATCTTTTCATAACTATTGGTTCATTTATTATTTATGAAAATTATGCCGACCAACGTGATATAGATTTTATTTATCTAGGAGGTTGTTGAATCGGAAATTCCAACCGACCCTATTGTCGAGAGGTTAAATTTAGTTGAAGAAGAAAACAATTTCTTGAAGGAAAAAATAAAAAAACTTGAGGAGGAGAAGATGATATTGGAGTTGCATGTTGCGGATGTCGTTGATGATCACAAGATCAAGATGGATGCAATGCGCTTGAAGATGAGAAAGATTAGAAAATATGCCATTCATACCGAGGCTTGGTATCATTATGCCGTTGGATCAGTTGTTACCTTGGTTGCGATTATGATCACATTAGTTTTCGCATTGAAATGTTTTACATAGTTTCAATGTATGGTTTAATTAATTTAGATGCTCTGCAGAGCTTTATGTTGTTAGATGAGAACTATGTATGTACTTTGGTTTTTATGTGATGATGAACTTCTATTAATTTGGTCACTTAATTATATATTCATGATGTTACAGAATGATTTTTGACACACTTAATTATATATAATGCACGCAGATGAACCGCAATGGATGTACGGTGACGTACACACCTCCCAAAGTACATTAAGGGCGTGCATGATTTTCTCAAGTGGCTGAGGCAAACAAGCAGAATGGTTTTATGTGTTGTCCATGCCCTATATGTGGGAATACAAAGTCTTACTCTGAACGGAAAATCCTTCACACCCACCTGCTTTACAAGGGTTTCATGCCACACTATAATGTTTGGATGAGGCACGGAGAAATAGGGGTTATGATGGAAGACGACGAGGAAGAAGAGTACGATGACAACTATGTGCCCCTGAATACGGTGATGCTATCGAACATCAAGATGCACTGACGATGTGCACGATGGTGCTGCAACGGGCGAAGGTGCTGAAGATCAAGAGGAACCGACGATGTGCCCGATGATGATGATCTCCGCCGGGTCATTGTCGATGCAAGGACACAATGCGAAAGTCAAAAGGAGAAGCTAAAGTTCGATCGCATGTTAGAGGATCACAAAAAAGGGTTGTACCCCAATTGCGAAGATGGCAACACAAAGCTTGGTACCGTACTCAATTGCTGCGGTGGAAGGCGAGAATGTCAGTGCTCGATAAAGGATTTGAGAAGCTACTGAAAATAATGAAGAAGAAGCTTCCAAAGGATAACGAATTGCCCGACAGTACATACGCAGCAAAGAAGGTCGATGCCCTCTAGGATTGGAGGCGGAGAAGATACATGCATGCCCTAATGACTGCATCCTCTACCGTGGTGCCTACAAGAATCTGAACGCATGCCCGGTATGCGGTGCATTGCGATATAAGATCGACGAGATGACCTTGGTGATGTTGACGGCGAGCCTCCCGGAAGAGGGTTCTGCGAAGGTGATGTGGTATGCTCCTATAATACCACGGTTGAAACGTCTGTTCAGAAACGGAGAGCATGCCAAGTTGATGCGATGGCACAGTGAGGACCGTAAGAAAGACGGGAAGTTGAGAGCACCCGCTGACGGGTCGTAGTGGAGAAAAATCGAGAGAAAGTACTGGGATGAGTTTGCAAAGGACCCAAGGAACGTATGGTTTGCTTTAAGGGCAGATGGCATTAATCCTTTCGGGGAGCAGAGCAGCAATCACAGCACCTGGCCCGTGACTCTATGTATGTATAACCTTCCTCCTTGGATGTGCATGAAGCGGAAGTTCATTATGATGCCAGTTCTCATCCAAGGCCTAAGCAACCCGGCAACGACATTGATGTGTACCTAAGGCCATTAGTTGAAGAACTTTTATAGCTGTGGAATGGAAACGGTGTACGTACGTGGGATGAGCACAAAAAGGAGGAATTTGACCTAAAGGTGTTGCTGTTCGTGACCATCAACGATTGGCCCGCTCTCAAGAACCTTCGTGACGGACAAACAAGGGATACCACGCATGCACGCACTGTTTACTTGACACCGATAGTATATACCGGAAGCTGCAGGAAGAATGTGTACCGGCCATCGCCGATTTCTTCCGACCAACCATCAATGTCGAAAGAAAGGCAAGCATTTCAAAGGCGAGGCAGATCACCGGAAGAAGCCCGCCATGCGTATCGGTGATCACGCACTTGCTATGGTCAATGATTTACACGTAATCTTTGGAAAGGGTCCCGCGGACTAGCTATTCGAATGACGCCGAGAATCACGCACCCATGTGGAAGAAGAAATCTATATTTTGGGACCTACCCTCTGGAAAGACCTAGAGGTCCGCTCTTGATCGACGTGATGCACGTGACGAAGAACCTTTGCGTGAACCTGCTAGGCTTCTTGGGCGTGTATGGGAAGACAAAAGATACACCGAGGCACGAGAGGACCTGCAACGCTTGCACGAAAAAGAGGGCATGCCTCCGAAGCAAGATGAAGGTCCTGCCAGCTATGCTCTTACGAAAGAAAAGAAAGAAATATTCTTTCAATGCCTGCTCGAGATGAAGGTCCCGACGGCTTCTCGCCGAATATAAAGGTAATAATAAATATGCGGAGAAAAGTTCCGAACCTAAAGTCTCATGACTGCCACGTGATTATGACGCAACTACTTCCGGTTGCATTGAGGGGCTTCTACCGAAAACGTCCGATTAGCCATTGTGAAGCTATGTGCATTCCTCAATGCAATATCTCGAAGGTGATCGATCCAAAATCGTACCAATGCTAAGGAGTGATGTGGCGCAATGTCTTGTCGGGCCGAGCTGGTGTTCCCACCATCCTTCTTCAATATCATGACGCACGCCCTAGTTCATCTAGTCGACGAGATTGTCATTCGGGGCCCGATTTCTACACAATATGTACCCCTTTGAGAGGTTCATGGAGTCCTAAAGAAATATGTTTGTAACCGCTAGGCCGAAGGAAGAATCTCCATGGGCCATCAAACGAGAGGATGTCATCGGGTTTTGTGTTGACTTCATTCCTGCCTTAAGAAGATAGGTCTCCCTAAATCGTGGTATGAGGGGAGACTGACCGAAAAGGCACGCTTGGAAGGGACTCAATAATATGCAGGGACGGATATTATTGGTCTCAAGCACACTACACAGCTTCTACGAACTCTACCTTGGTGACCCGTATGTCGATGAACACAAGAACAGTCTGCGCTCCAAACAACCGAGCAAAGTCGACGATCGGATTACATGTGAACACATCAGACTTTCAGCAGTTGGTTGGAAACACGCCTCGAGGTGACAAGCACTGTTTGTGATGAGCTGTACTTGTTGTCCAGGGACCATCTTCGACTGTAATGATTTGGAGAGGATACGAGATAAATGGGAATACATTTTACATGATTGACCAAGATGAAAAGAGCACCAACCAAAACAGCGGTGTCCGCTTTGATGCAGCAACCGACAAGGGAAATGACACATATTATGGTTACATAGTAGACATATGGGAACTTGACTACGGAGTAGATTTTAAGGTCCCTTTGTTTAAGTGCAAGTGGGTCTATCTGTCAGGAGGCGGGGTACAGGTAGACCCACAGTACGGAATGACAACAGTTGATCTAAAAAATCTTGGGTACACTGATGAACCGTTCGTCCTAGCCAATGATGTGGCACAGGTTATCTATGTGAAGGACATGTCTACCAGACCGAGGAAAAGAAAAGACAAGGAAGCGAATACATCATACAATGAGCCAAAGCGCCACATAGTTCTTTTCAGAAAAGGGACATCCCAGGGAGTGGAGGCAAGACAGACATGTCGAAGAGTATGAAAAGTTTCATGAAATTCCCCCTTCAAAGTCAAGGCTGACCCAAGCATCCGATAAGCGATGAAGATTATCCATGGTTACGGCGCAATAAGCAAGCGACACAAGCGAAGAAAAAGTGAAGACTTTCTCCGCAACTATTATGATGATACCATGCCAACTTTGTAATGCATTTAGTATGATACCATTGTCCGCTTTGTACATGCACATGCTATGCCAACTTTTTCAGAGTTCATTTGAAGACTATGAATTTGAAAACCTCGCCAACCAAGGGCGCCACACCAGTTTATAAGCCCGTCCCTCTACACACCGCTTTGTTGTAAGCGAAACAAAATAAAATAAATAAAGCAACAAAGAAAACAAAAAAGTGTTTTCAAATTTGAAAACTAATGGAACTAACAGAAAGTTTATAATTTTTCTAAAACTAAAAGCAAAAAGAATTGAAAAATAAAGAAAAAACAACAAAAAATAAATAATGCGAAAAACAGAACAAAAAACTGAAAATAAAAATAAAAATAGCAACAATAAGTATTTTGTTGTAAGTAGAAACAAAATAAAATAAATAAAGCAACAAATAAAACAAAAAAAGAGTTTTAAAATTTGAAAACTAATGGCACTAACAAATGACGTTTATAATTTTTCTAAAACTAAAAGCAAAAAGAATTAAAAATTAAAGCAAAAACAACAAAAACTAAATAATGCGAAAACAGAACAAAAAACTGAAAAAATAAAAATAGCAACAATAAGTATTTTGTTGTAAGTAGAAACAAAATAAAATAAATAAAGCAACAAAGAAAACAAAAAAGAGTTTTCAAATTTGAAAACTAATGGCACTAACAGAAAAGTTTATAATTTTTCTAAAACTAAAAGCAAAAAGAATTAAAAATAAAGCAAAAACAACAAAAATAAATAATAATGCAGAAAACAAAACAAAAAACTGGAAAAAAATAGTGCCGCCATCTGGGCCCCCACGGCTGAATACGACTAGAAACCCTACATGGGCGAGATTCAGCCCGCAGAGGCCAAGTAGGCCCACAGCACATAGCTAGTGACAGATTAGGCCGAAGCCTGCAGTTGAGAGGATCTCGTGAGGTGTGGCGCAGCAGCTTATAAACCACTCTCGAGCTCTCTCAACTAGCGAGGTGGGACTAAACTTTTGGCGCCAGGCAGCACAAGGCCTTTGGTCCCGGTTGGTGGCACCAACCGGTCTAAAGGGGCATTGGTCCCGGTTGGTGGCATAACCGGGACTAATGCCGCGCTTTAGTCCCGGTTGGTGCCACCAACCGACCAAAGGCCGCCGCTTCCGCCGCTTGGGCTGCTGAAATTGGCCTTTGGTCCCGTTGGTGGCACCAACCGGGACTAAAGATTAGTCCCGGTTCGTGCCACGAACCGACCAAAGCCTCTATATAAGCAAAGACTTGGCGTTTTTCAGATTTCATCGCCAGTTCCCGCCCGGACGACGCCGCCAGTTCGCCCGCAGCGCGTCGACGACTGCCCGTGCTAGTTCGTCGTCGCCGTCGCCGCCCCTGCCCGTGCTCGCCGTCGCCGCCGCCCGCGCCTGCCTCGTGCTCGCCGTCGCCTGCCCTGCCCCTGTCCGCCCCACCCGGCGCCCTCGCCGCCCGCCGTCGCCTCGAGCTCCCCTACTACGGGCTCGCCGTCGCCGCCCGCTCCTCGTCGCCGTCGCCCCGCCCCCCCTGCCCCGTCCGCCCACGCCGGGCGCCTCGCCTGCCCAGCGTTGTGAGCCGCCCGCCTCTTTTTTTTTTATTTCTTTAATTTTTTCATATATATATATAATGTTTAAGCTCTTTTTTATTTTTTATGCTCTGTTTTTTGATGTTTTAATTTTTGTTCATATGTGATGTATATGTGTATGTGGCTATAATGTATATGTGTATGTGAACAATGCAAAAGATAGTTTTTAGAAAAATTAGGATTTTTTTATGTTCATAGATTTTTTGGTGATATTATTTATTGTAAATATGCAGATGCTTGTATATTCATATGAACAATGAATTAGGCAATACTACTTCATGTATTTTAAGAAGGAAGAAGAAGAAAAGAATGAGAGGAAAAGGAAATAAGAAGAGGAAGAAAGGAGAAGAAGAGGGAGAGGAAGAAGAGGAAATAAATAAGAAGAAGAAAAAAGAAGAAAAAGAAAAGGAAAGAAGAAAGGAATAGAGGAGAAGAAGAAAAATAGAAAAAATTCTATTTTTCTTCTTCTCCTCTATTCTTTCTTCTTCTCCTCTTTTCTTTCTTCTTCTTTTCTTCTTCTTCTTCTTCTTCTTCCTTCTTCCTCTTTTCTTCCTTTTCCTTATTTTCCTTTCTCGAGGGATAAGAAGAAAAAGAAGAGGAGAAGAAAGAAAGGAATAGAGGAGAAGAAAGAAAGGAACCGATACCCCCTCCCCGATAACATTATTTTCCCATGTATACGTATGTTGCGTCGTTGTCGATATAACGAGCGTGTCGAGGATCGCCGAGGGGTCGAGGGTCGGGAACTAGGGTAGAGGGTCGAGGGTCGTTAAGGGGTCAAGGGTCGAAGGTTTCAGGGTCGAGGGTTCCTATAGTGTCAAAGTATTGAAGAAATCCATGGCTTCATCATTAGCCGGAAGTAACCATGGCATGGTGGTACGAAGTCCTCCAAACTTATTCTGGAATGGAGTCCCGGATAGGATAATTTTCCTTTTTGTACGAATCTCAGCAAAGGCCTTTCAAATAACGATATTCGGAAAGTTCTTGCTGAACTTTGTACCAAAAAGCGAATTATCCTATCTCGGGACTCCGTTCTAAAATAACTTTGGAGAGCTTGCACCATCATGCACCTGTACTTTCCTAATGATGAAGACATGGTTTTGTTGAATCCTTTGACACTAGGCAACCTCCCGACCCTTGGCGATCCTCGACCCTTGACCTCGACCGCCGGGCGATCCACGACCCTCTACCCTATCATGGGCGTCGATGCCCACGTCACTTGTGGGACATAGATGTAGTGTTCAACGCCGACCCCCTCCCGATAGCTTCAACACGTGGGGGGGGGGGGTTCGATATTACCCCCTCCTTGAAGCGTTCTCGAGGCCACCCCCTAACCCTTGAAGCGTTGTCGAGGCCACCCCAAACCCTAGAGAAGCAGCGTCGAGTCCACTAATATGATTCCTTATTGTGATTAGCTAGCTAGTTCTACGTTTGCCACTAATATATCCATATCTATCATGTTTGAATAATAATTGCCATGTTGTAAATATTTGTAGAAACTATGGACACCCCCCGAGACGAAGCACAAGAAGCGTTGTTGAGGGACATAATCGCACAAGGAAGTGATGCCGTCTGCTCGTTGATGTTTCTCAACGACAACGATGGTCTGGAAGGAGAGGGTGAAGAAGCAGCTGGCTATGATTTACATGGCTCCGATGACCCAATGCCGTGCAAGAAGGAGAGGGTGAAGAAGTAGACCGTGAGGACGGCTCGGTGATCACCAAACCGAGTCCGCCAGGTATATATATTAGTTAAGCCTGTCTTGACTAGCTCTCGTCTTTGTTTTGGTATGTACACATATTAATTAACTCTCGTCTTTGTTCTTTTTCTAGCCCTCGGATCGAGCACAACCGGTAAAGAGACGAGGCCGAAGAAAAGTTGAGCTCGGATGAAAAGTTTGAGATCATACAAATCGCGCGACGGCCAACCGATTGAACCCTACCGGACAAAGAAGGCATTTGTTGCTCGGTCACGGGGTTACGGTTAGGGACAAGATCCCGATCAGCATCCACCAATGGTATAAGCCTAAGAACGAAGACCCTGAGGCGTCTTATGTCAATGATATGCAGAAAAATGATCTTGGACTGAGCTGAAGTCAAATTTTACCCTACCGCTAGAGGATGATCCGGAGAAGCCAGTAATAGAGACATTAATCAAGTCTTTTGCTCTTAAGAAGATGGCAGAACTATTCAGGAATTGGAAGAAAGAACTCACTACGTATGTCGAAAAAAATGAGACACCAGAATTCAAGGGCAAATATGAGAAGATCGAGATGATCGCCCGCATTTGTGGCCTACAAGACATCGGAAAAGAGTAAAAAGATGTCGGCGACAAACAAGAGAAATGCTGCGAAGAAGAAGCTTCACCATCGCCGCGGGGTCGGTGGCTACCTCGTAGCCCGACCTAAGTGGGCCAAGGCTGAGAATGATCTGCTTGATAAAGGGATCGAACCGAGACAATGAACTGGCGAGACCGTTGCGGACTTGGTTCTTGAGGCGGCGGATCCTTGGACCCTATAACAGGGAAGTGCATTTGGACGGACGAACAATTGGACATACCAGTCAAGAGGCTTCAGCAATATATCGAGCAGCACAGCAAGGGAAGTTCGTTCGAGACAGGAGAAGGACGAGCTCACAATGGCCCTCGGGAATCTGAGCACCTGGATGGACACGAGGCACGCCAGTTCTCCGTTCGTGGAAGGCTGGATTTCGGGCCGCAGGGGTTACAAAACCCATGAGAGGAGAAAGAAACGGAGCAGAGCCAAATGCAGGCGCTGCACGAAAGGGTAATGGGGCTAGAGGAACGAGAAGAGGAACGAGAAGCAGCAGATCGCAGCAAACGACCTGCGGGCTACCCGCCATCTCAGCGGAGAAGCAGCGTGGCTTCCACCGAGCTGCTTCAGCTAGAGCAGCATGCCTTGACGGCTCTGCCAGCTATCCGTGGATGCTATCACGGATGCTGAAAATTGCCACCTTATGGCGCAATGGAGCAATTTGAAGGTCAAGGCGGCTGTTGGCTCTGTTTATCCTACTAAACCCGACTCAACTTTTCACTACCGCCGATTCCGAAGGATATGCTAAGATGATGGTCGATGAAATAACAGAGGATTTGAGGACCTCGGCTTGACCACCCTACCGGTGAAGGGAGTATCGGCTGGGTTCTGCTCAAGACTCCATGCCTATGGCGGAAGGATCTCATCAACCTTCCGAACTGGACGCCTCCGCCTCCTCCTCTTCCTCCGGCGAGTCAGGGCACTCCGCCTCCTCCACCGCCTCCTCCTCCGGCGAGTGACGATCAGGGCACTCGGCCGGCTCCTTCTCCGGTGCGTGGCGGCACTCCGCCTCCTTCTCCTCCTGCACCGGCGCGCCCGAGCAGCCAGCCTCCTCCTTCTCCGCCTCGTCAGCAAGGGCGGAAGAGACCCGCCGCCGCTCCGGCTGCTCCGGCGCGTCGTAGTCCTTCTCCTCCGCCTAGTAAGCAAGGAAAGAAGACATCCGCTCCGTCTGCTCTGCCGGCGTCTAGCAGTACAGCCAAAGGCGGGAGGAGATACAGATTCGGTCCTTCTCGAAGACTCGGAGAAGTTACCGTCTGAGAGGAGCGAGGAGGAAAACGAAGATCACGCAGACCGAAGTGGATGACTGGTTTCAAGGGTTGAAAGCAAAGAGACATCCACCTCCAGAGGAGAAGGTAGATCCGGTGAAAGCGAAGCGCACTCTGGCTGCCCTGACAAAACCATCCAAGTCTCCGCCGAAAGACAACTATGAGCGCATTATTGGAAAGGCATTTGCCAAAGCGGAGAGGTCGGGAAGTACTGTCAGTGATCAAAGGATGAAAGAACGACGAGCTGGGAAACAAATTGCCCAGCTCGGCGAACAAGCGAAGCAATCGTGCCCCCCACTCAAGGTGCCTGCTAGCGACATCGTCGATCCGAGGATGGTGCCCGGTTATGGCAATCCTGTAGATTACCTGCCCGACGATGTACATTATGATTTTTTGGAGGTGCAGATACAAAGATACGAGTACGGGAAGCCTCTCGTCAAAGATGAAAGTTCTCTATCAACGATGATGCGAAGATTGCATGATTGGTACATGAAAACCTGCAAAGAGTCTGAGGGGAGGAGTACTTTGTATGTGAGAGTAAAAAAGGAGCTTGACCTCCTTGGAATTGAACTGTTGCCTATTCCATTTGAGGAGTTCTATCAGTTTTTCAATCAATTGGCCCTCGATAAAGCAACGGTCACCTGCTACTGTCTGTAAGTAGTACTACTTCTGTCATTAAGTCTCTCTATATAACTCATCCCTTTCATTGCATGTATTTATAATTATCCTCACTATATTATGCAGATTGAAGATCGCCGAATTGAAGAAAATACAAGTGGGTGATATTGGGTTCATTAACACATATCTCATAGATAAATCTGAGGTTGAATTTCGTAAAGAAAATACCGAGGCCAACTTGCTACAATCGTTGGTAATAAATGAACACAAAAATATAATACTCTTTCCTTACAACTTCAAGTGAGTGTTACTGTCTTGTGGCATATTCGGTTTCCTTATTAGTCCAGGTTATAGTAATGTAATATTGATGAGTTATGCATGTGTGCGCAGCTACCACTATATTCTCCTAGAGATTAAGCTTGAGAAGGGAGTAGAAACTGTCTTAGACTCCAAGCGAAAAAGATCCCAAGGAGTATCGGACATGACTGAAATGCTCGAGAAGTAAGTTAAATCGATCATTATCCACCATATCAGCAACTTTGTTCATTTCGATATCAAGTAATTGTTTTCTTTGTATGGCAGGGCTTGGAGAAAATTCACCAAAAAGCTCGGAACTACCAAAGAAGCTGCAATTTAGACACCAGTAAGTACTATATAGTAGCATATTCCACGCATCTCCTAGTGATTCAAGCGCTAGTTTCATCAATACCATTTAGCATGCTTGCTAATTATCAGTTTGATTGACCTCTATTTCTTGTAAAGTGGTTGTGGCAGGAACAAGGGAATGATTTCTGTGGATACTACGTTTGCGAGTCCATCCGCAACACGACCTGTGAGCGGGGCTACTCCGACAAACAATATGAAGTGCGTAAATAAAAATATTCACAATTTTATTTTATTACGATCATTTGTGTTGAGTTTCATTCATTCATATATATATATATATATATATATATATATATATATATATATATATATATATATATATATATATGTATTGACCCCTTTCTTAAAATTAGATGTTTCGATGCGGGATGAACTCCTAGCACCAGATCGCATGCGAGCAATTCAAGAGGAATTGGCGGCATTCTTTCTTGACCACGTGATCGCTGAAGGCGGAGAATACTATGTGGACCACGCGTCCGTATGTTAGGAGATTATATATTTGTAAAAGATAATTATTGTATATATGTAGCGGTAGTGTCGGATAGATATACGAGAACTTGTTGTTCGACCAATCTCTTGGAGAAGGAGAGGTGGTCGATATCACTTCTCTCTGTATGCATATATGTTCATGACGATCTTACATTTGTAATTACTAGCTAGCTAGCGTTTCTAGCTAGTCCTCTCTATCGTATGTATAGTACGTAGCGTCGACCAAGCACGGACAAAAGAGAGGACACTTTTCTCTATTAATTAGCTAGCTATAGCACAATATATGAAACACCCCAAAACCCCCAAACCCCCCTTTTAAAAAACAAAACCATAGCCATAGAAATGATGACGCGTGGATGCCTATTGGTCCCGGTTAGTGCCACCAACCGGGACCAAAACCCTCCTGCTGACTCAACGCCGAGGCCACATGGAGGCCCATCGGTCCGGTTCTAGATTGAACCGGGACTAAAGAACGAGGTATTAATATCGACCCTTTAGTCCCGGTTCATGAACCGGGACTAAAGGCCCTCACCAACCGGGTCAATAGGCCCCTTTTCTACTAGTGGGCCGGCACAGTAAAACTTAGCAGGCCGGCCCATATAAGGCCTACTTGTGTCAGGTCCATTTAAGCCCACGGCCCATACGAGATGTGCCAATTCGGCCCGTCAACGGCCCGTTAAAGATTTGACAGCATTGCAGCCCATCGTCAGTTCGAGCCCGTTAACAGCCCGCTATATATTTGGGCTCAATATCGGCCTGATGAGATTTCGGCCTGTTAACGGCCCATTCAATGGATGGGCCAATTTTCTGGATGTACATCTTTCGGCCTTTTAGCGACCCATTTAAATGTTGGGCTAATTTTCGGCCCAGTGTGTGTTTCAGCCTGTTGACGGCCCATAAATCTGATGGGCCATTTGTAGTCGGACCTAAGTTTCGGCCTTTTAGCGGCCCATTTAAGAGTTGGGCCAATTTCTGGCCCGGTGTCACTTTCATCCTGTTCACGGCCCATAAATCAGTTGGGCCATTTGTAGTCGGACCTTAGTTTTGGCCTTTTAACGGCCCATGCCCTTCATGGACCAATACCAGCCCGGTTTCTCTTTCGGCCTGCTAAAGGCCCACAAAACAGTTGGGCCATTTACAATACGACCTGACTTTCGGCCTCTTAGCGGCCCATTCTCTTCATGGTCCAGTACAAGCCCGCTGTCTCTTTCGGCCTGCTAAAGGCCTACAGTATAGTTGGGCCATATGTAGCCCAAACTTAGTAACGGCCTGTTAACGGCCCGTGAAATAAATTGGGCCCACCAGTTGCCCGCTTCGATGTCGGCCTGTTAACAACCCAGGAGGTAAGAGGACAGACTATTAACTTTCGGCCTAGTAACGGCCCATTAACTTAATGGGCCCACTAAAGTTCGTACATGTCTTTAGGCCAAATTAGATAATTTGAGCCCATTACGACGAGCAATTATCCACAGGACCAAAACCGATCAAGCAAAGGTACGGCATATAGGGAATAACGTTGCACATCCATCATATATTACAGGAAATTACATCCACTGGGCAATCAAAGATTGATGCCAGTGCAAATAAATGAGCAGAACCTAACCATCTACAACGTCACAATCTGCAACCTCGGCACAAATGACGCCCATAAGCATGTGGACAAGTTCTTGCTGCTTTGCTACACTGTCTCTGAAAACATCGATCAGCTGTTGTGTCGCATGACTCTGCACCTCTCATTCATCCACAATTTCCATCATTGCTTCAGCAATTAATTGGTTCACAAACATACATTTATTCCGTTGCATTCGAGACAGAGGATACTAAACAGATTCAGATGGCGATTTTGGCAGGCTTGTATTATTGATAGTGGAGAGTGTCTCGACCACTGCATCATAACATAAATTAGGGGCGGAACCAAACAGATTAATCATGAGTTATTGCCATATTACACGGCCTAGATTCTTTGGAAAGAAACAATGGGGTTGCCTTCTTTGTTTTCACAGTTTGTCTTCTTATCTTCAGCAGCCTGCACAAAATTAACACACTAGCATTGCTATCATTGGCCAAGTCAGATAATAGGAAAGCAACATTGACACAACGAACATTTGGGAAAATAGCCTACACCAAATTAACACAATATGGCACAGTTATCGTCAGCCAGGTAAGGTAATACGAAAGCAACATTGACACAATGAATGAATTGGCAACTAGAGAAGCACTATAATTCAGTAATGTGCGTGATATGAGATAGTACATTCATGCAGCTCAGTATGCAAAACTACCAGGCAGTTTTCCTTACAAAAATCAGCATTGGCGCCTTTAACATTTTGCTACAACTAATTTTAGAACAGATAAAGGTTAGATTCACGCCGATTAACAAAATATATGCTGATGTAAAAATATAGTGATATACAACAGGTACTTGCATCAGCATTGGAGCATAGAGAATTCCCGCAAGATATTTTCCTCGAATACGATCCCAATGGAGGAAGTCTTCTATTGTTTAACCTTATTTTTTAAAAGAGAGATGGGTAAGAAACATGTAGAAAATATGATCAGAATGCTATAAAATTTCATGATGCGAGGATCGCTGCGCTTCTTAGAATGGAGTTGACATTTTTTGCTAGGCTGAGGCGGACTAGTTCTTTGCCACTGGAATCTGCTTATTACCGATGGGAGTTGGGTTTCTCTATCTTTGAGCAGTATCTATGAAAAATGGAGTTGGTTTATTATCTCTGGCGTTTGGATCTTTTGCAAAGACCTGGTTTGTAACCCTTGATTCTAACATAGCCGTCTTCCCTTGCATGCCTTATATAGAAGAATGGTGATTTAGTTATAAAACATGCTACAGCAGAGATGGAATAGGTACTGAAGAATAGAAAGGCATGGCATATTGACATGTATTCCCTCCATCCGGAAATAAATGGATGGGTCTAGGCGTATTCAGTTCTAGATACATCCAGTTTTATCCATTTCTGCGACATGTAATCCGGACGGAGGGTATGATGTAAGAGCTAGGGATACGACAGGACAACACAAGAAAAAACACCGACAACCTTGCAGAACCAAAGTATTCAAACCCACCGATATGAGATTGTACACTCATGCAGCTCGGGATGCAAAACTACCGGGCAGTTTTCCTTACAAAAATCAACATTGTGGCCTTTAATCATACATTTTCTACAACTAAATTTAGATCAGATAGAGGTTGGATTCACGCCGATTAACGAAATACATGCTGATGTAAAAATATAGTGATATACAACAGTACTTACATCTACATTGGAGCACGAGAATTCTGCAAGAATCTTTCCTCATAAGCGATACCATTGCAGAAATTCTTCTATCTGTTAAGCTTATTTTCTAAAAGAGAGATGGGTAAGAAACATGTAGAAAATAGGATCAGCATGCTATAAAATTTCATGATGCAAGGATACGCACACGCTTCTTAGAATGGAGTTGACATATTTTTGCTGGACTGTGGCAGACTAGTTCTTTGGCCACTGGAATCTGCTTATTATCAGTAGGAGTTGGGTTTCTCTATGCTGGAGCAGTATCTATAAAAACTGGAGTTGGTTTATTATCTCTTGGCGTTTGGATCTTTTGCAAAGGCCTTGTTTGTAACCCTTCAGATTCTAACATAGTCGTCTTCCCCTTGCATGCCTTGTATAGAAGAATTGTGCTTTAATTATAAAACATGCGACAGCAGAGAGATGGAATAGGTACTGAAGAATAGAAAGGAATGACATATTGACATGTATTCCCTCCATCCAGAAAAAAATGGATGGGTCTAGGCGTATTTCAGTTCTAGATACATCCTTTTCTATCCATTTCAGCAACATGTAATCCGGACGGAGGGAGTATGGTGTAAGAGCTAGGGATACGACAGGACAACACAGCAAAAAACACTAGTTGAATGTAAAACTGTATGCTAGCGGAATACGTACAGAAATAACTAAGGCAACATACACGTGTATTGTCGGGGATATACCCCGCGGTGTAAACCGGCCGGAAGTTAACCCGGCCGGTCTGGACAGCTCACTGGTAACCCGCCCGGAGCTTGGCGGTTCACGGGCTACCCGCCCGGTCTTGGCGGTTCATTAGTAACCCTGTCGGCGGATTAGAAGGCCGGTTCAACTATTGTGGGCCGGTTTAAGAGGAAAGGCATGAGGAATATTTTACAAGGAGTTAAGACCAGGACTTGTATCCGGTTTGTATTAGAGATAGACTAGTCCTAATCCTAATAGGACTCCACATGTAAACCGCCCCTTCAACATATATAAGGAGGGGCAGGGCTCCCCAAAGAGGGACAGGTTCCACAAGTTGGACAAGTTAGGTTTAGACAATAGCTCTCGAGTTAGAGCACTCTTGTAACCGTGATCATGATCATCAATATCAATGAAGCGGGGCGTAGGCTTTTACCTCCACCGTGAGGGCGAACTGGGTAAAACCTCGCGTCTCGTCCCGCTCAACCCCTCTCAAGCTACCACATAGATCGTTGGCCTCGCGACTAAGTCCTAACACTAAGGACATCTGCGTGACAATTCCACGACGGTTGGCGCCCACCGTGGGGCCAGCGCCGCGGTGGTGTTGAGTTCTTGGAGGATCTTTACCGGGTTTCGAGAAGTTCGCGAATTAGCGGGATGAAGAAGAACCGCGCGAGAAGAATCACGCAAGATGATCCGGCATGGGACAGTTTTTGCGAGCCGGCGTGTTCATTGTTTATGATCGAGTTGGATTTTGCAATTTTCGGATGAAGATTTTTACAATCCATGAGATTGAAGTCAAAGAAAAGATTAGGGTTGAGATATCGCGTCGCCGCCACCGTCGATGATCCGCCAAACCGACAGAGAAGGCGGGGCGGCCGTTTTCTACAACACCTAGTATTGGTTGGACCGCATAAGCACTAAGACCAAGGAGGACCGTTCGATGAAGAAACTAGCAAAACCGTCGAGTTGATGAGACCGACAAGCGGTCTAATCCAAAACCGGATCGATTTCTTGGGATCTTTGCCGTCGCTAAAAGGCTGGTTAGATTGGCAGGATTCGAATGCGACGCATGTTTCCGTCCATAGCAGCCATACGCCGAAAGCTTCAAGTCGAGGAGCTCGGTGCTCTTGGTGTACTAAAAACAGGCGCAAAACACTGGTTTTGTTGATACATTCTTGCATACTGCCGTACCACATGGAGATTAAAAGCTACTGCCGCTTCTTCATCTCATCAAGAGAAATTAGTTTTTCATGGATGGAATAAAAAACAATGAATCATCGTGGCAGTCGTGAAGCCACATGGGGTGCTACTCTTTTCAGCTAAGCATACATGCGGCGGGGTATTTTCGGTCGGCCACCCAACATTTGTGGTGCCTTGTTTCCGCTGCCGAGCCGGCGCGGCGCTCTTGCGTTGAGTCGCGGATCACCTCTGCTATATAAACCGCGGGGCGCGTTGAGCCGTCTCTGCTGTGTTGGCGGCCGAGGTTGTATAAGCTGCCGGTCTGCTGAGTTTGTTTACAGCGTTGAGCGGATCATGGGTCATCCGAACAAATCAGGTCAATTGACTCATGGCCAAGATATGCTCCGGTCCTCGTGTGCGGCATCGGGGCGGCGTATACATCTGCACCACCCATGCGGGTACTTAAAGACACGGAGAATAACCGGAGGGTTTCGCTTGAACCGCCGGGACCATATTGAGTCGCCGACTAGCCTAAACCGCCTCTATTGCGATGAGCGGATCATCGATTGTTCGAACAAAAACATCGGTGATATCCATCTAAGATTATTTTTAGCGCATATTGTTTTTGTCAAAAACAATTACTTGGTCTTGTAATATTTTTGCAGGACCGTTACGAGAGGGTGTCGCCTAAGAGGCGCATCAACATCACTTTTGCATTGGTGTTTGTCCGTGCTAGGATGCTTGCGGATATCGTGCAAGTCGCCGCCCGATGTTCGGATTACATCCGTCGCTCCTGCCGCTGATTCGTGCATCTACACCGATTAAACAACATCATGTTTGAATCGCCACCGCGCCGCTTTACAAGCGCCATGTATGACTCGTTCATCTGCCCTCACGGCGGTTCACGCGTCCGCACCAGCTTGCAATGCCACGGCCGACTCATCATTGTTGGGCGAATCGGTGATATCCTCTAAGTATAATTTAGCACATATTGTTTTTGTCAGAGAGCAATTACTTTGGTCTTTGCATTTTATATGCAGGACAATTGGTCATTGCAAAGCCGATGGCCGGATCATGGATATATAGATTGCGTAATTACTGTCATGTGCTAGCATATGACCGTGCCACAATGATCAAAGAATATGCGTGCAAGGCGCCGCCTAGTGGCCCGGACTACCGACTCACGGGACCGCACCCGCGATTAACTCGCCCGTCCGTGCCAGTTTACAACACCGGTGAAGGTCTTCGCCGTCCGCACCGGTTTACAATGCCGCGGCCGATTCATCTATCCGAGCTGCTTTTGATGTTGCGGTCGCTTTTGTCGTCCGTCTCTCGCGGCCCGGTCTACATCAACATACCGGGCCGCATCAGTCTGCATGAGCTGTTTATTGGGTATGAGCAAGTCACGACTTGGGTAGCCCGGTTTTCTTTCAAATTGAGACAAATTATCATCAAACGCGTTTGCCTTTGGATGGTTCAATGGGCAGGCACACAAGTCGCCGCCATTATAGTTTTATTAATTTTAAATCGCGGTTGGAAGAAACCATTGGCGAGTTCTTGACACGGCTCATATGGGATCATTACAACCCGCCGCGATCACCTCAACCTTCTATGGATTCACATCGTGCTATCAACAACAATGATATACAAGTTATGCGGTTTATATCACGATCAAATATGGAGAGTCTCAAGCCAACTCCTCGAGACACCTTTGAGACTTCGGGGCTACGATGACATGACTCGGCGAATATTGCGATTTGATAAATTTAAAGAACCCGGGGCGATGGAGGGAAGGATAACCCGGTCCGGAGGCTCTTGTTATATTGATGAAAGTTTAAAGGCCGTCGAGAAAATTTCCGGTTTAGAAAGTGTATGACAGTTACAAAATCCCGCTCAATGAAGAAGATCCGGGTCATCGAAAGGATTCGGTTTAAAAAATCCAGCTAAAGGAAAATCAGTCTCACTGAAGCTCTCAGATATCCGGTTTACAATCCGGTTCAAGGGAAATCTGTTCTCTCACAAAGCTCTTTAGCTCTCAAATCCGGTTTAACAATGTCCGGTTCAAAAAATTAACTTCTATAAGTTCGAGTTTAAAGGCCGTCGAGAAAATTTCCGCTGAAAATGAAGATTCGGTTTAACATCCGGTTCAAGGAAAGATATCTCCCACAAAGCTTTGAAGCTCTCAATATCCGGTTCAAAATCCGGTTCAAGAAGGATTTATCTCTTGCAAAAGTTAAAGGGTGCCAAAGAGGACCTGCTGCCATGATCGCGGTTCAAACGTGGGTATCATGCCTTGTTGGCTTATCATATTATTGATCACTTGGGGGCTTGGTCATGTCTGAACCATAGTCACACCTCTTGATCGGCGCAATGCCACAGCATCACTTGGGGACTTGTGGTCACGTCTGAACCATAGTCACGCCTCTTGATCGGCCTAGTGCCACAGCATCACTTGGGGCTTTGGTGAACCGAACCATCGCTACACCTCTTGATCGGCGTAATGCCAATGCATCATTTGGGGACTGGCTGACTCGAACCATAGCTTCGCCTTTTGGGGGCTTGGTGGTGTCCGACCATAGTAATGCCTCTTGATCGGCTCAAAGCCTCATTTGCAATGGTTTTATATTTGCCTTTGCTTGAATTTTGTTCTCTTTTAAATTATTTCTTTTGTTGTGTTTTCAAACTGACATCATTAATCCGGTTCAAACTATCAATTACAAATTGGCGGAACACGGTCAAATCCTAATCCGGAGACTATTTGCCCGGTTTGATTTTCTATTATCATCCTATTATGGAGTAAACGGCGTTCATTAACCCGCTTGATTTTCAATCACAAGTTGTCGATACATGATCAAATCATAATCCGGAGACTATCCGCCGGTCTGGTTTGACTACGAGTCGCCATATTATATATGGTTAAACCGGTGTTTATCACAACCAGATGCGGTTTATCATCAACCGGCACAGTATGAAAGGAGTTATCATTACTCAAGATTGGGGTTATCACTTTTACTACATAAAGTTGGTCAAACCAGCAATGTGATTCAATATCACAGGTATGATATATTTCATATTTGATTACTCTTGACCGTCCGTGATAAACCGCCAGACATTTTAAACTTGTTGTATCTGAAACAGGTTGAATAAAGCATGATTATAAATCGGCGTTTATTAAACCGGCTGGCTTTGGACTATCGTCGCCAAGATATATTTGGATTGCGCCATTGGAATCATAAACTTATAAATGATTGGGTTATATTATTCAAATAGCCAAACTTGGCTGAATTTTCATTATGATATTGGATGAATTTTTCATACGGATTATATTATCTTAAATAGCCAACATGGCTGGATTTCCATTATGGTTATCAATAACCAGTATTATGATTAAGGTTTTCAAAATTAAACTTTAGCGCAATGGCTATCATATTATCAATGGATATAATTTATTCTACAATTGAAGGAATAGTCGAGTTCTGCGGGCTTACAACCCGACACTTGGGGGCTACATTATTTAAGTTGAGATTATATTAAATATGCAAGTCTCATGTCGCTGCAAGCATGCACCATGACACTTGGGGCTAATGCAAATTAAGTTTTTTGCTCATATTATTGAAGACCCGACTCATCATATTATAATGAGTCGACCTTTGAGGCTGCCAATTGCTCACATCAACAGTTGAAGGTACAAAGCTTTTTATTCATTATATTGAAGGGTCCGCTGCTCGGTTGGTAAAGCACAAGGCTCTTAACCTTGTGGGCGTGGATTCAAGTCCCATGATGGGAGTTACATCATATGATGTTATTTTCATTGAAGTATATATTAAGTCCCAGCTCAATATTATCTTCTTGAGCGGCCCTTGGGAGCTATACATCATTGCTCAAATCTATATGATTATACTTACAAAGTCCCTGCTTATTATTGCATAATGACCCGGCACTTGGGGGCTACATAATATGGAGTATTCAGTTTTACTAAGTGGTGGGATGAACAACATGGATTTCTTCTTAAGTGGCAGTATTTATATTGAAACAAGTCTTAAGCCATCACTTTGTTCTACTCAAGACTTGGGGCTACTGGTATTATATTATTATGGAAGAACTATTTTCAAATTCTCTGTTTTGAGCAAACGGATTGACCGGCGTCACCAACCATTATGACCGGTGTTTGCAACAATCATAACCGGCGTTGGCAACAATCATAACCTGAAATTATCAGTTTTTATAACCCGACAGTTTTGGCAATGATAAACCGGCAAGTTCTACATCTTCAAACCGGTTGAATATCAGATGAGTATTTCAAGACCAATATTTCTTAAACCGGCGCTTTGGAAGCCGACTCAAGTGGATTATTCTTCACAATATTTTTCTATAAGAAACCAACATCAGCAAATTGGTTATGAAGCTGGTTATTGACCCAGATTTTCTAGAAGAAGGAAATGACAAGGGCGATCGGTGCGGTCTACAAGAATTCTTAACCGGAGTACAACCTGCCAAATTTGTTACGGTGTTTATTTTGCAGCGTAAGTTTACCATGGATAAATCAAAGCTAAACTTGGGGGCTAATGTCGAGGATATACCCGGGTGTAAACCGGCGGAAGTTAACCGGCGATGCAGGCAACTCATTGGTAACCCGCCTGAGCTTGGCGGTTCACGGGCTACCGCCCGGTCTTAGCGGTTCATTAGTAACCGGCCGTCGGATCGAAGGCAGTTCAACTATTGTGGGCGGTTTAAGAGGAAAGGCATGAGGAATATTTTACAAGGAGTTAAGACCAGGACTTGTATCCGGTTTGTATTAGAGATAGACTAGTCCTAATCCTAATAGGACTCCACATGTAAACCGCCCTTCAACATATATAAGGAGGCAGGGCTCCCCAAAGAGGGACAGGTTCCACAAGTTGGACAAGTTAGGTTTAGACAATAGCTCTCGAGTTAGAGCACTCTTGTAACCGTGATCATGATCATCAATATCAATGAAGCAGGGCGTAGGCTTTTACCTCCACCGTGAGGGGCGAACACAGGTAAAACTTGGCGTCTCTCGTCGCTCAACCCCTCTCAAGCTACCACATAGATGCGTTGGCCTCGCGACTAAGTCCTAACACTAAGGACATCTGCCGTGACAATTCCACGACATGTATGATTGGGAAACTAAGATGGCATTGCAACAGAGCACTAGAACATCACTTCAATGTAAAAAAACATGGTATGGTAGAAAGATGAAGTACATACTAATGAATAACAATGCATAAGATATTGAAAGCATGATGTCCAAATTAAGCGAGATGGCATTGCGATAGAGTAGAATGACAGATGCTTGAATTTGAAAACATGTTATCATGAATGGAATAGGTCTTGAAAAGCAGGAAGGCATGACATATTTACATGCATGATCAGCATGCTAAGCACATGGCATTACAGCGAGTAGATACACTCCGGGACATTATATGCATGTTGTACCCATATCATAGGCCAAGTTAGAGCAAGGACCTTGTGGGGTGAAGAGGATTCATCATCTTTACGCAAGTCTTACGAAGAACTGCCTTTACATGTTCCACCATATTGGGTATCATTGACATCAAGTTTATTGGCCTTTACATTGCTCCGTGAGGTTCTTGTGGATATATCAGTGTGTGCAATTATATCTGACATGCATGGAAGACAACTAGTAGTTAGATTTATATAATGAGTGCCTATAGGAGACAACATAAATAGTAGGACTGGGGTTAACTAGCAGCAACAAGTCTCATAAACTAAAGGGAGAACACAGATGAAAGCTACAGAATATGTATCGTTTGTACTCGAGATTAACTAGATAGCACACAAAAGTATTAAAGAACAACATAGGTAATACTAGAAGTGGTATAATACTATAATCACCAGCCTGTGGGATAGCACTGGCTGATGGATGATAACTATGGAACAACGTTACCTAAAGAACAAGCATCTTTGCTGAACTATGGAACAGCGTTAACTCCTGAACAAGACCCTAAGAGATCATCATGAATATACAGTGAAATGTGATGATATATTTTCCATGCTTAGATGAATAACAAAGCCATAAATGTTGCACACAAGTAAGATGAGGTACAACCTATCGGCTGCCATCCATAGGAGTGAGCATCATGTCTGACTTGTCGATGGCCTGCAGTTGTTGTAGCTGTCCATGTCGAACGCAGCGCATTCGATCACGAGTCTTGTTGAGTGGGGACTATAGCTCCCTTCGGTGTATGCTTCCCTTGTTGGAGCAGCTGCGGTGAGTCGGAAGGCGGTGTGTGCGAAGATGCAGATAACATAATGTTAAGAATGACATATCTCTTTGATCGAAGAAATACACTAAGAGATCAACAGCAAGGTATGAGAGTGGTCACGTCTGTTGGTGAAGACTAAATTGGGGTCATACGATTTTATTTTATTTTGGTATTGTCCGATCTCGCGGATGGCTTGATGGCCATCTTGTGCCTCCGGCCCGACATCTTTGTTGGAATCTTCCCGAAGAGCCAGCGACCAGCAGAGCAGCCTGCCTCCGCCGTCCGTGGCCTAGCCAAAACCCGCTCCACCCCCACCGCCTTTATCGTGGTTGCGCAGCCCAGGCCAATCCACAAAGACTCCCGTCATCCAAATCCGGCGGCGGCATAACTTCAACCCACAAACTATAAAGATAGCCATCTAAGCGCTGCTTCGCGGCGAACTTGCGACCCGCACCCTTACGTTAGTCACCAGCCAGCCGGCAGCCTAGGAGCTCCGCCGCCTCGGGGTGCTGCTTCCCATTGGAATCGATTGGCCCGAATAAAAATTCAGACAACTAACGCCTAAATAAAGTGATTTGAGATGAGGTGCGACCTATCTGGCGGCATGGTGAAGTAGGCAGGTCCGGCTGCCGAGTCGGTGAGGCCGGCGCGATTCTTGATGGCGACCGCGGCGAGGAAAAACAATGTCGCGACGGTCGATGGCTACGGGAAGCAGGCGCGAGGACTCTAAACGGATCGAAGTTGGAGCCGCTCGGCACCGTGAACAATGGCGGGGTGAATCGGCTCGATGCAGTTCACCTGGCCGTCGTCGTGGCAGCACCAGCAGACCGCAGATAAGAGGCACACGACCCGGTGCTGCGACGGCAAATGGACAGCGTCTCCGGCATTAGGGAGGAGGCGGTTTGTGAAATTGGTGCGGTGGGGCGCCATGTAGGTGGGGCTTAGGTTTGTGGCTTGGGAGAAGGAGCTTCCGGGAGAAGGTGATTTGGCACCCACGAGGTATGAATGGGGGCGGTCGGGGGGGAGTGGAACCATGTCTTCGGACGCATTTTCGAAATGTGAGGGGAGTTCTGATTCTACCCTTGCCTATAGGCTTCTCGGCTTGGGTCGTGTCTTGAGGTCGGGGATAGTAGAGTAACTTTGCTTCTCCCCAAATAGTGGGCGGGAGCGATTTCGGGTGAGGAGGGCGTGTTTTGAACTATAGTGGGCGCGAGCGATTTCGGGCGAGGAGAGCGTGTTTTGCCGACCATGGTTTATGAATTATTTGGCACATGTCATTTCGGCCGAGGAGAAGGCGTGCTTGGATGAAGTTACAAACCTACCCTCGATGTACAACGGGCCAATTGATGCGTGTCCCACATAGGACGGTAATTTCGCATCTCCCATTTATTTGCTCGGGCAAATTCCGCCGAGCAGAGAGGATGTTTAATGGTTCGTCCAAATTTTGGGAGAACGAGCATCCACGTCTACCTTACCAAGTCGATTCGAATCAAATTTTGAAATATTAGCTTGCCACTTCTTTTTTAGATGGAGAGATGATGCTCGGGAGTAATGTGTTTTTACATGCTCGTTGCTAGCGATTTACTATATGACAAATAGTTGACCCACTCAAAAACGCGAATCAAACCCAAAATGAAATATCTAGATTCAATGAAATAGCTCGTTTAGTAGGTCAAAATAGTGAACTAAATCCAAAATTGAACACCTCAATCGAGTAGCATGTTGTACAGTATTATAGTACTCCATGAACATGTTGAAAGTCAAATTAATGAACTTGTTTGATATACGCATATATCCGTTCATCTGTGGATTGCGGACAACATGTTCTCCAGTTTAAATATTTGAATGCCTGATCTATCTTTGGCATTGTAGATATAAATAACATTTGCGTAAACCTGATCAAAGTTTCCAAAGTTTGACTTCTAAAAAATTTACATGCACTGCATTATCGAGCGGATGGAATATCTCTTTCCCCTCTCAGCTATCGGCGCACCACTCAGCCTTATCGGGGCTCCTCAATCTCTCTCAAACTTTATTGGTCAGTTTGGTTCATGACCTGACCCTCATGCCTTGATGGCGATCTTGCTGGTGTGGATGTGAGATGTAAAATATTTGTGCTGGCCAGGCTTGTGTAGCAGGCGTTTGGTTCATGCAGGGCGAGCAAAGCATCAACGTCCCATCAATCAATCCATGCAGCAATTATTGAATGCTAATATCCATCCATGTTGTTGTTAGCCTCGTGGCCATACGACCAAACACGGCGAGCGTTAAATCGGTCTCTGGGCGAGGCTACTTGCGATGTCACGGAGTCAGCCAGGCTAATTAAAGTGCAAGGAACCCGGGATAGGCGGGCTTTCTTTTTCACAGGGTAGTAACCAAACAAGCGTGCATGAAATCCAGCCACAACCCCAGGCCAGGCAAAAGATGCTCAGGACTCAAGCCAAACTGGCCTTATATCTCCCTGGTTCACACATACACATGTCTCGCTCGCGCTATACATATATACCCATCCAACACTCGCCGCCCTTGTTCTCTCTCCATGTGACACGCACCCCCCTATGTACCATAATCCCTCACTCCATCATAGGCGCAAGCACTCCCCCCCCCTCCTAAGTATGATTATCTCTTACTAGCCATCAGGAACACATGTATTGTCTCCTTCCATCCATACGTCTATCTTGATATCTCTTGGGGCATCTTCTATCACGCACACACCTTGTCACTTGATCTCCCACCCATGTAGTCCCATCACGATCTCCAGGGGATCTCTCTATGACAAACATACACTCTCTCCTCCCCATGTTTGCATTTTCTCCTTACGTCTCTCTCGACCTCTCTCCCTTGTTTGTCAGACCCCTCTTGGCCACGAGCTAGGAGTCTTGCTCTCTCGGTTCCAAACAACCACACACTATCTCCTCACCTTGCCTCCATTGTCGAAGATGCATGTGTGATATGTTTGCATAAGACACGCATGCTTTTTCTCTACTTTTATCGTGTGTTGTCCATGTCTCTTTCACAGGCCTTTTACACTTTTTCACTCTCTCTCTCTCTCTCTCTCTCTCTCTCTCTCTCTCTCTCTCTCTCTCTAGTTAGGGACTCATCCGTCCATAAGCATATGGATGTTTGAAAAGTCAAACCTCGGAAAAGTTTGACCAGGTATATGTGGAAAAAACATTTACATCTGGAGCGATCATTAGATTCATCACAACATGTACTTACTTCATACTATAATTTATCTTTGGTATTGTAGATATAAGTAATTTCTTTATAAACTTGGTCAAAGTTTCAAAAGTTTGACTTAAAAAAATGTTGGAACTACATTATCGAACGAATTGAGTAGCTCTTTCTCTCTCTGCTATCTCTCACGGGCCTCCCCTCTCACTCGAAATCTCTATACCGACGGATTATACGCTCACTGTGTCAGCGTATAGCTCCGTATATTGTTTAGTTGACGGTCAACCAATCCACATGCTGCCTTGTCATTTCGTGTTACTGTATCTTCGTGTCTGGCCCATGTGGCGGTGGGTAAAAATAAGTAAACTAGAGGCCCATCGACCGCGGTGAAGTAAACAAAGTTGAAACCACTCGGGTAGCACCCTTGCGCTAGTAAATTGAGGGCCCACTGAGGACACACTTCTTGCGAGCGAAGGACGCAATCGCGCACAATTCACCACTGCGCGGCGGCATGCACAGAAGGGCCTTTTCGCGCACACCCAGCACACAACACACACCAGCCTGCGTGTACACGGCATCTCTGCGGTTGAGATGGATGGCGAGGCAGCCAACAAGCGGAGGCGCTCGAGCCAAAACCGCATCCGCGAGCTGGACTTCATCAGCAGCCTCCCGGCGACATGCTGCTCGTCATCATCGTCCTCCTCCCCACCAAATCTGCCGTGCAGACCGCCCTGCTCTCCCGGCGGTGGCGCTCCCTCTGGCGCTGTATCCCCCTCAACCTCACCGTCGACACTGCCTCTGCGACGGGGATTGCAAACGCATGGCCGCAGTCTCCAAGATTCTTTCATCGCACCCTGGGCCAGCCAGACGCCTTGACATCTGCATGTTCAGTACCAATTGCAGGGTCAAACCCAAGTTCGACAACTGGTTCTTATCCCCCGCCCTAGATCAGCTCGAGGAGCTCAGCTTTGAAGCTGGATGATGTCGCTCTCTACCGCCGTCCGTGCTCCGCCTCATGCCAACGCTGAGCTGTGCCAACTTCAGCTCCTGCTATCTTCCCCAGATTAATGTCGCACACGCCCTTCTTCTCCCTCAACTCAAGCAGCTCGACCTTTTCAACGTTGTCATCTCGAATAAGGCTATGGAGCACCTGCTCCACAGCTATACTGCGCTCGAGTACCTTCGTCTTGAGCAGATCCACGGGTTCATTAGCCTCCACATTGCCTCGACGAATCTCCGATGGATTTATGTGTCTTGCTGGCCCCGCAACAAGACATCAATTGGGAAGAGATCACTCCATATGTTCCTCGTTATGGTCATTGAGAATGCGCCTTTCCTTGAGAGATTGCTTGTATCGGATCTAGAAGGTCCAACAAAAATCAGGGTCATTGACGCGCCGAAATTGACAGCGTTGGTGTACTCGTCTGCCAAATTCTCTGAACTCTTTATTGGATCCGCAATCGTTCAGGTACAACACTCATCTTCTTCTCTGTCTTCTTGAAATTCACATTTTTAAATTTCTTCTTGATGTATTTACGACCGTCTTCTAGAAAATGATTCCCACAAGCTTGACCCAGTCCATGCGCACAGTGAAGATCTTAGCACTAAAATCTATCGGCCCCAATATGGATCAAGTTGTTCGATTCCTTACATGATTTCCGTGCGGAGAAGCTACTCGTCGAGGTGAAACTTCTTTCCTATAAGTAAGCGGTAATCCTGGCGTAACTCAATTTTTAAGTAATTTTCCCAAATTACGATGACAAGTGTAGTGTTCAAAACTGCATCTATGCCTTTGCACGAAAGAAATGTTTTTATTATTTTTTTCTCACGTGATCACCTGCATCGTTTTTATGTTGTACTACTATAGTAGCCTAGGTTAGTCATAGTGGAAAGTAACTTAGACTACTCGATAACTCTATGGTTACCCTAAGAGCAAGTACTACCTCCGTCTGGTTTACTCTTCCAATTTTGTAGTATCAAAATTTGACCATAGATTTAATCGACAAAATGTTAATGCTTGTCACTAAGAACTATATCGTTGGATTCGTATTTGAACATAATTTCAAATGGTGTAATTTTTAGTGACATGCATTGGCATTTTCTTAGGTCAATCTATGGTCAAAATTTTATACTAAATACGAGTAGTATTCCTCCGTCCCAAAATTATTGTCTTACATTTGTTTGAATACGGATGTATCTAACACTAAAATGTAACTAGATACATCCGTATTTAGACAAATTTAAGACAAAATTTTGGGACGGAGGAAAAAAAAAAGTGGGCTATGTAGGCCAAAACATGTGCCAAATTCACTTGTGATGCATTTGGCATCGATGCCCTCCATTGCTCACTGGTGCCCCAATCTGGATCACCTACTTTGCTCGGTGCCAAATTAACTCACATAATGAAAAAACACTGCATGGGAGAGAGAGAGAGGACTGAGGCAATAAAAAAACAATTGTTTGGGAGAGTGAGAGGCTGGTGTAGTTGGTTTGATTGATTTGTTTATACATGTGGGTCTGTGTGCACATCGGTGCCAACTCTCTCACATTCGAGGCGGTGCCAAAATCTTTTGATTTGACATCGATCGTATTATGTGGCATACTTTTGCGAAATATGGCATCGGCCACATAGTGGAAGGCAACAAATGCCCAAGCTCTTCACGTGCTCCTAGTTAAATGAGAGGAAACAGAAGAGAGAGAGAGAGAGAGAGAGAGAGAAAGAGTGAAAAATATCACTAGCCAGCCAACCCTATCATATGAGCGAATGATATTGGTACCTCTTGATGACACGGCAATCTTATACAGCCAGCTGCTCTAATATGTTCTCTTCTTTTGCGGATAAAAAAGACCGAAAGTGAAAAATGTGCTGCACTATAACAATCTCATCGAATGCCTTGATCTCCATCTTACGAAATTGATTTGATCGACTACGAGGCAGCACATCGAGAATAAATTGGCGGGTTCTTTGTTACGGAGGCAAGTGTGCTCAAGGTAATGAGGTGCAGGCGTTCTCTGGTGCAACAATGAATGGCGTGCTGATCACCGCAAGCGTCTAAGCCTAAATGACAAAGTCTCCGCAAAAGCTGAATTTGTTTTTGAAACATAAAGTAGCCAGAGACTCGAAAACTTATTTTCCCATTAGTGACTTGTCAGGGTGGTGGATTTTAGTTTGTACGATAATGCTCCACCCACCTAAAGTAACGAAAGTTCTTACGTAAACTTCCTTGTAATTCCCTCTTCGTAGGTGCATCATTACTCCTAACATTTGTAATGTCAGTTTGAAACTTGTAATATTGCCGTGTCCTATACCTGTATTTTCAAAATCCTGCGAATCAAACAGGTCCTGAGTTGGTGATGATGTTGTGCCTCCCATCTTTCACCAATAGCCGTCGGATCTAGATATGACGCATACAAACCAAGCTTCTCCATTTTTGCAAAAAGATGCCCGTACTTGTTCCCTATTTACAAACAACTCCTTGTCTCTCACAATCAGCCTTATCTCCTCCCCACCACATCTAGAAGGCCGTGGAAAAATCTGGCGCGATGGCTGCTGCCGGCGCCGTCCACCCCCAATCTTGGTGTTCCGTGCAATGGACGGGCACCTACGCATGGGAAATTATGTCGAACAGGGCTAGTTGTAAGCAGGCTAGCTCTACCGCCATGATGATAGTGACTGCAGATGGTGAGGCTTACTATGGTATGCCGAACACGGTGACTATACTTAGGTGTCATCTCCGGTAGCGAGGTCTTGTCACTTCACTATGAGGAGCAACGTAATAATTTGACCAGCGGGTAGATGCAGTGCTAGTACTCCTACTACTACATAGGTAGTACTACTACTAGTACTAGTAGCACCACCGTCTAGATTTAGGAGTACTACCACGTCCATCTGGATTTTAGTATTTGACTAGCAATATCTAGTAATGCAAGTCACAAAAAATGTACTACTCCCTCTGTAAATAAATATATGGTGTTTTATTCCTATCGGCGGGAGAACTTAATGTATTTTTGCTAACTAGAGTACCAATAGGATTACATGCAATGAACTAAACACTGCATGTCATGTTTGGTAGTCTCAAGTCATTGAAAGCATGCACGGCCCACATCTCTCATTGGTTGATATGTCATGAAATAAGAAACAAGGAGGGAGTTAATGCACCGTGCCTAAGTGTTTTGGGATTATTTGGTTTTCATAAGGTGACTTACACAAAAAATTTGTATACATGCATTAACATTTCATTAGTTAAATCAAAGGTCAAAACTTGGCGCAAAATGCAAAGGGGACCAGTAAACCAGTAAATATCAAACTTCTCTCATTTGGCCCCAACTAGAGGTCCGGTGAGATGACTATACTGCACCGGCACGGAGGGGGGTGCAGCTTCATTGACTTACGGCAACTGCCTTTGGGTGAATGACACATGGGCCCAAGGGGTGGATGGCCCACCTATCATACAGCCAAAGGCGGGTGTAGTAGGGGGCCGAGGAGTAGTACAAAATCCTACGCACCTACGCACGCTAACCAAGGGCAAGGGTGATCACTCGAATCGCAAGATCAGTTGACTAGAAGCTAAGCTAGACCCATGGAGGCGATGAGCGCGAGCATCAGCCGGCTGTGCCAGATGGTCCACGATGCCGGCCTGCGGCCGACATCGAGGAACGTCTCCAGGTAGTATTGCTTGAGGCCGCTAGGGCGAGGGGCCGCTTGGACGACAGCTTCGTCTCCTTGCTCGACGAGGTCCTTGTCGGTTTCCTCGACAAGTTCACCGTCGTCAAGAAGCTCGCGGACGACTTTGACGTACGCCTCCAGCCGACGCGCCCACGCTCTGTGATGCCCGCCACCCTCAAAGGCCACTATGGTGACAACCTCTTCGATGCACTGGTGGCCCTGCAACTGCCCGCCGTCACGCCGGAGAATGTCCACCTCAAGGTCGCGCTCGCCACGCAGCGCCTGGTGCAGCAAGACACCATCGACATAATAACCCACGTCTACGCGCAAATCGTCCACAAGGACTAGTACATGCAAGAGGAGGACGATATGACGCTGGCCTTCATGGACCGCAGGGCAACCTTGGACGGCATTGTTCAGAAGCACGTTGAGCTCGTCGCCAACGCCGCTGCTCCTCACACGTCAGTTGGTGACCCGGCGCACTAGGGCGTGAGGATGTCGTTGATAGATCCGTATGTATTTTTATCTTTCCGTCAAATCCATGTAGTAGTATATGATACTACTAGTAATTATCTTACCTTCCGCATCAACTTCATATTTTTCGTACGTACTCCATGCATGAACGGCGCCAGAACCAAACTTCTCATTACTCTAGGAAAAATCGTTATTTTTTATCTATCGGTCGCGCCATGGAGCAGAACCAAATTTTACAAGTTACGAGTTCAAAAGGAAAAGCCTGCCGTGTTCGCGTCGCACCCGCACACGGTTGGTCCGACACACCGCTCAAGCGGGAATGCGTGCGGTGTTGCATTTTCACTTACAAGTGGGACCACAATTGAGCAAACCGACTATCGACAAACCCCCACCCCGCCCACCGCACGATGGCTGAGAAAACAGGAGGGAGAAGAGATGGTTGTAGCACGGACTCCAAGAAAATTGGTGTCGGATGGGACTCGTGTGGGTGGCGTGTGTCGTATTGCTAGACGTGAATGCTAGTTATGGCCCATGCCACCCCACTATATCGAGCCTATATCGAGTGCGTAGAACAAATTTCCTGCGATCCGTGCTCAGCCCTCTATCTCTCTTCTCAGCCAGCCAGCGGGACCTTGTGAGCCCATCGTCTGTTTGCTCACATGCGGTCCCACATGTCAGTGAAAACTCAAGAGAACCCACTGAACCTGCACATCTTTCACCTCGACGTGCTGGTGATGAAAAACAAATCCAGTAAAGATCTACGGTGGCCGCTTTTGGAGTTACTCAAGAGTAGTAAGATTCTATTTACAGTTTAACCCAAGATGCACATCTTGTGGCTTCAACTACCACTCTATTTTCTTGCATGACACGACCTGGATGCTGGATGTCCCACGTGTCGGCAAAAGGAGGAAGAACCCGACCATATCTTCGGTTGTGCTCTCAGATTAGACTAGTTGTGCTATTTATTGGGTACTCCCTCCGTTCCAAAATACTTGACTTCCATTTGTCCAAAAATGGATGTACCTATAAACTAAAACATGTCTAGATACATATATATTTTGACAAATAGAAGGCATGTATTGTGCAACGGAGGGAGTAGAATGGATGCAAGTTTTTGTATTGGGAAGAAGAGTACATCCATATATTGATAGAGCGCAATTTAGTAGATGTTCTAGCACTTTTAGCTAGCACAGAGGCTAGATATGAGACTAGTGCACTTGTTGATACTCCTACTAGAATAGAGGCTAGACATGAGACTAGATGCGAGGAAGCAACGTTTACTTCTTTACACTCGAAGAAGAAAGAAGCACGCAAGATCGAGCCTCCGCAGATCAATAATGAATGCATCGAGAAGGCACCAATCCAACTTACAGGAGTAGAGAAAGGAATTCTTATGGTTCTTGTTTTCTTTGGTATTGCTTTTCTAGTCAAAATTATCGTTGGAGTTCATGCAAAACAGAGGTCCGTTTGGGGTCGTGCGTTGGAGTTGGCCTTACAAGTGGGACCACAGTTGAGGAAACCGGCTATCGGCAAATGCCCACCTCGCCCGCCGCAAGATGGCTGAAGTTAGAGAAACGACGAGGTTGAAGAGATTGCTCTAGCACGGACTCCAAGAAATAATATGGTGTCAGATGGATGTCGTGGTGGTGGCGTGAGCCGTACTCCTGGACGTGAATGCTTGTTCTAGCCCATGCCACCCTACTACTCCTACTACTTATTCCTACTATATAGTACTAGTATCGAGGATTCGAGGTGCTGGTTACGTACAGTGAACACATTAACATATGGCTACAGTAAAAACACCCGCCCGACGTGCGAAGCATGTGAATCTAGTACAAATAGTGTACTAGTACTATTGTTGATTGGCCTCATCCGATAACCTGTTGCAATGCACGTACAATTATGTATTCGGAAAATATTTTTTTGCCTCATCGCACCACTCACTCAGAGAAGCGACTCGAAAGCCATTCATAAATTGAGTAAGTTTATCACAGGCATATCATTTTATTACATACAACAGGTTACCAACCCACATCGACAACGAGGATACATTATAAATACTAAAGTTTTCACCACACAACAAATAACAAGCAATGAAATGAACTTCAACTCAACCATTCCTCGGCATTGGAAACACTTGCTTTGAACCACAAGTGATTCTCTAGGACGGGCCATCCATTGTCAATCTGGAGACCAACGTAGGACTGATCATCGAGGTTGAAGTGGCCTACTGTATCAGTACCAGGGTAGGGAACCACCCAAATGTCCGAGGTATAGACACAGTTGCTTCTCATAAATGGTAGTAACATTGTGTCAACAGTAGTTGGATCGCCTTTCACCATCATTGGATAGTTTTGTCGAAGGAAGAGCGAGTTTTGTCCAAGACTATCAATTCTGTACCAGGGAGAAGGAGTTGGCGCTAGCACACTAGTATCCATCCCGAATACCATGCAACGGGTGTTGGAATAGGTCCGGAGAGTGCGACCATGGGAGACTACACCTGCTTCCTTAGTAGTAACATCATCAGTGGGTTGTATACACACAAGAAGAGGTGATCCATCAGAATTAGTTGCCAGGCGCCACAGAGTATATGGGCGCTGCTCGTTCTCATGCTCATGATCATCACCATCATCATCTCCCCCTTGGTTATAAAAATTTTCAAGTATAGGTGGTGGAATATTCACAGGACCTTGAAAACACAAGAAGAAAGGTTAATTAGTAAAGGGAAACTTGTTGTCGGTGGGAAATGACACCTATGGGATCACTGGAATCCCTTCTACGGTTGCGAGGCGTGGGGATCGTGAGAAGAGCGGGACTAGTAGACAACACAAAAGGGATTTACCCAGGTTCGGGCCGCAAAGATGCGTAAAACCTTACGATCCTGCTTTGGTGGATTTATTTAGTGTTCGTGAGCTCTCGAACTAGCTCTAAGTGTTGTGAGGTTCGAAAGAGCCAAATCCTTCTTCCGTGTGCCATGGGCCTCCTTTTATAGGCGAAAGGGGTTGCCACAGTGGCACACAGGAGGTGGAAAGCGCTACTGTGTTGCGAGCTTATCGCTGGTATTACAGGACAAAGCGCATTTAATGCGAGGCTTAGGTGTCCCTTAAACTTATCGGGGACGGGGCGAGGCCCATCCGTCGTCGCCGCTCCTCCTTGCCCGACCGCGCATACAGCCAGCGATGCATGTGGTGCCATGTAGGCAGGCAGGCAGCTGAGGTGGCGCGGTGGTGGAAACCTCCATGAAGGGTTGCATGCTGCCACGCAGTGCCAGCCCGGCTGGTTGGGTCGGCAGCTCCATGCGGCGGCGGCGGAGACTTGGTGGCCGGGCTGGCGGTGTTCTGCTAGTGCGCTTAGCTGGGGTCTTGCGGGTGGCCCGGCAAGGGTCTTGCCATGGCAGCTAGCTTCCGACAAGGGATCTTGCCGGGGGTCTTGTGCGTTTCTTCGGTGAGGATATTTTCCTTCCTATCCTCATTTGATCTTTTTCATCTTATGTCTTCACAAAGATCTCTATGCCACCACGGAGGTGCCTCCCAAGCCATGTCCCGACGCCTTCGTCTAGCGCTGGTGGGCTCAAAGGTGGCTCGCTCGGTTGGTGGGGGCGAGCTCCCTTGCCGGGGCCACTGAGGCTTTGTTTGTTGGGGAAACCTGCTCCGTCCATCTGATCTTTGTGACCTTGGTCCATGTCGTTGCTTTGTTTGTCTTGTGCCTCCGGCTTCTCTCCGGCTTCCCTTTCCTGCCCTATTATGCGTGGCCATGGCGGGAGGTTCTGACTGCCCGTGCACAAGTAAAGGGGTCAAAAGGAGAGCCCCTACTTTTGTAGACCGACAGGAGCCCCCGGGCCTGGGCCACACATAAGCGCAGCATGTTGTTGGGCCAGGCCCAGAACGGTGTGCGGGCAGTTGGGGCGGATTTTTACCGTGGCCACTGTTCCGTCCGCTGTGCTTCCCCACGACCCGCGTTGAACGTGCGACGTGGGGGTCGTGCGCGCGCGCATGACGGAAGCATGATGGCATCACCTCATGGTGGACAGTAAAGAGGCGGCTTGCGTGTCTCTTCGAGACCGCAGGGCCGCCTCCCATTTACTGCCCTCGCTCGAGAACCGTCGTTCCACGCGTCCTGCTGCACCCGCCCCTTGCGCCATGTTTGCTGCATGCATAACACGGAGCAAATGACGAAGCGCGTGGGGCGTGGAAAATCGTCTGCGCGGGTTGATTCCACAGCGCCTTCAATGGGCGGGGAGGCGTCGGCGGCCCGCTTCTTTGTCACTTCAACGAGTCGGATTGGCCGAGAGGGGGCGGCTAAGCCTCGCCCCTGCCCCTTTATAAAGAGGGGAGCGGGAGGAACGGTGCCTCTCAACCCTTCGCCATCTGCCTTTCTCCATTCCTGCTTCCTTCTTCTCTTCTGCCATGGCGAGGGGGCGTGGCGACGCTTCGTCGGTGGCGGCGAGGGTTTCGGCCAGACAGCGCATCGCTCCTCCCCAAGAGCTCGTAGTGGCGGAGCCGACCACTAGAGGAATGGGGAGGGGCGGGGTCGAGGCCGTCATGGTGCTCGAGGGAGAGGAGGACGGGGCGGCAGGATGACGGGTCCGACTAGGTGTCGGGCGCCGCTCCGAGCGGCACCGGCGACCCCATCATCCGTGTCGCCGGCTCCTTGAACTTCTCGGGGTCGTCTCCTTGGGCGGCTGGCATTGGGAGGCTGCCGAAGAGGAAGAGGGCGGGCGGCAAGGCCGTCAAGTCGAATCTGTGAGCACCGGCGCCTTAATCGCGTATTGGCGTCCTGCCGCCTCGTCTTGAGCTCTGCCTCGGCGCCGCCATCACCATCCAGCCCTTGGGCGGCCACCAAGATGTTCTCTTGGTGTCTTCGCCACTCGTGGCTTCGCCTAAGCGCCCTTTTGCCCTTACGCTTTCTTGTTCCATTTCCTGAGGAGAGGGACAAGGAAGGGATTACGGGCACCTTATATCTTTTTAGTCTTGTAAGCCTTCGGGCCTTTGTTATCTTTAGAACTTGTAATCCCTTTGTTCATGTTTTTCATTTCGTATGGGTTGTACATGTGCGGGATGTTTTTTAATGAAAAGGGATGTTTGCCGGGTTTTTGTTCGCGGGTGGAACCCACGGCAAGGATCGAATCCTTGTCACCATTAAGATAAACGTTTTTTCGCCCGGCAACAGGCCTTTCCGTCCCCCCACTTTGCTTGACCTTTCTCACGCCCTTGGCGGAGGCAGGGATGCGGTGAGCTTAGGCCCCTCATTTCCTTTCCTTGCTGCCGCGACTACGACCAGAATCAATCCTAGGAGATGAGTCCTAGGGTCCGGAATGGAGGGAGCACGGTAGCCTAAGGATAAAACGAGGTTTCACATACCTCAGTCCATAACGAAACGCGTGATAGAGGATGGAAGAGTTATCTGGATCTGCAGCCCCCGGCAACCTTGGCTTGCCGCGGATGGATCCTTGCTCTTGTAGCCCCCGGCAACTTTGGCTTGCCGGGGCTTGGATGCTGGTCCGTCCCCTTTTCTACAAAATAGCTCGGCAAGGATATTTATGTGTCCTCGGAAGCAAAGAAGACAGAGAAGAACAGAAAGATGCGCACTCGACCTCTAAGCTAGGGGTTAGCCGCCGCTAAGCACTATCAACCCTAACCAAGGAAGAGACTCAACCTAGGATGCATGCTATAAGTTAGGGCACCAGCGTTTCTTTTATTTATGCTCAGGGTCTGCGCCTTGCTTTGTACAAAGGGTTACACGCCTTGCCGGCAAGGCTTGTACAAAAGGGTGGCTTCTTGGGAGGCCTGCAGCTGCGCCTTCTGAGTAAAACTTGCGAAGATGCTCGATGTTCGAGAGTTGCTCCTTTGGAATGGCATCTTGATCTCAACCAGATCTGCGCCGGGCTGGTGACTCATGTTACCCGATAAGGGCCTTCCACTTTAAGCGTCAACTTGTTGGAATTCTTGGCGAATGAGCGTGCGAAGAACAAGGTCGCCTTCCTCAAAGCTCGAGCACGAACCTGCGGGTATGGTAGCGGCGCAAGGCTTGCTTGGTAGCATGCTGCTCTCTCAACCGCTGAGACGGCGATCTTCCTCAAGGGCGTCGCGTCATCTTGCATAACCGCTATTTCTCAAGCTCATCATAAGCGAGCACTCGAGGTGACCCGTATATGAGTTCCGTGGGGAGAACTGCTTCTGCCCCGTAAACCAGGGCAAAGGGCGTCTGGCCGGTGTCTCGATTTGGTGTCGTTCTGATCGACCAAAGAACCAACGGCAACTCCTCAATCCAGCGTCTCCCGCTTTTGTGCAGCCTGTCAAAAGTCTTCGTCCTTAAGCCTCGCAGGACTTCAGCATTTTCTCTCTCCGCTTGGCCGTTGCTCCGTGGATGTGCCATAGAAGCAAAACAGACCCTGCTGCCGAGATCCTCAATGTACTGCATGAAGACATGGCTTGTGAACTGTGTGCCGTTGTCGGTGATGATCCTGTTGGGCACCCCAAAACGGCACACTAGTCCCTTGAAGAACTTGATGGCTGACTGCGCTGTCACCTTCCTCACTGCTTCCACCTCTGGCCACTTTGTGAACTTGTCGATTGCGACGCATAAGTACTCAAAGCCCCCGACATCGCGGGGGAAAGGGACCAATATGTCGAGCCCCCAGACCAAAAAAGGCCAGGAGAGAGGGATTGTTTGAAGGGCTTGAGCTGGTTGATGGAGCTTCTTTGAATGGAACTGGCACCCTTCACACTTGGTTACTAGTGCCGTCGCATCCTGGAGGGCGGTGGGCCAAAAGAAACCATGCCAGAAAGCCTTGCCGGCAAAGGCTCTCGACCCTATGTGGGAGCCACATATACCTCCATGTATCTATGCCAACGGCTTTAGTCCTTCCTCCCGGGAGATGCACATCAATTTCACCCCATTCGGTCTTCTTCTGTACAATACGTTATCAATAAATAGGTACAGAGCAGACCGGCGGGCTACTCTTTCTGCCTCTTCCTGCTCCTCAGGAAGCTCTCCTTCTTGAAGGAATCAGACGGTGTCTTTGCGCCCATGCGGAGCCTGTGGCTCGACGACAAGGACCAAAGGCATCTCTTCTGCCATGGGAGCGGCCGCCTCCACGGCCATGACCTGAGGTCCTGCCGGAGTCGGTTGCCCTGCGGCAGGATCAGCATCCACGGCAACATCTTCGCCGGCGGCTCCGGGGAGCTCGGTGGGGAAGTACTTGCCGGGGCCTAGCTTCCTCCGCTTGTTCTACCCGGTCGACGGCTCAACGGATGGTTGGGTTAACTAAAGCACAAAAGTACCTGGTTCCACAGGTAGCTTGAGGGCAGCGCGCTTTGACAGGTAGTCGGCGATGTCGTTCTCCGCCCGAGGAACATGTTCCGCTTGTATATCGTCAAAGCGCTCCTCTAGTTTCCTCACCTCATCTACGTAAGCTTCCATCAACAGACTTTGATAATCTTTGTTGATCTGCCTGACGACGAGCTGTGAGTCGCCCCTGACGATGAGCTTCTTAACTCCGAGATCTGCCGTGGTCCTGAGACCGGTGAGCAAACTCTCGTACTTGGCGGTGTTGTTGGTTGACATCTCCCGAGGGAAGTGCATCTGGATGACATACTTCATACTTGAGGTGCTCTCCGGTGGGTGCGACAAGCAGCACACCAGCACCGGCACCTTGCAGCGAGAAGGCTCTATCAAAGTACATGATCCAGTTGCGGCTCGTTTCCTTGCCGGGGAGAGTGGTCTATTGTACCTCTTCGTCGGGCGTCGAGGTCCATTCCGCAACAAACTCCACCAAGACTCTGCTCTGAATCGTCGAGGTACTTTCAAACTTCAAACCGAAACTTGACAGCTCCAGGGCCCATTCCACGATCCTCCCCGTTGCATCTGGGCTGTGCAGTATCCGTTGCAATTGGAGGCGGGTGACCACCGTGATTTCGTGCGCCTGGAAGTAATGGCGCAGCTTCCTCGAAGCCATAAGGAGGCCGAAGAGCAGCTTTTGCACACCTGAGTACCTCGACCTAGCCCCCTGCAAGAGGGAGCTGACGAAGTAAACTAGGTGCTGTACCATTTTCTTCTTCTGTGCCTCTCCACCCAGTCGCATGGGTCCTGCCGTGCTGGCGCCAGTCTCGCAGGGACCGAGCCCTGCCGGGGACTCAGTCTTGCCGGGACCGAGCCCTGCCGGGGAGGGTTCTGGCCTGCCAACCATTGACTCTGCCACCGCTGTTGTCTCCTCATCGATCTCTCTCTGCTCCACTAGCGCGGCACTAACCACTTGATTAGTTGCCGCTAGGTAAACCAGCAACGGTTCTTGTGGTTTGGGCGCAACCAGCACTGGGGTAGAGGAGAGGTATTTCTTCAAATCGTGCAGCGTTGCCTCGGCCTCTAGGGTCCACTCCACCGGCCCTGCCTTCTTCAAGATCTTGAAAAATGGAAGGGCATGCTCCGCGGACTTGGAGATGAACCGGCTCATGGCAGCAACGCAACCAGTGAGCCGACGCACGTCCTTAATCCGTTTGGGTGCCTCAATCTGCTCGATGGCCTTGATCTTATCTGGGTTTGCTTCAATCCCACGCTCGGACACAAAGAACCCGAGAAGCTTGCCGGACGGGACACCGAAGACACACTTCTCAGGGTTCAATTTGAGGTTGATCTTGCGCAGGTTCCCAAATGTTTCCTCCAGATCTTGCACAAGTGTTGCTTTGTCCTTGGTTTTGACCACTATGTCATCCATATAAGCTTCCATATTTGTATGTAGCTGGGGCTCAAAACCAATTTGGACTGCTCTGGCAAAGGTTGAGCCAGCACTCTTCAACCCGAAAGGCATCCGTAAAAAGCAATACGTACCACATGGGGTGATGAATGGTGTCTTCTCCTCATCTTCTTTCGTCATGAAGATCTGGTGGTATCCTGAGTAGGCATCAAGGAATGATAACAGGTCACATCTAGCCGTGAAGTCAACAATCTGGTCGATGCGCGGTAACCGGAAGGGATCCTTTGGACAGGCCTTATTGATGTATGTGTAGTCAATACACAGCCTCCACTTCCCATTTGCCTTGCGCACCACTACCGGATTGGCCAACCACGTCGGATGGAGTACTCCTCTCACCAAGCCTGCCGCCTCTAGCTTTCTGATTTCCTCCGTGATGAACTCCTGCCTCTCCAGAGCTTGCCTCCTGACCTTCTGCTTGACGGGCCGTGCATGAGGACAGACATCAAGGTGCTGCTCAATCACCTCCCTGGGAACGCGGGGTTGTCGGAGGCTTGCCATGCAAACACATCGACATTCTCCCGCAGGAAGGTGACGAGCTCGCTTTCCTATTTGCCATCGAGGGTGGAGCTTATGGTGAAAGCTCCCCCCGTGCCGTCCTCCTTGACGGGCACCTTCTTGGTCTCTGGTGGTGTAGCTCTGGACTTTTTGCTCTTGCCGGCGGAGCTCTGTAGCACATTCTCAACGGAAGCACAACACCCCGAAGAGGTGCGCTCTCCGGAGTGGGTGCGAGCGGTCTCGCCGGTCTTCTTCTCCCTCGGGGCTCCATCGGCAGGAGCAGGTGCCTTAGAGGCAGCTGCTGCAACTGCTTCTCGGTAGAGTTGGTCGGCACATATCAGCGCATCTTTCTTGTCGGAGGGGACGGTGATGATGTTCATCGGCCCGGGCATCTTCAGCATGTTGTAGGCATAGTGTGAAGCCACCATGAACTTGGCTAGTGCCGGGTGGCCAAGGATCCAGTTGAAAGGCAAGGAGATCTCGGCTACATCGAAAACAATCATTTCCGTCATGTGGTTCAACTCGCCTCCGAACGTCACGGGCAGTGTGACATTTCCCTTTGGCTGGCTCCTCCCTGGGTTAACCCCTTGGAACGTGCCCGTCTCCTCGAGGTCTCCATCGGGGATCTACAGCCTTCTGAACACAATAGGCGAGATCAAGTTCAGGCCGGCCCCGCCGTCAACCAACATCTTTGTCACCTTGAGGTTGCGGATTGTTGGTGAAACCAAGAACGGCAAGCACCCGACCACAGTGGTGTGGTCAGGGTGGTCCTCGGTGTCGAAGATGATGGCGTGCTGGACCATTTCAGTGGTTTTCGTGCGTCGACCGATGGCTCCACCGCCGTGATCTCACACGCCCACTGCTTGAGTTGGCGGTGGGACGTACGCAGCGAGGCGCCACCATCGACGCACATGGCCTCCGTGGCTTTCTGAAACTCGTGGTCGCCGGACTCATCGTCCTCGTCATGATCATCATCTTCCTGCTTCTTGTCGCAGCCCGGGCGGGCCTTTCTTGCTGATTATCCTTGCCTCGGCAGCCTCCTTGGCTGCCATGTTTCTTGCCGGACCCCTCGGCACCATCTGGGCCTTTATCCTTGTCCCGCCGCTCATACTCGGCTTTCTGCTTCTCGGTGAGCAGCTCTACCTGCCGGCAGTTTTGGAGATCATGGCCCTTAGTGCGGTGGATCTTGCAGTACTGCTTGTTGGAGCCTCCTGGCTTGTCGGTAGCCGCCAAGGCCCGGCAGGCGTCACACCCGGCAACCTCCTTGCCGGGGTCGCTCGCCTTGGTCTTCTTGGTGGCGCCGGTGTCGTCGGATCCCTCGACGGCAAGCACGGCCTTGCCCTTGCGCTTCCTGTTACGATGTTGGGCCTTCTTCGATGGGGTGACGATGTCATCCGTGGAGTCGGTTTCCGCACCGGCGTCTTCGTCGGGGTACTTCCGTCCCTCTTCAGCACGAGCGCACCAGTCGGCCAGAACATAAAGTTCGGCCACATCTCTGACCTTGTTCATTGCTAGCTCTTCACGCATCTTACGATTGCGCACATTCTGATGGAATGCACCGATCACGGCGGCAGGGTGAACATCGGGGATGTTGTACTGCACTCGGCTGAACCTTTGGATGTACTTGCGCAAGTTCTCCCCCTCCTTCTGGGGGATGATGTGTAAATCACTCACCTGTCCATGAGCCTGGTGACCTCCGGTAAAGGCGCCAATAAACTCATGGCAAAGATCTGCCCAAGAAGATATGGAATCCACCGGCAAGTGCATCAACCATGACATAACATTAGGCTTGAGTGCCAATGGGAAGTAGTTGGCAAGAACCTTATCGTCGCGGGCCCCAGCAGCTTGCATCGCGATGGTGTAGATGCTGAGGAACTCTGACGGGTGAGTCTTGCTGTTGTACTTCTCGCCAACGTCAGGCTTGAACGTATGGTAGGAGGGCCACTGGAACTGTCGCAGCTCACGGGTGAAAGCCGGACAACCCACCTCGTAAGGTATGCCACCGTAGCCTCCGGCACTGGGTGGTCCGTAGCAGGCTCTGCCCGCCTGTCCGACTGGTGGCGCGTGTCACATCGGCGCTCGATGGTAGTTTGAGCGTCCTCATGAACCCGCTCCCGAAGGACTTGACGCTGATCGCGGTTGGTTCGCGGGTCGGACGACGCGATGGAGATATTGTCTCGAGCGTCGTCGCGACGTGCCGACGCCCGGGGTGGCCGGGATGGAGGAGGGGAGTGCACCGTGGCTGCATCGCCTCCAGCACGGTCTCCGCTGGCACGCGGTGGCCCGGTGGAGCGTCGTCCTACGGGTCCCGCCGGCCGCAACTCATCGTTGTTGGCGATGCCGACGAGGCTCCGGACGGTGGCCCTCCATTCATCGAGCTTCTCCGCGGTCGGAGGAAAATCGAGGAGCAGCTACGCGTGCTAGGGCTTCCGCTGGCGTGGGTGGTGGCGAGAGCTGGGTGGACCGCGATGCACCTCGACTTCTAACCACGTTAGAAGGAGCTGCGCCACGGCCCCGCAGCCGTTCGCCACCTCCGTCAGCACCTCGGCACGCACGCTGGCCCTCCTCATCATGTGATGGGCGCACGGGACTCTTCCCAGGGCGGCGCACAGGGTCACCAGCAAGGTGACGCTACTCATCACGCACAACCTGGGAAGAGCGCACCGTGGGCGCCGGTGTTGGTGTCTTGGAGGCCGCCGTGCCACCATCTGGCGGGATGGCGGCGCCCCTGGAGGGCCCCGCGCCGCCTGCGGGGGGGCCCGACTCCGTCTCTGGAGCCCGCGACTGGTGGCTCGTCGCCCGGTGCGTGAACAACACCACTCGCCAGGCCTGAACCGCCAGGGTGATGTGGATGTTCGCGGGCCGCGCCACGGGTTCTCTTCGCTACTGGCCCGCTACTGGTCCGTACCGGTGCTGGCAACCTGGTCCCGGACGAACCAATCGCCGTGGTCGCCTTCTTCTTAGGAGCCATGGTGATGAAGAACAGCTTGGTCAACTGCCAGACCAGATTCTCACAATTGCGCTGCCCCTACCTGGCGCGCCAAAGATGTCGGTGGGAAACGACACCTATGGGATAACTGGAATCCCTTCTACGGTTGCGGGGAGCGGGGATCATGAGAAGAGCGGGACTAGTAGACAACACAAAAGGGATTTACCCAGGTTCGGGCCGCAAAGATGCGTAAAACCCTACGATCCTGCTTTGGTGGATGTATTTAGTGTTCGTGAGCTCTGGAACTAGCTCTAGGTGTTGTGAGGTTCGAAAGAGCCGAATCCTTCTTCAGTGTGCCATGGGCCTCCTTTTATAAACGAAAGGGGTTGCCACAGTGGCACACAGGAGGCGGAAAGCTCTACGGCGTTGCGAGCTTATCGCTGGTATTACAGGACAAAGTGCATTTAATGTGAGGCTTAGGTCTCCCTTCGCTTTATCGGGGACGAGGGCGAGGCCCGTCCCGTCCGTCGCCGCTCCTCCTTTCTTCGACACGTGCCCTGGCCAGCGATGCATCGGTGCCATGTAGGCAGGCAGGCAGCTGAGGTGGTGCGGTGGTGGAGCCTCCACGAAGGGCTGCATGCTGCCACGCAGGTGCCTGCCCAGCTAGTTGGGTCGGCAGCTGCGTGCGAGCAGCGGCGGAGACTTGGCTAGCGCGGGCCTGGCAGTGGCCCTGCTAGTGTGCTTGGCGAGGGTCTTGCCGGGTGGCCCGGCAAGGGTCTTGCCGGGTGGCTCGGCAAGGGTCTTGCCGTGGCGCTCTGGCTTCCCCGGCAAGGATCTTGCCGGGGGTCTTGTGGGTTTCATCAGTGAGGATAGTTGCCTTCCTATCCTCATTTGATCTTGTTCATCTTATGTCTTCACAAAGATCTGCATGCCACCACGGAGGTGCCTCCTGAGCCCTGTCCCGACGCGTTCGTCTAGCGCTGGTGGGCTCATAGGTGGCTCGCTCGGCTGGTGGGGGCGAGCTCCCCCGACAAGGGTCTTGCTGGGGACACTGAGGCTGCCCCGGCAAGGGTCCTTGCCGGGGAAACCTGCTCCGTCAATATGATCTTTGTGGCCTTGGTCCTTGTCGTTGCTTTGTTTGTCTTGTGCCTCCAGCTTCTCTCCGGCTTCCCTTTCCTGCCCTATTATGTGTGGCCATGGCGGGAGGTTCTGACTACCCGTGCACAAGTAAAGGGGTCAAAAGGAGAGCCCCTACTTTTGTACACCGACACTTGCTAACCCGCATGGATGTGGATGAAACCATTATAATTACGGTGGAAGACAAACGTACCGAAATCATAAGGTTCCATGCAAAAACAGTGCCATGAGTGGTGGCAGCAAACACAAGGCCCTCGTATTGAATTGCATCACAGTACTCATCCGTGCACAGAAACTGATTTTTGAGCAATATCCATCCAGTCAAACCACGAAGGACGACAACAAGCTTGTCGAAGATAGCAACAACTTCATAATTGTTGTAATTCCAAGAGCGGTTGGGAACTCGACAAATTGCTATCTTCCGTAGAAGAGAGTCACTATGATCGTATTTGAACGTGCGTACAATACCGGTGTGCTCAACCTCTGGGCAGTATGCTGAGATTTTTGGAAGTGGAACCCGGTCAAGAGTGTACACATTCACAAGTTCCCACTCGCAGTTCGACCCAATGTAAACAACCCAATCTCCATTTGCGCTTGCCCAAGCCTTACCCTCAAGCGATGGCATCTTAACATCATACGTATCATTATCAAGCGGCATCAACTTGCACAGGGCGAGGCCTCCGTCGTCCCGGCGCCAGTCATCAGGGTCACGGCGAAGAAGATAGGGGAGATCAAACCGCTCCTTGACTCTTGGGTTCCTTGTAATGATGTTATTAGTTGAGTCGAGAATGGGGTTGAATGAACCTGCCATGCTAGCCGAGGTGATGACGTCGCACCGATCAATGAGTACCTCCAACACGTCATCTTTCAGATCGGGGCAAGAATTACGGGGTCGTTTCCGGCCTGTTCCCTCCATGGAGAAGATGATCGAACAATGGCAGAAGTAAGGGTGAAGGGCTGAAGGAAACTGGAGGAGGGAGAGGAAGAGCGTGCCAAAGCAGTTCCAAATCGAGAGGGAAAGGCGAAGAGTCGGTGGACGGTTGCCAGTTTGCCACGGTTCACGAAGAGGCGCCCAGGCCTACACGTCCGTTCGGAAATACTACTACTCTCACTGATATGTTGGAACGGGACCACATGTCAACGAAATATGGTGTGTAATTTCTTGTGCAAAATGCGATCTAGCCGCGTTGGCCCAAGGTGCCGCATTAGTTATCGACCTTTATTTTTTTAATGGCGTGCCATTCAGTTTTGAAGCACGACTAACTGGTACTGTACGCAGAGAAAATATAAACTACTCTACCACTACTCCACCTCCAGTCCTAGTAGTATAAAAAAGATATATAGGCTGGAGCTTCAGCGCTTTCTTGCTAAGAGCTGCCCACTTGCTTCTCACACTACCACCCTCTCTCCAGATCTAAAAAAGACGGCCTCTCTCTCCCTCCTCACCGGTGGTCACAGATCCGCCGGGGAAGAAAAGGGCGTGCAGCGTTGACGCACTCGTCATCGGCGAGCGAGGTCACACACTGACGACAAGGCCGTCCTCTAAGACCTAGCGCCCACACGGGATGGCCTCCGTCCCCAAACTCGCTACCGTCGTGTGTGCGGAGGACGGCGACCACGAGCGAAGCCACTTCCCATGGACCCTCAGGTATGCTACCTCTTTTTGAACCATACCCTTGTTCTATTGCCCCATCTGCCACGTCGTTGCATGTGGATCTTTTTCCACTCCACCATCTTCCCAATTTGCTATCCTCTGCTCTGCTGGCCACGCAGATGAAAACCATAATTTGCACTATTAAAGGAAACCCTACTTCATGCAGACTAATCCATGTTTTGGTTAACGTTGAATAAGGAAAGGAAGGGAGACTGTGCTGTCCAAGAGAGTAGGCATCGAACCTGCATCTAGGTTGATAAGGGGAAATCATTAGCTAAGGAACGAGTCTCGTGTCTCTTGGTTGAAGAAGGGTAGCAAGGCATGACAACGCAATAGAGAATGACCAGGTCGATCGGTTTGTTGTCCTCACATAGGGAAAAGGTGGCTAAAGAGAATAAAAATGGGACGTAATCCACATATGATGCCTGGATATTTGTTGCTCTGGGAAACCATACCTCCCTCACCACTATGCGTCCGTGGAGGTACATCGTACTGGTGCGCCCACTGTCCGAATGGGCCTCCCATGCTCTTATTGCCACTTTTTTTGCTGTTAGTATAACGCCAGCAGTCAAGTCAAGCAATGCTACTGCTAAAGTGATACCACATTTAACTAATGCCGCTCTCCGTCTAATGCCACCGATAAATTTAAGCAATGCCATTTAATGTCACTGGATTATTTCAGGGTTAGCTGTTGATTGTGGATGTATTAAAGATTTTTCAGCTAAGGCATTCTAATGCTGTTGCACAGCCAGTATACCACCGATGAAACTTGTTACTACCTTCAGATTTTTGCATTGTTAATGCTTATATATTACATACCTCAGTTTCATGAGATAAGTTAATTTTTTTGTACAGTGTCACCAAAATGCCAAGGCGCTCATGTCATTTTATTTTTGTTAAACTGCACAAACAATTATGAAGACAAGAGGAAAGGTCAAGAGTGGGCACTTCCTCCTCCGACTGTTCTCTTGATTCGATCGATCAAGTTTTTATGTTTGATCGATTATCAAGATTGGGATAGCAATTTTTAAGGTCCCCCCGAGTTCGAAATGATATTTACCTTGGAGGTACATGGTTTGCAATTTTTTTATAATGTCATTAGTTAATAATGCTAGTTACTTTCAGACTTTTGTATTTGGTTTAATGCTCATGCACAGCTAGTATACCAATGCTGAAACTTGTTACCTTTACATTTTGTATTGTTAATTCTTATAGAAACCTTTTAGTGCTAGAGTTTATTGAAATCTATTCAGTAAAACCATTGTACTGTACCCTGTAATAAACTAACTACTCTACTGTTGCACTAGCCACTGGATTATTGTATATTTGTAGTATTCGAATGGTGTTGCATCAGCATATGGACATAAATAAAGTGTGGCAAGCTTTCCCAGATATGTGCTCAAGAAAACTACTACCTGTTTTTCTAAATACTAGACGTTTGGGTACTTTAAATTGAACCACAAAAACGTCTTATATTAAGGAACAGAGGGTGTAGAGTTCACTCAAATTATCCCGGTAAAGCTAGTCACACCTTTGTTAAAATTAATGTTCATTATGTTATCGGAGGAGGTCTGTATGTTTGTCTCTAATGCCTGTCGACGACATACCTGACATCATGATATAATGTTAAGTCATTTCCTTGTGTACAGTGTCACTGAATTGTCAAGGCGGTGATGGCATTTTATTGTAGTAGAAGTGCACAAAATTTGCATAAAAGAAGAGGAAAGGTCGGGAATGGCACAGTTTTTCAGAAAAAACTATGTATGCCTTCCTAACATCAGCCGCTGTTGCTTTATTTATTCCTTCAAACAGGTGGTTAGAAACAGTCTTGCTACCTTTTCCCATTAAGAAATTGGAATGCTTATATTTGTGAGTCTATGCTTCAACTAGTGCCACTTTTATAGTAATCACACTTTCAATATCTATGCAAACAGGGATGCTCGATTTTAGTGGAACTGCAAAAAAAGTCCAACTGGTTCAACATTAGGAGCATGTTTTTTTTCCAGACCTTTATATCCAATTGATGGCACTATGAGCTGTTCATTACGAAGGTACATGGTTTGCTACTATCTTGCTACTCTTTTTGTACTATCATTAGATAGTAATACTAGTGGTTTGCATGTGAAATTTATTGGCAGGGTGGACCTACATTGGAGGTGCAGGACAGGATTCAATAATTGGATGCTCAATTTCGGTTGTATCGATTTCACCTCTTCCATCACTGCGAACATGGATATCCTTGGTCCGATGAAGAATAGGCGCTATATTTCTGCTACGAACCAGCAAATCAATTCAAGTATGAAATTGTCCGAGGCAAAACATAACTATATCAGATTGTCCAAAGGCGTAACATGACAGATGCTGCGAAAGAGACATGTTTAAACCGAAAATACATGGTGTGGTATATGTCTACTAGTTGCTTGATATTTGTGCAGAGCAGAGATGTCGCCCGCTATATTGGCAAACAAACAAAGTGTCCGCAATTTTGGTTGAACTGCACAAGAGAATAGTATAGTCACTGCATGCAGTGCCATTTGAAAATAGACACAGAAAGATTGGATAGTAACTTCATGGACTGTGGAAAAGTAGTATTGTACTATTTATTGGCCAACACTAGGTGCTTCATTGCTTTGGTCTGATTAATGGGCATCATTTTGCCTAAGTTAAAGTTTGTATTCCGAAAATAGTCTCAGGGTGTGATCGAGAGAAGACCAAATCATATTGCAGTGGATGTTCCTCCATCATGTGTGGTTCATTCTCATGGTTCCAGTTGTTGGTGAAACCACTTACGTTTGCAAGAGGAATTGTAGACTTACAAATTTTTCTTTCAGTCTGTACTGAATGTTGGCCAAGAGAAGCATCCATGTTAGTAGGAAGAACATATGTTTTTTCTAGATCTTTGCTTTTGGAGCTACATATTTGTATATGATATGTGAATCATTGAGATGCATTAACATGTTGATCTTATGTATGGGAATCGTACTAGTTAGTTTTAGTTGCGACGCAAGATCCGAAGTGGCCGATCTTTGTTTTTGGAGCTACATATTTGTATATGATCTGTGAATCATTGAGATGCATTAACAGTTACTTATTTCTGTTCGCTCAGTGCTTACAAGTTACTGATCGATCACTAGCTAGCCTACAAATGCGCTCCTGGCAGTTTTATTTGCAACGCAAGATGCGAAGTGGCAGTTTTTTGAATAAAAATTCCTACCTCTGAAGAAACTGACAAGCTACACTATCGATCCTAGACGGATAAATAGCAGATCACGCACGTACTACCTCCTTTCCGGTTTGCAGGGCTCAATTCAAGAAATGACCTACTTGATCCTACACGAATAAATAGCGGATCACGCACGTACTAGTACCTCCTTTCGGTTTGCAGGGCTTAATTCAAACCTCTCACCAACCAAGGTACTCCCTCCGTCCGGGTTTATTAGTCCCGTGAGCAAAGCAGCAAGACCAAGGCATGGCAATAATTAACGGCATGCAGAAGTTTAAGCCTAATTAATTCCAGCGATTTAAGTGGCTGCATGCGTGCCCTCGGCTGCGACTCGTTGCATGTTGCTCCGCGTACTGGCAGTGAGCGATTTTGAGTGCCTGCATGCAGCCGGCCGTAATTAAGGTAGCTAACTGATGCGAAAAAAGATGGGCTTTAATTGTTGCGGGCTTTTTAAATCCATGGAATCATTATTGACAAGGAGGGAGATGATTCGAGTGCACTCGTTTGACCGCCATGCCGGCGTGCGACCCAGACGGGAAGGGACGGCACAGTCATAATTTCAGTTTCTCTAGTTTTCCACGGCAAGCTGGCGCGCTAAGCCATTATGCATTGAATTCCGATGACCGTCGCGCTGCCTTCCGCCTATAAGTACTGTTTCCCGGCCTTCTCCGGTGGCACCGTGACCCAACTCGCCATATCCGCATAAGCCCCCACCGGCCCGACGTCGCTTGCCACGTCTGCTATGCCCCCGCCCGTCCGCGGTAGGCGACGCCGGAGGTGGTGACCGCCGGAACTAGTGTTCGGTTTTTCACCAGAAGGCAGACGGAGGGAGGAGGCATTCTATCTATCTTTAGATGGAAAATCGGAGATCGAGGAGTTGTTGGAGCGCGACCGCCTGGCGGAGGAGCAGGAGTTGTTGGAGCGCGACCGCCTGGCGGAGGAACAACGTATCGCCGATTTGCGCCGCCAGCGGGACATGGAGCAGCAGCGCACCGACACTCTGATATGCGAGCAAAGCGCCCGCAACTGGGCCAACTACGTGGAGGCCGGCGCCCAGCAAATAGCCCTGGAGGCTGTCGGGCACGCACGCGTTCGCGACGCTGATTTTTACTACCGGCACGTCAAGTGGGTTTCCGATTGGAAGCCGAAGCTTCAGTGGACCACGCCGGCATGGAAAGGGCCAACACGCACGAGAAACGCGCCCTATCGCACCTCTTGCAAGTCCGAGGTGAGGCGCAGGAGCCGGTGGCGGCGTTTAGTGTGTACCACAGATGGCGGCCGGCATCGTCTAGTTAGCTAAGAGTAAGTTAGTACTTGTATGCTACTAGAGTATTAGTGGGACTAGATAGTTAACTTGGCTATGATGGTTGTCAACGTGGAAGTTCAGTACTCTATATGTGGATCAGACCTGTTACTTTGCTCTGAATGTTGAACTTTCCATTTGAACATATGGAACGGGCTGTTATTTTTTTAAATGGGTTGTATTTGTCCTCCACGGGGTTAGAGGCTGACTTGTGGGCCTACCAAGTTGACGCGTACACAATCAGGAGATGATTGTACGTGGAGAGGATGACAGCAGGGACCCGCCAAGGTCATGGCAGTACGCAAGCAAGTGCCTCCTTAATTCAAGCCAATAAAAAAATGGCTCCTCCTAGTGGATTTCTGACATCTGGGTCACATGCCATTGTCAACGTAGTCAATAAATGAGAGAATTGCACAACGAGCGGCTGACACCAGGGACCCAGCAGGTCGTCCAATTATTTTTGTCTTGGGTTAATTTGATAAATGCCACTTCAAATCTGGTGTATCCGAGAAATGCCACTGCAATTTCCAAACTTTGAAAAATGCCATTTCATGCCATTTCTAGTGGCATTTTTCGAAGTCTGGAGTGGCGTTTTTCAAAATTTGCAAACTGTAGTGGCGTTTTTCAAAGTTTGCAAAAAATGCAGTGGCATTTTTCAAAGTTTGGAAATTGCAGTGGCATTTTTATGAATCGCCATAATTGGAGTGACATTTATCTAATTTGTTTTTAAGACGGAAGCAGGGTGTCAACTTGGCTGTGCGGGACACTCTGGCCTGTCTAGACAGCCTTTTTCTTTTATGTTTACCATAGACCAGCCCAGTAGTTTTTTTTTCTTTCTGAAAATGGCTAGCCCAGTTATTTTGTGACTTGTCAAGTAAGTCGCTTTATCAGGCCTGTTGGGCTGCAAATCTTTCAAGACGAGGAGAGCTTCATTCGGCTGGCCGAGAAAATGGCCTATCAGTAATGAGAAATGGGTTGTACATTTTTAAAACACGTCAAACCGGCAATTAGTTTAAAATATCTTTTTTTCAATTCGAGATTTTAAATTGCATTGATTTTTATGCGTGGACAATTTATTGGATTTTATATTGGTATACATTTATTTTTAAAATTAGTCTGAATGTGACTTGAAATTTTAGGATTAAAAACAGTTCAGACCGCACTGACATATGCAAAATTTCGTATAATTTTTTAACCGTAGCCACAATATGGGCTGTAATGCTAACAAAAAGAATATGGGCTCCAAAAAACCCGTAAGAATTAGAAAATGGGCGGTGAATTACTTGAAATAATGGCAGATGGCCTGTATGCTGTTTTCCACAGATTTGAGGCTATCCACAGATGGCATGTATACTGTTCGATGTCCATCCAACGGCCGTCGTGCTTCTTCAATCTCTGCTCTTCCTGCTCCAGCCGCTCAAACAAGCGCCAAGGGACTGCTCTGCTCCTCCTCCTCATGGGTCGGCTGTGCTGCCGCGCAGGCCTCACCGCCCCACCGTACTCCCATCGCTGGCCTAGCCATCCCTCTAATCACCCACAGTCCCACACCTGTTGTTATTCTCCGGCGACGGCAGACTAACCAAGAAACCCTTATACAACAGATTCTCCGCTCGGGAAACAACTGCCGAGTCTTCCCTGCCTCCGTGTCGTTCCCTTCCTAGGCCTCGCCGTCGTCCATCGCCCTGGTGTTCTCGGCATGGCGTGGTCAACATGGTCAACGACCGACATGCATCTGAAGTGGACTGTATGTGGAGAGGCTGACAGCTGGGTCCACAGCCGCACGCAAGGAAATGCCTCCTTATTACGCCGCAAAATAATGATTCCTCCACCGACATCCGGGACCCACCGAAGGGCCTCAGATTTCGCGAAAAAAATGTTACCGCCACGACAGCTCGGACCCACCAGCTATATCTTCGCACGCAAGGAAGTGCCTCCTTATTACGCACAAAAATGAATACTCCACCTGCTAGCTAGGACCCAAGATAGTGGCCTACTAAGTTGACAGGACGAAGGGCTTTGTCAACTTAGTCAATATGCATGATTCTAGCTCGATTGATCAGACGATGTCCGTCCCCACGGCCGTAGTGCTTCTTCAACCTCTGGTCTTCTTGCTCCAGCCGCCCAAAGCAGCGCCGGTCGTGCCCGCTTCGCCTCCCGTGGCGGGTTGTGCTGCCGCGGAGGCCTCACCGCCCCATACTACTCCCACACTGGCCAGGCCATCCCTCCACTCCACTCACCCACACCCTCGTTATTCATGGGCGACGGCAGCAAGCCGAACAACCAAGAACCTCGTACTCTCTCCGCGTGGCATCCACCGCCGCGTCTTCCCCAGCTCCGTCGTGTTTTTCCTAGGCCTCGCCGTGGTGCTCTCGCGCCAAGTGGTCAATGTGGTCAACAACCGAATTCCATCGGAAGAATATCAGACGTGGAGAGGCCGATAATGGTCCACGGCAGCCGCAAGGAAGTGCCTCCTTATTACGCTGAAAATAATTATTCCTCCACCGACAACAGGGACCCACCGGACGGGCCACCAAGATTTCGCGAAAAAACGTTTGCCCTCGACTGCTGGGACCCACCGGACGGGCCATCGATTTTGCAAAAAATGTTCCCCTCGTCGTCTCGGACCCACCGAAGTGCCTCCTTATTACGCACAAAAATGAATACCCCACTAGCTGGGACCCACCTTGGTGGAGGCTGACTTAGGGCCTACTAAGTTGACGGGACGGAGGGCTTTGTCAACTTAGTCAATATAAACGATTCTAGCTCCACTGACAGTACGATGTCCATCCAACGGCCGTAGTGCTTCTTCAACCTCTGGTCTTCTTGCTCGAGCCGCCCAAAGCAGCGCCGGTCATGCCGCATGCTCCTGCCTCCCGCGGCCGGCTGTGCTGCCGCGGAGGCCTCACCACCCCCTACTATCCCACCGCTGGCCAGGCCCTACGGCGACGGCAGCCTCACACCGCGGCCGAAACAGTGAACCCTCGTACTCCTCTCCGTGCGGGCTTCCACTGCCGCGTCTTCCACGGCTCCCCGGCGTCCCCTTCCTAGGCCTCGTCGTCATCCACCGCCCTGGTGCTCTCGGCGCGCAACGTGGTCAAGGAACGACTTCCATCAGACGTGGACTGTACGTGGAGAGGCTGACAGCTGGGTCCACGGCCGCAGCAAGGAAGTGCCTCCTTATTACGCGGAAAATAATGATTCCTCCACCTCACAAATGGGACCCATCGGACGGGCCATCAGATTTCATGAAAAAACGCTTCCCCGATCGCTGGGACCCACCAGCTACATCTTCGCATGCAAGGAAGTGCGCCCGGGCAAAAAAACGATTCGCCCCCTGACTGCTGAGACCCACCAGCTACATCTTCGCATGCAAGGAAGTGCGTCCGGGCAAAAAAAAAACAATTCACCCCCTTGACTGCTGGGACCCACCAGCTACATCTTCGCACGCAACGGCGCATCCGGAAAAAACGATTAAGCCCCACATTGCTGGGACCCACCAGCTACATCTTCGCACGCAAGGAAGTGCGTCCGCAAAAAACGACGGTTCTCGATCGCTGGGACCCACCAGCTACATTTTCGCACGCTACGAAGTGCTTGACAGTCGGGACCCACCTAGTCGAAGCGTACGTAGCGTTGTCATTCTGGTCGTGAACGTGTACGTACATATATAATGGTCGATGTAGAGGCGCGCACGTGTCGTAGTAGAGGTGCGCAATCTGCATGTACACGTACGTACAGTGGCCAGTGTGCAAGAAAGAAAATACGGCCACCTATGTGTACATACGGGCGGGGTCTTGAACAACTACTGGCGCATACGTACGGCCAGGGCTCGTGTACATGGCTGGGTCGGAACGGAGAAACAGCGTCGTCGTCGTGTTCATGGGGAGCCAACCGGCTGGGTCGGAATGAATGCGTCGTCGTGTTCATCGGGCGGTCTTGGACGGAACAGGCGATGGAAACGAGGCCTGGCGTACCGCAGCACGGAGGAAACGGCCTTGTGTTCGATCGGCCACGTTCGAAATGGCGGTCCTGTTGATCGGGAGGGTCCGCGTGCGCAAAATGGATGAAACGGACCTCCTACGGTCGAAATGGGGGTCCTGCTGATCGGAAGGGTGTGGCGATCGCAAAAAAAGCGGCCAAACGGACCTCCTACGGTCGAAACGGGGTCCTGTTGATCGGGAGGGGTGTGGCGTACCGCAAAACGGACGAAACGGACCTCCTACGGTCGAAACGGGGGTCCTGTTGATCGGGAAGGGTGTGGCGTACCGCAAAACGAATGAAACGGATTTGTGTTGGGCGCCACGGTCGAACGGGGTCCCGTTCATCGGGAGGGTGTGGCGTATCGCAAAACGGACTCCACGGATACTGTTCATCTCCACCGTCGACCTCCTCCAGCCTCCACGGGCTACCGCCGACCTCCTCCAGCCTCCACGGGCTCTGCTCATCCAGCCTCCACCACGCCGCTACTCCACCGCCATCGCTCAACCACCCTCCACGGGCACCCTCCACCGCTCATCGCTCATCCAGCCTCCACGGGTCATCCTGTTCATCCAGCCTTCCACACCACGGGTCCTGTTCATCCAGAGGCAACGCCACCACTCAATCGCTCATCCACCCCCCCCCGGCAATGCTCATTGTTCATCCAATCGATCGGCTTGATTAGCAGCAGATGGCGCGAATCGCCGATCGGGTTCGATTAACAACCATCGATCGCTTCGCCGGGTTTAGTAACGCGTAGCTGCGCAGGTAATCGCCGGGTTCGATTAGAGCCCAACGCCTCGCCGGGTTCATTAGAGCCAACGCCTCGCACACGCACGTCACGTACGAGAGAAGCGCGCGCCGCCCCGACCGCCCACCGTAAACCGGAACTCCTGAAATTTTCCTCGCCCTCGCTTCTACCATGGTTTTTTCCGTCATGGACGGCCCAAAGAATGCCATGCAGCTGCGTCTCCGGCCCGCCCAGGATGAAAAGCCCATTTTCTGTCATGATTTTTTGTCATAGAAGTAGGAGCCCACCACATATATGATGATACCGGGTTTTGTCACAATTATCGTCATAGAAGTGTCATATGTATGACAGAAAAAAAAATTCGGCCCAAAATGTCACGGATGTGTCTTTTTTTGTAGTGTGTAGAGGGATAAACTCAAGCAATATGATATAAACTCCTTCTTTTTATCCTCGATGGCAACAATACAATATGTGCCTTGCTGCCCCTGCTGTCACTGGGAAAGGACACCGCAAGATTGAACCCAAAGCTAAGCACTTCTCCCATTGCAAGAAAGATCAATCTAGTAGGCCAAACCAAACTGATAATTCGAAGAGACTCGCAAAGATAACCAACCACACATAAAAGAATTCAGAGGAGATTCAATTATTTCTCATAGATAAACTTGATCATAAACCCACAATTCATCGGATCTCGACAAACACACCGCAAAAAGAGTTACATCGAATAGATCTCCAAGAATATCGAGGAGAACTTTGTATTGAGATTAAAAGAGAGAGAAGAAGCCATCTAGCTGATAACTATGGACCCGAAGGTCTGTGGTAAACTACTCATAACTCATCGGAGAGGCCTTGGAGATGATGTAGAGGCCCTCCGTGATCGATTCCCCCTCCGACAGAGCGCCGGCTAAGGCTCCAAGATGCGATTTCGTGGATACAAAATGTTGCGGCGGTGGAAATAGTTTTTCGTAATGCTCCTGGATGTTCTCGGGGTACGTGGATATATATAGGAGGAAGAAGTAGGTCAGTTGAGCCACGAGGGGCCCACAAGGGCGGGGGAGCGCACACCCCCCTAGGGCGCGCCGAGCACCCTCGTGGCCGCCTCGTTTTCTGCTTGACGTCCACTCCAAGTCTCCTGGATTGCGTTTGTTCCAAAAAGATTGCTCCCGAAGGTTTCATTCCGTTTGGACTCCGTTTGATATTCCTTTTCTTCGAAACACTGAAATAGACAGAAAACAGCAATTCGGGTTGGGCCTCCGGTTAGTAGGTTAGTCCCAAAAATGATATAGAAGTGTAAAGTAAAGCCCATAAACATCCAAAACGGGTAATATAATAGCATGGAACAATAAAAAATTATAGATATGTTGGAGACGTATCAAGCATCCCCAAGCTTAATTCATGCTCGTCCTCGAGTAGGTAAATGATAAAAACAGAGTTTTTGATGTGGTATGCTACCTAGCATATTTCTCAATGTAATTTTCTTTATTGTGGCATGAATGTTCAGATCCAAATGATTCAAAATAAAAGTTCATATTGATATAAGAAATAGTAATACTTCAAGCATACTAATAAAGCAATCATGTCTTCTCAAAATAACATGGCTAAAGAAAGTTCATCCCTACAAAATCATATAGTTAGGTTGTGCTTCATTTTCATCACACAAAAATGCTCCCATCAAGAACAAACCCGGTTTCACCCAAGCAATTGGTTCATACTTCTTAACGCGCTTCAGCTTTTTCAACTCTCACGCAATACATGAGTGTGAGCCATGGATATAGCACTATGGGTGGAATAGAATATGATAATGGAGGTTGTGTGGAGAAGACAAAAAATAAGAAAGTCTCACATTAACGAGGCTAATCAACGGGCTATGGAGATGCCCCATCAATTGATGTCAACATGAGGAGTAGGGATTGCCATGCAACGGATGCACTAGAGCTATAAATGTATGAAAGCCAAAAAAAAGAAACTAAGTGGGTGTGCATCCAACTTGCTTGCTCACAAAGACCTAGGGCATTCTGAGGAAGCCCATCGTTGGAATATACAAGCCAAGTTCTATAATGAAAAATTCCCCCTAGTATATGAAAGTGACAACATATGAGACTCTCTATATGAAGAACATGGTGCTACTTTGAAGCACAAGTGCGGAAAAAGATAGTAACATTGTCCCCTTTTATTTTTTTTATTTTTTCTTTTTTTAGGCCTTTTTTGGCCTTTCTTCTTTTTTTTTAATTATTGGCCTTTCCTTTTTTTGGCCTTTCTTTTTTTATAAGGGACAATGCTCTAATAATGATGATCATCACACTTCTATTTATTTATAACTCATTAATTACAACTCGATACTAGAACAAGATATGACTCTATATGAATGCCTCTGGTAGTGTACCGGGATGGGCAATGAATCAAGAGTTACATGTATGAAAAATTATGCATGGTGGCTTTGCCACAAATACGATGTCAACTACATGATCATGCAAGGCAATATGACAATGATGGGACGTGTCATGATGAGCGGAACGGTGGAAAGTTGCATGGCAATATATCTCGGAATGGCTATGGAAATGCCATAGTAGGTAGGTATGGTGGCTGTTTTGAGGAAGATATAAGGAGGTTTATGTGTGATAGAGCGTATCGTATCACGGGGTTTGGATGCACTGGAGAAGTTTGCACCAACTCTCAAGGTGAGAAAGGGCAATGCACGGTACCGAAGAGGCTAGCAATGATGGAAAGGTAAGAGTGTGTACAATCCATGGACTCACATTAGTCATAAAGAACTCATATACTTATTGCAGAAGTTTAATTAGCCCTCGAAGAAAAGTACTACTATGTATGCTCCTAGGGGAAGGGTTGGTAGGAGTTAGCCATCGCGCGATCCCGACCTCCACACATAAAGAAGGCAATCAAAAGAGCACCTCATGCAACAAATTTGTTTCACAACTTTTAACATACGTGCATGCTACGGGACTTGCCAACTTCAACACAAGTATTCTTTAAATTCCCAATTACCCAACTAGCATGACTCTAATATCACCACCTCTATATCTCAAAACAATTATCAAGCATCAAATTGATCATAGCATCCAATTCACTTCCTATGATAGTTTTTATTATACCCAACTTGGATGCCCATCATTCTAGGACCAATTTTATAACCATAGCAAATACCATGCTGTTCTAAAAGACTCTCGAAATAATATAAGTGAAGCATCAGAGATCAATAATTTCTACAAAATTAAGCCACCGCCGTGCTCTTAAAGTTATAAGTGAAGTACTAGAGCAAAATTATCTAGCTCAAAAGATATAAGTGAAGCACATAGAGTATTCTAATAAATTCCAAATCATGTGTGTCTCTCCCAAAAGGTATGTACAGCAAGGATGATTGTGGTAAACTAAAAAGCAAAGACTCATATCATACAAGACGCTCCAAGCAAAACACATATCATGTGGTGAATAAAAATATAGCTCCAAGTAAAGTTACCGATAAACGAAGACGAAAGAGGGGATGCCTTCCGGGGCATCCCCAAGCTTAGGATTTTGGTTGTCCTTGGATTATCTTGGGGTTCCATGGGCATACCCAAGCTTAGGCTCATCCCCAAGCTTAGGCTCTTGCCACTCCTTATTCCATAGTCCATCAAATCTTTACCTTGAAAACTTCACAACACAAAACTCAATAGGAAATCTCATAAGCTCCGTTAGTGCAAGAAAGAAAAACCACCACATAAGGTATTGTAATGAACTCATTCTTTATTTATATTGGCATTAAACCCACTGTATTCCAACTTCTCTATGGTTCATACCCCCCCCCCCCCGATACTAGCCATAGATGCATCAAAATAAGCAAACAACACACGAAAAACAGAATCTGTCAAAAACAGAGCAGTCTGTAGCAATCTGTAACTTTACAATACTTCTAGAACTCTAAAACCCCTACCAAAATAGGAAGTCCTCGGAAATTTGTACATTGATCTACTGCAAAAAGAATCAGCTAAAAATCACGTTTCTGTGATGTATTAAAATTATTTTTGTGCGCGCAAAATTTTCTGTTTTTCAGCATAATCAAATTAACTATCACCGTAGGTTATCCTATAGGTTCTACTTGGCACAAACACTAATTAAAACATAAAAACACATCTAAACAGAGGCTAATGAATTATTTATTACTAAACATAAGCAAAAAGCAAGGAACAAAAATAAAATTGGGTTGCCTCCCAACAAGCGCTATCGTTTAACGCCCCTAGCTAGGCATAAAAGCGAGAATAGATCTAAGTATTGCCATCTTTGGCATTCAATTCATAAGTGGATCGCATAATGGATTAATAAGGTAATTTGAATTTCTTTCTAGGAAAGTGTTCCATGCCTTTCCTTAATGGAAACGGGAATCTAATATTCCCTTCCTTCATATCAATAATTGCACCAATCGTTCTAAGGAAAGGTCTATCAAGAATAATAGGACACGAAAGATTGCAATCTATATCAAGAACGATAAAATCTACGGGCACATAATTCCTATTTGCAACAATAAGAACATCATAAATCCTAAAGTTGACTCATCTCCAGTCCCATCATTATCAAGATTCATATTGCAAAACAAAGATTTAATAGGGGACACATCAATAACTTTTAGATCTTCATCATTATTTCCCCTAACCCTTCACTAGTAGAAAACGGAGCTTTAAAACCGGTTTGTAAGGGCCTTTACTGCCGGTTATGGAACCGGCACTAAAGCCCCCCCCCCCCTTTAGTACCGGTTCGGCACGAATCGGCGCTAAAGTGCCACCACGTGACGTGAGCTCGCGCCCTGGTATGGGGGACCTTTAGTACCGGTTTGTGTTACCAACCGGTACTAAAGGTTTTTTTTTTTGAATTTTTCTTTTTGAAAATTTTGGGAAAAAAATTGATTTTTTTTCGATTTTTAATTTTTCTGAATTATTTGATGATTTAGTCTCTAATCACCTCTCTTAACTGCTCAAGTGTGGATCACTCCGAACCGGCACTAAAGTGCCACCACGTGGCGTGAGCTCGCGCCCTGGTATGGGGGACCTTTAGTACCGGTTGGTGTTACCAACAGGTACTAAAGGTTTTTTTGAATTTTTTTTTGAAAATTTTGGAAAAAAAATGATTTTTTCGATTTTAATTTTTCTGAATTATTTGATGATTTAGTCTCTAATCACCTCTCTAACTGCTCAAGTGTGGATCACTCATTCCAAATCATCTAACTTCCCGACCGGTCACCCATCCTCTCACTACTCCAGCCCGAGCACGCTTAACTTTTGGGTTCTATTCTCCTTCGTTTCCGAGTCTGCACTTGTTGTTTTCCTGACAATAGTAAGATGTCAATCCTATTAACCCTCAGGAGTTTAGCTTGAGCATGAAGTCACACATTTCACCTTTTGAGTTTGAAACTATTATTCTAAAAAAACAGTAATTATTTAGTAAGGCTAATATTTCTTGAATAAGTTTGACCATAGTTTGACCACAGTTTGACCATAGTTTGACCAGATTTGACCAAAATTCAAAAAATTAAAATAATAATTTAGTAACACTAATATTCTTGAATAATTATGTAGTAACATTAATACTTCTTGAATAAGTAGTTTGACAAAATTTAACCAAATTTTTTAAAAAAAACTGAAATTTGACCATATCTTTTTTCCTTTTGGAATTTGAGGATTCTAAAATTCCAAACAGGCAGTAGGCGGTCTCCATCGGATGCGATTTTCATGCTGAATTTTTGATATATTATATGTTTTATTCCGACATCGTATGCAAAAGTTATAGCCGCTTTTACATTTTCCCTACACTTTTGCAAAACATGTCCAAATTTAAGTTTTCAAATTTTCCTAACTAGTAGATATAGTAATATAACTACCTCTCAAGGATTTTATTTTTTGAAGTTTTATCATTTTCTTTTGATTTTTTAAAACTGAAATGGCGATACACGGGGTAGAGTTTGAAAATTGGTCTTTAGTACCGGTTCGTGGCACGAACCGATACTATAGGTTAGACCTTTAGTACCGGTTGGTAACACAAACCGGTACTAAAGGGGCTCGTGGGGACCCGGCCTGAAGGCAGCCTGCCACTACCCCTTTAGTACCGGTTCGTGGCACGAACCGGTACTAAAGGCTCTACACGAACCGGTACTATTGATCGCCGCCACGAACCGGCACTATTGATCACATTAGTGCCGGTTTTTTTACAAACCGGCACTAATGTGCTTCACATTTGACCCTTTTTCTACTAGTGCTTCTGGTTTGGCAGCCATCTTATTAACTAAGGTGGCTTGCTTATCAAAAATTTGGGCTATTGATTTTTCAAGACGAGCAATCTGAGAATTTGAACCATAAAATTCCTTAGACATATCATCAAGCTCTTTATTCATGTACCCCATAAAGCTTTTTTGTTCTCTTTAAGCTCGTTTCTAAAAAAATTATTATGCTCAAATTTCATAAAGCTTCTAATGTTTAATTCAATCTCTTCCAACCTTTTAAGATGAAGATCAGCGTTCTTAGTCAAAGCCATAAGGGAAAACAGGCACGCAAGAGGCAAGCAAAAAAAAAGCTGAACGGGAAAGAGAGGGCGAATAAAACGGCAAGGGTGAAGAGGGGGAGAGGAAAACGAGAGGCAAATGGTAAATAATGTAATGTGAGGGAGATGAGTTTGTGATGCGTATTTGGTATGTCTTGACTTGAGCGAAGATCTCCCCGGCAACGGCGCTAGAAATCCTTTTTGCTACCTTTTGAGCACTGCGTTAGTTTTCCCTTGAAGAGGAAAGGGTGATGCAGCAAAGTAGCGTAAGTATTTCCCTCAGTTTTTGAGAACCAAGGTATCAATCCAGTAGGAGGCTCCTCAAAAGTCCCTCGTACCTACACAAACAAACAACAACCTCGCAACCAACACGATAAAGGGGTCGTCAATCCCTTCACGGTAACTTGCGAAAGTGAGATATAATAGAGATAATAAGATAAGAATTTTTTTTGGTATTTTTATGATATAGATTGGAAAGTAAAGATTGCAAAATAAAGATAGATTGGAAACTTATCTGATAAAATATAGACCCGGGGGCCATAGGTTTCACTAGTGCCTTCTCTCAAGGTAGCATAAGTATTACGGTGGGTGAACAAATTACTGTCGAGCAATTGATAGAAAAGTGCATAGTTATGAGATTATCTAGGCATGATCATGTATATAGGCATCACGTCTGCAACAAGTAGACCGACTCCTGCCTGCATCTACTACTATTACTCCACACATCGACCGACTCCTGCCTGCATCTAGAGTATTAAGTTCATAAGAACAGAGTACCGCATTAAGAAAGATGACATGATGTAGAGGGATAAACTCAAGCAATATGATATAAACCCCATCATTTTATCCTCGATGGCAACAATACAATGCGTGCCTTGCTTCCCCTACTGTCATTGGGAAAGGACACCGCAAGATTGAACCCAAAGCTAAGCATTTCTCCCATTGCAAGAAAGATCAATCTAGTAGGCCAAACCAAACTGATAATTCGAAGAGACTTGCAAAGATAACCAATCACGCATAAAAGAATTCAGAGGAGATTCAACTATTTCTCATAGATAAACTTGATCATAAACCCACAATTCATCGGATCGCGACAAATACACCGCAAAAAGAGTTATATCGAATAAATCTCCAAGAAGATCGAGGAGAACTTTGTATTGAGATTCAAAGAGAGAGAAGAAGCCATCTAGCTAATAACTATGGACCCGAAGGTCTGTGGTAAACTACTCACATTTCAATGGAGAGGCCTTGGAGATGATGTAGAGGCCCTCCATGGTCGATTCCCCCTCCGGCAGAGTGCCAGCGAAGGCTCCAAGATGGGATCTCACGGATACAGAAGGTTGCGGCGGTGGAAATAGTTTTTCGTAGTGCTCCTAGATGTTATCGGGGTACGTGGATATATATAGGAGGAAGAAGTAGGTCAGTTGAGCCACGAGGGGCCCATGAGGGTGGGGGCGCGCCCACCCCCCTAGGGCATGTCGGGCACCCTTGTGGCGGCCTCGTTTGCTACTTGACGTCCACTCCAAGTCTCCTGGATTGTGTTTGTTCCAAAAAGATCGCTCCCAAAGGTTTCATTCCGTTTGGACTCCGTTTGATATTCCTTTTCTTCGAAACACTGAAATAGGCAAAAAAAATATAGCAATTAGGGCTGGGCCTCCGGTTAGTAGGTTAGTCCCAAAAATGATATAAAAGTGTAAAGTAAAGCCCATAAACATCCAAAACGGGTAATATAATAGCATGGAACAATCAAAAATTATAGATACGTTGGAGACGTATCACACACCATCATCACCAACTCGGTTTTTATAAGGGTAGAGATGATAAGTTTGCTAACTACTAAAGTAAAGTAGAATTTGTCCATGTTATACAAGTAAATTAAGGTGATTGTTTATCATGTGGGTAAGGTTGCATGAAGGATGGTAGGAACAAATGCTCCGCCTAGAGCATGTGTGTGTGAGATGGAGTCTTAGTGTGTGTGTGTGTGTGGGTGGGTTGGTGGGTGGGTGCGCGCGCATGTGTGTGTGTGTGTGTGTGTGTCAGAGAGAGAGAGATGGAGTCTTAGTGTGTGTGTGTGATGGAGTCTTAGTGTGTGTGTGTGGGGGGGGTGGGTGGGTGGGTGCGTGCACGCATGTATGTGTGTGTGTGTGTGTTAGTGTGTGTGTGTGTGGGTGGGCGGGTGGGTGCGTGCATGTCTGTGTGTGTGTGACGCGAGGTCCTCGGTGCGGATGTAATTTAAGTGTGCGTGGCTTCATCATAGAGAGGTGATGTGTATGGCAGAGGCCACCAACGATGGGGTGCGAGAGAGAAAAGGCCCATAGAGAGGGAAGAGAAGGTGTGTGCGCGTGAGAGGAGTCAACATCGAGAGAACGTGTTTGTTCGAGAGACACCGAGGAAGACTACTATATATCGATGGTGCATGTAGGCGGAATTAAACGAAGTGATGGTCTTATTGGTTTCGGGATATAGGGAAGAGTGAGAGGGGTAGCTAGAAGGAGAATGTTATGTTAATGTGTGTTTTACCCATCCAAAGGAAGTTATGTGCACACAAGAAGAGAACGATTCAATGTGGTGTTAGGGTTGAGGGTAATTAACTACGTATGGAGACATAGAGACCTTGAACGTGCATGTGCGAGAGGTATACATGTATACGTGGGATGTGTGTGTGTGTGCGCGCGCATGATCGAGATAAAATAAAGAAGACATAAGTCATAAGATCAACGACATGGGAGAGACAGATCGGTATGATAATATGCATGCATGTGAGAGTGCAGGAAAGAAGGCCTCACACACATCTATGGCGAGCAGAGGGATTAAGACACAACGATTGTGCAAAAGAGATCAACCTATAAATGCATGTATGGAGAGACATATGTAGTGTGGGTGATAGGAAGCAAGACTGTGTGCGAGAAAGAAAGGTTAACAGAGAAACTACAGATAGATACAGAGATGGAGATGCTAGCTAGAGGGACATCTGCTAGTTTGAGTGTTGCAGATGACCGCCGGGTGGTTCAGAGGGTGAAGTTATGTGTGTGAGAGATAAAGATAAAAAGAGGGCACTTGACTGCATGTAGAGAGAAACATATGTAGTGTGCGTGATAGGAAGCAAGAGTGAGGGCGAGAAACAAGGTTGATGGAGAAACAAATAAATAGAAAGATAAAGATGCTAGCTAGTGTGCGTTAGAAATAGGAGTCGAGTGGATCAGAAGGCTGAGTTACGTGTGTGGGTGTGAGGGAGATAGAGAGAGGGTGCATGTGAGTCACATACAAACAAATATCAGAGAGAAATGCGATCCCGAGAGACGGAGTTTTGTGTCTGCGAGAGAGAAAGATATTTCACAACGAGAGTGATAGCTAGAGAGACATACGAGGGAACACAAGATATCTCTAAGGAGAGAGAGTGTGTGTGTGAGTGACATACAAGAGAATAGTGGAGTACTATGAGACCCTGGGAGACAGAGTTTGTGTTTGTGTGTGAGAAAGAGATATTTAAGAGGAAGAGTCGTAGCTTCTCATACCTAAGGAGCGAAAGACATCTCTGTGTGAGAGGGGGTGTGCGAGTGGCACATAGGGGAATAGTAGAGAGAAATGAGACCCCGGGAGAAAAAGTTTTGTGTTTGTGTGAGAGAAAGAGATTCCACGTGGAGAATCATAGTTAGAGACACATAGCAGGGAGCAGATATACTTAGAGAGAGATAGAGTGATGAAGGTCGAGGGAGAGAGTACCGTCGCAGTGTTACTTAAGATAAAAGATCATTGTCGACATACAGGTAGCACGAGAGATACCCGAGAGACGATGAACGCGTATAGGTCTAGAGAGATACTCCTATATAAGCATGAGTGATAGCTATATGAGACGAATATCTGGATTAAAGGGGATTCAAATATTTAAACTAGAGATCACGACATCGATAATATCATAACGCAAATTGGTCTATCAAAATATTCATTTGAATTTGGGGACACGTGTAATGTTATATAGTTTATCAATATTAGTGATCCATAGATTCTTTAATTAGAAACAATGCATGATTTATATGCAATTAATGTCTAAACGGGATTACACTATATGTTGCGTGTGTGAAACACATTATACATGTTTGAGAAGTAAAAAAACCCGCATGAAACAGACATTAATTGGAGACAGCTAGCGAGGAATGCATACATTGGATTTCAACATAAAGTGGTTTCAAATATCTGAAAATCCAAATTGATGGATACAGCCTTATGAATCTGAGATCATGCCATTTGTAAACCATATTTATGTATAAAGGGTGTTGTGATTTTGAAAGTATATATAAAAAATGATGTATATAGAATTTTATTCCAATCGAAAATGGATCCTGCCCGAACAAAAATAGAATACAAACGGGATTCGAATTGAGTTGGCACGGTAAACGTGCACTCTGCAAAATTTGAATGAAGCGGGGAAAGTCGCAGTAAGCGCCCGAAACCAAAATTGATCTATAAAACATGCATACTCATATGAATTCACGCGCATCTATGTTATTTAATATATAGATATTACAGATCCATAAATTTTAGTGGAACATAATTTGGTTTAAACTTTTTGAATTCAACCTTATGATTTTGAGATCATTGTATTTATAAATCATATTATACATATAAAGGAGCATAATTTTTGTTGTGCTTTTGAAAATATACATATATATATATATATATATATATATATATATATATATATATATATATAGAGAGAGAGAGAGAGAGAGAGAGTAAGCTATTCTAAGCTTGAGTGTAGAATAGCTTATTCTACACCCCAGTAATGCTATGTATAAAATCTAGTAAAACACTGTACAAAATATAGTAATTCTGAAATAATTTGTTTTACTATCCAAGTTTTTAATTTCCTACCTTGTCAAAAAATTACTATATTTTGTATGGTACGTTACTATATTTTGTATAGAGCGTTACTAGGTGTAGAATAAGTTATTCTACACTCAAGCTTAGTTTATATATATATATATATATATATATATATATATATATATATATATATATATATATATATATATATATATATATATATATATATATATATATATATATATATATATATATATATATATATATATGATGTATATAGAATTTTATTCCAATCAAAATGGATCCTGCTCGAAAAAAAATAGAATACAAACATGATTCGAATTGAGTTGGCATGGTAAACGTGCACTCTGCAAAATTTGAACGAAGCGGGGAAAGTCGCAGTAACCGCCCGAAACCAAAATCTGCGAGATGGAAATTACTGCCTATCCCAGTCACGCAAAGCCTATCAGCTCGATTTCTATAGGTTTTGATAAGGGTAGGTTTGTAATTTCACTCAAACGTGCCATAACCGCCTCTCACCAGGATTCATACACGGTGGGCGCTAAAACACAGTGTCTCCTCGGCCGAAATCGACTCCCTCCCTAATTCATACACGATGGGCGCAAAAACAAACTCTCGTCTGCAAATATTCGGTGTATGCGAGATTACCGTCCTATCCCCAACCAACTAATATTGCTGTGATGTAGGAAATTTGAAATGGGGGCTAAGTTTGTAAATTTGCTCGCATTTGAGACAAGCGCGCCCTGAAGACATGGTTCCGCCCTTCCTCTCTCCCTCCATTTCCCCATTCGTACTCCGTGGGCGCCAAAACACCCTCTCCACCCCAGCCTCCTCCGTTCGCCACTCCATCCACCGTCGTCCTCCTCCACCATGCCGGAGTTGGTACCCCGATGTCGTCGTCCATTACAAGAGATCGACCTCTCTCATCGACGGCTTCGGAACGGGATCCTTGCATCCCGTCCTTTCGCTTCATCCCCGCCGTCGTCCACCTTGTCGGCGCCGCTCCTACGACCGTCTTGTCAACCGCTGCGCCCCGCTGCCACCATCCACCCTCCTAGATATGCTTCCATGCCACCGACAGCCATCGCTATTGCAGCACTGTCAAATTCTCAGCAGATGCATACACGGCGCCGCACCAGAGGCGGTACTCTTCCGTATCTTCTCAACTTATTTATCGCAGCAAGAAAATAGATCGCCACTACTTTACTCTGATTTCTTGTGCATCACTTACTCGCTAGTTGAAAGAAAACATTGCTTGCGAAGTTGCCTTTGTCCAGTTTGCACCTTCAGATCCGCCATGGCACGCTCAACACTATACTCGCAATGCTTATGGTTTTCCCCTTTTATATTCCACACTAGTTAAATCACAGTAGACTAAATTTCAAATTTGGGTCAGTCGATTTTTCAGAGCTCGTTGGAGTTCGCCGGTGCGAAGGAAGGGGCTCGGGTGGGGAAGGTGGTTGTGGGGGGGCCTCGCCGAACGAAGAAAACTCGGCACGAGTGGGGGCAGAGGTGGGGGTGGGGGTGGCGGAGGAACACATGTGGTGGGGGCCGGTGGTCCGGCCGGCGGCCCGTGTGATGTTCTATATGGGAAGAATCAGAGACGAGGAAGAATAAGGGTTAGGAGACGTAGGATCTTCATCCAACCGCCTGAAATGATCGACTGACCCAAATGACAAAAGTCACACGACTTGCATGCAGACATGCCTTTATATTCAGTACCATCATCGTACCTGCTTAGCACTGCTCCTGAATCCATCAAGCTAAACAACGTGCCACTCATAATTCCAAACTTGTTGCTCAAATACGAATCTGATATGATGCTGATATTACTAAAACAGATAATGTTTAATTAGTCAGCTAATGTTCCTACTTTACTTTCAAAAAGCACGTGCACCACATATAGAGAGACAGCAGGGAGTTGCATTCTTAATGCACTCTGGTTCATCATGTGTGGGCACTGCGCAACGAACATTTTATTATCCAAAATCTGGTTGCTCTTCTTTAGCATGTTCCTCTTCCGTTCTTCTTTAATAGTATTACTCTCTCGTTTTAAATACAAGTCTTTGTATAGATTCCACCATGGACTACATATGGAGAAAAATGAGTGAATCTACACTCTAAAATGTATCTAGATACATCTGTATGTGATCCATAGTGGAAATCTCTACAAAGACTTGTATTTTGGAACGGAGGGAGTATGACAATCTACAAGATGTTCCTTGTAGTGAAGATGAGCAGGGACATTTGCAGTGTAGAGGTCTATACGGTCGGTTGTGATGGACACTTTGAACTCTTCGGGCCTCTTTGATTCGTAGGATTTTGTAAACATAGGAATAGGATTTGTAGTGGCCTGCCCACTTGAATCCTAGAAGAATAGCAAGGAAATGCGGGAGCTGTGTCGCTTTTGAGAGTTACATCGATATTAATGATACCGCACCTTCAGTTGAAGAGAGCTGGTATCCGGTTTTCTAGCCGCATCGCAATACTAGCACATATATTCCAGCAAGTTCCACTTTGCTGATTTTACTCTGATGCTTACGGTTTTCCCGTTATATCTACACTATGATCTGTGTAGCTCCTTTGTGTCGCACTAGCGGCAGTCCACTCTTGAAGCTAAACACTGCAATGACTTACAAAATTGGCACCAAGGCATTGAGTGCCATTCTGGATGCAATGAAACTCATATGCTCCCCAACTGTTGATTCTTGTTCAGAATATGATCCTAATGACTATTCTAACCTCGAGGAGTCAAAGACAGATGGCCTGCCCTGTTCACCCATCAAGGTGCCTGTTCTAATTTGGCAAGTTTTATTGATTGCGCGTATCTTGCATATGTTGTCTGATACGTCTCCAATGTATCTATAATTGATGAAATGTTCGTGCTATTATATTATCCATCGTAGATGTTTTATATGCATTTATATGCTATTTTATATGATTTTTGGGACTAACCTATTAACCCAGAGCTCAGTGTCAGTTTCTGTTTTTTCCTTGCTTTTGAGTTTTACAGAAAAGGAATACCAAACGGAGTCCAATTGACGTGCCAATTTTTGATGATTTTTTATGGACCAAAAGAAGCCCCTGGAGTAAAAGAGTTGGGATAGAAAAGACCTGGGCTGTCCATGAGGGTGGGGGGCACACCCACCCCCTGGCGTGGGCCCCTATCTCGTGGACGATTCGGAGACCCCCCTGACATGAGACTGACACCAGAAATTCCTATAAATACAGAAACCTCCAGAAAATAACCTAGATCGGAAGTTCTACCGCCGCAAGCCTCTGTAGCCATGAGAAATCAATCTAGGCCCTCTCTGACACCCTGCCGGAGGGGGCCGTCATCACCGGAGGCCATGGAGGAGGATCCCGGAGGGGCCATCATCGCTGTCGATGTCAAAACCGGTGGATCTCGGGTAGGGGGTCCCGAACTATGCGTCTAGGCGGATGGTAACAGGAGACAAGGGACACGATGTTTTTACCCAGGTTTGGGCCCTATCGATGGAGGTAAAACCCTACTCCTGCTTGATTAATATTGATGATATGGGTAGCACAAGAGTAGATCTACCACAAGATCAGAGAGGCTAAACCCTAGAAGCTAGCCTATGGTATGATTGTTGTTTGTCCCACGGACTAAAACCCTCCGGTTTATATAGACACCGGAGAGGGCTAGGGTTACACAGAGTCGGTTACAATGGGAGGAGATCTACATATCTGTATCGCCAAGCTTGACTTCCACGCCAAGGAAAGTCCCATCCGGACACAGGACGAAGTCTTCAATCTTGTATCTTCATAGTCCAGGAGTCCGGCCAAAGGTTATAGTCCGGCCATCTAGACACCCCCTAATCCAGGACTCCCTCAGTAGCCCCTGAACCAGGCTTCAATGACGACGAGTCCGGCGCGCAGATTGTCTTGGGCATTGTAAGGCGGGTTCCTCCTCCGAATACTTCATAGAAGATTTTGAACACAAGGATAGTGTCCAGCTCTGCAAAATAAGTTCCACATACCACCGTAGAGAGAATAATATTTACACAAATCCAATCTGCTGACGTATTCAGCAGCGTGACATCACACCACGGCCAAGCCTTTATTCGTTTTTACTGTCCCACCTTAGCGCACTTAGCGAGGCGGTTTCCTTGGCACGTCTTGTCGAAGCAGAGATCGTGTCCCCTTATTCTAGGATTCTCATCAATACGGGCGTGGATAACCCAACCGTGCCATTGCGGCGCTTGGGAGATAAGCGAGTTTTACCAGGCTGGTGGGGGCACATAGTTTCGTCCGCCCATATAAGGGGATAAGGATCCACCTTTTCCATCTACGCCTTCTTCCTCCTTTGCTTATCCATTTTCGCACACTCGAGCTCCAGCGCCCAAGTCCGCACATCCCACCTCAACCTTCTCCAGCCATGTCCGGAGCGGGAGGCAAGTGGATGGCCTCCTCCGTCATGGAGGGACGCATCAAGAAGTTGAGGAAAGCCGGATACTTGTCCAATGACATCGCGCTCCCGCTTCCCGACAAGGGCAGCTCATCCCACCCCGGGCCCCATGAGAGGGTGGTGTTCTCACCCATTTCCTCCATGGACTAGGTTTCCCACTTCACCCATTTGTTCGGGACTCATGTTCTACTACGGCCTGGATTTCCACGATCCGGCCCCAAATTGATCTCAACATCTCGACGTTCATCGTCGTGTGCGAGGCCTTCCTCTGCATCCAGCCCCACTTCGGCTTATGGCTGAAGACCTTCAATGTCAAACCGAAGGTAGTGGGCGGCCGCTCAGCGGAGTGCGGAGGCACCATGGTGGGCAAGATGCCCAACGTTACATAGCTCGAACCACGTGGAGACCATAAAGGGGTGGCAATCGGGGTGGTTCTATGTCACCGAGCCGCGTGACCCTGAATGGGCAGCGGCCCCCGAATTTCGATCTGGCATCCCCACACGGCTCACCTCCTGGAAAGAGACGGGCCTGTCGTGGGGTAATTCGGAGGAGCTGACCGGACTCCAAACCTGCGTCCAAAACCTGGTGAGCAAGAAGCTCAAACTCGTCAACATAGTCCAGGTCATGCTCATCCACCGGATTCCCCCGTGCCAACAATGGGCTTTCAGTTTGTGGGAGTTTGATCCGGCACAGCACCGAACCCTGAGTAGGCTCTTCGACACTACGTACGAAGACGCCTGGAAGGTGCTGTTCAAGGGCACCGAGGCTCCCGCATCCGCTACCGAGGATCGCGGATTCAGCGCGCAGCATCAAGCCAACACGGTAAGCTATTTTACCCTTTACAGGATACTTGTTTTTCATAGTTTGACTCTATGCGGGATCTAAACTCCTTCTCCTTTGACAGGATTGGCAGAAGACGTCCGGGCAGATTGACTGTCCGGCTTCCTTGCCAGAAGACCTAGCGGACGCCCGCTTGACGGGGCTGCTGGTTCCGGCACCTTACGTGGTGCCGGAGAAAAAGGCCAAGAAGAAGGCCACGGGAACTCGAAAGAGCTCCCGGCGCCTGGTGATGTCGGACTCATCGTCCGATTACTCCGAGGCGGACTCCTCCCGCGACAACGAGGAGGAGGAAAAAGAGGTCTCTCCCAGGGAGAGAGAAAAAGGAAGGCCGCCCCAACTGGGGGGGCCGGAGGGTCCAAGAAGGGAAGGACCCTTCCTCCGGACTACTCCACCAACACCGACGACGGCGAAGAGGAGTGGCCATCCAGGGCCAAGCCCCTGGCAAAATCATAAGTATCCGGATACCAGAATAACTCATGGCGTTCCCTTGTTGCATAGTATCTTCTGATGCAGAATATAATCATGCAGTCCGCCCAAGGCCGGGCTCGATGCTTCGTCGAGCGGCTCCCTGGGTTTGTCGGATGTGAATAGCACTTCACTTCCGACCGCCTCCTCTCCTCGCGCTGCGGGTGATGCCGAGGTGGAGTCCCATAAGGGTCCAAGCCAGGAGGAGGTGGTCCTGGAGGCGCCGCAAGGCGACCTCCTGAACTCCAGGCGCAAAGGGGATAAAACCCCCAAGGGCTCCAAGTCTGGCCCTGGGCCGGACACCGCACCGGAACCTTCAACGGTTTCGGAATCCGGCAGGCGGCCCCCTAGTAAGAAGGGCAAGCCTACGACCGGTGACCTCCGTCCAACCGGAGGCACCAGATAATCTGCTGGAGGTGCTTAACGGCGCCTCCATCGACGAGGAGCACCGCACTATTATGAGTGTGGTGATCCAGAAGGTTCAGTCTGCCAAGAGCAGGCTGACTGAAGCCTATGCTAGCCTTCTAACAGGATTTGAGGTATGTATTTAAGATATGTAAAAATATTACCGCATAGAAAGTAGCCTGTGATGCTCAGTTTAGTGTTCGGGAAGAAAAGCCGAACTGAGGATCAAAAAGATATACGCAGGAGTCTAACATAAGTATGTCAATATGGGAATGCAGGTTGCGCTGCTGACCTCTGCCGCACTGACTGCGGAGGTCGATGCATTAAAGCAGAGCCTCGAGCGGTCCAAGAACGAGCTCGGCCTTGCCAAGAAGCAGCTCGAGGATAAGTAAGGTAAGTAATACCTTATGTAAGTATATAAAAAAGATGTTGTTGCAAAAAATGACAGGAGCAACGTGAGATTACAGGGGCCACAACCGAGGTGGCGACCCTGAAGAAAGCGTTGTCCAAGGCCGAAGACAATGCGGCCGTGGAGCGCACCGAGCGAGAAAAGCAGGAGGCGCGGTTGGCGGAGGTACAGCAAGAGCTCCAGGCTCTCGTGGAAAAACACGAGAGTTTGGAGCTTGACTCAAAGACTCGAGAGTCCGAGCTCGCCTCGGCGCTTGAGAGCGCCAAATCTGCCAAGGCCGAAGCCCAAAAAGTCCTCCAGGAAATTGAGGCGATGAAGAAGATAGTGGCGGGTAAGGCATTCTTTATGCAGAGCAAGCATGTTAAAGTGAATTACTTGTTACTTACCCGAGTCCGGAGCTCTCCAGGAGCATTCGCAGATCTTCCCCGCAGTGTGTCCGGCGCTGCCGCATTCTACCGGGCCGAGGGGGGGAGCTCGACTGAGAAGGTGTTCTGGTCCCAGTATGTTGAGGCCGGATACCCGGTGCCCTTGAGCGACCAGCTGAAGCAGCTGGTCGAGCTCCATAAGGTGGCCGAACAGGCCATGAAGGGTCTCATAGTCCGGCTATGGCCTGGGGAAGCCATGCCTGAGAGCTACTTCGGGCTGGTGAGGCGGCTGGTGGATGCCTGTCCATGGCTTGAAGTCATCAAGCGCTCAATATGCATCGAAGGTGCCGGTAGGGCCCTTGCCCGTGCTAAAGTGTACTGGGGCAAGATGGACGCTGAGAAGCTTGTGACGGATGGACCACCGCCAGGCAAGGAGCATCGCAAGCCCGAGATGTATTATGAGGGCGTCCTGAAGGGTGCCCGCTTTATAGCGGATGAATGCTCCAAAGATGTAATTTTTGAGTAAACTCGCATTTGTGATCCTGTACGCTGATAACTTGTTCATATGCGCTAAGCAACGCTTTTGAATTTAAAATATTACCTTCTGTGCGGCCATTTATTAAATTTGAGAGATGTCGGGTCGTCGGCTTCTGCCCCGTGCCACGAGTGTTGGGGTGTTCGGGATAAAATTGAGCGCTCTTTTTCCCATTCTCGGGTCCTTCGAGGGAGGCGCTCAACACAACGAACAAGGCAATCGGACTATAATGCTTGAACACTCTCACTTAGCCATAGAATTCTATAATGTCAAATTTCGGCGAAGCCCCTAGTATTCGGAAGACCGAGTTCGGGGCACTATACACGCCTAGGCCGGACAAAGCCGACTCCTCGCTCTAAGCGACATAAGTCTTTAGGGACTCGAAAACCTCTCGAACAGCGACCAGCTCTCGCCCTATCATGACATCAGTTTTAGCTTTCTCCACTGAGGTGCTTAGCCCAGCTCAACCGGGGCACAATTGCAGTGGTTCTCCCGGCGCTACCTTAGCCGATATAACGGAACGTAAGGTACCAAAACATGGGAGCCGGGCAAACCCAACTATTGACCCAAGACATGATTCGGAGCCGATGCATATAATGCTATAAGTTCGGGGTGTCGCACTTGTGAAAGTGTTCGGACTTATCACACCGTATGTTGGGGTACTTAAGCCCCTGGTGTATTTGGCCGTACCGAAGTGTACGGGTGCAAAATGTCATTAATGAACATATATAGATAAAAAAATGGAATGCAATAATAGACAAAAGCTATGTATTGTTTATTCAAAAAGGCTGCGGTAAAAGCAGGATGATACAAATAGTGCGATAAGCAAGAGATGGGACTATTTGACATGTCCCCCTCCAGGGGCGAGCTGCGGGATGATATGTCAAACAAGTATACTGCTCGTTATAGAGATCACCTGGACACTCGACTTAGCTTTCTGCCTCCCTGGCTGTTGCATCGTGTGTTCGGCGATTGTACTACCGGACAGGCCTTCCGTAGAATGGAGTACTGAAAGTAAGAAAAAGAATGACAAAATCAGGAGCCCCTAGTGCGGTTGAGCCGCATTTTGGGCATGCCATGGTCGTGCCCCTCCTCCTATGCCCATGGTATTTCCAGAGCGTAGTTATATACGCGTAGTACTGGTTTCGCAATTTCGCGAGGGCTGGGGTTGGGGCCGCATTGCTACGCTTGCTCGGAACGTGCCAGGCGGTCTTGTTGTAGGTTACTCCGAGCGCGCTTGACGGTGTCCGGACGTTTAATAGCCGGACTGGAGAATTGCCTTGAGAGGCTGCTTTGTACTTCCGCCGCGAGGGCCGCCGTATGCTCCTCCGTTCAGAGAAAGCGTTCAGTGTTTCCATTGACGGTAATGACTCCTCGAGGGCCTGGCATCTTGAGCTTGAGGTATGCATAGTGCGGCACCGCATTGAACTTTGCAAATGCGGTTCGTCCGAGCAGTGCGTGATAGCCACTGCGGAACGGGACTATGTCCAAAGATTAACTCCTCGCTTCAGAAATTATCCGGGGATCCGAAGACCACCTCAAGTGTGACTGAGCCTGTACAATTGGCCTCTACACCTGGTATGACGCCTTTAAAGGTCATCTTTGTGGGTTTAATCCTTGAGGGATCTATGCCCATTTTTCGCACTGTATCCTGATAAAGCAGGTTCAGGTTGTTGCCGCCGTCCATAAGGACTCTAGTGAGGTGAAATCTGTCAATGATTGGGTCTAGAACCAATGCGGCGAATCCGCCATGATGGATGCTAGTGGGGTGGTCCCTTCGATCAAAAGTGATCGGGCAGGAGGACCATGGGTTGAACTTTGGGGCGACTGGCTCCAACGCATATACGTCCCTGAGTGCACGCTTCCGCTCCCTTTTGGGGATGTGGGTTGCGTAGATCATGTTCATCGTCCGCACTTGTGGGGGGAAGCCCTTCTATCCCCTATTGTTCGGCGGCCGGGGCTCCACCTCGTCATCGCTATGCAGCCCCTTGTCTCTGTTTTCGGCACTTAACTTGCCTGCCTGCTTGAACACCCAACAATCCCTGTTGGTGTGATTGGCTGGTTTTTCGGGGGCGCCGTGTATCTGGCACGAGCGATCGAGTATTCGGTCCAAACTGGACGGGCCCGGAGTATTTCTTTTAAATGGCTTTTCCGCTGACCGGGTTTAGAGCCTCTGAATCCGGCATTAACTGTCGTACAGTATTGTCGCCATTAATGCGGCGCTTGTGCTTGTTGCGACGCGACCTGCCATTGCTGTCCTTGCTGTCCTTGGTATCCGAATTACCAGGGCTCTTGGTCATGTTATTACTACGAGCTAGCCAGCTGTCTTCTCCCGTGCAAAAGCGGGTCATGAGTGTTGTGTGGGCTGCCATGGATTTCGGCTTTTCCTGTCCTAGGTGTCGGGCAAGCCACTCATCATGGATGTTATGTTTGAAGGCTGCAAGGGCCTCTGCCTCCGGACAGTCGACTATTTGATTTTTCTTGGTTAGGAACCGTGTCCAGAATTGTCTGCCGATTCCTCTGGCTGCTGAATTATGTGGCTTAGGTCATCAGTGTCTGGTGATCGCACATAGGTGCCCTGGAAATTGTCGAGGAATGCGGCTTCCAGGTCCTCCCAACAACCAATTGATTCTGCTGGCAAGCTGTTAAGCCAATGCCGAGATGGTCCTTTAAGCTTGAGTGGGAGGTATTTGATGGCGTGTAGATCATCACCGCAGGCCATGTGGATATGAAGGAGATAATCCTCGATCCATACCACAGGATATGTTGTGCCATCGTATGATTTGATGTTTACGGGTTTGAAACCCTCGGGGATTTGATTATCCATTACTTCATCTGTGAAGCATAGTGGGTGTGCGGCGCCTCTGTACTGGGCTATATCACGACGTAGCTCAAACGAGCTTTGTCTACTTTGTTCGGCCCGGCTAGATTTACCATATCTGGCATGAGGGTTATCGTCACGTGTCGTGGGGCGCCCACGCGATCCATAGATTGATCTTGTTTGCCTTGCCTTGTCCTCCAATATATCTTGCAGGTCTGGCGCATTTCCCCATGCCTTGGTATTCTTTGAGCGACGCCGGGGTGCGGCTTGAGTGGAGGGCCAAGAGGCCTCTCTGTCGCGGCCACAAGGTGGCCGGTCGGCCGCATCATGCGCTGGTGATGTAGGTCTAGGTGCTTCCTCCTTTAATCGGGGTAGCAGCCTGCGTTTTTGGTAGCTCTTGGAGGGGCGTTCGAGTTCGTACTCTTCGGCCGCAAGGACTTCAATCCATTTGTCGGCTAGCAAGTATTGGTCAGTTCTAAGTTGTTGTTGTTTTTTCTTGAGGCTGCTCGCCGTGGCAATAAGCCTGCATTTGAAATGCTCTTGTTCGACGGGATCCTCAGGCACGACAAATTAAATGCCGCCGAGGCTTGCCTCGCCTTCGAGAGGAGGCATGTAATTATCGCCCTCTACCTCTCTCATGCGCGCTCTCTCATGAGGGCTAGTTTCTCCATCCTCCCGCGTTGAATCCTGCTGGAGGGGTTGTCTTCGCACTTGTCCGGTGGTGTTATTGTCTCTCGTGCCGGAATCACCGTTTTTGCTTTGGCGGGAATTAGAGCGGCGCCGTTGACGCCGGCGCTTAGGCTGCTTCCTGGAGGGGTCATCCTCCGTTGTTCCATCGTCGTTCCCTTCTTTTGTGGTGTCCACTATGTATATGTCATACGACGAGGTGGCCTTCCAGTGCCCTGTAGGCGCTGGTTCTCGGTCGTCTCCTGCATCGGCGTCCATACCGTCGATGTCTTCGGAGTCGAAGTCGAGCATGTCGGTTAAATCATCGACAGTGGCTACGAAGTGGGTGGTGGGTGGGCTTTGAATTTCTTCGACGTCCGCATCCCAACCTTGCTGACCATAGTCCGGCCAGGGCTCTCCTGATAAAGAGAGAGACTTTAGCGAATTCAGGATGTCGCCGAAGGGCGAGTGCTGAAAGATGTCCGCGGCGGCAAACTCCATGATCGGCGCCCAATCGGATTCGATTGGTAGGGGCGCGGAAGGTCCGGAGTCCGGAGAGGAGTCTGGCACCTTGGAGTCGCGAGCTTCGCAAAGGACAAGGCTGGTATTCGGATCGATCGTCGTAGAGATTGCAGCCCCCGAGGCGGCGTCCAGCCACCCGTCCTCGACTGGCGCAGTCGGCTCCGAGCTAAGGGTCGGAGCGGACACTGGTGCGGCCTCCAGGGCACGGTTCGGCGGCAAAGCTATATCATGCCCATCGTGACAGTACGGCGCGCTTGGCTGTGGCTCGAACCCGTCGAAGATCAATTCTCCGCGGACGTCAGCCGTAGTTCAAACTTCCAAATCTGACCTGATGGCGGGGGCGTAGCTTTCGATCTGCTCCGGATGGCCAGCGAATTGCCCGCAGCAAAGCCGCCGAATACGAAGATCTGTCCGGGAGAAAAGTCTCACCACTGGACCGCATCGTTGTTGATGATCGGAGGAGCCATCGGGCCTAAAGATGACGACGAGAGGAACTCTCAATGAAAGCACCAATGTCGGTTTCAAAACCGGCGGATCTCGAGTAGGGGGTCCCGAACTGTGCGTCTAGGCGGATGGTAACAGGAGACAAGGGACACGATGTTTTTACCCAGGTTCGGGCCCTCTCGATGGAGGTAAAACCCTACTCCTGCTTGATTAATATTGATGATATGGGTAGTACAAGAGTAGATCTACCACGAGATCAGAGAGGCTAAACCCTAGAAGCTAGCCTATGATATGATTGTTGTTTGTCCTACGGACTAAAACCCTCCGGTTTATATAGACACCGGAGAGGGCTAGGGTTACACAGAGTCGGTTACAATGGGAGGAGATCTACATATCCGTATCGCCAAGCTTTCCTTCCACGCCAAGGAAAGTCCCATCCGGACATGGGACGAAGTCTTCAATCTTGTATCTTCATAGTCCAGGAGTTCGGCCAAAGGTTATAGTCCGGCCATCCGGACACCCCCTAATCCAGGACTCCCTCAATCGCCATGAAGGCCAAGGACCAGAGGGAGAACCTCTCCCCATCCAGGGGGAGGCCATGGAGGAGGAAGCACAAGGGGGTGGACCTCTCCTCCTCTCTTTCGGTGGCGCCGGAGTGTCATCTTGAGGGGAATCATCGCCGTGGTGATCGTCTTCATCAACATCACCATCATCATCACCATCCTCATCTCTTTTACGCGATCCACTTTCCCGCACCCCACTGTAATCCCTACTTGAACATGGTGCTTTATGCCACATATTATGATCCAATGATGTATTGCCATCCTATGATGTTTTGAGTAGATATCTTTTGTCTTTGGGTTGATTGATGATCTAGATTGGTACGAGTTGTATGTTTTATTTTGGTGTTGTCCTATTGTGCCCTCCGTGTTGCGCAAGCGTGAGGGATTCCCGCTGTAGGGTGTTTCAATACGTTCATGATTCGCTTATAGTGGGTTGCTTGAGTGACAGAAGCATAAACCCGAGTAAGGGGGTTGTGGCGTATGGGATAAAGGGGACTTGATGCTTTAATGCTATGGTTGGGTTTTACCTTAATGATATTTAGTAGTTGCGGATGCTTGCTAGAGTTCCAATCATAAGTGCATATGATCCAAGAAGAGAAAGTATGTTAGCTTATGCCTCTCCCTCATATGAAATTGCAATGATGACTACCGGTCTTGTTAACAATTGCCTAGGATAATTCCGCACATCGATCCATCATTATTCCACACTCGCTATTTATAATATTTATTAATATATTCTAACTTTATGATAACAGCACCTACTTTTATATTTTAGCTCTCCGATATCATGCAAAGTTATCATCTTCATACCCACAACATAGTTTTATTTCTCGTATCTAGTTGGAAGCAAACGTTCGGTGTACGTGGAGTCGTGTCAGTGGAAGATAGGACTTGAGAGAATATTGATCTTACCTTTAGCTCCTTGTGGGTTCGACACTCCATACTTATCACTTCCACCTTTCGAAATTGCTACGATGATTCCCTGCACTTGGGGATTATCATTATCTTGCATTTCTTCTACTTTGTTGCACCGCCATCTGCTTAGTTTACTCATCATATATGTCGAGATGCCATGCCCATCCATTATCAATACATATTCCATCTGTCATCATACCATGTTTTTTCACTCAAATGCTGTTCTTGTGCATCAGACATCAAAAAGGAAGAGGGTGATTGCCGAACCTGAAGGAGCACCAGCAAAGTCCTTGAAAAACATGGTGGTGCCGGAGAAATCAGACAACACCCCACTTATATTGGCTATACAACTAGTGACACAAAACGTAGGACCGACTCCAGCAGACTGTACCAAGGTCAAGCCTGCCACTTTTAGTTCTTCCTAGCATGTGTTGTGCTGTAAATTCAGTTAAGCCTGTCACTGGCATAATTCTCAGGGAATTTGTGGCTGCTGACAGCATCAAGCCATGTCATGTTTGATTACCTATCTATAAATAATAATCATCTGGTGCCTTGTTGGTGTGGTCATCATCTATAAACAAGCAACATGGTGGAGTGGTCGCTGGTGGTTGTGTGTTGTTGTTGGTCAGATGTAAACAAAGTTACCAAGGCATCAGAGTGTGCAACATGGGTAGGATGCTAAGTTCTATAATGGATGGAGAATGAAATATCATTTGAGAATATTATCTGGGCCTTATATTGTGCACCTTAAACTCCTTATGACTCTCAAAAGATCTTATTTATCCTGTTTCTGAATCAACGTTGTTGCCTTGTTGGTGTCTGCTATGAACGAACTGATTATAATTCGGCGCGACAGCGGGCAAGAAAGTCTTACGAATACAGGAGTAGTGTAGCAGGCTGAGACCTGCTATGCTCTAATATTTTGTGCCCCCTTCAATCTTAATTTAGTACAACACTCCTATGATCAGCTGGAATAGCAGCAACGATTACAGTGTTATGCTCTCCCACTTTCCCCTTGTTTATTGCCTTACCATCTTACATTGCTGATTCAAGAGTTTACTCCCTTTTAGGCATGATCTTTAAAGGATTCTTGTCCTGGAGTCAAGAGAAAACACCATATCATGTACACTAATATGGAAGCTCAACCAGAATGAACCATGGAAATTGTACCCGAATGGTGGCAGTTGAGGCCTCCCAAACTCTTCTTCTATATCTACTATTGTCAGATGCTAACTTCTATGATGCATTTGAATATTTGTCCCTGTCTACTGTAAATCCATTGTGGCCTGCCACTTAACTTAACCGGTTCGGATGACCATTGAAATTGGGTGAGATATGATCACCAGGGCACCAATGCCTTAAAACACATCTGAGATTGGTAAGATCCAAGAGCGAAGAGGTACTTGTTCCTTGTGAAAAACAAGAACAATGCCATTTTCTTATATTTGCCTTGTCACTTGGCAGCTCGACTCAGATCAGAGGACCGACTGCATGACAGACCTTGAGACATATATCTCGATTTACAAACAGTGGATACTTATCTCTCGATTTACACATCATCCACGGATAACCAAGATGGGAAGGAATAGAAATGGAGAAGCAGAACAAAAATGTGCTACTCCCTCAGATCCATATTACTTGTCGCTCAAATGGATGTATCTAGATGTATTTCAGTGCTAGGTACGTCCGTTTGAGTGACAAGTAATTTGGATCGGAGGGAGTATTACACAATCAGTTGGGTCCCCAGCAGACGATTTGGCATGCCTTGTGCAGCTTCTCCTGCTCTGATCGCCTGGGTCGGGAAGCCCTGCCTACGGCGGCCGCGCTGCCGACGGCGAGCTGGGAGGAGGAGGAGAGAGACGCTGGGACGGCGCGGTGGTAGAGTGACCGGAGCACGTAGTCCCAGCGGCCGCCTGGTCCTTGAGCGCCTCCATGTAAGCACCAATTTAGGGGGAATCGATCGATCTACTCATTTCATCACTCATAGTGTCAAGAATAGGAATATTTGGTACAAATTTGAGGTAGATCGGAGGTAAGATACCCCGTCTTAGTAGTACAGGAACTAGGGTTCTACGCTAAGCTATGAAATGGAGAATTATTGACTTGACTGGAGAATTCTAGAGCGACAAAATATAAGGCCGAATCCAGCTCAGCAACAGTAACCAGAGTAACAGTTACGAAACAGTGGTGGAGTTTAGTTTGGTCGGAGGTGCGAGGAGACATCTGAGTTGTTGATCTTGATGGATGTTTATCCTTGCATCTGAGCCGTTGATTGTCTGAATCTTCTGTTCATGTCCTCTCTTCAGTACTGCCTTGGGTCTAGTCCTGACAATGTCGCCGCCATGACGAGCGCCTTGTCCCCAAGGCGAAACAGCTTGTGGCATGGGAATGTTTTGTTCAGAAAGCTGCATCTTCCCGTTGCACTAAACACTGACCCACCGGGTTCTTGTTCCTCTGAATGACTCTCCGGTCCAAAACGGCAACTGGAAGCGTTTTGATGTAACCCTCAGGAGTTACTAGAGCACATGAGGGAGTGGAACTGCTTGATGACCAATGTGCTTTTTTAGTTGACTGATGTGGAACACTGGATGTATGTTAGTTCCTTCAGGCATGAGTAGTTTATAAGATACCTCTCCAATTCTCTCTATGATCTTGTAAGGTCCATAGAACTTTGATCTGAGTTTCAAAGAGCCTCTCAGTCCAAAAGCATTCTGTCTGTAAGGTTGGATCTTCATATATACATTGTCTCCTATCTGGAAAGATCTTTCAGTTCTTCTCTGGCCAGCAAAATGTTAGATTATGCTTTGTGCATGTTCCAGATTTGCTCTCGGCCTTTGGATCATGTGCTCCCTTTCAGATATTGTAAGTGATGCTTCCTGGGAAATAGATGCCTACGGCAAACTCACCAATCTGTGGTGGTTTGTACCCATATAATGCATGGAATGGAGTACATTTCAAGGAAGAGTGATAGCTAGTGTTGTACCATAGCCCAGCTAAAGATAGCCACTTGAGCCACTTCTTGGGCACTTGGAACACCATTCCTCTTAAGTATGCTTCAAGGCACTGATTGACTCTCTCTGTTTGCCCATCTGTTTGTGGGTGAGATGATGTGCTGAATCTAATCTTCACTCCAAAAGCTGCAAACAGTTCTTGATACAGTTTACTGGTGAAAATGGTGTCTCTGTCAGAGATGATGCAGATAGGAAGACCATGTAATTTCACCACATTATCCATGAGTGCTTCAAACACAATCTGTACTATGAAGGGATGTGCTAGAGGAATGAAATGAGAGTATTTGGTGAATCGATCGACCACCACCAGTATGACCTCCTTCCCTTGTGAGTTTGGTAAAGCAGTGATGAAATCCATCGTTATGTGAGCCCAAGCCATATCTGATACATGTAGTGGTTGCAACAGACCTGGTGGATGTGTGTGTTCCACTTTGTTCAGTTGACACAGAGGGCATTGGGACACATATTGTTCTATATCTTTCCTCATGTTAGGCCAACAGAATACTCTTTTGATTCTACAGTAGGTAGCTTTAATGCCAGAGTGGCCTCCTAGTGCAGAAGTATGAAATGTCTGCAATAGTTGTTGTCTAAAATCTGTGCTAGCTCCCACATAAATTTTGTTGTTGTACTTAATCAAGCCATTATGAGTAGCAAACTTGGGAGTTGGCCCTGTATCAGCAGCAACTTTCTTTAACAGATTGTCACTGTCCTGATCTCCTTGGTAGCTCTTTTTGACATCCTCGGTCCATGTTGGAACTACCACAATCATGCTGGTGGAACAAGAGCTGCTAGGATTTCCTTTCCTTGATAGAGCATCTACCACTACATTTTCTTTCCCTTTCTTAGACTCTATGGTATAATCATATTCTAACAGTTACAGTAACAACTTGTGCTGGACTCCTTCGTCAACCTCTGAGTTGTCATGTACTTAAGAGATTGTTGATCTATTTTGATTATTAAGGAGTTTCCCCATACATAATGCCTCCACTTTTTTAGAGCTTCCAAAATGGCCATAGCTTCTTTTTCATATATAGATTGAGCAGCTGATTTGGGCCCTAAACTTTTACTGAGGAAAGCAAGAGGCCTTCCACTCTGCATGAGTACTGCTACAATCCCTGTAGCACAAGCATCAACTCCAATGGTAAAGAGCAGAGAGAAATCTGGCATTGCCAACACTGGACAACTTGTCATTGTCTGTTTCAACGGTTGAAAAGCTTGGCTTTGAGTAGGGCCCCACTGAAATGCATCTTTCTTCAGCATATCATGTAGTAGTCTGCATATTTGTCCATAGTTTTTGACAAACCTTCTGTAATACCCAGTTAAGCCCAAAAATCCTCTTAGCTGAGATACATTTTCAGGTTCCTCCCAGTCCATCATTGCTTGTATTTTTCCAGGGTCTGTTGCTACTCCTTTAGCTGATATGATGTGTCCTATAGATATGCCACTTGATCAATAGCAAAAGTGCATTTTGACAGTTTGGCATATATCTGATTTCTCCTTAGGGCTGTGAGAGTCTTTTCTACATGTCTGATGTGATCTTCCATTCATTTGCTAAAAAACAACATACCATCAAAGAAAACTAACGGAAACTTGGGTTTTTCTGTTTCATTAACTTCTTCAGCCACTTTGTTCATCAGACTTTGGAATGTTCCTGGACCACATCACAGACCAAATAGGACTACTGTATATTCATAATGGCACGTGTGAGTTCTAAATGTTGTTTTATGTATGCCTTCAGGGGCCATCCTAATCTGATGATATCATGGTCTCAGATCTAGCTTGGAGAAAATTTTTGCTCCATGCATCTCATCCAATAGATCTTCAATGATTGACATTGGAAACTTGTTCTTTACAGTGACAACATTTAGTTCTCTATAATCCACACATAGTCTCCATCCCCCATCTTTATTTCTGACCATGATAGCTGGAGAAGAAAATGGACTAAAACGTTCTTGTATCTCTCCTTTTTTATGAGTTGTTTGATAATTTCCTCCATAGCAGCTTTCTGATAGTGTGGAACTCTATATGGTCTCAGATTTGGAGGTTTTGCTCCCTCTTGTAAGATTATCCAGTGATCACAATCCCTTTTGGGGGGAAGTTGTTGTGACTATTCAAACACATCAGCAAATGTTTGTAAAAGAGGTTGAAGTGCTCTAGGAGGATTTTGGATATGCTTGTTATGCTCTGTGTCTAGTTCATGCACTTTCAGAATATATCCCATTACTCCTTTTTGTAGTAACTTCTCCATTTTTGCTGCTTGTATGATACATTTCTTCTTGGGAATTGTGTGATCAAACAATGTGATGGGTTGTCCTTGCTTGGTCATAATAAGGATTCTCTCCACCAAGTACAAACAGATTGGACTATAGTGATATATCCAATCTGCTCCGATGATAATATCATAAGAAGCAAGGTCTAACACTTTGAAACTGTTGTTGAAAGTATGGCCTTGGATTTTGAAGTTCAACTCTAGAACTTTGGATACTGACAGTAGTTGTCCTCCCCCTGCTACAATCACTTTTCTTGGTTGCATTGGTTGCTGGTAACAATCACTTCTTATTGCAAAATCTTTGCTCATAAAGGTTTCTGAAGAGCCACTGTTAAACAGTGTTGTAGCTTTCTTTCCAGCAATCTGCACAATAAGAGAAAAGGTATTTGGTCCTGTGGTTCCTTCTGCAGCATTGCCTGATATATGCATAGCTTGTGAAGGTTTTGGTATGCTACTCTTAGGATTTTTCTGTTTATCTGGAGTGTTTGGGGTTGTATGATAAGCTTGTTCAGGAGCATTCACCTCTTCAGTCTCATCACTATCAGCTTCTTCATCTACTTCTTGTAGTATGTGCAATGTTTTCCCAATCTTACATTTGTGTTGTCTTGTCCAAGGTTCTCTATAGGACCAGTATGCTCTTGCATCTTTAGGAAAAGGTACTGAGTATTTTTCCTGATCAGGAACTTGTACTTGTAGTGGAGGGTTTGACTATCTGACATTGTTTGAGTATGATCTTGATCTATATCCTGCAAAAGGAGACACCTTTCTTGTTGCTGCAGCTTTTTCATGCACCTTTGCATACCAATAAGCTTCAATGATGTCTATGGGTTTTTGACCACACACCTCATGTTTAATATCAGCTTTTAGGCCTCCAATAAAACAACTGAGCAAAAATATTCCTATAAACATGGGTGATCTCTCTTAACCAATGCCACGTAGTGCTCTATGTACTGGGCTATTGTTGTGTGTTGTTGTATATTCTTGAGAAGTTCCACTGCTTCATGCACACTTGCTTTAGAGAACCTGTCAGCTATCATATGGCAAAACTGTTGCCATGTTATCATCTGCCAAGGGACACAAAGATTCTTTAACCAGTTAGATGCTCTCCCTTGTAAATGGCTTGTAGCCAAATTGACCCACTGATCATGAGGAGTGCCAGACATGTCATAGAACTTTTCACAAGAAATTAGCCATTCAATTGGATCTTCTCCACTGAACAGTGGTATTTCCAGCCTAGGTCCTTTTAATACAACTTCAGCAAAATAAGATGGACCTCCCATCTGAGTGGCATGCTGATTTCTCTGAGCATCATACAAGTTTCCAATTGCTTGATATACTGGGGGTTGAGAGCAACCAGAAGTTGACATGTTAATGTGCTGTCCTGTGATAGGATTGTATGTAGGGATTGGGTTGTACAGTGGGGCAATTATGGGAGCAAAATATCCACTATTTCCAAAATATCCCAAGGTATGTGCCTGAACTACTACACTTGTACTTTCTGAAGTTAATCTGAATTGTTGTTGTCCCTGTATTTCTTGCTGTTTCTCTGTGTGTACTCTTGTGCTTTCTGTGAACAATGTGGTAGGTGGTATACCAGGTGCTACTCCTGACAAATTGCTCATTGGAATACTTGTTGTGTTGTTAAACTCTTGGTGTAGGTTTCTATTTACTTGTTGTTGGTCCTCACTGGTTGTATCTGTTATAGATATTACAGGAGGTATACTGACCCTCGCTGTTCCTGTACACACTGGTGGTGGAACACTTGGTGAAACAACCTCTATTTTCTGATTTCCCAATGACATTTTCTGAAGAATTAGCTGTAATGTTTTCTGAATCTTTGAATTCATATTAGTCAGCTTGGCCTCTACCTTAGGCATAGTCACCATTTCTTCCCTCAACTGATTTACTTCTTGTCGAAGATCTTGGAGTCCTTCTAGTTCAGCCGGCAGATCGGCCACTTCTTTCTCCACTCTGTTGACTGTGATATGCACCTTTGCTCTTGTGTCCGCCATGTCATCCACCTACTACCGACGCTTGTTGACCCGAATCACCTCCTGCGACTCCTTGACGCACGAATCTCTACTGAGATCAGAATTTTACCACCAGGAGAATTTCTCCTAGCAATTGTCTCGGACTCAGAAATCTGCGCCCGAATTTCACCGCCGCCGCGTCGCCGCCACCGAAACACACCGCCGCCGCGAACAGGGAGGGACGGGAGGGATTTTACAAGAGATACCAACCTCCTGCTCTCCACTGCTTGAATCGCCGCCGCCCTCCTTGCCGAGGAACAAGTTGTTGCTCTTATACCTTTGTAAGCACTAATTTAGGGGGAATCGATCGATCTACTCATTTCCTCCCTCAAATTGTCAAGAACAGGAATATTTGGTACAAATTTGAGGTAGATAGGAGGTAAGATACCCCTTCTTAGCAGTATTAGGAACTAGGGTTCTACACTAAGCTATGAAATGGAGAATTATCGACTTGACTGGAGAATTCTAGAGCAACAGAATATAAGGCCGAAGCCAGCTCAGCGACAGTAACCAGAGTAACGGTTACGAAACGGTGGTGGAGTTTAGTTTGGTCGGAGGTGCGAGGAGACATCCGAGCCATTGATCTTGATGGATGTTTATCCTTGCATCACAGTCGTTGGTTGTCTGAATCTTCTGTTCCTGTCCTCTATTCAGTACTGCCTTGGGTCTGGTCCTGACACTCCACGGCCACCATGTTGGTCACCACCACCAGCGACGCCCCCTTCTTGGTCGCCGACGAGCTCATCTTTTCTGTCTTGTGCTTCTGATGGACGGGTCGATCTCTCGCGCACTAAGGTTGTGCCCGTGGGGAACTGATTATTGTGTGTGGTTATCATACGCGCGTGGGGTTATTCAGAGTGGAGCGAGATGCAGGGGAAAACAGGGGGCTCTGGTTGCTGGTTTCGGGCGAGTAGTACATCCAGATTCCCAAAATCGGGGGTTGGCCGTTAAACCCGTGGGTTCCCTCGGCTTGCTAGTTGCTTTTTTTAGAGAGATAGAGAGAGAGAGAGAGTGAGAGAGAGAGAGAAGTGTTGGCTTTATTGATTACTTAGAACAAAGTTACAAAGAGTCTTCCGGATACATTCTGAAGCGGAATGGAAAACAACAAGACTAGATAAATTCTTACAAGACTAAGCTAAAATATGAGCAGCTACATTAACTTGTCGACGAACATACTTGAACACCACAGAGTCAAAGATCCACAAAGCAGCTCATATACGCGTGAGTGGAGATTCAACACGGGGCAAGTGGAGATGCAGAGGAAACAGGGGACTCCGCTCGCTGGTTTCAAGCGAGTAGAGCACAACGTCCAACCAGATTCCCAAAAACCCGGGGTTGGACCATTGAACCGTTGGGCTCACCGGACAAATGTGAGGCCAGCGCAACGCGCACGCCCGGTACCAACCACGGTTTCCCGTTCCCGAGCTCCCGCTTGGCGTTGTTCCTCACGCTCTATCTTTGATTTTGGAACTAATTATATCTTTCTTTCAAGGGTTGTTATTATGGTACTTCACATTCCGTGCATACCGCTGAGGGGGGGCGGGCGAAGAAACGAGAACCCCACTGCGCTATTGGGTTGGCCATGCACTAGGTTGGTCCTTTCCTTTTTGGGAGGGTTTTGTTTGGTTTTTTATTTTCTTTTTTCCCTAACAATTTTTTTCATGCTTTATTTTCCAGTTGACTTTTATATTTGTTCTATTTCCTTATTTTTTAACTCCTAATATTTTTGAAATTTCTGATGTTTCTTAATTTGGGAATGTATTTTCAACTCTATAAATGGTTTGTTCATAATTGTGAACATTTTTAAAAAAGCATGAAGATTTTCATATTCGTGAAGATTCTTAAATTTTCAAGCATTCTTCTAAATCCGTGAACAAAAATAAATTTTGTTACCACTTTTATAAATCATGAACAATTATAAAACTCATGATATTTTTAGAATTCATAAATATTTTAGTCCTTTTCCTCTACCAGCTTTTCATGCTTTATTTTCCAGCTCATTTTAAAATTTGTTCTATTACCTTTATTTTTTAAACATCTAAATATTTTTCAAATTTATGCTTTTTCTTAATTAGGGAACGTATTTTCAACTCTATAAATGGTTTGTTCATAATTGTGAACATTTTTTAAAAGCATGAAGTTTTTTCATATTCGTGAAGATTTTTAAATTTCAAGCATTCGTCTAAATCCATGAACAAAAAATAAACTTTGTTACCACTTTTTCAAAATCATGAACAATTATAAAACTCATGATATTTTTAGAATTCATGAATATTTTATTCCTTTTGCCTCTAACAGTTTTTTCATGATTTATTTTCCAGCTCATTTTCATATTTGTTCTATTACCTTTATTTTTAACTTCTAAATATTTTTCAAATTTATGATTTTTCTTAATTTGGGAACGTATTTTCAACTCTATAAATGTTTTGTTCATAATTGTGAACATTTTTAAAAAGCATGAAGTTTTTCATATTCATGAAGATTTTTAGATTTTAAAGCATTCTTCTAAATCCATGAACAAAATTAAATTTTTTACTACTTTTTAAAAATCATGAACAATTATAAAACTGATAATATTTTTATAATTCATGAATAATTTATTCCTTTTCCTCTAACAGTTTTTCCTCATACTTTATTTTCTAGCTCATTTTTATATTTTTGTTCTATTTCCTTTATTTTTAACTTCTAAATATTTTTCAAATTTATGATTTTTCTTAATTTGGGAACGTATTTTCAACTCTATAAAGGGCTTGTTAATAATTGTGAACATTTTTAAAAAGCATGAAGTTTTTTCATATTCGTGAAGATTTTAAATTTTCAAGTATTCTTCTAAATCCATGAACAAAAATTGACTTTTTTTACCACTTTATCAAAATCATGAACAATTATAAAACTCATGATATTTTTTAGAATTCATGAATATTTATTCCTTTTCCCACTGACAGTTTTTTTCATACTTAAATTTCTAGCTCATTTTTATATTTGTTCTACAAATCGTCGCACCAATCCCCATTGTCCATCTACACCCTATCGCGCTCCTTGATGTCAGGGGTACCCTCGACAAGATCCTCTATCTTCTCGGCACGCTCCTGCGACGAGCTTGAGGAATCCATCTCACATATGGAGGATGACGCCCTCAAGGACATGTTGGGATCCGGTGGACCAAGCATCACGTTCGCATGTGCCATGTGAAACGATGAAAGGAGGTTGTTGAAGTCGCCTTACCATGAGGCCGTCGCCTACATGTATAGAGCGGTGAATTTCCTTTTCTTCGATTTTCAGGAGAACACGACGGAAGGGGTGCAACACCTTAACACTTGGTTCCCGGAGGTCATGAGGAACCTCATCAAAGACGTCACCTCTCCACGATCCTTTGGCCCAACTATTGATGGCGTGCTCGCCAACACCTTATACTCAAAACTTAAAGGCGAGCAGGATCTTTTGGTTGCATGTGAGCTCGGGATTAGAAACTGTGTTCGCCGTGCATCCAGTCTAATGGAATAGTTGGGCGTGGTCCACAGGAGAATATCTGGCGCACCGGTGATTGTGGTGCTACTAGTGCACCGAACTCAAGTTTAACATTTAAAAAGGTTCAAAGAATTTTGAAATAAATTAGCACATTCATGCAACATTAATGTGGATGTGACAAAATTACAACTCAAAACTTGAAACTTATCTCGAAAAACAAAAATGACAAATTCAACAACGAATAGTATTGGGCTTTAGATTTGGCCTATTATCACATTGATATCAAATTTTTCATTTTTGTATCTCAAGAAATGTTTCAGATTTTGATTCAAATTTTTATGACAACATATATTGATGTTTTGTCAATGTGGTATATTTTTTCAAATTTTAAAAAATGTTTTATGGCATCTGGTGCACCGGTAGTACTATAAGTGTGGATAAATGTTGAGTATATGAGAAAATTACTACGAGTTTTAATCCGAATAAACAGAAAATAAATCATGACAACACTATCAGAGATTAAACTAATCATGTGAACTAGCATAGTAGATGAACAGATCACATCTAGGGCACATACTAGAAATATGAATTCTACCACGATCTCGAACAAGAAGGATAGAATCACATACGGTGCAGCTGGAGCAGCACCGCCGGCGTTGATGTTTTCAGCCATGTCGTTTAGGATGAGGTTGCCGAGGTTGGGGAAGAAGTCGTCGTTGGCGAAGTCGTCGCTGCCAGCAGTCGCGCGAGTGCGCTCCCCAAAAACCTGATCGCCCCTCTCCTGTACAGGATCACGAGTGGCGGGGTTCCGGCGGCCTGCTGTCCCTTCTCGTTGTGCACGCCGGAAGGAGAGATGGAGAAGACTTGCGTGGTGGCGCAATAATCTAGAACGGTGGTGCGAAACCATACGAAGTGGCGGCAGCTAGGGTAGACATCTGCCTGACTATATAGTGCGGGCCGGGTAGGTCGTGGGAGTAAAGCCCACGTCCGAGTCGCGATCCAAAAGAATCGAAAATGGTTCGGTAATTAGCGCGCCCATTAATTATTAATTAATGACTCATTAATTTTTCCCGAGCAGCAAAAATATAGACAACGGGCATAGCTCTGTCCTCGGCTCGGCTCAATCCCGCAACCCGTGGTGCGTCGTGGCGAGGCGTGGCGTGGTGAGGCGAGCAAGGAGGAGGAGCGCGTGTGTAGGTCTCCTCTTCTCATGCTCATACAAGTGGTAGAAGAGCTCACCTTATAAAGAGGTGCAACTCCCTCTCAACTTCCGGGGTGGGACTAAACTTTAGTCTCACTCACACCACTCACATGTGTGCATGAATGGGCCAAGATAATTTCAGAATTTTAGTTGGGCTTTTGGCCAAAATCCTACTAGTAAAATTCCAACAATTCCAACAATCCCCCACAAAGTCTCATTGGCGTATCTCATCATTTAGTTCCAAACATTGTTTATATACCGGTGCTCAGTGGAGACTGTAAAGTTGAACTTCCATTTAGAGATTTATGCTACACTAGATACAACTTGAATAGTGGACTATGCCTTGAACTACATGTTTTCTGCGAGACTAGTTTCACACAAATTCTTGACCGATACTGGGCTGCCACAAGGCTTCCCTGCGGGTGGAGCATATACGTCATGCTCCAGGGCCTTTCATGAATTTATTAGAGAACACCCAATTCTCACATACTACAACTTTAACAGTCAAATTCATATAGGTGTGTTCCTCCGAGGATGCTCTGCAGGACAACATCTCTGCTTACTCAAATAAGCCACTTGGAACACATTAAGATAAATATCAACCTGCCATGCAGATCAGAAGAATATTGCATCTTCATGGAGTGGGATAATTAAAATAGGGATAGTCTCCTCTCAGCTGACCAACAGCTTGTCTCCCACTTCTGCTTTACGGGATCTCCGATCACATAGAGTGGGTTACCACTATGGACAACTCATGCGGTGGGTCTCAAACTCATCTCCATCGATGCATTGTCTATCACATTACGTGATAGACCCTTTGTGAAGGGATCTGCCAAGTTTTTCGACGTTTGGATATAATCCAACGTAATAACTCCAGAGTTCCTTAGTTTTCTGACAGATTTTAGTCTCCTCTTCACATGCCTTGAGGACTTCATATTGTCCTTAGAACTGTTTATCTTGACGATTACAGTTTGATTATCAAAGTTCATCGGGATAGGGGGTATTGGTTTTTCAAACATAGGTAAGTCCATCAATAGCTCATGAAGCCAATCTGCTTCAACAGTGGCAGTGTCTAATGTTGTGAGTTCTGCTTCCATAGTTGACCTCGTTAAGATGGTCTGCTTGCAAGACTTCCAGGAAACAGCGCCACCACCAAGTGTAAAAACATAACCACTTGTTGCCTTAATCTCATCAGCATCAGATATCCAGTTCGAGTCACTATAATCCTCCAGTACCCTTGGATACCCGGTGTGAATCCCATAGCTGGCAGTGCCTTTCAAGTAGCGCATAACTCTCTCAAGCGCACGCCAATGATCATCTCCCGATTTTGACACAAATCGACTCAGCTTGCTCACAGCAAAAGAGATATCAGGCCTCGTGGCACTCGCCAAATACATAAGCAAGCCAATAATCTGAGAATACCTCAGTTGATCTCTAGCAATCCGTCGATTCTTTCGAAGCAACACACTAGCATCATATGGAGTTGGAGAAGGCGTGCAGTCGCTATACCCAAAACGACTCAAGATCTTTTCCACATAATGAGACTGAAGCAGTGTGATCCCACCATTATCATCTCTCAACAGCTTAATGTTCAAGATAACATCAGCTACTCCTAGATCCTCCATCTCAAAACAGCGAGATAGGAAATCCTTAACCTCCTTGATTAGATCAAGTTTGGTTCCAAAGAACAGTATGTCATCGACATACAAACAAAGAATAATTCCTTCGCTCCCACCATGGCGATAGTACACACACTTGTCACCATCATTTACTACAAAGTCGGCAGCAGTTAATGTTCTTTCGAACTTCTCATGCCACTCCTTAGGAGCTTGCTTAAGGCCATATAAAGACTTTAATAACTTGCACATGTTTCCTTCCTGACCAGGTACTACAAGACCATCTGGCTGATTCATGTAAATTTCCTCCTTCAACTCTCCATTGAGGAAAACCGTCTTAACGTCCATTTGATGAACGACAAGACCATGTGAGGCAGCCAATGATAGTAGCACCCGAATTGTGGTCAGTCTAGCCACGGGTGAGTAAGTATCAAAGAAGTCTTCACCTTCTTTCTGGGTATAACCCTTAGCCACAAGGCGTGCCTTGTACTTTTCAATCGTACCATCAGGTCTAAGCTTCTTCTTGAACACTCACTTACATCCTACAGGTTTACACCCAAAAAGGACGATGAGTGATCTCCCAGGTTCTGTTAGCTAAGATGGAATCCATCTTGCTACGAACAGCTTCCTTCCAGTAGTCAGCATCAGGAGATGCATATGCTTCTGAAATAGTCCTGGGTGTGTCATCCACAAGGTACACAATGAAATCATCACCAAAGGACTTTGCAGTTCTCTGTTTCTTACTCCTTCCAGGAGTTTCATTGTCACCCTCAACAGGATTCTCAACGTGTTCCATCGCAATGGTGGGGTTCAGGAATTACAGCGAATTCCTCACTAGATGGAGTAGGTATCTCCTGATTTGATGAACTCGACATATCCTTCATAGAAAATATGTCCTCAAAGAAAGTTGCATCATTAGACCCCATAATCGTACCAACATGCATGTCGGATACCTCAGATTTTATTATAAAAATCTATAGCCAATGCTATGAAAAGCATAGCCCAGAAGAACACAATCTATGGTTTTTGGTCTGAGCTTGCGCTTCTTGGGAATTGGTATATTGACTTTCGCCAAACAACCCCAAGAACGTAGGTAAGAGAGTTTCAACCTTTTCCTTTCCCATTCCTCAAATGGAGTCATGGTCTTATGCTTTGTGGGAACTCGGTTTAGGACATGACATGTAGTCATCAGCGCCTCCCCCCACCATTCCTTGGAAAGACCCGATGTGTCTAACATGGCGTTAACCAAATCAGTTAGAGTTCGGTTCTTTCTTTCGGCTACCCCATTTGACTGAGGTGAGTAGGGAGGCACCCTCTCATGGATTATACCATGTTCCGCACAAAACAAATCAAATTCACTGGAAAAGTACTCTCCACCATGATCAGACCTAAGCCATTTAATTTTTCGGTCAAGTTGGTTCTCTGCTTCAACTTTATAGTTTTTGAAGTTAAAGCCTCATCTTTTGATTTCAGAAGATACACATAGCAATATCTAGTGGAGTCATCAATCAACGTCATGAAGTATCTCTTTCCACCTTTTGTCAACACACCATTCATCTCACAAAGATTAGAATGTATAAGCTCTAGTGGCGCCAAGTCTCTTGCGTCTGCAGTCTTATGGGACTTGCGAGGTTGCTTAGCTTGCACACATACTTGGCACTTGGAGCCTTTGACAGTAGAGATCTTTAGAATTAAATTCATATTGGCTAGCCACGACATTCAACCAAAATTAATATGACAAAGTTGTGAATGCCAAATATCAGACTCATTATTGTGGCAAACATTATTAATAACTTTAGTGCAAATATCTAACAAAGACAGGCGGAACAAGCCTCCACTCCCATAGCCTTTTCCAACAAATTGTCCATGCTTAGAAATTACAGCTTTATTAGACTCAAAATCCAACTTAAAACCATCTCGACATAAACAGGAACCGCTAACGAGATTTTTATTGATGGACGACACATGATGAGCGTTCTTCAGACGCACGGTCTTCCCCGAAGTAAACTTCAGATTGACTGTACCGACACCTCAAACGATGTCATGTGACCCATTCTCCACAGCACGGGAGAAGTCCCTGTGACCTGGTAAGAAGAAAACACAGAGGCGTCAGCACAAATATGTACATTGGCATCGATGTCAATTAACCAATCAAGAGATTGAAATACTGAAAGGATGGTAGGAAGAATACCGTACCCAGATTCCTTCATATCAGTATCACCGATGACAACATTAGCGGACTTGCCGCTCTTCTCATGTTTGCGCTCCTCAAAGCGGTTAGGACACTTCGGAGCCCAGTGATTAGGATCACCGCAGACATGGCAAAGTCCCTTCTCCTTCTTCTGAGAATTCTTCTTGAAGTTGGTAGAATGTGACGGCTTATTCTTTGTATCAAACTTGCCTTTGCCTTGAGTTTTGTTCTTGTTGTTTTTGAACTTGTTGGGATGGAAGTTCTTATTCCATACCATGTGGGCACTAGAAGCTCCCTCGGCAACTCGAGCAAGTGTGTCCTTTGCTCTCGCCTTCTCTTCAACATCAAGAGTACCAATGAGATCTGCAACGGAAAACTCCTGTCTCTTGTGTTTTGGAGAAGTAGCAAAATTATTCCACACAGGTGGAAGCTTGGCAATGATGCCCCAGACAACAAATTTGTCCAGCAACGCACACTTAAAGTACTCAAGTTCCTTGGCGAGTGACTGTATCTCATGAGCCTGCTGTACAACAGAGCCTCATCAGTCATCTTGTAGTCATAAAATTGTTCCATGACGTACAACTCGCTACTGGCGTCCAAGGCACCAAACTTGGCCTCGAGCGCAGCCCACATGTCCTTGCCGTTGTCAAATGACATATACGAATCCATAATGGAATCATCAAGAACAATCAGAAGAGCGCCTTTAAAGAGAGTATCGATCTTCTCAAAGGGCTTCCGGTTGTGCTGGATTAAGATCGCCCTCAGGCTTGCCCTTAGTGGCGTCATAGCAGCACATGGTCTGAAATCAGTAGACTGCTCTCGTGCGCCACCTCTTATATTGCACCCCCTTAAAGGCAGGCGACTTCAAATGCGCAGCAAAACCACTCAGAGTAAACTGCCTATAGTCAGGTTTTTCGATTGCTGAATATATGAGCAAATTACTACGAGTTTTAATCCGAATAAAAAGAAGATAAATCATGACAACACTAGCAGAGATTAAACTAATCATGTGAACTAGCATAGTAGATGAACAAATCACATCTAGGGCACATACTAGAAACATGAATTCTACCACGATCTCGAACAAGAAGGATAGAATCACATACGGTGCAGCGGGAGCAGCACCGTCGGCGTTGATGTTCTCAGCCATGTCATTGAGGATGAGGTTGCCGAGGTCGGGGAAGAATTCGTCGTTAGCGAAGTCATCGCTGCCAGCAGTCGCGCGAGCGCGCTCCCCAAAAACCTGATCGCCCCTCTCCCGTACAGGATCACGAGTGGCGGGGTTCCGGAGGCCTGCTGTCCCTTCTCGCGGTGCACACCGGAAGGAGAGATGAAGAAGACTTGCGTGGTGGCGCAATGATCTGGAACGGTGGTGCGAAACCATACAAAGTGGCGGCGGCTAGGGTAGACGTCTTCCTGACTATATAGTGCGGGCCGGGTATATACAACGTGCATAGCTCTGTCCTCGGCTCGGCTCAATCCTGCAACCCACGACGCGTCGTGACGAGTCGTGGCGTGGCGTGACGAGGCGAGCGAGGAGGAGGAGCGTGTGTGTTCCTCTTTTCATGCTCATACAAGTGGTAGAAGAGCTCACCTTATAAAAATATGCAACTCCCTCTCAACTTCTGGGGTGGGACTAAACTTTAGTCTCACTCAAACCACTCACATGTATGCATGAATGGGCCAAAATAATTTCAGAATTTTAGTTGGGTTTTTGGCCAAAAGCCTACTAGTAAAATTCCAACAATAAATTGGATATTCTCCCCGTGGTCCACAAGAGTGTTGTTTGATAGCCATGCAAACATGGACCCTACTGATCAGATGCCGCAAAGGTTCGTTGTATGCAAAAATAGCCTCGTCCACTCCACCGAGAAAGTTCTCTCCCCAACACAAACCGATAAAAGCATCTCCAACAGCTTTTTTTATATATGCACTCAATTGCTATTTTAGCAATCTTGGCCAGTAAAAATTCTCCGACAACCTTTGTATAAGCGGTCCCCACCAATTGTTTTTGCAAAGCTTGCTAAATCTGGCCTCCCACTTTGCATATTTGCAAATTCAAAGGTCACTTGCTGAATTTTAAGCAAGCCTTCTCGCAATGATTAGTGAGCCCGTGTGTGATGTATGTGTGACGTGCGCGTGCTTGTGTGCGTGTATCCAGAAATAAGAGAAGGATGGATGCCGGAGCTCTCTCAGCGATTAGAGCTTCTCGGTCGTCCGATCGAAAGTCCCTAGAGATACTGGCCGTCCGATCTCGGGCCCGACCGCCGTGAGCCGTGCGATCTCGAACCCGATCGACCTGGGCCGTTGGATAGAATTTCAATGGCAACAAAACATAAATACTTTGCCCCACCAGGTATTTCCGTCTTTTCAGATCTCGAGGAGAGGGTGCCGATAGGGCACCCGGCGTCGTCCTCTGCTCTCCTCTCCTCACTTCCTCCTCTTTGCTCCCCACCCCCGCCTCTCCTCCCTCCAAACCCTAGCCCGCCCGTCTCCTTGCCCTGCCGCCCGGCCGCCGCTGTGCCGGGCACCCATCCGCGACCTCACGCCGCCTCCTCCTCTTCCTTCTCGGCCTTCTCGCGCTCACGGCGGACGACAGCAGCTGCGCTGCTCTGGTGACGCGCCGCCTCCGCCGCCCGGCGGGAAGAAGCGGCCGGCGCCGCCGCAGCCCGACGACCAGGAGCTCCTCGGAGAGAAGTCGTTCCCCTAGGAGAAGAAGGTGAGGAGGACACGCCCCTCCATCAAGGGATGGCCGAGGTGGCAGCGCTGCTTTGGGTGGCGGTTCGCCTCCGTCGTCAGCAGGAGGGTCGCGGCAGCCTCCCGGCGACCAAGAGCTCCCGGGGAGCGGCCGTTCCCCTGAGAAGACGTCCCTCCGTCAAGAGATGCTCATGGCGTCGGGAGAGGACGTGGAGATCGAGGGACGTCTGCTCCTGCTCCTGCTCGACCGATTCCAGATCGAGGGATGTCTGCTTCTGCTCGCTACGGACGCCGCCCCCCGGCCACACAGGTCATGTCTCCTTCCTGCACCTGCAAAATGTGTCAGGAAAGTCACAAACTTATTCACCTTCTGTTTTCTCAGTCATTTTGTGTGTAGAAGTAGTAGTGCATAACATCTCAATACAGTAATCTCCTTAGGCTGTAGATGGAAAGGTTACTTTCCTCGATGAACTCGTGTGGTATGTGGTGGAATCTGCGGATGGAAATCATTCAGTCTATTTCTCTTTAGGGATGAAGCATCAAGTCCCACCTATTTTTCCAGTGTAGATTCAGTACAACTTATTGGGATGTCTTGCATATATAGTGGGACACTTCCCTGGGCATTCAAAAAATGATTGTACAATCTGGTAGAGCATGGAACCAAACTCTAATCTCTGGAAACTAATGAACAAACACTGTTTGATAAGGATACATCCTTGACGATGTGCCCCACCTCGCTGACTACCTCCCCGACGTCCCGGTGAGCAGCCCCCCTCCCCCCTACCCTGCTCCTCCTCGCTCGACCGTGAGTCATGGTTCGTTGCGACCTCGGGTGCCATCGTTTCAGCTCGTGGTGATTGGTTTTGTGCGGTGCAGCTTTAGCTAAGCGACTGTCAGTACGAGCGAAACGATCTGATGCTGATTTGGATGGAAACGTGACCGCGTTGTGTGCGGGTTTGGTCGATTTGGGATTTCTGTTGTTGAGCCACGAATACAGAGTGCTTAATGTCATCTCAATTTTCTTACGTTCCAGCTCCACTATTAGTGTTGTTAAGCTGCTGAGAATAGAAAGCAATGTAGCAGGAATACAGAAGTTGAGGTTTTCATTGCTTTGGTCATACAGTTTTTTAAACTATATACTAGAAGAACAGGGTACTCATTCCTGCCTTCTAAGAAACTATGTAATTGACTGCTCACATTGGTTCTAAAACATTGCTAGACACAGAGTTGTACATTTTTCAATTAGGTTTTTGCAAATCAAACTATATTCAACAAGGCATCTCTCCTTTTGAAACACGAACACTCAACCAGGGTACGCTACGCCCCTCTCATGTTCCTTTCATTTTTTCCTAAGTGGATTCAGAGATCATTGCACAATAAATCTGATCGATAACATTTTCATTGTGGTTCTCTAATCTTTTGAACTTGTTAGAAGTTTTCTAAAATCCAATTGTTTGTTATTTTTGGTGCTTTTCAGGTGACCCATTGCAATTCAGAGATGGTTTATATGAATTTTTTATGATCTAGGCCGCTACCAAACGCCTCTGGAGAGCAGTATGCTATTTCTACATTTATCAACACGTGAGTCCTTGCTCACATGGATTACATATTCCTATAGAAAATAGATTACTTTGCTAATAAATTATTGATGAGTCTGGCTCGATTCTTTGCTCACACGGACTAGATATTCCTATAGAGAATAAATTTCTTTGCTAAAAAGTATTGATGAGTATGGCTACAGGAGATAGTGATTCTTTTGTAGCTCTTGATTTTGCTACTTATGCAAGGTTTTTGGCTTTAACCTTTTTTGGGGAAAGATCATCCTTTCTGCACTTTATTCCCTCAAGATAAACTGCGTGATGGGATGAGTATGCATACAACACAACTATTGAACCAATGATCATGCTTGAATATATATTAAATTAGACATATTTTTTAGTTATGACCTTTTTATCATTCTGAAGGTTCTTTATTCTAAGGTGAAAAGGGATTTTTGATTTTCCTTCTGTAATCAAAGTATCGTATCATGATAGTACCTACACGTCATGTTGAATGCTATAAAGAACATGATCAATTGGTTTCACAAGTAGAACGGACAAGTGTTTTTGATCGGATTATTCAGACCATTGGACATGCAATTGAGGTTCTAACCATGAGATTCAACCTTACTATCAATTTATCATTATCTACAGTAATGCTGAATTACTATTTTCTGTGTTTTATAGACACAGGACAATAACGAAGTCTTAGCATATTGGCTCTCAAATGCTTCAACGTTGTTGCTTTTGCTTCAGCGGACGCTGAAAGCGAGTGGGTCAATAGGAATGGCTCCACAGCGTCGACGGTCGTCCTCTGCTACTCTTTTTGGAAGGATGAAACAGGTACACAAGTTTTGCTTCTTTAACAGAAGCTTCATAATAGTTACTGAGTGATTCTGTTTTTCTCTTTCCAGAGCTTCAGAGGGACTCCACAAGGTGTAATTCTTGCTCTAATAAATGGAAGCATGGTTAGTGGAGTAGAGACACCGAGACAAGTGGAAGCCAAGTATCCCGCTTTACTGTTTAAACAACAACTTACGGCATATGTAGAGAAGATATATGGAATGATCCGGGATAATTTGAAGAAAGAGATCTCTCCTTTGCTCGGATTGTGCATTCAGGTGCCTATGCTTTCTAAGTTCAGAGAATGATAGTCATTTTACTAGCTTGACTTTTATTTGTGGAAGAACAAATATGGGTACATTATTTCTGCTTAATTGGCATCATATTTGCTATTGTCGTCATCAATTCAGGCCCCAAGAACATCAAGAGCAAGCATGATGAAAGGATCTTCTCGTTCAAACACAAATACAGCTGCACAGCAAGCTTTGATTGCTCACTAGCAAGGGACTGTGAAAAGCCTCGGAAATTTCTTGAACATACTTAAAGTGAACAATGTTAGTTTGTTGTTTCCTTTTATTTCATGTATAACTAGGGCAATATCTTCAGCAGTTGTAAATTGTAATACCATCACTCATAATTATGTGTATGTTTATTTAACATGATTAAAGATGTATCTAATAAAATCCTACTTGTTTGTATCACTGCCCCAGGTTCCTCCATTCTTGGTGCGGAAAGTATTCACTCAGATATTCTCCTTCATCAATGTACAGCTATTTAACAGGTAAAATATATTTACGTAATAATGAACTACACATATTTGATTGCCAGTAAACACCAGAATTGGTTGACTGAGCTTCATATGATTATTATCTATCTTCAGTCTTCTATTAAGAAGGGAGTGCTGCTCATTCAGTAACGGCGAGTACGTAAAAGCAGGATTAGCTGAACTTGAGCATTGGTGCTATAGAGCTACTGACGAGGTAAATAAATAAGGGGCAGTAGAGCTATGGTAGCATCTATTTTTCTGAATGGGTTTTAGTCATGCATATTGTTCTAGACCATATAGCTGTGCCTAAATCCTGTTATGTTATTTACAGTGATCAACAGAAAAACGAAGTACAAATAAGATATTTTTGTCATGTTCATTACCCCAAGAAGTTTCTGAGTTGATTAATAGTTGTAAAAAAGCTGCCTCAAATAGTTGTAAAATTAATTACCCTATTGACTTAGTATCCTCCGCTTACCATGTTTTTAGCAAATATCTCTACTGTTTGTGATTAGTCCTAAAAGAGTGTTGTAATTTTCTTTGAAAGTACAAGATTTATACACGAGTGTCATAATTTTCTCTGGATGTACAAGATTTATACACACTGGGTCACGACGCTTGGATGGGCAACGCACGCCAATGCGCGCTTCTGTGGTCGTATGAACGCACCGAGCTTGATTCTGTATAAGTGCAAATGCTATACCTGGTTTCCTACTGACATAGTATTACGTGCTTCGGTAAAACGCTTTGACCGGCACCCTCGCGCCAGAGCGTGATCCCTCAGTTTCATTCATGTATGTGTAGATTCTGCTCAACCTCTCTGTACATGTCCCTCTCGCAGTTCTTTCTCCCCTCACTCTAATTGCTCCGTGGCCACCAATGTGTTCTTCTCCAATGCGTTCCGTTGAAGCTTCATGTATTTTGCGTGGAGACATTTTTTTGGACAGCTGAATGAGAGAAAAGGTGCATGTATATACGTTACAGATCTTCCTTGAATTCTATTGTTCTTGTAATACATATGCAAACTGTGGATTAATATATATGCTTATTATTTGGTTGGTTGGCAACTTGGCATACTTCAGATTACATTGGTCGGAGGTGCGCGCCACCGGGAAGCACCACGTTATGAAAGGGCGAGAGTGGACAACCTGATCTGCTTCAGTGGTGACGAAGGTACACATGTATACATTGAGTAGCAAACTCCATTACTTCTGAATTATATTGATGATATCGTATCTGACATTCTGGTTGGTTTGGTGTTCCTCTTTAGAATAAAGGTCTCAAGCTTCTATTTTATCCAATGGCATTTTCTATGTTCTTCTTATATTGATGTTCAGGCCAGATCCCACCAGACTTTGCTTTACTTTGTAGTTATCATGAGAGTAAGTAACAAACAGTTTTACTTCTGTTTATCCCTTTGTCACTAGCATGCACATGAGGTGGTCCTTTTAGCTTCTCTGTGGATTGTGTATAGGTAGCTGTATTTTGGGTACTAAACTGTTGTATAGTTTTGTTAATGCCATAGTTTTGGTTAGTGCCAGATTTAATCGAGTGGGTAAAGGAAAATGGTACAAAACCTCTGTTAGAGTTGAATTCTGCTTGATGCATACAGGAACCGATATTATGAACATTAGGTCCATTTGGGTTGTGGATTGATTTATTATGATGGCGAAACACGCCTATGGCGAGATTATATTCGATGATGTTGTGCACTCTTCACATGCTTAATCCTAGCTAATTGCTTCTCTATCATCTTTGAACTGCAGGAGATGATCGAGTTGGGCTCGGACGTTGCTGGCCGCCGCTTGGTCTGCAAGAGGACTTTCCCCTGCATGGCGAGGCCATGGAGAGAGTAAGATTTCATGGTCTTTTTGATCTCCTATTTCCTTTTCTATGTGGAGTAAGTATAATGATGATGGATCTGGACCTGTGTATTAGATTGTGACCTTTTTGCTCCTTTGCAAGCTTTGCACGTTTTTAGTATAGTTTTTCCATGCTATATTGCTTAAGCATCATTCTGTCTTGACATGATATGCTAATTGGATCTTCACCTTGGAGGTTTATTGCGTATGTACGTGGTTCATATAGCGTTTAGTCTCAACCCTCAAGAGGTGCTAATTATGTTTTATTCCTAACTCTGTTCTTTAATGTTCAGTTCTGATGGGTTTCTTTCTTATAATGTTAGTAGAAAAGAAAAGAAATCAAATTGTTTAGGCTTCTTACAAATAGATTTATCCACCAGATTAAGTCGTAAACAAACATTCAGATTCAGGCCCTCTCCCTCTCCCTCTGCCTCTCAGTAAAAACAAGGGCCTTTCTGCTGGTTTATCTTATGATTCATGGTAGCATTTGATTTTTTTTTCAATTACTATGTCTCAGTTGTCGAACAAGACAGTAAGAATCTAATAAAACTCTTGCACAACAAAGATTGTTGTCCTTTAGTTACCCAGACCTTTGTTTTCATGGTATAAAACCAACTGTTGTCAACTTTAGTACTCTGGAAAATTATATAACCATTCTGAAATTTCCTATGACACAGGCTGAGACAAGCATTGTAAGGATCCCAGTTAGAATGATGCTTGATCTCCTGGTAGAGCATCTTGGGCTTCATAAGGCCATCTGAGACTCGGGCTCAATGAGAACACAATGAGAGTCATCATTCTCTCTGACACTGCTGTTCAAGACGACCGGACCTGTCCACCGCGCATGCCCATTACCGGTGTATGAACATTGCATCCTTTAATTTACCCTGTATATGAACATTCCATTCTTCAAATGTGTTGTACTATCATTCTGGTGGCTATGTAGATGTATTGTACTGTAGTTTTGGTATCCATTGATGATGTCTTGCTCCGAACTTGAATCTGTAGTTTTGGTATCTATTGATGATGTCTTGCTCCGATTACACTTGAATATTTCTTTTTTATTTTTTTATCCTGATTGAATACATATGATAAGCCTGACTTTCTACTAACTTCACCATTACATGCATGGGCATATTGTTGAAACCGGCACCCTTGCGCCAAGGCGCGCTGCCGATCTAGTGTGTGTGATGCGCGTATTAGTATGTGTGCTTACATACACGGTGTGTGTATGTGTACATGCGTTGTGCTAGTATGTGGAGTTAATTGCATAGAAGTACCACAATTCGGGCATCACATACAGATTGGTACCACGATTGCTAATTTTTACATGTCAGTACCAACATTGGTCTGGGTTTTTACAAATTAGGCTAAAATGTATATTTATACGTATTGACAGTGTATCTGACCGAGGGGGGCCGTCTGTCAGATGCTTATATGGCAGTTTTTTTTGCAGAAAACCCCTTAACTTTATATGTAATCACGTAAATGCCCATTATTTTCGCGGTAAAACCAGTACTGGGAGGGATTTTTTTCATTCGCAAGTTTTCCACGGACTTGTTTGAAAGTTTCCACCAAATAGAACACATAAATAACAGTAACGAAAAGATACGCGCGGGGAGGATTCGAACCCGCGTCCCGCGACCTGAAATTTCCTATGACACAGGCTGAGACAAGCATTGTAAGGATCCCAGTTAGAATGATGCTTGATCTCCTGGTAGAGCATCTTGGGCTTCATAAGGCCATCTGAGACTCGGGCTCAATGAGAACACAATGAGAGTCATCATTCTCTCTGACACTGCTGTTCAAGACGACCGGACCTGCCCACCGCGCATGCCCATTACCGGTGTATGAACATTGCATCCTTTAATTTACCCTATATATGAACATTCCATTCTTCAAATGTGTTGTACTATCATTCTGGTGGCTATGTAGATGTATTGTACTGTAGTTTTGGTATCCATTGATGATGTCTTGCTCCGAACTTGAATCTGTAGTTTTGGTATCTATTGATGATGTCTTGCTCCGATTGCACTTGAATATTTCTTTTTTATTTTGTTATCCTGATTGAATACATATGATAAGCCTGACTTTCTACTAACTTCACCATTACATGCATGGGCATATTGTTGAAACCGGCACCCTTGCGCCAAGGCGTGCTGCTCGCGCCAAGGCGCGCTGCTGATCTAGTGTGTGTGATGCGCGTATTTCTATGTGTGCTTACATACACGGTGTGTGTATGTGTACATGCGTTGTGCTAGTATGTGGAGTTAATTGCATAAAATCTGTGATTCGGGCATCACATACAGATTGGTACCACGATTGCTAATTTTTATATGTCAGTACCAACATTGGTCTGGGTTTTACAAATTAGGCTAAAACGTATATTTATACGTATTGATAGTGTATCTGAACGAGGGGGCCCGTATGTCAGATGCTTATATGGCAGTTTTTTTTGCAGAAAACCCCTTAACTTTATATGTAATCACGTAAATGCCCATTATTTTCGCGGTAAAACCAGTACTGAGAGGGATTTTTTTCATTCGCAAGTTTTCCACGGACTTGTTTGAAAGTTTCCACCAAATAGAACACATAAATAACAGTAACGAAAAGATACGCGCGGGTAGGATTCGAACCCGCGTCGGCTGCAGCGCGCGCTAGCCACACCGCCACAGCGTCACAGTTGACAAAATACAGGCGAAACATTTATTATACTAGAACAAACACGCTGGGCCGGCAGCTGGGCCAAGCAAAGCCTGCAATATTTTTTTCTCCGTTCAGTTACACACTTGCTGCCCTTTTACTCTTCGTTCTTTTTTCGTTTCTTTTAATATTTTTCTTTATTTAGATCAGCGAGCTGTTTTCCAAAATCCGATAAGTTGTTTTCAAAATCACAAGCATTATTTTCAAATTGATGAACTTTTTTAATTTATAGTGAATATTTTCTTAATACATGGTGAAATTTTTGTATTTCAGAAAACGTTCAGAAAACCCCCTTGCTTTGTATTTAATCACAAAAGTGTTGATTTTTTTTGCGGGAAAAAAACTTGTGGGAGGCTTTTTTTTTTCCGTTCGCAATTTCCAACAGCGAGTCGGACTGGTTTGAAAATTACCGCCACTTGAACAAATAAATAAATAAAAAGAAAAATCCCGCGCTGACAGGAATCGATCCCGCGACCAGCCGCTCACAGTTCTGCTCCATGTTTCTAAAATTGATTGTGATTACAAAATTATTTTTAATACAAGTTCTGCGCCATGTTTCTAAAATTTAATGCATTTAAAATTATGTGTTCATCTTTAAATACATTGAATGCAAGAACCATTAAGAAACCAGGCAAAAAGTTCTTGAAACACGTCGTGTATTAAGAAAATGTTCACCATAAATTACAAAAAGTTCACCGCGCATTATGGAAATGTTCATCATATCTTAACAATATCAAGATATATTACAAAAATATTCAATTTGCATTTAATCACAAGCATTATTTTTGAGAAACAAGTAACTGCGCATTGAAGAAAATACAATTAATACACGAGTAACAAAAAATACTGTGTATTGGGCCTGAGTGAAGAGACATAAAATTTGGGCCATGCGCAGCCTCAGTAAGACCAACTAACTGCCCAATGTCTTAAAGCGCTTATAAAAGGAATGTCGCCCCATATCCGTCGTGCGAATCTCCCTGGCGTCGTGGCTAGCGCGAGCTGCTGTAGTCGCCGGTTCGAATCATCCTCTCGCGGGATTTTTCGTTTCTGTTATTTATTTGATCAATAAAACGCCGGAAACTTTTAAATAAGTCCGTGGAAAACTTGCGAATAAAAAAATCCCTCTCAGTACTGGTTTTATCGCGAAAATAATGGGCATTTACGTGATTACGTATAAAGCAAGGGGGTTTTTTGCAAAAAATATGCCACGTCGGAACCTGACAGACGGGCCCCCTCGGTCAGATACCCTGTCAATACGTATAAATACGTGTTTTTGCCTAATTTAAAAACCCGCACCGATGTTGATGCGGCGTATAAAAATAAAGAATCGCAGATTAATCTGCATGTGATACCCGAATTGTGGTGCAATTAACTCTAGTACGTGTATACATGTACCTATGCTAGTGTGCGAGTGCGCTCTCCACCCAGTGGCACTCCCTCTGGACGCGCCGCTGGCCGGCGCCCTCCTCCCTCGACTTCCACCTCGGCACCCACGACCCCCCGCACCCGCTCCTCGAAACCCTGGAGCGGCGCGGGCGGCGGCGCCTCCAGCGGTTCGCCCTCTCCTTCCATATCGGCAAGCTCAAGGCCGACCACTTCCGCCGCTGCCCCGACTACGCGGCCGCCTGCGCCGTCGAGGACCTGCACGTCCACCTCGCAAACCGCGTCTTCAACATCTTCTTCGAGTACCGGCTCCCGCTGGGCGACCCCCACCTCGCGCGCCTCTCGCTCCGCGCCATGACCGCCGAACTCCCCGTGTCCTTCTCCGCCCGCTCCCACCCCTTCTCCGCCCTCGAGGTCATCCACCTCCACTGCGTCCGCATCTCCGACCGCACAGTCAACCGGCTGGTCGCCGCGTGCCCCCTCCTCCACACCCTCGATCTGCGCTACTGCGAAAGCCTCTTCTCCGTCATCATCGCGGCGGCCGGGGCACACCTGAGGAGCCTAACCCTTGCAGAGTGTGGTTCGGAAGCCGAAGTATTTTTTGCCGGCGATGCGTCCAGCCTGCGCTCATTCCACTACAGCGGCGCCTACATTCCGGCCTGCAGCATCCCGGCCACCGCCAATCTTGCTGACCTTTACATCTGCTTCGGAGGACCTAACCGCCGGAGGCAATTGTCAGGACCTTATTGCGAGCTGCGCACAAACTGGCTTCCACTGCTAACCAATTTGTCCAACCTCACCGTGCTTACCCTCTGCAGCAGTGCCCTACGGGTTCGTCGCTCTCTGCATTTCATGCTATCCGGCTGATCCCAATACTCAGTTACTGTCTTACTGATAAACTTCTTCTTGCAGAGACTGTCTGCCAAAGCTCGTGCCAGGTTAGCTGCCACAGGCGCTGCACCATGCAAGTTGCTGAATTTGAGAGAGCTTCAGCTACTGATGTTCGCAATGGAGATCGATAACATAAACGACATTTACACTTTCCTTGTGGCCTGCTGTGGCCCTCGATTGGAGAGGTTATTTGTGCAGGTGAATAAATTGCCTTTGACAAATGCATTCAGTTAGTAGTCATTGTATTGTTGCTTGGTGTTGATGTGCTCACTTATTTTGAATGCTTACTACACCCTCTTGCAGCTTCCGACAAGTAGTTGTCAGTATAGGCCAGAGGATGAACCATCAGGATCATAATCTGAGGAAAATGGGTCAGTGGTAGAGCTATCAGAGCAAGAAACAACGGAGGAAGATGAGCTAGAGGAAGAGCTGTCAGAGGGAGATGACCCAGAGGAAGAGCTGTTAGAGGGAGATGACCTAGAGGAAGCGCTGTCAGAGGGAATTGAACACGAGGAAGAGTTGTCAGAGGGAGAGTCACCTGAAGAAAATCAATCACAGAAACATGGGTCGAGGGAAGAGATATCTGATGGAGGGCAATCAGAGGAAGAGGCAATAGAGGATGGTGATGGCTTTGAGAACCTTCTGTTGGTCAACATGATGAATTTCAAGGGGCGCCACCATGAGATGCAGCTAGTAAGCCTTTTCTTGAAGATGTCTACTAGTCTCAACCAACTGATACTGTTTACTCCCAAGACTGATCACCCAGAATGGCTTCAGAAGGATCATATGAATACTTCACATATTCTTGACAGAAAACTATCGCCTCTTAGGAAGGCCTCACTGAACGTTCAGATAGTACTCAGTGAGCCCGATGAAAGTGCAATCCAGCCGTTGCACGAGGCTTTTGTCAAGGTTTAATGATTTGTTTATTGTGGAGTTATGACCAGATAATGCGAACTATCAAAAACTAGCTACTTTTAGGAAAGACAAAGAACAAGCTAATCTGCAAGGTAGGCATGATGCTGTGTTCTGTAGTTCATGAAGGATCATGGAGTATGTCGTCTGGGACTTATACTTTGCAGCTTAACTCCCTTGATACTTGTAAAAAATATCATGAGTCTACGTTAACCTGTTGCCTTGTTGGTGACAGGAAAGTATTACAAAAACACTGTAGAAGGTTGGGACTTGTTATGCTCTATCTTTGTGCTTCTCAATTTGCGCTTAGTACAACAGTACTTTCATCAGCCGGTATGGCAGTGGGTGTTGCAATTGTTTACAATTTTCCTTATTTTATTGTTACTATTGCCATATTTATTGCTTGTTAAAAGTTCTTTTCCTGGCGTCAAGAGAAAACTAAAACATGTACAGTAATATGGAGTTTCAATAGGCATAAATAGGGATGTAAGTGGCAAATAAATGACGTCCGCAATCCCATTTAGTTAGTTTTTGCTAGCTTGGTAGTTCATTTTCCTCAAACAAACAAAAAACATTTTTGAACTATCATATCATAAGTGGACTTTAAACGGGATTAAACGGGAGGCATAAATCCTGGTAACCGTACCCTGATGGTACTACTAGTTGTGGCCAAATTATGTAGTGCTATGTTTAGCAGATGTTGACTTGTCTGTCATTGGTCTGCGTCTGAATATGTGTTACTTTCTACACGTGTTGTACTGTAAACACAGCTTAGACTGCCCCTGGTTAGATGTCGAACATATGACTACAATACAGGTCAAGCCTGCCACTTTTAGGTATTTGTAGCATGCGTTCTGCTGTAAATTCAGTTAAGCCTGTCACTGGCATAATTCTCAGGGAATTTGTGGCTGCTGACAGCATCAAGGCATGTCATGTTTGCTTACCTATGTCATGTGTCAGGTCAAGCCTCTCCAAATAATCATCATCTGGTGCCTTGTTGGTGTGGTCGACATGTATAAATAAGCAACATGGTGGAGTGGTCGCTGGTGGTTGTGTGCTGTTTTGAATTATCTCGATGAAGGATGAAATATCATCGAGTATATTTTCTGGGCCTTAAACTCCTTAAACTGGAGTGGTCGCTGGTGATTCTGCACCTTAAACTCCTTAAAGACTCTCAAAAGATCTTATTTATCCTGTTTCTGGATCAACGTTGTTACCTTGTCGGTGTCTGCTATGAACGAACTGATCATAACTCAGCGCGACAGCGGGCAAGAAAGTCTTATGAATACAGCAGTAGTGTAGCAGGCTGAGACCTGCTATGCTCTAATATTTTGTGCTCCCTTCAATCCTCATTTAGTACAGCATTACTATGATCAGCTGGAACAGCAGCAACTGTTACAGTGTTATGCGCTCCCACTTTTCCCTTGTTTACTGTCTTACCATATTCATTGCTGATTCAAGAGTTTACTCCCTTATACTAGGCATGATCATTAAAGGATTCCTGAAGTCAAGAGAAAACACCAGATCATGTGGGAGCTCAACCAGCATGAATCCTGTAAACTGTACCCGGATGGTGGCAGTTGAGGCCAAATTCTTCTTCTATTTATCTATTGTCAGATGTTAACTTGTTAGTACAAAGTTGGATCATCTATTTTGAAATGGAGGGAGTACTTCTCTTATGCATCTGAAAACATCTGAATATTTGTCCCTATCTACTGTAAATCCATTGTGGTCTGCCACTTAACTTAACCGGTTAGGATGGGCGCTGGAATTTGTTGGAGATCTGATCGTCAGAGCACCATGCCTTAAACACATCTGAGATTGGTAAGATCAAAGAGCGAAGAGGTAGTAGTTGCTTGTGCAGAACAAGAACAATGCCATTTTTATTTTTATTTTGCGAACAAGAACGATGCCATTTTCTTATATTTGCCTCATCAATCACTTCACTTGGCAGCTCGCCTCAGATCAGAGGACCGAGTGCATGACTGACATATATCTCGATTTACAAACCGTGGATACTTATTATCTCGATTTACACACCGTTCACGGATAACCAAGATGGGAAGGAATAAAAATGGAGAAGCGGAACAAGAATGTGCTATTAGTGCTAATCAGTTGGGACCCCAGCAGACGATGTGGTATGCCTTGTGCAGCTTCTCCTGCTCCGATCGCCTGGGCCAGGCAGCCCTGCCGACGGCGGCCTCGCTGCCGCTGTCCGGCTGGGAGGAGGAGGAGGAGAGGGACGCCGGGACGGCGCCACGGCCGGTGACCACGGCGCGCTGGTAGAGCGAGCGGAGCGCGTAGTCCCAGCGGCACAGTCCCGCCTGGTCCTTGAGCGCCTCCACGGCCGCCATGCTCGTCGCCACCACCATCGACGCCCCCTTCTTGGCCGCCGACGAGCTCATCTCTGTCTTGTGCTTCCGCTGGATGGATCGGTCGATCTCACGCGCGTTCTACGTACTTCGCTCTTTGTTGGTTGTGTTGATGCTGTATTGCTGTGTGTAGACGAGGAGGGGCGAGGCGTTTATATACGAGTGTGCGCGTCTGAGATTCGGCAGGGGAAACAGGGGGCTCCGGTCGCTGGTTTCGGGCGAGTAGACTACACCAGGGGATTCCCGAAAACCAGGGGTCGGGTTGGACCAGTGGGTGGCTCGCTTTGTTGTCACGTGACAAAGCGAGGTCGAGCTTCTTTTTTTTTTTAGTGGAGAAGTGAGGTCGAGCTGTGATGTTGTTGTGCTCGTACGACCGTATGTGCACGTCTACTAAGAATTCGCAGTCACGCGGCAGATACGGGGAGTCAGCAGATGGGAAATGAGAAACATATTGATCGACCCACTCACCGCCTGGCCGGCGACGTAAACCAATCGAGCCGGCGGCGAGGGCGCCTGGTTTTCGCTCGTGTAAAAACCGGGCACAGAACCTTTCTCAGCAACTCCAACACGGCGACCTCGTGCTTTGTCTGCCTTTTGTCCATTTGGATCGGCCGATGGACGTGCGCGTCCGCTTTTTAAAATGGGTCGGTTTGAGCGCCTAACGGGAGACAGACCTAAATTTCCGCGCGAAGAAAAATAACAAAATGAACTACACGTGGCACAAATAATAAAAATAAAAATTTAATTTACAATAACTGACCGGTCAACTGTCGGCCAAAGTTTAAGTGGACGCCCGCACGCAGCCCTAGATGTCGGCCTTGCTCTTGCCCTTGCCGTCGTCATCGCCGCCGGCAAGGTCGATGAAGACGGGTCACGGGAGGCGGGCCGGCCCAACCGAAGGCGGCTTGATAGGCCGGCAGGGCTGCCTCCTCCGGCGTCTGTTGCGACGGAGGCAATGCGGTGACGCGGGCGTGCTCCTCCTCTTCCTCCCGCTCCTTCTGCATGCGCTGCTCGGCATCTGCGCGCTCCTCCGCCAACCGACGCGCACCGCCAATGCTCGAGGTACATGGCCTCCTGCGCCGGCGTGGCACCAAGACAAATCGGGGGGGGAGGCGACGAACTCTTGCACCTGCCCGGTCCAGACGTACCTCTCGGCCGGCTCGGGTGCAGGTGTCGTCAGGGTTAGCCGCGGCGGCGACGGCGACGGCGGCACCACACAATCCCCTGTTGCGGAGAGGGCCATGGCGGCCACCATCTCCCCCTGGTACGGGGCCTCTTCCGTTGCTGCCTCTTCGGCCTTCCGTCGCTCCTCCTCGATGGAGCCCGCCAGCGCCGCCTGGTAGGCCGCCTCGGCTTCCTCCTCCTCTGGCTGGACGACGGGGGGAGGCGGGGGGTTGACGTGGTGGCGCACGCCCCGCCGCCGTTGCTCCTCGTGTTCGAGGGCAAACAAGACCTCCCAATTGGGAGAGTTTGCGGCGTACTCGCGCGACAGGCGGCCCCTCACGGCCATCGTCCGCGCGTCGGCCCGCTCGTCGACCTACGCCGCCGGTCACTGAGGGAGTCCTGGACTAAGGGGTCATCAGGCGTCCGGCCTGTTAGCCATGAGCCGGACTGATGGGCTGTGAAGATACAAAGACCGAAGACTTTACCCGTGTCCGTATGGGACTCTCCTTGGTGTGAAAGGCAAGTTGGGCGATCAAATATGTAGATTCCTTTCTTTGTAACCGACTTTGTGTACCCTAGGTCCTCCCGGTGTCTATATAAACCGGAGGACTTAGTCCGGAGGCGAGACCGATAACCATAGTCAATCAGGCTAAGACTTACAGGGTTTAGCCAGTACGATCTCGTGGTAGATCAACTCTTGTAATACTCATATTCATCAAGATCAATCAAGTAGGAAGTAGGGTATTACCTCCATAGAGAGGGCACGAACCTGGGTAAACATTGCGTCCCCCGTCTCCTGTTACCGTCATCCTTAGACGCACAGTTCGGGACCCCCTACCCGAGATCTGCCGGTTTTGACACCGACATTGGTGCTTTCATTGAGAGTTCCACTGTGCCGTCCCCAGAAGGCTTGATGGCTCCTTCAATCATTAACAACGATGTTGTCCAAGAGGAAACCTTCCTCCCCGGACAAATCTTTGTGTTTGGCGGCTTCGCACTGCGGGCCAACTCGCTTGGTCATCTGGAGCAGATCGAGAGCTACGCCCCTCGCCATCAGGTCAGATTTGGGAGATTGAATTACTTCGCGGATATCCGTGGAGACTTGATCTTCGACGGCTTTGAGACCACGGCAGCGCTCCATGTCCTCACGGTGAACATGACTTAGATCTGTCGCCGGTCCATACTCAGGAAATTGCACCTGTGACTACTCTACCCCTAGATCCGGAGCAAATCGCGCCGTCCGAGGATGGGAAGCTCAACCCTGCCATGGAGGCCGCAGATTCCACGGCGTTGGAGCCGCACACAGACTTAGCCTCAGGTACATCTGTGTCTCCGGAACCTCGGACTCGTTTCCAGCTATAAGTTCCGAACCATGTGCATCCCCATATGTCGAGCAAGATCGGTCATCGACCGCCGAATTCAACGTCGCGGACATCTTCCGGCACTCGCCTTTAGGCGACGTGCTCAATTCATTAAAAAACCTATCCCTAGAGGGGGACTCTCAGCCGAATTATATCCGGTTTGAACTGGAGGCTGATGATGGAGAATCTCGTTTCCCACCCACCGCCCACTTCATAGTCACTGTCGAAGACCTAACCAACACGCTCGACTATGACTCCGAAGACATCGACGGTATGGACGACGATGCCGGGGAAGAGGAGGCCCAAAACCCGCCGTTCACGGGACGATGGACGGCCACTTCCTCATATGACGTATACATGGTGGATGCACCAAAAGATAATAACGGCGACGACAAGGAAAACCCACAGAAGAATGACCCTCCTAAGACACAACCAAAGCGCCCGGCGTCGGTAGCGCCAAGAACGAACAACAACACCGGCATAGGAGACGACAACATTCCGGATGGCGCCGAAGACACAGAGGAACCCGATGAACAAACTGTCGAACAAGACAATCGGGAAGATGGGCAAGTCAGCCCTGACGAACAGGCCATAGAAGAAGACTCGAAGGACGACAGTTATCATCCGCCCTCCGAGGAGGAGGTGAGCCTCGGCAACGAAGACTTCATCGTGCCTGAGGAACCTCTCGAGCAGGAGCGCTCTAAGCTTCAGCTGGATGCACCAAAAGATAATAACGGCGACGACAAGGAAAACCCACAGAAGAATGACCCTCCTAAGACACAACCAAAGCGCCGGCGTCAGCGGCGCCGCAGCAGAGATAGCAACACCGGCATAGGAGACGACAACATTCCGGATGGCGCCGAAGACACAGAGGAACCCGATGAACAAACTGTCGAACAAGACAATCGGGAAGATGGGCAAGTCAGCCCTGACGAACAGGCCATAGAAGAAGACTCGAAGGACGACAGTTATCATCCGCCCTCCGAGGAGGAGGTGAGCCTCGGCAACGAAGACTTCATCGTGCCTGAGGAACCTCTCGAGCAGGAGCGCTCTAAGCTTCAGCTAATAGCCACTGCAAGGAGCCTGAAAAAGAAGCAGCAGCAGCTTCAAGCTGATCAAGACCTGCTCAATGACAGATGGAACGATGTCCTGGCAGCCGAGGAATATGGCCTTAAACGCCCAGCCAAAAGTTACCCGAAGCGCAAATTTCTACCTCAATTCGATGACGAGGCGCCAGAGCCCGCACCAGCATCACGCAATGCGGTCGATCGGCCACCGCGCGGTCGGGATAAAACGGCAACTCGAGCCGATAACCAGACTGTCCCACCTCGCCGTAAAGGCAGGGATAAGATAGCTCGGGGCTATACGTATGACCTTAGTCAAGATCTGGACAGTAGAGCAGGACATACAAAATCGATCTACGGATCGCGAGGATGTGCCTTGACTCGCGAGGACGACTATCTATTCGGACGTGACAAACCTAGTCACGCCCGGGCCGAAAACCACAGATGGACTCCATCGGAGATACGTCGTGCCTGATATAGAGACGCCGCACACCCTCTTTGCTTCACTGACGAAGTAATGGATCATGAATTCCCAGAAGGGTTCAAACCCGTAAACATTGAATCATACGATGGAACAATCGATCTCGCGGTATGGATCGAGGATTTTATTCTCCACGTCCACATGGCCCGCGGGGACAACCTTCATGCCATCAAATACCTCCCACGAAGACTCAAAGGGCCAGCTTGCCACTGGCTAAACAGTCTGCCTGAAAATTCCATTGGCAGCTAGGAGAACTTAGAAGAAGCTTTCTTTGACAACTTCTAAGGTACATATGTCCGGCCTCCAGATGCCGATGACTTAAGTCACATAGTCCAACTGCCTGGAGAGTCAGCCAGGAAATTCTGGACTAGGTTCCTAACTAAAAAGAACCAGATCGTCGACTGTCCGGATGCCGAAGCCCTAGCGGCCTTTAAACATAGCATCCGGGACGAATGGCTCGCCCGCCACCTCGGCCAGGAAAAGCCAATATCCATGGCAGCCCTCACGGCACTCATGACTCGCTTCTGTGCAGGAGAGGATAGTTAGCTGGCCTGTAGCAAAAGTACAGCAAGTGACACGGGCACCTCCGAGGTCAAAAATAGCAGCGGCAAGCTCCGCGTAGCAGACAAAAACGCCGAAGTAATGGTGACAACACCGATGACACGACGGTCAACGCCGGATTCAGTGGTTCCAAGTCCGGTCGGCGGAAGAAGCTGTATAAAAGAAACAATCAGGGACCATCAAGCTTAGACCGCATACTCGAACGTCCGCGCCAAATCCATGGCACCCCTGATAAACCAGCCAATCATACCAACAGAGATTGTTGGGCTTTTAAACAGGCCTGCAAGTTAAATGCCGAGAATAAAGAAAAGGAATCGCAAAGCGAGGACGATGATGAGGAGCCCCGGCAACCGAGCACAGGGGGACAAAAGAAGTTTCCCCCCAGTTCAAATCGGTGAACATTATATATGCTACACACATCCCCAAGAGGAAGCGCAAGCACGCGCTCAGGGACGTCTATGCGATAGAGCCAGTCGCCCCAAAATTTAATCCATGGTCATCATGCCCGATCACTTTTGATCGACGGGATCATCCGACCAGTATCCGTCATGGCGGTTCAGCCGCATTGGTCCTTGACCCAATAATCGACGGATTCCACCTGACGCGAGTCCTTATGGACGGTGACAGCAGCCTGAACCTGCTCTATCAGGATACAGTGCGCAAAATGGGCATTAACCCATCACGGATCAAGCCCGCAAAGACCACCTTCAAAGGAGTCATACCAGGTGTAGAGGCCCGCTGCACGGGCTCAATTACGCTAGATTGTCTTCGGATCTCTGGACAACTTCCGAAGCGAAGAGTTAACCTTTGATATCGTTCCTTTCCGTAGCGGCTACCACGCTCTGCTCGGACGAATCGCATTTTCTCGATTCAATGTGGTGCCTCATTACGCTTACCTCAAGCTCAAGATGCCCGGGCCACGCGGCGTCATAACAGTTAGTGGAAACACGGAACGCTCCCTCCATACAGAAGAGCACACCGCTGCCTTAGCAGTAGAAGTACAGAGCGGCGTTCTCTAGCAGAACCTTAATTCGGCTGCCAAGCCCCCGGACACCGTTAAGAGGGTCCGGACCATTCTGCACCAGGACAGCTCGGCTCGTCAAGAGCTCGACTAGCAATTCGGCCTTCGTCCCAGCCCCAACCAAGTGGCGGCATTCATACCGCACGCACATCACTACGCACTCAAAATACCATGGGCATAGACGGAGGCATACCTACCTTGTGATCCATAGTACGACTCAACCGCTCCCGGACACATATACTTTCACTGTTTATCTTTCCCCTCTTCAGGTCCCTTTTCCACAGGCTTTCCATGATGGCTTAATCAGCGGTCCTGTCAAAGGATAAACACACCAAGCTGGCAAGAAGCACAAGCGTACAGGAGAATTTCTAGGTGTTTTCTCTAACGATCACTCTACCTGTTTTCAGGACCAACACGCAGCTCTCCCTTGGTCGTGGCATGTCAAATTGCCCGTTGCTTATCGCACTATTTGTATCAATACGCTTTGATGTATTACTGAAATTGCAATGAAAACAGTTTGCGGCCCAAATTCCGAGGCCCTAGCTCATTACCTTTGCTCCTTTCCTGTTTTCCTTTATTTTCTGTTAATAACCTTATCAAGTAGCACCCGTACACTTTGGTACGTTTCATATTCGCCAGGGGCTTTATAGTGCCCCGCAATACGACAACAAAGTATGAACACTTTTTACAGTATAGTTCGGCACCCCGAATTTAGCACTATATGCATTGGCTCCGAATCATGTCTTTGGTCAATAGTTGGGTTGCCCGGCTCCTGTGCTTACTACCTTACGTTCCGCTATATCGGCTAGGGTAGTAAAGGGAGAACTACTGTGATTGTGCCCTGGTTCATCCGGATGAGCACCTCAGTAGAGAAAGCCGAAAACTGACTGTCATGATGCGGCGAGAGCCGGTCAGCTCTTCGGAGGTTTCAAATCGCTATAGGTTTTTTCCGCATTACGCGATGAATTGGTTTTTATCCGATCAAGTGTTTTCAGAATCCCCAGTTCGGACTTCCGAATACCAGGGGCTGCGCCTAAAATTTTATTATCGAACTCCTATGGCTAAGTGAGGGTGATAAAGCATGATAGTCCGATTGCCTTGTTCGTTGTGCTAAACACCTCCTTCAAGGACAAAATAATTGGATCAAGAGTGTTTAGATTCCATCCCGAACACCCCCGTATTTCCTACGTGGGGGCTGAAGCCGACGACTGGCCCACTCTCAGATTTAATAAAAACGGCCGCACAGGAGGTAAAAATCTAACACAAAGCATTATATTACATAAATTATCTTTGTTTCATAATACAGGGCGAGAGAAAATATGAATGTATTCATTCAAAAATCATGTCTTTCGCACAATGCTCCGCAACAATGCGGGACCCCTCCAAGACGTCTTCAAAGTATCGCTCGGGTATGCGGTGGGCGGCCCCTCGGTCGCTAACTTGACGGCGTCCATCTTCGCCCACCACACCTTGACATAGGCGAAGGCCAGACGCGCGCCCTCAATGTAGACGGACCGCTTGACGACGTCCAACTAGACCTGGTCATGGACAACCCGGCCCGCCGGCCCGAACCCGAAGCCCGACATTCGAGCCGGGCTCGGGCTCCATTTTCTGACCCGAAGCCCGGCCCGAAAGGCTGAATATATATGTATATATATATATATATATATATATATATATATATATATATATATATATATATATATATATATATATTAATCAAAATATAGGTATAATAAATTAATATAATATCCCGAAAATGATTAATTTATTTAAAAAATGTCACTATTCATGTACTTCGGGCCGGGTTCCGGCTTGGGATTTTTTCTTCGGGCTTTGTCAAGCCCGGCCCGAACCCGACCCAGCCCGACAAATGATCAGGTTTACGTCCAGCCGAGGACAGGCATCCACCAGCCGCTTCACAAGGCCGAAGTAGCTACTGGGTATAGCTTCGACTGGCCACAACTGGATTATTAAATCCTTCATGGCCAGTTCGGCCACCCTGTGCAGCTCGACCAGCTATTTTAGCTGATCACTGAAGGGCACCTGATGTTCTGGCGCAAGATATTGCGACCAGAACAGTTTCTCCGTGGAGCTCCCTTCTTCGGCTCGGAAGAACTCCGCGATGTCGGACACACTGCGTGGCAGATCAGCGAAAGCCCCTGGAAACTCTGAATCCGGGTTAGTAAAAGATATTTCCTCTTCACATTCTTGCTTTGCATACTAAATGCCTTACCCGCCACGATCTTCCTAGCCTCCTGGATCTCCTGGAGGGTGCCCTGGGCCTCATTCCGGGCCGTCTCTGCGCTTTGTCGAGCCTTGGCGAGTTCGATCTCTTGAGCCAACGCATCGTGCTCCAAGGTCTCGCACTTCCTTACCGCGCCCTGGAGCTCTTGCTGGACCTTGTCGACCCGAGCCTTGAGCTTCTTACGGGCGGCCTGCTCCTTGACAGCCTTCCCCTCGGCTTCGGCCAGGGCCTTTCTAAGGGCCTCGACCTCGGTCATTGCATCTATACATATCATGACACTTCGGTCAATATACATCATTTTACTCTTTTCGAATATATAACGGGTTATCACATACCTTGTTTTTCTTGGAGCTGCCTCCTCACCTGGCCGAGCTCCTCCTCGGCTCGCTCCCATCTCTCGCTTGATCCGGAGACTTGGCGGTATCTTGAGCCGCGACCAACAGCAACGCCTGCATATTCATTTCCGACATATTTAGTTAGTTTCCTGCAATAAGGGATTGATCCTCTGTCCGGCCTTTTCTTTCCGAACACCAGACGGTGTCTCAGGGGCTACTGTCTGTATCGGGATCTTCTCTTTTTTCGTCACACCTCAAAACTCTGTCGCCAGGTTGCAGAAGCTTGATTAGTCCGCTCTTGGCGGACTGAACCCTTTCAATTACCGTGCCCATAAGAACACAGTGCTCATTGATAACCCACAAGTATAGGGGATCAACTGTAGCCTCTTTCGATAAGGAAGAGTGTCAAACCCAATGAAGAGCTAAAGGTAGAACAAATATTCCCTCAAGTTCTATCGACCATCGATACAACTCTACGCACGCTTAACATTCGTTTTTCCTAGAACAAGTATGAAACTAGAAGTACTTTGTAGGTGTTGTTGGTGTAGATTGCGGTGATGATGATGGCCCCGGCGGCGTTCCGGCGCCACGGGGAGAGAGGGGGAGAGAGCCCCCCTTCTTCTTCTTCTTCTTCCTTGACCTTCTCCCTAGATGGGAGAAGGGTTTCCCCTCTGGTCCTTGGTCTCCATGGCATGGGAGGGGCGAGAGCCCCTCCGAGATTGGATCTGTCTCTCTGTCTCTCTCTGTTTCTGCGCTCTTGGATTCTGCCCTTCCACCGTTTCTTATATATTGGGAGATCCGTAATTCCGATTGGATTGAAACCTTCGCCCAGATTTTTCTCCAAAAATTAGCTTTCTTGCGGCTAAAGAAGAGCAGCAACCACCTTACGGGGTGCCCACGAGGGTCAGGGGCGCCCCCCTCTGCCTCGTGGCCCCCACGGGCACCGTCTCGCGTTGATTCTTCTTCCCAAATATCACAAATATTCCAAAAATATTCTCCGCCCGTTTTTATCCCGTTTGGACTCCGTTTGATATGGGTTTTCTGCGAAACATAAAACATGCAACAAACAGGAACTAGCACTGGGCAATGGATCAATATGTTAGTCCCAAAAATAGTATAAAAAGTTTCCAAAAGTATATGAAAGTTGTATAATATTGGCATGGAACAATAAAAAATTATAGATACGACGGAGACATATCAGCATCCCCAAGCTTAATTCCTGCTCGTCCTCGCGTAGGTAAATGATAAAAAAAATATAATTTTTGATGTGGAATGCTACCTAGCATAATCTTGATCATATAATCTAATCATGGCATGAATATTAAGACACGAGTGATTCAAAGCAATAGTCTATCATTTGACATTAAGACAATAATACTTCAAGCATACTAATAAAGCAATCATGTCTTTTCAAAACAACATGGCCAAAGAAAGTTATCCCTACAAAATCATATAGTCTAGCTATGCTCCATCTTCACCACACAAAATATTCACATCATGCACAACCCCGATGACAAGCCGAACAATTGGTTCATACTTTTTAACGCGCTTCAGCCTTTTCAACCCTCATGCAATACATGAGCGCAAGCCATGGACATAGCACTATGGGTGGAATAGAATATGATGATGAAGGTTGTGTGGAGAAGACAAAAAGGAGAAAGTCTCACATCGATGCGGTAATCAACGGGCTCTGGAGATGCCCATCAATTGATGTCAATGTGAGGAGTAGGGATTGCCATGCAACGGATGCACTAAGAGCTATAAGTGTATGAAAGCTCAAATTGAAACTAAGTGGGTGTGCATCCAACTTGCTTGCTCATGAAGACCTCGGACATTTGAGGAAGCCCGTCATCGGAATATACAAGCCAAGTTTTATAATGAAAATTCCCACTAGTATATGAAAGTGAAAACTCAAGAGACCCTCTATATGAAGAACATGGTGCTAATCTGAAGCACAAGTGTGGTAAAAGGATAGTAACATTGTCCTTTCTCTCTTTTTCTCTCATTTTTTTTGTTTTTTTGGGGGCCTTCCTTTTTTTGGCCTTTCTCTTTTTTTTTTCGTCCGGAGTCTCATCCTAACTTGTGGGGGAATCATAGTCTCCATCATCCTTTCCTCACTGGGACAATGCTCTAATAATGATGATCATCACACTTTTATACTTACAACTCGATGCTAGAACAAAGATATGACTCTATATGAATGCCTTCGGCGGTGTACCGGGATGTGTAATGATCTAGCGTAGCAATGACATCAAAAAACGGACAAGCCATGAAAATATCATGCTAGCTATCTTACGATCATGCAAAGCAATATGACAATAAATGCTCAAGTCATGTATATGATGACGATGGAAGTTGCATGGCAATATATCTCAGAATGCCTATGTAAATGCCATGATTGGTAGGTATGGTGGCTGTTTTGAGGAAGATATAAGGAGGCTTATGTGTGATAGAGCGTATCGTATCACGGGGTTTGTATGTACCGGCGAAGTTTGCACCAACTCTCGAGGTGAGAAAGGGCAATGCACGGTACCAAAGAGGCTAGCAATGATGGAAGGGTGAGAGTGCGTATAATCCATGGACTCACATTAGTCATAAAGAACTCATATACTTATTGCAAAAGTTTATTAGCCCTCGAAGCAAAGTACTACTACGCATGCCCCTAGGGGGATAGATTGGTAGGAAAAGACCATCGCTCGTCCCCCGACCGCCACTCATAAGGAAGACAATCAATAAATACCTCATGCTCCAACTTCATTACATAACGGTTCACCATACGTGCATGCTACGGGAATCACAAACTTCAACACAAGTATTTCTACAATCCACAACTACCCACAAGCATGACTCTAATATCACCATCTTTATATGGCAAAACTATTGCAAGGAATCAAACATATCATATTCAGTGATCTACAAGTTTTATGTAGGATTTTATGACTAACCATGTGAATGACCAATTCCAGTCAACTCTCTAAATAGATATAAGTGAAGAAAGAGAGTTGAATTCTTTCTACAAAAGATATGCCCACGCTCTAACAAATATAAGTGAAGCTAAAGAGCATTCTACAAATGGCGGTTTTCTATGCGAAGAGAAATAGGCAATCCAAACTTCAAATGATATAAGCGAAGCACATGAAGCATTCTATAAAGCCATACTCAAAAGATATAAGCGAAGTGCAAAGAGCATTCTATAAATCAACCAAGGACTATCTCATACCAGCATTGTGCATAAAAGAAAAATGAAAACTAAATGCAAAAGACTCTCCAAGATTTGCACATATCGCATGAACGAAACGAAACCGAAATCATACCGATACTTGTTGAAGAAAGATGGGATGCCTTCTGGGGCATCCTGTGACGTCCGGATAATTAAGCTACAGTAAACCCCTGCTAATGGTGCCACGTCATTACATTACTGTTACTAATCCTCGCTTGATCCAAATCTTATTTCAAACTCAAATTCAAAACCGAGTTTAAAGTCAAAATTCAAATTTTGTCAAACATGAAAACTAAAATGTTGATCATGTGACAAATATTCACTTCTTAATATTGGTGGTGAACCAACTTTTTGTAAAGTGGCTTAGTGCCCTAAAATAAAACAAAACAGAGGCAATAGAATGAAAAAGGAATTTGCGAAAGAAAAGAAAAGGCTCCTGAAACCCCTGGGCCTCGGTTCATCTCACCGAGCCGGCCCAGCTTTTCCACCTCCCGGGTCGCCCTCCTCCTTCCCTGTTCATCCGAACGGGTCTCCTCCCGCGCGTCCCCGCCACACCACATCGCCGGCGATGCCCTGGAGGGGATAAGAATGCCGCGACCCACCCCCTCGGCCTCGTCAGCCCCCCTCGCCCAAATATCTCTCTCGCCCAGATCCACTCCTCCCTATCCCCTCGCCCTTCTCCACTCGAGCACTTCTGCTGCCGCACCATCGTCGTAGCCATGGCCACCAACCTCCCTGATCCTCACAAGAATGTCTAGAAGGAGCGCCATCGTCATCTTCGTCAACTACGGGCTCGGGTTCGAGCTACCCGCGCCACACCGTCTCCATCGGCTCTTCTTCAACCTCGGATCCGTCGGACGCCGTCGTCGATTCCGTCGGCATCAAGCCTTCCCCGACCTTGCCTTCCTCTCCGTGAAACCCATCGTGAGCTCCTCATTCTTTCCCCTCTCTTTCCGCCGTCGCGCACGTCCCCTAGCTTCCGTTGCCACCATGACCGAAGCTCCATCGCCACCGCACTTGTCGCTACCATGGTCAGGGCTCCCACCTGATGACAAGCACGACGTCGTGCTCCTGGCCTTCCAGGAGGCCAACGAGCCCCCCCCCCCCACTAGCCAGCTCGCTAGCGCCTCGCTGGCTCGCGCACATGCCCGCTAGCTTCCTGCCACCGCATCGGCTCGCCACCGGCGCCATTCCCGACCACCCCATACCGCACCCGTCGCTCCTGCTCGACCTGGTGCTGCTGCCGCGGCCCCGCACAGCCACGTGCGTGCCCTGCCATCGCCCGGTGCCCGCCCGTCAGCCCCACTCCGGCGCCCGCCCTCGCTGGTCTGCGCTGCTGCAGCTCGCGCTGCTGCCGCTGTCGCCGGACTGCTGCTGCTCTACTGCCGCCGCACTTGCTGCCGCCTGCTGCTTCTTGTGCCGCTTGCCGCTGCCACTTACTCTCTGGCACTGGCTCTGCTTGATGCTGCTCCCGCCGCTCAAGCTTGTCGCCGTTGACGCCACATGCCGCCCCACGCCTCCTTCTGCCACTACCCACCGCTCTCGCGTTGCGGGCAGCGTCATGTCCGCTGACCCCTTCCCCTGTCTCGACCTTGCTGCCGGGCACAGCTCCGGCCGTGGCGAGCCCCGCCGTGGCCATGGCCTTCCCAGCCCCGCACCCAAGGCGGGTTTGCTCACGTTCGGCGCCAAGACGCCTAATAGCCCAAAGCCTTTGTGGCCTATGGGCATTTGACAGATGGGGCCCGCCCCCTTTAAGAATAAAAAATGTGTTTAAAAAAATATACATAATAATCATTATAATTAATTAATTAATTAATTAACTTGATTAAAATTTTCTTAACTAACTTAAAGTAGTTAACCTGCTAATTAGCTACTTAATCTGCAATTAGTTAAAACAGTCAGTGACAAGGGGCCCACCCCCTGTTCACCAATCAAACGTTGATTGGTCAACAGGGACCACCTGGCCCACTTGTCAGCCACTGGGTGCATTTTTTGTACCCTGTGATGGGTGCGTCTATCATTTAAGCATTATTTCCAAATTATAAATAAATCCATAAAATGTACTAAAACTTTAGAAATCCGTAGAAATTAATCCGTAACTCGGCTGAAAAAGTTTTATACATGAAAGTTGCTCGGAACAACGAGACGAATCCGAATATGTGGTCCGTGTACCTGTCAGATGCCTCTAACTATCTGAACATGGAACATTCCCCCTCCGGTCATCTGTCTGACACAGGTCCGGAACTGGGAATACCTTCCCGGTTGAAGTCCCCCTTCACGTATATTGTGTAGCCATATGTTAGGTCACACCCGACGCAACATATTGCCATGTTATGCTTTGTGATGCTATGTTTGCTTTATATTTATTGTTTCTTCCCCCTCTTCTCTCCGGTAGACCCCGAGACCGATGTCGCCCCTGTGATCGACTACGTCGACAATGAACCTTCTTCTCTTTCAGCAGAGATTCCAGGCAAGCCCCCCCCCCCCTTTGATCATCCCGATATCGCCCATTCCTTTCTCTCATGCTTGCATTAGATTTTGCTACTGTTATAGTTTTCTCCTATTCTGATGCATAGCCTACTTTTGTAACCTGCTCATTATACCTTACATGCTTATCCTAAACTGCTTAATATAGGTTGGTTAGTGATCCATCAGTGACCCCCACCTTGTCCTTGTTGCCCCTGCTTCATCATCGAAGACCCGATCAATGGGATCGAAGACCAGGCCCCGGCACCGCACATCACTTTCTCCTTAGTTGCTCGACACTACATGGTTATTATCGAGTGCAGAGGGTGAGACCTCTTCATCACTTCCGATGTTAACCCTGTAGTGTAGCTATTCGGTCGTGGTCATCGAGAGTGATTCCACCTTAACCACTTCCAATACGACTCTGTCGTGCAACCCCTCAATCGTGAACCTCGGGGGTGGTTCCCCTTACGTTCACCTTGATGATTACATCGAGTGGAATCCGTCAAGGGTGATTCCTCAGGTTTTCCCCTTGGTGTTAGACACACGGTTACTATGGTTACTATGCCTTCACATTGAACCATGTTACTAAAGACGGGTCGGCCCTGAGGGTTACCCGCGCGAGCATATTTGCGAGTGATGAGGAGTCGGGTTGACCTGGAGGGTGCCCACGAGATAATTACGAGGCGTGGCCGGGCATTCCTAGCCCTTGCCACAAGTCCTCGAGATGGGGCAACGGGGTCACATCTTTCGTGAGTCTCTACTTGTTACCGCGTGTTCCTAATCCACTACGATTTGGATATTTGATCTGAGGGGCCTCTGGCCTGATAGCACTAACCATCACGTGGGCATAGTATGGGCGTTCTGCATCGTATGCATCAGCCGAAGCTTAATAGACGTCAGCGACCGAGCAGCGCGCGCCGGGTTGGACTTGTAAGCACCTGCCTTTTTTAAGGAGGTAGCTAGGTCTGCTCACCGGCCGCGTTCGCAACGTGCAGGAGTTCTCGGGGCGATGGCCCATGACCCCTGGGGGCATAGGTTTAGTCCGGCGTGTTGACCTCTCTATTAAGCCTAGGTCGGGTTGCGGCGTATTGTTTGGCCGAGGCCGGGCATGACCCAGGAAAGTTGTCCGACCGGAGTTAATCGAGCGTGGTGGGTAAGTAGGTGCACCCCTGCAGGGAAGAAAACATCTATCGATAGCCTGTCATACGGTAACGGACACTTGGAGTTGTATCTCGATCGATAAACTAGAACTGGATACTTGTGATGAGACTTGGATATGAGGTGATAACTGGATAGTATGGCTCTGGGATTGCTTTCTCGCAGGGAGTCGAGAAAGGATCTCTGGCCGAGGTTGATAAAACTACTACTTTACTTTATGCTACTCTTATCTCTTCTGATGCTGCAAGATGCTTGGAGTTGCTTGAAGATGCTATTCTTCGATAGGCTAGGCTTTCCCCTTCTATTCTGGCATTCTGCAGTCCAGTCCACATATACAGCCTTCCTTTGATAATGTTGCATATGTAGTGTAGATCCTTGCTTGCGAGTACTTTGGATGAGTACTCACGATTGCTTTGCTCCCCGTTTTCCCACTTTCATCTTCTTTCCGGTTGATGCAACCAGATGTCGGAGCCTAGGAGCCAGATGCCACCGCCGATGCATACTACTACGTGGAGACCGCCGACGACCAGGAGTAGTTAGGAGGCTCCCAGGCAGGAGGGCTTGCCTTTTCGATCGTAGATGCTTTTGTTCTGGCCTTCTTAAGGCAAACTTGTTTAACTCATGTCTGTACACCGATAATGTTGCTTCCGCTGACTCTTGTGTATTCGAGCTTATGTATTCGAGCCCTCGAGGCCCCTGGCTTGTAATATAAAGCTTGTATTATTTTAATTTATGTCTAGAGTTGTGTTGTGATATCTTCCCGTGAGTCCTTGATCTTGATCGTACACATTTGCGTGTATGATTAGTGTATGACTGAATCGAGGGCGTCACAACTTGGTATCAGAGCCGGCTGCCTGTAGGTAGCCCCCTTTCCAACTCCTTGGCCGAAGTTGAGTCCAGAAACCGAAAATTGTTTTACTAACTTGGCTGTGAGGCTTATGGGCCCACGTCACCAATTGGGTGGTATTAGGATCTTTTATTCCTCGTCTATACTCTGGGACTCTGATCTCTCTTCCTTTCAGGTTAAACGATTTTGCTAACTCTAAGATTAGGATCTCGTAACTACTTCCTCCCGGAGAGCCCCTTATTACAGATGATCGCCTGCTGCACCAGAAGATTCCGAAGATACTCTACGATGTTCTCTTGAGACTTTGTGCCCGTCGCTTTTGCAATTCCCTAGCACCGATATATACGTATGGATAACTACGTACACTTGCCATTCATACAAGCATTTCCTGTTGCTCTTGTTATTACAAGATGCCCCGAATACTCTCCGTTGCCCCGAGAATCCTTTGAGCTTACTGCCTTGCAGTTCTTCACCACATGAATACCCCTACGGATAATTCCTCGCACTTATCGAGTATTCGATCATCCCTAGTTGTTCTTTTGTTTCACAAAATTCTTCGAAATACTATTCGATCTTCTGAAAATCCTTAGTAACTATTGCTCTGCAAATACTTGTCTGCTTTCATTATGGATGTTTTCCATATGTGTAGCAATATTCATTAGTATCCTTTGACACCATCATTTTGATCCTATCGATTCAACATGTCTGTGAAAGCACGCAATCATCAGTTGATCCTTCTAAATTATCTTTCCGGCTCAGACGTCATTTTGAACATGAGCGGGTTCTCGACCAATCTATTTGTCATCGATTGTGCCCCTAGGTCTATTCTACTTATCCATCCTTGATCAGAGCGTCTGCTTCTGATCCTTCGTTTTGGAAATCATAATTCCTTTGTTATCTAAGCATAGAATTATTGAGATGTTCTATAATCCGATGCATTTGCATTCTTTCTTCCTCTGATTGAGTACCGATACTCACATCAGCTCCATTTTGGACCAGCAGGCCCATTGCTGGGTTATTATCCGATAGTATCCTTCACATTTTAAATTCTTGGGAGTTATTCCCATGATACATAATGTCTTTGACAATTTGTATCCTCTGCTTTTGTCAACCATGCTCTACCTTCCGAGCTTGTGTTATTTACTCTTGGAGTTTGTGGTATATGTTCCTAAGATGCCCCTATGGGTTGAACCTATGCCATCCCTAATCCATGTGGACCCGAGAGTTTTCACGAGTCATACTCTTCTGGTGTTTTGCCAGATAACATTTCAACACTACAACTTCATTGAACACGAGAAGTGAATGAAAGGTTATGCATTGGAAGAGTGGGAGTCGACCTTGAACTTTGTGTTCATGCCCATGGAAACGATGTATATCTTATCATGGAAGCTTCTCGTAACAATAATTGTTCCCTTGGTATAATTTGATCATGTACCTGTGATTTTGGCCTTTGCAATCATGGTTCCAACCTAGATTGTCTTCTTTGATCCCCTTCTCGGACAAGTTGAAATGCTTGCCTTCTGCATATCAATACACATATCCAAACTCTAATATGGTCTACCTTCGAGTATTACCCCTGGTATCTCGAGAATATCAAATAACTGAGCTGCTTCCTATGAATATTCATATAGTATTACTTCTCACCGATCTCACATTTCCCCCGGGTTCTGAGTTATCAGTCACTCGAGAACACCGATAAGAGAATCAATCCCGCACTCCGATTCAACAACTCTAAGTAATTTTCGTTGCTTACGTGTTTAATAATCCTTCAAGTCATTCCTAGCCCGCTCGGCTATATCATTATCGTGATAAATTTTAACTGTGCTACCTGATGCTTCTTCCCGGAGCACAATTTTTGACGATGAGCTAAGCCTACATCGACTTTCCTCGTCATATCATTTTGTCTTGAATAGAAAGCTTAATTTAGAGTTTGTGTCGTACCTGTGGTTCCAATAACCTTTCGCTTCATCATTCCTTTGACTTGATGTCATCGCCGATTGATTACATCTTCATGAAATCTCTCGACAAATGTGTCGTGATCATCATCAACATTCTGATCTCTTCCAGGGTATCAATCGAATTCATGATGACAAATACAATCCTTGCCCCTCGATGATTTAAGTTATCATCGACAACATCCTTGCCTTCCCCAACACAAACTTGTTCATATAATTTTGGTAATACATCCTTTTTGACACGTCGATGGATTGTTGTTGAGCCCATCGGCCACACCCTCATCTTTTCCTTGCTGAAATTGTATGACTTATTTTCTAAGTTGTTTCCGGTGGATCCTTTGTGTATCTGAAGTCTGACCTTTCCCTAATGACCATGTCAACACTATCCCGAAACATGTGTGTGGTACTCCGATCATCAACAAGAACATTGGGAGCGCAATGCTAACTGTTCTTGATCAATTATCCAAACACCATTGTATGGATAAACCTCATAAATTCCTTGCCCCTTTGTCTAAACGGTTTAATACTTGGAGTCTAATCATGCTCTGCCTTTCCTTGGGAAAGTTATACTCTAATACTTGGGTATAAACATCTTTCCTTTCCATTGGTCTAATTATCATAATAATCACATTTTCCTTTCCATTGTTTGTTTCAACTTTCTTGTAATCTAACTTGTATGAGCAGAGATAAATCCCTGCTTAAGTAAGCACCTCGGTGTATAACTCTGTCAGTAAGACCCTGTTACTATTGTTGATGACATTCCGGTAACCACCGATGGATGAGAACTTTGCCTATTGGTCTGCCTCGTCTTACGAGCAGGAAAATGGTTCTCTTCGTCCCTCGCCCTTGGTACCAACGCTGTTGCCAACATAATAGGCAGGCTATCCTCTGACCTGCCTTGCTATCATGACCGTGCAAAATGTTAGCGCCTTCCTGCTTTTAACCCACATGGTGGGCCCATAACCCACAGTTCCACAGGATCGAAACCTGACTCCTGTACATCCTTGATTCCGAAGTATCTTTTTCACTTGCCTTCGTATGTAATTCATGAGCCACCTTCCTAGTGATCTATTCTAGTATCAGACACAATAATTTTTGTTGTTGTTGCTCTGAACCCCTTTCACCTTTTGATTAGGCATCGAATGATTGCCTGCCCGTTAAAACTTCTCATGGTAAATTCATACTTTGCTCTCGATGTTTTATTAAGTTTCAACTCGAGAGATACGGCTGCCTCATTCCCTGAATTGTTCACCAAATAATTAACCCTATAAGGGTCAGTTCTCCTAAGTTCTCCCGAAGTTAATCTTTACTTCCCCACTTAATCTCGGGATGAGATTTCTTGTAGTGGAGGAGAATTGTGACGTCCGTATAATTAAGCTACAGTAAAACCCTGCTAATGGTGCCACGCCATTACATTACTGTTACTAATCCTCGCTTGATCCAAATCTTATTTCAAACTCAAATTCCAAACCGAGTTTAAAGTCAAAATTCAAATTTTGTCAAACATGAAAACTAAAATGTTGATCATGTGACAAATATTCACTTCTTAATATTGGTGGTAAACCAACTTTTTGTAAAGTGGCTTAGTGCCCTAAAACAAAACAAAACAGAGGCAATAAAATGAAAAAGGAATTTGCGAAAGAAAAGAAAAGGCCCCTGAACCCCCTGGGCCTCGGTCCATCTCACCGAGTCGGCCCAGCTTTTCCACCTCCCGGGTCGCCCTCCTCCTTCCCTGTTCATCCGACCAGGTCTCCTCTCGTGTGTCCCCGCCGCACCACATCACCGGCGATGCCGTGGAGGGGATAAGAACACCGCGACCCTCCCCCTCGGCCTTGTCACCCCCCGCCCAAATATCTCTCTCGCCCAGATCCACTCCTCCCTATCCCCTCGCCCTTCTCCACTCGAGCACTTCTGCTGCAGCACCGTCGTTGTAGCCATGGCCACCAGCCTCCCCGAGCCTCACAAGAATGTCTAGGAGGAGCGCCATCGTCGTCTTCGTCAACTACGGGCTCGGGTTCGAGCTACCCGCGCCACAGCGTCTCCACCGGCTCTTCTTCAACCTCGAATCCGTCGGACGCTGTCGTCGATTCCGTCGGCATCAAGCCTTCCCCGACCTCCCCTTCCTCTTCGTGAAACCCATCATGAGCTCCTCATCCTTTCCCCTCTCTTTCCGCCGTCGCACGCGTCCCCTAGCTTCCATTGCCACCATGACTGAAGCTCCATCGCAGCCGCACTTGTTGCTACCATGGTCAGGGCTCCCACCCTTAGATGGCAAGCACGGCGTCATGCTCCTGGCCTTCCAGGAGGCCAACGACCCCCCCCACTAGCCAGCTCGCTAGTGCCTCGCGGGCTCGCGCCCATGCCCGCTTGCTTCCTGCCATCGCACCGGCTAGCCACCGGTGCCGTTCCCGACCACCCCGTACTGCACGTGTCGCTCCTGCTCGACCTGCTGCTGCTGCCGCGGCCCCGCACAGCCGCGTGTGTGCCCTGCCATCACCCGGTGCCCGCCCGTCAGCCCCACTCCAGCGCCCGCCCTCGCTGCTCATATTGTTGCAGCTCGCTACATTATCATTGCCGCCAGATCTTTGCTGCTTTCTTCCGCCACGCGACTTGCTGCTGTCACGCTTCTTGCGCTTGCCGCTGCCGCTTACTCGCGCACAGCATCGCTCTCGCTTGATGCTGCTCGCGCCGCTACCTTCATCGCGTCCGTGCTAGCCATGCTCCGGCCGCCGCTCAAGCTTGTCGCCGCCGACGCCACATGCCGCCCTGCGCCTCCTTCTGCCACTACCCACCGCTCGCGTCTCGCCCGGGACGCGTCCGCCGCCGCTCGGACCCGCTTCCCTGCCTCGACCTTCCTGGCTGCCGGGCACAGCTCGGCCTGCCTGGCGAGCCCCGCCGTGTACACGCTTTCCCAGCCTCAAGACTCAAGCGGGTTTGGCCACGTTGGGCGCCCACGCCCACTGCCCGATAGCCCGGTGCCCACTGTGGCCTATGGGCCTTTGACAGATGGGGCCCGCCCCCTTTAAGAATAAAAAATGTGTTTAAAAAATATACATAATTAATATTATAAATTATAATTAATTAATTAACTTGATTAAAATTTGCTTAATTAACTTAAAGCAGTTAACCTGCTAATTAGCAACTTAATATGTAATTAGTTAAAACAATCAATGATAGCGGGCCCCACCCCCTGTTGACCAATCAAACGTTGACTGGTCAACAGGGACCACCTGGCCCACTTGTCAGCCACTGGTTGCATTTTTTGTACCCTGTGCTGGGTGCGTCTAGCATTTAAGCATTATTTCCAAATTATAAATAAAACCACAAAATGTACTAAAACTTTAGAAATTCATAAAAATTAATCCGTAACTCGGCTGAAAAAGTTTTATACATGAAAGTTGCTCAGAACGATGAGACGAATCCGAATACGCAGTCTATGTACCTGTCAGATGCCTCTAACTATCTGAACATGGAACATTCCCCCTCCGGTCATCTGTCTCACACAGGTCCGGAATCGGGAATACCTTTCCGGTTGAATTCCCCCTTCACCTATATTGTGTAGCCATACGTTAGGTCACACCCGACACAGCATATTGCCATGTTATGCTTTGTGATGTTATGTTTGCTTTATATTTATTGTTTCTTCCCCCTCTTCTCTCCGGTAGACCCCGAGACCGATGCCGCCCCTGTGATCGACTATGTCGACGACGAACCTTCTTCTCTTTCAGCAGAGATTCCAGGCAAGCCCCCCCTTTCATCATCCCTATATTGCCCATTCCTTTCTCTCATGCTTGCATTAGATTTTGCTACTGTTATTGTTTGCTCCTATTCTGATGCATAGCCTGCTTTTGTAACCTGCTCATTGTACCTTACCTGCTTATCCTAAACTGCTTAGTATAGGTTCGTTAGTGATCCATCAGTGACCCCCACCTTGTCCTTGTTGCCCCTGCTTCATCATCGAAGAACCGATCAATGGGATCGAAGACCAGGCCCCGGCACCGCACATCACTTTCCCCTTAGTTGCTCGACACTACACGGTTATTATCGAGTGCCGAGGGTGAGACCTCTTAAGCACTTCCGATGTTAACCCTGTAGTTTAGCTTTTCGGTCGTGGTCATCAAGGATGATTCCGCCTTAACCACTTTCGATACGACTCTGTCGTGCAACCCCTCATGCGTGGACCACGGGGGTGGTTCCCCTTACGTTCACCTTGATGATTACATCGAGTGGAATCCTTCAAGGGTGATTCCTCGGGTTTTCCCCTTGGTGTTAGACACACCGTTACTATGGTTCCTATGGCTTTACATTGAACCATGTTACTAAAGACGGGTCGGCCCTGAGGGTTACCCGCGCAAGCATATTTGTGAGTGATGAGGAGTCGGGTTGACCTGGAGGGTGCCCGCGAGATAATTACGAGCCGTGGTCGGGCATTCCTAGCCCTTGCTGCAAGTCCTCGAGATGGGGCAACGGGGTCACATCTTTCGTGAGTCTCTGCTTGTTACCGCGCGTTCCTAATCCACTACGATTTGGATATTTGATTCGAGGGGCCTCTGGCCTGATAGCACTAACCATCACGTGGGCATTGTATGGGCATTCTGCGTCGTATGCATCAGCCGAAGCTTAATAGACGTCAGTGACCGAGTGCGCGCGCCGGGTTGGACTGGTAAGCACCTGGCTTTTTTAAGGAGGTAGCTAGGTCTGCTCACCGGCTGCGTTCGCAACGTGCAGGAGTTCTCGGGGCGATGGCCCATGACCCCTAGGGGCATAGGTTTAGTCCGGCGTGTTGACCTCTCTATTAAGACTAGGTCAGGTTGCGGCGTATTGTTTGGTCGAGGCCGGGCATGACCCAGGAAAGTGTGTCTGGCCGGAGTTAATCGAGCGTGGTGGGTAAGTTGGTGCACCCCTGCAGGGAAGAAAACATCTATCGATAGCCTGTCCTACGGTAACGGACACTTGGAGTTGTATCCCGATCGATACAACTAGAACTGGATACTTGTGATGAGACTTGGATATGAGGTGATAACTGGATAGTATGGCTCTGGGATTGCTTTCTCGCAGGGAGTCGAGAAAGGATCTCTGGCCGAGGTTGATAACACTACTACTTTACTTTATGCTACTCTTATCTCTTCTGATGCTGCAAGATGCTTGGAGCTGCTTGAAGATGCTAGTTTTCGATAGGCTAGGCTTTCCCCTTCTATTCTGACATTCTGTAGTCCAGTCCACATATACAGCCTTCCTTTTATAATGTTGCATATGTAGTGTAGATCCTTGCTTGCGAGTACTTTGGATGAGTACTCATGGTTTCTTTGCTCCCCTTTTCTCCCTTTCTTCTTCTTTCCGGTTGATGCAACCAGATGTCGGAGCCCAGGAGCCAGATGCCACCGCCGGTGCATACTACTACGTGGAGACCGCCGACGACCAGGAGTAGTTAGGAGGCTCCCAGGCAGGAGGGCTTGCCTTTTCGATCGTAGATGCTTTTGTGCTGGCCTTCTTAAGGCAAACTTGTTTAACTCATGTCTGTACTCAGATAATGTTGCTTCCGCTGACTCTTGTGTATTCAAGCTTATGTATTCGAGCCCTCGGGGCCCCTGGCTTGTAATATAAAGCTTGTATTATTTTAATTTGTATCTAGAGTTGTGTTGTGATATCTTCCCGTGAGTCCTTGATCTTGATCGTACACATTTGCGTGTATGATTAGTGTACGATTGAATCGAGGGCGTCACACATCTCCAAGCTTAGACGCTTGAGTCTCCTTGAATATTTACTTGGGGTGCCTTGGGCATCCCCAAGCTTGAGCTCTTGCCTCTCCTCCTTATCCTCATATCGAGACATCCTCGATCTTCGAACACTTCATCCACACAAAACTCAACAGAAAACTCAGTAAGATCCGTTAGTATAACAAAGCAAATCACTACTCTAAGTACTGTTGCAAACTAATTCATATTTTGTTTTTTCATTGTAGCTACTGTAATATAACTTTTCCATGGCTTAATCCACTGATAGGAATTGATAGTTTCATCAAAACAAGCAAACTATGCATCAAAAAACAGAATCTGTCTAAAACAGAACAGTCTGTAATAATCTGAACAATCACCATACTTCTGGTACTCCAAAAATTCCGCCAAAATTAGGAAAAATAAAAAATTTGTATAGAAAAATAGTGCAAAAATTTTCAGAACCGTTTGACGTTCCAGTAAAAAAATGTAAAATCGTGCACTACAGCCAAAGTTTCTGTTTTGCACCGCACAAACCAACAAGCAATGTAAACATCCTAAAGGCAAATCTTGGCACATTATTTTCATAATACAATGGAATTGTACAAGGGGATAATTATTTTTGTTGAAAAGTTTCTGTAATTAAGATTCACAAAGTTTCCGTGAGCATGAACAAAGTTCAAGGAGCTCCCCCACTTCAACAATGCTTGTCTCTCTCACTTTCACTTTCCTTTTTCAAAAAGTTTTGGGTTCCCCTCTTTATTTTTTTGTTTTTAAACTATATAAAAGCACACAACAGAAATAAATGACTCTCTAAAACTTCCGGGTTCTCTCCCTGACAACGCTTTCTTTAAAGCCATTAAGCTAGGCATATAGTGCTCAAGTAATGGATCCACCCGTATCCCAAGGTATATCAAAGCCAATTTTGATTAACAATGATTTGTAATTTAGTAGTGAGCACAAAGTAACATATATCATGTAATGACGAAGTCTAACTCTCTTAATATGCATCGGCATGTCATAAAAGAACAATTCATGCACACATAGTAAAGGCCAATGCATAGTATAAACAGTTTCTTGCAATTTTATCGTGTTGGAAACATAGAGAGGCGGAGATGTAGTTCCTCTCTCATAATAATTGCAAGTAGGAGCAGCAAGCACATGCATATTATATCTATCAAAATCATCATGTATAGAAGTAAAACGCAACCCATCAATATAATCCTTAATAAGCACAAACTTCTCCGATTTAGTGTAGTTTGGAGAATTCAAAAAGATAATATGACTATCATGCGTGGGTGCAATAGCAACAATTTCATGTTTAACATAAGGAACTATAGCAAGTTCATCTCCATGAGCATAATTCATATTGGCATCTTGGCCTCAAGCATAGCAAGCATCATCAAAAAGGGATATTTCAAAAGAATCAACGGGATCATAACAATCATCATAGCATTCATCCTTTGGTAAGTACCAAGGGAAATTAAACAATGTATGAGTTGAAGAGTTACTCTCATTACACTACTAGGGAAAACCCTAGCAGCAGCGCGGGTGGCCGCGCTACTAATAAGGCGCTACAGCTAACTTGTAGTAGTAGCGCGGTCCGTACCCGCGCTACTACTGATGACGATATCAGCAGTGCTTTTTTTCGAACGCGCTACTATTAGTTAGCTGTAGCGATTTTGCAGTCCCTCGCTACTGCTATATCTTTCATCATTTTACCTTTCAGTTTCCCTTTCAGACACTAGATACTAGGTACTGCTACTAGATATCAAATTCATAAACCATTACTGGGTAGTACTCCCTTCGTTCCAAATTACTCGTCCTGGTTTTAGTTCAAACCACAACGATTAATTTGGAACGAAGGGAGTACTAGATAACAATTTCATGCATAGTCAATATGCATCCTCAAGCAGTACAAGGTCATCTCAACGGCGATCATCATATGCAGTTCTAGATGATATCAACGACAATCATCATATGTAGTTCTAGATGATATAGCCACACACACATATGTAGTTCTAGATGATATAGCCACACACATATATGTAGTTCTAGATGATATCGAAGACAATCATCATCCTCAAGCCTGGGCGGTTGGTGTTCCTAATAGTAATTAGGATGGCCTGTCCAACACGAAGATTCTTGCCATCGAGGAATTTCTTCCACCCAACCGAGTTTAAGTGTGTGCGACCGTCCATGTCCACGCGGTAAGTACAGGTTGTGACGGAGCCCTTGCAAGAAGGCGTAGTCCAGCTGAGCCTTCTTCATCGTGCTCGATACCATAACTCATGATATGCTCTTTGCCAATTTCTGAATAAGAAAACATATCAATTAATAAATAGCCTCTCAAATAAGTACATATGGATTATCTACACTATTAATAGTTTTCTTAGATTCTACACTAATAAGCATGTGATCGAACTCTACACTAAAACATATCATCGACTAGATTCCACACAACATACCATATCATTGGATTGTACACTAAGTATTTCATCGGATAATTTGCATTTGTAAGTATAACATACCATATCATGTCGATCAACCATGGTATTTGTCGGTAGGTCACGAATGGCACCCGACAAAGTCAAGACGTGGCGGAATTATGTCCCACAGGTTGGACACCTCCTCCTCGCTCAGCCTTGTTCTTTGAGCTACGATGGCTTCATGAAGTGGGTCTTTATCATCTTCATCGAGTGGGTCCTCATTATCTTCATCATCTTCATCATCTTAGTCATCTTCATCATCTTCCACCAGGTTGAGATAAATGACAGCCAGCTTGGGTCTTTCTGCTCTGAAGGAGAAGCTGATCAACTCACCACCAGTAAGACGCATGCAAGCGACGAAACGGGCCCATCCATCTCCTCCAATCTGCGACATATTGCGTCCTTTCTCGACCTCCATAGTGTACGGCCCCCCAGGAGCCTCAAATGTCACAGTGTCTCCTGTCAGCTTGTTGAATTTCAAGCTCACATTGCATGGGACGATCTGTGTAAAATAAGCAAAATGACACAATGCAGTAATGCCATCACTAAAAATAAAATAGTTATTATATTTCATCTAATTTCTTACCGCCGCATGACGAAAACTCAGCTGGAAGTAGATGCCCAACAGCTTGCCAGTTGCAAGGCTGCTGGCGCACCTTGACTTGCATAGTCGATATAGTGGTGGTGGTGGTGGCGCCATTTTTCCTAAAGCAATATGAGCAAAGGATTAACGATCCACTTCACAGGAAAGAAAAACAGTAGCATGTGATATTTTTGGTTCTTCCGCGAGAAGCAATTTGATGGACAATTATAATCCTAAGATCTACGTATTAGCATGTGATATTTTTGGTTCTTCCACGAGTAACATATTAGATGACAAGGTACCACCTACATTTTGCCAAAAAGTAACTTATAAAAAAACCAAAAGCAACTACGTACCTATCAATGTATAGAAAAAAATAACAACAAAATGGTGCATACTAAATCAACTAAATGAACTAGTCTACTAAATCAACTAAAACAAAATGTTCTAAATCAACTAAATCAACTAGCCTACTAAATCAACTAAATCAACTAGCCTACTAAATCAACTAAATCATATCAACTAAATCAAAATGTTCTAAATCAACTAGCCTACTAAATCAACTAAATCATATCAACTAAATGAAAATGTTGCATATGAACTAGAGCCTACTAAATCAAAATGTAGCAGGCAGGAGGGAGAAGGAGGGGCGACTCGAGGAGGGAGAAGAGAGTATACGGAGGAGGAAGGCGGAGCGAGGAGGGCCGACCGCGCCAAAGGAGGGAGGACGAAGGAGGAAGGCAGAGGAGGGAGGGGTTGGCGGTGGCAAGTGGAGGGAGGACGGAGGAGGAAGGCGGAGCGAGGAGGGGCCGCCAGCAAGTGGAGGGAGGAGGAGGTGACGGCGCGCAGAGGGAAGAGGGGTGATGGGGAGGAGGTGACGGCGGTGCAGAGGAGGAGGGCGATGGGGAGGACCGCTGGGATTGAGAGGGATCCAACAGAGGTGTGACCGTGAGTGGATCAATTTTGTAGTAAACTTAGCAGTAGCGCTTATTGGAGGAATGCGCTGCTACTATGCACCGTAGCAGTAGCGCTCTTCGTTATAACGCGTTGCTGCTATAACTAGCCTCGCGGCGGCCTCGTGGGAATTATAGCAGTAGCGCTTCTTTTGGCGGGCGCGCTACTGCTATCTTTATTTCAGCAGTGAGTTAAGCTCGACCTCGCTACTGCTAATTAGCAGCAGCGCCTTATTTTAAAGCACGCTGCTGCTAAGATTCTGTGTATAGGCTTTTCCCTAGTAGTGTTAGAAGGTGGGCACGGGTAGCTAATCTGCTCTTCCTCCCTTTGTTCTTCGCTCTCCTCATCATCTTTTTCATCCAATGAGCTCACAGTTTCATGAATTCCTTCTTCCATAGACTCCTGCAAAATATTAATCTCTTCTTGGACAGCGGAGGAGTCCTCAATATATGGTTTAATATAAGGATTAGAAGCATAATTATCATAGCAATATTTAAGTATGGCCAAATTTTCAGATTTGTAGAGAGTAGTATCACACTCTTCAATAAAAGAAGCAATTTCACAAGTACCCCTAAAAGCAACAAATTCTTCAATTTGTTGAACATCATAGTAATTATAAACACCCTTAGTATATGAAGATACGATTCCATTATCACTAAACTCACATTGGTAAGGAAGGTGTTTCTTGGGGTATTTAGAACAACAAGTACAATCATATATTTCACATAAATTCCAAGCATAGCACTGCAAACAATGAATTTGATCCAATAAAAGTTTCCCTTTTTCAGATATGCGGTGTCGCACATAACAAGCATGCTCATCTAAAGATTTTCCCTCAACTAAGCTAGTTGGGGTTTCAACACGAGCACATAGGGATCGAAGATGATCCAAGTAAAAAGCTTCAGGAGTGTGATAGATTTTGAGTGGTTCTTCAACCATTGGTGTAGTAGGTACAACTAATTTTTTTGGTATTTTGCGTTTCCTACCCATAACCAAAGATAGAAAACAAGAGCACAAAATAAAAACTACTTAGTGATAAAGCAAACAAGCACACACGAGAATATCAAACAAGCACACACGAGAATATTCACCCCACGCTATAACTCCCCGGCAACGGCGCCAGGAAAAGGTCTTGATAACCCACAAGTATAGGGGATCAATTGTAGCCTCTTTCGATAAGTAAGAGTGTCGAACTCAACGAGGAGCTAAAGGTAGAACAAATATTCCCTCAAGTTCTATCGACCACCGATACAACTCTACGCACGCTTAGCGTTCGCTTTACCTAGAACAAGTATGAAACTAGAAGTACTTTGTAGGTGTTGTTGGTGTAGATTGCGGTGATGATGATGGCCCCGGTGGCGTTCTAGCGCCACCGGGAGAGAGGGGGAGAGAGCCCTCCTTCTTCTTCTTCTTCCTTGACCTTGTCCCTAGATGGGAGAAGGGTTTCCCCTTTGGTCCTTGGTCTCCATGGCATGGGAGGGGCGAGAGCCCCTCCGAGATTGGATCTGTCTCTCTGTCTTTCTTTGTTTCTGCGCTCTTGGATCCAGCCATTCCACCGTTTCTTATATATCCGGAGATCCATAACTCCGATTGGATTGAAACCGTCGCCCAGATTTTTCTCTAAAAATTAGCTTTCTTGCGGCCAAAGAAGAGCAGCAACCGCCTTACGGGGTGCCCACGAGGGTCAGGGGTGCGCCCACCCCCTGGGGCGCGCCCCCCTGCCTCGTGGCCCCCTCGGGCACCATCTCGCGTTGATTCTTCTTCCCAAATATCACAAATATTCCAAAAATATTCTCCGTCCGTTTTTATCCCGTTTGGACTCCGCTTGATATGGTTTTCAAATAAACATAAAACATGCAACAAACAGAACTGCACTGAGCAATCGGATCAATATGTTAGTCCTAAAAATAGTATAAAAAGTTTCCAAAAGTATATGAAAGTTGTATAATATAGGCATGGAACAATCAAAAATTATAGATACGACGGAGACTTATCACTCATCCACAATGGAGGCGCCTCGCAGCGCTTCTAGTAGATTATCCGGTGCCCCTGGTTGGACAGGGGTCACCGGTGGAATAGGCATACCCCCTTCTTTCGAAGGAGGTTGCACGCCGGATTCCGGAGCCGTATCGGTCTCCGGAACCGAGTTCGGCTGAGGGCCGAAATGAATACGGCCCTCATCACCAGTCTCCATGGGGAATGGCTCCCCTTGGTGTCCGGCGATGGAGGCTTCGCCTTCTGGCACCTCCTGAACCTCTCCCCGGCCTGGGAAAGTCCTTTGGGACAGCACCTCGGCGTCGTCCTTGGCCTTGGGGGAGTGAGCGGTCGGCGGCGACTCGCTAGCCATCGCCTTTGAATCCAACGAACCTCGTGACGAGGATCACTGGGAGCTGTCGTGGGCCGGACTGCGATAGCACAACTAATCATGTCAATACAATGAAGAGGAGAGGCTGGATCTATGGGTATGTGTGAGTCTTAGCACTTACGGCGCAGCCCGAGGCTTAGGGGGGGGGCGTCGCTCCGGACTGTTGTCGACATCCCACGCGGAGTTATCCGCGAGGGAGCCCTTCCCCTTCTTGGGCGTCTCCGCCTCCAGGTTCGTAGAGGCCGCCCTCTTCTTCTTTCCCTCATCGGGCGGAGGGTTGTTCTCCTCCTCCTCCTCCTCCTCGTCGTCCTCAACGGCGGAGGAAAGGGTCACTTCGTCTTCGGACGTCACGTCCGAAGCACCCTTGCGACGGGGTCCACCTTTGGCCCCCTTGGCCTTCTTTTCCGGCGGCCTATAGGGTACCGGAACCAACATCTTCGCCAGGAGCGGGATGACTGGCTCTTCGGGCAGCGGAGCCGAACTATGGATCTGCTCCGCTCTCTCCGTCCATGCCTGAAAAAATACAGCACAGGTTAGGCATCCTCCTCGAACAAACAAGTAGAAGGTACGCCTTAAAAACTTACCTCATTGGCGGTATGGGTGTGATCGTGCCCACGGTCCGAATCTATGACCGGCGGCTTCTCGTTGCCCTTGAAGAGCAACTTCCAGGCATCTTCGTGAGTAGTTCCGAAGAGCCCTCCCAGTCCCAGGGTCTGGTGCTTCTCCGGATCGAGTTCCCATAAAGGGAAGCTTCGGCATTGGCAGGGGAGAATCTGACAAACCAGCATCACCTGGATCATGTCGACGAGCTTGATGGTTTTATCCACCATGCTCTGAATTCGCGTTTGCAGCGCTATCAGCTCGTCTGACGCAGACCAGTTGGGGCCCTTCTCCGTCCAGGAGGTGAGCCGCATTGGAGCTCCGGCCTTAAATTTGGGAGCCGCCGCCCAAGTGGCGCCGCGTGGTTCTGTGATGTAGAACCACTGCTTCTGCCACTCCTTGACAGTCTCCACGAAAGTGCCTGTGGGCCAAGTGATGTTGAGCATCTTGCTCACCATGGCGCCTCCGCACTCCGCGTGCTGACCATCCACCACCTTTGGCTTCACGTTGAAGACCTTGAGCCATAGGCTGAAGTGGGGATGGATGCGGAGGAAGGCCTCGCACACGACAATGAATGCCGAGATATTGAGGAAGGAGTTCGGGGCTAGATCATGGAAATATAGCCCATAATAGTACATCAATCCGCGGACGAAGTGAGGGAGGAAAACTACCCTCTGAGTAGGCTTCGGGGTGGGGATGACTTGCCCCTTGGAGGGCAGACTGTGGGCGATTCCTTTCGCCAGGTACCCGCCCGCCTGAAGCTGGGTGATATCCTTCTCCTTGACAGAGGAGACCATCCACTTGCCTTGGCCTCCGGATCCGGACATGATCGACTGCTTCCTTGAGATGGAGAAGATGGGAACTTGGGCGACGGAGCTCGAGAATGGGAGAGGAGGTGTGGGTGAAGAAAGGGGATTCTTATCTCCTTATAAAGGCAGTGAATGTTGAACGCCTCCCGCTGCTTTTAAAACTCGCCTATTCCCAAGGGTTGTGTAAACGCACGGTTGTTACCCACGCCTTATTGATGAGAATCCATAATAATAAGGGACATGATCTCTGCTTCGACAAGACGTGCTAATGGCAACTGCCTCAAACGTGGAGCGGCTGCATTAAAAATGGTTCGAAATTATGACCGGACAGACGTGATGTCATTTCACAAAAAATTGTCAGCAGGTGGGACTCGTGAAACATTAAAGTCTCTACGGCTGTGTGTGTGTGGTACTTGTGTTGCAGATTCGGACACGTTTGTTGCGTCCGAAGACTATCTTGGAGTATTCGGGAATGAGAACTCGCCTTGCAATGCCGAAGACAATCTGCGCGTCGGACACCTCATCATTGAAGCCTGGTTCAGGGGCTACTGAGGGAGTCCTGGACTAAGGGGTCCTCGGGCGTCCGGCCTGTTAGCCATGGGCCGGACTGATGGGCTGTGAAGATACAAATACCGAAGACTTTACCCGTGTCTGGATGGGACTCTCCTTGGCGTGGAAGGCAAGCTGGGCGATCAAATATGTAGATTCCTTTCTTTATAACCGACCTTGTGTAACCCTAGGTCCTCCCGTGTCTATGTAAACTGCAGGACTTAGTCCGGAGGCGAGACCGATAACCATAGTCATGCAGGCTAGACTTCTAGGGTTTAGCCACTACGATTTCGTGGTAGATCAACTCTTGTAATACTCATACTCATCAAGATCAATCAAGCAGGAAGTAGGATATTACCTCCATAGAGAGGGCCCGAACCTGGTTAAACATTGTGTCTCCCGTCTTCTGTTACCATCAACCTTAGACGGACAGTTCAGACTCCCTACCCGAGATCCGCCGATTTTGACACCAATAGTCACCGCCCTGTCCCGGAGTTCAGCGCGCCCCTCCACCGATCGAGCAATGGGCTACCGCTGCGTCGCCCCATCGGGCCGCAGCGCCACCGCCCCGTGGTTCTCCCCGTGGCCGCGCTGATCTGCGCCGCCGCTGTGTCGCCCCTTCGGGCCGTAGCGTCGCGCTACATGGTCCCCGCCGCTGCCCTGAGGCTGTTCCCGTGGTTGCACCACATCGCGCTGCTGCCGCTGCGTCGCCCGCCGGGTCAGTAGTGCCGCAGCCCGCGGTCAACCGCCCACCAAGGCCGCTCGCTCCAGTTGCACCGACCCTCGCTGCTGCCGCTGCCGCCCCATCGGGTCAGAGCGGCGTGGCACGCGATCCTCGCAATTGCCCCGAGGAAGACCATTGTCGCCCGACCAGCCCGCCGCCGTTGCATCGCCCCTTCAGGTCGTAACGCTGCGGCACGCGGTCCACCGCCGTCCACGCGCGTTGACTTCCATGTGATATGCGCCGCGCCGCCTCCCTTGGCGCGGGAACGTCACCGTCCGCGCCGGTCTTCGTCACGCTGTCGGGTTCATTTTCGCCTACTTCGAGCACCGCCGCCGCGCTCCTTCTCTAGCCGCCGCCGCCGCCGCTCTTCTTCCGCGGCTCCACGGCGACTATCTCGACACCGGCGACCCCCGACTCGACACCGACCATGGCGTTCTTCGCACGGCTACACCACCTACGCTCTCGGCTAGCTTGACAAACGGCACAAAGGGCTACCGCCATGGTTGAGCAACCTCGTCGGTTTCCACTCCAGCCACGACTCCGCGATGCATCGACCGTTACGACTGTGGGGGGTGTCCATCGGCTTGCCTTCGGATTCTTCTCCAGTCTCACCGTCTGCGTCGCTACCGTTGTAACTGCGGGGGGATGTTGAGTATCATTGTTATTATGGAAACATAGGATAGCGTAGGATTTATTATACTTTGCCTTGTACTCCAAAACGACTTTGTGCTCATATGCCCACGAGGCTCAAGCAATACAACAAACCATTCCACCAAATCCCTCTCTCCCTTTTAACACAAATAGACGCGGACGATTTGGGCGCCCCGCTAGAATTGCTCTTAGTGATGCGAATATGCCTGCCGGTAGTACACCACTCACCGTCCTGTGGCACACTACCGCGGGAGAGAGAATCAAAGAAATGTGGCACACGCGCGCCTTCCTCGGTGCAGCCGACTGACGCGGCGTAAACAGGTCACCGTCCACGTGCACCGGCTCGCGTCGCACCCACTGGTTTCCCGACTTTCCCGCCTGGCGTCGTTCCTTGGTTCGGGCTACGCGCTCCCTCGTTCTCGTCGCGGACCCGGCACGTTCCAAGACGTCGATCGGCGTCTTCTTCCACCCCGCTGAAAAATGCCCTGTCACGACGCACCTTCTCACTCTACGAGCACCCACAGCTTTCGGCCGAGAGCAGTAAGTCAGTGCTCCGCGCTCTATAAACCACGTCGACGTTTTCAAGAGAAACAGAGTTCGAGTGCCCCCGTTGAGGCGGCCGGCATGTGCGACGGGCGGGGCTGCACAGCGGGAGTCCGCCGTCCGCGCCTCGCTGCGCCTGGGCGAGCCCCAGACTGCGTCCGCGGCCGGCGGTGTGGGGCGGGGCGCCACTGCGCGACGACGGGAACTGCAGAGGCTCAGGCTGATCAGACGGTCGCGGCGGGAGGGCCAGCTCGTCGAAGGCGGAGCCGGTGGAGCGGGAGGAGACGCGGCGGGCGACGGGAGCCGCGACGGCAGACGCCGAGATCGCCAGGACGGAGAAGCTCCTCTACTTGCTCCTGTGGGGCCCGAACTGACCGGCGACAACCAGGTGGCCCGTCACGTCTCCACGCGTGCAACAGGCATCACAACGTTCCGTGCACGAGGCCCCGTCTCGGTACGCTGCAGTTTTTGATATTTTTTTCATGATAATACATGTCTCATTCATATCATAAAGATTAAAATACAAGTCACGTAAAAACCGACATGACAAAACTGAAAAAATAGTAGAACATCTCTAAGTTTAACACCAACGCTCATCATCTGCCTCCGGCACCACGACAGCAGCCACCGAAGAAAAGAATGATGGATCACCTCCTCACCCAAGCTCGGCGCGACTCCATCGCTGATATGCAGCTTTGCGGACCTTCAAGGTGGCTCACCAAAAGTGAAGCCTTTACTGTTGAACGAATCAGACCGGGGCAACACCCCGGACACGCCAACGAACTCCAGATCTGGCACCCCACCGCGACTAAGACGTCGCAAAAGGAAACCATACCTGACATCCACGGACCATGAACCCAGCACATGTTCCGTTTTCTAAATGTCGTCGATGCAGATCACAATCTGCATCCGCTCCTGGACTACCTCCCAAGCTCCGCACCGACGCTGGAGCAAACGCCGTCGCAACGGCGGAGCCCGAGGACACAGGTCCACCACGAGGATGCCGTCGCCGCCACGCCATCCTTGTTTGAACAGACTGGTTTCCAAATCCATCCCCAACCATAGGACCGATGGCCTTATCAAGGAAGGATCCGAAGAATCTTTATTCAGTGCTGTCATCGTCACCGCCGAAACAAAGACGATGAACAACCTAAAAATCTAGACTACGAGAAAGTAAAAATGATCCACACGCGTAGATCCGGCGACCCCCCTAACCACCGACGACCGAGGTCGCCGGCGGAGGGGAGCCGCCGGAGGACGGCTCTAGAAGATTGGGCTCTCCTGCCGGCGGCTAGGGTTCCAGACGCCAGGGACAGGAGGAAAACGATTGGCTTGTTGTGCAGTTTTTGCTGCTTGCTGACTGATCTTCCTACGTGCACGGGTTCAGCCTATGTACTGGATCTGTGTATTTGTGAGATTCATTTGGGTGGCGTGCCTTTTTGGCATAATTCTGGGTTTCTTGTACTGCTCTATACTTTTTTAAGGGGTATTGTTCTTTTTTAGAGAGATATTTTCAATCTATTCATAAAATCATGGCAAATAAAATTACACTCAGGTCCATGGGCCACCTAGCGACGAATATAAACAGTGAAGCGTGTCGAAGGCGCCGTCGTCATCGCCTTTCACCGAAGCCGGGCAAAAACCTTGTTGTAATAGACGGTCGCGAAGTCGTCGTGCTGAAGGCAAAATACGTGTCGCAAGCATGGCAAGTCCCTTCAGCAAACATGACACATCTTAGCGAAAACACGAACATGTTAAGATTTGCCATGCTTGCCGAAGGAAATTGCCACACTTATGACACGTGATTTGCCACAGAAAACATTCAATCATGTTAAAAAAAATTGTAACGATGTTCACTTTTATTTAGTGTAGAATGGCGGATGGATGGATGAATGAATGAATGAATAAAAGAGTACTACAAAGTGATAGCATATGTTTGGTTTGTGACAAAGGTTTCCACGCCAAAAAGTTGGCTAGCCAAAAAATTAGTTCAGGTTTTGCTCGCCAATGAATTGACCAAACATTGGCTAAAAAACATGAACAACAGTTGATAGTGGAGCATTGACATGCCAAAAAATTGACAATTATCCAAACAAGGACTAATGTCTTGGCCATGATTTTTTTTGGCAGGGTGGGCATCTGTAGCAATCCAAACACACACATAGTGACGTACAAAGTGAGGAGATCACTTGTCAAGCTTGGGCTCCTGCTACTTTCGTTGCGCCAAGTCCTAGTCCTCCTTTTCAAAGTAAAAGGGTTTCCTTCCGCTTTGTATTACAAATCAACTATCCGAGACAACCAACAATAGATGCTGAAGCGGAAATAGCACAGTCACATCCAAAAGAAATGAAAGAGAAAATATAAAAGAAACAAATGCCGATAACGGTGGATCGACAAAAACGGCGAAGCCTCGCGGCCGCTGCGTCCACCGAAGATCGCCCACCAAGCTCCGAGACTCCGAAGCGTTGGTATCAATCAACACCTCCAAGAAGGGACGCGACGATGATGACGCTGCTGCCAAGGGTTTTTCCCGGTACGTGGCGAGGAGAGAGGAAGGGTAGCCCCGACGCCCTCCAGGAAGATCCGGCGGCACCCTTAGGCGCCACCGCATCGGTGTCGGCCAAGCCAACAAGGTTTTTTCCCGATCCCAACCTTCACCTCAGGCACTCCGGAGCTCGCCACCAGACCGACCACCACCCTGCGCCAACACGGTCATGAAGTTTCCCACGCTGTCTCACCATGGCACCACGAAGTATGGCCTGCACAACGAAGAGGAGCCGAGACTAGGGCAGCAGCACCGTCGGCACGCGGGAGGGCACCACCTCCACCGTCCACGACGGTAGCCTACCGGACGCAATGGCAGGAGCCTACCAGGCCCGTGGCCCCACAGGCCCGGCCAGGCGCTCGATGGCCCGGACAGCTCCCGCCTTCGCGCTACAGCCGGCACGCCGTCCGCGTCGCCGCCCCTATCCAAGCCACTCCCTGCCTCCCCGCATAGAGGGCGTCGAGGTCGCGTCGGAGCCGGTACGCGAGGACCCAGATGGGGCCCTACGGGCCCAGATCTAGGCCGGGGTTGCGCCGCCGACCACCCAGCACCACCGGACCGCCCCGCCGCCAAGTGGAGGAACCACCACTGCGCGTGCCGCCGGCCGCCGCCACCGGCCGAGCACCGCCATCGCCTTCCCCCGCCCCAGGAAGGAGGAGCACGCGTGGGAACAGGAGGACCCGCCGCCGCCGCCGACACCACCCAGCCAGATCATGGGCGGCCGCCGGCGGGAAGGAAGAAAGGAAGGAGGGTGGACGATGGGAAAGGAGGGCGTCGTCGCCCGCCGCCTCCCGGAGACGTTGGAGGCGGCGGACGGGAAGAAGGGAGAGGGGCGGGCGGGCTGGGCGAAAGGCGTCGGGCGTCCGGCGGCGGCGGGAAGGGGCTGGAGCGCCGCCATTGGCGGGGGAAACCCTAGCGGGAGTAGGGGTCGAGAGCCTCTTCGTGAATACGCTCGAGTGCCCTAGTCCTCCTTTTCTTTTGCGAGGAAGTTCTAGCCCTCCTTTGTTTCAAAGAAAAAAATGGAGGAAACAAAAAAAGAATCCTGCAGTGACACTATTCAAGACATTCGTTCAAAAGAATGTAGGAAAGAAAAAATAGAGTAAATTTCCTATGACCTCAGTTTCAAAAGAAAAAAAAAACGCAGGAAGGTTACAATTCACTTGGATCTCCTTTTCAAATTTCTATTCACAAAGAATGAGACTAAGATCTTTAGTGACATAATAACATGCCAATTAACCTTTCCTGTAGTTTGACTTTGGTTTGACTCTATTTATTAGGATTCATGTGTTTTCCTATTCTTGTGAACCAAATATCTAAGTCCGCACAATTATTGTGTTTTCCAGTCCTCTGTTTTACACCACATAAACAAAATATCTCCTTAGTACACCCACCGCCAATCATTTCCTTTCAATTGACATCTAGTGTTCGCATCTATACAACCACAATTTATTGCGGTGATTCTAATTAGTGGGCTAATTGTATATTTGGGCTTGTCAATTGAGCTAAATTTATCGGATAATCAAATTTATAACTTTGAATAATCCACAAAAAATAACGGATAGTCCACATCCACCGGATATTACCTATACTATATCCGCTACCATATTCATTGATATCCCGTTGACCAAAATCCATATCCGCATCCATACCCCACGGATTATTGCAAGTGCATATCATATCCTTAGAAACATATGCAGATGCGGATTCAGTGCGGAAATTATCCGTACCATTTACGTCTCTAGCTAGGTGACTCCAATTGGATGATCGGTTCTACGTCCTTTGTCCATACATATGTTCAAATGTGTCCACGAACATTTGATGCCTTCCGTTGGATGATCAACATTGGAATTGCCCTAATCACACCTAGGAGAAGAACACGGCAAGCAATGTTGGGCGCCCCTATGTTTTGCTTATATCGAGACGCAGGGAAGCCTCGCGTCAAGCCGCGCGCTAGATGGGCTGACCCAGGCGCGCGGTAGGCTACAACCAAATTTTTGTATATATTTTTTCACATTTTTCTTGTTTTTCCTTTCCTTTATACTTTCAAATATTCTGAGTAAATACATTAAAAATACATAAAACATTTGAAAAATGATAAATGTGTACAGTCAAAATGTTTATCATGTATACCAAAAATGTATAAAAAAAATATCCAATCTGTGTGAAAAAAGGTGAACATGTATTCAAAAAATGTTAATCCAAGCATTTGAAAAAAAAATATTAAACAAGTATTTAAAAAATGTAAATCAAGCATTTGAAAAATGTTAAATATGTATAAAAATGTTGACCATGTATTAAAAATTGTTAAACTTCTATTTATAGGAGACATGTATTAAAAATTGTTAAATACCTACCCCTCAGCCCACCTCTGAAACAAGACCCAAAACGATTGAGACTTTCACAGCAGACAGAGAAGGTGCCGAACTTGAGCGGGAGGAAGAACTCAGCGGGTTTGAAGATTCTTGATGCTAAAGCGGCGGCCTTCCCGGTGGAGGACCGCCGAGCACAATGAGTTGTCTAAGCTGGAACTGCCGGGGACTAGGCAACGCCCCGACAGCTCAAGAGTTGCGAGAAATCGTTCTAAAATTTGCCCCTAGAGTACTTGTATCGTTGAAACACAGATTGGCCAGGATAGAGCTGAAAGTTTATCAAGTACTTTAGGTTTTGATTCATCTTTTGCTGTTGGTTCCACCAGTAGGAGTGGTGGTTTAGCTTTGTATTGGAATAACGAAATAAAGATTGCGATTTTGGGCTATTCGCAGTATCATATCGATGCGAAGATCTCAGACATGGGAGGAGACCCTTGGAGGCTCTCGTGTTTTTACGGAGAGGCACAAACACACCTCCGTTATATAACGTGGGACACAATGGAAAACCTGGCAGCCCTCCAACACATGCCGTGGGTGTGCATTGGGGATTTCAACGAGGTCCTCCGCTATGATGAGCACGAGGGAATTGGCCAAAGAAGTCAGACCCAAATTCAAGGCTTTCGTGATGCAGTCGATGTGTGTGGTCTAATTGACCTCGGCTACCAGGGCCGGAAGTGGACGTTCGAAAAGAAGGTGACTGGGGGATCGTACACAAGAGTCAGGCTCGACAGGGCTTTGGGCACGCCCGAGTGGTGCGCTCGGTTCCCCCTAGCAGTGGTTGATCATCTCACAGCCGCGACCTCTGACCACTCTCCTATAAATCTAGTGCTTGTTCCACCGGAAAGAGGGAAGCATGGAGATAAACAATTTAGGTATGAGTGCATGTGGGACACGCATCCCGAGCTAATCCCCACGGTCCAGCATGCATGGGAGGCGAACGGCCCTAATCTAACGGCGGCAGAAGTCCGAGCAAACCTGCAATCCTTGTCTAATAATTTGGGCGAGTGGAGCAAGTCAACTTTTGGGAGTGTTAAGTCAGAAATAAGGAGGTTGAAGAAAGACTTAGAGCGGCTCAGGATTGATCCAGCGAGGACTGCACCGAGCCATGTTGAGATCAAAACAAATGATCTATTGATCGAACTATATCTTCAGGAAGAAATAATGTGGCGCCAACGATCAAGGGTGGCATGGCTGTCCGAGGGGGATAGGAATACGCACTTTTTCCACCTCCGAGCTTCAAATAGAAGGCGCAAAAATTTGATAAAATAATTGCAGAAGCAAGACAGGCAGCTTACGGACGAGTTATCAAAGATGCAGTAGATGGCACTTGATTTCTATAAAGCCTTATACACCTCGGAGGGGGTGGAGGGGTTAGATGATGTGCTTCAACACGTCCCCTCAGAGGTGACAACAGCGATGAACGAAACTCTAATGGCGCCGTACAAGGAGGAAGAAGTTAAGAAGGCACTTTTTTAGATGTTCCCGACCAAGGAGCCGGGGTCGGACGGGTTCCTGGCGCACTTCTTCCAGAGGCACAGGGATATTTGTGGCGCGGCGGTCACACGTGCTGTTCTGAGTATAGTGCGAGGAGAAGAAAGCCCGGAGTGTGCGAATGACACCGTTTTGGTATTAATCCCTAAGGTATCAAAACCAACTCTTTTATCTCAATTTCAACCGATTAGTTTATGCAATGTCTTTTACAAGATAGCTTCAAAGGTTCTAGCTAATCGGTTGAAGATAATACTTCCTGAAGTTATTTCTGAAGAGCAGTCAGCCTTTGTGCCTGGCCGGCTTATAACTGATAACATAATCTCAGCATATGAGTGTTTGCACTTTATGAAGAGGAATAAGTCAAAGAACAATAACTATTGTGCTCTAAAGCTCGACATGATGAAGGCATATGATCGAGTGGAGTGGAACTATTTGGAAGCTATCATGAGGAAACTGGGTTTTGCAGCACCATGGGTTTCCACTTTTATGAATATGGTCAGAACAGTTTCCTTTTCAGTTATGTTTAATGGGTGCAAGTCAGAAGTATTTTCACCATCCAGAGGTATTCGTCAGGGAGACCCCATCTCTCCATACCTTTTCTTGTTGGCAGCAGAGGGCCTTTCATGCCTGTTAAAATCTCAGATTGGATCATCCCAGCTCAGCGGCATCAAGGTGGCTCCATCGGCTCCGTCGGTGAACCACCTTTTTATTCACGGATGATAGCCTGTTGTTTTTTAAGGCGAGCGTTGATGGAGCAGAAGAAGTGTCACACCTTTTGGATACTTATTGCATGGCCTCAGGTCAACGGATTAACAAGGACAAATCATATATTTTCTTCAGCAAAGGATGCCCATAGATCGTTAGAGATGCAGTGAAGGGGTGTCTCCAGGTTCCTAATGAGTCCTTCAGCGACAGATATCTTGGTATGCCGACAGACGTTGGACATTCAAAAAAGGGCACCTTCAAACACTTGAGCGAGCAGGTGTGGGACAAGGTGAAAGGATGGATGGGCAAGTGCCTGTCTGCTGGTGGCAAGGAGGTACTAATCAAGTCGGTTGCACAAGCTATCCTGGTTTATTCCATGTCATGTTTCAAGCTTCCTAGAGGTTTATGTGAACATATAAACTCCATCATCCGTAAGTTCCGGTGGGGATGCAAGGAGGGGCAACGGAAACCGGCTTGGGTATCATGGGAGGTAATGACGAGACCAAAGTATCTGGGAGGACTGGGTTTCAGAGACCTCGAACTCTTTAATCTAGCACTGTTAGCCAGACATGCGTGGAGGGTGCTGCATGATCCATCATCATTGAGCGCAAGGATCTTCAAGGCATCTTACTTCCCAAACACGGAGTTTCTTATGGCAGAGTTGGGCTCACGTCCATCACAGATCTGGCGAGCTATCCTAGAGGGGCGAGACATCCTAAAACAGGGCATAATTCGGAGGATTGGCAATGGTCAGACGACGATAATATGGGATCATAACTGGATACTCAAGGAGGGATCATTGCGGCCAATTGTGTCTCTGGTCCAAGACCCGCCACAGTTTGTTTCGGAGCTACTTCTTCCAGCAGCGGGTTCTTGGAATGAAAACCTAGTTCAAACGTTGTTCTTGCCAACTGATGCAAAGGCGATTTTGCAGATCCCTGTATGCACAAGCAATATTGAGGATTTTTGGGCATGGAATCCGGAGAAGAAGGGATTTTTTACGGTGAGCTCGGCTTACAAGTTCATGATCAAAACAAAAATCACTCGGGAAAACTGGCTTGAAGGCAGGAGCGGGTCCTCGAGCAATGATAGAGAGGAGCGGGACTGGTCCTCACTTTGGTCACTAACGGTGCTATCAAAGGTCAGAGCCTTCCTGTGGCGCCTAGCCCGCCACTCTCTTCCAACTACGGACGTTCTGAACATAAGGAACATGGCAACACGCGACACTTGTCCGCTGTGTGGGTCTCCCGATTCATGGCGACACGCTCTGGTGTCATGCAAGTCGGCCCGCTGCACTTGGGCACTATCCGACCCGGGCCTGGTAGCAAAAATGGCGGAGAATGAGGAGACTAGCGCCAAGAACTGGCTTTTCAGGCTGAATGAGGATCTTGATCAGAAGTCGTTCACAATGATGGTTGTAACTCTATGGGTGATATGGTACGCCAGAAGGAAGGCGATCCACGAAGGCATTTTTCAATCCCCGATGCATACTTCATCGTTTGTAACCTCGTATATTAATGAGCTACAGCAGCTAGAGAAGCCCACTGAGCACAAAGTACAGGTAGTTGCACCGCGAGGAGGGGCAAGGAATTGGCTAGCGTCACCGGTGGGTGTCGCGAAAATCAACGTTGACGGAGCTGTTGGGCGCCATAGACGCGGCCGGGCAGTCTAAGCGGTGTGTCGAGACCACACAGGATTATATTTGGGCTCATCGGCGTCTGTTAGCGTGGCATAACTGACCACACAACTCTAGAGTCTTTTGCGTGCAGAGAAGCTCTAGCTCTTGCAGAGGATCTTCAGGTGACAAACATGATGATTGCCTTGGATTGCAAAGGAGTGGTTCAAGATATAAATGAAGGAACAGGAGGACCGCATTCGGCTATAGTGCATGAAATAATGCTTCGGAGAAGCCTTTTCGATTCGGTTGTTTTTGTTTTTTAGCGTAGAAATAACAATTTCGAGGCTCATAATCTTGCCAAGTTCGCTTATAACTTAGGGATAGGTCGGCATGTTTGGTTGAGAGTCTCCCATGACCAACGTCGTGCACCTATGAACATTGCTATTATATACTAAAGTGGCGAGATTCTAAAAAAAAAAACAGATTTTTGAAAGAAAAGAACAAGAAAGCCACACCTCGAGAGGAAAAAAAAACAGACCCCGACGGCAACACCCGCCGCCGTCGCTCGACTCCCTCTGCCGCCGCAGCTCGAATCCCTGCTCCGCTGCAGATCGACTCCAACCGCGCGCAGCCGCTGGGGTATTCTCCGCCAAGATTGCGCCGCCACCGGTATTGAACTGGACAAATTGTATTATTTCCGCGCTTATAGAAGTAGGATGGTCCTTGTTGCCTTGGAGACATTGTATTGTAGTTGAGGTTGGAGATGCAGAGCCTTTTTTTTTTTAAATAGGAGATGTAGAGCTTGGTGCAGCTGCATATGGATAAGGCACGCCCAGTTTGACTTGTAGGTGTTGTTGATTTCATCATGCTCTTCCAGACAGAGATTAGAAGTAAGTAGAAGGTTTTCTGCTTGTATTTTTCCATGCAAATTTACAGGCATGTTTATCCATTTGTATCAGTTCTGAACTTCAGTGATTAGGAAATGGCCGAGGCCGTAAATTTGTCGTGTACTCTCGTTTTTTAGCTCTGAAGTTCAGCTAGATTCAGTTTTGCGGCGCCCAGTGTGTTCTGCTTCCAGACAGAGATTAGAAGCAGAAGGTGTTCTTCTTGTATTTTCCATGCAAATCTACAGGCATGTTTATCCATCTGTATTAGTTCTGAACTTCAGTGATTAGGAGATGGCCGAGGCTGTAATTTGTTCTTGTAGTCTTGGTTTTTAGTTCTGAATTTCAGCTAGATTTAGTTTTGCGGCATTTAGTACACTGCTATTTGAGCAGGCCAGCAAACATTTGCTTCAGTGATTGTTGAGGTCTACTGTACTTGGAACTTGGAGTTAAGTAAATATTGATGCATCATTTCTCCTCTTCCAGTCGGCATGGATCCAGGTGACCAGAAAGAAGCACATGAAGGTGTTCCGGCCGACATTGAGGAGCAGCATGGGACTGGCGAGCTCTAAGACAAGCACCAGGGCTCTTGAAAAGTCGAGGAGCGGCAGCGGGTCGACAGGAGCAACAGGGTGCCGGTGAGCTCCACGTGGAACCGCCACGGTTCAAAACAGGAAACGGAAAGGGACAGAGCGCCGGTGAGCTCCAGGAGGGGCACCAAGGAGCTGCCAAGGTCATCATGCAACCGCCAAGGTCCAAGATCAAAAAGAGAAAGAAGGTAAAAATAGTGTTTTGTTACAAATTTGCTGAACATTGTTGGTAGCGTAGTTTGTAAGCAAGACTTGACATTATATCGGTTATAATGTTTATCAGACTAGTTTGTGTATATTTTATGGTTTGGCTTACCAACTTCTATTAGAAAGTGACATTTTCTTTTACCTCTCTCTCAGGCAACCTATAATGTTTATCAGACTAGTTTGTGTATATTTTATGGTTTGGCTTACCAACTTCTGTTAGAAAGTGACATTTTCTTTTACCTCTCTCTCAGGCAACTGCAGAAATGTGCACACCAACACTTGGTACTTTGGCTGTTGACAGAGAGCCACCACTATCCAAGAAGAAAAAGTTGAACCAAAACCTTAACGGGCTCCCTAAGCCATCTGCACCAAATTTATACTCGAAGAGTACACCGTCTATTCGAGCAAAAGGTAAGGTGATGCCTCCCGCCCGAAGTGCTTCGCATCGACGCTGCATCTCTCGTCCGTGCAAACAGCAGGGATCCAATGTTCCTCTCTCGGCCGACGCCTCATCTGCTCTTTCAAGGGCGCGCCGCAGCCCAATGCTGCCACGGGCTGAACTGGTGGCGCCCGCGCACCGCCTACGAAGCACATGGACGAAGCCTGAGGCGGGGCAGCTGAAACTGAACTTTGACGGCTCCTGCAAGGGCCAGTCCAAGTCCAAGAGTGCCATAGGGGGAGTGTATACCGCGATCACAACAGGAAATTTGTGTTGGGCTACGCGGGGCGAATCCACAAAGCGACAAGCTCCGTCACTGAGCTCGTCGCATTCAAGCGCGGCCTTGAACTAGCTCTAGAGAATGGGTGGCGTGACATCTCCGTCGAGGGTGACTTCAAGCCTGGCATTGACGTCATCGCGAGCTGCGCGCGGTTCGTGCGAAGAATGCCAAGGAGCTGAAGCAGTGCACGGCGATCACCGCGATGCTCCCGTGGCTCGGCAAGGTGACTCTGACGCATGTGGGCCGAGAAGGCAACCAGGTGGCCGATCACTTCGCCAAGCTTGGCCATGAGGAGACAGTAGAGCGGGTGTGGCACGGAGCGCCGCCAGCCGAGGTGCTCCTGCACCTTCAGCGAGACGCCGAGGTTCCCTCCAAGAAGAAGAAGAATGAGGAGGAGAAGAAGAAGAGGAAGCGAGATGCCAAGGACCCCTCCAAGAAGAAGAAGGATGATGAGGAGAAGAAGAACCCGAAGAAGAATAGGAAGTGAGATGCCATGAACCCCTCCAAGAAGAAGAATGGGGCGAAGAAGAAGAAGAGGAAGGGAGATGCCATGGACCCCTGCAAGAAGAAGAATGAGAGAAGAACCAGAAGAAGAAGAGGAAGCGAGATGCCGAGGGAAAATAGCTTTGCCCGTCAAAAGAAAAAAATATCTCGTGCGCACGTTAATCTGAATGTGCGGTGTAGTACAGTACCGTTTAATCTGTGAGGATGAGGATGACCGTTGAAATTTTGTGAGACCTGATCATCAGAGCTGGTGAAACCGACTGCTATCGTTTAACCGACTGAAGATTGGTAAGGTTGATTTGGTCAGAACGATGCCATTTTTCGTATTTGCGTCATCACTTTGCAGCTCTTCCCTCAAATCTGGGAACCGAGTACATGCCAAATCTTGCAAATATATTATCTCAATTTACAAACCCATTCTCAAAAGGGGAGAAGGAAAAATGGAGAAGCTGGAACCGGATTCAGCAGAACAAAAATGGATCCTCTGGTAGTCAGGTAGTGCTACTAATCAGTTTGGTCCCCAGCACACCACGTGATACGCCTTCTGCAGCTTCTCCTCCTCGGATCGCCTGGGCCGGCCAGCCGACGGCGGCCGCGCTGCTGCTCACGGCCTGGGACGTGGAGGTGGAGGATAGGGACGCGGGGACAGCCCCGCCTGGTCCTTGAGCGCCTCCACCGCAGCCATGCTCGTCGCCACCACCAGCGATGCCCCCTTCTTGGTCACCGACGAACTCATCTCTGTCCTGTGCTTCCGATGGATGGGTTGATCTCTCGCGCGCCGAGGTTATTTGATATGATTCTTGTGTGCTCTGGTTGGGTCGACGGTGTGTACCGACGAGCAGCAGGGGCGAGGTGTTAATATACGCGCGCGTGGAGATTCAGCGTGGACTGGAGCGAAATGCAGAGGAAAGACTACTACACCCAGATTCCCAGAAACCGGGGGTTGGATTGGACCGGTGGGTTCACTACACTCGACAAAACCAGTTTCCGGAGTTCTCGCTTGGCGTTATTCCTCGGTCGCAGAAACTAGCTTCAACTACTAACCAGTCTGTCCAACCTCACCGTGCTTACCCTCTGCAGCAGTATCCTACGGGTTCGTCGCTCTCTGCATTTCATGCCATCCGGTTGATCCCAATACTCAGTTACTGTCTTACTGATAACCTTCTTCATTGCTATGCTTTGCAGAGACTGTCTGCCAAAGCTCGTGCCAGATTAGCTGCCACAGGCGCTGCACCATGCAAATTGCTGAATTTGAGAGAGCTTCAGCTACTGATGTTCGAAGTGGAGATCAACAACATGAACGACATTTACTCTTTCCTTGTGGCATGCTGTGGCCCTCGTTTGGAGAGGCTATTTGTGCAGGTGAACACCAGCTGTTATATATTCCATTGCCTGATAACCTTTGTTGATGAACTATTAAAAAAAATTGTCTCGTGACCTTGACAAATGCATTCAGTTAGTAGTCATTGTATTGTTGCTTGCGCTTGACGTTCTTACTTATGTTGAATGCTTACTACACCCACTTCACTACCAGAAAAACTGTGGTTGCCGACGGCCAAATCTATGCCGACGGCCCCCGTCGGCATCTGTGGACCTATGCCGACGGCCACGGAAAAACAGTGGGCTTATAAATGCCGTCGGCATACATCAACTTATGCCGACGGGGCCGTCGGCATAGACAAGGCCGTCGGGACCGCCTGAGTTACGCCTACGGGGCCCGTCGGCATAGCGAAGGCCGTCGGCATACCCGTGGCCCACCTGCCCGGTCAGCGCTGACCATTTGACGGCGTTGACCCTACGCCGACGGGCAGTAACGGCGGCCGTCGGCATATCAGTGGCAGAGGTATGCCTACGGCCAAGCCGTCGGCATAGGCCCCTCTGCCACGTCAGCGATCCGTGTGCCACGCCACGTCAACGATCCGTGGGACAACCTCCGTGTGTGCACAGATATGCCGACGGCCTGGCCGTCGGCATACGTTTAATTTACTTTATTTTTTTATTTTTATTTTTACTCTGTTTTTTTATTTTTACTTTATTTTAATTTTTGTTTTTGTATATGATAATTATGCCTTATCTAAAAAAACATACCCGATGGTATATCGATTGCCCCCCGTTACGAACATCGCTATCGCCGTGTCACAGAGGGGGGAAACGGTCGACACGGAAGGAATTCTGGTTGGTGGGGCGATTCGGGGAGTAGCTACGTCACTAAAACATCGCACGTATCCCGATGCATATGTGAAAGTGTTCATGCATGCGACGCTGTCTTGGGGCTCCGGTGTGGCCCCCTCACGGATGGCGCCACCGACACCCCGGAGACGCGTGCGCCTCTTGGACATGCCACCACACCACCTGCATGTATGAGGGGCGGTGGGGCCTCCGGTGGCATTACTACCCCTGGGCCCTCGTCCCGCTAACCTCGAGCGGTTGACCACCGGATCTACCCTTTGACTTCCCACGGACGGATTTGACGGTGGGCCTATCCACCGGTCATGTTAGGTCAGCCCATACTAACACTTTAGAGCAACATCCGGGCCAAACCCACAGCTACATCCACTCCGTAGACCCGACGCGTCTGCTTCCCCTCCAGTCTGGCGTGGCGCCGTCCGTGAGGGGGGGGAGGGGACACCCCGGAGGCGCGTGCGGGCATTTGCAACCGCCACAACACTTCCAGACTTGTGAGAGGCCGCCACGCAAGATTTGACGGTATGTTAGCCCGGAGGTCACCGCCACAATCGTGAGACGCCGACAACAATCCGCGAGAGGAAGTGTTCAGATACTTCTCCATCACGAAAAATTATGAAAAATTACCATCGGTCCTATAGCACATGTGCCCACGCCATGTAAAAACTCATGATTTTATCGCGCTCGAGTATTTAATAATATTCACGCCGCATTGTTTCCGCAGAACGCCTACTACCGTGTGTCATCGCCGTCCGTGAGGGGGGCCACACCGAGACGCTGCGCCTCTTCGGACATGCCACCACACCACCCCGCATGTATGAGGGCCCGATCGCGACGGTCCGGTGGCATTGCTACCCCCAGGCCCCTCCCCGCTTAACCTGGGCGGTTGACCACCGGATCTACCCTTTGACTTCCCACGGACGGATTTGACGGTGGGCCTATCCACCGGCCATGTTAGGTCAGCCCATACTGAACACTTTAGAGCAACATCCGGGCCACACCCACAGCAAGATCCCTCCGTAGACCCGACGCGTCTGCTTCCCCAAAGGTCGCCGTGGCGGCGCCGTCCGTGTGAGGCACACCGAGACGCGTGCGCCTCTTCGGACATGCCACCACACCACCTGCATGTATGAGGGGCGGTCGGCGCCCCCGGTGGCATTACTACCCCGGGCCCCGTCTGCCCTAACCTGGAGCGGTTGACCACGGATCTACCCTTTGACTTCCACAGACGGGATTTGACGGTGGGCCTATCCACCGGTCATGTTAGGTCAGCCCATCTGAACACTTTAGAGCAACATCGGGCCAAACCCACAGCTACATCCACTCCGTGTAGACCCGGCGTCCGTTTCCCCTCCAGGTCTTGCGTGGGCGCCGTCCGTGAGGGGGGGAGGGGACACCGGAGGCAGCGTGCGGGCATTTGCAACCGCCACAACACTTCCGGACTTGTGAGGGCCGCCTCGCAAGATTTGTGGTATGCTGGCCGGAGGCCGCCGGCCCGGTCGTGAAGCGCGAAGAGCAATCCGCGTGAGGAAGTGTTGGATACTTCTCCATCACGAAAATTATGAAAAATTACCATCGGTCCTATAGCACATGTGCCCACGTCATGTAAAAACTCATGATTTTATCGCGCTCCGGTATTTAATAATATTCACGCCGCATCGTTTCGCGAGCGTCTACTACCGTGTGTCATCGCCGTCCGTGAGGGGGGGGCCACACCGGAGGCGCGTGCGCCTCTTCGGACATGCCACCACACCACCCGCATGTATGAGGGCCCGATCGACGGTCGGTGGCATTACTACCCCAGGGCCCGTCGCCCTAACCACAGGCGGTTGACCACGGATCTACCCTTTGACTTCCACGGACGGGATTTGACGGTGGGCCTATCCACCGGTCATGTTAGGTCAGCCCATACGAACACTTTAGAGCAACATCCGGCCCACACCCAGCAAGATCCCCTCCGTTTAGACCCGACGCGTCGTTTCCCCCCGCCGGCGGCGGCGGCCGTCTGTGTGAGGGGGCACACCGGAGACGCGTGCCGCCTCTTCGGACATGCCACCACACCACCTGCATGTATGAGGGGCGGTCGACGCCTCGGTGGCATTGCTACCCCCTGGGCCCCGTCCCCGCTAACCTCGAGCGGTTGACCACGGATCTACCCTTTGACTTCCCACGGACGGATTTGACCAAGGGCCTATCCACCCGGCCATGTTAGGTCAGCCCATACGAACACTTTAGAGCAACATCCGGGCCAAACCCACAGCTACATCCACTCCGTAGACCCGACGTCTGCTTCTCCAGTCCGGTGCGGCGGCGGCCCGTCCGTGAGGGGGGGGGGGGACACTTTGAGACGCGTGCGGGCATTTGCAACCGCCACAACACTTCCAGACTTGTGAGAGGCCGCCACGCAAGATTTGACGGTATGCTAGCCGGAGGCCGCCGCCACGACGTGAGACGCCAAGAGCAATCCGCGTGAGAGGAAGTGTTCGATACTTCTCCATCACGAAAAATTATGAAAAATTACCATCGGTCCTATAGCACATGTGCCCACGCCATGTAAAAACTCATGATTTTATCGCGCTCCGAGTATTTAATAATATTCACGCCGCATCGCTTCCGCAGAACGCCTACTACCGTGTGTCATCGCCGTCCGTGAGGGGGGGGCCACACCGAGACGCGCCGCCTCTTCGGACATGCCACCACACCACCCCGCATGTATGAGGGCCCGATGCGACGGTCCGGTGGCATTGCTACCCCTGGGCCCCGTCCCGCTTAACCCCGGCGGTTGACCACCGGATCTACCCTTGACTTCCCACGGACGGATTTGACCAAAGGCCTATCCACCGGTCATGTTAGGTCAGCCCATACGAACACTTTAGAGCAACATCCGGACACACCCACAAAGAAGATCCCTCCGCTTAGACCCGACGTCGTCTGCTTCTCCAGTGCCGGGGCGGCGCCGTCTGCGTGTGAGGCACACCGAGACGCGTGCCGCCTCTTCGGACATGCCACCACACCACCCATGCATGTATGAGGGGTCGGCGACGCCCGTGGCATTACTACCCCTGGGCCCCTGTCCCCGCCTAACCTCGAGCGGTTGACCACCGGATCTACCCTTTGACTTCCCACGGACGGATTTGACCAAGGGCCTATCCACCCGGCCATGTTAGGTCAGCCCATACGAACACTTTAGAGCAACATCCGGCCAAACCCACAGCTACATCCACTCCGTGTAGACCCGACGCGTCTGCTTCTCCTCCGGTGCGGCGGCGCGGCCGTCCGTGAGGGGGGAGGGGGACACCGAGACGCGTGCGGGCATTTGCAACCGCCACAACACTTCCAGACTTGTGAGAGGCCGCCACGCAAGATTTGACGGTATGTTAGCCCGGAGGCCGCCGCCACACACGAGACGCCAAGAGCAATCCGCGTAGAGGAAGTGTTCGATACTTCTCCATCACGAAAAATTATGAAAAATTACCATCGGTCCTATAGCACATGTGCCCACGCCATGTAAAAACTCATGATTTTATCGCGCTCCGAGTATTTAATAATATTCACGCCGCATCGTTTCCGCAGAACGTCTACTACCGTGTGTCATCGCCGTCCGTGAGGGGGGCCACACCCCGGAGACGCGTGCCGCCTCTTCGGACATGCCACCACACCACCCCGCATGTATGAGGGCCCGATGCGACGGTCCGGTGGCATTGCTACCCCCTGGGCCCCGTCCCCGCTTAACCACGAGCGGTTGACCACGGATCTACCCTTTGACTTCCCACGGACGGATTTGACCAAAGGGCCTATCCACCCGGCCATGTTAGGTCAGCCCATACGAACACTTTAGAGCAACATCCGGCCACACCCACAAAGATCCCCTCCGTTTAGACCCGACGCGTCTGCTTCTCCAGTGCCGGCGGCGGCCGTCTGTGTGAGGGGGCACACCCGAGACGCGTGCGCCTCTTCGGACATGCCACCACACCACCTGCATGTATGAGGGGCGGTCGACGCCTCCGTGGCATTGCTACCCCAGGGCCCCTGTCCCCGCTTAACCACGGCGGTTGACCACCGGATCTACCCTTTGACTTCCCACGGACGGATTTGACCAAGGGCCTATCCACCCGGCCATGTTAGGTCAGCCCATACTGAACACTTTAGAGCAACATCCGGCCAAACCCACAGCTACATCCACTCCGTGTAGACCCCACGTCGTCTCCCCTTCCCTCCAGGCCGGCGCGCGCGCCGTCCGTGTGGGGGGGGGGGGGGACCCGAGACGCAGCGTCGGGCATTTGCAACCGCCACAACACTTCCAGACTTGTGAGAGGCCGCCACGCAAGATTTGACGGTATGCTAGCCCTTGAGGTCAGCCGCCACAACGTGAGACGCCAAGAGCAATCCGTGTAGAGGAAGTGTTCGATACTTCTCCATCACGAAAAATTATGAAAAATTACCATCGGTCCTATAGCACATGTGCCCACGCCATGTAAAAACTCATGATTTTATCGCGCTCCGAGTATTTAATAATATTCACGCCGCATCGCTTCCGCAGAACGCCTACTACCGTGTGTCATCGCCGTCCGTGAGGGGGGCCACACCGAGACGCGTGCGCCTCTTCGGACATGCCACCACACCACCCCGCATGTATGAGGGCCCGATGCGACGGTCCGGTGGCATTGCTACCCCCAGGCCCCCTCCCCGCTTAACCCCAGGCGGTTGACCACCGGATCTACCCTTTGACTTCCCACGGACGGATTTGACCAAGGGCCTATCCACCCGGCCATGTTAGGTCAGCCCATACGAACACTTTAGAGCAACATCCGGGCCACACCCACAGAAGATCCCTCCGTTTAGACCCGCAACACACCGGAGAGCGTGCCGCCTCTTCGGACATGCCACCACACCACCTGCATGTATGAGGGGCGGTCGCGATGGCATTACTACCCCGGGGCCCCGTCCGCCTAACCTGGGCGGTTGACCACGGATCTACCTTTGACTTCCACAGGACGGGATTTGACGGTGGGCCTATCCACCGGTCATGTTAGGTCAGCCCATCTGAACACTTTAGAGCAACATCCGGGCCACACCCACAGCAAGATCCCCTCCGTTTAGACCCGCCGCGTCCGTTCCCCCTCCAGTCTTGCGTGGCCTTGCCGTCCGTGTGAGGCACACCGGAGACGCGTGCGCCTCTTCGGACATGCCACCACACCACCCTGCATGTATGAGGGGCGGTCGCGACGCCCGGTGGCATTACTACCCCCTCAGGCCCCTGTCCCGCTTAACCTCGAGCGGTTGACCACCGGATCTACCCTTTGACTTCCCACGGACGGATTTGACCAAGGGCCTATCCACCGGTCATGTTAGGTCAGCCCATACGAACACTTTAGAGCAACATCCGGCCAAACCCACAGCTACATCCACTCCGTAGACCCCACGCGTCCGCTTTCTCCAGTGCCGGCGGCGGCGCCGTCCGTGAGGGGGAGGGGGGGACACCGAGACGCGCGTCGGGCATTTGCAACCGCCACAACACTTCCAGACTTGTGAGAGGCCGCCACGCAAGATTTGACGGTATGTTAGCCCCTGAGGCCGCCGCCACAATCGTGACGCGCAAGAGCAATCCGTAGAGGGAAGTGTTCAGATACTTCTCCATCACGAAAAATTATGAAAAATTACCATCGGTCCTATAGCACATGTGCCCACGCCATGTAAAAACTCATGATTTTATCGCGCCCGAGTATTTAATAATATTCACGCCGCATCGTTTCGCAGAACGCCTACTACCGTGTGTCATCGCCGTCCGTGAGGGGGGGGCACACCGAGACGCGTGCGCTTCTTCGGACATGCCACCACACCACCCCGCATGTATGAGGGCCCGATGCGACGGTCCGGTGGCATTGCTACCCCAGGGGCCCCTGTCCCCGCTTAACCCCGGCGGTTGACCACCGGATCTACCCTTTGACTTCCCACGGACGGATTTGACCAAAGGCCTATCCACCCGGTCATGTTAGGTCAGCCCATACGAACACTTTAGAGCAACATCCGGCCACACCCACAGCAAGATCCCTCCGTTTAGACCCGACGTCTCGTTCTCCCCCTCCGGTGCGGCGGCCCGTCGTCTGTGTGAGGCACACCGAGACGCGCGTGCCGCCTCTTCGGACATGCCACCACACCACCCTGCATGTATGAGGGGCGGTCGCGACGCTCGGTGGCATTACTACCCCTGGGCCCCGTCCCCGCCTAACCACAGGCGGTTGACCACGGATCTACCCTTTGACTTCCCACGGACGGATTTGACCAAAGGCCTATCCACCGGTCATGTTAGGTCAGCCCATCTGAACACTTTAGAGCAACATCCGGGCCAAACCCACAGCTACATCCACTCCGTGTAGACCCCACGTCCGTTTCCCCCTCCGGTGCGGTGGCGGCCGTCCGTGAGGGGGAGGGGGACACCCGAGACGCGTGCGGGCATTTGCAACCGCCACAACACTTCCGGACTTGTGAGAGGCCGCCTCGCAAGATTTGACGGTATGCTGGCCCGGAGGCCGCCGTACGGTCGTGAGAGCAGCGAAGAGCAATCCGCGTAGAGGAAGTGTTGAGATACTTCTCCATCACGAAAAATTATGAAAAATTACCATCGGTCCTATAGCACATGTGCCCACGTCATGTAAAAACTCATGATTTTATCGCGCTCCGGTATTTAATAATATTCACGCCGCGCCGTTTCCGAGCGTCTACTACCGTGTGTCATCGCCGTCCGTGAGGGGGGGCCACACCGGAGACGCGTGCGCCTCTTCGGACATGCCACCACACCACCCGCATGTATGAGGGCCGATCGACGGTCCGGTGGCATTGCTACCCCGGGGCCCCGTCCCCCTAACCTCGGCGCGTTGACCACCGGATCTACCCTTGACTTCCCACGGACGGATTTGACCAAGGGCCTATCCACCGGTCATGTTAGGTCAGCCCATACGAACACTTTAGAGCAACATCCGGCCACACCCACAGCAAGATCCCTCCGCTTAGACCCGACGTCCGTCTGCTTCTCCAGTGCGGCGGGCGGCGCCGTCCGTGTGAGGGGGCACACTCGAGACGCAGCGTGCCTCTTCGGACATGCCACCACACCACCCTGCATGTATGAGGGGCGGTGCGACGCCTCGGTGGCATTGCTACCCCTGTGGCCCCTCCCCGCTTAACCTGGAGCGGTTGACCACCGGATCTACCCTTTGACTTCCCACGGACGGATTTGACCAAGGGCCTATCCACCCGGCCATGTTAGGTCAGCCCATACGAACACTTTAGAGCAACATCCGGCCAAACCCACAGCTACATCCACTCCGTGTAGACCCCACGTCCGTTTCCCCCTCCAGTGCGGGCGGCGCGCCGTCCGTGTGGGGGGGGAGGGGCACACCGGAGACGCGCGTGCGGGCATTTGCAACCGCCACAACACTTCCAGACTTGTGAGAGGCCGCCACGCAAGATTTGACGGTATGTTAGGCCCCGGAGGTCACCGCCACAACAGAGACGCGAAGAGCAATCCGCGAGAGGAAGTGTTCATACTTCTCCATCACGAAAAATTATGAAAAATTACCATCGGTCCTATAGCACATGTGCCCACGCCATGTAAAAACTCATGATTTTATCGCGCTCCGGTATTTAATAATATTCACGCCGCCGTTTCCGCAGAACGCCTACTACCGTGTGTCATCGCCGTCCGTGAGGGGGGGCCACACCCGAGACGTGCGCCTCTTCGGACATGCCACCACACCACCCCGCATGTATGAGGGCCCGATCGCGACGGTCCGTGGCATTGCTACCCCAGGGCCCCGTCCCGCCTAACCTCGAGCGGTTGACCACCGGATCTACCCTTTGACTTCCCACGGACGGATTTGACCAAAGGGCCTATCCACCCGTCATGTTAGGTCAGCCCATACGAACACTTTAGAGCAACATCCGGCCACACCCACAGCAAGATCCCCTCCGTTTAGACCCGACGTCGTCCGTTTCTCCTCCAGTCCGCGGCGGCGGGCGTCTGCGTGTGAGGCACACCGGAGACGCGCGTGCGCCTCTTCGGACATGCCACCACACCACCTGCATGTATGAGGGCGGTCGCGGCGCTCGGTGGCATTGCTACCCCAGGGGCCCCGTCCCCGCTTAACCACGAGCGGTTGACCACCGGATCTACCCTTTGACTTCCCACGGACGGATTTGACCAAAGGGCCTATCCACCGGTCATGTTAGGTCAGCCCATACGAACACTTTAGAGCAACATCCGGGCCAAACCCACAGCTACATCCACTCCGTGTAGACCCCATCGTCCGTTTCCCCCTCCGGTGGCGGGCGCCGTCCGTGAGGGGGGGGGGGGCACACCCCGGAGACGCGTGCCGGGCATTTGCAACCGCCACAACACTTCCAGACTTGTGAGAGGTCGCCTACGCAAGATTTGATGGTATGCTAGCCCCCGGAGGCCGCCGCCACAACAGTGACGCCAAGAGCAATCCGCGTAGAGGGGAAGTGTTCGATACTTCTCCATCACGAAAAATTATGAAAAATTACCATCGGTCCTATAGCACATGTGCCCACGCCATGTAAAAACTCATGATTTTATCGCGCTCCGAGTATTTAATAATATTCACGCCGCGCCGCTTCCGCAGAACGCCTACTACCGTGTGTCATCGCCGTCCGTGAGGGGGGCCACACCGAGACGCGTGCGCCTCTTCGGACATGCCACCACACCACCCCGCATGTATGAGGGCCCGATCGCGACGGTCCGGTGGCATTGCTACCCCAGGCCCCGTCCCCGCTAACCTCGAGCGGTTGACCACGGATCTACCCTTTGACTTCCCACGGACGGATTTGACCAAGGGCCTATCCACCGGTCATGTTAGGTCAGCCCATACGAACACTTTAGAGCAACATCCGGCCACACCCACAGCAAGATCCCCTCCGTTTAGACCCGACGCGTCCGTTTCCCCTCCAGTGCGGCGGCGGGCGCCGTCCGTGTGAGGCACACCCGGAGACGCGTGCGCCTCTTCGGACATGCCACCACACCACCTGCATGTATGAGGGGCGGTGCGGCGCTCGGTGGCATTACTACCCCAGGGCCCCGTCTGCCTAACCTGGGCGGTTGACCACGGATCTACCTTTGACTTCCCACGGACGGGATTTGACGGTGGGCCTATCCACCGGTCATGTTAGGTCAGCCCATCTGAACACTTTAGAGCAACATCCGGGCCAAACCCACAGCTACATCCACTCGTGTAGACCCCAGCGTCCGTTTCCCCCTCCGGTGCGGCGGCGGCGCCGTCCGTGAGGGGGGGAGGGGCACACCGGAGACGCGCGTGCGGGCATTTGCAACCGCCACAACACTTCCAGACTTGTGAGAGGCCGCCACGCAAGATTTGACGGTATGCTGGCCCGGAGGCCGCCACAACGATCGTGAAGCGCGAAGAGCAATCCGCGTAGAGGAAGTGTTGAGATACTTCTCCATCACGAAAAATTATGAAAAATTACCATCGGTCCTATAGCACATGTGCCCACGTCATGTAAAAACTCATGATTTTATCGCGCCGAGTATTTAATAATATTCACGCCGCATCGTTTCGCGAGCGTCTACTACCGTGTGTCATCGCCGCCGTCCGTGAGGGCCACACCCGAGACGCGTGCGCCTCTTCGGACATGCCACCACACCACCCCGCATGTATGAGGGCCCGATCGCGACGGTCCGGTGGCATTGCTACCCCAGGGCCCCGTCCCCGCTAACCTGAGCGGTTGACCACCGGATCTACCCTTTGACTTCCCACGGACGGATTTGACCAAGGGCCTATCCACCGGTCATGTTAGGTCAGCCCATACGAACACTTTAGAGCAACATCCGGGCCACACCCACAGCAAGATCCCTCCGTTTAGACCCGACGCGTCTGCTTCTCCAAAGCCAGTGCGGCGGCGGCGCCGTCTGTGTGAGGGGGCACACCGAGACGCGTGCGCCTCTTCGGACATGCCACCACACCACCCTGCATGTATGAGGGGTCGGTCGCGCCCTCCGGTGGCATTGCTACCCCTGTGGCCCCTCCCCGCTTAACCTCGAGCGGTTGACCACCGGATCTACCCTTTGACTTCCCACGGACGGATTTGACCAAGGGCCTATCCACCCGGTCATGTTAGGTCAGCCCATACGAACACTTTAGAGCAACATCCGGCCAAACCCACAGCTACATCCACTCCGTAGACCCCACGTCTGCTTCCCCCTCCGGTGCCGGTGGCGGCGCCGTCCGTGAGGGAGGGGGGAGGGGGACACCGAGACGCGTGCGGGCATTTGCAACCGCCACAACACTTCCAGACTTGTGAGAGGCCGCCACGCAAGATTTGACGGTATGTTAGCCTTGAGGCCGCCGCCATACCATAGACGCCAAGAGCAATCCGCGAGAGGAAGTGTTCAGATACTTCTCCATCACGAAAAATTATGAAAAATTACCATCGGTCCTATAGCACATGTGCCCACGCCATGTAAAAACTCATGATTTTATCGCGCCCGAGTATTTAATAATATTCACGCCGCATCGCTTCCGCAGAACGCCTACTACCGTGTGTCATCGCCGTCCGTGAGGGGGGCCACACCGAGACGCGTGCGCCTCTTCGGACATGCCACCACACCACCCCGCATGTATGAGGGCCCGATGCGACGGTCCGGTGGCATTGTTACCCCAGGGCCCCGTCCCGCTTAACCTCGAGCGGTTGACCACCGGATCTACCCTTTGACTTCCCACGGACGGATTTGACCAAAGGGCCTATCCACCCGGTCCATGTTAGGTCAGCCCATACGAACACTTTAGAGCAACATCCGGCCACACCCACAGAAGATCCCTCCGTTTAGACCCGACGCGTCTGCTTCCCCCCAAAGTGCGGCGGCGGCTGTCTGTGTGAGGGGGCACACCCCGAGACGCGTGCCGCCTCTTCGGACATGCCACCACACCACCTGCATGTATGAGGGGTCGGTCGACGCTCCGGTGGCATTGCTACCCCTGGGCCCCGTCCCCGCTTAACCCCGAGCGGTTGACCACCGGATCTACCCTTTGACTTCCCACGGACGGGATTTGACCAAAGGCCTATCCACCCGGCCATGTTAGGTCAGCCCATACTGAACACTTTAGAGCAACATCCGGCCAAACCCACAGCTACATCCACTCCGTAGACCCCACGCGTCTGCTTCTCCTCCAGTGCGGCGGGCGGCGCCGTCCGTGAGGGGGGGAGGGGACACCCGAGACGCGTGCGGGCATTTGCAACCGCCACAACACTTCCAGACTTGTGAGAGGCCGCCACGCAAGATTTGACGGTATGTTAGCCCTCGAGGTCGCCGCCACAATCGAGACGCCAAGAGCAATCCGCGAGAGGAAGTGTTCGATACTTCTCCATCACGAAAAATTATGAAAAATTACCATCGGTCCTATAGCACATGTGCCCACGCCATGTAAAAACTCATGATTTTATCGCGCTCCGAGTATTTAATAATATTCACGCCGCCGCTTCCGCAGAACGCCTACTACCGTGTGTCATCGCCGTCCGTGAGGGGGGCCACACCGAGACGCTGCGCGCTTCTTCGGACATGCCACCACACCACCCCGCATGTATGAGGGCCCGATGCGACGGTCCGGTGGCATTGCTACCCCCTGGGCCCCGTCCCCGCTTAACCTCGGAGCGGTTGACCACCGGATCTACCCTTTGACTTCCCACGGACGGATTTGACCAAGGGCCTATCCACCCGGCCATGTTAGGTCAGCCCATACGAACACTTTAGAGCAACATCCGGCCACACCCACAAAGAAGATCCCTCCGTTTAGACCCGACGCGTCTGCTTCTCCAGTGCCGGTGCGGCGGCGGCCGTCTGTGAGGGGGCACACCGGAGACGCGTGCGCCTCTTCGGACATGCCACCACACCACCCTGCATGTATGAGGGGTCGGTCGCGCGCCCGGTGGCATTGTTACCCCTGGGCCCCTGGCCCCGCTTAACCTCGAGCGGTTGACCACCGGATCTACCCTTTGACTTCCCACGGACGGATTTGACCAAAGGGCCTATCCACCCGGCCATGTTAGGTCAGCCCATACGAACACTTTAGAGCAACATCCGGCCAAACCCACAGCTACATCCACTCCGTAGACCCGACGCGTCTGCTTCTCCCCTCCGGTGCCGGCGGCGGCGCCGTCCGTGAGGGGGGGGGGGAGGGGGGACACCCCGGAGACGCGTGCCGGGCATTTGCAACCGCCACAACACTTCCAGACTTGTGAGAGGCCGCCTACGCAAGATTTGACGGTATGCTAGCCCGGAGGTCGCGCCACAACAGACGCCAAGCGAAGAGCAATCCGCGAGAGGGAAGTGTTCGATACTTCTCCATCACGAAAAATTATGAAAAATTACCATCGGTCCTATAGCACATGTGCCCACGCCATGTAAAAACTCATGATTTTATCGCTCCCGAGTATTTAATAATATTCACGCCGATCGCTTCCGCAGAACGCCTACTACCGTGTGTCATCGCCGTCCGTGAGGGGGGCCACACCCCGGAGACGCGTGCCGCTTCTTCGGACATGCCACCACACCACCCCGCATGTATGAGGGCCCGATGCGACGGTCCGGTGGCATTGCTACCCCTGTGGCCCCTGGCCCCACCTAAACTCGGGCGGTTGACCACCGGATCTACCCTTTGACTTCCCACGGACGGATTTGACCAAAGGGCCTATCCACCCGGCCATGTTAGGTCAGCCCATACGAACACTTTAGAGCAACATCCGGCCACACCCACAAAGAAGATCCCTCCGTTTAGACCCGACGCGTCTGCTTCTCCAGTGCGGGCGGCGGCGTCGTGCAGTGAGGGGGCACACCGAGACGCTGCCGCCTCTTCTTCTGACATGCCACCACACCACCTTGCATGTATGAGGGGTCATGCGCGCCCGGTGGCATTGTTACCCCAGGGGCCCCTGTCCCGCTTAACCCTCGAGCGGTTGACCACCGGATCTACCCTTTGACTTCCCACGGACGGATTTGACCAAAGGCCTATCCACCGGTCATGTTAGGTCAGCCCATACTGAACACTTTAGAGCAACATCCGGCCAAACCCACAGCTACATCCACTCCGTAGACCCGACGCGTCTGCTTCCCCCTCCAGTGCGGGCGGCGCCGTCCGTGAGGGGGGGGAGGGGACACCCGGAGACGCGTGCGGGCATTTGCAACCGCCACAACACTTCCAGACTTGTGAGAGGCCGCCACGCAAGATTTGACGGTATGTTAGCCCCGAGGCCGCCGCCACAACAGAGACGCGCAAGAGCAATCCGCGAGAGGAAGTGTTCAGATACTTCTCCATCACGAAAAATTATGAAAAATTACCATCGGTCCTATAGCACATGTGCCCACGCCATGTAAAAACTCATGATTTTATCGCGCCCGAGTATTTAATAATATTCACGCCGCATCGCTTCCGCAGAACGCCTACTACCGTGTGTCATCGCCGTACGTGAGGGGGGCCACACCCCGGAGACGCGCGCCGCCTCTTCGGACATGCCACCACACCACCCCGCATGTATGAGGGCCCGGTGCGACGCTCCGGTGGCATTGCTACCCCTGTGGCCCCGGCCCCGCTTAACCTTGGAGCGGTTGACCACCGGATATACCCTTTGACTTCCCACGGACGGATTTGACCAAGGGCCTATCCACCCGGTCATGTTAGGTCAGCCCATACGAACACTTTAGAGCAACATCCGGGCCACACCCACAAAGAAGATCCCTCCGTTTAGACCCGACGCGTCTGCTTCTCCAGTGCCGTGCGCGGCGGCGCCGTCCGTGTGAGGGCACACCGAGACGCGTGCCGCCTCTTCGGACATGCCACCACACCACCCTGCATGTATGAGGGGCGGTCGACGCCCGGTGGCATTGCTACCCCAGGCCCCGTCCCCGCTTAACCTCGAGCGGTTGACCACCGGATCTACCCTTTGACTTCCCACGGACGGGATTTGACCAAGGGCCTATCCACCCGGCCATGTTAGGTCAGCCCATACTAACACTTTAGAGCAACATCCGGGCCAAACCCACAGCTACATCCACTCCGTGTAGACCCCACGCGTCGTTTGCTTCTCCAGTGCCGGGCGGCGCCGTCCGTGTGAGGGGGGGGGGACACCTTGAGACGCGCGTGCGGGCATTTGCAACCGCCACAACACTTCCAGACTTGTGAGAGGCCGCCACGCAAGATTTGACGGTATGTTAGCCCTCGAGGCCGCCGCCACGATCGTGACGCGCCAAGAGCAATCCGCGTAGAGGAAGTGTTCGACATACTTCTCCATCACGAAAAATTATGAAAAATTACCATCGGTCCTATAGCACATGTGCCCACGCCATGTAAAAACTCATGATTTTATCGCGCTCGAGTATTTAATAATATTCACGCCGCATCGCTTCCGCAGAACGCCTACTACCGTGTGTCATCGCCGTCCGTGAGGGGGGGCCACACCGAGACGCTGCGTCGCCTCTTCGGACATGCCACCACACCACCCCGCATGTATGAGGGCCCGATGCGACGGTCCGGTGGCATTGCTACCCCTGGGCCCCCGCCCCGCTTAACCTCGAGCGGTTGACCACCGGATCTACCCTTTGACTTCCCACGGACGGATTTGACCAAGGGCCTATCCACCCGGCCATGTTAGGTCAGCCCATACGAACACTTTAGAGCAACATCCGGCCACACCCACAAAGAAGATCCCTCCGCTTAGACCCGACGCGTCTGCTTCTCCAAAGCCGTGCGGCGGCGGCGCCGTCCGTGTGAGGGGCACACCCGAGACGCGTGCGCCTCTTCTGACATGCCACCACACCACCCTGCATGTATGAGGGGCGGCGCGACGCCCGGTGGCATTGCTACCCCCTGTGGCCTCCGTCCCCGCTTAACCCCGGAGCGGTTGACCACCGGATCTACCCTTTGACTTCCCACGGACGGATTTGACCAAAGGGCCTATCCACCCGGCCATGTTAGGTCAGCCCATACGAACACTTTAGAGCAACATCCGGCCAAACCCACAGCTACATCCACTCCGTAGACCCGACGCGTCTGCTTCTCCAGTGCCGGCGGGCGGCCGTCTGTGAGGGGGGGGAGGGGACACCCGAGACGCGTGCGGGCATTTGCAACCGCCACAACACTTCCAGACTTGTGAGAGGCCGCCACGCAAGATTTGACGGTATGTTAGTTCCGGAGGCCGCCGCCACGATCGTGAGCGCCAAGAGCAATCCGCGTGAGAGGAAGTGTTCAGATACTTCTCCATCACGAAAAATTATGAAAAATTACCATCGGTCCTATAGCACATGTGCCCACGCCATGTAAAAACTCATGATTTTATCGCGCCCGAGTATTTAATAATATTCACGCCGCATCGCTTCCGCAGAACGCCTACTACCGTGTGTCATCGCCGTCCGTGAGGGGGGCCACACCGAGACGCGTGCGCCTCTTCGGACATGCCACCACACCACCCCGCATGTATGAGGGCCCGATGCGACGGTCCGTGGCATTGCTACCCCTGTGGCCCCGTCCCCGCTTAACCTCGGAGCGGTTGACCACCGGATCTACCCTTTGACTTCCCACGGACGGATTTGACCAAGGGCCTATCCACCCGGCCATGTTAGGTCAGCCCATACTAACACTTTAGAGCAACATCCGGCCACACCCACAGAAGATCCCTCCGTTTAGACCCGACGCGTCTGCTTCTCCAGTGCCGGGCGGCGGCCCGTCTGTGTGAGGGGCACACCGAGACGCTGCGCGCCTCTTCGGACATGCCACCACACCACCCTGCATGTATGAGGGGGTCTGCGACGCTCGGTGGCATTGCTACCCCAGGGCCCCGCCCCCGCTTAACCTCGAGCGGTTGACCACCGGATCTACCCTTTGACTTCCCACGGACGGGATTTGACCAAGGCCTATCCACCGGCCATGTTAGGTCAGCCCATACGAACACTTTAGAGCAACATCCGGGCCAAACCCACAGCTACATCCACTCCGTGTAGACCCGACGCGTCTGCTTCCCCAAAGTGCCGCCGTGGCGACGTCCGTGAGGGGGGGAGGGGGGACACCCCGGAGACGCGTGCCGCCTCTTCGGACATGCCACCACACCACCCTGCATGTATGAGGGGCCGGTGCGACGCTCCGGTGGCATTGCTACCCCCCAGGGCCCCCGTCCTGCCGTGTAGACCTCACGGGCGTGGCTGCCGCCATGTCCCGGAGGGGGGAAACGGCCACGTCGGGCCGAGGGTGGGTTGGGCCGGAATGGTGTTGGGGGGTGCATCTATGGTCTGGGCTATGACAACCATGTGAAAAGGTCCACCGGCCAGACCCAGTCCGGCGGAAGTCAAAGAGCTAGATCCGGCGGTCGTCTGTGTTAGGGTTAGATGGGACGGGGTACCGGAGGGGGGTAGCAATGCCGCCAGGTGTTACGGTGGGCCCTCCTATGCTTGTCTTTGGGCGAGGTGGGACTATTTTTTACAGTGTGCTGAGAGTCACACATATGGAGTAATAAAAAAATAAAAAAATGCAAAGTATCTATGCCGACGGCTTAGCCGTCGGCATATCAACAAGACATGTCCACGGATCGATGACGTGGCAAAGGGTTGAGCCTATGCCGACGGCCAGGCCGTCGGCATAGGGCCGACCACGGATCGGTGACGTGGCAAAGGGCCAGGCCTATGCCGACGGCCAGGCCGTCGGCATAGGGCCGACCACGGATCGGTGACGTGGCAAAGGGCCAGGCCTATGCCGACGGCCAGGCCGTCGGCATAGGGCCGACCTTATCTCCTAGCGGTTCACCCCCACCACCCATTCGCCATCGCCCCGACCCACACCCGCGCCGCCGCCCACCACCTCCGCCGCCCGCCGAAAGCACGCCGCCGCCCCCGAGGCCGCCGCCGCGCCACACCGCCCGCCCGAGGTCACGCCACCGCCCGAGGTCACCGCCACCCGCCGCCGCCCCGAGGTCACACCCGCCGCCGCCACCACCGACGACCGACCTGGCGCCGCGCCCGACTCCCGCCTCCCGACCCGCGCCTCCCCCGCCCGACCTCGCGCCAGCCGCCCCAAACCGTCTGGCCGCCCGCACCGACCTCACGCCCGCCCGACCTCGCCGCCCGACCCGTGCCTCCCACCCGACCACGCCACCGCCGCCCGCCCCAACCGTGCACGCCGCCCGCCTACTACCCCTCCCGCCCCAACTCCGCCGGCCCTCTCGAAGGTGATTTTTTGAAGTTTTAGTGTTTTTAGTAATTTTGTAGCTAGTTAGATATAGATAGTTAGATAGGTATTTAGGTAGGTATTTAGATAGGTATTTAGATAGTTAGATACATAGTTAGATAGATAGTTAGATAGGTAGATAGTTAGATAGATAGTGATGTGAATATGTGATGACGATGCTATATGTTGCATACCTTGAAAAAAAATTGGTCACGATGATGAATATGTGATGGCGATGATGAATATGTGATGAAAATGATGAATATGTGATGGCAATGATGAATATGTGATGACGATGACGAATATGTGATGACGATGATGAATATAGGTAGTAAAAAAATTTGGTTAGATGAATAGGTGATAATGATGATGATGAATATGTGATGACGATGATGAATATATTGTTAATGTTGTTAGTTTTTTTGCCTACATGATGCAAAAATAAATGAATGCATGTTTAAATGTTTTAAATATGCTCTATGAGTTGTGATGTTCTAATTTTTTGTCGCGATGGAATTTGTAGGCTTTGTGGTTTCGCATTTCATTGGAGTGACCGTTATCCGACGTCTTGGTCCCTTGAGCATCCCTCTGCTGTTCGACTACTTCCTCTACAGCCGAGGGTGAGCTACAAGTCCATCTCCTCCAATTTTTCATATCACTAGATTTCATTCTCAAGTCAACTGACGTAACCTAGGCGTCTCCCGTCCGAAAGGGTTGCATCGATAAATATGCATTCAATTGCATATTTATCACCGCAGCTCTTTCGGATTGTCCAGCGTTTTCCATGGACAGCCCGAGGATGTGTAGATTGGGTATGTTCTCCATGTTCTACCCCCTTCCGAGACAGGATTTCGGCGGCGCCTCCCCATTGTTCTCCGAGCACATTCTCTCGGCTATTTGCCGAGACGTATCCGGAGAACATCGGGAGGTGCTGCCAAATTTTGTCTCGAACGGGTAGAATGGAGAACATACTCAATCTACACATCCTCGGTGGGATTAGGACCCATCTTTACCTATTAGAGATGTAGGTGGATTAAACGCGTAGAAACTGAAAATTTGATGTGATTAATTTGAGTGAATCCTTAATTATGTTGTGTGGGTTGCAAAAAGCAGAGGATGGCAGATAATCGGTGGATGTACAGTGGTTTTATCCGTCGGAATCGAGTAACATCGAGTGGATCGCGAAAACCGATGTGTATTTGAAGGAGATATTCCGTCGTCAATGAGAATTATCCCACCATGCCCTCAGTGCGAGATGTGCCGACGTCACCGTAGAAATCAGACGGACATGAGTGAGCACCTTCGCACGCACGGATATATGCCAAACTTTGACATGCCGCCGATAAACATAGCCGATCAGGACCGTGGTAGAGAGGAGGTGATGCGACAACGCATCGATGGATATGAGGACGACGGGGTCGGGACATGCTAGATGATGTCATTGTTGCGTAAACGGCAAATGCGACACCTTCAGAGAATGAACCGAGGAGCGGAGGCAACCGCAAAGGCCTTCTTGGAGGTCTTGGCCTCGTCGAAGAAACCTCTTTATGCGGGTGCGAAAATATCTCAGCTGGATGCCATCTCGCAATCGATTGCGCCAAGGCTGAGTATTGGTTGAGCCGAAATGCTTCAAGCATTCACAGGAGTATGGGCTAACAGCCTCCACGAGGGTCATGAACTGCCAAAAGCATGTACGATACAAAGAAAATCATGAAGGCACTCTCTATGGATTATGAGAAAATAGATGTTTGCCGAAGAATTGCCTTTTGTTTAGGCACGAGTATGTGGATGACAAGTATCGAGGAAGTGTGGTTCGTCTCGGTACATTGAGGTGGTCGGTGAGGATGGTGAGAAAAGCAGCTAACCATCCCGTTAAGGTTCTTCGGTATCTTGATTTTATAAAAGACTGCAGCGCCTTTTCATCACGAAGAGTCTCGCCAAATGATGAAGTGGCACAAGGAAGGTATAAGGTACAATCCAAAAAATCGTACATCCATCGGGAGGGGAAGCATGGAAGTCATTCGATGAAGAATACCCGAGGAAGCAGCCGAGGCTGGAATGTCGAATAGCCATATCGGTGATGGGTTGAATCCATATGGTATGTCGTCCAATCCATACAGCTGCTGGCCTGTGTTTGTAATTCCGCTCAATCTTCCTCCCGTGCCCTAATGCAACGGAAGACCATGTTCTTGTCGCTCATCATTCCGGGCCCGACTACCCGGGAAGCAATTGGGTGTGTTTATGCAGCCGCCAGGATGCTTTGCACCATTCTTGGTACTTTCCGAGGTTGACATACGACCGGGATCTGCAGAGAAATTTCTTGATGAAAGTTTGGTTGCACTATTGCATGCATGACTTTCCCGGCTATGCTCTATTCTGCGGATGGTGTACAAGTGGTAAGATGCCATGCCCAGTGTGCATGCAGGCTCTGCGAATGATTTGGCTGAGTAAGGGTGGCAAGTATGTAGCCTTTGACCTGCATCGACAGTTCCTCCCTCCGCACCATCCAGACAGGGAAGACAAGAAGAACTTCACGAAAGGTCGGGTTGTTCATGAAGTAACCGAGATTCCAACATTTTCGGGGCAGATGTTCTTGCTCAGCTAAAAGCTCAAAGCCTAAAGTCAAAGGCAAAGGCAAAGCAAAGACAAAGGCTTCGAGGGATATGGTGAGACGCACAACTGGACTCACATTACCCCTTCTCGCAGCTTCCCTATTTCAAGGACCTCAAACTTCCTTACAATATTGATGTGATGCACACCAAAAGAATGTGGCGAGTCCCTTTTCCACACGATCCTCAACATTCCTGATAAGACGAAGGATAACGTAAAAGCTAGAGCCGATCAACAGAGAATTTGTGATAGACCACGCCTGAACATGAAGCCTCCCACAGGCGGTCGAAAAAACTGGTTCAAGCCAGATGCTGACTTTGTCCTTAAACCGCCAGAAAAAGAAGAAGTACTTATTTGGCTGAAACAAATTTTGAAGTTCACCGATGGTTATGCATCGAATATAAGTAAGGGAGTCAATCTTTCAACGGGCAAAGTGACCGGTCTGAAGAGTCATGACTACCATGTATGGATTGAGCGGATAATGCCGGTGATGGTTCGAGGCTATGTCCCCGAGCATGTCTGGCGAGTGCTTGCCGAGCTTAGCCATTTCTTCCGCACACTCTGTGCTAAAGAAGTAAGTAAAGAGGTGATTGAAAAATTGCATAAGAAGGCACCGGAGTTGATAGTCAAGCTAGAGAAGATCTTTCCGCCAGGCTTCTTTACTCCGATGACACATCTCATTCTGCACCTCATGAATGAGGTATTATTGGGGGCCCTGCAAAATCGGTGGCGACGGCCCCGAGAGGCGAACAAGCATCTCCGACGGAAATGTGGAAACAAAGCTAAGATTGAAGCTTCCATAGCTAAGGCAGTTATCCTAGAGGAGGTGTCAGACCTCAGGACATCATACTATCTAGACCACGTTCCCCATCTTCATAACAAGGTGCCTCGATACAATATAGAAGAGCCCAAGTATCAACCCAGGCTCGATCTATTCAACATGCAAGGTGGGAGGGCTGGGGCCTCAAATCTTATAACATGCCACGACAAGAGTGGGAGGACCTCATGTTCTATATCTTGCACAACATCAAGGAAGTTGAGGAAGTGTGGATGAGGTAATACCACTACACCATTCCTTTATGTCTTCCACATCATCATGTTTCATGTTCACTTAGTCCCGGTCTAACACCGCTTATCTTTTTTAGTGATTTCGCTCAAGAGGAATGGACGGGAGTGAATCCTCCTCTTGGCGGAGGCACTTACTCTTCTCCGTCATGGAAACCCCGGACGTAAAAATTTTGTTGCTTGGTTCATGGAGAAAGTAAATTTCCACACTCCCTATTAAATACCTACTTCAACATTTATTAGTTAATCGAACTAATGCACGCAACAATTTCCATTATACTTGTAGGAAAAGACCCAACATATCTATGGATGATGAATTGAGATGGGTTTCCATGGGTTTTGACCTGCCGTCATGACATGTACAAAGTATGATGTGAATGGGTATCGCTTCCATACAGAGGAGCACCAAAACAGCCGCCCGATCCGAAAACTATAAATCTTGGAGTGTACACCCCGGTCAAAATTCACTAGACTACTACGGAAGGGTACAAAATATATACGAGGTTAAATTCCGCCAGGGCGTGAGACCCTAAGTCCGCTGTGTTCAAATGTCGATGGTTCGATCCACGGGAGGGGGTAAAACATACGCCTTCCATTGGTTTGGTCGAAGTTAAACCATCAACCGTCTATGCCGGAGCCGATCTCTTCATTGCGGCTACCCAAGCTACACAAGTATATTATCTGCCTTACCCATGCCAGAAAGTGTATCTAAAGGGTTGGGAAGTTGTGTTCAAGGTGTCGCCACATGGTAAGCTACCAGACCCGAATGAAGACGATTACTACAACATTAACCCCATGACATACGAGGGAGTGTTCTATCAAGAGCAACCTGATGATGATGATGATGATGATGATGTGGTTAGAAACGATGACGCTAGACCATTGGGTGATGATGATGTGGACCCAAACGTCGACGATGCACGGAATGATGGTGAGACCATTGTCAATGAAAATGACATACTTATGCTAGAAAAGTTAAGCGAAGACGCTGACGAGGAGGAAGAGCCTCCACCTCCGTCGGACAACGAAGATGATATGATTGATAGTGATGATGAGACGGACCGAGAAAGAGGTTACAACAGTGATGATTCATATGGGTTCTAGCAGATGTACGTTTCAAGTTTAGGAATATGCCTTTTTATGCATTTTTATTAATGTGTTTATTATCATGCCTTTTTCTTCATTTCATTAATTTACTAATTGCTTTTCTCTTTTCAATGCAGGTTCGTGGAACATGGGCAAGGGAAGGCCGACGGCGTGGGTTTCCCTCGCAAGGTCGTCGGCCTGCCTAGTCGGAGTGGTCGAGCACGTAGTCCTCCCCTCGGCTACTTGACGATGACTCCTCACAGGGAGGTCGAGGGAGAGGTGCCCCTAGAGGAGGAGGGGCGGGGAGAGCCTCTAGAGGACGAGGTGCTGGGGAGAGCAACTCTGAGGGGTCGCGGCGGAAACAGCGCACCCTCACCGACTTAGGGGTGTTGTCTTGAGGCCCTCCTCTGGTGAGGTACCCTCCTCTAGTGAGGTACACTCTAGGGAGGAGGAGGAGGAGGAGGAGGTGGAGGAGGAGGAGGAGGAGGTGGAGGAGGAGGGACGCGAGGAGGAGGAGGAGGAGGAGGAGGTGGAGGAGGAGGGACGGAGGAGGAGGAGGAGGAGGAGGAGGAGGAGGTTGGGGAGGGAGAGGCAAAGCGAGGAGGGGGTGGTGGCGGGATGATGGTGGTGACGGAAGGGGTTGACAACAAGGGATGGCTGCGTGGCAACGCAAAGCTACTAAAGCAGGTTCCTCCCATCGAGAGGAAGCAGTGGCTCATTGAGCCCACGGAAAAGAGTAAGCGGTTCCTTATTTTGCTTGTCACATGCATATTCTGTTGTTATTTATTTTGCTTGTCACATGCTAATAGTTCATTCTTTTGCAGAATCGGATATATTCTAAAGGGGTCCGTATTCCCAACGGCCTCATCACCGTCTTGCTAAAGTTATCTTGGCCGGGTTGTCTTGTCCGGATCGGTCGAGCAGCCGGACCGTCGGGTTTTGGCCACGAGCCGGGACCAGGGAAGCGGCCCTCCACGCGACCATGAGACCCATGCCAAGGCCGTAACCACTACTTTCTCGGTGAGTTCTCTTGAAGCACAAGTCCATTCTAGTTTCATGAATGATTTAACTCATGGCTTCTTCCATTCTTGTTTCATGCATGATTGTAGAAATTCTATCGAGTTCTTCCGAGCATGTATTAGAGCGGACCAGATCGTCTTCGCGCCAATGCAAGAAGAAGGCCCGCCAGATGCAATCTGAGTGCGCTATGTGGCCATCTCGACATACTACCACGATGTTCTTGGTGTGAAGATGACCAAGGAAGAAGCGGAGGATGGGCATTACCTTGGAGAGGCACGAGTACTTGGCGGTAAGTATAAAAGATTTTCATTATGCTTTCATTACCATGTGGTACATTTCACCGCTTCATGTTGACATGCCATTATGCTTTTATTATGTAGGTGTGTCCAAATTGGTGTTATGGAAAAGACGAGTCCCGCGGCATTGGTGGATCTTTGGTGTGATGGGGCTGGAGCACAGGCTATGAGAATAAAAAATAAGGCTAACCGAGGGAATGAGGAGTACATGCTCGTGGAAACCAAACCACTATCTCCACAAGGCGCTTAATGTATGACTAACCCCATTAAACATTCTTCTTCTTCTATTTACCATCACTTTCTTATGTATGACTAACATCTGCTTGGTGGTGCAGGAGGAGAAACCGGCGGCCGCTCTCGGACATGCAGGCGTGGGAGATCGCCCATCTGCGGAAGGACCCCAAGCTGGCGAGCCCAAGTACTACGGCAAGAAGACCGCGTGGAGGAAGGAGGCCTACTCCGCAGCCTATCTGGGTACATCCCGACACACCGACCCCATTGCGGCGGATCTGGGCGACAGGCGGTGGTGAGCATGGGGCCCAAGGAGCACGGTCGGGAGGCGGTTCTCGATCTTGTGGTCACTCCGACTATCTCCTACACACAGCCTCGTCGGATCGACCGAGCTGAGCAGCGCATGAGCCAGCCAAAGTGTCCAGCCACATTCCCTCTTTCAGAGCAACAGATGTAAGTATTTTCCCTCTTATCTTCATTGCTCACTCTATTTTCCGCATCTAGTAGTTTTATGAGTTCCATCATGTCATACCGTAGGCCTACAGAGTACACACGCCAGAGACCATGGCGTGGCATCGAGGATTCATGAACACCAAGTGCAGAGGATCGCCACCGGGCAGGCTTTTCAGAAATGGCGGCGGCGGTGTCCTCGATTGCAGCCAAGACTATGCCCTCCAAAGACAACCTGGTCACGACCTTTGAGGAGTTTGTGGCACAAAACGCGGCCCTCGCCGGTTAGTTCATCCCCAATCTATTCACCCCAAGCATGTCATGCCTTTCAACACGATCATATATCCCATTAATATGTCTTTTCAACATCCGAGGAGCAGATGGATCTACCGTTGGCGGTGGTCTTCGCACACTCGGAGACACGGAGTCCGACAACTCCGATCCACGGAGGCGGAGGTGGAGGCGGTCTTAGCGGTAGCGCTGCTAGCAAAGGACGACACAGGCTTGGCGGTCTTGGCGGTGGCGACCTCCGCGGTGCTCGGCGTCCCGACGCTTAAGCCTAGTGTGTGGTGATGATGCTTGAGATGACTTGTGTGTGGTGATGATCATTTAGAGACTTGTGTGTGGTGCTTTTCTATATGTTTATGCTTATGTTGATTGTGATGATGATCATTTAGAGACTTGTGTGTGTGATGATGCTTATGCTTACGTTCTTTGATATGTCACTGATATGTGTCTTTGTTATACATGTGCTTTTATTTGAATTGAATTGATTTGAAAACAAATGTAAAAAGGAAAAAAATTGAGACAGAACTATGCCGACGGCTTAGCCGTCGGCATAGGCCTGGCGTGAGCTCCCAGTGGTTGACACGTGGCACCCTATGCCGACGGCCTGACCGTCGGCTTAGTTCTGCCCCAGGAGTGCCCAGTTGCCGACACGTGGCAGGGCTATGCCGACGGCCTGGCCGTCGGCTTAGTCTGCCCCAGGAGTGCCAGTTGCCGACACGTGGCATGTCTATGCCGACGGCGCGGCCGTCGGCATAGTTCCCAGCTAAGGCGACGGCGGGGCCGTCGGCATAAACAACGGCGAACAGCGGCTTCTCGCCACGTGGCATGTCTATGCCGACGGCGAGCCGTCGGCATAGGCACGCCACGTGGCGAAGCCGCCGTTGCTCAACGATTAACGGCAACCGCCGTTAGGGATGGCGTTGTCGACGCCAAGCGATCTTGTCGGCATAGATGTACTGCCACCGTCGGGATAGGGTCTATGCCGACGGCCATTCTATGCCGACGGTCATACGGGCTACGCCGACGGATATGTTGCCGACGGCCCTATGCCGACGGGGGCCGTCGGCATAGGCCTGTCCCGACGGCTAGTCAGGGCTATGCCGACGGCCCGGGCCGTCGGCATAGGGTGCGATTCCAGTAGTGCTTGCAGCTTCCGACAATCAATTATCGATATGAGCCAGAGGATGAACCATCAGGATCTGAATCAGAGGAAAATGGATCAATGGAAGAGCTATCATACCAAGATGCACATGGGGAAGATGAGCTGGATGAAGACTTGTCAGAGGGAGAAGCACCAGAGAAAGATGGGCTAGAGGAACAGCTGTCAGAGGGAGATGCCCTGGAGGAAGATGAGTTAGAGGAAGAGTTGTCAGAGGGAGAAGAACTAGAGGAAGAGCTTTCAGAGGGAAATGAGCTAGTGGAAGAGTTGTCAGGGGGAGAGCCACCTGAGGAAAAGCAATCACAGAAACAGGGGTTAGAGGAACATGGGTCAATGGAAGAGCTATCTGATGGAGGGCAATCAGAGGAAGAGACACTAGAGCATGGCGATGTCTTTGAGAACCTTATGTTGCTCAAAATGATGAATTTCATGGGACGCTACAATGAGATGCAGCTAGTAAGCCTTGTGTTGAAGAAGGCTACTAGTCTCAAGCAACTGATACTATTTACTCCCAAGATTAATCACCCAGAAGAGCTCCAGAACGATCCGATGAATACTTCCCATTTGCTTGAAAAAAAACTATTTTCTCTCAGAAAGGCCTCACCAAATGCTCAGATAGTTCTCAGCGAGCCTGATGATAGTGCAATCCAGCCGTTGCATGAGGCTTTGATCAAGATTTACTGATTTTTGTTGTTGTCGAGTTATGATCGGTTAATGCGAAATATCAGAAACTAGCAACCATTAGGTAAGACAAAGAACAAGCTAATCTGCAAGGTAGGCAGGACGCTGTGTTCTGTAGTCCATGAAGGATCACGGAGTATGTTGTCTGGGCCTTATATTCTTAGCTCCTTAAGACTATCAAAAACACCATGATTACCCATTATCTACAATTCTACATTGGCCTCCTGCAAAAACACTGTACAAGGCTGAGACTTGTTATGCTCTATCTTTGTGTTCGTCAATTCGCATAGTACCACAGTAGTTCCATCAGTTGGTATGAGTGCTGCAATTTCTTTTTTTTCAATTTTTCTTATTTATTGTCATTATTGCCATCTTTATTACTGATTAAAGTTCTTTTCCTGGCATCAAGAGAAAAACATAAACATGTACAGTAATATGGAGTTTCAACAGGCATGAATCCTGCAAACCGTACCTTAATGGTGCTAGCTGAGGCCAAATTATGTACTCCTACTATCAACTTCCTCCGTCTCAAAATAAGTGTCTCAACTTTGTACTCCCTCCGTCCGGAAATACTTGTCATCAAAATAAATAAAAGGGGATGTATCTAGACATATTTTAGTTTAAGATACATCTTTTTTTATCCATTTTGATGACAAGTATTTCCGGACGGAGGGAGTACTAGCTCTAGTAAAAATTTATACTCCCTCCGTCCGGAAATACTTGTCGGAGAAATTGATACAAATGGATGTATTTAGAATTAAAATACATCTAGATACATTCACTCGTCGGACAAGTATTTTTGGACGGAGGGAGTACTAAGCTCAAGACACTTATTTTGGGACGGAGGCAGTATATGTTTGATCAGATGTTGACCTGTCTGTCACTTTCTGCATTCGATATGTGTCACTTTCTACATGTGCTCTACTGTAAACTCGTTTTAGCCTGCCACTGGTGTAATCCTCAAACTTATGACTACATTAGTTCAATTTAGCCTGTCACTGGCGTAACTCTCAGGGAATTTGTCGCTGGTGACAGCTCAAGCCATGTCATGTTTGCTTAACTATGTTATGTGTCAGGTCAGGCCACTCCGAATAGTCATCATTTGATGCCTTGCTGGTGTGGTCATCATGTATAAACAAACAGCATGGTGGTTCTGTGCTGTTGGGGCAGATTGTGTGCATCAGACCTAAACGAAGTTACCAAGTTACTCAGTTACTGATGCCTCCTACATTTCACGCCATCCGGTTGATCCCAATGCTCAATTACTGATAACCATCTTTGTTGCTATGATTTGAATAGACTGTCTGCCAAGGCTCGTGCCAGATCAGTTGCCAGAAACGCTGCACCATGCAAATTGCAGAATTTGAGAGAGACAGCTACTGATGTTTAAGACGGAGATCGACAACATGAACGACATTTACTTTTTCCTTGTGGCCTGCTGTGGCCCTCGATTGGAGAGGTTATTTGTGCAGGTGGATACCAGCTGTTATATATTCCATTGCTTGATAACCTTTGTTGATGTCCACTGTTAAAGAAATTGCCTTATGACCTTGACAAAAGCATTCAGTTAGTAGTCATTGTATTGTTGCTTGCACTTGATGTGCTTGGTTATTTTGAATGCTTACTATGCCCCCTTGCAGCTTCTGACAGGGAGTTATCCATATGAGCCAGAGGGTGAACCATCTGGATTAGAATCAGAGGAAAATGGATCAATGCAAGAGTTATCAGAGCAAGAGGCACCGGAGGAAGATGAGCTGGATGAAGACTTGTCAGAAGGAGCAACACTGGAGAAAGAAACGGTAGAGGAAGAGCGCAGATGCTCTGGAGGAAGATGAGCTAGAGGAAAGAGCTGACAGAGGGAGATGAACTAGAGGGAGCTGTCAGAGGGGAATGAACTAGAGGAGTTGTCAGGGGGAGAGCCACCTGAGGAAAAGCAATTACAGAAACAGGGTTAGAGGAACAGGGGTCAATGGAAGAGCTATTTGATGGAGGGCAATCAGAGGGAGAGACACTAGAGGATCACGATGGCTTTGAGAACCTTATGTTGCTCAATATGATGAATTTCATGGGGCACGACAATGAGATGCTGCTAGTAAGCTTGTGGTGAAGAAGTCTACTAGTCTCAAGCAACTGATACTATTTACCCCCAGGATTAATCACCTAGAAGAGCTCCAGAAGGATGATACGGATACTTGCCATTTTCTTGAAAGAAAAAACTGTGGCCTCTCAGAAAGGCCTCACCAAATGCTCAGATAGTTATCAGCGAGCCTGATGATAGTGCAATCCAGCCGTTGCACGAGGCTTTTGTCAAGATTTACTGATTTGTTTGTCGTGGAGTTATGATCGGATAGTGTGAAATATCAGAAACTAGCAATCATTAGGTAAGACAAAGAACAAGCTAGTCTGCAAGGTAGGCGGGATGCTGTGTTCTGCACTCCATGAAGGATCATGGAGTATGTCGTCTGTGCCTTATATTTTGCAGCTTAACTCTTTAAGACTCTCATAAAAAATATCATGATTACCCAGTGTCTACACACTAGCCTGTTGCCTTGTTGGTGGACAAGAAAGTCTTACAAAAGCACTTTACAAGGCTGAGACTTGTTGTGCTCTACTATCTCTGCTGTTCAATTTGCATTTAGTACAGCAGTACTTTAATCAGCTGGTACGACAACGAGTGTTGCAATTTTATTTATTTTTCAGTTTTCCTTATGTATTATTGTCAGTATTGCCATCTTCATTGCTGATTAAAAGTTATTTTCCTGGTGCCAGTAGAAAATCTAAAACATGTACAGTACTATGGAGGTTCCACAGGCATGAATCCTGGGAACTGTACCCTAATATTGGTAGTTGATGCCAAATTATGTACTACTGATATGTTTGATCAGATGTTGACTTGTCTGAATCTGAAATTCTGAATATGTGTCACTTTCTACATGTGCTCTACTGGAAACTCAGTTTAGCCTGCCACTTGTGTAATAATACTCAAACATATGACTGCAGGACAAGTTCTTTGTAGCATGTGTTGCACTGTAAATTCAGTTGAGTCTGTCACCGGTGTAAAAAGGGCAGCCCGGTGCATGTAGCTCCCGCTTGCGCAGGCTCCGGGGAAGGGTCCGACCACTTTGGTCTATAGTACGCAGCCTTTCCCTACATTTATGTAAGAGCCTGTCACCGGTGTGACGGAAGAATTTGTGGCTGGTGACAGCATCAGGCCATGTCATGTTTGCCTACCTATGTTGTGTGTCAGGTCAAGCGTCTCTAAATAATCATCATTTGGTGCCTTGCTGTTGTGGTCATCATGTATAAATAAGCAACATAGTGGAGTTGTCGGTGTTGGTTGGTTTGGTTGTGTGCTGTTGTGGGTCAGAGCCTGTGCACCAGATCCAAAGGAAGTTACCAAGGCACCAGACCTTTACCCCCCAGATTTTGCAAGATAGGCTGGGTGTTCAGTTCTGTAATCGATCGAAGAATGAAATATCACTTGAGTATATTGTCTGGCCTTATATTCTGTCCGTAAAGATCTTATTGATCCAGTTTCTTATGAATCAACATTGTTGCCTTTGTTGGTGTTTTGCCTGGAACGAAGTGGTCATAATTCAGTGCAATAGCTGGGCAACAAGGCCGTATGAATATAGACATATAGTGTAGTAGGTTGAGACTTAGACTTGCTATGTTTCTCTTTTGTTGCTCTCGTCAATCTTCATTTAGTACAGCATTGCAGTGATCAGCTGGAATATCAGCAACAGTTACAGTGTTATGTTTTACCACTCTTTCCTTGTGAATTGTCTTACCATCTTCATTACTGCTTTAATAGTTTACTCCCTTTTAGGCATGAGAAAAACTAAATCATGCAGTACATCAGTATGTAGTTCAACAGGAATGAGTCCTGGAAACTGTACTACCTTTTAGGCTAAATTCTTCTTGTATGTATCTATTGTCAGATGTCGACTTGCCTGTCACTCTCTGCATCTGAAAAGATCTGAGCATGTGTCCCTCTGTACATGGGTTGTCACTGTAAATAAACTCAGTGTAGCCTGCCACTTGTGTATTTTCATAAACATCTGACCACCGCAGAATTTGTAGCTGGTGGCAGCATCAAGTGGTAATCATCTCTTTTTGGTGGGAACATGCTAAGCATGTTACTTTTGCTTGGTTATTATGTCAGGTCAAACCCCTCAAAGCTCTAATTAACCATCATCAGTGGTGCCTTGCTGGTGTGGTGATCGTGTATGAATAAAGATAGAGAAAGAAACATGATGCAGCGGTCACTGGCGGTGGTGTGCTGGTGTGGGTCAGCGCATGTGCACCAGATCAGATCCAGACGAAGTTACCAAGGAATCAATCAATCACATCTTATCCCCAGAGTGTGGAGGTTAATAATAATCATTGATTTATACAGAGACCGGTGTGCATTGCTGATTGCCATTGCCCAGCGGCCAGGTAAAGAGCAGAGCAGGTAGGCCGTTGGCCTCCACATCGCTTTCGATCTTCAGTCTTTCCAAGTCTCAATTTTTATTTTCAGTTTTTCTTCTTCTTTTTCTTGCTTGCATGTTATACTGAGCCTTGGTTAAATCTAGGTCGATTGAGACCTAGCCACGCCCTTCAATCTTTTACCTATCTATAGTACTACTCCCTCTTCGCCTCTCGCGCTGATTTGATGAGCCTGATTTGGATTTAGCATAGCAGTTAGGCTGAGCTGAGAGGTCTGGGGCAGCGGAGGAAGAGCAGGATGGGCTTCTCCTTCTTCGCCTCTCGCGCCGCCGCCAGGTTCCTGGAGGACATCCGGCGCCCCTCCTCCGCCGGCGTCTCCACCGCGGCGCTCCTCCTCACGGCCGCCAGGTGCGCCCCCCACCCCCGATCCCCTCCGACCCCCCACGTCTCCTCTGAAAGTTCTTCCATTTTCCCCCACTTTTGTTGCGTGATGATGGTGATCCACTGTTCCTTGCCGCCCCTTTTGTCTGCTTTACCCTTTCTCTTTTTGTTCTTTCTCGTAGCTGTGTCCTCGGTCTAGCACTCTACAATCCAGATAATCTTAGCCAACAGGGAGGTGATGTTCATGGAGTGGACATCCATCCATCCATCCGGTGTCCTACTCCATGAACAGCCAGCATCCCCTGTACTTCATGAACAGTCCCAATTTTTGTCCCCAAAATCAGCTCCTGTTCTTCCGGATCGAGGTGGCTGGCCGCATTTGCGAGCCTCAAAGATTTTCTTCACTGGCTTTGCAGCGGCGGAGGCATTGTGGCCTATGCCGATTCTTCCAGGACAGAGGAGGCTCCGGAGCCACCGCCCAGGAAGAAGAAGGTGGTGGTCCTCGGCACCGGCTGGGCCGGCACCTCCTTCCTCAAGAACCTCGACTCCTCCCGCTACGAGGTGAAGGTCATCTCGCCCCGCAACTACTTCGCGTTCACGCCGCTGCTCCCCAGCGTCACCTGCGGCACCGTGGAGGCGCGCAGCGTCGTCGAGCCCATACGGAGGATGTTCGAGAAGGTACGTACTCGGTTGATCGGTTTGGCCGTCGATCTGATGCTCTTGTGGTTGCTGTTATGCAGAGCTGTGGAGTAACACAGTGGCTGGCTGCTTCTCTTGTTCTTCTTTTTTGCAGAAGGGGAAGGATGTCGCTTATTATGAAGCAGAGTGCTTGAAGATTGATCCGACGAAGAAAGCCGTCCACTGCCGCTCTGCCGTCGGGACTAACTTGGATGGGAATGGCGATTTCATGGTTGATTATGATTACTTGGTTGTCGCTCTTGGGGCTGGTGTCAATACATTTAACACTCCTGGTGTGATGGAGCATTGCCACTTTCTGAAGGTAAAAATCATGTGCGGCATCAGAGCCCCTTTATTGTTGTGCTATTTCTCATGTGTTCAATCCTGAGATGTAAGTTAGGCCCTGTTCGGTACTGCTCCGCTCCACAACTCCGGGAGCGGAGTTGGCGGAGCTGTAGTTTAAATCGGAGGAGCTGCTGTTTCCCCGCTCCACAGATTCCAGGAGCGGGTGATTACCGAACAGGGCCTTAATCTGTTTAAATTTCTGCGACATCTTGAGATATATGGTATTGATACTTTAGTTTGTTGTACCGTGCAGTATTAGTCATATCTTGTACTTACAGCCTCACATTGTAAAAGTCAGGAAGTGGAGGATGCCCAGAAGATTCGGAAGAGTGTGATAGACTGCTTTGAAAGGGCGTCAATTCCTAACATCAGTGAAGAGGAGAAAAGGAAGATCCTTCACTTTGTGATTATTGGTGGTGGACCTACTGGGGTTGAATTTGCTGCGGAGTTGCATGACTTTCTTGTCGAAGATCTGGTGAAGCTATATCCTGCAATTGCACAATTTGTGAAGATAACGATTATTCAATCAGGAGAACATATATTGAATACGTAAGTCGGTACTAAATTTTCATATAATGAGGATTGAACGATCCTGCAGTAATAGCCATGGTTCACTTGCATTGCATGATATATTCAAAGAACTATTATGTCAGGCTCTCATTGCTAAGAACATGTTTTGGTATGAATTAAAAGCCTCCAGGGGAATTAATGTATCGGTATGTCAGTCTTCATTCCCAGATAATGAGGATTGTACAGCTGGCTCACATCTAGCAGACTATAAGATGCATGCTGCAAGTAGTGAGCTCCCCTGCCAATCTTCTCCTGGTTAATTCTCATATATACTCTCAAGAAAAAGTAACAATTTGGATATTTTCCATGTTCAGGAAAACAATTTAGTCACTAGAAGTGGAAAATATATCCCAGTCACTGATTCCTTACCAGGATAGATAGACCAAAACCACCTTACCCCCAAGCAATGCCAGTGTAGGTTCAATTCTTACCAAATCTTGTTAGTAATTTTTGGATTTTGGCGGTTTCTTCCCTGTTGTTCCTCCCCTTCCTTTTCTTTTAAAAATGAATGTTCCTAACTGCTATGAAAATATCACGCTTACTGTAGACATTGCGATTTTATTGGGGAATTGGACGTTTTGTTGATTTGTCAAGGGAAAAAAATTTGCCCACTGTTTCAATATCCATGCCTTTGTTTGTAGCGTCAGTAGATCTTCTCTTTTCTCCAGTTTATTGTGAGATGATATATCTATTTCATCATGTAGGTTTGACCAAAGGATAGCTGTGTTTGCTGAATCAAAGTTCCAAAGAGATGGCATCGAGTTGAGTACAGGATTCAGAGTGATAAAGGTCTCCGATGATTCAATTACAGTGAAGTGCAAATCATCTGGTGTAGAAACATTGGTGCCGTATGGAATGGCTATTTGGTCTGCGGGTATTGGTACTCGTCCCGTCATTACAGACTTCATGAATCAAGTTGGTCAGGTTGTTAAATCTGAATCAAAGTTGTTACCAAGTTATGCTTAACTTCTAACATTTTGTTGACGAATGCAAATGTTCTCTCTTTCAACAGGGCAAACGACGTGCCTTGGCAACTAATGAATGGTTAAGAGTTCCTGAGTGTGATAGTGTCTATGCAATTGGTGACTGTTCTTCAATAAGTCAAAGGAAAATAATGGTATATGTAAAGCATTTCATAAATATTTTTGCACCCTCTTTGCATTTTCGAACTTCCTAGGCGGAGATATCATAGGAACAGCTACACACACCGCACTCAGAATTATCACTGCACTGTTATGGTTTCTTGGTAGATCTGTCATCGGTGTCAAATTAGTCATTCTATTGGTATGCGTGTACGTTCCAGTTTCCTCCATATAAGTATAGCGAAGTTTATCACCCTGAATAAATAAGCACACTGAACATCTAAGTTAGCAAAGTTCAGTGCATGTTTCATCCTCCCTCTGACACGTTTGCTTTTGTTTTTTGCAGGAGGACATTTCAACAATATTTAAAGTAGCAGACAAGGATAACTCTGGCACCTTGACACTGAAAGAAATAAACGATGTTCTAGAAGATATTTGTATAAGATACCCTCAAGTAGAACTGTACATGAAAAGTATGCACATGGTCGACATTGCTGATTTGATAAAAGGTGGCGTAGGTGATTCCAACAAGGAGTCGATGGTGGTTAACATAGAGGAGTTCAAAAAAGCTCTGTGTCATGTCGACTCCCAAGTTAAAACTGTTCCGGCGACTGCTCAGGTTGCCTCTAGTTTCATAGAACACATGGGTTGATGATATTTTAGAATAGATACTGTTTTGGTCCATGAACAATCCATTTGTGTTTGTGTGAATACTCCCTCATTGTTTCTGTGATATTTGTCAGGTCGCCGCGCAACAAGGGTATTATCTTGCTGACTGCTTTAACAAAAAGGATCACTGCGTAGAGCATCCAGAAGGTCCATTGCGCCTGACGGGGTCAGGGGAAGGGCATCACAATTTCCGCCCATTCCGGTATTTAGCTTTCCATTACAGCTCTACTTGTACCCACATACTCTCATCTTCGCCTGAAAGGCACAACCTGTACTTCAAACTTTGCACAGCTTTGGGGGCACATCATGACTCTAGATAGTAATCAATTGCTGTCAATAACCACCTACTCGGATAGGAGTGATCTGTACCCAAAACTGCTTAATGAACACTGGATCCATGTCTACAGTTGCTCTTTCAATTATGCAGTATTCAACAATTAGGAAATTAGCAATATGGTTACCTACAACCCTCTCGGTTTTTAGTCACCGTACTTAACCTATTATCTCCACGGTAATACTTACACATTTTTGGGGAAGAGCATGCTTCAGTTGCTATATGGATAGTCTTTGGCTTCAAAGCAACTTGGGTTGATTCACAACTAGGGCTGTTCCAGACTCTCCGTTCACAAAAATTTCAGTGGAATACTGGAAGTTGCTGCTGGTTGTAGCTAGTTTTATGCTGGTCATTGGCTCTTGCTTCATTATCTTATATACCACCTCATCTTTTGATGTCCTGGCATTCAAGGTACAAGCATCTCGGGCAGTTTGCGCCCTTGGGCGGGGAGCAAGCCGCGGCCGAGCTCCCGGGCGACTGGGTCTCCATGGGCCACAGCACCCAGTGGCTCTGGTACTCCGTGTACGCAAGGTAAGAACCATGACTGACCCATCACCATCCACCACTCTGTCCGAAGGAAGAAACCATGGCAACTGAAATCCGCCTTATCCACCTTATTCGCCTTATCTTCTTCCTGGGTCGTTTAGCCGCAACTGAGATCGTCCCTTTCCATGAATGCATGAGCAGCAAGCAGGTGAGCTGGCGCACTCGGGTCCTGGTGGTATCCGACTGGACCCGGAGGTTCATATTCGGGAGGGACTCGAGCCGGATCTAGGCACTCGATTCCACGATGCAATGCAGCAAGACCTCTCTGTACAGTATTTGATTGGGCAAATAAGGAAGCAAGGCTGTCTGTCTGTTGATTGTTCCTTTCCTCCCCTGCCAACGGAGCCATCATCCTTCTTCTGCTGCATGTGAATATGTGATGGTCCTCTTCTCTTCTCTGGATGTGGCTGGTTGTGAATCTGAACTTCTGGAGCGTACCTGGGGCGACGAACTGACCGAGTGCCCACAGTTCATTGGTAAATGTGCAAAATGCGTGTGAATTTGGTGTACATGGCTCTGTTTTTTTCTCTCCTTATTTTGAACTGGCTCTGCTGATTTTCGTTCCATGTTCATTTCACTTGTTATTAGTGGACTCCCTCACATATTGTGAAGATAATTATGAAGAACAATCTAGGTTATTGTCTCCATTAACATCGTTGATCTGTATCACTGTATGCAACTTCACACACGATGGTTTGTTTGGTAACAGTAGTCAGTGCCGGTTTACGCTGGAAGAAAACCGCCAAATGAGCACTAGTTGCGACTTTGGCCATCAGTGAGCAGCAGCAGCAGCAGCAAGTTAATATCACAGTACTGTACATTATCACATAGCCATCTCTACGGGTATCCGTGAGAACGTACCTGATCACATGGTGATGGCGTGTATGCGTACTGTATTTGTCGTCTGGTGCTCCTCCTGGCCAAACGGTGGCTCGGTACAACGTACGTACTTTGTACCACACTGGGCGGGCGTCAGTGGCAGTGAATGATCCATCTCCTACGTTAGATGTACAGGCCCTTTCAGGGTAGAACGAACCTACCACTGCCAGAGAGCTGGGCCCAGTCCAGTGCAACCAATATTTGCCATGCTCTTACAAAAATAAATAAATAATGTTTGAAATTTTGTCCGAATTCAAGAGTCACTGGGTTTTTGGCCGGAAAGAGGACGCATTTGCCTTGGGGGTTACCGAAATTTCTAAAATGCTGGGCCCTCTCCCTACTGCTGAGTGCTGAGGTTAGGTATGGCAACTGCGATCTCAATGTAGTAAACGTATATCTAATCTGCAATAATTAGTGCTTGTCCCCCGACCTTTTCAGATTTCATCAAAGGAAGAAGAAAAGAGCATTTCGAGAAGAACATGTAGGCCTCCCACCCTAACCCTTTCCAAAAAGAATGTCTAGTCCAGGATTGAGGTGTGAGGTTCAAGGCACACCTGATAGATAGTTAGATACGCACTGCAATTTTTTTCTGCCTACGACCTGCCGAGTTGCTTTGTTTCGCGGCATGTCCTAGCCCATAAGTAACACAAATCCTTTGCAGAAATAAAGAAAGAACATGTTGGTGGTGCTGCTTTTAGCAAAACACTCATTGCCACTAGTAGAAAAAGGGTCATACGTGAAGCACATTAGTGCCGGTTTGAATTTGAGCCGGTACTAATGTATACATTAGTCTTGGTTAGTGGGGCGATCAATAGCACCGTTAAATGGCGAACCTTTAGTACCGGTTCATGCCACGAACCGGTACTAAAGAGGTGTGTCACTGCTGATCGGCTATGGCCCCACCATCACCATTTAGTACCGGTTCATGCCACGAACCGGTACTAATGACGTTGTGGCAGGATGTTTTAATTAGTCCCAACTCGCTTCCCTAACAAGCCTTTTACCACCTTAAATATGTTATTTCTCAAACTATCATAAGCACTTGGTCTTCATTGAACTCTATGTGTAGAATTTGTGGCCTCAATATGAGTCTTCATCGGTTTATAAATCGTTAATGACTCATATTGACAATTCAGATTGTACACACAAAGATCATTGATGATCAAAGTATTTTTTTGATGTTATATGATCATATTGACAATTTAGACTGTAAAGAAATATAAGATCATGATGTAAATGCTCTTATATTTTTTGCGTTCAGTATGCACCATTCAAAACGACGCCATCAACTTTCAACCATTTCTTCCTTCATTTGCTATTTTTTCATGCATTCAATGATTTGTTTTGAGAACTAAATGACCTGGAAATTGAAAAGCACTACAAATAAACTCTGAAAAAGTTGAAACTTGGCATGGTATCATCATTTCACCCACATAGATTGTTCAAAAAAGTAGAGAGGGTTACGGCAAAAACTAGATGCACTTCGTTCACAAACTGGACAATCTCTTTCGAAGTATTCAGGTTTCGGACGAAATTAAACTCATCTGTTATACAAAGGCATTTCATTTTTTTTAAATTATTACAACTCCAGACTTTTTGTGCATTCAGTATGCACCATTCAAAGCGACGCCATCAACTTTCAGCCATTTCCGCCTTCATTTGCCATAACTGCTCAGAAATAAATAGAAGAAAAAATAAAGCAGAAAAGGAAAAAATTATATTTGCTATTTTTCAATCGTTTACAAAATGACCGTGAAATTTAAAATCACTACAAAATGAACTCTGAAAATGTTGAATTTTGGCAAACTAGATGAAAAACTACTCACAAATAAATAGAAGAAAATAAGTATAACAGAAAAGAAAAAACTACACAAAAAACTACACAGAAAGAAATAGAAGAAAAAATAGCAGAAAAGAAAAAAACTACAAAAAAATTTGGGGCGCTGCCCTGTGGGCCTGCTAGGCCACAGGAGTGCAATTACAGGCCTTAAAGGCCCAGCAGACTCACAGGGCAGCGCGCAGAATTTAGGCCCATAAGCCTGCTATATAGAGGAGTTCAAGAGGTAGCCGCTGCTGGGTTTATAAACCAGTCGGCTGCCCTTCGCTGGCGAGTGGGACTAAACTTTGGGGTTGCAGCGAGGCCTTTAATACGGGTTGGTGGCTCCAACCGGTACTAAAATCACCCTTTAGTACGGTTGGAGCCACCAACCGCACTAAAGGCTGCTATTGGAGCCACCAACCGTACTAAAGGCCTGCTCTTCCCGCCTCTTTGCACGGCCTTTAGTACGGTTGGTGGCTCCAACCGTACTAAAGGCTCACCCTATATATACAGAGACTTACGAAATTTCAGTTACATCTCCCCACTTCTTTCGTCAACCTCTCTCGCTGCTGCGCTCTCGTCGTCGCTGCCGCGCTTTATCGTCGTCGTCGTCGTCCCCCCCGCCGCCCGAACACCGCAACACTCGTCGCCGTCTGTCGTCGCCCCGCGCCGCCGTCAGACGTATCTCTCTCTCGCAGCGTACCGGCAGCGCCGCCGCCCGCTTGAACGCCAAGGCCTCGTCGTCCGTCCCCCGCCGCCGCCCGAACGCTGGCGCCCCGCCAGACGCCTTGGCGCCCGACAGACGTCTGGCAAGCGTCTGAACGAGCCACACACACACACACACACATATATACCACACACGCATACACACACATACACACATACATACGTACTAGATTAATGTCGAATGTTAGATGAATTAGCTAGCTAGATAGAAAAATTGTCGAACTAGAGATTAGAACTAGTTCAATAATTAATATAACTAGTTTATTTTTAGTAAGAAAATTTAGGTATATGAGATTTAAACTAGTTCAATAATTAATATAACTAGGTTAATGAGTTTTTGTTTATTTAATTTTTATATATTTTGAGTTTATATAAATGTTAGATTAATGTCGAATGTTAGATGAATTAGATTTGAACTACTTAGAAAGTGTTTAATGGACTTAGTTAGAACTAGGAAACTTGTTTATTTTAGTAAGTACTACATTATTCTATTTATAGTAAGTGCTTAGTAGTTGAACTAGTTGATTTAATAAAACTGGTTCATTTTACTATAGAAGTAGTTTATTTTTAGCAAGAAAATTAGTAAAACTGGTTCTAGCTGTACTGGCGATATGTATGATATATAGTATTCGACGTGTATTAGTGATAATATTCGATGTACGGACACATGGAGATGATGTAGTTTTTCTTATTGAATGCTCAAATTGGAGAGCACTATGCAAGGCATATGCATATGATTAGTTAAATAATAATGATCTAATTTAGTCTTTGAATTATGAACGTATAGGAAATGTCATCATCGAAGGACGAAAGTCTCCGGGAGTGCGATTGGTGCCACGACGATCGAGGTGAGTCGACAGGCCTCACCGGATGATGGTCGGCGCTTGAAAGATTAAGCTCGAGGAGACCTTGAAGTTGAAACGACGCATAGCGACGACAAGTGTTTTTTTCATAATTAAGCATGACTTCAACTATTTGAGCGTGTAATTTTCATCTTTTACAATTCGAGTATAGTTAATCCCATGCCATGCAAGACGCTATGTCTTGGAGAGGATGGATTTTGAAGACCATGAAAATTTTGAAACAAAGAAAATTCACCTAAGGACCCATCATGATGTGGATTTTGAAGTAAAGTTGTATAATGCTGAGGCGTAACCCATTTTGGTTGCAAAATTGGGAAGCATTTTGCAAATTGTATGGTTTTGATGAGGGTATGCTTGTCACCATGGATCTTGGTGATCCTGAAATCGAGCAAGACAATATGGACATTTGGGTCCTTGTTGATACTCCTCCAGTTCTACCGCTATGTGAGTTTCTCAAACATAGTTAATTATTAATAGAACTTATATTGTTCATTTCAAAATAGTTGACAGCTTATTTCCATTGACAGCTTATTTTGAAGTATCAAAGAATGTGCGAAGATGGTAGATAGAACTTACTACACCGATGGCTCGAGTTAACTTACAAGGAGAAAACTCATCTGGTTGGATTTTGTAATGATATTGAGAATTACAATATCTACAATCGAACTCCTCAACATTATGGTCAATACGTGCCACTAGTGCACGTGTTGAACTCTGATAACTACCATGGAGATCTTGAGGAGTCTGGATTAGGGGTGTCCGGATAGCGGACTACCATCATCACCGAACTATCATCACCGGACTATCATCATCGACCGGACTCCAAGACTATGAAGATACAAGATTGAAGACTTCGCCCGTGTCCGGATGGGACTTTCCTTGGCATGGAAGGCAAGCTTGGCGTCTGGATATGTAGATCTCCTACCATTGTAACCGACTCTATGTAACCCTAGCCCTCTCCGGTGTCTATATAAACCGGATGGCTCTAGTCCGTAGGACAACATCAACAACCCTTACAATCATACCATAGGCTAGCTTCTAGGGTTTAGCCTCCTTGATCTCGTGGTAGATCCACTCTTGTAAACATACACAATATCAATATCAATCGAGCAGGACGTGGGTTTTACCTCCATCAAGAGGGCCCGAACACAGGTAAAACATCGTGTCCCTTGTCTCCTGTTACCATCCGCCTAGACGCACAGTTCGGGACCCCCTACCGAGATCCGCGGTTTGACACCGACATTGGTGCTTTCATTGAGAGTTCCTCTGTGTCGTCACCGATAGGCTTGATGGCCTCTTCAATCGACAACGACGCCGTCCTGGGTGAGACTTTTCTTCCCGGACAGATCTTCGTATTCGGCGGCTTCGCACTGCGGGCCAACTCACTTGGCCATCTGGAGCGGATCGAAGCTTCGCCCTGGCCGTCGGTCAGGTTTGAAGCCTAAACTTCACGGCCGATATCCGAGGGGACTTGATCTTGATGGATCTGAGCCACACCGAAGCGTGCAGCGCTGTCACGATGGGCATGACCTAACTCTGCCGCCGGACAGCACGTTGGAGGCCGCACACGAATCCTCTCCGACCCATAGTCCGGAGCCCATCGCTCGGGTCGAGGACGGATGGCTGGACACCGCCTCGGGAGCTGCAACTTCTACGGCGATGGAGCCGAACACTTACCTTGTCCCGCATAAAGCTCATGACTCGAGGTGCGGACTCTCTGCCGGACTCGAACCTCCTGCGCCCCCGGTCGAACCCAATTGGGCGCCGATCATGGAATTCACCGCTGCGGACATCTTTCAGACTCGCCCTTCAGCGATATCATAAATTCACTGAAGTATCTCGCTATCGGAGAGCCTGGCGAACTACGGCCAGGATGGTTGGGACGCGACGACGAAGAAATTGAGCCCACCCACCACCCACCGTAGCCACCGTCGGCGATTTAACCGACGTGCTCGACTACGACTCCGAAGACATCGATGGTATGGACGACGATGCGGAGACTACCAAGAACCAGCGCCTACGGGACACCGGAAGACCACCTCGTCATACGACATATACATGGTGGACACCCAAAAGATGGGGGCGGCGAAGAAGCGGCGGAGGCCGATTCCTTAAAGAAACAGCCCAGCGCCCGACGTCGTGGCGCCGCTCTAAATCCGCCACGACAAGAATGGAGATTCCGGCACATGAGATAATAACACCCGAAAGTGCCAAAGACAAACCCCTCGGCCGATCCAGCGCGGGAGGAGGCGGCAAGCCCTCACGAGAGGGCGGCGACGAAGAGGTCGAGGATGACAATTACCTACCTCCCTCCGGAGATGAGGCAAGCCTCGACGATGAAGAATTCGTCGTGCTGAGGATCCCGTCGAACAAGAGCGTTTCAGACGCAGGCTAATGGCCACGGCAAACAGCCTAAAGAAAAAGCAGCAACAGCTTCAAGCTGATCAAGACCTCTTGGCGACGGATGGACAGAGGTCCTCGCGACGAAGAGTATGAACTCGAACGCCCCTCAAAAGTTACCCAAAACGCAAGTTGCTCCCCGATTAGAGGAGGAAGCGTACAAACCTGCATCACCAGCGCTGTCGGCGGCAGACCGACCACCTCGTGGCGCGAGAGAGGCGTGCAAGCCCTTCACCAAAACCGTACCCGGCATCGCTCAAAAGCATGAAGCCACGGGGAACGCGCGGACTTCGGGATATATTGGAGGACAAGGCAAGACAATCCAGATCTATCTATGGATCACGCGAGCGCCCAAGACCCACGAATTACATCGCGCGGATACAACTACTCGGCCGGGCGAACACAGCGAACAACGCTCTTTCGAGCTACGTCGCGATATTGCTCAATCTGAGGCGCCGCACACCCACTATGCTTCACCGGCGAAGTAATGGATCATCAAATCCTGAAGGGTTTAAACCGTTAATATCGAATCCTACGATGGCACAACAGACCCGCGGTTTGGATTGAGGATTATCTCCTCCATATACATATGGCCCATGGCGGCAATCTTTACGCCATCAAATATCTCCCGCTCAAGCTCAAAGGACCAGCTCGGCATTGGCTTAACAGCCTGCCCGCAGAGTCAATTGGATCTTTGGGAAGACACGGAAGCCGCATTCCTCGACAACTTCCGAGAACGCGTATATGCGACCACGGGACGCAGATGACCTAACCACATAATCCAGCAGCGACGAATCGGCCGAGCAATTCAGACACGGTTCTTAACAAAGAAAAATCAAATTGTCGATTGTCCGGATGCGAGGCACTCGCTGCCTTCAAACATAACATCCCGACGAGTGGCTGGCCCGGCACCTAGGACAGGAGAAGCGAAATCCATGGCAGCCCTCACATCACTCATGACCCGTTTACGTGCGGGAGAGGATAGTGGCTAGCTCGCAGCAACAACCTCAAAGAAAACGCTGGCAGTCCGGATACCAAGGACCGCAATGGCAGGTTGCGTCGAAAAAAAAACAAACGCCGCGTGCTGGCGACAACAATGAGGATCTGACGGTCAACACCGGATTCGAGGCTCCAAGCCCGGTCAGCGGAAGAAGCCATTCACCGAACCACTCCGGGCCCGTCCAATTTGGACCGAATACTCGACCGCTCTGTCAAATACATGGAACCCCGAAAAGCCAGCTAACCACACCAACAGAGATTGTTGGGTATTCAAGCGAGCGAGCAAACTAATCGCCAAAACAGTGACAAGGGCTACACAGCGATGACGAGGAAGAGACCCGCCGCCCGAACAACAGAGGACAAAAGGAATTCCCCCCTCAAGTTCGGACGGTAAACATGATATCATAACGCATATTCCCAAGAGGGAGCGGAGCGTGCACTAAGGGGCGATACGTGATGGAGCGGTCGCCCCAAAATTCAACCCATGGTCCTCTTGTCCGATCACTTTCGATCGAAGAGACCATCCGACCGATATCCGCCATGGTGGATTCGCGCGTGGTTTTAGACCCAATCGTCGATGGATTTCACCTCACGAGAGTCCTGATGGACGGCGGCGAGCCTGAACCTGCTTTATCGGGATACGGTCGCAAGATGGGCATAGACCCTTCAAGGATTAAACCTACAAAGACGACCTTCAAAGGCGTCATACCAGTGTCTAGGCCAGTTATGCAGGCTCGATTACATGGAAGTGGTCTTGGATCCCGGATAATTTCGAGCGAGGAGTTAATCTTCGACATGGTCCCGTTCATGGCGGCTATCATGCTCTCTTTCGGACGAACGCGTTCAAAAATTCAATGCGGTGCCGCATTATGCATACCTTAAGCTCAAGATGCCAGGCCCTCGTGGAGTCATCACGGTCAATGGAAACACGGGCGCGCCCTCGAGCGGAGGAACATACAGCGGCTCTCACGGCGGAAGTACAAAGCAGCCTTTTAAGGCAATTTTCGAGTCCGGCCGTTAAGCGACGGACACGGCCAAACGCGCCCGAGCAATATCAACCAAGACCACAGCACGTTTCGAGCATCAGCGTAGCAATGCGGCCTCAACCCCAGCCCTCCCATAATTGTAAGACAAACTCTCAGACATAATTCACGCTGGAGATACCATGGGCATAAGGGAAAGGCACTACCACAACAGACCAGTGCGGTTCGACCACACGGGGCTCCCAAGTGTGTCGCTCTTTTTTCTTTTATTTCTCTCTTTTTTATACAGAACTCTGTCCGGCGGCGAACCTGCCGAACTCATGATGCAACAGCCAGGGAAGGACAAAGGCCGCGATGAACACTCAGGTGGTCTCCATCACGAGCATTAAATTTATTAAATGCAACATTCCGCGGCCTACCCCTGGAGGGAGACGCCTTTAATTCGTCCAATCCCTTGCTTTCCGCACTATTTGTATCATTCCGCACTCATAGCATATCTTCTCGAATAAAATGCAGCACTTTTTTGCCCATAATTGCATTACCTTATATATATATATGTTCATTTACGACATGTCGCATCCGTACATTTTGGTACGGCCAAATACACCAGGGGCTTATGTTCTCCGCATTATGGTGTGATAAAGTCCGAACACTTTCACAAGTACGGCACCCCGAACTTATAGCATTATATGAATCGGCTCCGAATCATGTCTTGGGTCAATAGTTGGGTTTGCCCGGCTCCCATGTTTGGCACCTTACGTTCCGTTCTATCGGCTAAGGTAGCCTTGGAGAACCACTGCGATTGCGCCCGGTTGAGCAGGGTTAACGCCTCGATGGAAAAGCTAAAACTGACTGTCATGATAAGGCGAGAGACTGGTCGCTGTTCGAGAGGTCCTTCGGGTCCTTAAAGACCTCGCGCCGCTTCGAGCGAAGTTCCGGATAATGTCCGACGAAGGCGTGGATAGCGCCCCAATTCGGTCCTCCGAATACTAGGGGCTTTGTCGAAATTTAAAATTATAGAATTCTATGGCTAAGTGAGAGTGTTCAAGCACTATAAGTCCGGTTGCCTTGTTACGTTGTGTTGGCGCCTCCTAGATGGACCCAAAATGGGAACAAGAGTGCTCAAGTTTATCCCGAACACCCCAGCACTTTCGTGGCATGGGGGCTGAAGCCGACGACTTGCCATCTCTCAGATTTAATAAGCGGCCGCCTGAAGGCAATATTTTAAATTAAAAGCGTTGCTGGCGCATATGAACAAAGTTTTCAGCGCGAGGATAACACATTGCGAGTTTAATCAATAATTACATCCACAGGGCACTCATCCGCAATCTTGCAGGCACCCTTCAGGACAGTCTTATAGTACATTTCGGGCGTACGATATTCCTTGCCCGCTGGTGGCGCGTCAGTGATTAGCTTCTCCGCGTCCAGCTTGCCTCAATGCACCTTTGCGCGGGCAAGGGCCCGACGAGCACCTTCAATACATGAGGAGCGCTTGATTACCTCCACCCAGAGCACGCATCCACCAACCGTCGCCGAGGCGAAGTAGCTCCGTGCATGGCCTCTCCGAGGCCACGGTGGACTATGAGGCCCTTCATGGCCTGCTTTCGGCCGCCTTGTGGAGCTCGACCAGCTGCTTCACTGGTCGCTAGGGGGCACCGGATGGCTAGCCTCAGCATACTGAGACCAGAAGACCTTCTCCGTTGAGCTCCCCTCCTCGGCTCGGTAGAATGCGGCGGCATCAGACACGCTGCGAGGCAGATCTGCAAACGCCTCGAGGCTCCGATTCGGGTAAGTAACACGTAATTTACATTCACATGCTTGCTTTGCATGAAAAATGCCTTACCCGCCGCTATCTTCCTCATCAACTCAACCTTTTGAAGGGACTTATGGGCATCGGCCTTGGCAGTTTTGGCACTTTCGAGAGCCGAGGCAAGCTCGGACTCTCGAGTCTTTGAGTCACGCTCCAAACTCTCATGCTTTTCCATGAGAGCCTGGAGCTCTTGCTGAACCACCGCCACCCGTGCCTCCTGCTTTTCTCGCTCTGCCCGTTCCGTGGCCGCATTGCATTCGGCCGCGGACACGGCCTCCTTCAGGGTCGCCACCTCGTTCGTGGCCCCTGCAGTACCCATGTTATCCTTGTTATTTTTTGTTGCAACCTAAATCCTTTTACATAAGGTACAAGTTCAAAGTGGTGTTACTCACCTTCTTTGTCCTGAGCTGCTTTACAGCGCGCCGAGCTCTTGCTCGGACCGCTCGAGCTCTGCTTTAAAGCACCGACCTCCATGATCGGTCTGGCGAGAGGTCAAAGCGCAGCCTGCAACCCATATTGACATAATTTTTAGCAACCCTGCGTATATCTTTTTTTTTTCAGATCCTCGGTCCGGCTTTTCTTCCGAACACCGAACCGAGCATCGAGGGCTACTGTCTATGCGGTATTACATTGCATATTTTAACTTCTTACCTCAAAGCCCGATAGAAGGCTCTGCGAGGCTTCGGTCAGCCCGCTCTTAGCAAGCTGCACCTTCGAATCACCGCACTCATAATAGTGAGGTGTTCTTCCTCGATGGAAGCGCTGCAGCGCCTCCAACAAATTGCCCGACGCCTCCGGTTGGATGGAAGCCGCCGGCGTCACGGTCTTGCCCTTCATTCGAAGGGGCCGCCGGCCGGACCCCGGAACCACTGCGGGTTCTGATTTGGAGTCCGGCGCAAAGTCCACGCCTTGTGGCGCCTCCGGAGCCTCCCCCTGATGGGTCCCTTCTTGGGATCCCACCTCGGCGTCCTCGGTGTCGCGAGGGGTGGAGGCGGTCGGGATGGAGTCTACATCCGACGGAGCCAAAGACCCGCTTGATGAAGCGGGGAAATTATCACCGGCCGGACTACAGGCAGCATGCGGCATTAGAATGACACTATGTGACGCAGAAAAAGAAATTATAAATCATTCAGGAATCCGGATACTTACGATCTCGCCGGAGGCCTGGCCCTTGAAGGCCATTCTTCCTCGCCAACGTTGATGTTGGCAGGAGCTGTCCGGGGGAATAGTCCTTCCCCTCTTGGACCCTTCGGCCTCCCCTGTTGGGGAAGCCTTCCTCTTCCTCTCTCCCTCCTCTGGGAGAGAGTCCTCTTTCTCCTCCTCGTTTTTGGGGGAGGAGTCCGCCCCGGAGTCGTCGGACACCTGAAAACGGGAACTCTTTCAAGCACCCGTGGCCTCCTTCTTGGCCTTCTTCTCCGGCACCACGTGCGGTGCCGGAACCAGCAGCCCCGCTAGACAAAGCGCTCTCGGATTTTCGGCATAGGAGCCAGGCAGATAATCTGCTCCGCCTTCCTCATCCAGTCCTGTCAAAGGAAAAGGGGAAATTAAACCCGCATAGAGTCAAACTATGAAAAGCAAGTGTCCCGTAAAGGGGTAGAATCACTTACCTCGTTGGCTTGGAGTTGCGAGCGGAATCCGCGATCTTTAGTCGCGGATGCGGGGCTTCGCGCCTTGAACAACACCTCCAGCGCCTTTCAGACGTCGTGTCGAAGAGCCTGCTCAGCGCTGGTGCTGTTCCGGATCGAACTCCCACAGATTGAATGCCGCTCTTGGCATGGGAGAATCCGTGACGAGCATGACTTGGACCACGTTAACCAGCTGAGCTCGGATACAGGCTTGGAGTCCCGTCGGCTCCTCCGAACTACCCCACAAGCAAGCCCTTCTCTTTCCGGAGGTGAGCTGCGTGGGGATACCAGATCTGAACTCGGGGGCCGCCGCCCATGCAGGTCACGCGGCTCGGTGATATAGAACCACCCGATTGCCACCCCTTGACGGATTCCACGAAGGCCCCTTCGAACCAAAGAACGTTGGGCATCTTGCCCAACATGGCGCCTCCGCACTCCGCTTGAGTGCCCTTCACTACCTTCGGTTTGACATTGAAGGTCTTGAGCCACAGGCCGAAGTGGGGCTGGATGCAGAGGAAGGCCTCGCACACGACGATAAACGCCGAGATGTTGAGGATGAAGTTCGGCGCCAGATCATGGAAATCCAGGCCGTAGTAGAACATGAGCCCCCGGACGAAGGGGTGAAGTGGAAAGCCCAGTCCGCGGAGGAAGTGGGGAAGGAAAACAACCCTCTCATGGGGCCTGGGGGTGGGGATGAGCTGCCCCTCGTCGGGCAGCCGGTGCGCGATGTCGCCGGAGAGGTATCCGGCGCCGCGCAGTTTGGCGATATGCTCCTCCTTAACGGTGGAGGCCAACCATTTACCTCCGCTCCGGACATGGTCGGAGAAGGTTGAGACGAGATCTTGTGAATCGGGCGCTGGAGCTCGAGTCTTGGAGATGGATAAGCAAAGGAGGAAGAAGGCGTGGGTGAGAAGGTGAATCCTTATCCCTTATATGGGCAAAGCGAAGTCTCGCGTCCCCACCGGCCTGGTAAAACTCGCTTATCCCCAAGCGTCACCATCAATGGCGCGGTTGGGTTACCCACGTCCGTATTGATGAGAATCCCGGATTAAGGGTAAACACGATCTCTGCTTCGACAAGACGTGCCAAGGAAACCGCTTCGCTAAATGCGCTGAGGTGGTAAAGTAAAAAACAATTTAAATAATGGCTTGGTAGTGGCGTGACGTCATGCCGCAGAAAACGTCAGCAGATTGAACTTGTGTATATATTATTCTCTCTACGGTGGAATGTGGAATTTATTTTGCGAGCGGACACTATCCCGGTGTTCACAATCTTCTATCATTCGGAGGAGGAACCCGCCTTGCAATGCCAAGCAATATACACGCCGGACTTATCGTCATTGAAGCCTGGTTCAGGCTACTCTTGAGGAGTCTGGATTAGGGGTCCGGATAGCGGACTACCATCATCACCGAACTATCATCAGCGGACTATCATCATCGACCGGACTCCAAGACTATGAAGATACAAGTTTGAAGACTTCGCCCCGTGTCCGGATGGGACTTTCCTTGGCGTGGAAGGCAAGCTTGGCGATACGGATATGTAGATCTCCTACCATTGTAACCGACTCTATGTAACCCTAGCCCTCTCCGGTGTCTATATAAACCGGATGGCTCTAGTCCGTAGGACAACATCAACAACCCTTACAATCATACCATAGGCTAGCTCTTGATCTCGTGGTAGATCCACTCTTGTAAACATCCACAATATCAATATCAATCGAGCAGGACATAGGGTTTTACCTCCATCAAGAGGGCCCGAACCTGGGTAAAACATCGTGTCCCTTGTCTCCTGTTACCATCCGCCTAGACGCACAGTTCGGGACCCCCTACCCGAGATCCGCCGGTTTTGACACTGACAGATGCCCTGGTAAGTTTTGTTACTATTACGACATCCGTGCATCTTTTTGCATACTTCTAAAACTAGTACATCATTGCTAACTACGAAGTTATTACTATGTTTTTCAACAGAGAATCCCAGAGGATTGTGTGCCTCATTTGATGTATCAGAATGGCGGCAGCCTTCGTGTTTTGAACATATATCCAGGTCATCCTCTGAATCTCAACTGTCCATACCGGTTTCTAAAACAAGTGGAGACATGACAATCAAAGGATGGAAAAATGTATGGACGATCGTAAGGAGCTTCTTGGAAGCAAAAGGAAGTGAGGCGCAAGAATTGGAGATGGGATGATCTCCATTCTTCATAATGGAGAGTCATGGTCTATATTGTTTTATGCTATTTTACCTTAAGTGTGTTTAGGTCCGATCCTACCGATCACGATGATCATGTGCTAAGAACAATTATGTAGGGTTCGGTTCGATGACTATGAGGATGATGATCGTATGACTTATTATTAATAACGAGTAGAAGTTGTATGATGATGCTTGATTAATTAGCTAGTAGGACTTGTTATTATATATGATGATGTATGATGCGAGCATACATGAGTTATTATATATATATCTGCGGGTGAAACGAAAAAGAATTAAAATGGAAAACACAAAATTAAATGAAAAAGAAATCATAAAACCAAAACCCCCAAACATTTTAGTACGGTTGGTGTTACCAACCGGTACTAAAACTCAACCCGGAGCTGGCTCGTGCCACGTGGTTGCCCTTTAGCACCGTTCATGCGAACCCGGTACTAAAGGGGGGTCTTTAGTGACCACACTTTAGTGCGGTTATGTAACCGCACTAAAGAACCTCTGAACCGTGCTATTGCCGGTTCTGCACTAGTGTGCTTCGATTAACAATTCTCTAACCAGATTTTTTTTTGAGAATCCGCCAAAAGCTTCATTAATCCAGTGTAGGATTACAAATTTACAATCCTTCTGATTACAGCGTTGGATACATTCCGGCACTTGGTTATCCCAGGCACACTCCGGATTATTACAAGAAGCCAGTTTAGCTAATTTATGGGCAGCTTCATTTGCTTCCCTTTTAACATGACGAACATCAAAGTAGTTGCAACTTTCCGTTAGCTCCTGGATTTGTTTTATAATGGCAAGTAGTTTAGACCGCTGATGCTTCATCCTCCAAAGTGAAGTGAACTCCATCGAATCTGTTTCCTGTATGGCTCGCTTTATGCTCCAGGTTTTCATCAGTTGTACTCCATCTCTGCAAGCAAGCGCCTCATTGTCGGTATATCAGAACAAAATCATGCCTTATGCTACTTGCTGCAACTATATGCCCTGATCGTCTCTTATAATAACTCCAGATGTTCCATTCATATCATCTGCAATATAAGATGCATCAACATTAATTTTATAACATCCTTGATGTGGTCGTTGCCAATGAGCTTGTGATTTTACTTTACTACATGATCTGGCTGCTCTAGCAGTTTGAATAAGATCTGCAGTAGTATCATATGCCCATCTACATGCTTGAGTTAAATTAGTTGATGATTCACCATGTAAGCGAGCATTACGTGCATGCCACACCGACCACATATCACATAAGATGTAGGTGGCCTTTTCAACATCACAAATGGATGAATCCAAGATATCTAGAGGCTGTTTGGTTCACGGCCGAGAGCCGCCGCGCCAGATTATTGGCGTTGACCAGGTGCGTTGGCTAGTGTTTGGATGGACGTCATTTTTTTTGGAAGTACGCCATTTTTTTGGCTCCCCGTTGAGGTTTCTACGCCAACTCCAGGCGAGACAGGGGCGGCGAATTTGTCCGCCAAATATTTGGCGAGCCCCGAATTGGTAAGGCTGGCGTGGGAGCAAGCCAAACAGCCCCTTATGGCCCAGGTTAAAGGATGTAATTTGGGGATAACCATGTAATTATCTAACCAGAATACTTAATAACCTCCTGGTTTCCCCTACTAGCTAAGGGTGGAACTTCCTTAGTGCCAAAGGGGGGCATATGCCCCCGCTCCCTGTAAAAATTGCTTAACGTGTCACACGTGGGAATAGGTATTTGACATGTCACGTTATATTTTTCCATGAAAATTCAAAAGATAGTTGAATGAAACCAAGAATTGGAAGGGTAGGAGTGAAAGATTTAAACAAAACCACAAGTAAGAGAAAATAATGCTTTTTGTAGAAATGGTTATAACATTGTAAATTATAGTGATATAATGCATCCTTTCATGCTCAACTCCATATTATATTTACAAATATCAAGAGTACTCATTGCCGAACATTTGCATGGGACATGCGTGGACCATCCTGAAGGCTTTAGCTGCAAAGATTGCACTCATGGATACAACTAAAGGGACATGTGTGACATCTGCTAAGGGACACAACCTAATTATGTGGTAAGTCATCACTGAGCTTAACTACTTGAATAGCATTCACGGTTTGGAAAATTGAAATTCTTCATATTGCATGCATAATGTATTGCAATTGGATTTGGTATTGGTGCCATAATTCTTGCATTATGTGCAACTATACTCATCAATAGTTAGAAGAGAGGCATACAAAATCGAGTGCATACTTAAAGAAAAATTAAGGCTTGCTCTTGGACAACTAATGTTCGATGAAAGTGCTACACATAAAATACATATAATATTGGTGAAGGAATTGGAAAAAGAAACCAACATTTTTTATGTCGGATGTATTCTTGTCCACTGAGGACATGGCACACTTTATAAGGGGATTGTGTATGATCAATATGTGTCGGAAATTAAAATGTCAAAACTAGTAAAGCAAACTAACATGGATCGATTTATCAATGAGGTTGCCATACTATCATAAATCATTCACCACAATGTTGTGAAGCTTTTTGGTTGTTGTTTGGAAATAGAGGTGCCTCTGTTGGCTACGAGTTCATATAATAGAACTTTAGATTAGTGGTGGGGCTTGATAAAGAATGTTGAGGTGGGCCAAGTAGACTTATGCTTGAACTTTGAGTAATATTTGATATTTAAGATTAACAATTAAGGACATCTTACGCATATGGAGGAGGGGGCATTGGTCCCCTTGCATGTTAAGTGTTGTTTCCATATATGGTACCTACATATTGCATACTATTCAGTGAGTATAGCCATACCCTAGTTTTTTCTCCACAACTACGTCATGTTGGGTGCTCTGATTGTTCTTCTATACTTATCGTGTTGTTCTGGCCGTAAGGCCATGCGCAAGAATTTATCAGTAAAATGAAAGAGTAGAATGGGTTCAATGCGCTACCCCTGACCCTTTGCTGCCTACTGGCCATGGTAATGAAATCCATCAGTGTAGTGTTTTTGTTCGTTAAGGATGCCTTTGTTACAGCTATGTTTGTCGTAACGTATATTTACAACAATTTTTTGGCTTCAAAGCCTTTGTTCTCTCGAGTTGGTTTTTGAAAAGTCTTCTCATTAAGTATATGTCCAAAGAAAACGATAATGCTAGATTGTCCGCTTTGTAACATGGTTTCAAGGTAAGGCATCGAAATCAAAACTGACGCAAATTGGCCTCAGGCCAAGCTGGCGGCCACATATGTTTCTGCAAGGATGGTTGTATCAGATGGAGCCAGGCAGTCCATCGTCCACTATCTGGCAGATAGTGGAGCCTGATACGTCTCCGTCGTATCTATAATTTTTGATTGTTTCATGCTAATATTCTACAACTTTCATATACTTTTGGCAACTTTTTATATTATTTTTGGGACTAACATATTGATCCAGTGCCCAGTGCTAGTTCCTGTTTGTTGCATATTTTTGTTTCGTAGAAAACCCATATCAAACAGAGTCCAAACGGGATAAAAACTGACGGAGATTTTTTTGGAATATTTATGATTTTTGGGAAGAAGAATCAACGCGATATGATGCCCGAGAGGGCCACGAGGCAGGGGGGCGCGCCCCAGGGGGTCAGGCGCGCCCTGGACCCTCGTGGACACCCCGTAAGGTGGTTAGAGCCCTTCTTTCGCCACAAGAAAGCTAATTTTCGGATAGAGATCATGTCCAAAATTCAGCCCAATCGGAGTTACGGATCTCCGGTTATAAAATAAACGGTGAAAGACCAGATCTGAGAACGCAGAAATAGAGAGAGACAGACATAAAATCCAATCTCGGAGGGGCTCTCGGTCCCCCATGCCATGGAGGCCAAGGACCAGAGGGGAAACCCTTCTCCCATCTAGGGAGGAGGTCAAGGAAGAAGAAGAAGAAGGGGCCCCCTCTCCCCTCTCTTCCGGTGGCGCCGGAACGCTGCCATGGCCACCATCATCATCACCGTGATCTTCACCAACACCTCCGCCATCTTCACCAACATCTCTATCACCTTCCCCCCTCTATCTACAGCGGTCCACTCTCCTGCAACCTGCTTTACCCTCTACTTGACCATGGTGCTTTATGCTTCATATTATTATCCAAGGATGTGTTGCCATCCTATGATGTTTGAGTAGTTTTTCGTTGTCCTATCAGTGGTTGATAAATTGCTATGATTGATTTAATTTTCTTGTGGTTATGTTGCTGTCCTTTGGTGCCCATCATATGAGCGCGCGCGTGGATCACACAATAGGGTTAGTTGTATGTTGATAGGACTATGTATTGGAGGGCAAGAGTGACAGAAGCTTCTACCTAGCATAGAAATTGATGCATACGGGATTGAAGGGGGACCAATATAACTTAATGCTATGGTTGATTTTTACCTTAATGAACGTTAGTAGTTGCGGATGCTTGCTAATAGTTCCAATTATAAGTGCATAAAATTCCAAGTCAGGGATGACATGCTAGCAGTGACCTCTCCCACATAAAACTTGCTCTCGGTCTAGTAAAGTAGTCAATTGCTTAGGGACAATTCTGCAACTCCTACCACCACTTTTCCACACTCGCTATATTTACTTTATTGTGTCTTTATCTAATCAGCCCCTACTTTTTATTTACGTGCTCTTTATTATCTAGCAAACCTATCCAAAAACACCTACAAAGTACTTCTAGTTTCATACTTGTTCTACGTCAAGCGTGCGTAGTGTTGTATCGGTGGTCGATATAACTTGAGGGAATATTTGTTCTACCTTTAGCTCCTCGTTGGGTTCGACACTCTTACTTAAAAAGGCTACAATTGATCCCCTATACTTGTGGGTTATCAGAGCCACACTTCGCAATGGAAAGACCTCGATGGCATCCCAATATTCACATTTATTATGGGCATGCGAGAGAGGGAGTGTTTACGAGGTACCCCCTTGATTAAAAAATTCATGGTTTTTTGGATATTGATATGGTCTTCAATATTAACTTTTGACCACTAATTCCCACAAACACACGCATACACACACTAGTGCTATCTAAGCTAGGGTGTACTATATTTATTCTACACCCCTAGTAAATTTATATTAAATGTAGTAAAGTTGTGTACAAAAAGTAGTAGTTTTGGAATGATTTTTTTACTATACAAATTGTGTACAAAAATTTTTCTCTAGAATGTAGTAAATTTGTGTATCTAGCTTTGTCGGAAAACCCAGTACCTAGGAGGCGCATAGGCACGCTTAGGCGCTAGCCAATGACCAAACGCCTCGGCTAGGGCATTAACGAAACTCTAGGCAGGAGAAGCAAAAAAAAAAAATTTGCCCGTTGCAATGTGAAATCATGCTTTATTGCACAAATATGCCAAAAGGGTCATATTTCAATGGCAGTACTTGGTAGTTTACTCACTTATTTGCTCTAAGTTAATATAGGTACACATATAAAACCCTAAAACACCCTGCTATCCAAATTATATGTCCGCCTAGGATGTGCCTAGGGCGCTTAAGCGTCATCTAGACGCTAGGCGAAGGCCAACTGCCTCGTTTACGCCTAGCGTTTTTTCCAACCTTGGCATCTAGTAAAGAATAATGTAGAAAATCTGTGGCTTGGCTAGTAAAAAAAAGTTATTCCAAAATTACTACTTTTGTACACAACTTTAATATATTTTGTGAGAATATACTATGCGTGTAGAATAACTATTCTACACTATTGATTAGAATAACACAAGAAAGTTATTATATAATAAATATACTTTTCGAGATAAATCTAAACATTTAGTTTACAAGTTTTTGATCTAAATATTTAAAATAACATTTGTTGTTGATATTTTTTACATTAAGGCTTGTCAAAGCGACATGTATTTTGTGATATGAAGGAATCATACTCTATAGACACCTCAAATTCTTACGATTGACTATGTTTTATATGGTAGTTTTGGGTATCCTGCTAATAGACCATCCTTATGTGGCACATCATTACTAGTCTCTTAGAGTGTGTTATCCATAAACAAGGACAATCAAACAGAATCATGTGACAACCACTAAGCTCTTCAAATGTTGCCCTTATTTGGCGGTTTCCATCAGAAACTTGTACTAGATTATGTAAACCATTGTCACCATGTATACAATACCCCAAAGGATGAGTTAGGGATGATGTTAGGGTTCTTCGAGGGTCTGGTGGAGAGTAACTTGTGACCATAAGTGTAGGAAATCAATGGTAGACCTTTTCAATAAGTAAACATATCGACCCACAAGAAGCTTAATGAATTGCTAAGTGCAAAAATAGTAAAGATTCACCCTAAATGCCAAACGATGTGACAATGTTACAGTTTGTGACAGTGGAGTTGCCATGAAATGTGTGAAGGGAATATGCCCTAGAGGCAATAATAAAGTTATTATTTATTTTCCTTATTTCATGATAAATTTTTATTATTCATGCTAGAATTGTATTAACCGGAAACTTAGTACATGTGTGAATACATAGAAAAAACATAAGTGTCCCTAGTATGCTTCTACTTGACTAGCTCGTTGAATCGAAGATGGTTAAGTTTCCTAGCCATAGACATGAGTTGTCATTTGATTAACGGGATCACATCATTAGAGAATGATGTGATTTACTTGACCCATTCCGTTAGCCTAGCACTTGATCGTTTAGTTTATTTGCTATTGTTTTCTTCATGACTTATACATGTTCCTATGACTATGAGATTATGCAACTCCCGAATACCGGAGGAACACTCAGTGTGCTACCAAACGTCACAATGTAACTGGGTGATTATAAAGGTGCTCTACAGCTGTCTCTGATGGTGTTTGTTGAGTTGGCATAGATCGAGATTAGGATTTGTCACTCCAATTGTCGGAGAGGTATCTATGGGCCCTCTCGGTAATGCACATCACTATAAGCCTTGCAGGCAATGTAACTAATGAGTTATTTGGGGGATGATGCATTACGGAACGAGTAAAGAGATTTGCCCATAACGAGATTGAACTAGGTATTGAGATATGGATGATCAAATCTCGGGCAAGTAACATACCGATGACAAAGGGAACAACGTATGTTGTTATGCAGTTTGACCGATAAAGATCTTCGTAGAATATGTGGGAGCCAATATGAGCATCCAGGTTCCGCTATTGGTTATTGACCGGAGATGAGTCTCGGTCATTTCTACATAGTTCTCAAACCCGTAGGGTCCGCACGCTTAACGTTCGGTGATGATCGGTATTATGAGCTTATGTGTTTTGATGTACCGAAGGTAGTTCGGAGTCCCAGATATGATCACGGACACGACGAGGAGTCTCGGAATGGTCGAGACATAAAGATCGATATATTGGAAGGCTATGTTTGGACATCAGAATGGTTCCGGGTGAATTCGGGCATTTACCGGAGTACCGGGGGTTACCGGACCCCCCGGGGAGTATATGGGCCTTAGTGAAGGAAATATGCCTAGAGGCAATAATAAAGTTATTATTTATTTCCTTATATCATGATAAATGTTTATTATTCATGCTAGAATTGTATTAACCGGAAACATAATACTTGTGTGAATACATAGACAAACAGAGTATCACTAGTATGCCTCTACTTGACTAGCTCGTTGATCAAAGATGGTTATGTTTCCTAGCCATTGACATGAGTTGTCATTTGATTAACGGGATCACATCATTAGGAGAATGATGTGATTGACTTGACCCATTCCGTTAGCATAGCACTCGATCGTTTAGTATTCTGCTATTGCTTTCTTCATGACTTATACATGTTCCTATGAGATTATGCAACTCCCATTTTCCAGAGAAACAATTTGTGTGCTACCAAACGTCACAACGTAACTGGGTGATTATAAAGGTGCTCTGCATGTGTCTCCGAAGATACTTGTTGGGTTGGTGTCGGGGATATACCCCGCGGTATGACCCGGCCGGAGTCATAATCCGGCTGGGACTTGGTAAACCGGGGGGATGTTAAACTGGCAGACAGTTAAGACAGATGGCTAAGACAGACGGTAAACCGGCGAGTGTTAAACCGGCAGAGTTAAGATATATGGTAGCACCAGAAGGTGTTAAGTCAATCATAACACGGCAGACCATGTTAAACTGACAGACCATGGTAAACTGACAGACAATGTTAAACCGACAGACAATGTTAAACCGGCAGACGTTAAGAAGCCCAGGAAAGGAAGTTAAAATAGTTTAAGTCTTAGTCCGAGATGGACTCTACATGTAACTCGCCCCTTCAACTTATATAAGGAGGGGCAGGGCTCCCCAAAGAGGGACAAGCAAGAAACAATCTCTAGGGCTAGACACAACTAGAGGAGAGCCGGTTTACGGCGACTTCCTCGTGATTATAATGAGATCTAGCCTCAAACAGCATGTAGGGTTGTTATCGGATGATGTTTCCCGGGTCCTGAAGCTGTCTAAACCCTTGTCTTGTGTTGCGTCTCTAGATTCCGTTCAACCCCTCTCAAGCTACCACATAGATGCGTTGGCCTCATGACTAAGTCCTCGCGCTAAGGACATCTGATTTGTTAATTCCACGACAGTTGGCGCCCACCGTGGGGCCGCGCACGGTGGTGTTAAGTTCTTGGAGGGATCTTTTTCAGGGTTCAAGAAGATCGTAATTGGTCCGATGACAAAAAACAGACGCGGAAGAATTCACATCAACTATGAGTTTCATCAGTCAAAGATTGAAGAAGGTTTCCGCAGCAGAATATACAAGATTGAGATCGAGAAAGATATAGGATTGCATCTATGCATCACCACGTCCTACAGTCGGTCAAAAGCTGGCATGAGATGTTTTTTGGTTGTGCGCCGTCCGCACCGGGATCAGTTTTGCCAAGACAAACCGCCGCTTTATGGTAATCTGCAAGTCGCTCTGGATGGCTTCTGTGTTAAAATTACTATTCATCGCGGTTTAACCTGCATCTGTCGTCGACCCGCGAGCCCTGTCGGCCTGTTTGGAGTTTTGTCGATCTATCACTGTTGGCAAGGCCGCCTGCTATTGACCCGCCCCTGGTTTTTGAGCCGCCTTGGGCTCGTCCGGCCACTGCCAGGCTCTCTGAAGCCTGTATGCACGAGCCGGTTTTTTGAGTGCTCCTACTACAACGATTTGCTAAGGCAGAGCGATAGAAGCAGGAAAGCATATAACATCAATCTAGCAAGTAGTACGTGAAGATAAAAGAGCAGGCCGTGGCAGTTGAACCGGCGACCTGAGGGTCAAATCCTAGTGCTAAACAGTCACCAGGCCACGGCATGTGTTCTGGCCGGTTTACTGTGGAGCTGGTCCGGCTGGTTTTTTAACTCAAGCTACAGAAGTTATTACGCACTACATCAAAATATCAAACCAGATAAGTATCAAGTGCTAGTACGTACTAAGTACTAGTGACCGTTTTGAAGGAAATATGCCCTAGAGGCAATAATAAAGTTATTATTTATTTCCTTATATCATGATAAATGTTTATTATTCATGCTAGAATTGTATTAACCGGAAACATAATACATGTGTGAATACATAGACAAACAGAGTGTCACTAGTATGCCTCTACTTGACTAGCTCGTTAATCGAAGATGGTTATGTTTCCTAACCATAGACATGAGTTGTCATTTGATTAACGGGATCACATCATTAGGAGAATGATCTGATTGACATGACCCATTCCGTTGGCCTAGCACTTGATCGTTTAGTATGTTGCTATTGCTTTCTTCATGACTTATACATGTTCCTGTAACTATGAGATTATGCAACTCCGTTTACGGAGGAACACTTTGGTACTACCAAACGTCACAACGTAATGGGTGATTATAAAGGAGTACTACAGGTGTCTCCAAAGGTACATGTTGGGTTGGCGTATTTGAGATTAGGTTTTGTCACTCCGATTGTCGGAGAGGTATCTCTGGCCTTCTCGGTAATACTCATCACCTAAGCCTTGCAAGCATTGTAACTAATGAGTTAGTTATGAGATGATGTATTACGGAACGAGTAAAGAGACTTGCCGTAACGAGATTGAACTAGGTATTGGATACCGACGATCGAATCTCGGGCAAGTAACATACCGATGACAAAGGGAACAAAGTATGTTGTTATGCGGTTTGACCGATAAAGATCTTCGTAGAATATGTAGGAGCCAATATGGGCATCCAGGTCCCGCTATTGGTTATTGACCGAGAATAGTTCTAGGTCATGTCTACATAGTTCTCGAACCCGTAGGGTCCACACGCTTAAGGTTTCGATGCTTATATTATGAGTTTATGAGTTTTGATGTACCGAAGGAGTTCGAGTCCCGGATGAGATCGGGGACATGACGAGGAGTCTCGAAATGGTCGAGACGTAAAGATCGATATATTGGATGACTATATTCGAGTTCGGAAGGTTCGAATGAATCGGGTATTTTTCGAGTACCGAGAGTTACGGGAATTCGCCGGGGAGAAGTATTGGGCCTTATTGGGCCTGCGGGAAAGAGAGAGGGCTGCCTAGGGCAGGCCGCGCCCCATGGCCTAGTCCGAATTGGACTAAGGGAGGGCCGCACCCTTCCTTCCTTCCCTTCTCTCTTCCCTTACTTGTCTCCTACTCCTAATACATGGAAGGACTCCTAGTTGGACTAGGAAAGGGGGAATCCTACTCCCGGTGGGAGTAGGACTCCCCATGGCGCGCCCCTCCTAGGGCCGGCCTCCTCCTCCCTCCCTCCTTTATATACGGGGGCAGGGGGCACCCCATGGACACACAAGTTGATCTACGGATCGTTCCTTAGCCGTGTGCGGTGCCCCCCTCCACCATATTCCACTTCGGTCATATCGTCATGAGCTTAGGCGAAGCCCTGCGCCGGTGAAGTCATATCGTCGCGGAGCTTAGGCGAAGCCCTGCGTCGGTGGAGCATCATCATCGTCACCACGCCGTCGTGCTGACGGAACTCATCCCCGACGCTTTGCTGGATCGGAGCCCGGGGATCGTCATCGAGCTGAACGTGTGCTGAACTCGGAGGTGCCGTACGTTCGGTACTTGGATCGGTCGGATCGTGAAGACATACGACTACATCAACCGCGTTGTTATAACGCATCCGCTTTCGGTCTACGAGGGTACGTGGACATACACTCTCCCCTCTCGTTGCTATGCCATCACCATGGTCTTGCGTGTGCGTAGGATTTTTTTTGAAATTACTACGTTCCCCAACACGTTTTACTGCTCACGTGAAAGATGATATTTCACAATCGAGAAACAGTTGGTACGTGCAGACAAAAAAGCATGCTACTGCTCGCTGGTGGCGCGGCCAATTAAATTTCCAGGTGCTATCTTTTCTATCTGTTTTTATTTGTACATGTTGTTTTTTCCGAGAACCATTACTCTGTTCTGCAATATATTTTATGCAGGACAATGATTCATTATAAAGGTGGTGTCATGCTCATGGAGCGTGCGCACCCACTTGATGTTCAACGGGAATGCAAGCTGGCGCTTCGGCATTTCAACACCGCTACCGGTTCATCCATCCGCACACCAGCGATTGACTCGCCCGGCTGCACCGGCTTACAACGGAGCGGCCGACTCGCCTAACTGCACCGGCCTCGCACACTCCTTCGATGTGGTCTCAGTGAGCCGCTGACGCCTCTGATGGGCCCCTGCGACCGTTTGCTGAGACGCCCGAATCAACGCTGCCGCTCTGAACCGGCCGCGCCTTCACCTCATTACACGAGCTCGCGGCGCGCTGAACCGCTGTACCTGTTTCTGAGGTTTGCCTCCGGGCCATCCAGAGCCATTTGCCATCTGCAAACATCAGGTGCTATCCATCTCAAAGTTGTTTTATTAACACATATTATTTCTATCAAAGGACAAATTACTTTGATTTGTATATTTTTATATACAATACCATTATTCACTACAGATGTGGTTTATACCACGGATATGGAGCACAGATTGATAATATTCCGCCTGGGGATAATCCGGGACATATCATATGATGAATGGACGCACACAAGCTGCTGCCCTTGCGGTCCGGTCCACAACAACTTGCTGGGATCACATCTGTTTGTTGTCAATGGGCGTGCGCAAATCGCGGCCCCCGAGGCCTAGTTTACATCAACACAATGGGCCGCATCTGTTTTCATGAGCTATTTTATTGAATAAAAGGACAATCACTGCTTGGGTAGCCCGTTTTTCTTCCAAAAAATTGGAGGCAAGTTATCATCAGCCGCTGTCTGTGCTGGATGGTTCGATGAACATGCGCACAAGTCGCCGCCATTACAGTTTGGTGAACTTCAAACAACCAGTTGGAAGGAACCATTGGACGAGTTGCTGACACGATTCATACGGGATCATTTATAACCCGCTCTGTGGATTCACATTTATCAACACCAATGACACATATCTTTTTGGCTATGGTTAAGTACAGAGAATCTCAAGATAACTCCCTGAGTCATCTTAAGACTCGGGGGCTACGATGATATGATTCAGCAAGTCTTTCCAGTTTCAGCAAATTCAAGTGCCCCAGGATGTTGAAGGGAAAGATAACCCGGTCCCAGAGGCTAATGTTATCTTGATGAAAATTTAAAGGCCGTTAGAGAATTTCCGGCTCAAAAAGTATATGAGAAAATCCCGGCTCAATGAAGAAGTTCCGGGTCATCAGAAAGGATTCAGGTTCAAAATCCGGTTCAAAGGAAGTCAGTCTCACGGAATCTCTCAAATATCCGGGTTAACATCCAGTTCAAGAAGAAATATCTCTTGCAAAGTTCCGAGTTCTCAGAAAAGTCAAAAGGGGCCAAAGAGAGTTTGTTGCACAACACAACTCAAACATAGGCACCCGGCGGCATAGCTAAAAAATATAGCACATGGGGGCTTCAGCTGACAAAGCGGAGTTCTGTCCATTAATCCGGCTATCACACCACAACAAAGCTTGGGAGCTTCACACCCAAGGGGCCAAAGAGAGTCTTGTTGCTATGCACAGCTCAAACATAGGCACCCAGAGAGCACAGCTCACAAGGTTACTTGGGGGCTCTTTGTGTAAAGTAACAAAGAGTTTGAAAGGACCCTTGTAATTGGGTATCGACCCACGGCTTGGAAGCCTGGTGTATTCACCTAAAACCCCGGGTTAACCTGCCTTCATCAAGTAAGCCACTCCTATCTAGGTAATCCTGGCACGACCCGCCGAACGTTTGACAAGTTACTCTCATGGAGACCATGAACTTGTCAAAGTTAAAACGGCAATTGGTTAGTTGGAGGCCCATCTTAAAAGGCTTTGTCACATGGTTTAACTCAGCGGCCTGGCATCCCATGAAAAGCCTCGAATTTGGGCCTGGCAGCCTTTGAAAAGCCTCGACTACACGATTTTATTTGTTTGTCAAGATTTTTCTCCTTTGATAACATTTTATGTTGAACCGGTGTCTATTGACCCGGCATGACTATCAGTCATCAAATTAACCCGGTGTTTATTAACCCGGCTCGACTTTCAACTACAAGTTGTCAGTACATAATCACTTATAATCCGGTGTTTATTGACCCGGCCTGGCTTTCGACTATAAGTCGCGAGTATATATTTGGATTGCGCTATTGGAAACATGCGCTTCTAAATCATTGGGTATATCATTCAAATCTTTAGTAGCCAACATGGCTGGATTTCTATTATGGTTATCAATAACCAGTATTATGATTAAGGTTTTCAAAGTCGCTTTAGCACAATGGCTATCATATTGTCAATGGATATGATTTATTCTACAATTGAAGGAATAGTCCCGAGTTGCTGCAGGCTTACAACCCGGAACTTGGGGGCTACATTATTTAAGTTGAGATTACATCAAATATGCAAGTCTCATGTCGCTGCAAGCATGCACCATGACACTTGGGGGCTAATGCAAAGTCATTTTTTGCTCATCTTATTGAAGACCCGACTCATCACATTATAATGAACCGACCCTTGGGGGCTACCAATTGCTCCTATCAACAATTCAAGGTACAAAGCTTTTTATCCATTAGATTGTAGGGTCCACTGCTCAGTTGGTAAAGCACAAGACTATTAACCTCGTGGACGTGAATTCAAGCCCCATGATGGGGGTTACATCATATGATGTTATTTTCATTGAAGTATATATCAAAGTCCCAGCTCAATATTATCTTACTGAGCCGGCCCTTGGGGGCTACACGTTGCTATTCAAAGTTTACAAGATTATATTTACAAACTCCCTGCTCATTATTGCATAATGACCCGGCCCTTGGGGGCTACACTGGTTGAAGTTTTTATGAGCATCAGGCAATTACAAGTCCCACGTTGCTGCTGTCGGATTTCGGGTTCCGGCAGACCCTTGAGGTTCGAACACTGGGGTGCGCGCGGAATCTCGCCCTCTACCTACCTGCACCCCACCGCCTCGCTAGGATCTAAACTACGAATGAACTCTGAAAAAGTTGAAACTTGGCATGGTATCATCATTTCACCCACATAGATTGTTCAAAAAAGTAGAGAGGGTTACGGCAAAAACTAGATGCACTTCGTTCACAAACTGGACAATCTCTTTCGAAGTATTCAGGTTTCGGACGAAATTAAACTCATCTATTATACAAAGGCATTTCATTTTTTTTAAATTATTACAAGTCCAGACTTTTTGTGCATTCAGTATGCACCATTCAAAGCGACGCCATCAACTTTCAACCATTTCTGCCTTCATTTGCCATAGCTGCTCAGAAATAAATAGAAGAAAAAATAAAGCAGAAAAGGAAAAAAATTATATTTGCTATTTTTCAATCGTTTACAAAATGACCGTGAAATTTAAAATCACTACAAAATGAACTCTGAAAATGTTGAATTTTGGCAAACTAGATGAAAAACTACTCACAAATAAATAGAAGAAAATAAGTATAACAGAAAAGAAAAAACTATACAAAAAACTACACAGAAAGAAATAGAAGAAAAAATAGCAGAAAAGAAAAAACTACAAAAAATTTGGGCGCTGCCCTGTGGGCCTGCTAGGCCACAGGAGTGCAATTACAGCCTTAAAGGCCCAACAGACTCACAGGCAGAGCGCAGAATTTAGGCCCGCAAGCCTGCTATATAGAGGAGTTCGAAGAGGTAGCCGCTGCTGGGTTTATAAACCAGTGCGGCTGCCCTTCGCCTGGCGAGGTGGGACTAAACTTTGGGGTTGCAGCGAGGCCTTTAGTACCGGTTGGTGGCTCCAACCGTACTAAAGAACTACATAAAGATCACCCTTTAGTACCGTTGGAGCCACCAACCGTACTAAAGGCCTGCTCTTCCCGCTTTTGCAGGCCTTTAGTACCGTTGGTGGCTCCAACCGTACTAAAGGCTCACCTATATATACAGCACTTACGAAATTTCAGTTACATCTCCCCACTTCTTTCGTCAACCTCTCTCGACGCTGCCGCTCCCGTCGTCGCCGCCGTCCGCCGTCGTCGTCGTCGTTGCCGTCGCCCCCCGCCGCCGCTTCGAACGCCGTGCGCCGTCGTCCGTCGTCGTCCCGCCGCCGCCGTCCGTCAGACGATCTCTCTCTCGCGTACCCGGCCGCCGCCGCCGTCGCCTCAACGCCAAGCGCCTCGTCGCCCGCCGCCCAACGCCGGCGCCCGACAAGATCGGGCGGCGCGGCGTCTGAACCGCCGCACACACACACATATATACCTCACACGCATACACACACACATACACACATGCGTACGTACTAGATTAATGTCGAATGTTAGATTAATGTCGAATGTTAGATTAATGTCGAATGTTAGATGAATTAGCTAGCTAGATAGAAAAATTGTCGAACTAGAGATTAGAACTAGTTCAATAATTAATACAACTAGTTTATTTTAGTAAGAAAATTTAGGTATATGAGATTTGAACTAGTTCAATAATTAATATAACTAGGTTAATGAGTTTTTGTTTATTTATTTATTTATATATTTTGAGTTTATATAAATGTTAGATTAATGTCGAATGTTAGATGAATTAGATTTGAACTACTTAGAAAGTGTTTAATGGACTTAGTTAGAACTAGGAAACTTGTTTATTTTAGTAAGTACTACATTATTCTATTTATAGTAAGTGCTTAGTAGTTGAACTGGTTGATTTAATAAAACTGGTTCATTTTACTATAGAAGTAGTTTATTTTTAGCAAGAAAAATAGTAAAACTGGTTCTAGCTGTACTGGCGATATGTATGATATATAGTTTTCGACGGGTATTAGTGATAATATTCGATGTACGGACACATGGAGATGATGTAGTTTTTCTTATTGAATGCTCAAATTGGAGAGCACTATGCAAGGCATATGCATATGATTAGTTGAATAATAATGATCTAATTTAGTCTTTGAATTATGAACGTATAGGAAATGTCATCATCGGAGGACGAAAGTCTCCGGGAGTGCGATCGGTGCCACGACGATCGAGGTGAGTGCGACAGGCCTCACCTGGACGATGGTCGGCGCTTCAGCATTAAGCTCGAGGAGACCTTCAAAGTTGAAACGGTACGCAACGACGACAAGTGTTTTTTTTCATAATTAAGCATGACTTCAACTATTTGAACGTGTAATTTTCATCTTTTACAATTCGAGTATAGTTAATCCCATGCCATGCAAGACGCTATCTCTTGGAGAGGATGGATTTTGAAGACCATGAAAATTTTGAAACGAAGAAAATTCACCTAAGGACCCATCATGATGTGGATTTTGAAGTAAAGTTGTATAATGCTGAGAGCGTAACCCATTTTGGTTGCAAAAATTGGGAAGCATTTTGCAAATTGTATGGTTTTGATGAGGGTATGCTTGTCACCATGGATCTTGGTGATCCTGAAATCGAGCAAGACAATATGGACATTTGGGTCCTTGTTGATACTTCTCCAGTTCTACCGCTATGTGAGTTTCTCAAACATAGTTAATTATTAATAGAACTTATATTGTTCATTTCAAAATAGTTGACAGCTTATTTCCATTGACAGCTTATTTTGAAGTATCAAAGAATGTGCAGAAGATGGTAGATAGAACTTACTACACCGATGGCTCTGAGTTAACTTACAAGGAGAAAACTCATATGGTTGGATTTTGTAATGATATTGAGAATTACAATATCTACAATCGAACTCCTCAACATTATGGTCAATATGTGCCACTAGTGCACGTGTTGAACTACGGTAACTACCATGGAGATGCCCTGTAAGTTTTATTACTATTACGACATCCGTGCATCTTTTGCATACTTCTAAAACTAGTACATCATTGCTAACTACGGTTATTACTATGTTTTTCAACAGAGAATCCAGAGGATTGTGTGCCTCATTTGATGTATCGAATGGCGGCAGCCTTCGTGTTTTGAACATATATCCAGGTCATCCTATTTAATCTCAACTGTCCATACCGGATTTCTAAAACAAGTGGAGACATGACAATCAAAGGATGGAAAAATGTATGGACAGTCGTAAGGAGCTTCTTGGAAGCAAAAGGAAGCGAGGCGCAAGAATTGGAGACAGGATGATCTCCATTCTTCATAATGGAGAGTCAGGGTCTATATTGTTTTATGCTATTTTACCTTAAGTGTGTTTAGGTCCGATCCTACCGATCATCGATGATCATGTGCTAAGAACAATTATGTAGGGTTGGGTTCGATGACTATGAGGATGAAGATCGATGACTTATTATTAATAACGAGTAGAAGTTGTATGATGATGCTTGATTAATTAGCTAGTAGGACTTGTTATTATATATGATGATGTATGATGCGAGCATGCATGAGTTATTATATATATATCTGCGGGTGAAACGAAAAAGAATTAAAATGGAAAACACAAAATTAAATGAAAAAGAAATCATAAAACCAAAAACCCCCCAAACATTTTAGTACCGGTTGGTGTTACCAACCGGTACTAAAGGGCTCCCAGCCCCCGGAGCTGGCTCATGCCACGTGGTTGCCCTTTAGCACCGGTTCGTGCGGAACCGGTACTAAAGGGGGGCTTTAGTGACCACACTTTAGTGCCGGTTATGTAACCGACACTAAAGGGCCTTACGAACCGGTGCTATTGCCCGGTTCTGCACTAGTGTGCTTCGATTAACAATTCTCTAACCAGATTTTTTTTTGAGAATCCGCCAAAAGCTTCATTAATCCAGTGTAGGATTACAAATTTAAAATCCTTCTGATTACAGCGTTGGATACATTCCGGCACCTGGTTATCCCAGGCACACTCCGGATTATTACAAGAAGCCAGTTTAGCTAATTTATGGGCAGCTTCATTTGCTTCCCTTTTAACATGACGAACATCAAAGTAGTTGCAACTTTCCGTTAGCTCCTGGATTTGTTTTATAATGGCAAGTAGTTTAGACCGCCGATGCTTCATCCTCCAAAGTGAAGTGAACTCCATCGAATCTGTTTCCTGTATGGCTTGCTTTATGCTCCAGGTTTTCATCAGTTGTACTCCATCTCTGCAAGCAAGCGCCTCGGCTGTCAGTATATCAGGAACAAAATCATGCCTTATGCTACTTGCTGCAACTATATGCCCCTGATCGTCTCTTATAATAACTCCAGATGTTCCATTCATATCATCTGCAATATAAGATGCATCAACATTAATTTTATAACATCCTTGATGTGGCCGTTGCCAATGAGCTTGTGATTTTACTTTACTACATGATCTGGCTGCTCTAGCAGTTTGAATAAGATCTGCAGTAGTATCATATGCCCATCTACATGCTTGAGTTAAATTAGTTGATGATTCACCATGTAAGCGAGCATTACGTGCATGCCACACCGACCACATATCACATAAGATGTAGGTGGCCTTTTCAACATCACAAATGGATGAATCCAAGATATCTAGAGGCTGTTTGGTTCACGACCGAGAGCCGCCGCGCCAGATTATTGGCATTGACCAAGTGCGTTGGCTAGTGTTTGGATGGACGTCATTTTTTGGAAGTACACCATTTTTTTGGCTCCCCGTTCAGGTTTCTACGCCAACTCCAGGCGAGACAGGGGCGGCGAATTTGTCCGCCAAATATTTGGCGAGCCCCGAATTGGTAAGGCTGGCGTGGGCGCAAGCCAAACAGCCCCTTATGGCCCAGGTTAAAGGATGTAATTTGGGGATAACCATGTAATTCTCTAACCAGAATACTTAATAACCTCCTGGTTTCCCCTACTAGCTAAGGGTGGAACTTCCTTAGTGCCAAAGGGGGGCATATGCCCCTGCTCCCTGTAAAAATTGCTTAACGTGTCACACGTGGGAATAGGTATTTGACATGTCACGTTATATTTTTCCATGAAAATTCAAAAGATAGTTGAATGAAACCAAGAATTGGAAGGGTAGGAGTGAAAGATTTAAACAAAACCACAAGTAAGCAAAAATAATGCTTTTTGTAGCAATGGTTATAGCACTGTAAATTATAGTGATATAATGCATCCTTTCATGCTCAACTCCATATTATATTTACAAATATCAAGAGTACTCATTGCCAAACATTTGCATGGGACATGCGTGGACCATCCTGAAGGCTTTAGCTGCAAAGATTGCACTCATGGATACAACTAAAGGGACATGTGTGACATCTGCTAAGGGACACAACCTAATTATGTGGTAAGTCATCACTGAGCTTAACTACTTGAATAGCATTCACGGTTTGGAAAATTCGAAATTCTTCATATTGCATGCATACGTATTGCAATTGGATTTGGTATTGGTGCCATAATTCTTGCATTATGTGCAACTATACTCATCAATAGTTAGAAGAGAGGCATACAAAATCGAGTGCATACTTAAAGAAAAATTAAGGCTTGCTCTTGGACAACTAATGTTCGATGAAAGTGCTACACATAAAATACATATAATATTGGTGAAGGAATTGGAAAAAGAAACCAACAATTTTGATGTCGGATGTATTCTTGTCCACTGAGGACATGGCACACTTTATAAGGGGATTGTGTATGATCAATATGTGTCGGAAATTAAAATGTCAAAACTAGTAAAGCAAACTAACATGGATCGATTTATCAATGAGGTTGCCATACTATCATAAATCATTCACCACAATGTTGTGAAGCTTTTTGGTTGTTGTTTGGAAATAGAGGTGCCTCTGTTGGCTACGAGTTCATATAATAGAACTCTAGATTAGTGGTGGGGCTTGATAAAGAATGTTGAGGTGGGCCAAGGAGACTTATGCTTGAACTTTGAGTAATATTTGATATTTAAGATTAACAATTAAGGACATCTTACGCATATGGAGGAGGGGGCATTGGTCCCCTTGCATGTTAAGTGTTGTTTCCATATATGGTACCTACATATTGCATACTATTCAGTGAGTATAGCCATACCCTAGTTTTTTCTCCACAACTACGTCATGTTGGGTGCTCTGATTGTTCTTCTATACTTATCGTGTTGTTCCTGGCCAGGTAAGGCCATGCGCAAGAATTTATCAGTAAAATGAAAGAGTAGAATGGGTTCAATGCGCTACCCCTGACCCTTTGCTGCCTACTGGCCATGGTAATGAAATCCATCAGTGTAGTGTTTTTGTTCGTTAAGGATGCCTTTGTTACAGCTATGTTTGTCGTAACGTATATTTACAACAATTTTTTGGCTTCAAAGCCTTTGTTCTCTCGAGTTGGTTTTTGAAAAGTCTTCTCATTAAGTATATGTCCAAAGAAAACGATAATGCTAGATTGTCCGCTTTGTAACATGGTTTTAAGGTAAGGCATCGAAATCAAAACTGACGCAAATTGGCCTCAGGCCAAGCTGGCGGCCACATATGTTTCTGCAAGGATGGTTGTATCAGATGGAGCCAGGCAGTCCATCGTCCGCTATCTGGCAGATAGTGGAGCCTGATACGTCTCCGTCGTATCTATAATTTTTGATTGTTTCATGCTAATATTCTACAACTTTCATATACTTTTGGCAACTTTTTATATTATTTTTGGGACTAACATATTGATCCAGTGCCCAGTGCTAGTTCCTGTTTGTTGCATATTTTTGTTTCGCAGAAAACCCATATCAAACAGAGTCCAAACGGGATAAAAACTGACGGAGATTTTTCTGGAATATTTATGATTTTTGGGAAGAAGAATCAACGCGATATGATGCCCGAGGGGGCCACGAGGCAGGGGGCGCGCCCCAGGGGGTCAGGTGCGCCCTGGACCCTCGTGGCCACCGCGTAAGGTGGTTAGAGCCCTTCTTTCGCCACAAGAAAGCTAATTTCCGGATAGAGATCGTGTCCAAAATTCAGCCCAATCGGAGTTACGGATCTCCGGTTATAAAAGAAATGGTGAAAGACCAGATCTGAGAACGAAGAAACAGAGAGAGACAGACAGAAAATCCAATCTCGGAGGGGCTCTCGCCCCCCCATGCCATGGAGGCCAAGGACCAGAGGGGAAACCCTTCTCCCATCTAGGGAGGAGGTCAAGGAAGAAGAAGAAGAAGGGGCCCCCTCTCCCCTCTCTTCCGGTGGCGCCGGAACGCTGCCATGGCCACCATCATCATCACCGTGATCTTCACCAACACCTCCGCCATCTTCACCAACATCTCTATCACCTTCCCCCCTCTATCTACAGCGGTCCACTCTCCCACAACCTGCTGTACCCTCTACTTGAACATGGCGCTTTATGCTTCATATTATTATCCAAGGATGTGTTGCCATCCTATGATGTCTGAGTAGTTTTTCGTTGTCCTATCAGTGGTTGATAAATTGCTATGATTGATTTAATTTTCTTGTGGTTATGTTGTTGTCCTTTGGTGCCCATCATATGAGCGCGCGCGTGGATCACACAATAGGGTTAGTTGTATGTTGATAGGACTATGTATTGGAGGGCAAGAGTGACAGAAGCTTCTACCTAGCATAGAAATTGATGCATACGGGATTGAAGGGGGACCAATATAACTTAATGCTATGGTTGATTTTTACCTTAATGAACATTAGTAGTTGCGGATGCTTGCTAATAGTTCCAATTATAAGTGCATAAAATTCCAAGTCAGGGATGACATGCTAGCAGTGACCTCTCCCACATAAAACTTGCTCTCGGTCTAGTAAAGTAGTCAATTGCTTAGGGACAATTCCGCAACTCCTACCACCACTTTTCCACACTCGCTATATTTACTTTATTGTGTATTTATCTAAGCAGCCCCTACTTTTTATTTACGTGCTCTTTATTATCTTGCAAACCTATCCAAAAACACCTACAAAGTACTTCTAGTTTCATACTTGTTCTACGTCAAGCGTGCGTAGTGTTGTATCGGTGGTCGATAGAACTTGAGGGAATATTTGTTCTACCTTTAGCTCCTCGTTGGGTTCGACACTCTTACTTAAAAAGGCTACAATTGATCCCCTATACTTGTGGGTTATCAGAGCCACACTTCGCAATGGAAAGACCTCGATGGCATCCCAATATTCACATTTATTATGGGCGTGCGAGAGAGGGAGTGTTTACTAGGTACCCCCTTGATTAAAAAATTCATGGTTTTTTGGATATTGATATGGTCTTCAATATTAACTTTTGACCACTAATTCCCACAAACACACGCATACACACACTAGTGCTATCTAAGCTAGGGTGTACTATATTTATTCTACACCCCTAGTAAATTTATATTAAATGTAGTAAAGTTGTGTACAAAAAGTAGTAGTTTTGGAATGATTTTTTTACTATACAAATTGTGTACAAAAAGTTTTCTCTAGAATGTAGTAAATTTGTGTATCTAGCTTTGTCGGAAAACCCAGTACCTAGGAGGCGCATAGGCACGCTTAGGCGCTAGCCAATGACCAAACACCTCGGCTAGGGCATTAACGAAACTCTAGGCAGGAGAAGCAAAAAAAAAATTTGCCCGTTGCAATGTGAAATCATGCTTTATTGCACAAATATGCCAAAAGGGTCATATTTCAATGGCAGTACTTGGTAGTTTACTAACTTATTTGCTCTAAGTTAATATAGGTACACATATAAAACCCTAAAACACCCTGCTATCCAAATTATATGTCCGCCTAGGATGTGCCTAGAGCGCTTAAGCGTCATCTAGATGCTAGGCGAAGGCCAACTGCCTCGTTTACGCCTAGCGTTTTTTCCAACCTTGGTATCTAGTAAAGAATAATGTAGAAAATCTGTGGCTTGGCTAGTAAAAAAAGTTATTCCAAAATTACTACTTTTGTACACAACTTTAATATATTTTGTGAGAATATACTATGCGTGTAGAATAACTATTCTACACTATTGATTAGAATAACACAAGAAAGTTATTATATTATAAATATACTTTTCGAGATAAATCTAAACATTTCGTTTACAAGTTTTTGATCTAAATATTTAAAATAACATTTGTTGTTGATTTTTTTTAAAATTAAGGCTTGTCAAAGCGACATGTATTTTGTGATATGAAGGAATCATACTCTATAGACACCTAAAATTCTTGCGATTGACTATGTTTTATATGGTAGTTTTGGGTATCCTGCTAATAGACCATCCTTATGTGGCACATCATTACTAGTCTCTTAGAATGTGTTATCCACAAACAAGGACAACAAACAGAATCATGTGACAACCACTAAGCTCTTCAAATGTTGCCCTTATTTGGCGGTTTCCATCAGAAACTTGTACCGGATTATGTAAACCATTGTCACCATGAATACAATACCCCAAAGGATGAGTTAGGGATGATGTTAGGGTTCTTCGAGGGTCTGGTGGAGAGTAACTTGTGACCATAAGTGTAGGAAATCAATGGTAGACCTTTTCAATAAGTAAACATATCGACCCACAAGAAGCTTAATGAATTGCTAAGTGCAAAAATAGTAAAGATTCACCCTAAATGCCAAACGATGTGACAATGTTACAGTTTGTGACAGTGGAGTTGCAATGAAATGTGTGAAGGGAATATGCCCTAGAGGCAATAATAAAGTTATTATTTATTTTCCTTATTTCATGATAAATGTTTATTATTCATGCTAGAATTGTATTAACCGGAAACTTAGTACATGTGTGAATACATAGAAAAAACATAAGTGTCCCTAGTATGCCTCTACTTGACTAGCTCGTTGAATCGAAGATGGTTAAGTTTCCTAGCCATAGACATGAGTTGTCATTTGATTAACGGGATCACATCATTAGAGAATGATGTGATTTACTTGACCCATTCCGTTAGCCTAGCACTTGATCGTTTAGTTTATTTGCTATTGTTTTCTTCATGACTTATACATGTTCCTATGACTATGAGATTATGCAACTCCCGAATACTGGAGGAACACTCTGTGTGCTACCAAACGTCACAATGTAACTGGGTGATTATAAAGGTGCTCTACAGCTGTCTCCGATGGTGTTTGTTGAGTTGGCATAGATCGAGATTAGGATTTGTCACTCCAATTGTCGGAGAGGTATCTATGGGCCCGCTCGGTAATGCACATCACTATAAGCCTTGCAGGCAATGTAACTAATGAGTTAGTTGGGGGATGATGCATTACGGAACAAGTAAAGAGATTTGCCTGTAACGAGATTGAACTAGGTATTGAGATATGGATGATCAAATCTCGGGCAAGTAACATACCGATGACAAAGGGAACAACGTATGTTGTTATGCAGTTTGACCGATAAAGATCTTCGTAGAATATGTGGGAGCCAATATGAGCATCCAGGTTCCGCTATTGGTTATTGACCGGAGATGAGTCTCGGTCATTTCTACATAGTTCTCAAACCCGTAGGGTCCACACGCTTAACGTTCGGTGATGATCGGTATTATGAGCTTATGTGTTTTGATGTACCGAAGGTAGTTCGGAGTCCCGGATATGATCACGGACACGACGAGGAGTCTTGGAATGGTCGAGACATAAAGATCGATATATTGGAAGGCTATGTTTGGACAACAGAATGGTTCCGGGTGAGTTCGGGCATTTACCGGAGTACCGGGGGTTACCGGACCCCCCGGGGAGTATATGGGCCTTAGTGAAGGAAATATGCCCTAGAGGCAATAATAAAGTTATTATTTATTTCCTTATATTATGATAAATGTTTATTATTCATGCTAGAATTGTATTAACCGGAAACATAATACTTGTGTGAATACATAGACAAACAGAGTTCACTAGTATGCCTCTACTTGACTAGCTCGTTGATCAAAGATGGTTATGTTTCCTAGCCATTGACATGAGTTGTCATTTGATTAACGGGATCACATCATTAGGAGAATGATGTGATTGACTTGACCCATTCCGTTAGCTTAGCACTCGATCGTTTAGTATTCTGCTATTGCTTTCTTCATGACTTATACATGTTCCTATGAGATTATGCAACTCCCGTTTATCAGAGAAACAATTTGTGTGCTACCAAACGTCACAACGTAACTGGGTGATTATAAAGGTGCTCTGCATGTGTCTCCGAAGGTACTTGTTGGGTTGGTGTCGGGGATATACCCCGCGGTATGACCCGACCGGAGTCATAATCCGGCTGGGACTTGGTAAACCGGGGGGATGTTAAACCGGCAGACAGTTAAAACAGATGGCTAAGACAGACGGTAAACCGGCGAGTGTTAAACCGGCAGAGTTAAGACAGATGGTAGCACCGGAAGGTGTTAAGTCAATCATAACCCGACAGACCATGTTAAAACGATAGACCATGGTAAACCGACAGACAATGTTAAACCGGCAGACAATGTTAAACCGGCAGACGTTAAGAAGCCCAGGAAAGGAAGTTAAAATAGTTTAAGTCTTAGTCCGAGATGGACTCTACATGTAACCCGCCCCTTCAACTTATATAAGGAGGGGCATGTCTCCCCAAAGAGGGACAAGCAAGAAACAATCTCTAGGGCTAGACACAACTAGAGGAGAGCCGGTTTACGGCGACTCCCTCGTGATGATAATGAGATCTAGCCTCAAACAACATGTACGGTTGTTATCGGATGATGTTTCCCGGGGCCTGAAGCTGTCTAAACCCTTGTCTTGTGCTGCGTCTCTAGATTCCGTTCAACCCCTCTCAAGCTACCACATAGATGCGTTGGCCTCACGACTAAGTCCTCGCGCTAAGGACATCTGATGTGTTAATTCCACGACAGTTGGCGCCCACCATGGGGCCCGCGCACGATGGTGTTAAGTTCTTGGAGGGATCTTTTTCAGGGTTCAAGAAGATCGTAATTGGTCCGATGACAAAAAACAGACGCGGAAGAATTCACATCAACTATGAGTTTCATCAGTCAAAGATTGAAGAAGGTTTCCACAGCAGAATATACAAGATTGAGATCGAGAAAGATATAGGGTTGCATCTATGCATCACCATGTCCTACAGTCGGTCAAAAGCTGGCATGAGATGTTTTTTGGTTGTGCGCCGTCCGCACCGGGATCAGTTTTGCCAAGACAAACCGCCACTTTATGGTAATCTGCAAGTCGCTCTGGATGGCTTCTGTGTTAAAATTAATATTCATCGCGGTTTAACCTGCATCTGTCGTCGACCCGCGAACCCTGTCGGCCTGTTTGGAGTTTTGTCGATCTATCACTGTTGGCAAGGCCGCCTGCTATTGACCCGCCCCTGGTTTTTGAGCCGCCTTGGGCTCGTCCGGCCACTGCCAGGCTCTCTGAAGCCTGTATGCACGAGCCGGTCTTTTGAGTGCTCCTACTACAACGATTTGCTAAGGCAGAGCGATAGAACCAGGAAAGCATATAGCATCAATCCAGCAAGTAGTACGTGAAGATAAAAGAGCAGGCCGTGGCAGTTGAACCGCGACCGAGGGTCAAATCTTAGTGCTAAACAAATCACCGTGCCACGACATGTGTTCCGGCGGTTTATGTGGAGCTGGTCCGGCTGGTTTTTTAACTCAAGCTATAGAAGTTATTACGCACTACATCAAAATATCAAACCAGATAAGTATCAAGTGCTAGTACGTACTAAGTACTAGTGACTGTTTTACTGCTCACGTGAAAGATGATATTTCACAATCGAGAAACAGTCGGTACGTGCAGACAAAAAAGCATGCTACTGCTCGCTGGTGGCGCGGCCAATTAAATTTCCAGGTGCTATCTTTTCTATTTGTTTTTATTTGTACATGTTGTTTTTTCCGAGAACCATTACTCTGTTCTGCAATATATTTTATGCAGGACAATGATTCATTATAAAGGTGGTGTCATGCTCATGGAGCGCGCGCACCCACTTGATGTTCAACGGGAATGCAAGCTGGCGCTTCGGCATTTCAACACCGCTACGGTTCATCCATCCGCACACCAGCGATTGACTCGCCCGGCTGCACCGGCTTACAACGGCGCGGCCGACTCGCCTAACTGCACCGGCCTCGTGCACTCCTTCAATGTGGTCTCAGTGAGCCGCTGACGCCTCTGATGGGCCCCTGCGACCGTTTGCTGAGCCGCCCGAATCAACGCTGCTGCTCTGAACCGGCCGCGCCTTCACCTCATTACACGAGCTCGCGGCGCGCTGAACCGCTGTACCTGTTTCTGAGGTTTGCCTCCGGGCCATCCAGAGCCATTTGCCATCTGCAAACATCAGGTGCTATCAATCTCAAAGTTGTTTTATTAACACATATTATTTCTATCAAAGGACAAATTACTTTGATTTGTATATTTTTATATACAATACCATTATTCACTACAAATGTGGTTTATACCACGGATATGGAGCACAGATTGATAATATTCCGCCTGGGGATAATCCGGGACATATCATATGATGAATGGACGCACACAAGCTGCTGCCCTTGCGGTCCGGTCCACAACAACTTGCTGGGATCACATCTGTTTGTTGTCAATGGGCGTGCGCAAATCGCGGCCCCCGAGGCCTAGTTTACATCAACACAATGGGCCGCATCTGTTTGCATGAGCTATTTTATTGAATAAAAGGACAATCACTGCTTGGGTAGCCCGTTTTTCTTCCAACAAATTGGAGGCAAGTTATCATCAGCCGCTGTCTGTGCTGGATGGTTCGATGAACATGCGCACAAGTCACCGCCATTACAGTTTGGTGAACTTCAAACAACCAGTTGGAAGGAACCATTGGACGAGTTGCTGACATGATTCATACGGGATCATTTATAACCCGCTCTGTGGATTCACATTTATCAACACCAATGACATATATCTTTTTGGCTATGGTTAAGTACAGAGAATCTCAAGACAACTCCCTGAGTCATCTTAAGACTCGGGGGCTACGATGATATGATTCAGCAAGTCTTGCCGGCCAAGCAAATTCAAGTGCCCTGTGATGTTGAAGGAAAGATAACCCGGTCCCAGAGGCTAATGTTATATTGATGAAAATTTAAAGGCCGTTAGAGAATTTCCGGCTCAAAAAGTATATGAGAAAATCCCGGCTCAATGAAGAAGTTCCGGGTCATCAGAAAGGATTCCGGTTCAAAATCCGGTTCAAAGGAAGTCAGTCTCACTGAATCTCTCAAATATCCGGGTTAACATCTGGTTCAAGAAGAAATATCTCTTGCAAAGTTCCGAGTTCTCAGAAAAGTCAAAACGGGCCAAAGAGAGTTTGTTGCACAACACAACTCAAACATAGGCACCCGGGGGCATAGCTAAAAAATATAGCACATGGGGGCTTCAGCTGACAAAGCGGAGTTCTATCCATTAATTCGGCTATCACGCCACAACAAAGCTTGGGAGCTTCACACCCAAGGGGCCAAAGAGAGTCTTGTTGCTACGCACAGCTCAAACATAGGCACCCAGAGAGCACAGCTCACAAAGTTACTTGGGGGATCTTTGTGTAAAGTAACAAAGAGTTTGAAAGGACCCTTGTAATTGGGTATCGACCCACGGCTTGGAAGCCTGGTGTATTCACCTAAAACCCCGGGTTAACCTGCCTTCATCAAGTAAGCCACTCCTATCCGGTAATCACGCACGACCACTTGACGCTTTGGCAAGTTACTCTCATGGAGACCCTGAACTTGTCAAAGTTAAAACGACGATTGGTTAGTTGGAGGCCCATCTTAAAAGGCTTTGTCACATGGTTTAACTCAGCGGCCTGGCATCCCATGAAAAGCCTCGAATTTGGGCCTGGCAGCCCTTGAAAAGCCTCGACTACACGATTTTATTTGTTTGTCAAGATTTTTCTCCTTTGATAACATTTGATATTGAACCGGTGTCTATTGACCCGGCATAACTATCAGTCATCAAATTAACCCGGTGTTTATTAACCCAGCTCGACTTTGAACTACAAGTTGTCAGTACATAATCACTTATAATCCGGTGTTTATTGACCCGGCCTGGCTTTTGACTATAAGTCGCCAGTATATATTTGGATTGCGCTATTGGAAACATGCGCTTCTAAATCATTGGGTATATCATTCAAATCTTTAGTAGCCAACATGGCTGGATTTCTATTATGGTTATCAATAACCAGTATTATGATTAAGGTTTTCAAAGTCGCTTTAGCGCAATGGCTATCATATTGTCAATGGATATGATTTATTCTACAATTGAAGGAATAGTCCCGAGTTGCTGCAGGCTTACAACCCGGCACTTGGGGGCTACATTATTTAAGTTGAGATTACATCAAATATGCAAGTCTCATGTCGCTGCAAGCATGCACCATGACACTTGGGGGCTAATGCAAAGTCATTTTTTGCTCATCTTATTGAAGACCTGACTCATCACATTATAATGAACCGACCCTTGGGGGCTACCAATTGCTCCTATCAAAAATTCAAGGTACAAAGCTTTCTATCCATTATATTGTAGGGTCCACTGCTCAGTTGGTAAAGCACAAGACTATTAACCTCGTGGACGTGAATTCAAGCCCCATGATGGGGGTTACATCATATGATGTTATTTTCATTGAAGTATATATCAAAGTCCCAACTCAATATTATCTTACTGAGCCGGCCCTTGGGGGCTACGCGTTGCTATTCAAAGTTTACAAGATTATATTTACAAACTCCCTCCTCATTATTGCATAATGACCCGGCCCTTAGGTGCTACACTGGTTGAAGTTTTTATGAGCATCAGGCAATTACAAGTCCCACGTTGCTGCTGTCGGATTTCGGGTTCCGGCAGACCCTTGAGGTTCGAACACTGGGGTGCGCGCGGAATCTCGCCCTCTACCTACCTGCACCCCACCGCCTCGCTAGGATCTAAACTACGAAAGGAACAACACAAGAGACACAAGGTTTATACTAGTTCGGGCCACCATTGTGGTGTAATACCCTACTCTAGTTTGTGGTGTGGTGGATTGCCTCTTGGGCTGATGGTGATGAACAATACAAGGAAGAACAGCCTTGTGAGGGTCTGTTCTTGGCCAGGGCGATGAACTGCTTGGGGGAGTTCAGTCGCCTTCCTCTCTCTCTCTCTCTCTCTCTCTCTCTCTCTCTCTCTCTCTCTCTCTCTCTCTCTCTCTCTCTCTCTCTTGGATCCAGCTCAAGCTATTCCGGATCGGATCAAGATGCCCCTAGCTCTGTGTGTGGCTAGTCCTATTTATAGACAGAGGCCCTGGGCCTCTTCCCAAATATTGAGCGGGAAGGGCGCCAACAATTGGCCATTTTGAAGGGGAACATCTGGTACACTTATCCTGACTAAAGTTGGTCCTCGCCTGTCAAAGGCTCTGGTGGTGACGCCGGCTTGGGCTCCACAATGACTTCCTTCCTGCCGTTGGACTGGTCTTGGTCTCGTTGCACCAAAATGGACGCCTTTTCTTGATGCTCTCGCCTGCGCTTGCTCCCTTTGCACCAAAGAGGAAAGGAGGACACTGCGTGGGCTGGCGCCTGCCTGGCGCCCTTGGTCGTCATGGGCACCTCGTGAGGTACCCCGCCTTGATCTCTCCGCCTCCTCGCGAGCCAGCCTGACGAGGCCGTGCCTGAGGAAGCTCCCTGTCGTCCGCCCCACGAGGCTTGGCCCCTCGCGAGGGTCTTGAGCTTGTGTTGATGAAGACGGGCCATGATGGCCGCCCCTTTGAGCCACGCCGCAGGCCGCAGGCAGGCAAGTCTGGGGACCCTCGCTCCCGAACGCCGCAGAGCCCCGGGCCAAAGGTGCGCCCGGACTTGGCCGGCGAGAGGCGAAGGGCAAGTCGCGGCGCTATGGGTCCTAACAGCCTGCGGCCTTGGGCGCCGCGTGGCGGTTGATTGGACGTGGGTGCCTTAGCAACCGCGCGTGTTGATAAAGGAGGGGCGTCTGCCTAGGCTTTGCTTCCCTTGCTTTCTCTGGTTACTGCTCAGATCCCCTTTCTTGCGCCTCTCGTTCCTGCTTCCGAAATCTTCAGATCCACTTCGACTGAACGCCCTAGCAAGGCATGGTGCCTCGCCAGACCCCGACCGGAGCTTGGTACGCGCCAGCCCTGGACTCGCCGATCGTGTCGGAGGCGAGCCTTGCCCGGGTGCGCCAGATGGCGGCGGCGCAGGGCATCGACGGGGCGAAGGTGTTCAAGGCCAGCTCCGCCCTCCCCGAGGGCCAAGGGAGCACCTTCTATCCGCTCTTTGTAAGCGCCATTGTTGCTGGCCTGATGCCTCCCTTTTCCGAGTTCTTCTTCTCTGTCCTCCGCCATTACAAGCTACAAGCTCTGCATCTCCACCCCAACTCTGTTCTCCTCCTGGCGATCTTCGCTTACTATTGTGAGACTCACGTCGGGGTGCAGCCCTCAGTGGCCCTGCTGAGCCACTATTTCTCCCTCCGGACCTCTCGTGGTTCCTTCTCTGCGTGTGCGAGCTTCGTCGCATACGGTAGTTCCATCGCCATTTCGAACACGGGAAGAGGATTGAGGGCTTCAGGAGCAAGTGGGTCTTGGTAGATGTTACGTCCACCCTCGGCTAATCTTACCCACAGAGCACCCCATACACTCTGACGACTGGTCTCGAGTGGAGCTCGTGGATCCCCGCGCGAGGCCGGTGTTGGAGAGGATGGACATGGATCTGAGGCCGGCCAGCATGGCGGCGCGGCTTGACCGATCGCCGCTGCTGAGGGAATTCCTGGAGCACCAGCTGGCTCCGCTTCGTCAGTACCCACTTCCGATGTGGAGGCCCCACCCGAGCCGTGCGGTCTTGGCCGACGAAGACCTGGCTGCGATTCTCCAATCTTTGGTCGGGGGCGACGTGGCGAGGTTGGAGGGCGCTCCTACGCCCCTGTTCCTCCGCGACGACTGGGAGTAGGTAGTGGAGTCCATGCCCGTCTTCAACGGGGACGGGCCTGTGCCCGCGGAGGCTCCCGAGGACCCGGTGTACGTGTCCTCCGGCGACTCCAGCGAAGAGAAGGAAGAAAGGGAGCGGGAAGGAGGGCTCGACTCCGAGGCGACCGACGGAGAGTCGAGGGCTCCCCTCCCTCGGCGCAAGTCCCGCGTTCTCCGCCTCTCACCGAGCGACGACGACGACGAGGATGATGACGAGCGGGGCGGCGGAAGCTTGCCCCCGATCCTGAAGAAGGACAGGACCGGGCTGGTCCCCACGGGTCTGCCCCGGCATCGAGGCGATCCATAGGCGCGCCTCCTGCTCCCGAGCTCCTTGAGGTTGATCCCTGTAGCTGGCTCTCGGGCTTCAAGTATGGCCGGAGGTTGCTCGAGCTCGCGAGCGACGACCAGTAAGTGCTCGATTCTTGTCTTATTTCTTGTTTTGTCGCTGAGGCTTGACGTCAGATCTCTTGGCTAGGGCTGGCGCCTTGCAAAGAAAGAAGCCGAGGGATCTCCGAGGTTCCATCTGGGCAGCGCCCGCCTGTGAAAGAAGGTGACCGCGGTGCACGGGCCTCTCCTGCCCGGTCGTCCTCACGCTGCCTGGCTGAGCCGGCTGGGGCGAGCTCAGCCCCCATGGCCCAAGCGACTCTTGAGGTGTCCTTGCCTGATGCCACCGCCACAGCTGTTGGGGCGCGCAGTCCCGCCAGACACCGTGGTTACCCTGCCGTCCTCTCCTCCTACTCCACCAACTGCTGTCTCTCCGACTCCTCCTACCGTTCTGGATCGTGTTGCTGCCGAACTGGACCGGCTGCGGCAAGATCTCCTGGGCGCCGACCCTCACTTGGTGGCCGGGCGCCTGGAGCTGGCTTCTGGCTGGATTCGCTCCGACGCTTCAATCCGGGCGACGCTGGTCCAGGCCTCGACGGCTTGCGACGAGGAGAAGCAAGCCGTCCTTGGGGCGAAAGCTGCTCGCGACGCCGCCTTAGGGGAGGTAGCCTACGTCCGAGGTCGCTGCAAGGCGCTGGAGAGCGAGCTGCAGGGCCTGCGGGACCAGCTCGCCAAGGAGGCCCGCCTTGGCCAAGAGCAGGAGGAAGGCATGAAAGCTCGCGAGGTGGCCGTCAAGGATCGGGACGCCAAGCTCAAGAAGCGCCGCGAACGCCTAGGCGTGCTGGAGCAAGAGTTGGATGCGAGGAAGGTCGAGCTGGACGGCAAGGCACGGGTCCTTGCCGAGGATCGCGTGGCCTTTACAGATATGGAGGTGAAGGCTCGCACCTTGCTGAGGGAGCTTTATGATAGCGGCATGGAGAGCCCGCTGGCCGGCGCAGAGGACAACCCCGCCAAGCTGCTTCCCTTCCTGGTTCGCGCTCTTGAAGATGTCGCCCTTGGCCTTGGCCCTACGGCTGAGGCCGAGGCGCGTGTCTTGTCTTCTGCAGGCGACGCGGTCCTCACCCACGTCTACCTTCGCGATCCCAACGCCGACCTCGACAGCTCATTGGAGCCAGCGAAGCGGCAAGCTTGCCGCCACTGCTGCCGAGGCCGTGAAGGGTCGTGCGGAGGCTCACTTGGGAAGTTCCGGCCTTGACACTAAGCGAGCGGGCATCGCCAACCTGCGGCCCCACCAGCGAACCGCTCGCGCAGCTCCACCACCGACAAGTGACTCCGCTATGCTCCTGCTCGCTTTTAATTCCTGCACATGTATCATGCCTCGGGAGGCGCGAAACTTGCATTTGGCGTTGTGATAACAGTTATGGACTGTAATATTTTTCTTTTGAATTCCTTGAAATTTGCGCTTCCTACTTGCTTATGTTCTACGCCGGCAGAGTCCCGCCCCTCACAGATACCTCAGCCGCCGTTAGCCTCGACCGGAAACTAGGACGGGACCAAGGAGTGAGGGGCTACATGACAAGTTAGGCTCCTGAGTCGCGATGCTCAGGAGTCCCCCTTGGCGCACCAACAACAAGTAGGGAGGTGAGATGTGGTGGATCTACCGCTCTCGTCTGCAGAGCCCGACCCACAGATACCTCAACCGCCGTTAGCCTTCGGAACTAAGGAGTGAGGGGCTACGTGACCAGTTAGGCTCTGAGTCGCGATGCTCGGAGTCCCCTTGACGCCAAACGGCCTTCGTACCTTGGCTCCGCCGGGGAGGGACGCCTTGACGAACCAGGCCCGAGGGGCTGGCTGGGTGGCGTGCGTCTGGGCGTGACCAGCGCAGCCCGTGCCCAGCCCCTCACGCGCACTCCCGAGGGAGGCGTGATGAGGCCAGACACGAGCTCTGGGCCCACGAGGTTGATGCAGCCCGGGCCACCTCGCTTGTTTATCACTAGCGCGAGCATAGCGCTTCAGTATGTGTACGGGCATAGCCGCCCTCGGCGTGTCGCCACCAAAGACGGAGCATGGTGCTTCCACTGGTGCGTGGGAGGGGGCTCCCCTCCGGGAGGAGCCCCCGGGGCGTGTACAGCCCCGCCCTGACACGTGGCTGGCACGGTAGGGCCTGACGAGGTGTATCTGGGCACCCATGAGCCAGCGTGGGACTCACGAGGCCCTACCTCAAGGCGGGTTGCGCCTGGCACTGGGCCGTATCTTGTGATGTGTTCCTGCAGATTTGGCTAGATGCCGGCGCTCTACGTCCTCGGGTCCCGGCCCTCGAGCTGGTCTCAGTCGTCGCTGGTATGCCAGGTCGCGATGCCATGGACAAGGCCAGAGGGTGAGGGCTAGAGAGCCAGTAGGAGCCCTGAGTCGCGATGCTCAGGTACCCCCCTTTAACGTGCAAGCAGATGCCGACGCTCTACATCCTCGGGTCCCGGCCCTCGAGCTGGTCCCAGCCGTTGCTAGTATGCCAGGTCGCGATGCCGTGGACAAGGCCAGAGGGTGAGGGCTGGAGAGCCATGGAGCCCCGAGTCGCGATGCTCAGTACCCCCCTTTAACGTGCAAGCGGTCGACATGAACGAAGAAAAAGGTGCCATGGATTGGCGTCAAATAACAAGCATGATGGGTCGAACGCATGACCCGAAATAAACGCTAGAGGGATACATACCGCCGGGCCTGGCCCGAGCGACTTGGGGATGATGCAGCCCGAGGGGCGCCCCCAACAAGATAAGCTAAGAACAGGAAGTAAAAGGGATACACGCCGCAGGGACGGACCCATGCGGCCTGGGAAGAATGCAGCCCTGGGGGTGCTCCCAGTTGGAAATGAAACTTGAAAGACGTCACCTGATAGCGTTGAAGACGAAAGGGTGTTGGTGCAGCAAACTGATGGGCTGCGGGAGCCGATCCTCACGAGCCCCCAGGCTCTGGGGCCTCGGGAGGCTCCGAAGGCGCTGGTGGCTCCTCATGGACCTTCTCCATCTCTGCCAGGGCTGCGGAATGCCTGACCTCTTAAGCCCCCAGGATATCCCTCATGAGGCGCTGGTACGTGGCGGCTGCGTTCGGCAGGCCGTAAGGCATGCGAACGTAGCTGTGGGATGGACGTTCGCAGCGCCCCACGCGAGAGGGCCAGAGGCGCTCCTGAGAGGCGGCTCGGTTGAGCCCTGGTATGTCGATGCAGACGCGCAGCCCACCATCCTCGCCTGGATGGGGTGCTACGGCAGGTAAGCAGCGGCTGCCACTCATGACTCTTGACTCCTGCAGCTCCTGAATGATCTTGCTGACGAACTCCTGAGGGTTTGGCCCTCCTTGCCTTGCTCCTTCTTGAGTGAAACGTGCTTCGAAACACGCCTCCAAGTGGTGCCCAAGCGCCTTCCTCGTGACCTTAGCAAGGTCGGTGGCCCTCTAGGGAGGAGCCCCCAAGCCCTGCCTGAGGAGGGCACCGGGCGCGCTTTCCTATGCGATAGAAGGAGGTTCCCCCGAGCGGTAGCGGACCACGAGGGCCTGCCTCCGAGGGGCCGGGCCGACGATGTCTTCTTCTTCTTGGGGGCGGTCTCGGAAGCCTCCGCCTTCCGCGATCCGGGTCTTCCAGGATGCGGCTCGAAAGGCTCGCCCAGGAGCACATCGCGCCTTTCTCTTGCAGGGCACCGTCATGACTCCGCCACTTCACGGCATCTTGAGGGCGTTGTAGCCGTGGTGGTTACGGCCATGAACTTGGCCAGCGCCGGTACCCGAGGATGGCGTTGTATGGCGGGCGGCGAATGTGGGCGACGTCGAAGTCGATGAGCTCGGTGCGGTAGTTGTCGCGTCGCCAAGGTGACAGGAGGTGAACCTGCCCGATCGGGACTGTGGAGCCGCGGTGACCCGGAGAAAGGCTTGGTTGGTGAAGCTGATTGTAAGGCACTTGGAGATTGTTGAACGCTTCCACGGACAGGGCGCTGAGCCCTGCCCGCCATCGGCGAGGGTCTTGGTGACTAGCACGCTGTCGGCGATTGGGGAACGAGCATCGGAGTACTCCGGCTGTGGCTGCACACTTGAGCTGATCCGCTGAGCTGAACGTGATGGTGCACGCCACCACCAGGGGCGTGTGGCTTCGAGCTTGGGGAGGACTGCATTCACTTGCAGCGAACTGCTTGAAGATGCGTTGAGAGGCTGGGGCTTGAGCTCCGCCCAGATGCACGAGCGATCGCTACGGCTCCTCTGGAAGCCCCAGCCCTTGTCCTGATGATGGTCTTCATTTCTCCTTGGCTGCGGTGGCAGAGGAGGGAGGCCTGCGTTGCCTTGCGGGCGATCCTCGCGAGGCAGATCCCTCCAGCCTCCCTCGCGAGACGGGTCTTGCCAGCGATCCTCGCGAGGTTGGTCGCGCCACCCTTGGCGGGGGCCGCGGTCTTCCCAGCGTCCTGCGTTCCTTCCTCTTCCTCGGCCGTAGCCCCGGTCGCTGCGGTCAGGACGTCGGCCGATCCTCCCTTCTCGCACGGCTCGGAGCTCTTGACATTCGCTGGTGTTGTGGGTGTGGAGGTCGTGGTACACACAGTACCGGCTGCCCTTGGAAGACTCGGGCTGATCTCTGCCCCGCTTGGTACACACAGTACCGGCTGCCCTTGGAAGACTCGGGCTGATCTCTGCCCCGCTTGGTGTCCGGTTTTGCCGCGAGCACGGCAGCCCCCTTGCGCTTCACGTCCTTGGCCTTGGATTTCTTCTCTTCTGGGTCTGCGGCAGGCAGCTCGAGGAGGGAGAGACGCCCTTCCTCGGCCCTGGCACACTTGGTCGCCAAGTTGAACAGCTCCAAGGAAGTGCACAGATCTTCATGCATCACCAGCTCCTCCTTCATCTTGATGTCGCGCACACCATCGGAGAAGGCGGAGATGATGGCCTCCTCGGTCACCTTGGGAATCTTGAGGCGTGCGTTGTTGAAGCGCTGGATGTACTTCTGCAGGGTCTCCCCTAGTTGCTGCTTGATGCGGCGCATGTCGCTCACGGCGGGTGGCCGGTCACGAGTACCTTGGAAGTTGGCGATGAAGCGGTGCGATCTCGTCCCAGAGGAGATCGTGCCGGAGGCAGGTTCAGAGCCAAAAGGGCCCGTCCTTGAGCGCCATGGGAAACCAGTTCGCCATGACCTTCTCGTCTCCGTTGGCGGCTTCGATGCCCAGCTTGTAGAGCTGGAGGAACTCTCTGGGTCGGCCGTGCTCGTCAGAGCGGGAGGCAGGTCCGCTTGAACTTGCCGGGCTGGCCATGCGACGCTGCGCAGCTCGGGGTGAAAGCACGCAGCCACCGTGGCCACAGGAGGCCTTGGGTGACGAAGATCTTGGTCTTGTGGGTCCCCATGCGCTGCAGCTGGGCAGCAGCTGGGTCTTGACGTCTTGGGAGCAGGAGCGTGGTCGCGAGGATCTGGAGCGGGAGCACTCGCCAGCTTCTTGCGGGCGAGGGACCTCCTGGCAGCTCTGCTCTTGCCGCTGGCGCCGGACGGAGCGGGTTCCGCCTAGGGACCACGCGCCTTGGGGCTAGGGCGCCTTCTTGAGGGGGAGGCGGCCGAGGCGCCCGAGCTTCGCCGCCAGCGCAGGACGGGCGCGTGCAGCGACAGACGGCGCTGGGGAGCCTCAAGGGCGCGGATTTGTGCTCGGCGACGCGGTCGAGCCACTCTTCATAGACTTCGTCAACGAGATGGTCGCGCAAGAGCTTGTTTGCCGCGATGAGCGCAGCTCAAGCTTCCATGGGCGCGCGGAATGAGCGAGACGAAGAACCAGCCGGGGCGAGTGAGGGGGTAGCAGTGCGGCCGTCTTGCCTCATAGAGGGATGCTGGGACGATGCTTGCTGCTCGTTCCCCGCCGGGCCGGTGGCGGTGTTGATGGCAGGCGACGGGGAACGACGAGGGCGCCCGCTGACGGGAGCCGTCTGGGTGACGCGAAAGCGAGAGCGCTCGGCGCTCAGCGCGGCCCGACGAGCGTCGATATGGATGCGGTGGTCGACGGAGAACAAGGCGGCGGAAGATTTAACTCGCGCACTTTACCGGGCGCGCCAAATGTCGGATTTCGGGTTCCGCAGACCCTTGAGGTTCGAACACCGGGGTGCGTGCGGAATCTCGCCTCTACCTACCTGCACCTGCCGCCTCACTAGGATCTAAACTACTGAAAGGAACAACACAAGAGACACAAGGTTTATACTAGTTCGGGCCACCATTGTGGTGTAATACCCTACTCTAGTTTGTGGTGTGGTGGATTGCCTCTTGGGCTGATGGTGATGAACAATACAAGGAAGAACAGCCTCACGAGGGTCTGTTCTTGGCCGGGGCGATGAACTACTTGGGGGAGTTCAGTCGCCTTCCCTCTCTTTCTCTCTCTCTCTCTCTTGGATCCAGCTCAAGCTATTCCGGATCGGATCAAGATGCCCCTAGCTCTGTGTGTGGCTAGTCCTATTTATAGACAGAGGCCCTGGGCCTCTTCCCAAATATTGAGCGGGAAGGGAGCCAACAATTGGCCATTTTGAAGGGGAACATCTGGTACACTTATCCTGACTAAAGTTGGTCCTCGCTTTGTCAAAGGCTCGTGGTGACGCTGCTTGGGCTCCACAATGACTTCCTTCCTGCCGTTGGACTGGTCTTGGTCTTGTTGCACCAAATGGACGCCTTTGCTTGATGCTCTCGCCCGCGCTTGCTCCCTTTGCACCAAAGAGGAAAGGAGGACACTGCTCGGGCTGGCGCCCGCCTAGTGCCCTTGGTCGTCATGGCTTGCGTCATGGGCACCTCGTGAGGTACCTCGCCTTGATCTCTCCGCCTCCTCGCGAGCCACTGCTGTGAGGCCGTGCTGAGGAAGCTCCACGTAGTCCGCCTCAGGCTTGGACCCTCGCGAGGGTCTTGAGCTTGTGTTGATGAAGACGGGCCGTGATGCCCCCCTTTGAGCCACGCCAGCGGCAGCAGTGCAAGTCTGGGACCCCGTTCCCGAGCACCGACAGCTCCAAGCATGACAACCCGACACTTGGGGGCTAAATATGTGGAATACTCAATACTGACTAGTGATTGAGATGAACAACATGGATTTCTTCAAGATTGTGATATTTATATTGAAGCAAGTCTTAAGCTGTTGCTATGCTACCTTCTTAAGACTTGGGGGCTACAAGTGATAGGCATATAAGAGGTATATTTTCTAGTTGGATGTTAACTACAAGTATGACCTGGTGCTATCAATATTTATATACGGATGATCTTGGCAATGATAAACCGGCAAGTTCTACATTCTTAAACCGGCTGAAGATCAGATGAGGATTTCAAGGACCAATATTTTTGTTAATTCATTGGGAGCTGAGTCAAAGAAGTTATTCTTCACAATATTTTTCTGTGACAAACCAATGTCAAAAAATTGATTATGAAGCTGGCCTATTGACTCGGATTTTCTAGAAGAAGGAATTGACAAGGACTTAAGGATGATCAGGATTAGTTTAACATGGATAAATCCAAATTAAACTAGGGGCTAATGTCGGGGATATACCCCGCGGTATGACCCGGCCGGAGTCATAATCCGGCTGGGACTTGGTAAACCGGGGGGATGTTAAACCGGCAAACAGTTAAGACAGATGGTTAAGACAGACGGTAAACCAGCGAGTGTTAAACCGACAGAGTTAAGATAGATGGTAGCACCGGCATGTGTTAAGTCAATCATAACCCGGCAGACCATGTTAAACCGGCAGACAATGTTAAATCGGAAGACAATGTTAAACCGGCAGACAATGTTAAACCGGCAGACAATGTTAAACCGGCAGACTTTAAGAAGCCCAGGAAAGGAAGTTAAAATAGTTTAAGTCTTAGTCCGAGATGGACTCTACATGTAACCCGCCCCTTCAACTTATATAAGGAGGGGCAGGGCTCCCCAAAGAGGGAGAAGCAAGAAACAATCACTAGGGCTAGACACAACTAGAGGAGAGCCGGTTTACGGCGACTCCCTCGTGATGATAATGAGATCTAGCCTCAAACAACATGTAGGGTTGTTACCGAATGATGTTTCCCGGGGCCCGAAGCTGTCTAAACCCTTGTCTTGTGTTGCGTCTCTCGATTCCGTTCAACCCCTCTCAAGCTACCACATAGATGCGTTGGCCTCACGACTAAGTCCTCACGCTAAGGACATCTGACGTGTTAATTCCACGACAGTTGGCGTATTTCGAGATTAGGATTTGTCACCCCGATTGTCGGAGAGGTATATCTGGGCCCACTCGGTAATGCACATCACTATAAGCCTTGCAAGCATTACAGCTAATGAGTTAGTTGCGGGATGATGTATTACAGAACGAGTAAAGAGACTTGCCGGTAACGAGATTGACCTAGGTATTAAGATACCGACGATCGAATCTCGGGCAAGTAACATACCGATGACAAAGGGAACAACGTATGTTGTTATGCGGTTTGACTGATAAAGATCTTCGTAGAATATGTAGGAGCCAATATGAGCATCCATGTTCCGCTATTGGTTATTGACCAGAGACATGTCTCGGTCATGTCTACATAGTTCTCGAACCCGTAGGGTCCGCACGCTTAAAGTTCGATGACGGTTATATTATGAGTTTATGTGTTTTGATGTACCGAAGATAGTTCGGAGTCCTGGATGTGATCACGGACACGACGTGGAGTCTCGAAATGGTCGAGACATAAAGATTGATATATTGGAAGCCTATATTTGGATATCGGAAGTGTTCCGGGTGAAATCGGGATTTTACCGGAGTACTAGGGGTTACCGGAATCCCCCTGGGGTTTAATTGGCCAAGATGGGCCTTAGTAGAGAAGAGGAGGGGCGGCCAGGGCAGGCCGCGCGCCCCTCCCCCTCTAGTTCGAATTGGGAAAGGGGGCGCCCCCCTTTCCTTCCCTCCCTCCTCCTTCCCCCTTCTCCTACTCCAACTAGGAAAGGAGGGAGTCCTACTCCCGATGGGAGTAGGACACCTCCCTGGCACGCCTCCTCCTGGCCGGCCGCCTCTCCCCCCTTGCTCCTTTATATACGGGGCAGGGGGCACCTCTAGACACAAAAATCGATCCCTTGAATCTCTTAGCCGTGTGCGGTGCCCCCCTCCACCATATAGTCCACCTCGATAATATCGTAACGGTGCTTAGGCGAAACCCTGCGTCGGTAGAACATCATCATCGTCACCACGCCGTCGTGCTGACGGAACTCTCCCTCAAAGCTTGGCTGGATCGTAGTTCGAGGGACGTCATCGAGCTGAACGTGTGCTGAACTTGGAGGTGCCGTACGTTTGGTACTTGATCGGTCGGATCATGAAGACGTACGACTACATCAACAGCGTTGTGCTAACGCTTCCGCTTTCGGTCTACGAGGGTACGTGGACAGCACTCTCCCCTCTCGTTGCTATGCATCACCATGATCCTGTAAAAGTGGGAATTTTTTGAAATTACTACATTCCCCAACAGTGGCATCCGAGCCTGGTTTTATGCGTAGATGTTATATGCACGAGTAGAGCACAAGTGAGTTGTGGGCGATATAAGTCATACTGCTTACCAGCATGTCGTACTTTGGTTTGGCGGTATTGTTGGATGAAAAGGCCCGGACCGACATTACGCGTACGCTTACGTGAGACTGGTTCTACCGATGTTCTTTGCACACAGGTGGCTGGCGGGTGTCAGTTTCTCCAACTTTAGTTGAATCGAGTGTGGCTACGCCCGGTCCTTGAGAAGGTTAAAACAGCACTAACTTGACAAACTATCGTTGTGGTTTTGATGTGTAGGTAAGAACGGTTCTTGCTCAACCCGTAGTAGCGACGTAAAACTTGCAACAACAAAGTAGAGGACGTCTAACTTGTTTTTGCAGGGCATGTTGTGATGTGATATGGTCAAGGCATGATGCTATATTTTATTGTATGAGGTGATCGTGTTTTGTAACCGAGTTATCGGCAACTGGCATGAGCCATATGGTTGTCGCTTTATTGTATGCAATGCAAACGCCCTGTAATGCTTTACTTTATCACTAAGCGGTAGCGATAGTCGTAGAAGCATAAGTTGGCGAGACGACAATGTTGCTATGATGGAGATCAAGGTGTCGCGCCGGTGACAATGGTGATCATGACGGTGCTTCGGAGATGGAGATCACAAGCACAAGATGATGATGGCCATATCATATCACTTATATTGCTTGCATGTGATGTTTATCTTTTATGCATCTTATCTTGCTTTGATTGATGGTAGCATTATAAGATGATCTCTCACTAAATTATCAAGGTACAAGTGTTCTCCCTGAGTATGCACCGTTTCGAAAGTTCTTCGTGCTGAGACACCACGTGATGATCGGGTGTGATAGGCTCTACGTTTAAATACAACGGGTGCAAAACAGTTGCACACGCGGAATACTCAGGTTAAACTTGACCAGCCTAGCATACACTACAAAAAAAAGACACATCCGTGACATTTTGGGCCTAACGAATTTTTTTCTCATCATACATATGACACTTCGTGATTTATAATTGTGACAAAACCGGTATCATCATAGATGTGGTGGGCTCCTACTTCTATGACAAAAATCATGACGTAAAATGGGCTTTTCATCCTGGCGGGCGAGAGACGCAGCTGCATGACATTCTTTGGGCTGTCCATGACGGAAAAAACGTGGTAGAAGCGAGGGGAGGAAAATTTCGGGACTTGCGGTTCTTCGTGGGAGGTCGGGGCGGCGATCGCTGCTTTCTCTCGTGCGTGCTGCTGCGTGTGTGCGGCGTTCTCTCTAACGAACCCGAAGCGGCGTTGTGCTCTAATCAACCCGGCGGACAGATCGCAGCTACGCGTTCTCGAACGAGCGATCGCTCGATGGCTGTTAATCGAAGCCGATCTAGCGATTCGCCGCTCTGCTGCTAACTCAAGTCGATCGATTGGATGAGCAGTGAGTGTTGCGGGGGGTTTGGATGAGCGATGGCGGTGGCGTTGCCTCGGATGAACAGGAACCCGTGGTGTGGAGGGCTGGATGAGCGATGAGCGGTGGAGGGGTGGCCGTGGAGGGTGGTTGAACAGACCCGTGGTGTGGAGGGCTGGATGAGCGATGTCGATGGAGGGGTGCCCGTGGAGGGGTGGTTGAACAGTAGCCGGTGGAGTAGCGCGCGGTGGAGGCTAGATGAACAGGAGCGCATGGAGGCTGGAGGAGGTCGACGGTAGCCCGTGGAGGCTGGAGGAGGTCGACGGTGGAGATGAAAAATATCCCGTGGAGTCCCATTTTGCGGTACGCCACACCCCTCCCGATGAACAGGACCCCCGTTTCGACCTAGCGCTCCAACACAAGTCCGTTTCGTCCGTTTTGCGGTACGCCACACCCCTCCCGATCAACAGGACCCCCGTTTCAACCGTAGGAGGTCCGCTTCCTCCGTTTTGTGGTACGCCACAGCCTTCCCGATCAATAGGACCCCTGTTTTGACCGTAGGAGGTCCGTTTCCTCCGTTTTGTTGTACGCCACACCCCTCCCGATCAACAGGACCCCGTTCCAAACGTAGGAGGTCCGTTTCCTCCGTTGTGCGGTACGCCAGGCCTCGTTTCCATCGCCTGTTCCGTCCAAGCCCTCCCGATGAACACGACCACGCATTCCGTTCCGACCCAGCCGGTTGGCTCCCCATGAACACGACGACAACGCTGTTTCTCTGTTCCGACCCAGCCATGTACGTACGCGTGAGTAGGCGTTCGAGACCCTGCCCGTATGTACGTACGTGGCCGTATTTTCTTTCTTGCACCCTCGCCGCTGTACGTACGTGTACATGCTACATGCGCGCCTCTACATTGACACGTGCACGCCTCTACTACGACACGTGTGCGCCTCTACATCGACCAGTATGTATGTACATGTTCGCGACCAGAATGACAATGCTACGTACGCTTCGACCAGGTGGGTCCTGACTGTCAGACACTTCCTTGCCTGCGAAGATGTAGCTGGTGGGTCCCAGCAATCAGGGGGCGAATCTTTTTTTTTGCCCGGACGCACTTCCTTGCGTGCGAAGATGTAGCTGGTGGGTCCCGGCGGTCGGGAGACGCGTTTTTCACGAAATCGGTGGCCCGTCCGTGGGTCCCTCGCTGTCGGTGGAGGAATCATTATTTTCCGCATAATAAGGAGGCACTTCCTTGCTGCGGCCATGGACCCAGCTGTCAGCCTCTCGACGTACAGTCCACGTCCGATGGAAGTTGTTCCTTGACCACGTTGACCACGCCGCGCCGAGAGCACCAGGGTGGTGGACGACGGCGAGGCCTAGGAAGGGGACGACGCGGAGCCGGTGAAGACACGGCAATGGATGCCCACGCCGAGAGGAGTATGAGTATTCACTCATTCGGCTGCGGTGTGAGGCTGCCGTCGCTGCAGGGCCTGGCCTAAGGTGGGAATAGTAGGGGGCGGTGAGGCTTCCGCTGCAGCACAGCCGGCCATGGGAGGCAGGAGCAGGTGGCACGACCGGCGCTGCTTTGGGCGGCTAGAGCAAGAAGACAAGAGGTTGAAGAAGCACTACGGCCGTTGGATGGACATCGTACGGTCACTGGAGCTAAAATCGTTCATATTGACTAAGTTGAGAAACCCATCCATCCCCGTCAACTTAGTAGGCCCACAAGTCAGCTTCCCACCAAGGTGAGTCCTAGCTAGCAGGGGGAGTATTCATTTTTTTGTGCGTAATAAAGAGGCACTTCTGGTGGGTCCGAGCTGACAGCGGGGAGAACGTTTTTTCGCTAAATACGGTGGCCCGTCCGATGGGTCCCAGCAGTCAGGGGGGAATCGTTTTTTCGCGAAATAAGGTGGCCTGTCCGGTGGGTTCCTGCTGTCAGGTGGAGGAATAATTATTTTGCGCGTAATAAGGAGGCACTTCCTTGCGACCGCCGTGGACCCAGCTGTCAGCCTCTCCACATACAGTACTTTTCCGATGGAAGTCGGTCGTTGACCATGTTGACCACGCCACACGAGAGCACCAGGCGGTGGACGACGGCGACGCCTAGGAAGGGGACGATCGGAGCCGGGAAGACGATCGCTGGAAGCCCGCGGAGAGGAGTACGAGGTTCACTTGGTTCGGCTGCGGTGTGAGGCTGCCGTCGCCCTTGAGAATAACAGGGGTGTGGTGAGTGGAGGGATGGCCTGCCAGCGGTGGGAGTAGTATGGGGGCGGTGAGGCCTCATGGCAGACCCGACCCACGGGAGGCAGGAGCAGGTGGCACGATCGGCGCTGCTTTGGCTGGCTGCACCAAGAAGACCAGAGGTTGAAGAAGCACTACGACCGTTGGATGGACATCGTACGGTCACTGAAGCTAGAATTGTTTATATTGACTAAGTTGACAAAGCCCTTGGTACACTCCAACTAAGTAGGCCCACAAGTCAGCCTCCGAAATGGTGCGCCCTAGATGTCAGGGGGAGGAATCATTTTTTGGGCAGCCGAAGCTAAGAATATCTGAGATTGAAGAAGAAGCACGACATCCGTTGGATAGACATCCAACGGCCACTGCTGCTAAAACCGTGGGTTCACTATAATAAGTTGACAAAGCCTTGCATACGCGTCAACTTATTTTTTTAGGGGACGCGTCACTTAGTAGGCCCACAAGTGTGTGGCAGAGAACTTATAGCCCATTTGCGTTTTGTAAGAATGTACAACCCATTTTTGAATTCTAATGGAATTTACAACATCCCATTTACAGTTTGTTAAAAGTATAGCCAATTTTCTAGCTAGGACAACGATTAATAATTTCAACCAACCGTTGAAGACAGAATTCAATAAAATTTCCCATATTTTGATGGGATCCGAAATATTTTTATCCCGAAATTTCTAGTCAGATTAAATATAAATTTGTATTACGTAAAAATGCAACGAAACATAGCGCGCGCAACAATGAAAATTTAAGATTTTCAAAATCCATAAATAATATTTTATAAACTAATTTCGTGTTTGGTGCATTTTTTTATAGTTACTGCCCAGTTTTATAATTACATCCCATTTATTATTTTTAAAGCCCATTTTCCTGTTAAGCCTAATGCATCCCTCCTAGGAAAAATTTGCAGCCCAGCGGGGCGGAGAATAAAAAGTTGACCTTGCCTGGGTATTCCACAAAAAGACGCATAGCTGGGCTAGCCATTTTCATCTTGAAAAAAGTAGTATCTGGGCTGGATATCTGGCCTGGGCTAACGGGCCACAACCCGCCCAGTTAATACCCTGCTCTCCTCTGAACAACAACGAAATCATCACCAAGAAAAACTCTGCAGTGCTCACGCCTCAAAAACACAAATACTGCTCGAGCTGCTTGGTCCCAGCTGTCGGCCGCACCTTGTGCAATTCTCTCGTTTATATTGACTACATAGGTTGACAATGGTGTGGGACCGTGATGTCAGGAAACCAGGAGAAAGCAAAAAAATATAGTTGTACATAATAAGGAGGCACTTGCGTACGTACGGCTATGGCCCTAGTGGGTCCCTAGTGTCATCCAGTCAAAATAAAGTCATCTCCTGAATCCTCATGTTCGTTGACCATGTTAACAATGCTCGGCGCCACGGCGAGCGCAACAACTCGAAGGACAACGGAGAGGGCCTCGCGGGCCCTACGGAGGTCGATACTGCGCCGCTGCTCATTCAGAAGCCGGGATCATCGGACACCTATGAGCACCTTCGAAAACGAGGCGGCATGAAACGGTAAGGCGGCGCTTGGGAGCTCTGGTTTATTTCAAACCTATATTAACATACAAGTGTAATTTACTAGTCATCGGAGGCCCGAGGTGCGTAAGTAAAACCAGCGGTTTCTGCGTGTAATTTGAGAGACCGATGTATATTTTACGAGCAATCGCTATATGGGCGACATTACGGACGATACATGCACGACGTGCGTATCATGCCATCCATGGGCAAGGCTGAAACAACAACTAATGGCTGGATTAGCAATCGTCCGAGTGTCATTCAGCTTTTTTATTGTGTGTGAAGTACTTACAATATTTTACTAGTCGAAATCGACCAACCAAGCGCCTTCGCCCGAGACCATCTACTTTAATTTACAAGCGGTTTTGGTTGGAAAACGACGATCCAATCACGGCCTAATATCATGAGTTGGTCGGAAGATCATATGGTTTCACGTCTAACCTACCCGACATGTCGTATAGGCTATGAATGAGGGCCTGTTTGGTTCCATATAAGTCACCAACTTATAAGTCGAAAAGTGAAAAAAGTGACTTATTTTGCCAAGCAGACCCGACTTATAAGTCACCTCAACTTATAAGTCATAAGTTGCTCCACCCCAACTTAAAACTTATAAGTCATCCCCTTTTGCATGGGTCCCACCACCTGCATGATGTTGATTGGTGTGGGAAGGTGTGTCAGGTGACTTATAAGTCAGGTGACAACCAAACAGGCGTGACTTATAAGTCACTGGTTTTAAGTCACCTGACTTATATGTCAGGTGACTTATTAGAACCAAACAGGCTCTGAAACATCAGACGATGAACTTCTTATGCACGGAAACAACAGAAGAGGATGATCTTCTTAACAAGCAAATCACTGGCATTAGATCTACATGCAAAACAATACGAAGCATTATTCTCAGGAGGCGCGGTGAACAGCTCGTGATGCCGCATGCCACAACATCCCAAGCTCAACTATGCAATCAAACACAAGGCCTGGCATTACATAGACAATATTCAGAACAAACTCTTAACACATGAATATCTCAGCAGAGTAACTATTTACTTCTAAACTAAACACATGAATAGGAAAAAACACTCGATGCTGCTCACAGCAAGGGCGTCCCACTGAAAAATATCAAATGCCTGTCTTCTGGATAACATCAACGAGCAAATTTTGACAAGGTTTTCCAATTCCAATATATTAAACTAATGTCTTGTTGCTAACATCAATGATTAAACTTTGAAAAGATTTTCCCATTCAAAATATGTAATGCCTATGATCTTGGAGTCCTGTTGCTTCTTGCTAACATCAATGATTAAACTTTGACAAGCTTTTCCCATTCAAAATATGTAATGCCTATGATCGTGGAGTCCCTGTCAGCTTGTACTTGTTTGGGCACTTTTGCCCCAGGGGCACTCCACGGTTGTTAAATTGCCAATGGTCTCTGCAGACTAGTCATGTCACCGATGTCTAATATTTATGGCACCGGCTGTAGCAATGGAGGGATTCGGTGCCAAACTAAGAAAAGGTGAAATTGGCACCTCTTTTGGCCTACATAGTGGAAGGCCTAATACTCCGTAAAGCTTCTCGGTCACTCCTTCTGTAATGTAGCGCAAACAGTGATCGCTTCTTTACGCAAAGTGGAACGACCAATCTGGACCCGATAATGCAGCAGTTTGCCTTGGACACATTGGCTCCTTTTGTGCGTTGAACTAAAATCAAGTCGAATAAAACCTAGCTTTAATTATGATATCCTGTAAGCAACAAAAGGTATAAGGGAAACAATTACTGAGAAATAACGGTTGATGACTTGTACTCCCAGAAGAAAAACATCTACTGATCTACCCTATCTTAATGGGAAACAAAGCAGGAGAGTAGCAATTCTCAATGAGTGTCGCAATAGCAACAAGTTGAATAGATATCCCTGTTTAAATAGAGGCAAAAAAGGAATCAATTACTGGCTAATAAAGGAGGATGAAACATGCGGCCACAAAAATGGTAATCCCGCCAATCCCAAACAAGTGTTGCAGTTTTGAAATAAGACTCAGTAGTTAATTCTCGAGTGGCATCAATTCTGGCTTATAAAGGGGTGATGCTGAATTTGTTGTAACAAAGCAACAAGCATCATGTCAGGTTGGTCCCATTTTGTTCACTACTTAATGGGAAAAGACAGCAATACAATAGCTTCAATTCAACATTTATTTAAAACAGTACCAAAACAAGTAGCACAACATCTCAAAGCACACTGCACATCATGTGGATGAGACCAAGATTTGAAACAACTCGACACGAAGAGTGGAAACAAATCTCGATCTCCTTTTGTGCAGTCCACAAAAATTAAGCAAAGTCACCGGTGTGACATTCAAGTTGAACTGCACAAAACACTCTTAAAACATAAGTGTTTCGAGTAGCGAAGCAAAATGTCGCAGTAGCAACAAGTTGAATCGATACCCCTGTTTTAACGGAGGCAAAAAAGGAAACAATTACTTGCCGATAAAGGAGGATGAAACAAACGTTGACAGAAAGAAGCATCTAACTTATCTTGGATGGAAAACAAAGTAGGATATTAGCATTTCTAAAATGGTTGCATTGATTCATATTAACAGAGACATTCTCTTGAAACAACATTAGTTAAAAATGTAATTTACTTTTAATAGTGGCATTGCTTCAATTTTCCGGCGGCATTCTTAGATTAACAACAGCAAAATAGCTGTATGGGACATGCCAGCACCATGTGCGTCCACACGTATAAATGGGTGATGCAAAGTATGTAGACAAGCAGCATATATGCGTTGGTCCCATATTTGTTCTCTTTGAGGGCAGCAAATCTAGTCCTGCACAAACTACCCGACCCCCCAGTTTCTTTCCCTTTTCAACAAAGAGATCGGTTCTATGTGATTACTGGGTTACCCCCTTTTTCCCTTTTCGACCTACAAAGCGGCTGGATAGCCAGTCTATACTACTTTCTGCCCCTCCTTTCCTCACTGAACCACATCCTAGATTCTTGCTCCAGCCCGCCGCACCCTTCTTTCCTCTTTGAACCAAGACCTAGATTCGACTACAGATCGAAAAAGATCCACATGCAGCTAGAGCAACGACGGTTTCAAAGAAACTTATACCTTAGGGTCGTCGGGATGTGGCAAGGAGAGCGGCGGGAGGCCGTATCTGCCCACACTACATACGACAGCGAGGAAGAAGGGGTCGGTGGCCCTCCCTTGGTAAGCGCTGGGTGAAAGAGAACAGCAGCAGTGACAGTGGATTGCCTCCTCGCTGAAGGCCATAGATGAACGCTGCACCTCCTCCCTTCCGGTCTTGACGGGATCTGAGCGCCTCCTTCACCAGCTGTGAGGGGGGAGAGAGAGACAAGAGGCCAATGCAGTCTTGTTTAGATCTGTGAAGAGAGGGTGAGAGACTGTGAATATACCAAACCCTAGCAAATGAACGCTGAGCCTCCAGCGTGTAACATATATGTAGTGCGGCGAGCGTGTGGAAAGTGAAAACCCTAGCGAACAAGCGCTGAGGCTCCCGCTTATATATATATATACTATTGTAGTATGGGCTGAGCTCCGGTGCCTTCACTACACCTGCTTTTGGCTGTATGACAGGTGAGCCAGGCACATTTTGGGCCCACCAGTCATAAACCCAAAGGCAGGTGCACTAAGTCAAGCCGCGTCCATGTAGTACTCTCGTGTATACGAGTAATATATACTAGTGGAGTGGTTTTCTTATTCTCTCCATAACAATCGTTTTAAATTTTGTAAGTACGAAACGAAACTCTTTATCTAATGTACAGTGAAGAAAACTAGCACTACTTTCGATGAACTAACGATCCACGCCCACGCGTCCTGGTCGCACTTCCTGTCCTTCACGTGTGGTACACTACCCTCCCTTCAGTGAACAACCACAAATGCGCGAAATTATTGGAAACGTGTGAGAGTGTGTACAAATAAAGAATTTTAATTTGAATTATCGGAAAGGTTTGAGACTATTATAAAGTTTGACTTCAGTCAAATCTAATATGCGGAGTAAATAAAAATGGAGGGCTACTACTTCCATCCGGGTTTTTAGTCCACACCATTTTTAAATCAAAGTTAATAGCTGGACAAATAAAATTATAGGGGAGCTAGAGACAAAGTTGTGAGAAGGCTTAGAAATCAATACAAAACTTATGCTCTTAGTACCAATGTCGATCCTTCTTCGAGGAAACATTTGGTTCATAGCCAATTGTGTGATAAAATGGCATCAACGTGAAAGATGACTGCGTCTCCAACGCAACCAAGGTGAACTGACGAAGGATATCATCTTTGTGCATAACAAGCAAAGAGCACTGATGGAAGACAACTTGTTTTTCATTGAAAATCGATCAGCTTCACCAGCCGACGGAACCACGAGGCGCAACCATGAGCATCGATAGGTCATCGTGGTGATGCATTATCCATTTGGCATCAAGTTTGGGTGAGGCACCTATGAAGTTCGACAAATTCTCACTGTGGTCTGTTTCTTCTCAGTTATCAAGCTCGAGGAAGGAAAAACCACGTGGCAGAGGACAGTGAGGCGGAACAACAATGGCCATCCAATTTTGTGCAGTTCCACTAAAATTGAGGAAGGCATGCCTGGGTATGGAGACACGCATCGCTGTTTCCAAAAATATAAAAAAGGGTTAATAAAAGTACACCAACAAACAGAAGCATCATAATTATATCTTGATGGGAACTAGACTAGGATACCCGAGAAAAAAGCATTTCTTCATTTAACCAGTGATAGTACTACCACCATATGGACAATGACCGCACAACCACCATGTACTTTTTGTTGAAACAACATGTATACCTCCACCGAGGCATAAATCAGGACAATTTTTCGAGTGGCATTTCCTCTATAATAGTACTAGTAGGTGATGTTGGACCAGCCGACGAACCCTAGCTACTATGCATGGGGAGCTGGGGAGTAGTCGCATAGAAGAAAACCCGCACGCAGCGACCTGGGGAGCTGGACCAGTACAAGAAGTTATACCTCAGGTGGGCGAGATGTCGTTTAGGCAGGCGGGACCTGCCCACACGACGGCAGCGAACAAGGGCGCGGAGGATTTTCGTCCGCGCCAGCGCCGGCTCCGAGAGGACGGTGCGCATCGGCTCCCTCCATCGCCGACGGCGACAACGTCAACGCTGCACCTCCTCACCTCCCGCAGCGGACGGGATTCGGGCATTCGGCCGGATCTGTGACCACCGGTGAGGAGAGAGATAGAGTGGACACTGTCATCTTGTTTTGATATGGAGAGGGTGAGAGAGCGAGACGCGAGAAACTCTATCAAACAAGAGGCTATAATGGAGTAAAAAAATCTCTCCATAGCAGTGCTTTTAAATAGAATACGCGCGTTCCCGGAGAAAAGAAACGAAAACTGGCGGACAATTTTTTAAGGGTCTGTCTAGGACACATCTAGATGTGACATAGTTATGTCACATCTAAGTTGATGTCCACTTTGTTTGTGGTCTATTTTTTTTCCTAGTTTTTTTTGTTTCTTGTTGCTACATTATATACTTGTGGGAGCTTAGATGTGATATCCTCAAATAACATCTAGATGTGAATTAGACAAACTGATTTTTTAACGTACCAAGAAAGAAAACTCGATCAAAAACACGCCCCCGCTTCCAGGTTGCGAGATTCGTCACACACACACACATAGACATAGACATGCATATCCGTGTTTACGTAAAATTCCATTTCCATTTCCATCTCCATCTCCAATCATATTTGTCCAACTGACACATTATTTACGTTGTTAATTATATATGCAGCAATATTAATGTACATCATCTCTTGTTTGCGCACATCCGGACCGCTGCCACGGCCGGTCCTGACCAACCCGAAACCTCTTCATCACCCGCGCGTGCTTCCCGCCTGAAATGGTCAGTGCCGCATTCATGCCCGGCCAGAGCGGACGCAACCTCTCATTGGCGCCGGCATTTAAGCCGCGCCGGCCGAGAGAGCGTCGCCCGTGCCGCTTCCGGGTGCACTCGGCTGCTCCGAGTTCAAAGGTCGCAATAGCCGGCTACAACATGCATGTAAAAAGTTCTTGGGAGTCTGTGCTACAGCTAGCTGTCCTCCCCCAACTCGTCAATCTCTTCCCGTAGTGCTGGTAGTACTCCATGGCGCGATACATCAACAAGCAGGCGGGAAAGTTATCGTATACTCGGTTTGCGGTGAGTGGCATGCCGAGCAACCGTGTGGGGTCGAGCCATGGAGGAGGGTGAGACACGAACACGACAGACGTGATTTAAACGTTGGTTTTGCTCGATGGCGCGATCCAACGAAACGAAACGTTGGTTTCTCTCCGTTTCCATTTTTCTCCGGAAAAACGGAAACTTTCCACTCCATTTTCATTCCTATTCCAAGGTTGCCCCGTTACAACATTCCATCAAATACAAAGGAAAACTAACACGCATGCTGATGCATCTCAATGATTCACAGATCATAGCCAATATTTACTTCACAACTAAAGAAAAAGTTGTGAGGCGTGTCTGAAAGAAAAACTACTAATGGGGTCACTCGACTTAAACCCTAAACCCTAAACATGATTTAATTCCTGGACAGGTAGAACACATGTCGAAGGAAAGACGGTGGCACCCTCGGATCATATGATGCTTTTGTGCGGTTCCACTAAAATCGACTGAGCATCCCCGATGGCAAAGATATTGAAGAAGTGTGATTAGGATAATAATCTCGGCACTAGTTCATGAGACATAAACTCATCACAAGTAGAAGCCGGTAGAAGTAGAAAAGATCGACATGGAGATGGAGCTACGACGAAGGAGCAAGCCGGCTCAAAAGGAAGATGGACTACAGGGACGTCCGCTGTAGCTAGAAGGGCGGTTGGGACGCGGCATCGGCCCATACCGTGGTGACCCCCGATTGGGACGCACCGACTGTGGGTTTTCTCCCTCGCCGATGTCGACCGCGTCTACGCAGTACATTGTTCCCTTCCCCCAGCTGCGGGATCAGGCCCGTCGTTCTATGCTTGTGAAGAGAGCAACCTTAGCAAGCAGGCTTGTAGCTTAGGCTCCTGCTAGTGTATATATAGTGGTTTTCTTTTTCTCTCCATATCAACCATTTTATATTGCGTACGTGTCATTCAAGAGTGAAATGGTGGTTGCTTCTTCCGACTAACTTACTGTGTGATTTGACTGCTCCTTAGTGGCCCCTACACGTACTCCCCCTACGTGTATGCAACAGTCACACGTACACATGGATGCAAAAACGCGCGCGACGCCCTAATGCATGCATGTCCGAGCACACGACGGAACACACACGATCACGCTAAATGCTCAACCTACACATGCATGCACACACATACTCAGTCAGGGGGAGCTAGTGACCGTATAAACACCGGAATATATATATATATATATATTGAGCACAATGAGCGTATTATGAAGTCCACTGACCGTATTTTTACAAATATACAGTGACAGACAGTGTATTTATCTCGTTTGAAATTAATCCATATTAACCGGAGAGGAGGCAGTGTGGACTAGCATTACTTGCGCGCGGTGGCTCGCAGGACAAGGAGAAACTTTTGACTAATGCAAGCTCTCCCTCGCTCAGGCGGTGGACGTGCAACAGTTAATTCGATGTCAGATTGCCAGAAGCATACACTATACTACTAGTGCTACTATTGTTCGACTTCCCTAAAAGGCGAACAGCCAAGCGCAAAGTTTACTAGTACTAGTACTACTAATATAGTCTATAAAGGTACGTAAGTACTATAATAGTACTAAGAACCAGATGGAGGAGCGTCTGCACTCTTATTATAATTTTAAAATGTGATAAAGCAAACTTCAACACATTTGGTTCTCTTCGAGGGTTCTCGCATGTGATAATGGAAGTTGATTGCATGGAACACTCGCCACAATTCTCGCTTAATTCTGGCTCATATCCTGTTACAGATAGTAGCGCTCGGTAATATTTCCTCTTTTTTTGTTATTCAGCATGTAAACAGGTCAGCAAACCTTGCGGCGCATCTTCGTGCGAACCGTGCTTGCTGCACTTTGAATGTGGCCGAGAGCTGGCTTGATGAAACACCTCCACTACTAGGGAAAAGGCTAGCAGCAGCGCGGGTTTTAGGTGTATCAGTAGCGCGGGGAGTGGCGCTACTAATAAGGCGCTACAGCTAACACATAGCAATAGCGCATGCACACCAGCGCTACTGGTACACAAGTGTAGCAGCAGCGCGCTTGTAGGAAGCTCGCTACTGCTAGTAGCTCTAGCGCACTTCACCTGGACGTGCTACTGCTACCGCGGCGCTGCTGCTAACTTTTATACACTCACTACTGCTAATTTAAGTAGTTTTTTGTTTTTTTCGGCAAATTTGTTTTGTATTTGAACTGGCTTTATGGAAGAATCTTTAGCACATAGAAATGTCATCATGATACACATACAAATGCCTGCGAGACCACAAATGTAATCATAGCATATACATACAAATAGTCTTATCATAGTCATCATCCAACACAAAGTGGTATCTTGTCATCATCTCGAAAATAGCGATACATGCAAGTCTAGAATACTTGCAACTACAACAACGTCATCCATCTAAACAAAGGTATACGCAAGAAGAGCTATCACTATGAGTGAGGCGGAACTATGCAATACATGAGGTGGCGATTCTGAGTCCTCTCTCGCTAGCGTGAACCTCAAGTAACTAGCTTCTCCTTCTTGTCTGCTTTTGAAGCCTTTATGGCTGGCGCCCGTGAACCCATTCACTTGCGCCTGACACTCGTGCCACTCGTTGTACACCCCTGGAACCTTCCCTTTGTACACGACATAGCAATTCCATCTCGCCATCAAGAAACTAGGTGCCTGTTAGAGATGCATGTTCATGAAGAGGATATACAATCATATATATGCAACAAAATATACTAGAGCAACACCGAAAAAGAAAGGGTTAGCAACTAGATGCAACATACAGTACGCAAATTAATTAACTAGAGGTACGCAGGTCATCGTACGCAAATTAACAAAGTAGCGTTACGCAAGTTCGGCAGGGACCGTGGACATCACAAAGTTTCATCGCTATAAAAAGTATACAAGTTCAACCGACACATATCATCATCATCGGCATCATAAATCACTAGAAGTTCCATCGTTCCATATCATCGAGGATGAACCCTAGCTTCTTGAATGGCGTGAGGTCTAGACGTTGCATGCCTATGCGAGTTCGAACGTCATCTCGCGATATAGGGCCGTGGTGGAACATCCCCTTCTCATCGACGACTTATTTCATGATGATCGTCACAATGTCGCTTTGGATGCGAAAGAAGTCATCTCTAAGTTTATAATCCGCTTCTCCATGAGATTCTAGCCACTTGTGGATATGATCATCATTTCTGCTTCTCATGCGAAGCTTTTGGTGATCCGTGTTGAACTGAATCATGAGATGGACGATGTAGAATCCATCCTTCTTGCTTGGTTTTGGGACATGGATGCAAGAGAAGTTAGTTTTATGCGCGAAACCCATCTTCTTGTTCCTTTGTTTCCTGATCTGCGTGGCCACCTCTAATCTGAAGCCTTGGAGAGCATCATCTAGAATATTCATTATGTGGGTGTAGTCTTTTTTCTCGTAGTCTCTGGAAGGGTCAAAATACACGGTGTGGGAGACTTGCGGGTAAGGAACGATAAGGACGGCGCGCCCGTTGCTGCGGGGAAAAGACACCTCAAATTATTCCCCATATGAGAGAGAGGAATGATTGAAATGTCTGAAAGGGTTGTCCGAACTGACTTACTTTGGATGATAAGGCACGAGGAAAATTTCCGGTCCTTATTATGTACCATGAAGTTTTGGAGGTACTCCCTAGCAGTTTCACGCTCAAAGTCGCCGAGACTCAAGAAAGACTCGTGCATGTAGTACGGATCCGCCACACAGATTTGCGAGACTTCTTCACTCTTCATGACGGAGCTCATATGTAGCGCAAATAGGCGGAAGATTGTAAAATCAAGCCGCCTTGTTAGAAACATCTCAAAGATATGGTCAAACCGCAGGAAGAACACCTCCGCGGGCCGTGTCTCGACGTAGCACTTCCCCTCAGGCACACGAGCTGCGTATGTCGGATATCCTAGATCCTTTGAGGCTAGTAGACTTTTCTCAGTCGACAGCACATGGTCGTGCAGTCTCCTGAGATCCCCTGATAGTGCCTCCAGCGGTTTTGGCGGTAGCATCGGATCGCCCGTGAGATGGAACATGACCGCACCTTTCACGGGTACACGCTCTTCAGAATGCATCGTCTGGCTGCTATGTGCTCTGGCTTGTTTGGAGGCAGTTATCTTCCCCGATCTCTTCCTCTCCTTTTCTTGGGCACACCTTCGGACCCTTCCTTAACCCCTGCCCAAAGGTTCTTGGGCTAAATCTTGACGACCCTCGCGCCCGGCTGGTTGAGCCTGTGTTGAGGCGGCATCTTGAGCGTGTCTGTGAGGATTTCATGAAGAGAGACTTGTTGCAATCCTGCTCTGACCCTGCCGGGCATATCATCCATATCCTCATTAGCAAGCTGATAGCCCGATTCGTCATATGGTTGACTCATCATATCTATGTCACAGTCATACGCGTTTGTATTGAGGAAATCCATAGGGTCGACCTCCGTCTCATCATCCATTCTCTGTTCTACAGGAGAAATTTCATCAGCCAGTACTATTGCACCCCCTTCATCTTGTCGTCCGCCGCTCTCAGCCGACACTACAGGAGCTGGTAATTGCATAGGCGGGGTGGTGGTCTCCGCACATGCTTGTTGTGTGGTTATTGGTGTGCTCTCGGCGGCTCCAGACGATTTAATAAGATTCTTCGGCCATAGTGGCACCCAACCCTTGCAGCTTCCAATCCGCGGCGGGGTCTCGTCGTCCGCTCCCACATGCTGTACTGGAGGAGGCAAATCCTCGTGCCTCGATTTCACAGTGGTCAAGCTAACCCTGAAGTGCCCAGCGGGGATCGGCTGGTTGTGGAACGTGGTTTGCGAGGGGTCCATTATCATCCCCTTTCCCACGTCCACCTTCTGGCCTTTGATCAAGTAGAGTATGGTGCACGGGGTTTCTTTCGCCTGCAAACACATATGTCTGTGGCGTAAAACAACCGAAAGGCAACAAAAATGGAATTATATATATATGTTGGTGCGACATGTAATTACCGTGACGGCGTCAAGCTCAGCCAAAGACGAAGGCCCACCTAGCACGCCAGAGACTGAGGACGGACTGCTATGAGCGGGAGCGGCTGCGAGAGGAGGCCCAGTTGCGTGAGCAAGTGATGGTGCGATAATGTTGTTATTCATGGAGTTTCTCCCGACGAAACTGGTCAACGGGAAATCATGTACCGTCTTGTCTGGATTTTTCTTCATCCAGTTGATGATAACTGGAACCAAGTTAGTGGCGAAATCATTTCTGCAGGCAGTTACAGCTGCATTGAATGCCTGCTGTAGCAACTCATATTTGTCCTCGGCTGCTTTTTTCGCGTCCTCAACTGCTTTTTTCTTGACCGCAAGCTTCACCTTCGCGTTGATGTCCGCCTCACTAAACTTCTTTTTCTGCTTCTTGGCCTCCGGGCTCTCGTTGTAAAACACCTTCCACGTGGCGCCGTCTCCAGCGCCGTGCACATGACCATATTGCGGCCGCTGGCCCAAAGGGATCCCCTTAAGTTCGTTCAAGGCCCGGTTCAGAGGGGTGTCCCACTTGGGCCTCATCGTAGAAGTAGGGCTTTCGGCTGCAAGCTGGTATTGCTTCTCCAGTAGTCTAATCAATTTCCTCGTGATCTTGTCCGTGTAAAAAACCTTTTTGTCCTTGTCCCACTTGTAGCGGGCCCTGATGAAGTCACGCTCCAAGGGGTTAGTGAACTTCACGAAGGGGTCTGGGAGACCCGCGGCTTCACGTTCCGCGTCCTCCTTATCCCATATGGGCCTTTTACCGAGGTAGCCACGGCTTCCGAGGCGATGCTTCCCCGTGTTCCTTTGCTGAAGTCTCTTGAATTTCGCAGCCTTAGCCTTGGCTGCCTCGGTAGTTCAAGTGTCCTTGAACTTTTCGAACTCCTCTTCCGTAAGTGTCGGATTTTCCTCCAGAATCTTGGACAGGGGTTCATCAGCCTCAATAGCTCGTTTCACCCTCCCTTTCCGGAGGCCAAATCATTCTGAACATGCCCATGGCGTGATTGTTAATCTTTTCATCTTGGATCATCCCACGGTTGTTCTATGTTATCATCCCGGTCGGGAACTTGAATCTCTTGTGCAACTTCGTTAGGAGCAACTGCGTCAAATGTTCTTTACTCCTTAAGTCATCGTCGTTGATGCTCGCGCATTCCTGTAGGATGCATCCTATTTGGTTCCCATAGCACTTGCGAGGTTCTTCCGGCTCTAACGGCTCAAACTTGCCAGGTGCCATCTTTGTGATCACAAGTCGTCCAATCCCTAGTTTGCTAGGTTTTCGTATCCTCTGCTTCTTATGCTTCCTCTTTTCGGTAGCGGCATCGGGGCCGGTACCTTCCCTTGATATCTTCCCGCGGTACCTTCCCCACCGGTCTCGGCGCCGCCATCGGTGCCGGCGCCCGTCGGTGTCGATGTCGGCGTCGATACCATCATCGAGGCCGACCTGCAAACCTTGCTTAGCAGTTAAATAGTCGAGTACTCTGTTCACCCTCATAATCCATTTAAATGCGCATCTTGGTGAAGGCCCGGTTTCCTCGCTGTTCGACATGTTTCCTATGATTAAGTGTCCTCATTTATTTCTAAAAGTATGAATAAATGAGAAATGACATAAAAAATAAATCTATGTGCCAGCACTCGATATGCCAACTATGTAGCACAAATCATGCCTTTATTCACGGGAAATTTCGGCATGACCTTTGCTAAAAAATGGACATATCGACCGCCTGAAATTCACCAAAACGGAAATGAATCAACATTCTGGCGTAACATAGGCCACTCGGATCATTTTCCAAACAAGACATGTCCAAAACATGACATATCCACATATCACATGTCCAGTTCAAATTTGCATATAAATTCAGCTAATTTTGAAACCTAGCTAAATTCATAACTAAATAGATAACCTAATTAACATACTGGCCTAACTAAAACCTAATTAAATTAATCGAAGAACCCTAGCAGAGAGAGGGGGGGGGGTTACAGAGGGTGCAGGGGCGAGGAGGCAGATGAGGGAGGCGAGGGCCGACGGGTCGGGAGCGAGCGCCGGCCGAGGTCGAGGCGGCCTGGGTCGAGGCGCAGCGCCGAGGTCGAGGCGAGCACCGGGCCGAGGTCGAGGCGAGCGACGGGGAAGAGAAAGTGGGGATTTGGGGAAAAGGCAGGATGAAGAAGGATAGTGAGAATTTTGGGTTAAGTGGACGTAGCAGCAGCGTGTTGGAAAAAAGCGCTGCTACTACCTTGATGGCTATGTAGCGGTTTATACTGAAATCGCTACTACTACCTTGATAGCTGTAGCGGTTTAAACAATCTGCGCTGCTACTACCTTCGCTACTGCCAGTTTTCCTTTTCTTTTCCTTCATTTTCTCCCACTTTTATTTCCGAGAGCAGTGAGCGAAGGGAGGCGATATATATTGCATCATTTGACGGTTAAATATGTATGCAAAATAGGAACATATATATTACATCATTGGACCCATGCATAATAATGCATGGCTAAGTCATGTGTATACAAAATAGGAACATATATATATATATATATATATATATATATATATATATATATATATATATCATCGCTAAGTCGTGTGTATATTACATCATTTGACCGATAACATACGGTTCCTCATCGCTGACGTTTTCATTTTTGAGTCAGCTTCTTTCCCTTCTTGTTCGTCAAAGAATAATTGAGCCCCTCATTGTGACTTTGCCTTTTCCATGGAGTACGATTTTTCTTAGGTAATGTAGTATTGATTCTTATTTTGACGTATACTTCATCATAATCGTCATCTTCCCTCATTGGGTTGCCGTACTGATCATAGTCTTCCTCGTTGGCGACTCCATCCATTCCAATGATGTTCCTTTTGCCTCTCCTGACGACAACACGACTGGGATTGCATGGGTCGGTTATGAAGAAGCATTGTGTCACGTGCTTAGCGTGTAACCATGGCTCGTTTTTTGCGATAGCGTTCACGGTAGCGCTCTTGGCGTTGGGTATAGTCATGGTAGTGAAAATCCGGTTTTCTCTTTCGACATTCTTAGCCCATCTGACACGGAACATCGTCGTGTTGTGCAGTCCAGAGTAGTCAAGCTCCCAGATCTCCTCGACCCTTCCATAAAATCATTCAGTTGCGCCATTGGCGCTGCCGGTCATGCGTTCCATCGTCGCCCCTGAGTTCTAATCATCACTGTCCATATCTTTGGCCTCCGTGTAGAACGTGTATCCATTGATATCATATGCCTGATAGGTTACGAGGTTGGGCGAGGGGCCATGTGCTAAGGCGTATATGAGCAGTCCGTCCTTAGAGCCCTCCTCCGGGGGATTAGCCATAATATGCTCTTTGAACCAATGCAGGAAAGTGGAGTTGTGCTCTCTAGTAACTTCGGCGTTCGTCCTGCATACCCCCCGGTCACGATACTTCTTTGCGATAATTTCTTTGTGTAGTGCCACGAAAGGATCTACCTCGTCTAGGTGTTGTAGCACTACAAAGTTTGCTCTGTCAAAGTCGCTACGTCGATCTGAGTATGCCACGTGCAGTTCCCTGCGACCGTTGCAGTGACCATCTCCTTCGAGCCTCCCATCGTGCTTGTTAGCGGGCAAACCAACACTAACACCAGGCGGCTGGTCTGCGCCATATAGAAAATTCTCACGAGCGAGATGCACTCTTGTGTCAAATAGCCCTAAGCGATGCTTCCATCCGGACGGGACATATTCTGACGAATCCTTTGATGATCCCATTCATCCTCTCAAACGGCATCATGTTGTGCGGGAATGGCGGCCCCAGTCTATTATGTCATCCACAATATGGACACAGATGCACCATCACGTCAAAGAACGTGAGCAGGAAGTACATCTCAAGCTCATTCAGTATCACAACGATCTCTTCCTGTAGCCTTCGGAGCTGCTTCACACTGATCGACTTTCGAGAGATGACATCGAAAAAGTTGCAGAGACCAATAAGCGTGTCACGGACGTGCTTGTCCATTATCACTCTAAGGGCAACAGGTAGTATCTGCGTCATCATCACATGACAGTCATGAGACTTCATCCCACTGAACCTTTTCTTGTCCGTGTCTAGATATCTGCTTATCTTGCCACAGTAACCGGAACTAACTTTGACTTCGGTAAGGCGCTTAAAGAATTGATTGATCTCAGCCTGACTTAAGGTGAAGCAAGAAGGGGGGCAATAATCCTCTTTCTTTATTTTCTTTCCTTCTTCTCCGTGCCTCTGTCTCCGTCTCTGTCTCGTCGACATTTCACGGGCGGCATGTGCAGATCTTCCCTGATTTTGAAATCTTGCAAGTCTTTTCTTGCCTTCGGCCCATCCTTGGTCTTATCCGGCATGTTCATCAGTGTTGCGAGCAAGCTCTCAAGGACATTCTTACAGATATGCATTTGATCAAGGCAATGAGGTGTATCGAGTTTGTGCCAATACTCCAAGTCCCATAACACAGACCTCGTCTTCCATACCTTCAGCAGCGGCTCCGGCGCCTTTCTCATCGTCTTTCCCGGCGCGGGGCACTCCTTCCAGTTTTCAACAGCTCGCCGATGTCGGCACCGCTCGCTTACGTGGAGGTCCTAGATGCTCAGCGTGACCATTGAATAGATCTCCATGGTTTCTCCACGGGTGCGTCTGTTCAAGCCATCTTGATGCCCCATGTACACGATTTTCCCAGACCGCCATCTTTCCTTGGCGTTAGCTGCTGAGGCGTCGTATCATCCATGCACGCGTGCATCCGCAATATCCATGGCACACCTGGACTGCCACATATCCGTAACCGAGATAGTCGTGCCTTTATCGTGATCAGCGCTGCTCTCATGTTGAAATACTACGCCTTTGTTTGGCGTCCCATGTCTTGGCGGTGTTTTCCATAACGTGTCTAACTCCTCTTGAAGTAGCCCCGGATACAAATTAATATTATTTCCTGGTTGTTTTGACCCTTGAATAAGCATGCTCATGTGAATGTACTTGATTTCATGCACAACCAGCGGGGGAGGTTGTACATCCATACAAACACGGGCCATGTGCTATGGTTGGTGTTCGGTTGCCAAGCATTCATGCCATCGGTACACGTGCCGAGCACGATGTTCCTTGGATCACATTCAAAATACCGATATAAGGTGTTCAATGCTCTCCACTGGCTTCCATCCTTCACGTGTCTCAGCTTCGGATCATCTCCATCGTCGGGCTTCTTCCTCTCCGCGTGCCAGCGCATTAGCTTTGCTTCCTTGGGATCTACAAAATACCTCTGGAGATGGGAGTGATCAGTAAGTACCATACAACTTTCTGGGGACATTTCTTCCTGGCCTTCTTGTATCGAGAAGCATTGCACACCGGACAACTTGTTTTTTCCGCGCGCTCCTTCCGATAAATTATGCAATCGTTGATGCATGAATGGTATCTAACGTGTGGCAGATCAAGAGGGCACACGATCTTCTTGGCCTCATCAACACTAGTAGGACATAGATTACCCACGGGAAGAACATCCTTTAGGTACTTGAGATGCTCATCGAGGCTAGTGTCGGTCCATTTTTTTTAGCCTTCGTCTTCAGGAGTTGGAGCGTGAAACTCAAGCGGGTCACCTCAGGACTGCAACCATCATACAATGGAGTGTTCGAGTCTACCACCAGTTGCTCCAGCTTAGCCTCCTTTGTAGAAGCAGCTCTCTCAGTACTCGTCTCCTTGCGAAGCAATGCTTGAACATGAGGGTCCCGCACGATTGAACTTAGTACCGACGAACTCTGCTGCATGGAGTCCATGTCGTTCTCTCTGCCGCCATGTCCGGCCCCTGCTCCTCCGCCATGTCCGGCCCCTTCTCCGCCGCCATGTCCGGCCTCTTCCCCGCCGCCATTATTGATCATCTCTTCGTCTTGCCCCGTGTCATCATTGCCTGCCCCGTCGGCATCCTCAACATCGTCATCCTCATCTTTAGTTATCCACCGAGTATAGCCATCCATGAAACCAGTCATGAGCAGGTGCGCTTCGACACGACCATCGTCATAGGGGTCGAGCCAAACTATTCCTTTGCATTTTCGACACGGACATAAAACCTCTGTCAGGTTATTTTCTTTCATGTCCTGCACCGCCGACCGCAACCACCTGTCCACCATCGTTCCACTGACCATCATGAACGTCTGCACGGTAATAATAAAACAAATTTATTATAGAAATGCATGCATGCATCAAAGTCATACAAAATTCGACATGACCTTCCCTAAAAATAGGACATATATGGATCTAGAGTTTGCCCGAAATTCGCCGAAACGGAAATAAATCGACATTTCAGCAAAACATAGACAACTCAAAAGCACAATTTGGCGTCAACTCATGCCACACACAAAATTTCCATAAACATGCCACACTCAAAAGCATGAAATTTTAATCACCTCTATCTCGAGATCGAGAACACGGTGGAGATGATGTTGTAGGGAGATCAAAAGTGCACAAAGCTCTTCTTGACAAAGATAGATCTAGTTAGGGGCCAAATAGGTCACTTAACTAAATCCTACATCTACCTAGCTACCTAATTTGGGAGGAGACAACTTCAACTAGTGGAGGGGAAGGAAAAGAGAAAGGAGATGCATTTATGGAGGTGGTGTAGTTAGGTAGGAGTAATGAAGAGAGAGAAAGGTAGATAGAAGAGGGAGAGTAATGGGGAGAAGTATTGAGGAAGAAGAAGAGTGAGAGGGAGCATGTGGGAGGTAGGGAAAGGGAAGAGAGGAGGGAGGGGGAGGGGCGGGTGGGGAAAAGGTGGTGGGTTGGTGAGTATTAGCAGTGGCTGGGGAGCTAAAACGCTGCTGCTGCTAAGGAAGTAACAGCAGCAGCGCTTTGGGCAACAGGCGCTACTGCTAAGGGACCAAAAAGTGTGGATATTTGAAATTTAGCAGCAGCGACCACGGAAAAAACACGCTACTACTACATCCATAGCAGTAGCGCTTTCATCGCACACCGCGCTGCTGCTAAATGGAGTTTGGTGGACACCGCCGGTCGATATTTGTAGCAGCGCGGTTTACACATAGCGCGCTATTGCTAAAAACTTGTCAGTAGCGAGTTTCCCGCACACGCGCTACTACTAATTAGCAGCAACGCTCCTTTTTGAGCCGCGCTGCTGCTAAGATTCTGTGTATAGGCTTTTCCCTAGTAGTGCTCGCTTCCTACTTCTTTTTTTGCGGGGTACCTCGCTTCCTAGTGACTAGTGTCTTGGCTGATCGTCCTAAGAATGCTTATATATGAATAAAGCTCTCTCATTTACCCGCAAAAAAGATTAAGCCATATTAACCAGAAAGGAGGGAGTATGGACTAGCACTACTTTTGGTGTGTCCCGTCAACTTCATGAGCGAGGAGAAGCTTGCAGGACAAGGTGAAGCTCGCTTCGCCTTTGACTAATGCAACCTACCCTCGGTGGACATGCATCAGTCCATTCGGTGTCATATTGTCAGAGGCATACACTGTAGTACCCAACATGTGGAGTACCATCATTGTTCGACTTCACGAAGAGGCGAAGAGCCAAGCGCAGTAGTATGAGTAGTACTACTACTAGAACCGCATGGTGGAGCGTCTGTACTCTTATTTTTTATATCTCGATAAAGTACACGTTTATTCGGAGAAGGGCGGCGGCAGCCCAACATGTAATGAATGATATCGATCAACCAACCATGCTCGAATATATCTTGGCCTCCATGCGAACCCGTCTGTGTGTTCTCGCTCCTCGTCTCTCTCAAGGAACGGTGGGTTGGCTCTTTGTCGTCAATTGAGATCGGTTTGCTCACACTCCTGTCCCACATGTCAGTGATATGCCAAGAGGAGGTGCGTTGACCGGTAGCCATCTGCGTGCTGGTTTTGAACCTTCATACTACTCCTCGCTCCGTCATAGTTTACAGGGCGCGCTTCATTATGATGCATTTCTCTCAATGCATTTCCACCACCAGAGAGACTTTAGACGCATTTGGTTTAATGCTCAATTAATTAGGGCGTGGTAACCACAATCAAGTCCACAATTTTCTCTCCATGTACTCTGTACTACAGTACTACGGAGTGGAGTAAGTGCATGCATGTGTGTACCCGGGGTGGAAGCACTGCATGCATGTGTGTACGCATTATTCCCTCTAGTAATAGACGCTATGCTATAACTACCAATGCTATTTTGCAGGTCGATCGCTAGTCGCCTTGGTCCCACATATCTTTTTTCTTTTTTCTGAAGCGCGTTGTATAAACAGTGACGGATGGAGTATGAGTGGATTCAAAGAAGAGCGTATTGATGGTTGCTTCTTCATAGCAATTTACAGTGGGAAAGGTGGGGCTTACGATTTAACTGCTCATTACTCACTATTAATGCGGCGCAACGACCGGGCTGAGTCTCCCATGTGGTTGTGCACTACCCCCTCGGTTCTTAAACATACTCCAGAGTATATTTTTCTTTCTAGAGATTTCAACGAGTGACTACTCAAATATTTGTCTTTTTAGAGATTTCAAATGGACTGGCACATACGGATGTATATACATATTTTAGAGTGTAGATTCTCTCATTTTGCTCCGTATGTAGTCACTTGTTGAAATCTCTAGAAAGACGAATAGAATATTTAGGAATGGAGGGAGTACATATACAAAGCAAAATGAGTGAATCTACACTCTAAAATATGCCCGTTTGAAATTTGTAAGAAGACAAATATTTAGGAACGAAGGAGTATAATTTTGTGCATGGCACATGGACCCGGATGATGAAGAGGCTTCTGGCAATGCTATCAAGCTTCCATCATTTGTTTACATAATTGACGTACTATACAAATAATTTTCCAGCGAGACATGAAATTGTACAATGGTGTGAGCTTTCAGCTTCTGTTTCGCGTGTCTTGCCATCGATGCTCTTTCGGAAACAATAAAAAACTAACTTCCTTGCTAATGCATGTCAATTATTAGCATATCAGAGCTAATAATTACATCACAACTGAAGACAGAGTTCTGAGAAGGTGTTAAATTAAAATTGATCCATGCTTTCATTGGCAGCAACGTCCCCCCAGCTCTGTCTAAATCAACGAGGCATGTTGGGAAAAAAAGTAGCTATCTTGAGCATGCAACATTCCGATCATTTTGTGCAGTTCCACTAAAATAGAGATGAGCGTCCCTGTTCCAAAGATGTTAAGTGTGATTACGATAATAGAGGACTGCTGATGAAACAATAAACACATAAATAGAAGCCGGTCACCTTTGCAGTCTCTCTTAAGACTAACTAGTTGGAGAAGATTAGGCTCGGAGTTGGATGAGGAGGATAGAGCAAAACCAATCTCCCTTTTTGCAGTCGCACTGAAATGTAGAGACGTTGCCCATGTGACATTTTAGTACAACTGCACAAAACACTCTTAAGAAAAAAGTGATTTGTGCAGTTCACCCAAAGGTCGCAATAGCAACGAGGTGAAATGGATAGCCCAGTTTGCAAAAAAGAAGTAGAAAGGAAACAATTACTGGCCAATAACAGTTGATGACACATGCGACGACAAAAAGAAGCATATTCCTTGCCCTAAGGGAAGATAACAACACGGTTATGTTTGTCTAAAACAGTGTGTGTACGAAAATGCAATATGGAAAATATTTGGACGAGCTACGTTTTGGGCAAAGAACTATGGAAGATCCACATGCAGCGAGGTGGGAAGGCGAGCGGTGGAGCAAGGCGGAGGGGATACACGGAGGTCGTCGGGATGTAACTAGGTGAGCGGCGGCGGGCGGAATCTGCGAGCAGGTGGCGTAGGCCCTGCCGCGCCGGAGCTTGGTCAGAGAGAACAACGTGTACCGCAGATCGGGACGTGCTGCCTCGGCGCCGTCGAATGGAGAAATGATGCACTTCCTCCCTTTCCCCCGGCAGACGGGATGCGTCCGGATCAGTGACCAATGGTGAGAGAGAGACAGAGGCCACCGCACTCCCTTCCCCCGGCGGACAGGATGCGGCCGGATTAGTGACCAACGGTGAGAGAGAGAGAGAGGCCACCGCAGCATTGTGTGAGATACTCTGAAGAGCGACAAACCAGGCACACAAGGCTCCATTGTATATAGTGAGCGAACTACCTTTTCTCCATAAAAATAGTTTTATATTCGTATGCGTGCCATTGGCGCTATAACTTTATTTAAAAATAACGCGACAACGCGTCAAGTCGAACTTTGTTTCGATGCGGCGTGGTACCACGACCTCCCTAGGTAAACAACCGCTTCTGAGCGTTCAAATTAGCACGGGCTACCATTTCAGTAAAGAAATGAGCTCCACCGTGTACTTTCAGCTGGTGTGGCTAGGCACGGCGTGAGTATGTGCACAGTGCACCTATTCTCTTCTTGTATCGTACACCACCTACATGGGGTTGTGTGAGAGAGATACAAACCTAGAGAGATATAGTGTGTGGGTTCTTGAGAGTTTTTTTTTGGGGGGGGGGGGTTCAATCAAAAAATGTAACATATGTAATGTGTGTGAAATAGAGTCCTGGATATAACATATATATAGAGGGGGCGATCCACAAGAAGAGAGTGGAGGTATCACCGGCTTGAGGTGTCCATAGAATCGAAAAGAGGGATGATGTGTGTGTGTGTGCGCGCGCGATCGATAAAGAGTGCCATCGAATTTGAGTGTTCCCACGTCAAAGATATAGAGTGGCTGGCCTACTGGAACGTGAGAGGGGACACGTGCAGTTTGTCTCTGTGGCATGGACACCTACCTGCAGCGCTCGACTACCGGTGTGTGGTGGGGGAAGAGGGAGGCCCAATTAACTATAGAGGTACAATGGCTGGTATATGTGTGGAGGAGGAGAGAGGCCTACCTCATGTATTAAGGAGATCGATCTGCCTCATGTATTAAGGGAGATCAATCGGCATCCATGCGTATGTGTAGGAGAGGAATAAGGTTGGGAGAGAGACAGAGCTAGAGTGTTGGAGGGGTGGTAGTGGGTTGCTTCTAACAAATGGTGGGATAGGCTTGCTAGACAAGCGGAGGGCACGCCTGCAATATCAATAAGAGAGGAGATGGCTGCTTGTTGTGCGTGCGTGCGTGTGAGAGGCGGGTCGGGAGGCATGCACGAATGATGAGGGGGACGATGTGGCTGTGGTAAGCAGACATAACTACATAGGAAGATCAATCGCCCTTTGTTAGAGAAAGCAGACATAACTTGTGAGTGCGTCAATCGATGGGGGGTAGTTAAAGTCGATCCAGGTATATGTTGGGAGATCGATCGGTATACATGCATGTGTGTGTCAGAAGCAAACGAGGCACGCGGAGAAGGATAGAGATAGAGGGATGCATGTAGGAGGTGGTACGAGAGGCATACTATATCGATCGGGGAGGAGTGTGCGAGTACGAGAACGATGAAAAGAGTGGTGGGAGTGAGGCATGGACAGTGACAAGAGAAGAGGGGAAGCTTGTGTTTGTGCTAGGCACACCTGGCTAGAGAGGCATATCGATCGATGTGTTCCGTAAAGAAGGAGCTGGGGGGCCTACACACACCTTGGGTGAACGACCTAAAGTGAAACGACGAATTTGCACGGTGGAGCTAGAGAATGCTGAGGGAGGGTGAGAGGGATGCGGGCGTGTGCATGCACAAGAGAAAGTTAGTGCTAGCTACAAAGATAAGAGGGTTGTGTGGGTGTAAAAGACGAATAGAGATCATATATACTTCATTATAAAAAGCGGATTAGGATATTTGAAGAATTTATCAGTGTTTTAAACTGACGCATGTGTGAATATATATAACGGTGATACACATGGTGTGTTTATGAACATGTTATACTACATTTAATATATTTTATCTGTACTCTTATAAAAAAATGGAGTTGTTGATGATGGTGGGCCTGCCATCCTACATTATAGGCCGTCCGATTTATATCTGGCGGATAGCAAGGAAACTATGATGGTTCAAGTTGGCAACAATCATGATTGTAGATTCTTATTGAAATAGAGAAACGAATTCAAATTTAGTTCAAATTGCAGCGGTAGTATAGACATTTGGAATGCACTAAAATGTTGGTATGAGTAGGTTACATGCATTATACAGCAAGTGAAAAAAATAATCGGACATAACATGGATTCATACTCCCTCCTTCCATCTATATAGGGCGTAATGAGATTTTTAAGACCGCCTTTGACTATTGACAAGATTAATAGTACATGACATGCACAATGTGAAAATTATATCATTGAAAGAACCTTTCATAGACGAAGTTAATGGTGTGCTTTGTGTAAGTTGCATGTCATATATCATTGCTCTAATATTTGGTCAAAGTTAGCATCGAAAAACGCATTAGGCCCTATATAGATGGAAGGAGGGAGTAGCTTTGAATAGCATTTGTATAGTAAAACAGGGAAAGACTCTCTCTTTGTGTGGTGTGAATAGTATTATTTTTTTCGTTTTTTTGGTTGAGGGAAGTGCGAATTGATTTGGTACGTACAAGTACAATATTACTACACGTTAGGCTTGTCCCTAAAATTCAACCCGCGTCTTGTTATATCCCGAAAATTCAGATATCGTGCTCCCAAAACTGGCGCCTTCACAACCCACGCCTTGCTATCCTGAAATTACAACGCGCGCGAAAACTCCTTCCAGCTGCCAAATCCCAACATGCGAAATCCCCCTTCTAACCCTGAGCCGAAAGGGCCGCTAGTTCAAATCGGTGGGGGGTACTTTTGTAACACACCCTACATTTTGGACAAGCGCGTCCCTAAGTCATGATTCACCCCTCCCATCGCCCCTTTTAGCCATTCAAATACCAGGCTGCCATAACCTCTCCGCTCCAGCCGAAACCCCACCCTCCTCCGTCCGCCACGTCACGCTGCCCAGCGGAGCCTCTTCCCCGACGCGTCGTCCACCGCAACAGCTCGGCGTCCCTCGTCCACCTCCCGGATGAGGTCCGTCGTCCATCTCGCTGTCCCGCGGTTCAGCCGCCCGTCCTCCACCTCCAAGGAGCTGCTCCGACGATTGCCTCGTCTATCGTGGCTGCTCCATCCCCACAGCGCTGCCTTAACCTGCTCCACCGGAACCGCATCATCCTCACCGACTCCTCGGACGAAGCCGAGGCCTACTCGGCGCCACCAAAGAGGTTGTACACTCATCGCATCGCACCTTCTCCTTAACTCGACCTCCCGGCGCCGACGGTGCTCCATCCCGCACCCCCATGGAGCGGCTACCTTGAAGCCGGCTCCGTGGGCGACATCTCCACGGCGGCTCTCCCCGGTCACGAGGCCCCTTGGCGGCGGCGTCCATACCAGCCGGATCTGCTGCTGCTGCTCCGGCTCTCGCTCGCGCTGCTTTGCTGCTGCTCGGCTCTCGCTCGTCCAGCTCTGCTGCTGCTCTCCCCCCTCGCTTCGTCTTCTGCTCTGCTCCGATTAAGCCACACTTGATCGACTGAATCGACTTTTGGGTCGATCGATTTTCAGGGGCTGGGGGGGGGCTCGCGGAGTTAAGGAAGAACCACCAGGCGGGGCGGGGCTCGCGGAGAGGTACCCCACTATCTATCTTAGGGTTCAGGGTGGGGCGGGGGCCTAGAGGGCTGGCAGGCGGCGGTGGTGAGTTGTTTCGGGCGGCGGCGGCGGCTGCTGGGCTGGCGTTTGGCGGTGGTGGCCGGCGGCTCAGGGGGGTGCAGGTTGAAGATGAACTGCAGGCCCTCCCTAAACTACATGTCAAGTGCCTCTCTGCTACCATTGCGTTCAGTTTCGACAGTAGCATTCAGATTCCACAGTAAATTTCAGTTTCAATAGTTAAGTTCAGAGCCAACAGTTTTTACATCATCTGTTGTAGTTAGGTGGTTTTTGGTGATGTTAATTTTACATCCATTTTAAATCATCTATTGGAGATGCTATTAGAATCCCACTTGAGATTGACGATGTACATCTTGTCTTGCTTCAGCCTTGGCGTCTTCTGACTCACGGAGCTGCTCCAACGACGAAGGATCCATCACAACAGCGCGTGCCACAGACACCGTCTCTGATTCCTCGAGATCTTCCTCCACACCTCCGACAGCCACCTCTGCCTCATTCGCTTGACCAACCCAATGGTCTGCCGAGGTCGACACGACTTCTGACAAAGAGGTTGTACACTTGTTGCATCACTTATTACTATACATCATGTCGATCCATTAGGGCTATTTTGGTTCAGCGGAAAACGCCGATCCACTGGGTTGTTACCATCACTCTAAATTTCTGCATGCTCTCCTTACATAATCTCACCATATTTTTTCGTATGCATGTCAGATATTGTACACAGTCATGCTGAACATGTAGAGAAAAAGAGAAGAGTTTTGCGCGGCAATACAATGTCATGCAGACATCGCTCCATGGTGGGTTCAATGGCAAACCCTCCCCACCCCTCTCTAGATTGTAATCCAGATGAAGATATCAGTTCTGAGGCGTATTCATACGCCGCTGACCACTCCTATTTACCCCCAAGGTGTTTGATCTACCTTGGCATGATGATGTTAGTCATATCATGCATATGTTGCCTTGCAGTGCCTACTTTTGACATCATATATGTCATCTACTTAGTTTAGACATGTTCTGTAATGCCAGCTGTTTAGTTTCTATATCATATATGGGAATTATGCAGTCTCATGTCTTTTAGCCAGCCATAATATATGTGAAATGTGCAATGCCATCCTGTTTAACCAGGCATCATATATTTGAATGATATCTTGCCCATCCTTTTCTTCATTACATTACCATTTGTCGACAATGTTTGTACATTAAACTACTCTTCCTGTGAATCAGCCATTTGGGTGGGAGATGGAAAAATCTGGAGTGAAAACAAGGCCTTCAGAGCAGACAGTGCTACCTCTTGGTGGAGATAGCTCCCCGGTTGTACATGCACAAGAACCAGCCCTACCACACATAACCCAAACTCTCGCAGATTGTACCCCTACTGCGATGGACAGAGAACCAGCTTCACCCAATCTAACCCCAACCCCAGCTGATAGTAACCCAGTTCCTATTGACACAACACCATCTCCACCACAGAGCTCCCAAACAAGAGCAGTTAGTAAGGCAGCTCCGAGTGCCCAAAGGGCCAGACTATCACTGCGAACCCCAACTCCACCAGTTAATGCGCCTATTCCTGTGGAGGAAGCAAAACCAGCCAATCGTAGTTTAGCATCTATCGCATTTGATGTTGTTAAATCGTATATGCGTATCTTCCCATCTTGGAAATATTATCTCAAGATGAAGGAAAATGCCATTCAGGGTGTTTGTCCAGGAGTTATGTGTAAGTAATGTTATCCATGGAAATTACTTTGCTTCGTCCCATACATCCTACCTCCATGATGGTTATAATACAGCAAAATTTCCCATTTTTCTCTATAGAGAAGGACCGATTCGGAAACTCAGGATGAGGTAACCTGTGCTAATACCTCTGCTATCTTCAAGAATGCTTGGTGGCGATGTCGAATTACACAAGAAAACGTACTTCATCGGCAAAGAAACTCATTAAATTCCCTTATGTTCTCCTGAGACACATTTACTGGACGATGATAGGGAACACCTTGTTCTGTACTGGTCCAGAACCAAGAATTTGGTAAGGTCTATGAATTCATTTTCTATTTTTAAGTATTTTATTCTTGCGTCTTACTGTACTATGTTCATGTACAACAAGTGCCTAAACCTGAAGAATAACTATTCTAATTTAAGATTCCATTGCTATAGTAGTTCAAAAAAGCGCTAGGCGTTAATTGCGCGTTTTGCCACCGCCTTGCGCTTTACTGACTAAAGCGCATGCTTATGCGCAGTTATGCACAGATTATGCGTAGTTATGCGCAACGCATTTTGCCAACGCCTAGAGCCTAGGCGCGCCTTTTTAAACTGTGATTGCTTTGCTCTTGTATCACCGTATTTACTCATACAAACTTATTTTTAAATTGAAGGATCCAATCAAAACTCCAATGGCACAGCAGGTATGTTCACACATGTTTCTTTAACAGGTTTTCTCTTATCAATAGCTCTGTTGATTTCAATTTCAATTGTGTATACAGTTGACTTTCATATCATGCACATTACTAGCATCAAAACAGAGCCAATAGTGTTGTTGTACATGTAGACCCGTGGTACCCATCTGAAATCTTGTTGTGCCATGTAGTTTCCCACGCTTTGTATTCTTTCACTTCTGCTTTGTCTTGAACTGATATGATTTGAACCGTGTATCTATTTGATTTGTCAAGACAATGCCGTGACCATAGGACATAGATATATGTTTGTTTGATGCTTTTATTATGTACTAGTACTTGGCAATAGAAGACTTGGTAGTTTAATCCTGTCCACCTTACTAATGAACTAGTTCACCAAAATGAGTTTCATATACTAGTACATGCTAAAATTGTTATGTGTCTGCTTGTTTCTTCTTTTAGAATGCTGACAGAATATTGGGGAAGAGTGCCTTATTATGCAATGGTAAAGGAAGTAATGTAGATAAGGTTCAGGATAGTGACACATCCTTGTTTGTCTCCAACAAAGCTGATAAAACAGCTAAGGAAGACTATCTTGAAGACAGCGAGACAACCCCAAAGTCCTGTCTTGCTTTAGTGTTCGAGTTACTGGCCACTACCCTATGCACAAGCTATTCAAACTCACTGTCTGAATCAGTTCGATTTCTTGAGTCTCAACTACAAGCTGAAAGACATCGAGCAGCTGTGCTGCGACAAGAAGCGGAAGGACTGTAGAAGTCCCTGGAGCATTCAGAAGCATACTTTCTGGTGCAACAGCAAGCATTGGATGATTTTAGTGCCAAACAGGACAAAGCTAATCAGCTTGCTAAGCTTATTGGCAGCATGGTGGATACCCAGGATAACGTTTCTTGAGCTCTTCTGAAGTTGTTTCAGTTATGCTCTTGTTTTGCTGCCGCGTTTATTTGCACTGGTGGCCAATTTTGACGGACATTGTATGTAATATGCTGCTTTGTTCCCTATGTTTGCACTGGTGGCGAACTTTGATGCCTGGTGGATGTAATATGTGTAATAGCGGTAATAGGCTAGCCTTAATTACTTGCTTATTTATTTCCTTATTATCTTGTTTAGTTGTTTGCTTGTAGTCACTGCAGTTCTTTTTCTGTGTTTTTCTAGTGGCCACAATAGCCTATTTTTGGTAACTAGGCCAAAATAATCATGCCAACACACGGACTATTGTAACCATGGGCCTCCTGCAGGCCGTATGATCCATGGGCCTTCGTCCGGCCGTAGGATCCATCGGCCTTCTATATGGGCCGTAGGATCCATCGGCCTTCTATACGGGCCTTAGGGTCCATGGGCCTTCTACGGGCCATAGGGTCCATGGGCCTTCTACGGGCCGTACGACCCATGGGCCTTCTATGGGCCGTAGATCCATGGGCCTCATACGGGCCGTAGATCCAAAGGTCCTTCTACGGGGCGTATCATCATTTCGCCAATCATGGGCCGTACAATTCGTGGACCATAACGGGCCGTTAATAGGCCGTATTTGATAACTCTATGAAAACAGCCCAGCGGGTTTTTAAATGAAAACGCCTCAGCGTATTAACGGTCATAAGCGGGCCGATCGTAACGACGGGCTGAATTTGGCCCTAGCGAAAAAATAGCGATGTGGGCGTATGTAACGAATGCTACAAATGAGCCCAAGAATCAATGGGCCCTGAGAAGGCCGAAAGATAACTTGGGCTCGAAACGGCCCAATGGAATAACGGGTCGTTAATGGGTATAAAGTGATACACTATTCATTATGGGCCAGTTTCACCACGGGCCGTTAATGGGCCAAGAGTTACAGAGGGCCTCATATGGGCCGAAAGAAGTCATGGGCAACACATGGGCCGGAAGTTAAAATGGGCTGGAATCATATTGGACGGCCCAGAAGACGCTACTGGGCCTAATTCGGATAGGGCGTAACGGGCCCTGGGTTAGCAAGCTGTAAATGGGCTATATGCGAACAGGCCATTAGCAGGCTTTCCGTGGGTCGGCCTGCCACCTTTTGACCAAGTCAAACGGCTGGCCTTTTCACAGGAATGGGCCTCTGTTGGGCCGTGCCACGTGTCACCGTATCATAGGCGCCTTCGGTCCAATGAGCGGATGACATCTGTCCCAACGGTGAGCCGACACGTGTTTCCTCCAGCCAATGATGATTTTACACGTGGAAAATCCCCAGTGGTCGGGGCTGTTAATGGGTTATCGGATCCAAAACCCGACCCGATAGCTTAACGGCGTTCCATTACGGTGGATGCCACGTGTCGGTCACCCTTGACGAAAGCACTTCTGTGAAGCGCGATTTATCGTCATGGAAGTGGACACTTCCGTGATGATAATTTTGGTAATGTCATGGAACACTTCTACGACAACACAAGTATGACTATCTTGATTCTGTCATAAATTTGTCATGGATGTACATGCATGACAAAAAACGCGACCTACTGTGACAAACACGTATCATCACGGAAGTGTATTTTTTTGTAGTGATATGCAGATATGGCCTCGGAACACTGAGACCGAAAGGTCGAGTGTGAATCATATAGTAGATATGATCAACATAGTGATGTTCACCATTGAAACTACTCCATCTCACGTGATGATCGGACATGATTTAGTTGATTTGGATCACGTGATCACTTGGAGGATTAGAGGGATGTCTATCTAAGTGGGAGTTCTTAAGTAATATGATTAATTGAACTTAAATTTATCATGAACTTAGTACCTGATAGTATTTTGCTTGTCTATGTTGATTGTAGATAGATGGCCCGTGCTGTTGTTCCATTGAATTTTAATGCGTTCCTTGAGAAAGCAAAGTTGAAAGATTATGGTAGCAATTACACGAACTGGGTCCGTAACTTGAGGATTATCCTCATTGCTGCACAGAAGAATTACGTCCTGGAAGCACCGCTAGGTGCCAGACCTACAGCAGGAGCAACACCAGATGTTATGAACGTCTCGCAGAGCAAAGCTGATGACTACTCGATAGTTCAGTGTGCCATGCTTTACGGCTTAGAACCGGGACTTCAACGACGTTTTGAACGTCATGGAGCATATGAGATGTTTCAGGAGTTGAAGTTAATATTTCAAGATAATGCCCGGATTGAGAGATATGAAGTCTCCAATAAGTTCTACAGCTGTAAGATGGAGGAGAATAGTTCTGTCAGTGAGCATATACTTAGAATGTCTGGATATAACAATCACTTGATTCAACTAGGAGTTAATCTTCCGTATGATAGCGTCATTGACAGAATTCTTCAATCACTGCCACCAAGCTACAAGAGCTTCGTGATGAACTATAACATGCAAGGGATGGATAAGACAATTCCCGAGCTCTTCGCAATGCTAAAGGTTGCGGAGGTAGAAATCAAGAAGGAGCATCAAGTGTTGATGGTCAATAAGACCACCAGTTTCAATAAAAAGGGCAAAGGGAAGAAGAAAGGGAACTTCAAGAAGAACAGCAAACAAGTTGCTGCTCAGGAGAAGAACCCCAATTCTGGACCTAAGCCTGAGACTGAGTGCTTCTACTGCAAAAAGACTGGTCACTGGAAGCGAAACTGCCCCAAGTATTTGGCGGATAAGAAGGATGGCAAGGTGAACAAAGGTATATGTGATATACATGTTATTGATGTGTACCTTACTAATGCTCGCAGTAGCACCTGGGTGTTTGATACTGGTTCTATTGCTAATATTTGCAACTCGAAACAGGGACTATGGATTTAGCGAAGATTGGCTAAGGACGAGGTGACGATGCGTGTGGGAAACGGTTCCGAAGTTGATGTGATCGCGGTCGGCACGCTACCTCTACATCTACCTTCGGGATTAGTTTTAGACCCTAATAATTGTTATTTGGTGCCAGCGTTGAGCATGAACATTATATCTGGATCTTGTTTGATACGAGACGGTTATTCATTTAAATAAGAGAATAATGGTTGTTCTATTTATATGAGTAATATCTTTTATGGTCATGCACCCTTGAAGAGTGGTCTATTTTTGTTGAATCTCGATAGTAGTGATACACATATTCATAATATTGAAGCCAAAAGATGCAGAGTTGATAATGATAGTTCAACTTATTTGTGGCACTGCCATTTAGGTCATATTGGTGTAAAGCACATGAAGAAACTCCATAATCATGGACTTTTTGAACCACTTGATTATGAATCACTTGGTACTTGCGAACCGTGCCTCATGGGCAAGATGACTAAAATGACGTTCTCTGAAACTATGGAGCGAGCAACAGATTTGTTGGAAATCATACATACAGATGTATGTGGTCTGATGAATGTTGAGGCTCATGGCGGGTATCGTTATTTTCTCACCTTCACGGATGATTTAAGCAGATATGGGTATATCTACTTAATGAAACATATGTCTGAAACATTTGAAAAGTTCAAAGAATTTCAGAGTGAAGTTGAAAATCATCGTAACAAGAAAATAAAGTTTCTACGATCTGATCATGGAGGAGAATATTTGAGTTACGAGTTTGGTCTTCATTTGAAACAATGCGGAATAGTTTCGCAACTCACGCCACCCGGAACACCACAACATAATGGTGTGTCCGAACGTCGTAATCGTACTTTACTAGATATGGTGCGATCTATGATGTCTCTTACTGATTTACCGCTATCTTTTTGGGGTTATGCTTTAGAGACGGCTGCATTCACGTTAAATAGGGCACCATCAAAATCCGTTGAGATGACTCCTTATGAACTGTGGTTTGGCAAGAAACCAAAGTTGTCGTTTCTTAAAGTTTGGGGCTACGATGCTTATGTGAAAAAGCTTCAACCTGATAAGCTCGAACCCAAGTCAGAGAAATGTGTCTTCATAGGATACCCAAAGGAAACTGTTGGGTACAGACTTTTGGAGAAGCCTGTATTTACAAGAAAGTGAGTGGGAGCTCTGTAGCATTTTTGATATTATATGTGGATGACATATAGAATTTCTGGATAGCATAAAGGGATACTTGAATAAGACTTTTTCAATGAAGGACCTCGGTAAAGATGCTTATATATTGGGCATCAAGATCTATAGAGATAGATCAAGACGCTTAATTGGACTTTCACAAAGCACATACCTTGACAAAGTTTTGAAGAAGTTCAAAATGAATCAAGCAAAGAAACGGTTTTTGCCTGTGTTACAAGGTGTGAAGTTGAGTAAGACTCAATACCTGACCACTGCAGAAGATAGAGGGAAGATGAAAGATGTTCCCTATGCTTCAACCATAGGCTCTATCATGTATGCAATGCTATGTACCTGACCTAATGTGTGCCTTGCTATAAGTTTAGCAGGGAGGTACCAAAGTAATCCAGGAGTGGATCACTGGACAGCGGTCAAGAACACCCTGAAATACCTGAAAAGGACTAAGGATATGTTTCTCGTTTATGGAGGTGACAAAGAGCTAGTCGTAAATGGTTACATCGATGCAAGCTTTGACACTGATCCGGACGTTTGTAAATCACAAACCAGATACATATTTACATTGAACGGTGGAGCTGTAAGTTGGTGCAGTTCTAAACAAAGCATTGTGGCGGGATCTACGTGTGAAGCGGAGTACATAGCTGCATCGAAAGCAGCAAATGAAGGAGTCTGGATGAAGGAGTTCATATCTGATCTAGGTGCCATACCTAGTGCATCGGGTCCAATGAAAATATTTTGTGACAATACTGGTGCAATTGCCTTGGCAAAGGAATCCATATTTCACAAGAGAACCAAGCACATCAAGAGACGCTTCAACTTCATCTGGGATCAAGTCCAGGTGGGAGACATAGAAATTTGCAAGATACATACGGATCTGAATGTTGCAGACCCGTTGACTAAGCCTCTTCCATGAGCAAAACATGATCAACGCCAAGGCTCCATCGGTGTTAGAATCATTACTGTGTAATCTAGATTATTGACTCTAGTGCAAGTGGGAGACTGAAGAAAATATGCCCTAGAGGCAATAATAAAGTTAATTATTTATTTCCTTATATCATGATAAATGTTTATTATTCATGCTAGAATTGTATTAACCGGAAACATAATACTTGTGTGAATACATAGACAAACAGAGTATCACTAGTATGCCTCTACTTGACTAGCTCGTTGATCAAAGATGGTTATGTTTCCTAGCCATTGACATGAGTTGTCATTTGATTAACGGGATCACATCATTAGGAGAATGATGTGATTGACTCGATCCATTCCGTTAGCTTAGCACTCGATCATTTAGTATTCTGCTATTGCTTTCTTCATGACTTATACATGTTCCTCTGACTATGAGATTATGCAACTCCCGTTTACCGAAGGAACACTTTGTGTGCTACCAAACGTCACAACGTAACTGGGTGATTATAAAGGTGCCCTACTGGTGTCTCCGAAGGTACTTGTTTAGTTGGCGTATTTTGAGATTAGGATTTGTCACTCCGATTGTCGGAGAGGTATCTCTGGGCCCACTCGGCAATTCACATCACTATAAGCCACAACTAATGAGTTAGTTGCGGGATGATGTATCACGGAACGAGTAAAGAGACTTGCCGGTAACGAGATTGAACTAGGTATTAAGATAACGACGATCGAATCTCGGGCAAGTAACATACCGATGACAAAGGGAACAACGTACGTTGTTATGCGGTTTGATCGATAAAGATCTTCGTAGAATATGTAGGAGCCAATATGAGCATCTAGGTTCCGCTATTGGTTATTGACCGGAGACATGTCTCGGTCATGTCTACATAGTTCTCTAACCCGTAGGGTCCGCACGCTTAAAGTTCGATGACGGTTATACTACGAGTTTATGTGTTTTGATGTACCGAAGATAGTTCGGAGTCCCGGATGTGATCACGGACATGACGAGGAGTATCGAAATGGTCGAGACATAAAGATTGATATATTGTAAGCCTATATTTGGATATCGGAAGTGTTCCGGATGAAATCGGGATTTTACAGGTGTACCGGGGGTTACCGGAACCCCCCGGGGGTTTAATGGTCCAAGATGGGCCTTAGTGGAGAAGAGGAGGGGAGGCCAGGGCAGGACGCGCGCCCCTCCCCCTCTAGTCCGAATTGGACAAGGAGGGCGGGGGGGGGGGGGGCTCCCCCCTTTCCTTCCTCTCTCCCTCCTCCTGGCCGGCCGCCTCTCCCCCCTTGATCCTTTATATACGGGGGCAGGGGGGCACCTCTAGACACAACAATTGATCCCTTGGATCTCTTAGCCGTGTGCGGTGCCCCCCTCCACCATAGTCCACCTCGATAATATCGTAGCGGTGCTTAGGCGAAGCCCTGTGTCGGTAGAAATCATCATCGTCACCACGCCGTCGTGCTGACGGAACTCTTCCTCAATGCTCGGCTGCATCGGAGTTCGGGGGACGTCATCGAGCTGAACATGTGCCGAACTCGGAGGTGCCGTATGTTCGGTACTTGATCGGTCGGATCGTGAAGACGTACGACTACATCAACCGTGTTGTGCTAACGCTTCCGCTTTCGGTCTATGAGGGTACGTGTACAACACTCTCCCCTCTCGTTGCTGTGCATCACCATGATCCTGTGTGTGCGTAGGATTTTTTTGGAATTTACTACGTTCCCCAACACTTAGTGGGAGAGAAGAGAAGGCAGCCTTGGAGGGAGCGCGCCCCCCAAGCCCAATCCGAATTGGGTGAGGGGGCCGACCCCTTTCCTTTCTCCTTCCCTCTCTTCCTTCTATTCCCAGTGGGACTAGGAAAGGGGGAGACCTACTCCTACTAGGAGGAGGACTCCTCCCCCCTTGGCGCGCCTAGAGAGGCCGGCCGGCCTCCCCCTCCTTCCTTTATATAAGTGGGGAGGGGGGCACCCTAGAATACACAAGTTGATTGTTTAGTCATATCGTTGTAGTGCTTAGACGAAGCCCTGCATCGGTAACTTCATCATCACCGTCATCACGCCGTCATGCTGACGAAACTCCCCCTCGACCTCAGCTGGATCTAGAGTTCATAGGACGTCGCCGAGCTGAACGTGTGCAGATCGCGGAGGTGCCGTATCTTCGGTGCTACGATCGGTCGGATCGTGAATACGTACGACTACATCAACCACGTTGATAAAACGCTTCCGCTTTCGGTCTACGAGGGTACGTAGACAACACACTCCCCTCTCGTTGCTATGCATCACCTAGATGGATCTTGCGTGTGCATTGGACAAATTTTTAAATTGCTGCGTTCCCCAAAAGTGGCATCCGAGCCAGGTCTATGCGTAGATGTTATATGCACGAGTAGAAGACAAATGAGTTGTGGGCGATAATAGTCATACTGCTTACCAGCATGTCATACTTTGATTCGGCGGTATTGCTGGATGAAGCGGCCCGGACCGACGTTATGCGTACGCTTACGCGAGACTGGTTCTACCGACGTGCTTCGCAAACAGGTGGCTGACGGGTGTCAGTTTCTCCAACTTTAATTGAATCGAGTGTGGCTACGCCCGGTCCTTTTTCAAGGTCAAAACAGCACACTTGACAAAAAATCGTTGTAGTTTTGATGCGTAGGTAAGAAAGGTTTTTGCTCAGCCCGTAGCAGCCACGTAAAACTTGCAACAACAAAGTAGAGGACATCTAAATTGTTTTTCCAAGGCATATTGTGATGTGATATGGTCAAGACGTGATTATATAAATTGTTGTATGAGATGATCATGTTTTGTAACACACTTATCGGCAACTGGCAAGAGCCATATGGATGTCGCTTTATTGTATGAAATGGAATCGCCATGTAATTGCTTTACTTTATCACTAAGCGGTAGCGATAGTCGTAGTAGCAATAGTTGGCGAGACGACAACGATGCTTCGATGGAGATCAAGGTTTCAAGCCGGTGATGATGGTGATCATGACGGTGCTTTGGAGATGGAGATCAAAGGCACAAGATTATGATGACCATATCATATCACTTATTTGATTGCATGTGATGTTTATCCTTTATGCATCTTATTTTTCTTAGTACGTGATACGTCTCCAACGTATCTATAATTTTTTATTGTTCCATGCTATTATATTATCCATCTAGGATGTTTTATATGCACTTATATGCTATTTTATATGATTTTGGGACTAACCTATTAACCTAGAGCCCAATGCGGTTTACTTTTTCCTTGTTTTTGAGTATCGCAGAAAAGGAAAACCAAACGGAGTCCAATTGAGGCCTGTAATTTGACGGAGATTATTTTTGGACCAGAAGAAGCCCACGGATCATCGAAGATGGACCAGAAGAGTCCCGAGGCCACCATGAGGGTGGGGGGCACGCCCTACCCCCTGGGCGCGCCCCTACCTCGTGGCCGCCTCGGAGACCCCCCTAACTTGTTCCCGACGCCAACATCTCTTATATATACCCAAACTTCCAGAACATAACCTAGATCGGGAGTTCCGCCGCCGCAAGCCTCTGTAGCCACCGAAAACCAATCTAGACCCGTTCCGGCAACCTACCGAAGGGGGGAATCCCTCTCCGGTGGCCATCTTCATCATCTCGATGCTCTCCATGATGAGGAGGGAGTAGTTCACCCTCGGAGCTGAGGGTATGTACTAGTAGCTATGTGTACCAGTAACTATGTATCGCGAGCTTTGCTATTATAGTTGGATCTTATGATGTTTCTCCCCCTCTAATCTCTTGTAATGGATTGAGTTTTCCCTTTGGAGTTATCTTATCGGATTGAGTCTTTAAGGATTTGAGAACACTTGATGTATGTCTTGCATGTGATTATCTATGGTGACATTGGGATATTCACGTGATCTACTTGATGTATGTTTTGGTGATCAACTTGTGGGTTCCGTAATCTCGTGAACTTATGCATAGGGGTTGGCACACGTTTTCGTCTTGACTCTCCGGTAGAAACTTTGGGGCACTCTTTGAAGTTCATTGATTTGGTTGAATAGATGAATCTTAGATTGTGTGATGCATATCATATAATCATAACTACGGATACTTGAGGTGACATTGGAGTATCTAGGTGACATTAGGGTTTTGGTTGATTTGTGTCTTAAGGTGTTATTCTAGTACGAACTGTCTTGTAGATCGAACGGAAAGACTAGCTTCGTGTTATTTTACTACGGACTCTTGAATAGATTGATCAGAAAGAATAACTTTGAGGTGGTTTTGTACCCTACAATAATCTCTTCGTTTGTTCTCCGCTTTTAGTGACTTTGGAGTGACTCTTTGTTTCATGTTGAGGGATAGTTATGTGATCCAATTATGTTATTATTGTTGAGAGAACTTGCACTAGTGAAAGTATGAACCCTAGGCCTTGTTTGCTATAATTGCAATACCATTTACGCTCACTTTTATCGCTTGCTACCTTGCTGTTTTTATATTTTCAGATTACAAATACTCATATCTATCATCCATATTGCACTTGTATCACCATCTCTTCGCCGAACTAGTGCACCTATACAATTTACCATTGTATTGGGTGTGTTGGGGACACAAGAGACTCTTTGTTATTTGGTTGCAGGGTTGTTTGAGAGAGACCATCTTCATCCTACGCCTCCCACGGATTGATAAACCTTAGGTCATCCACTTGAGGGAAATTTGCTACTGTCCTACAAACCTCTGCAGTTGGAGGCCCAACAACGTCTACAAGAAGAAGGTTGTGTAGTAGACATCAGTATGGCGGTAGCATTATAAGATGATCTCTCACTAAATTTCAAGGTACAAGTGTTCTCCCTGAGTATGCACTGTTGCAACAGTTCGTCGTGCCGAGACACCACGTGATGATCGGGTGTGATAAGCTCTACGTTCACATACAATGGGTGCAAGCCAGTTTTGCACACACGGAATACTCGGGTTAAACTTGACGAGCCTAGCATATGCAGATATGGCCTCGGAACACTGGAGACTGAAAGGTCGAACGTCAATCATATAGTAGATATGATCAACATAGTGATGTTCAGCATTGAAAACTACTCCATCTCACATGATGATCGGACATGGTTTAGTTGATTTGGATCACGTGATCATTTAGATGACTAGAGGGATGTCTATCTAAGTGGGAGTTCTTAAGTAATATGATTAAGTGAACTTTAATTTATCAGGAACTTAGTTCTGATAGTATTTGCATAACTATGTTGTAGGTCAATAGCTCGCGATGTAGCTCCCCGTGTATTTTTGATATATTCCTAGAGAAAAACTATGTTGAAAGATGATAGTAGCAATGATGTGGACTAGGTCCGTGATCTGAGGATTATCCTCATTGCTGCACAGAAGAATTATGTCCTTGATGCACCGCTAGGTGATAGACCTATTGCATGAGCGAATCTGAGGCGTTATGAACGTTTGACAAGCTCGGTATGATGACTACTTGATAGTTTAGTGCACCATGCTTTACGGCTTAGAACCGGGACTTCAAAAATGTTTTGAACACCACGGAGCATATAAGATATTCCAAGAGTTTAAATTGGTATCTCATACTCATGCCCGTGTCAAGAGGTATGAGACCTCTGACAATACTTTGCCTACAAGATGGAGGAGAATAGCTCAACGAGTGAGCATGTGCTTAGAATGTCTGAGTACTACAATCACTTGAATCAAGTGGGAGTTAATCTTCCCGATAAGATAGTGATTGACAGAGTTCTCTAGTCACTATCACCAAGTTACTAGAACTTCGTGATGAACTATAATATGCAAGGGATAACGGATACGATTCCCAAAGCTCTTCGCGATGCTGAAATCGGAGAAGGTAGAAATCAAGAAAAAGCATCAAGTGTTGATGGTTGACAAGACCACTAGTTTCAAGTAAAAGGGCAAGGGAAAGAAAGGGAACTTCAAGAAGAATGGCAAGCAAGTTGCCGCTCCCATGAAGAAGCCCAAAGCTAGACCCAAGCCTGAAACTAAGTGCTTCTACTGCAAAGGAAATGGTCATTGGAAGTGGAACTGCCCTAGATACTTGGTGGATAAGAAGGATGGCATAGTGAACAAAGGTATATTGGATATACATGTTATTGATGTGTACTTTAATAGTGTTTATAGCAACCCCTCGGTATTTGATACTGGTTCAATTGCTAAGAGTAGTAACTCGAAACGGGAGTTGCAAAATAAACAGAGACTAGTTAAGGGCGAGGTGATGATGTGTGTTGGAAGTGATTCCAAGGTTGATAAGATCACCATCGCACACTCCCTTTACCTTCGGGATTAGTGTTGAACCTAAAATAAAAGTTATTTGGTGTTTGCGTTGAGCATGAATATGATTGGATCATGTTTATTGCAATATGGTTATTCATTTAAGTCGATGAATATATTTTTTTCTATTTACATGAATAAAACCTTCTATGGTCATACACTCAATATAAATGGTTTATTGAATCTTGATCGTAGTGATACACATATTCATAATATTGAAGCCAAAAGATGCAAAGTTAATAATGATATTGCAACTTATTTGTGGCACTACCGTTTAGGTCATATTGGTGTAAAGCGCATGAAGAAACTCCATGGTGATGGCCTTTTGGAATCACTTGATGCTTGCGAACCATGCCTCATGGGCAAGATGACTAAGACTCTGTTCTCCGGAACAATGGAGCGAGCAAATGACTTATTAGAAATAATACATACTGATGTATGCGGTCCGATGAGTGTTGACTGTTGAGGCTCGCGGCGGGTATCGTTATTTTCTGACCTTCACAGATGATTTGAGCAGATATGGGTATATCTACTTGATGAAACATAAGTCTGAAAAATTGAAAAGTTCAAAGAATTTCAGAGTGAAGTGGAAAATCATCGTAACAAGAAAATAAAGTTTCTACGATCTGATCGCGGAGACAAATATTTGAGTTACGAGTTTGGTCTTCAATTAAAACAATGTGGAATAGTTTCACAAATTCATGCCACCTGGAACACCACAGCATAATGGTGTGTCCGAACGTCATAACCATGCTTTATTGGATATAGTGCAATCTATGATGTGTCTTACCAATTTACCACTATAGTTTTGGGGTTATGCATTAGAGATAGCTACATTCACGTTAAATAGGGCACCGTCTAATCCGTTGAGACGACACCGTATGTGTCATGGTTTTGTCCCGACAAATGTCCTCATGAAAGGACTTAGTCGTGGAGTCATAGCTACGGGTTAGCTTGAAGGGGTTAAAGCGGACACAAGGACGCAAGAGAGTTTATACTAGTTCGGCCCCTTCGATGAAGGTAAAAGCCTACGTCTAGTTGTGATGGAATTGATGGGGGTTTCGATGACTAGGGAGCAAACAAGCTTCGCCTAAGTCTCGAGTTGTTGTCTGTCGTCCTGAATCGCCTCCTGGTCGTCCCCTTATATACATGGGTGGCGCCCGTCGGTTCATAGAGTCTCGACGCCGGTTTATAGATGTATCCGGCTCGGTCTCTGCTCTTCCTAACTTACAATACAAGTTACATACCCACGCCGGTTTACGGCTACAGGCCTTTAAACCGGCTATGGGCCTTAAGCCCTCATCTGCCTACTTGGGCTTTAATATACTCAACTACTAATGAAGTTAATCCGGCCTGTCCTGGCTGGTTTACGCCTAGTAGTAATATCCCCAACATTAGGCCCTAGATTGATTTGAACAGGTTCATGTCAATCCTCAGCAAAAAACTTCGTCTTCAGCAACTCTGTGTAATTGGGTGAACCTCCATGATGCCATCTTCTCTGGTCATCGTAAACCAGCGTGACATCACCTGTCATAAAGACTATCCACAATACCTTTTTCGTTTAATAGACCTGCGACAATCGAGGCGACAGCTCCGTTTCCAAACTCATGGCGCCTTGATTCTCGCGCTTGACACATGTCCCTTGGTTTATAAATAAGACCGAAGGGTCATTTCTTTTTTTCCCCTTCGTGCCCCTCTGCTTCGTCTTCCTCGCGCCGCCCAGCTTCGGAGCTCCGCCGCTGCCATCAACTTCTGCACCAACCTAGGCCGCTGCATCACCCTGAGTATACCAGAGCATCGCAGCGGTCTTCCGTTTCTTCCTCAGCTCTGGTAAGTCTTCTATCTTTTCACCATAGATCTGTTCTAGGTTTTCCATGTTTTTCGGTGTTCATCGCTTGCTTCTTGCTCATATGATAACTTTTAGTTATGTCTGTGAATCCTTGTTTTGCGTAGCGGTAGTTTTTTAGCATCCATTGTCACTTGCACATCTCAAGGTCATAGATCTCCCTGCATCCTTGCTCATTGATTCGGTACCGCTCCGTTTTGGACATTGAATATTTATTTCTTTTCTAAATATGCTCCAGATCCAAAACTGTGAAATACTTTTGTGAAACTTGTTTTCGCACATCCACTCTTGATTCATCAATGTTTCAGATTAGGCGGTTTAACTTGGTAGAGAAATTGACAACTCGGCATATACCATTAGTCCCCTGGTTGAACCGCCAGGATTTCCCAGTTATGTATTGCCACCTTGCAGAACTCCGGTTTATAAGCAACTTCTTCCGGTTTAACAATGAATGTATCAATATATAGCCTTCCAACATATTCTTGAACCGGTATTACTGCTTTTGCAGATTGCATCATGGCCAAGCAAGTGTACGAGTGTAATTGGGCCCCTTCTGGAGTGACTGAAACTCAACTGGATAACTTAGTCCGCACCGGCGCGATAGGCAAAAAAGACGTCATTCACTGGAGGGTCCCTAGCCCGGAGAGTTCTCCAGAACCCAAGGATGGAGAAGTTGTTGTTTTTGCTGACCATTTAGCCCGGGGCTTCAGTCCGCCCGGTTCAAAGTTTTATCGGGATGTCTTGGCCAACTTTCAACTGCGTCCACAAGATATCGGTCCCAACTCCATAACCAATATATGTCACTTTCAAGTGCTCTGTGAGGTGTTCTTTCAAGAGGAGCCCACAGTTGAATTGTTCAGAGATTGCTTCCATCTAAACCGCCGCACTGAATTTTTTGACGGTCCCAACACTGAGTTGGGTGGTGTGGCGATTCAAAATCGGAAAGAGGTCACTTACCCTCACGCCAAACTACACAGCCATCCCAAAGAGTGGAATTCAACATTGTATTACTGCAAAGATACCTCTCCTGAGGGAGAAAAATCCTTTACTGGGTTACCGTCCGGAGCGGCTAAGCAACACACATCCCCTCCCTCACAGACTGACTGCTAAGGAAAGAAGCAAATATGCCCCTCAACTATCCAAGCTCTGGGCCTTCATAGCCAACGGGTTGACAGGAGTTGATCTTGCTCGCTGCTGGATATCTTGGAGTATGCTGCCCTTAAGGCTGCGCTCCGTTTTGATGTGAAAATACACAGAAGATGTGAAAGGCCCTCTACGGCATATTGAGATCCAAATGACAAAGCGATGAAGTTCTTGAGGCTGTTAAGAGGATGTTAAACGAACCGAAGTCGCTTGCGCCCAAACCGTCCGCTCCTTTTACGCCATTAACAAACCGCCAGCCATAAGACTCATATCTTATGCCTTTATAAAATATGACTATGTTTAAGTACTCTTTGTTGATATTAACATCTTTCAAACAGGGTGATGATCCATTTTGGAGCAGGAAAACTCCACAAGAGAAACCGGAGAAAATAACCCGGCCCAAGACCAGAGTTGTAAAGAAACCAGCCAATAGAAAGAAAACTACTGCCTCCTCCGATCCACCAGCTGACGATGATGTGGGTAATCCGGATGTTGAGTTAGAACTTGACTCACTTGGTTTATTTTTCACACGCCTTATTGATAATGATTATTGCCAGGATGATGCTGAAGTCAGTCATGCTGATGTTGTAGAGGTAATCGCTCTTTCTTCCGATTCAAACCCTTTACCTTCATGAAAAATCCGCCGGGCAAACCGGAAAGTTAAATTTTCTCATCCTCTTGCTTATTTGGACCCAAACTTTCTTATGAAGACACAACAACATGAAGCTCGTCGCGCAACCCGGCACAGCGGCCAGGTAGTTACCTCCGCCGGTTTACCGAATAGTCCGGTTCGGAAACGCCGTTCAGAGGTCTCTAGCTGTTTCGTCAATGCTTATCCTAAAGCAGGTTGCATTCGTCAACCTCTTAATCCATTTGACTCCGATTATCAGGTGACTTCTCATTCTTCGTCCGGCGAGTCGTCAACCACCCAACTCCCACCACTTAAGACAGTGCTTGGGTGAGCCATATTCCTGATGATATTGTTTTGATATATCACTTTCAATGTTTACTGGACTGATCCATCTTTTTCCTTTCAGGGCCAAGCCTAGGCCAAGCAAGAAAGCTCACCTGGACAAAGCGGCAGAAGAAGACGTCGCTCCTGAACCGACTAAAATACCCAATCCTAAAGAACACATCCAGGATGATATGCTGAACGACCCACCACTGCAAGATCATGATGTTACCGTTGAAGAGGCACATGTTGATGCCACAGGCCCTTCAAATCAACCCACAAGTCCTGCTCAAACCGACAAGACAGCAAGTCTACCAAAGCATACGGAGAAACCGGCGACCCAGTGCGAACCGGCGAAGCCAAGGATGATGATGTTGTTATAACTGGCTTTGGCCATTCCGAGCCAGGTACTCCTGTCGCCTTGTCCAAGCACACTGCAAAGGATGAATTCACTGCATTTGGTAAAGGCAAGTGGAATGCCGATTTGGCTACTTATGCCGCTTTGAATCCCCAAGATCTTCATTCCGGTTATGTGAACCGGTTATATACTAGCCGTGATTATGAAGCCGGTTTGGTAAATATGATGAAAGACAAATATGAGGTAAATTCCATATGACTCTCTTCTTGTATATTTTAATCTGTCAACTCTAATAGCCCCCAAGTGACGGTTTTAAGATATGAACTTAAACCGAGACTTCCCAATATAATCCTGAGCAAAGTTGTACTGCTTGGAAAGTAGCCCCCAAGGGCCGGTTCAACTTTAATATAGTTAAACCGGGACTTTTATAACATAAGAAATCCAGTATCCCTCAAGGACAGAGCAAATAGGCATTAGCCCCCAAGTGCCAAACTGAATACTTGTATTGAGCTTGGGACTTGATATAGAAATTGTAGGATGAAAAGCAAATATGCATTAGCCCCCAAGTACTAAGGACATAACTTGTTACGGGGTTGGTACTTCAACTCTGCTCCTAAATCTTTATCCAATGATTACCTGTATGTAGGCTGATCTGAGCAAGAAAGAAAATCAAATCACCGATCTTCAAGAAAATCTGAAATCCCAGCAAGCTGAAACCTCCAAAGCAAAGAATGAATTAACCACCGCTTTAAGCGTCATGGAAAAGCTTAAAGAGGGTTTCAACAAGGAGCGGGCGGATTGGGCCACTGAAAAGGCCACTTTAACTCAACGGGCAGAAAATGCTGAAGCTGCCCTCAAACCGGTGGTGGATGAACTGACCAGTGTAAAGCGGCACGTGCATGCCATGACCGCCACTGTCTTTGGTAAGTCTTTTTTGATTTCTGACATAATGAAGCTTTCTCATGTAATTGTCGGTTTAGTAACCCTTTGAATGATACAGGGACACGTATTGGCCACTTGGGATCAGATGTGCGGAAGAAATTGAAAGCCTCTTATACATTGATAGAGCAACTCTATACTGGTGCGCAGCGGATCATCAACACCGCTTCTCACAACAACCCGGCACCGACCTCGATCCAGGACACCATTAAAAGGTTGTCAATGCTTCCTGCCCGGTTTGAAGAGCTAAATAAATCTGCTGCTAGAACCGGTGCCATAAACGCCTTAATCCGGGCCAAAGCGTGGGTGCCGGATTTTGATCCTGTTGAAGCGGCCCAGGGCTTCCCAAGCTTGAAGGAAGACGGGACAGAATTCAGCGAAGAGGATCTTCGAGCTATAAACCGGGAAGTGTGCCCTTTGGCTTGTCAACTGGTTGAAGAGGCAAATCTGTCTCACTATCAAGCCCAATACGATGGCGAAAATAAACGAGTGCCTGCACCGATTCCTGAAGCGGAGAACCTTATACCTCCAATTCGTAAGCATACTTACGCTCCCGATATTGAACCGTCGTTGCTGATCAGTGATGAAGCTGTATTCCAAGCATTAATGGGAATCGACTGGACAACTGTTGATTTCCAGCCGCTGGGTAGGGAATCAGAAGTTGAAGCGGCGCAGGATGATCCGCAACCATCAGGCCAAGCTAGCGACCAAGCATGAACCGGAGGCCGGTTTACACTACTGCTTCCTTATGTTATGCAGAAAAAAATTATCTTATTTGGGCACTGTGTTGCCTTGTAATAGACTAGCTGCCACACTTTGTGTTGATATGCCTTCGTGCATATTTATTACAACTTATGCTTCCGTTGAATCACTGATGCTAAATTGTATGCTTCCGTTGAATCACTGATGCTAAATTGTTGTCTGCAGCAAAAAAGCTTAAAACGCCATTGTGGTTGTGTAACCAGGCGGGTCATCATATCTATGTATGTGAAATCAAAGATAATACCTTCGATTTAACATATGATAAAATATGAGAATGTATGATACCTGCCATCGTAGGGCATGAAGTTGGCTGTGCCAATCTTGAAGCGGAGTTGTAAGAAACCCGCTCTGCTTGAAGGAGAAAATAGCTCCTGTGTATATAGGGTCAGTTTATCAGGTAAACAATTCCGGGTTAAGATGAACACCGGTGTTACTCCATAATAGGATGTTTATCAAAAATCAAACCGGGCAAAGTGTCTCTGGATGAAAAAACAAACCGTGTCCCGTCAACTGACAGTCGAATCGGTTTAATAATTGTCGGTTTAAGAACACAACAAGAGAAATATGCAAAAAGACAAACAAATTTCAAGCAAAGGCAAAGACAAAATCTTTTGCGGAAAGAGGCTGTTTGAGCCGATCAAGTGGCATTACCATGGTCGGACACGACCAAGCCCCCAATAGGCATATCTATGGTTCATGTCAGCCAGGTCCCCAAATGATGTAGTGGCATTACGCCGATCAAGAGGTGTAGCGATAGTTCGGGTTCGACCAAAGCCCCCAAGTGATTATGTGGCCTTAGGCCGATCAAGAGGCGTGACTGGTTCAGACGTGACCAATTCCCCAAGTGATTCCGTGGCTTTCGCCTATCAAAAGGTGTTGCATTGGTTCGGACACGACCAAGCCCCCAAGTGACATGATATGAAGCTTTGTTAAGAAGCTAATTCAAGGGGTAAACCGGAGACCGCTTTAAGACAAAAACTCCGTGTAACCACTCATGATGTAAAAATAACAGAGACCCCGCTTTAGCTAAGGCTCCGGTTTATTGTATTGATCATAATATATACATTGTCATAATATGTACATAAGTAGAGCCTATGGCTCAAGTAAAGTAGGGCCGAAGATGAGCTATGTTCCACAGCCTGTTGGTCTCCTCCTCTGATGTACGTGAGTCTTTATGCTCTCGAATATCAATCAGATAGTACGACCCGTTGTGCAGATTCTTGCTGATCCCGAAAGGTCCCTCCCAAGGTGGGGATAGCTTGTGCATATCAGTCTGGTCTTGGATGAGCCGGAGCAAAAAATCTCCTTCTTGAAAGGTTCTGGTTCTAACTCAGCGACTGTGATAGCGACGAAGATCATGCTGGTAGATCACCGAACGGGCAGCTACAATGTCACGCTCCTCATCCAACAGGTCCAAAGCGTCTTGTCGTGCTACCTCGTTATCCGCTTCAACATAAGCTGCTACACGAGGTGAATCATGACGGATATCACTGGGGAGAACCGCCTTCGCTCCGTAGACCATGAAGAACGGTGTATATCCTGTCGATCTGTTGGGCGTAGTATTGATGCTCCATAATACAGATGGTAACACCTCAACCCAACAACCCGGCGTCCGCTGCAAAGGAACCATAAGCCGGGGTTTGATTCCTCGTAAGATCTCTTGGTTAGCTCTCTCTGCTTGGCCATTGGACTGTGGGTGAGCCACTGATGAAACATCAAGCCGGATGTGCTCACGTTCACAAAATTCCTTCATAGCACCCTTAGACAGATTGGTACCATTATCAGTAATAATACTGTGTGGAAAGCCAAACCGGAAAATCACCTTTTTAATGAATTGAACCGCCGTGGATGCATCACACTTGCTGACAGGCTCCGCTTCTACCCACTTTGTAAATTTGTCAACTGCCACCAAAAGGTGGGTCTTCTTGTCCTTGGACCGTTTGAAAGGCCCAACCATATCCAGCCCCCAAGTCGCAAACGACCAAGTAATTGGAATCATCCTCAATTCTTGAGCCGGCACATGAGCGTGTCTTGAGAACTTCTGACAGCTGTCACATCGCCTAACCAGGTCCTCCGCATCAGCATGAGCAGTCAACCAATAGAAACCGTGACGAAACGCCTTAGCCACCAGAGATTTTGAATCGGCATGGTGACCACAATATCCTTCGTGGATTTCGCGCAAGATCTCACAACCTTCCTCCGGCGATACACAACGTTGAAACGCTCCTGACACACTGCAATGATGCAACTCGCCATTGACAATAGTCATGGACTTGGATCGCCAGATTATCTGTCTGGCCAGCGTCTCATTCTCTGGTAACTCGCCCCGGTTCATGTACGCAAGATAAGGAACCATCCAATCCAGAATGACATGCAGAGCCGACACCAACTGAGCCTCCGGATCAGGAATAGCCAAATCCTCTTCGCCAGGGAGCTTGACCGACGGGTTATGCAGGACATCTAAGAAGACATTAGGCGGGACCGGTTTACGCTGAGAGCCAGCCAGCTTAAAGCATCCGATGCTTCGTTCTTCCGTCTGTCCACATGATCCACCTAATATCCCTTGAAGTGGCCTGCAATGATATCCACCTCACGACGGTATGCTGCCATGAGCGGGTCCTTTGAATCCCAAGTACCAGACACTTGTTGGGCCACCAGGTCTGAGTCACCGAAGCACTTGACTCGGCTGAGATTCATCTCCTTAGCCATCCGGAGACCTTGGAGTAAAGCTTCATACTCAGCTGCATTGTTAGTACAAGGGAACATTAAGCGGAGAACATAACCGAACTTATCACCTCGTGGGGAAGTTAATACGACTCCAGCCCCCGAGCCCTCCAATTGCCTGGACACATCAAAATGAATAGTCCAATAGGTGTGATCCGGTTTTTCTTCAGGTGCTTGTAGTTTCGTCCAATCGTTGATGAAATCCACAAGTGCTTGAGACTTGATCGCCGTCCGAGGCATGTATTTCAAACCGTGCGGCCCAAGCTCTATAGCCCACTTGGCAATCTGGCCAGTTGCCTCCCTGTTTTGAATTATATCTCCCAAAGGAGCAGAGCTGACAACTGTGATGGGATGTCCCTGGAAATATTGCTTAAGCTTCCGGCTTGCCATGAAAACTCCATACACCAGCTTCTACCAATGCGGGTATCTTTGCTTGGACTCAATAAGCACCTCGCTGATATAGTAAACCGGACGCTGAACCGGATATTCCTTGCCCGCCTCCTTGCGCTCTACCACAATAGCTACGCTGACTGCACAAGCATTAGCTGCCACATATAGTAGCAACGGTTCTTTGTCAATCGGAGCAGCAAGAACAGGCGGATTGGCTAGCTGCTGCTTTAAGTCCTCCAATGCTTTATCAGCGGCCGGACTCCAGACAAAAGGATCTGCTTTCTTCAGCATCTGATATAAAGGGATCGCCTTCTCACCGAGGCGGTTGATAAACCGGCTCAACGTGGCAATCCGGCCTACCAAGCGCTGGACATCATTGATACATTTTGGCTTAGCCAGGGAGGTGATAGCTGTGATCTTCTCCGGGTTAGCCTCAATTCCCCTGTTGGACACCCGAAAACCCAATAACTTGCCTGTCGGTACACCAAAAACACACTTGGCCGGGTTGAGCATCATCTTGTATGTCCGTAGGTTATCAAAGGTTTCCTTCAAATCATCAACCAGAGTCTCCTTTTCCCTTGACTTAACCACAATATCATCCACATAGGCATGTACATTACGGCCGATCTACTTATGAAGGCAATTTTGTACACACCGTTGATAAGTTGCCTGAGCACTCTTGATCCCAAAGGGCATAGATACATAGCGTAAGGCTCCAAAGGGGTTATGAACGCCGCCTTCTCCTGGTCCTTAACGCCATCTTGATCTCGATGATAACCGAATACGCATCCGTAAAACTCAAACGCCACAACCCGCCGTAGCATCAATAATCTGATCGATGCGGGGGCAAAAGGATCTGCTGGACAAGCCTTGTTAAGATCTCGTAATCCACACATCGCGCCAGTGCCGCTTTTATTAAGGACCAGCACCGGATTAGCCAGCCATTCAGATGGAACACCTCAACAATAAAGCCAGCCGCTAAGAGCCCGCCACCTCCTCTCCAATAGCTTTGCGCTTTCTTCGTTGAACCGGCGGAGAAACTGCTTCACCGGTTTGTACTTAGGAGCAACATTAAGAGTGTGCTCAGCGAGTTCCCTCGGTACACCTGGCATGTCAGGAGGCTTCCATGCAAAAATGTCCTGGTTCTCATGGATGAACTCGATGAGCGCGCTTTCCTATTTCGGATCCAAGTTGGTACTGATACTAAACTGCTTGGACGAGTCACCAGGTACGAAGTCAACAAGCTTAGTCTCAGTTGCCGATTTGAACTTTAAAGCTGGATCATGCTCTGTGGTTGGCTTCTTCAACGGAGTCATGTCCGCCGGATCAACATTATCCTTGTAGTACTTCAATTCTTCTGTGGCACAAACCGACTCTGCATAGGCCGCATCACCTTCTTCACACTCCAAGGCAATCTTGCAGCTTCCATGAACGGTTATGGTCCCCTTTTGACCCGGCATCTTGAGCTGCAGATAAATATAACAGGGCCGTGCCATAAATTTGGCATAAGCCGGCCGCCCAAATAAAGTGTGGTATGGGCTCCGGATCTTCACCACCTCAAAAATCAAAGTTTCTGACCTGGAATCATGATCATCTCCAAAGGCCACCTCCAGAGCTATCTTGCCAACGGGATATGCTGACTTACCAGGTACCACACCATGGAATACCGTATTGGACGGTTTAAGATTCTTGTCTGTTAGCTCCATACGGTGGAAGGACTCATAGTATAAGATATTAATACTGCTTCCTCCATCCATGAGCACCTTGGTGAACTTGTAACCTCCCACCTGAGGTGCCACCACCAACGCTAGCTGACCCGGATTGTCAACCCGGGGAGGGTGATCCTCTCTGCTCCATATGATTGGCTGTTCGGACCAACGTAAATAACGAGGCACGGCCGGTTCAACAGAATTCACCGCTCGCTTGTGAAGCTTCTGGTCTCGCTTGTCCAAGCTAGTGGTGAATACATGATATTGCCCGCTATTCAACTGCTTTGGATTGCTCTGATAGCCCGACTGCTGCTGCTGGTTGTAACCACCCTGGCTATTCTGATTGTTTTGATTGTTATGTCCACCCTGATCTCTATTGAAGCCTGAACCGGCATTTCCTCCACCGTGACCCGGCCCATGGAATCCGGATCCTGAGCCACCACCTGATCCGTGATCATACCGGAAAGCATTAGAATTTTTGAACTCTTGCATAATATAGCAATCCTTCCAAAGGTGGGTGGCTGGCGTCTCCTTCGTCCCGTGCTTTGGACAGGGCTGGTTTAATAGAGAAGTCAGGCGGTCCGGGTTGGGGTTTGGAGCTCCACCACAATTTGGCAGTTTACCCTTCTGTCGCTGGCCCCTGTCCTGGGCGCTAGTATTAGCCACAAAATCCATGCTGCCATCCGCTTTACGCTTGCCTCCGTTACCATGGCCTGCCGTGTTATGTTGCTGCCCCTTGGAGTTGTTGTTCTTCTTTCCCTTCCCTGTCTTGTCATCATCAGACTCGGGATCCTTGGTACTATCAGAATCAGCATACTTCACTAACGCAGTCATGAGGGTCCCCATATTGTTAAAATGGCGCTTCATCCATCCCAATTTCAACTTCAGAGGTTTAAACCGGCAGTTGCTTTCTAAAGTTATAACCACGGAGTCGGCGTTGATACGGTCTGATGAGTGCAAAATTTCCGAAACTCGGTGTACCCAGCGGGTTGTTGACTCTCCTTCCTCCTGGACATAGGCCGCTAAGTCCACTATCGACATGGGCTGCTTACATGTATCCTTGAAATTATGGATAAACCGGGCTCGCAACTGGGCCCATGAACTGATAGAATTGGCTGGTAAGCTCTTTAACCAAATACGGGCTGTCCCTTCGAGCATCATGGTGAAATACTTTGCACATGCCGCTTCATCTATGTCAAGCATCTCCATGGCCATCTCATAGCTCTCTACCCATGTTTCCGGAGACAAATCGGCTGTGTAATTTGGCACCTTGCACGGGCCCTTGAAATCCTTGGGAAAGCGCACATTGCGTAAAACGGGGACAAGAAAAGGCACTCCCAAAGAACTAGAAGTGACTCCTGGCTCGATCGAGGTGGTTGGACGAACCGGCGTAAGCTGACGAGCCTCATGCCGCGCTGCTAACTCAAGCGCCCTCGCACGCTGGGCCCGTCCACCACTTCCTGAGCATCACCTGCCGGGTTATGGCCACGGGGCGCTTCACGGTTACGGGCATTACTGGATACGGCCGGTTCATCCATCCGCCTGCTGTAACTCCGGCTTGGACGGGGGGTGGAATGAATTCGGTCACGGCTATATGAATATGCTTCCTGCTGAACCAAGGCTGTTCGAAGAAGTTCCTTAACCCGGCGCGTGTCCACCGCTTGCGGGGAATCACCTTCAATTGGGATGGCCTCCAGCCGTGAAGCGGCGGCGATAAGATTGTCCATTGGGTTGGAATAATGACCTGGAGGTGTCTGGACAGGCTGAGGCACGATATTATTCTGTCGAGGCGGCTCCATCAGGCGAGGCTGAACAGGCGCACCCGGCCCAGATGCCTCCGCCCGATTTATCACTGGCGGGTTACTAGTCCCTGCTCCTGGGGTATTAAAGAGGTTTCTGGCATCGAAAATCGTCGGTAGGCGAGACCGATGCTTCCTTTTCGAGACTCCATGTGGCGATTCGGTCCAAAGATAAGCCTATAGGCTGCGCGTGATTCAGCGGCCCGCTCTGCGGCCATCCTGTTGTTCTCGGCTGCTAGGTCGGCTTTGGCCTGAGTGATATGTTCCTCACCTTTGCAATTTCCACGCTAGGGCGCCCCGATCCGCCGAAGTTAGCCTCCGCCATAAGCACGCCAACGATCAAACAGATCAGATAAAACTTGAGCGGCCGGGTGCATTGGGCCTCCTGCCCCGGCCGCCGCTGCTGACCCGGAGAACATTGCTGCTGCGGTCGAAGAGTGGATCGCCGCCTGAGTACTGGCCATGAATATCCCAACCCAGTTGGGAAGATCAGAGGGGTCCGGAATACTTTCACCATCGGAACAGCCCCCAATCCGACCGTCTTGTAGCTGATACAATGATTCGGTTTCTCCGGTCGAGGACTCGTCGCCGGAATAAACGACGGTCTCGCTACCAGATTCCGATTCACCATCATATTCTCCTCCGTGGATGACTCCCACGAAGGTACGCTTCATGGCCGGTTTACCCTGGGCAGATCTCGCACGCTGAGCCGTTTCGACGAGGTCGGTGCAGATGTCCGGCTCAGGGCCCGGTTCACCGATCTTAGCAATGAAGACGTGTATGCCACCAAAGGGGACCTGGTACCCGTACCCAATCGAGCCGGCCTCGGGGCCCCAGCCTGACTCGTCGATGTAGAGCTTGCCGCGACGACTCTTGGTCATCCGGCCCACAGCGTAACCCTTGAGTCCTTCAAAGCTGCCCTCCAATAACTTGAAACCATCGTGCGTTAGCCCTACGGTGGGGCGCCAACTGTCGTGGTTTTGTCACGGCAGATGTCCTCATGAAAGGACTTAGTCGTGGAGCCATCGCTACGGGTTAGCTTGAAGGGGTTAAAGCGGACACAAGGACGCAAGAGAGTTTATACTAGTTCGGCCCCTTCGATGAAGGTAAAAGCCTACGTCTAGTTGTGATGGAATTGATGGGGGTTTCGATGACTAGGGAGCAAACAAGCTTCGCCTAAGTCTCGAGTTGTTGTCTGTCGTCCTGAATCGCCTCCGGGTCGTCCCCTTATATACATGGGTGGCGCCCGTCGGTTCACAGAGTCCCGACGCTGGTTTATAGATGTATCTGGCTCGGTCTCTGCTATTCCTAACTTACAATACAAGTTACATACCCACGCCGGTTTACGGCTACAGGCCTTTAAACCGGCTATGGGCCTTAAGCCCTCATCTGCCTACTTGGGCTTTAATATACTCAACTACTAATGAAGTTAACCCGGCCTGTCCTGGCCGGTTTACGCCTAGTAGTAATATCCCCAACAGTATGAACTATGGTTTGGCTAGAAACCTAAGTTGTCGTTTCTTAAAGTTTGGGGTTGCGATGCTTATGTGAAAAAGTTTCAACCTGATAAGCTCGAACCCAAATTGGAGAAGCGCGTCTTCATAGCATACACAAAAAATGTTGGGTACACCTTGTCGGTGTCAAAACCGGCGGATCACAGGTAGGGGGTCCCGAACTGTGCCTCTAAGGCTAATGGTAACAGGAGGCGGGGGACACAATGTTTACCCAGGTTCGGGCCCTCTCGATGGAGGTAATACCCTACTTCCTGCTTGATTGATCTTGATGATATGAGTATTACAAGAGTTGATCTACCACGAGATTGTAGAGGCTAAACCCTAGAAGCTAGCCTATGGTTATGATTGTTGTCCTCGTCCTACAGACTAAACCCTCTGGTTTATATAGACACCGGAGGGGACTAGGGTTACACAGAGTCGATTACAGAGAAGGAGATCTACATGTCTGAATCGCCAAGCTTGCCTTCCACGCAAAGGAGAGTCCCACCCGGACACGGGACGAAGTCTTCAATCTTTTATCTTCATAGTCCAACAGTCCGGCCAAAGTATATAGTCCGGCTGTCCGAGGACCCCCTAATCCAAGACTCCCTCAGTAGCCCCTGAACCAGGCTTCAACGACGATTAGTCCGACGTGCAGATTGTCTTCGGTATTGCAAGGCGGGTTCCTTCTCCGAATACTCCATAGAGGATTTTGAACACAAGGATCGTGTCCGGCTCTGAAAAACAAATTCCACATACCACCATAGAGAGTGCAATATTCCACAAATCCAATCTGCTGACAACTTTTCATAACGTGACATCACGCCACGACCCGGTCTTTATTCGAACCATTTCCCTCAACCAGCTGCTGCACATGTTGCGAGGCGGTTTCCTTGGCCCGTCTTGTCGAAGCAGATATAGTGTCCCCTTATCACGGGATTCTCATCAATACGGGTATGGGTAACCCAATCGTGCTATCAATCGCGGCGCTTGGGGAATAAGCGATTTTACGGGGCAAGTGGGGAGGCGCACAGTTTCTACCACCTTTATAAAGGGACAAGGGTTCCTCCTTTTCACCCACGCCTTCTCCTTCCCCTGCCCATCCATTCTCACACACTCGAGCTCCAGCGCCAAGTTCTCATCTTCTCCGCAAAGCAGTTCCATACATGTACGGAGCGGGAGGCAAGTGGATGGTATCCTCCGTTATGGAGGAGGACATTATGAAGCTCCGGGAAGCCGGATACCTGGTCGCAGACATCGCGCACCGGCTCCCAGACGCGGGGCAGGTCGTCCCTACTCCAGAACTGTCACGACCGGTTTTCCAATAAAATACTTATTGAGAAACCGACCCTTTTATTCCCAGTATAGGAGAATCTTCCTTACAGGTAGAAAAATTCTTGATACAGAAATCCAGAGATACCAATATTACACAAGGTTGAGCTGAGGCTGCTCAACGATCTATTACAAGCACGCCAATATTGTACATAAAGGCGGATATGACACAAGGGTATGGTGGTATAACTACTGACTCGTAATAAAAGTGGTGGTGGATATGTCACGCTGACGGGTGACATGACTCCTAAATCTTACAGCTCATCGAAGTCCGGAGTGAGGCTCGATGATTTTATTCGGTAGCGGAAGCGATATGATACAAGTGACCAAATTTCCAGGATTCGCGACGGGACTGATCGGGACTCCTCTAGGCGCCGGACTTGCTATCGAACTCTTCATCCATAAGATCGCCTTCACAACATCTCGCCAAATCAACAAGCCGGTGAGTACTTTGAATGTACTCGCAAGACAGTTCGGACATAAGATATAACAAATGCAAACATGATGCACATGAGCAGTTTAGCAATGCACACTCAGATAATAAATTTGCAAGGCGTGTTAGAGGAAAAGGGAAGTCAGGCGGTAGTCCTCCCGAAGTCCCAACAAAATAACTGAAAACCGATCGGGTGTCTGAAGCGACGCCTCGAAAGGTAAAAATAAATTAACATGCCGCAGTCAGGCGTCTGAGCGACACCACATAAAGGGCTTATATTGAAATGTAAATGACAGTGCGTGCCACAGTCGGACGTCTACGCGACATCTCGGGAAGGGCTTATAATGAAAATAATTAACCGTGATGCCACAGCCGGACGTCTGAGTGACATCGCGTAAAGGGATTATATCGAAATTAAATAACAAGAGTGCCATAGTCGGACGTCTGAGCGACATCACATAAAGGGCTTATATCAAAAGTAAATAACAAGAGTGCTACAGTCGGATGTCTGAGCGACATCGCGTAAAGGGCTTATATCGAAAGTAAATAACAAGAGTGCCACAGTCGGACGTCTGAGCGACATCACATAAAGGGCTTATATCGAAAGTAAATAACAAGAGTGCCACAGTCGGACGTCTGAGCGACATCGCGTAAAGGGCTTATATCGAAAGTAAATAACAAGAGTGCCACAGTCGGACGTCTGAGCGAAATCACATAAAGGGCTTATATTTCATCATTCGTATTCAATAAATTCATGAAGTTAAATTATTTCAAGGAAATACTCAGTACATAATGACAAACGGGTTAGTCCATCCACATGAGTAATCATTCAACCGGGTTTACCACTCATGTTTGTTTACCGGAGATTGTCACGGAGACTGACACTGAGACTGACAAAGACAAGTTGAACACAGTCCTTGACCATAGATGCGGTTACTTGAATGATTTTGACTCCGCAGAGTTTGTACTATTTAACCACAGCCAACGGATTTCAGTAGTCACAAGGGACTAGTTCCGTTTACGGTATTTTAGGAGAAACACATCTAACTAGTACACACCCATTCCACATTCCGCTGCCAGGAATCACCCTAGGCAGCGTTCAAGAAAAACTCTAAGACGGGGAGGTCACAACCTTGAATATCATGGGATCAAATTTATATCACGCGCTCTAAGGGGTGCCCCCCTCTCAGTCCCAACCGGAAACACCCATGCCCCCTGACCGGATGACTGGCTTTAATCCAGGGCCATGGAACCCTCATCATGGCCCCTCTATTTGGTGTGTACGTGGAAAGAGGTTTGCAACTTACTAAACCATATTCTTTGAAGAAAACATGTGGTAGTACAAGAGAAGGAACAGATGGTAACGTGACTTGATCCATGTCGACACTGGAGTTAAATGGTTTGGCATAAGACTGGCATGCTTCAACAATACCATCTTACCACCTTTCATGTCACCACATGATTATGTAAACTCACATCAAATAACACATCGAGTTTAGAAGCTCACTTTTAATAGCTTTGCATGCAATATAAAATTTACGGATGTTCATATAAACATGCCATGAAGTAACTACTCAAGCCAACATGCAAAACACTCATCATATCAAAGGTTCAAACATGCTTGCATAGTTCGGAGTAGTCGGAGTCTAGCTCGGTGAAGTTTGCGGTTCCGTCACCTCCTCCAGTATCTACGGTATAAAGAAAATATGTACTAACGTAAATACCGTGTGTGCACAAAAAGTGTTCCAAATATTTTTCAAATAAATATGATAAAAAAACTAGACAGAAAAATAAAGATGACAGAAAAAGAATCAATCAAAAATCACTTTCTGTTTAAAAGTTATTAAAGTTTTAGTCCAGGGACTTGTCTGTAATGAAACAGAAAGTTTCCAGGGGTTGGTTAATAAAAATAGAAAACGTTTTAGTAGGAAACACGCCAACCCAAAGGGAAAGCGCACTTTGCCCGAAGGCGTTTCCCAGGAAAACGGTTTGAATAAAAGAAAAGAGAGGCTGACAAGGGGGTCCCACCCGTCAGGTTTAAATTTGAAAACAGAGTCGCCGGCGCCCGAAGGCTGCGGTGGTCGCCGGCTGCGATCCACGGCGAGTTAGGAGGAGTGGAGGGTACCTACGGACTCAGGGTGCTCTCCCGCGTCTCTGGGTGGTGGAGTTGGTCGTCGGTGAGCACCACGTCGACGGCGGCCTCAACTCCGGCGGACGGTGGTTCGGGTGTTGGTGGATCTCGCCGAGGAGGGCTGTAAAGGTCGAATTGGGGATCGGGTTAGAGCACTGGGTGCACTAGAGGGTTGCTGACGCGGTTTGGGAGGCGGGGATGGTCTCACCTGAGTGAATCAAGCCGGAGCCCGAGGCGGATCGGGGCGGCCAGAGTCGGGGAAGGAGACCTCCTCGGGTCCTCCTAGTGGCTAGGCGGGGCTCTGGTGAGGTGGAGGTGTGGTGCGGGGTTGAGAACGAGCTCGAGGGCTCGTTTTATAGCCGACCCGAGGTGGTGGCCGTGAACGGGAGAACGCCAGCGATGGTTACGGCAAGGCAGAGGTCGGTCAGGTGGTTTAGGGGGCTAGGCATCAACGTGATGGTTTACTGGTTCCGTTCAAGTGCCAAGTTTGGCCTGCCTTTGGTGGTACTCCACGTTTACGACGGAACGGCTCACGGCGCTCGTCGGCGGCAGAGGGCACGCTCTGCGCTACTCAGGCCGCGGCAACTGTGCTGCAGCGTGCACGGGCAAGCGGACAGCCACGCGGAGGCTTCGGGGGGCTCGGGCGGTGCTGGACGGCGCCGAAAGGTGGTGCTGATCCCTGCTGGCCGCCACGGGTGGCTCTGCCACCACAGAAGCAGCCGGCATCGGCGAGACACGCCACCACCGACGATGGTGCCCGTCCAAATGACCATGCGGCGTTCTGGATAAGGAGGGGGAACAGGGAGCAAGGTGCCACTGTAGTTACTGGCGAGATCGACGCCGTGCTCTGAAGAAAACGACACTGACGGCGAAACAGAAACACTAAAAGTCTGAACTTTCTGAATTTGAACAACAATAAAGGTTCGCCAGTGCTCGATGAAATGATTGTGGCATGTGGAGAAATTTTCGAGCTGATCTTTGGTGAGGTGACCTCTCAATGCACCTGGGGCTGCCTGATTTATCCTAGAATTTTGGAGAAGAAAATATTGAATTTCACCAAAATTGACAAATCTGGTCCAAACTTGCAGTGAGCAAAACTTGAAAATTTTGAACTGTGGAAAAGTGGATCTTGACGGATCTAGGTTGGGGGTGCTAAGGACTAGTTAGAGGAGTTGGTTTGGGATCATAACTCAAAAGAAATTTTGTACTTCCTTTGTAAATCGCCTAGGCCCAAAATAAAAGACAGAAATAGTTTTGGGGATAAAATAAATGGAATAAAAATCAAAAATGGGTTGAACTTGTTGGGATTGAATATTTGACTTGACCCAAAGTGGAGGGAGGGGTTTTGGAGGAAAGTTTCAACATGAAGTATGACAAAAGAGAATGAATAACAAGAATAAACCTAAAACCCATAGGGTTTCCTTTTAATAGAAAAGATTTCCAAAATTAATTGTGATGGGTTAACACCAAATAAAAAGTCTTCAATACCAAACACCAAGGTTGAGGATGACACAAAAAAATTGTCATAAGAGAATTTTTTTAGAAGGAGGGTCTTTTTAGAAAGGTTTTAAAAAGCCTCCTTCAAAACATATAAAGAGTTTGATAAAAACCAAATCAAAATTTTGGAGTGTCACAAAGAACCCCATGAGAGGGTTGTATTCCTCACCCACTTCGTCCACGGACTGGGATTTCCTCTCCGCCCATTTGTCCGCGGGCTCATGTTCTACTACAGGCCCTTCTTCCATGATATGGCCTCAATTTCATCCTCAACATCTCGGCGTTTATCGTCGTGTGCGAGGCCTTCCTCTGCATCAAGCCCCACTTCGGCCTATGGTTAAAGACCTTCAACGTGAAACCGAAGGTGGTGGTCGGCCAGCAAGCGGAGTGCGGAGGCGCCATGGTGGGCAAAATGCCCAACGTCACCTGGCTCAAAGGCTCCTATGTGGAGGGTGGCAGTCGGGGTGGTTCTACATCACCGAGCCGCGCGACACCAACTGGGTGGCGGCCCCCGAATTTTGATCCGGCATCCCCATGCGGCTCACCTCCTGGAAAGAGAAGGGCCTATCCTGGGGTTCGTCGGTGGAGCTGGCCGGACTCCAGAGTTGTGTCAAAAATATGATAAGCAAGAAAATCAAGCTTGTCAACGTGGTCCAGGTCATGCTCTTCCGCCGGATCCTTCCGTGTCAAAGACGGGCATTCAATATGTGGGAGTTCGACCCGACCAAGAACCAGACGCTGCGAGAGCTTTTCGACACGACGCACAAAGATGTCTGGAAGGTGCTGTTCAAGGTCGCCGAGGTACCTCCTCCCCTTACCGAGGATCGCGGACTCAGCGCAAAGCGCCCTGCCAATCCGGTAAGCTCTTTATATCTCACAAGATGTTCCTTTCCCCAGTATAATCGTGTGAGGGATCTCAGCCTCCACGCCATTTTAACAGGACTGGGTAGCGACAGCGGAGCGGATCGATTGTCCGGCTCCACTACCCGAAGATCCAGCAAAGGCTCTCTTAACGGAGATGCTGGTTCCGGCGCCCTACGAGCCGCCAGAGAAGAAGGCCAAGAAGAAGGCCGCGGGGACCTGGAAAGGACTCCGACGCAAGGTTGTATCGGACTCATCATCCAAAAACACCGAGCAGCACTCCTCCCACGAAAACGAAGAGGAGGAACAGGAAAGTTCTCCCCCCCCCCAACAGGGGGGGACAAGAAAAGGAAGGCCGCCCCATCTGGGGAGGCCGAAGGGTCCAAGAAGGGAAGGACCCTCCCTCCGGACCACTCCACAACAGCCGCTTATAGCGACGAGGAGTGGTTACCCAAGGACAAGCCCCTGGCGAAGTCGTAAGTATCCGGATACTATAATAGTTCTGGTATGTTTTGTTTTATTGCTTCTTATCATGTCAAACATGATCGTGCAGTCCGTCCGTCCAAAGCCCACATCAATGTATCCTCTTCGGATGGGTCTTTCGGCCAGTCAGCGATGAACAGCGATTCACAACCCACAACCACATCCCCCCGGCCCACGGACGACACCGAGGTGTTGTCTCAGAGGATACCGGACCAAGGGGAGATAATTCTGGAGGCGCCCCAAGGCGACATCCCAGACGCCGGGCGCATGGGGGTAAGACTCCCATGGGTTCTGATGATGGGGGCCGCAGCAAGTTTGGCCCCACCGGATATCGCGCGAACCTCCAAAGGGTTCCAGATTCGACAGCGACCCTCGCTAAGGGGGTGAGCCATCTGTGCCGATGGCCACTGTCCATCCAGAGACATCGGACGACTTGCTGGAAGCGCTTTGCGGCGCTTCCATTGACGAAGAGCACCGCACCATCATGAGTGTGGTGGTCGAGAAAGTTCGGTCCGCCAAAAGAGTATTGACCGAAGCCTGTGCCAGCCTCCTAACAGGCTTTGAGGTAAGTAATCAAATTATGAGAAAATATCACAGCATAGACAGTAGCCCCTGATGCTCTGTTTGGTGTTCAGAAAGAAATGCCGAACAGAGGATCAAATAACAATCACAGGAGTCTAATCAGAATATGTCTATGTGAATAAGCAGGCTTCGCTGCTGGCCGTTGCCGCTCGTACTGCAGAGGTCTCCGAACTGAAGCGGGACCTTGAGCGGTCTAAGGAAGAGCTCGGCCTTACCAAGAGGCATCTCGAAGAGAACAATGGTAAGTGATACCCCGTCTGTATATTGATAAAGAAAAAGTGGTTTCTAGATCATAGGATCATCATGAATTTTGATAGGGGCCACGACCGAAGTGGCGGCCCTGAAGAAGGCGCTGTCCGATGCCGAAGACAGAGTGGTCAAGGAGCGCATCGAGCCCAAGAAGCAAGAGGCCCGAGTTGGCGAGGTCCAGCAAGAGCTCCAGGATTTCGTCAAGAAATACGAGTTCTTGGAGCGTGAATCTAAGACGCAGGGGTCCGAGCTTGCGAAGGCCCTCGAGAACGCACAAAATGCCAAGGCCGAAGCCCAAAAGGCCCTCCGGGAGATTCAGGCGGTCAAGAAGATAGCGGCGGGTAAGGCATTCATTATGCAAAGCAAGCATGTGAAGGAGACTTTCCTTTTACTTACCCGAATTCAGAGCTCTCTAGGAGCATTCACAGATCTATCGCGCAGCGTATCCATGCGCGGAGTTCTATCGGGCCGAGGAAGGGAGCTCGATGGAAAAGTTGTTCTGTTCTCAATATGCTGGGACCGAACATCCAATGCCCTTGAGCGACTAGCTGAAGCAACTGGTCGAGCTTCACAAGGCGTCCGAACTGGCCATGAAGGGTCTCATAGTCCGGATGTGGCCTGGCGAGCCCCTGCCCGGGAGCTATTTCGGCCTGGTAAAGCGGCTTGTGAATGCCTGCCCACGGCTTGAAGTCATAAAGCGGTCCGTCTGCATTGAAGGTGCGCGCAGGGCCTTTGCTCGTGCGAAAGTGCACTGGGCGAAGATGTATGCCGAAAAGCTGGTGAAGGAGGGGCCACCGAAGGGCAAGGAGCATCGCCACCCCGAAAAGTATTATGACAGTGTCCTGAAGGGTGCCTGCCTTGTGGAGGGGGAATGTGCTAAGGAGGTAATATTTGAATGAATGTACAGTGTAATATGAAAACGAGTTCATGTGCGCTATATAACGCTTGTCGATTTAAAATATTACCTTCTGTGCGGCCGTTTATAAAATATGAGAGTTGGCAAGTCGTCGGCTTCTGCCCCCCATGTAACTAGTACTGAGATGTTCGGGTAAATCTTAAACACTCTTTATCCAAAAAAAATTGTCCTTTAAGGAGGTGTTTAGCGCAGAGAACAAGGCAATCGGACTATACAACTTTATCACTCTCACTTAGCCATAGAAGTCTATGATTTTAAATCTTGGTGAAGCCCCTAGTATTCGGAAGGCCGAACTTGGTACATGGGGGCAAAGTCCCTAATCCAGGACTCCCTCACACCTTCTATCACAGATCCAAAGGAAAGATCTTTGTTGCTAAGAATGGATTCTTTCTAGAGAAGAAGTTTCTCTCGAAAGAAGTGAGTGGGAGGAAAGTAGAACTTGATGAGGTAATTGTACCTTATCCCGAATTGGAAAGTAGTTCATCACATAAATCTATTCCAGTGATGCCTACACCAATTAGTGAGGAAGTTAATGATGATGATCATGAAACTTCAGATCAAGTTACTACCGAACCTCGTAGGTCAACCAGAGTACATTCCGCACCAGAGTGGTACGGTAATACTGTTCTGGAAGTCATGTTACTAGAGCATGATGAACCTACGAACTATGAGGAAGCGATGATGAGCCCAGATTCCGCGAAATGTCTTGAGGCCATGAAATCTGAGATGGGATCCATGTATTAAAACAAAGTATGGACTTTGGTGGAATTGCCCGATGATCGGCAAGCCATTGAGAATAAATGGATCTTCAAGAGGAAGACGGACGCTGATGGTAGTGTTACTATCTACAAAGCTCGACTTGTCGCGAAAGGTTTTCGACAAGTTCAAGGTGTTGACTACGATGAGTTTTTCTCACTCGTAGCGATGCTTAAGTCTATCCGAATCTTGTTAGCAATTGCCGCATTTTATGAAATCTGGCAAATGGATAAACAAAACTGCCTTCCTTAATGGATTTATTAAAAAAGAGTTGTATATGATCTAACCAGAAGGTTTTGTAAATCCTAAAAGTGATAACGAAATATGCAAGCTCCAGTGATCCATCTATGGACTGGTGGCATCTCGGAGTTGGAATATACGCTTTGATAAGTTGATCAAAGCATATAGTTTTATACAGACTTGTGGTGAAGCCTGTATTTACAAGAAAGTGAGTGGGAGCACTACAGACTTTCTGATAAGTATATGTGAAAGATCGTGGATGTCGCCAAGAGGGGGGGTGAATAGGCGCTTTAAAATAATTACGGTTCAGGCTTGAACAAATGCGGAATAAACCTAGTGGTTAATTTGCCAAGCACAAACCTACAACAACTAGGCTCACCTATGTGCACCAACAACTTGTGCTAAGCAAGATAAACTACTAGGTGAAAGCAAGATATATGACAAGAAATAATATGGCTATCACAAAGTAAAGTGCGTAAATAAAGAGCTCGGGTAAGAGATAACCGAGGCACGCGGAGACGACGATGTATCCCGAAGTTCACACCCTTGCGGGTGCTAATCTCCGTTTGGAGCGGTGTGGAGGCACAGTGCTCCCCAAGAAGGCACTAGGGCCACCGTAATCTCCTCACGCCCTCGCGCAATGCAAGATGCCGTGATTCCACTAAGGGACCATTGAGGGCGGTCGCCGAACCCGTACAAATGGCAACCCTTGGGGGCGGTCACCGAACCCGTACACTTTGGCAACCCTTGGGGCGGTCACCGGTACCCGTCAAATTGCTTGGGGCCATCTCCACAACCTAATTGGAGACCCCGACGCTTGCCCGGAGCTTTACACCACAATGATTGAGCTCCGAACACCACCAACCGTCTAGGGCGCCCAAGCACCCAAGCGGAACAAGCTCAAGGGCACCAAGCACCCAAGAGTAATAAGCTTCTCAACTTGTAACTTCCACGTATCACCGTGGAGAACTCAAACCGATGCACCAAATGCAATGGCAAGGGCACACGGAGTGCCCAAGTCCTTCTCTCTCAAATCCCACCGAAGCAACTAATGCTAGGGAGGAAAATGTGAGGAAGAACAAGAAGCAGAACACCAAGAACTCCAAGATCTAGATCCAAGGGGTTCCCCTCACATAGAGGAGAAAGTGATTGGTGGAAATGTGGATCTAGATCTCCTCTCTCTTTTCCCTAAAAAACTAGCAAGAATCCATGGAGGGATTGAGAGTTAGCAAGCTCGAAGAAGGTAAACAATGGGGGAAGAACACGAGCTCAAAGGATAAGGTTCAATGGGGAAGAAGACCCCCTTTTATATGTGGAAAAAAATCCAACCATTATGCTCACAGCCCGCACAGAGTGGTACTACCGCTCCAAGGAGCGGTACTACCGCTAGGGCGGTAGAACCCCTTTGAAAAAAACAGCGAGGAGGCAAAAGGCCAGTAGAACCGCCGGAGCGGTACTACCGCTCGTCCTCCCGGTACTACCGCTAGGGATAGCGGTACTACCGCAAATGGTAGCGGTACTACTGCTTGTGAGCGGTACTAAAAAAATACTTCCGTGCCTACCTCCGCTGAGCAAAACACGAGATTTTGGTCCGGAGCGGTACTACCGCTCAGGAGCCGCGGTAGTACAGCTCTGGAGCGCTACCACCATTCAGGAGCCGCGGTAGTACTGCTCTGGAGCAGTAGTAAAAATTTACATCCGCTCTAGCCATGGTAGTACCGCTGCAGCCTTTACCAAAACAGCCACAACTTCTGCAAACGACTCTGAATTCAACGAAGCCAAGTTTGTTGCAAAGCTAACAACATGGGCTAACACAATCTTGATAGAAATGTCAATAAGAAGCAAATGAGGAAAGGCCCATAAGAAAATGGTGAGAACCCTTCCTCGGATAAGACCGGTAAAACCTCCAACACCGAAAACATCATAGAAGATGCATGCGAACTCCGTTTTCGATGAACTCAAGCTTGTCATCAAGATGACCATAAGCTCTAAGACTCACAAAGAGAACCAAACAAGAACCAAGAAACATGATGCAAGGATGCAATGGTTTGATCTCTCTATTAACGATACGATCAAGCTACCAACTTGAGAGCCCCCCTTGATAGTACGGCAAACGATCCTATAACCCGGTCTCCCAACTACCACCATGAGACCGGTAAAATAGAAAACCTATCAAGGGAAAACCTTTGCCTTGCACATGGTCCACTTGAGCTAGATGATGACGATCTTGACTCCCTCAAGTTGGACCACCTTTGTTGATTGCGTTGGCTCGATGAAGACTAGATGATTGCTCCCCCATAGTCCACAATGGGTGAGCCACTCTTCGGCTCGTCTTCACAAGTCCATTGTCACCACAATGGACGACAAGCTTCAAGCACCTGATCTCTTCGTGATGCATCACTTGAACTTGCACACCACAACCTAACCCCACAAAGAACTCTCACGAAGACCATGGGTTAGTACACAGAGCGTAATTGACAATGCTTACCATACCATGGGATCACTTGATCCCTCTCGGTACATCTTGTACGCTTTGTGTGTTGATCAACTTGATTCACTCTTTGACTTAGTCTTGATCAACCTCTCACAAGACCAATCTTTTAGGTATTTCCTTGAATAGCACCTTGGTCGACAGAAACTCTCCTTGAAACCAACACATGTACTCCAAGAAAAGCCTATGGACAAAACCTTCAAATATAACTCAAGGCAACCATTAGTCCATAGAGATTGTCATCAATTACCAAAACCAAACATAGGGGCACCGCATGTTCTTTCAATCTCCCCCATTTGGTAATTGATGACAATCACTTTCAAGAGAGTTTATACAAGGAATTATGCATCACCATGGAATGCAACAAACCAATGATGCATGAGAATGGGATGCAAAGGCTTAGGAACAAAACTCTCTGAAGCTCCTCCCCCATTGGCATCGATTGCCAAAATGGGTGAAAAGCTTAGAAGGCCAATATAAAAGTGTTCCTCCATAAATTGTGTATTTCTCAAAAAGAGAGTGGAATGCAATACACATGTCCAACGGTAAGTACTAGGAGGAAGACAAACAATATTGAGGCCCAAAGATTGCAAAATAATGATGCCACAAAGACATAACAAAGAGAGAAACAAGCAATCAAGCAATCAAAAGATACCAATTGAAGCAAGCAATAAACGGATATCAATTGAGCCAACTAGAACAATGATCCTACGTGCCACATGAATGAAATAAATTATGATATGATCAAAGGAGTGTTCTAAAGACACTAGTGAAGCTCCCCATGATTTGTGCACAATTTAGTTTTGTAATTGGATACAACGAGCACAAAATAGGACAGTCACTTCCCCAAGATCAATATATAGAACCTCATGACAAGTGCAAGAGAGCAACAGAGTGTTGTAAAGACACTAGTGAAGCTCTCCATGATTTGTGCACTCCTTACAATATTTGCATTAGGATACCAAGTGCACAAAATAGGATCATCACTCCCCGAAAATCAATAGAAACTCACAACAAGTGCAAGTGAGCATGTAGGAAACAAAGCCTAGCACTTGCAACAAACAAATGGTTGAGCAACATATAAAAGAGGCAACTTAAGAGTAGGCTCAACCAAAATGATGTGTGTGAGTCATGGCAAAGCACTTGAGAAGACTAATGTACGGATGAGCATTAAGCATCAACATAGTCTTCGATAGTGGAGATACAAGGTGCATGACATGTCCTCCCCACACACACCAAGCAAAAGGGTTCACAAGCACACTAAAAATGCAAAATGAATAACCAACACTTGTTACAACCCATGGTGAAGATAGAAGATGAAAGCCTCATCAAGACGAGGGATACCAATTAAGATGGCAAAAGCCTCGTAGAGATAAGCATGAGGAAAATAATCTTCACCACACAAGAGTGCATCAAGATGCAACGATATAAGACACGCACTCAAGGCAAAAGCTTTCACGGAGCCACCAAAGAAAAAAACAAAAGAAAGACAAGGTGGACGTGAAAGAAAGGATATCATCTAGATATGCAACTTCTCCCAAGTGTATAAGATTCTAGGTAGACGAAATCATGATGATATATATCTACAAAGAAGGATGTACACCCGGAATACTTACAACACAAAGGAACAAGATATCCGAAAGGAAGTCATAAATATAACAATAAGATATTTGCTTGGAAGCATAGCACATGGCTAGATATGGTCTTATTGTATATAGATGAATTCCTACCGCACAACCATCAAAGACATCACAACTAGCAACATGAGATCATCGTCGAGATGCTTTGAGAAAGGAAACAAGTATCACAAGATGGAATCACTATCATGCCAAGATGCAACCTACACAAGGTTGAATGCAAGAAAAGAATGCATGAATATATACTTGTTACCGAGATATTATTGGAAGGATGTAGAAGAAACCAATTGAAGGTAATAGATAGTAGTTCATTGAGCATCCTAGCTTGACTGCAATAAGCACGTGATGACACCACCTTCTTTGTGAGTGAGCCGAGCATCCAATGCATCTCCAATTTTTCCTAGAACAACAACACAAACAAAATGGTACCCAAACTCATTGGGACCAAAGAGTTAGAAACCCCAACAATACATAGGACAAACTCCTCATAAATATGTGCATATAGATATGTAAATGAAATTCATGCACATCTCATCCAATTTGAGACTTGGTGGAGTTTCCCCTATATATTGGGTCAAAGAGAGAAAGCATGCCAAGGAAACTACATGAAGTTAATATGCATGCTCAAGACTTTCAAGAACCGATACCAAAATACAAGGAAATACCAAGCGAAAAGAATACCAAATGGAGAAATCATCACTTGGAAGATATCATTAAAAGATACATCAAGGAATGAGATATCCATTGGAACCCACAAAATGATATCAAACTCCCAAAAGAGAGGATGGTTCCAAACAAACCAAGATCTCTACAAAGTTTCATGATGGCACAAGTACCAAAAAGAAACGGCTTGCCATCCACCAACACACACTTAAAATGGATCAAAAGTTTAGTGTTTTATAGAAAATAGGATAGCTCCCCCACGAGTTGTGCATTATAGAGAATTTGCATTTGAATACAAAATGCACAAGGTAGGATCACCACGTTCACTATATCAAGGAAAACACTAGACAAGATCAAGAAAACAACAAGATCCTCAAGTGGCATGGAAGGCAATGGGAGTTGAGACAAACTTGGCAAGAGATATGGCAAATGAAAAGCAAACGCCAATGTGAAGATGATCAATAATTTCTACCACACATAAGTGAGTACCAATTGTCAACAGACAAGAAGTATTTGGAAATAATTCCCGGTGGTAGATAGCAAGGATATCCGACATCATCTTCACACCAAACACAAGCAAATTGCAACTTGAAGAGATAACATGCCACCTAGGAACAAGATAATTTACAATATCAATTCTAGGTGACAATATCTCAAATGTACACATTTTCTAGGCTAGTAATATACACATAGCATATTACTCCCCCATAATGTGATACCAATTAAAGATAAACAAGAGGCAAAATAACGATCCAACAAGAGATAATTAATGGACAATTTAGAATTTGAATTTCTCATGAGAAGACATACCACATAGCGACTAGATAATCTTGTAATATCAATACTAGATGGTATTCCTCATGTACACACATTTATAGGATTGTGAGGTGTACAAAGCACATCACTCCCCCATAATGGGATATTCCATTAATCTCTCACAAGAGCCAACTAAGATACAAACAAGATGCATAAAGCCTCAACATACGGCACACATGTACATGATGTGCAAACCAACACACACATACTTGATTACTCAAGATAAGCAATTGGAGGCACAACATATACAAACACATGCAAGGAACACAACCAAAACATGCAGAGGGGCAAGTAACTTTCAATGTAAACAATTTAAGTACAAGTTACCGGAAGGAGGCACATTGGATATAGTATAGAAACTTGATAACCCAATTAACTTGGCTTGAGACACTAAGAATGATGAAGTCCCCTTAATTCTTCATAATGTAGCCAAGTCTCCAATGCCTTCCAACAACACCTATTGATCAAGTTTGAGCTTGTTGGTCCCCAACCAAGTTGGGTCCTAAGAGGTTAGTCACAATAGGCTTGGCAACCCAAATGGTACTTTTCTTGACACCACTTCGAGTACCAACAAACTTGGCAAACACATTGCCAACCTTATCCTTCCCAAGAATAGATATCATCAATAATAATTGGGTTGGATAAGTTGCCACTAGTGCATGAAGAAGTGAGGTGACCTTTCTCACGACATAGGTAGCAACATCTACTCTTCACTTTCTTCTCACTTGATTTCTCAACTTGAGAAGCATTGGCTCATGTTTTCTTGGGAAGAGGCATTTCTTCAACTTGTGGTTGAGCATGAGATTGAACTTGTGGCCGCTTACCTTGTTGCTTGTCACTAATGGTCTTCTTCTTCAATGGGCAAGATCTCACATGATGCCCTTCAATTTTGCACTTGAATGGCCGAATTCTTGACTTGTTCTTCTTCATCATCTTGGACTTCTTCTTCTTAATGGAGTTGAATCCAAGTCCACCTTTTTCATTGGGGATTTTTGCACACTCAAGATATTGTTGAGTGTGGATTTCCCTTCATGACTCTTTTCCAAGTCTTTCTTCAAAGAAGTGACTTGGGCCTTGAGCTCTTTGATTTCCTCTACATGGTTAGTCTCAACACATGTACTAGAGGAAGTATAAGCTTCATCGTTAGAGCAACAAGGCAAGAAAAGCAATTCATCACAAGATGTACCAACATTGTGAGTAGATGAATTAAAAGGACTAGCACATGGCAATATAGTATTTTGACTAGAAGTGGTGCTAATATCCACATGAGGCTCACTAGATGTTACCTTAGCAATCATGGCCTCATGAGCTATCTTTAGCACATTATGGGATACTAGAAGATCATCATGAGAGCTTGAGAGCTTTTCATGACTTTCTTCCAATTTCCCATAATTGCTAGATAGCAACTGAAGTTGAGTCTGAAGCTTAACATTCTCCTTCAAAATGGATGCTTCACAAGTAATAGAGTTACTAGCACAAGCATCATCAATAATAGAAAGAGGAGAAGGCAACTTGGCAAGCTCTTTTGAATATGAAGCTTTAAGTTGTGCATGAGACTCGGTGAGTTTGATGAGCTCACTCTTAATGACTCTTGAGCCATTTTTTAGGTGCCCAAAGTGCTCAAGAAGTTTAGCATGCACAACTTCAAGCTTCTCATTTTTAGTTTCAAAAACATTGGCCACCTTAAGAGCTCTATCATGAGATTCCTTCACTCTAGATAATTCTAGAGCAAAAGTCTCCTCAAGAGATTCCTTGGTGGTTTGTTAAAGTTCAAGAGCTTGAGAGAGGTCCGCCATCTCATTAGCGTAATCACGCTCATGACCTTCCATTTTTTCAATGTTGACCTCATGCTCCTTGAGAGATGAGTTTCCAACTCCTCGTATATTTCTTGCCCTCAATGGCAATGGACATGATTTCCATGAAGTTGAAACAAGCAATTTTATTTTTATGAAGAGCTTTAAAAATCATTTTCCCCTTAATTTTTAAGGAGGCAACATTATCATTCTCTTCATCATTATCCTCATCATCATTAGCATTAACATCGTCATCAAGAGACATATAGGGGTTCAAAGTAGGAGATACCTTTCAAGCCTTAGCCATAAGGCATAAAGCAATAGATGATGATGTAGGATCCCTTGAAACACCATTTGAGACCACATCTTGTTCCATGGAGTGTTGGGTTTCCTCTACATTGTTAGCACAACAACTAGAGGAAGTACATGCATTTTTATCATGGCAACAAGATATAGTAAGCATATCATTATGAGATCTTCAAGCAATTTCTACATGATATGCACGGACTATCAACACAAGCATGTGAAAAATGTAAGGTGCATGAAGTGTTAAAGTCCAAAGATGGAGCATTGCAACAAGATAGTGATGAAGAGTCATCAATGATAAGCAAACTATCATCATTGCAATGACCAACACAACTCACCATAACATTACCTTTTGGAAATCCACATGTAGGTGAAGTAGAAGAAGTTGAGAAGGCAACATGGCCGGAGGTGGAGGGAGAACAATCATCCCAACAAATCTTGGACACACTATATTTATCTTGAAGCTTTCTCCACAACTCATGAGCATCCCGGAACGGCATGAGTTGAAATATAATTACATTGCTCAAAGCATCGAAAAGCACATTAGAAGCTTGAGCATTGAGATAAGAGTTTTTCTCATCCTCTAAAGATAATCTTTGGGGATCCTTTGGAGGAGAAAAAGCCATATCTACAGTTCGCTCTAAATTTGGGTCCATGACCCTAAAGATATTAAGCATGCGAATTACACAAACATCAAAATTTGTGCCATCAAAACTAAGAGTGTCAGAGAATCCTAATCCCCTAGTCGACATCTTTACTCTCTAGGCGGTTAAGCCTAACAAAGAGAGACGAGGCTCTGATACCAATTGAAAGATCGTGGATGTCGCCTAGAGGGGGGTGAATAGGCGCTTTAAAATAATTACGGTTAAGGCTTGAACAAATGTGGAATAAACCTAGCGGTTAATTTGCCAAGCACAAAACCTACAACAACTAGGCTCACCTATGTGCACCAACAACTTATGCTAAGAAAGATAAACTACTAGGTGAAAGCAAGATATATGACAAGAAATAATATGGCTATCACAAAGTAAAGTGCATAAGTAAAGAGCTCGGGTAAGAGATAACTGAGGCACGCGGAGACGACGATGTATCCCAAAGTTCACACCCTTGCGGATGCTAATCTCTGTTTGGAGCGGTGTGGAGGCACAATGCTCCCCAAGAAGCCACTAGGGCCACCGTAATCTCCTCACGCCCTCGCACAATGCAAGATGCCGTGATTCCACTAAGGGACCCTTGAGGGCGGTCGCCGAACCCGTACAAATGGCAACCCTTGGGGGCGGTCACCGAACCCGTACACTTTGGCAACCCTTGGGTGCGGTCACCGGTACCTGTCAAATTGCTCGGGGCCATCTCCACAACCTAATTGGAGACCCCGACGCTTGCCCGGAGCTTTACACCACAATGATTGAGCTCTGAACACCACCATCCGTCTAGGGCGCCCAAGCACCCAAGAGGAACAAGCTCAAGGGCACCAAGCACCCTAGAGTAATAAGCTTCTCAACTTGTAACTTCCACGTATCACCGTGGAGAACTCAAAGCGATGCACCAAATGCAATGGGAAGGGCACACGGAGTGCCAAAGTCCTTCTCTCTCAAATCCCACCGAAGCAACTATTGCTAGGGAGGAAAATGAGAGGAAGAACAAGAAGATGAACACAAAGAACTCCAAGATCTAGATCCAAGGGGTTCCCCTCACATAGAGGAGAAAGTGATTGGTGGAAATGTGGATCTAGATCTCCTCTCTCTTTTCCCCCAAAACTAGCAAGAATCCATGGAGGGATTGAGAGTTAGCCAGCTCGTTGAAGGTAAAAAATGGGGGAAGAACACGAGCTCCAAGGATAAGGTCCAATGGGGAAGAAGACCCCCTTTTATATGTCGGAAAAAATCCAACTGTTATGCTCACAACCCTCACAGAGCGGTACTACTGCTCCAAGGAGTGGTACTACCGCTAGGGCGGTAGAACCTCTTCGAAAAATAATGGCGAGGAGGCAAAAGGCCAGTAGAACCGCCGGAGCGGTACTACCGCTCGTCCTCACGGTACTACCGCTCGACCTCACGGTACTACTGCTAGGGATAGCGGTACTACCGCAAATGGTAGCGGTACTACTGCTTGCGAGCGGTACTAAAAAAATACTTTCGTGCCTACATCCGCTGAGCAAAACACGAGATTTTGGTCCGAAGCGGTACTACCGCTCAGGAGCCGCGGTAGTACAGCTCTGGAGCGGTACTACCATTCAGGAGCCGCGGTAGTACCGCTATGGAGCGGTAGTAAAAATTTACATCCGCTCTAGCCGCGGTAGTACCACTGCAGCCTTTACCAAAACAGCCACAACTTCTGCAAACGGACTCCGAATTCAATGAAACCAAGTATGTTGGAAAGCTAACGACATGAGCTAACACAATCTTTATATAAATATCAATAAGAAGCAAATGAGAAAAGGCCCATAAGAAAATGGTGAGGACCCTTCCTCGGATAAGACCGGTAAAACCTCCAACACCAAGAACATCATAGAAGACGCATGCGAACTCCATTTTCAATGAACTCAAGCTTTTCATCAAGATGACCATAAGCTCTAAGACTCACAAAGAGAACCAAACAAGAACCAAGAAACATGATGCAAGGATGCAATGGTTTGAGATCTCTACTGACGATACTATCACGCTACCAACTTGAGAGCCCCCCTTGATAGTACGGCAAACGATCCTATAACCCGGTCTCCCAACTACCACCATGAGACCGGAAAAATAGAAAACCTATTAAGGGAAAACCTTTGCCTTGCACATGGTCCACTTGAGCTAGATGATGACGATCTTGACTCCCTCAAGTTGGACCACCTTTCTTGATTTCGTTGGCTCGATGAAGACTAGATGATTGCTCCTCCATAGTCCACTATGGGTGAGCCACTCTTCGGCTCATCTTCACAAGTCCATTGTCACCACAATGGACGGCAAGCTTCAAGCACTTGATCTCTTCATGATGCATCACTTGAACTTGCACACCGCATCCTAACCCCACAAAGAACTCTCACGAAGACCATGGGTTAGTACACAAAGCGTAATTGACAATTCTTACCATACCATGGGATCACTTGATCCCTCTCGGTACATCTTCTACGCTTTGTGTGTTGATCAACTTGATTCACTCTTTGACTTAGTCTTGATCAACCTCTCACAAGACCAATCTTTTAGGTAATTCCTTTAATAGCACCTTGGTCGACACAACCTCTCCTTGAAACCAACACACGTACTCCAAGAAAAGCCTATGGACAAAACCTTTAAATATAACTCAAGGCAACCATTAGTACATAGAGATTGTCATCAATTATAAAAACCAAACATGGGGGCACCACATGTTCTTTCAATATGTGAATGATATATTGTCGATCGGAAATGATGTAGAATTTTTTGGAAAGCATAAAGGAGTGTTTGAAAGGATTTTTTTCAAAGAAAGACCTCGGTGAGGCTGCTTACATATTGAGCATCAAGATCTATAGAGATAGATCAAGACGCTTGATAAGTTTTTTCAATGAGTACATACCTTGACAAGTTTTTGAAGTAGTTCAAAATGGAACAGTTAAAGAAAGATTTCTTGCCTGTGTTGCAAGGTGTGAGGTTGAGTAAGACTCAAAGCCCGACCATAGCAGAAGATAGAGAGAGAATGAAAGTCATTCCCTATGCCTCAGCCATAGGTTCTATAAAGTATGCCATGCTGTGTACCAGACCTATTGCATATCCTGCCCTGAGTTTGGCAAGGGAGTACAATTTTGATCTAGGTAGATCACTGGACAACAGTCAAAATTATCCTTAGAGGACTACGGAAATATTTCTTGGTTATGGAGGTGATAAAGAGTTCGTCGTAAAGAGTTACGTCGATGCAAGTTTTTACACCAATCCAGATGACTCTAAGTCTCAATCTGGATACATATTGAAAGTGGGAGCAATTAGCTATAGTAGCTCCGTGCAGAGTATTGTAGACATAGAATATTTGCAAAATACATACGGCTCTGAATGTGGCAGACCCGTTGACTAAACTTCTCTCACAAGCAAAACATGATCACACCTTAGTACTCTTTGAGTGCTAATCACATAGCGATGTGAACTAGATTATTGACTCTAGTAAACCCTTTGGGTGTTGGTCACATGACGATGTGAACTATGGGTGTTAATCACATGGTGATGTGAACTATTGGTGTTAAATCACATTGCGATGTGAACTAGATTATTGACTCTAGTGCAAGTGGGAGACTGAAGGAAATATGCCGTAGAGGCAATAATAAAGTTATTATTTATTTCCTTATTTCATGATAAATGTTTATTATTCATGCTAGAATTGTATTAACCGGAAACTTAGTACATGTGTGAATACATAGACAAAACATGTGTCCCTAGTATGCCTCTACTTGACTAGCTCGTTGAATCGGAGATGGTTAAGTTTCCTAGCCATAGACATGAGTTGTCATTTGATTAACGGGATCACATCATTAGAGAATGATGTGATTGACTTGACCCATTCCGTTAGCCTAGCACTTGATCATTTAGTTTATTTGCTATTGCTTTCTTCATGACTTATACATGTTCCTATGACTATGAGATTATGCAACTCCCGAATACCGGAGAAACACTTAGTGTGCTACCAAACATTACAACATAACTGGATGATTATAAAGGTGCTCTACAGGTGTCTCCGATGGTGTTTGTTGAGTTGGCATAGATCGAGATTAGGATTTGTCACTCCGATTGTCGGAGAGGTATCTCTGGGCCCTCAGCCCTCTCGGTAATGCACATCACTATAAGCCTTGCAAGCAATGTAACTAATGAGTTAGTTGCGGGATGATGCATTACGGAACGAGTAAAGAGACTTAATAGTAACGAGATTGAACTAGGTATTGAGATACCGACGATCGAATCTCGGGCAAGTAACATACCGATGACAAAGGGAACAACATATGTTGTTATGCGGTTTGACCGATAAAGATCTTCGTAGAATATGTGGGAGCCAATATGAGCATCCAGGTTCCGCTATTGGTTATTGACCGGAGATGAGCCTCGGTCATGTCTACATAGTTCTCGAACCCGTAGGGTCCGCACGCTTAATGTTTGGTGACGATCGGTATTATGAGTTTATGTGTTTTGATGTACCGAAGGTAGTTCGGAGTCCTGGATATGATCACGGACATGACGAGGAGTCTCGAAATGGTTGAGATATAAAGATCAATATATTGGAAGGCTATGTTTGGACATCGGAATGGTTCCGAATGAGTTCGGGCATTTACCGAGTACTGGGTTTACCGCACTTCGGGGAGTATATGGGCCTTAATGGGCCTTAGTGGGAGAGAAGAGAAGGTAGCCTAGGAGGGGCGCGCCCCCCAAGCCCAATCCGAATTGGGTGAGGGGGTCGGCCCCCCTTTCCTTTCTACTTCCCTCTCTTCCTTCTATTCCTAGTGGGACTAGGAAAGGGGAGTCCTACTCCTACTAGGAGGAGGACTCCTCCCCCCTTGGCGCGCCTAGAGAGGCCGGCCGGCCTCCCCTCTCCCTCATTTATATACTTGGGATGGGGGGCACCCTAGAATACACAAGTTGATTGTTTAGCCGTGTGCAGTGCCCCCCTCCACAGATTTCCACCTCGGTCATATCGTTGTAGTGCTTAGGCGAAGCCCTGCGTCGGTAACTTCATCATCACCGTCATCACGCCGTCGTGCTGACGAAACTCTCCCTCGACCTCAGCTGGATCTAGAGTTCGTGGGACGTCACCGAGCTGAACATGTGCAGATCGCGGAGGTGCCGTATCTTCGGTGCTAGGATCGGTCGGATCGTGGAGACGTATGACTACATCAACCGCGTTGATAAAACGCTTCCGCTTTCGGTCTACGAGGGTACGTAGACAACACTTCCCCCTCTCGTTGCTATGCATCACCTAGATGGATCTTGCGTGTGCGTAGGATTTTTTTTTTTGAAATTACTGCGTTCCCCAACAATGTGAGTAACAGTAAAATAAAAAAGTATAAGAGTGCAACAAGGGGCCAATCATTAATAAGTCTAAGGACAAGCCAGCTGTGTTATTTATGGTGATCAAACATTTCTTGAGGACGGAAGAAATATCACATAGTTGTTAATTTCATAATGATTTGCATTGGTTATTATTGCTTGCTTGGTGTTGTGTGGATAGATACTAATTCTATGTGCTGCAAAACCATTGAATCACACAAACTTATGATTTTGCTCTCGTCAAGCATCTGAAAATACTAAAATTTATGAAGGCGTGAAGCCCAAGTATAGACACCTCCTCTAGGGTCCCTCTTCACCCCATTTAACTTTCAAGATAAGTGTAGTCCCATACTGCTAGTTGAGGAGAAGAAATACCAATATATAAGATGAGTTGTTCTACTTGTACTTGTAGCATGAGGAAAAGGGAGCAACAATGCGCACACACTCACTTGACTCAACTCGCCACAGAATGCGTCCATGGCTTTTCATGAATTGAGTTCAAGCTAATGTTACGTGGCTTGTTGAAAGAACTAAAAAAAATTGCTGAGCAATGCACTGCTAATGCTCTGGGTATATGTGTCAATGCCCGAGCTCGTTGATGACACGTTCCTTACCTTCCCAGTTTTCTTTCAGCGCATGGCAGTTTGTAGTTTTCTGTGCTTTTCAGATGTGTCCCCATGCGTCATCTCTCTGTTGAAAGTATGCAAACAAGAGAGTCTAGGGATAGACACATATTGTACACCAAATTTGAACTCACACAAGCTTGCCAAGTTTTTTGTGTTGTGTTTGCCGTTATCCCACTCTCGGCAATTTCATGCAGAACCGTACTGAGAATAAGCCTCCGAAACATAATTCTTTGTGAATCTACACCGGGTGAGGGTGATACATTTTTTGAGAAGCTTCTGAAACGACCGCGCGCTTCTAATTGACTACATCGTCGACGATAGATCGCCGGCTTTCACTACTTCCTCTAGGAGGATGGTCACAACATCTTCCCCACCATAGGCGGTGACCCTGTTGCGCGGGGTTTCCGACGAGCTCATATTCTTTGAACCATTTTTTGTTGGCGCTTGCTTTTGGTCTTTGTAAGAATATGCCAAATATTTCTAACTTGTCTGTGCGTGATTTCCTCCGTCGGCACAATAGTTTTTTTTTTGAAGGGAGTCGGCACAATAGTTATGTGGTACAGTGTGTTATTATGCTCGGGGTCTTGGGCGAGCGAGCAAGGCTGCCCCTCTTGTTCGTTCCCTTCCTGTCCTACCAATTGCGAACGGATCCATCATCCTTCTCCACTGCATGTGATTGATTGTGAATATGAGGCGCATCTGGCACAACGAACTGAACAAGTGACACTTTGGTGGCCGCAGTTCGTGCGCGTCTCACGCGAAGCTGGCGCCAGAGTGCTTTTATCTTGGTCGTAATAAATGTAAAAAGTTCGTGTGAATTTGATGCAGTGCTATACAAAATGCATTTGCTTTTTTGTTTCCTTCCATGCTTTTTTTTGAGACACCCAAGTTTCCTGTTAGTTGATTTTTTTTCAAGGGCAGACCAAAAAGAAAGCAATTTGTGGCTGCTGGGATTCGAGCCCAGGTCTCCACGGCCACAACGTGGAATTCTAACAACTAAACTACAGCCACATTGTTTATTACTATTGAATTTCCGTCAAATTATTTTGTAATTATTATGGGCGAGTAGTAATAATCTACGTTGGATTTTTTTTCCAAGGGCCGACCAAAAAAAAAGTGTGGCTGATGGGATTCGAGCCCAGGTCTCCACGGCCACAACATGGAATTCTAACCACTGAACTACAGCCACATTATTTATTATTGAATTTCTGTCAATTTATTTAATAATTATTATGGGTCGATTAATAATCTAGGTTGTTTTCTCCTTGATCGGTATGCAACGTCGCAATGTAGCGCGTTCTACTTTACGCTCGAACACGACACAAATTAGTGCAGTACTATTTTATTTCTTACAGCTAAAATTAGTACTAGTTGCATGGGACCTGAACTATCAGTGACTCTTGTACGCTGGTAGCAGCGACAGTAACAGCAAACATACCTAGTTCTGGTTGGGAACCATCAGTGACTCTACGACAGTACGAGTTAGAGTTAACAGTAAAAACGTAGTGGTAGCAGCACATCAGATGGCGATCGACGATGATGGCGTGTATGTGTACTGTATTTGTCTGGTCCTCCTCTCCAGCTCCAGGCCAGCCAAACGGATACGAGTCGACGTGGCTCAGTACGCCGTCGATCGCTTTTGTACCACACGGAGCGTGAGTGAATAACGGTCCATTTCCTACGCCAGATGCACGCACATGTGATGTAGGTGTACATGTATTCGCAAAAAAAAAGATGTACGTACATGTACGCCGCTACAGGGTACTACGTACCACAGAGCGGGGCCCACCATGTCGGTTCTTGTCAGTTATATCGGCCATCGCTCAAATGTACCGAGATTTCGGCAACCAGTTCTGTCGATTGTCCAATCCAGCCAATATTTGCATCGTTTATAAAAAACAAAAAAAATGTTTGAAACTGGTCCGAATTTGAGGGCCGCTGACCTTTTTGTCCAGAAAGAGGATGTTTCGGGGTTACCACACTGTACTGAGATTAGCCACAAAAGCTGCGGTCTCAGTGTACTGCTAGATGTCCCTATCTGCAAAAATTAGTGCTTGTCTCCTGATCTTTTCAGATTTCATCAGAGGAGAAATAGTGTAAAAAGGAGCATTCCAAGAGGAACATGTAGGCCTCCCGCTCCAACCCTTTCCAGAAAGAATGTCCAGTCCAGGCTTGAGGTGTGAGATTCAAGAAACACCTGATTAGATAGTTAGATACACGCACACTTGCGCGTAGATCATTTTGTCTCTGATCTGTCAAAGTTCCTTCGTTTTGCAGCATCGTCCTGACCCGAAATGCAAAACAACGATTCTTATAGAAGAATTAAAGAGAGAAACAGTTGGTGGTGCCTCGATCATTTTAGTTAATCAAGGTTGTTTTCTCCATAAGCTCAGTTGATGCTTAATAACCTGCCCGTTTTCCTTACTACTCCCTCCGTTCCCAAATAATTGTCTTTCTAGCCATCTCAAATGGACTACAACATACAGATGTATGTAAACATGTTTTAGAGTGTAGATTCATTCATTTTGCTCCGTATGTAGTCACTTGTTGAAATCTCTAGAAAGACAATTATTTAGGAACGGAGGGAGTAGCTAAGAGAGGAGCTTCCTTATGGCCGAAGGGGATGTTAGGACTAAGTGACACATGTTAATTAAGGGTTATGTCTCCACTTGTCCAAACCATCGAGCAGTTACTTTAGGCAACCGGTGCAACTCTTGTAATAGTCGCGTTCCATCAGGGGCTATAAATATATAACTTGTCATCATCAATATACAAAACTCTTCTCTCTCTCTCTACTTTAACACGTTATCAGCATGCTTCCGGCAGAGCAACCCCATCGGCCTCACCGCACGACGTGGAAGACAAATGGTAGCGACCCAAAGAGCGGCGGGACCCATGGCTGCACAAGCCACGACCATATGGAGCCACGTTGCTGACAGAACAACAAAATGTTGCCTTATAGTACATCATAAGGCATCATATCCATCAAGATCTTAAATAAGAGTACCTGGAGGAGGAATCTCCTAGTGCCCGCAAAACGAGGTATGAAGCCTAGAAACTCAAACCACGAGAAAGGCATATCACAGAGTTATGCCGCACCCCACGATATCTGGTTATTTGTATCTGCAATTCCTAGGATGCAAAGGACCTCAAGGGTAAAGGTTCAAGTCTTCAAGTATATATATATACAACAATAGAGATTTTCATAATGAAAAAACTCAAGTATATATATAGATAGATTTCTTAGGGGGTCAATCTAATGAAAGAGGATAAATGCCTAGTGAACATATGCACCACAAACTCTATACTCAGGGAAGTAAAATATTCCACTCTTACTAAGAGAAAAATGAAATATTTTAACAATCATTGGATGCGATGATGTAATTGTTGGCTCAATTCGGGTCATATTATTATCTCTATAGGTACTTGAGTGACATTAAGTATGTTTTTGACATATTCCTTGTTCAACTTGTACTCTACTAAACTATAGAGATATCTGTTAAAATAGTTTTCATATCAAAACTTATGATAACAATGATGAGAAATATCTTTTCGTACCATATACAACCAATATATAAAACACATTCTCTATGTACCATAAGGATGGCCCTACACATACTACAAAATCTGTAGCACATGTTGTGTACAAGATAATTTCCCAGAATGTCTTTCACATAACAAACTTGGCATACTCGCCTTGATCATCCCGACATTAACATGAAACAAAAATCATCACAAAATCCATTGGTTATAACTAAAGCAATGCTAAATTCTACCAATATTTGGATTTTACATGTACTGCATGTTACACAGGGAAGCTAATTTTAAGGCTCGCGCACCTTAAATTCTATGTTGAACCACTCAAACTCCTTGAACGCATAAAATTCGATGGAAGTGGCTCTTCCCATACATTGACTAGACTATTCAGGTATCCTATGGTTCTAAAAGACACATCAACATGATGGTATCAAGTGTTCCTTTACCCACACAAAACTATTGGCTCATTATTATGAACACCAATTTCAATCAAACTCAAATGGACAGGGTCGTAGAATTCTCCTTATGTGCCTCAATTATGGCCCTCGAATTAAAGTTGAGCACTTTGTCTTATATGTCTAGACTAAAAATGGTTTGGTCAAAATCTGTATCCAACTAATTAAGCTCTCATTGCATGATCTTTACTTTGGAATTACAACTTACGAACTACACGTTGGAGTCATGAAGTTTTACACGCTCGTGACCAAGCTGCATATTATTATTCCCCTCTATCTTTGATATATGGAAATCTACAACGTATTTCCCGGTAAGTGGTTGACCTGGATCTACATAAGCCCTGCTCAAACTTGACATCACCAAAGCGTTTGACTCCACACAATGGCCGTTCTTGCTCCAGGTCTTACATAGATTGGGCTTTGGAGACAAGTGGTTGACCTGGATCTATGGACTCCTAGCCACCTCCTCCACGTGGATCATGATCAATGGACGTCCCGGTAAGCCAATCTTGGCGTGTCAAGGTTTCAGGCAAGGGGACCCGCTATTGCCGATGCTCTTCGTTCTTTGCACGGAACCCCTTTGTGCACTCTTTCAATATGCTACAGAGAAAGGCCTTCTAGCCCCTTTGGCTCGTTCAGGCCCGCAACAGCGTGTCTCCATGTTTGTGGATGACGTTGTGGTCTTCATCAAGACAAATGACCTTGAGGCAGCCACCTGCAGGGCGATCTTGCACCTATTTGGCCAAGCTTCCGGATTGTTTGTTAACATGGCCAAGAGTGCGATGCTCCCCATTAGATGTTCCCAGGACGAGATCGAGCTGTTGTCCACTATGTTGGGATGCCCTACTGCTCCTTTTCCGTGCAAGTATTTGGGACTGTCGTTGACACTTTCAAAACAAAATGCGCGTAGCTTCAGCCGCTGGTGAATCGTGTGGGTGACAACTTGCCCCTCTGTAAGGCGGCTATGATGCCGAAAAGCGGGCGGCTACTTCTCATCCAGTCAGCTCTGTGCGATCCCAGTTCATTCCATGTTGGCACTTGACCTTCCAGCAAAGACACTATAACAGCCCTTGCCAAAATTTGCCGAGGCTTTATGTGGTGTGGTAAGAAGGATGCGAGAGGGGGCAACTGTGCCATCGCTTGGGACGCAGTTTGCACGCCCAAATGGGCGGGCGTTTTGGGGATCCCGAACCTGCAGCGGCTTAACAAGGCTTTGCGAGCAAGATGGGCTTGGCTGCAAAGGGTGGACAAAACTAGGCCATGGGCCGAGTTCAACATCCCTGTTCTGGCGGAGGCACTGGAGTTGGTTCGGGCAGCGACTTTCACTACGGTGGGCAATGGAAAAACTACCCGCTTCTGGGAAGATAGATGGATCAATGGATGGAGAATTCAGGAGATTGCACCAACGGTCATAGTTTGATACGGGATCAGATCAAAAGGTCAAAGTTGGCCTCTGATGCACTACTAAATGACAACTAGGATGGTGACATCGGCCCCAACCTATCGCCCCAAGCACTGCAGGAGTTTTTGCGGCTATGGCCACAGGTCACGGGCCGCCAACTTGCAAACGGCGTCAAGGACGTGGTGACATGGTCATGGGAAAAGAATGGGCAGTACTCGGCTATATCAGCTTATGCAGCCAGATTCATGGGGAGTGTGGTCTCCCCGTCAGCGGCGTTCACCTGGAAGTCTAGGGCACCCTTGCAGTGCTGTTTTTTCGCTTGGCTGGCCCTCAAGAACCGTTGCTGGACATCTGATCGGTTGGCTCGCGACGGACTACCACACCAGGATACCTGCCCCCTTTGCAACCAACACGATGAAACTATCCAACACCTACTGCTGGCTTGTGTCTTTGCTAAACAGGTCTGGCATTGGATGTGGAGCATCACGGGCAGGCCAGATTTTGAGCCCCAAGATGGAGAGGGCCTCAGTGAAAGGTGCCTTAGACAAGATCGTTGCTCAGCTCATCGCAAGTCCACTCGTGCTAAATGCCTGCTTGGGACGTGGATTCTTTGGAAGCGCCGGAACGTGATACGTCCATTTTGCATCATGTTTTCTAACTAATTTTATGATGTTTTTATGCATAATAATGCTTTTTGGAGTAATTCTAATGCCTTTTCTCTCATAATATGCAAGGTACACACAAAAAGGGAGAATTCTGGTAGCTGGAAATCTGGACCTGGAAAAGCTACGTCAGACCACCTATTCTGCACAACTCCAAACAAGTTGAAACTTCACGGAGATTTTTTATGGAATATTTGAAGAATATTGGAGCAAATAACTACCAGAGGGGGCCCACCAGGTGGGCACAACCCACCTGGGCGTGCCAGGAAGCCCAAGCGCGCCCTAGTGGGTTGTCCTCACCCAGGCCCACCTCTGGTGCCCATCTTGTGGTATATAAGTCATTTTGACCTAGAAAAAATAAGGAGAGGACTTTTGGGACGGAGTGCCGCCGTCTCGAGCGGAACTTGGGCAGGAGCACTTTTGCCCTCTAGCAAAGCGATTCCGCCAGGGAACTTCCCTCCCGGAGGGGGAAATCATCATCATCATCATCACCAACAACTCTCCCATCTTGGTGAGGGCAATCTCCATCAACATCTTCAACATCACCATCTCCTCTCAAACCCTAGTTCATCTCTTGTGTTCAATCTTTGTACCGGAACTATAGATTGGTGCTTGTGGGTGACCAATAGTGTTGATTACATCTTGTAGTTGATTACTATATGGTTTATTTGGTGGAAGATTATATGTTCAGATCCATTATGCTATTTAATACCCATCTGATCTTGAGCATGATTATCATTTGTGAGTAGTTACTTTTCTTGAGGTCACGGGAGAAATCATGTTGCAAGTAATCATGTGAACTTGATATGTGTTCAATATTTTGATAGTATGCATATTGTGATTCCCTTAGTTGTGTCATGTGAACGTCGACTACATGACACTTCACCATATTTGGGCCTAAGGGAATGCATTGTGGAGTAGTTATTAGATGATGGGTTGCGAGAGTGATAGAAGCTTAAACCCTAGTTTATGCGCTATTCCGTAAGGGACCGATTGGATCCAAAAGTTTAATGTTATGGTTAGAATTTATTCTTAATACTTTTCTCATAGTTGCGGATGCTTGCGAGGGGGTTAATCATAAGTAGGAGGTTGGTTCAAGTAAGAACAGCACCTAACCACCGGTCCACCCACATATCAAATTATTAAAGTAGCGAACACAAATCGAATCAACATGGTGAAAGTGACTAGATGAAATTCCCGTGTACCCTCAAGAATGCTTTGCTTACTATAAGAGACCGTTTGGCCTGTCCTTTGCCTCAAAAGGATTGGACTACCTTGCTGCACTTTTGTTACTATCATCATTACTTGCTTGTTACAAATTATCTTGCTATCAAACTACTCTGTTACTTACAATTTCAGCACTTGCAGACATTACCTTGCTGAAACCACTTGTCATTTCCTTCTGCTCCTCGTTGGGTTCGACACTCTTACTTATCGAAAAGAGCTACAATTGATCCCCTATACTTGTGGGTCATCAAGGCTATTTTCTGGCGCCGTTGCCGGGGAGTGAAGCGCCTTTGGTAAGGAAACATTTATATAGTGTGGTGAAATTTATTGTCACTTGTTACTATGGAAAACAATCCTTTGAGGGGTTTGTTTGGGGTATCTTCACCTTGACCGGAACCACAATTATCTACCCCTCAACCTACTGCACCTACTAAAAATATTGAATATGAAATTCCTTCGGGTATGATAGAACAACTGCTAGCTAATCCTTATGCAGGAGACGGAACCGTACATCCTGATATGCACTTGATATATGTGGAACAAATTTGTGGATTGTTTAAGCTTGCAGGTTTACCCGGAGATGAAGTTATAAAAAGGTTTTCCCTTTATCTTTGAATGACAAAGCATTGGCATGGTATAGGCCATGCGATGATATTGGATCTTGGAATTGGAATCGACTGAAATTGGAGTTCCACCAAAAAATTTATCCTATGCATCTAGTTTATCATGATCGAAATTATATATATATATATATATATAATTTCTAGCCTCGTGAAGGAGAAAGTATCACTCTAGCTTGGGGGAGGCTTAAGTCAGTGTTATATTCATGCCCCAATCATGAGCTCTCAAGAGAAAATACTATTCCGAATTTTTATACCCGGCTTTCTCGTGATGATCAATCCATGCTTGATACTTCTTGTACTGGTTCTTTTATGAAGAAGACTATTGAATTATGGTGGGATCTTTTGAAAAGAATTAAACACCACTCTGAAGATTGGGAACTCGACGAAGGTAAAGAGTCAGGTATTAAGCTTAAGTATGATTGTGTTAAATCTTTTTATTGATACCGATGCTTTTCAAAAGTTTAGCACTAAATATGGACTTGACTCTATTATAGTAGGCTCCTTTTGTGAATCATTTGCTACTCATGTTGATCTCTGATGTCGCGGCTACGTCGGTATTTCCCCAAAGAGGAAGGGATGATGCAGCACATCGACGGTAGGTATTTCCCTCAGATATGAAACCAAGGTTATCGAACCAGTAGGAGAATCAAGCAACACAGCGTAAATAGCCCCTGCACACAAATAATAACACCTCGCAACCTAACATGTTAATGGGGTTGTCAACCCCTTTCAGGTAACGGCACCAAAAACGACGTGCGGACGGGAGAAAGTTGTAATAGATTGAATAAATAGATCGCAAATAAAATAAAATGCAGCAAAGTATTTTTATATTTTTGGTTTAATAGATCTAAAAATAAATGCAAAAGAAAAGTAGATCGCAAAGGAAAATATATGAGAAAGAGACCCGTAGGTTTCACTAGTGGCTTCTCTCGAGAAAAATAGCAAACGGTGGGTGGACAAATTACTGTTGGGCAATTGATAGAACTTCAAATAATCATGACGATATCCAGGCAATGATCATTATATAGGCATCACGTCCAAGATTAGTAGACCGACTCCTGCCTGCATCTACTACTATTACTCCACACATCGACCGCTATCCAACATGCATCTAGTGTATTAAGTTCATGGAGAAACGGAGTAATGCAATAAGAACGATGACATGATGTAGACAAGATCTACCGATGTAGAGATAGACCCCATCGTTTTATCCTTAGTCGCAATGATACATACGTGTCGGTTCCCCTTCTGTCATTGGGATCAAGCACCGTGAGATCGAACCCACTACAAAGCACCTCTTCCCATTGCAAGATAAATTGATCAAGTTGGCCAAACAAAACCCAAATATTGGAGAAGAAATACGAGGCTATAAGAGATCAAAGAAACTCAAATAACTTTCATGGATATAAAACGATATAACTGATCATAAGCTAAAAGTTCACCAGATCCCAAAAAACACACCGCAAAAGAGTTACATCATATGGATCTCCAAGAGACCATTGTATTGAGAATTCAGCCAGAGAGAGGAAGCCATCTAGCTACTAACTACGGACCCCGAAGGTCTACAAATAACTACTCATGCATCATCGGAGAGGCACCAATGGAGGTGGTGAACCCCATCCGAGATGGTGTCTAGATTGGATCTGGTGGTTCTGGACTCTGCGGCGGTTGGATCAATATTTCGTTGACTCCCTTAGGGTTTTGGGAATATTGGGGTATTTATAGAGTAAAGAGGCGGTCGGGGGCACCGAGGTGGGCACAACCCACCGTATGCGCTGGGCCTCCTGGCGCGCCCTGGTGGGTTGTGCCTCCCTTGGGGCACCCCCCAGGCGCAACCAGGGACCAATTTGTTCCTTCGGGTCCATAAAAAATCTCCGTAAAGTTTTGTTGCATTTGGACTCCGTCTGATATTGATTTCCCGCGATGTAAAAAACATGCAGAAAACTGCAACTGGCACTTGGCACTATGTCAATAGGTTAGTACCAAAAAATGATATAAAATGACTATAAAATGATTATAAAACATCCAAGATTGATAATATAACAATATGGAACAATCAAAAATTATATATACGTTGGAGACGTATCAGCATCCCCAAGCTTAACTCCTACTCGTCCTCGAGTAGGTAAGTGATAAAAATAGAATTTTTGATGTGGAATGCTGCTTGTCATGTCATATCATATTATTTTTCTTTGTAGCATGGACATTTGGACTTTTATGTGATTCAAAACAATAGTTTAGTTTTGACATGATAATTTAGATACTCAAGCATATCAACAAGCAACCATGTCTTTCAAAATATCAACGCTAAAATAAGTTATTCCTAGCCCATCATGCTCCACCATTGATCCACTCATGAAATACACTCGCATATTAGCTACACCCAATACTCAAGTATGATCATATTGCCTCTTAGTTGGTGCTTTTATAAGAGAAGATGGAGACTCAAACTCAAAAAATAAAAATTGTATAAAGTAAAAGAAAGGCCCTTCGCAGAGAGAAGTAGGGATTTCTAGAGGTGCCAGAGCTCAAAGCGAAAATTACAGATAAAAAACATTTTGGGATGCGTATCCATCCCACCAACGAAAATGACTTAGAGTTCCCAACACTTTTTATGCTAGATATATCATAGGCGGTTCCCAAACAGAAAATATAGTTTATTCCTTTTTCCACCATACTTTCACTTTCCATGGCTAGCCATATCCATGGTTGCCCTCCATACCAACACTTTGCAATGAATTTATTATTTGACAACATAAAGTAAATTCATTTTTGCATTTCGGGACTGGGCATCCCTAAAACCTTTGCCTTACTCTCGTGCAATGACAAGTGAATAAACACCCCTCACCGCTCCGTGAGCGAAATGAACACACAAAAGAGAAGTTTATTTGGAAAATTAGAGATGGCAGATGCAAATTTGCTTAGAACGCAAAAGAATACTGCATATAGGTAGATATAGTGGACTCATGTGGCAAAACTGGTTTAAAGGATTTTGGATGCACAAGTAGAGATCATACTTAGTGCAAAATAAAGGCTAGCAAAAGATTGAGAAGCGACCAACCAAGAAACGAATAATCTCATAAGTAAGCATTAAGCATAATTAACACCGAATAATGCACCAGAAGTAGGATATGATTTCATTGCATGACTATTATCTTTCGTGCTTGCATAGGGAATCACAAACCTTAACACCAATATTCTTACAAAAGCATAATAACTCATCAACGTAACTCACATATCACATCATCATATCTAAAAATTATTACTAAGAATCAAGTTTATTTTTGTCAAATGATCTTCATGAAAGTTTTTATTATATCCTTCTTGGATATCTATCACTTTGGGACTAATTTTCATGAGTTGCTTTTCATAAGCTCAAACAAATATAAGTGAAGATCATGAGCATAAAATTTTTCTTTCTCTCAAAATAATCTAAGTGAAGCAAAAGAGAATTTCTTGAAAATTTTACTAACTCTCAAATAAATCTAAGTGAAGCAAGAGAGCATTTCTTCAAAAATAACTAAGCACACCGTGTTCAAAAAGATATAAGTGAAGCACTAGAGCAAGTTCATAGCTCATAAAAATTTAAGTTAAACATAGAGAGCAATTCTAACAAGTCATGACATAATTTTGGCTCTCTCAAATAGGTGTGTCCAGCAAGGATTGATGACTTAAAAACACAAAATAAAACAAGCAAAGACTCATATCATACAAGACGCTCCAAGCAAAACACATAGTATGTGATGAATAAAAATATAGCTTCGAGTAAAATACCGATGGTCGTTGGAAGAAAGAGGGGATGCCACTCGGGGACATCCCCAAGCTAGTTGGTTGCTCATTTTTGGATAATAGCTGGGGATGCCGGGGCATTACCAAGCTTAGGCTCTTCTATCCTTCCTTCATCCATCGTAAGATAAACCAAAACTTGAAAACTTCAATCACACAAAACTCAACAAAACCTTCGTGAGATCCGTTAGTATAAGAAAGCAAACCACAACTATAAGTAATGTATCAAACAAATTCATATTTTGTTTTTGTATTATATCTACTATATTCCAACTTTTCTATGGCAAAAATTCATCAAAGAAAACCATAGAGCCATCAAAATAAGCACACAATACAAAGAAAACAGAATCTGTCAAAACAGAACAGTCTGTAGCAATCTGACTATTTCGAATACTTCTGTAACTCCAAAATTTCTGAAAAATTAGTATGACCTGGGTAATTTGTATATTAATATTCTGCAAAAATAATTGGCATTTTATCACGTTCTGGTGATTTTAACAATTGTTTTCGTGAGCCCATAAGTTTCTGTTTTTCAGCAAGATCAAACAACTATCACCCAAGAAAATCCTAAAGGCTTTACTTGGCACAAACACTAATTAAAACACAAAAAACACAATCATACCTGTAGCATAATTGTGCAAACACACAAGAACAGAAAGAAAAAAGCAAAAATAAATTTTATTCATTGGGTTGCCTCCCAACAAGCGCTATACTTTTATGCCCTTAGCTAGGCATAAAGCAAGGATCTAAGTATTGTCATCTTTGGTTCGAGATCCATAAGATGCCCTCATGGTTGACTCATATGGTGGCCTAATTCTTGTTCTAGGGAAGTGTTCCATACCCTTCCTCAAAGGAAATTGGAACTTAATATTGCCTTCTTTCATATCAATCACGACACCAATAGTGCGTAAAAACAGTCTACCAAGAATAATAGGACAAGACGGATTGCAACCAATACAAAGAACAATAAAATCTATGGGCACAAAATTACTATTTACAAGAATAAGACCATCATTAATTTTTCCCATAGGCTTCTTAATAGTAGAATCTGCCAAGTGCAAATTCAAAGAACATGATTCAATATCGGTAAGACCAAGCACATCACATAAAGATTTTGGAATTGTAGAAACACTAGCACCCAAGTCACACAAAGCAAAACACTCATAATTTTTAATCTTGACTTTGATAGTATGTTCCCACTCATCATGCAATTTCCTCGGAACAGGAACTTCTAATTCCAACTTTTCTTCAAAACCTTTCATCATAACATCAACAATATGTTTAGTAAAATCTTTATTTTGTTCATAAGCATGGGGTGAATTCAACATGGATTGCAACAAAGAAATACAATCAATCAAAGAGAAACTATCATAATTAAAGTATTTGTAATCCAAAAGAGTGGGCACATCACTAGTTAATGTTTTGACCTCTCCAATCCCACTTTTATCAATTTTCTCAACAAGATTTTCACTCTCCGAAATATCGAGACGCCTTCTACCTAAAGTTGACTCTTCTCTAGTACCTTTTTCATCAATCTTAACTTTACTAAACAAGGAATCAATAGGAGAAACACCAATCATTTTAAGATCTTCATCACTTTTGCGAAAGTAATCACTAGAAAATGTTTTCTCTAAACATTCTCATTTAGCCCTAAGCATAGCGGTTCTTTTCTTACTTTCATCCACAGAAAAATAAAGAGCTTTAATTGATCCGTCAACCTTAGGCACAAAAAATTTCATCTTGAGATTTTCCACATAAAGAGCAATTTTATCAACACTTCTGGACAAATCATCAATCTTATTCAACTTTTCTTCTATGGAAGTGTTGAAAACTTTTTGTGTGTTGATAAATTCTTTAATATTATTCTAAAGATTAGAGGTGTTCCTATTATTATTGTAAGATTGATTTCCTTAGGAATTACCATAATTATTAGAGGAATTACTAGGAAAAGGCCTAGGATTAAAATTACCTCTATAAGCAGTGTTATTGAAATTATTTCGAGAGATAAAATTCACATCTATGGCATCACTATTTTGCTCAATCAAAGTAGACAAAGGCATATCATTAAAATCAATAGGAGCACTTTTACTATCAACTGATTTCATAAGAGCATCAACTTTTTCACTCAAAGAAGAAATTTCTTCAACCGAATTAACTTTTTTACTAGTAGGAGCCCTTTTCAGTATGCCATTGTGAATAATTTACCATGATATTATCAAGGAATTTGGTGGCTTCACCCAAAGTAATTTCCATAAAAGTACCACCCACGGTGGAATCTAAAAGATTTCGAGAAACAAAATTCAACCCCGCATAAAAAATTTGTATGACCATCCAAAGATTTAACCCATGAGTTGGGCAATTCCTTATCATCATTTTCATCCTTTCCCAAGATTGTGCAACATGCTCATGTTCAAGTTGCTTGAAACTAAGGGAAATAATTTTTGCAGGTGGAAAAGACTTATTGATAAAAGCCTCTTTGCACTTATTCCAAGAATCGATACTATTGTGAGGCAAAGAAGAGAACAAATTTTTTGCAGAATCACGCAAAGAAAACGGAAATAATTTCATCATCATTGTCCACGTCTTTTTCTTTTGCATGTCGCATAATTCCACGAAGGTATTAAGATGGGATGCGGCATCCTCATTAGGATTACCGGAAAATTGATCTTTCATAACAAGATTCAGCAAAGCAATATTAATATCACAAGACTCCGCACTAGTGGCGGGAGGAGCAATCGGAGTGCCAATAAAATCATTGTTGTTTGTATTTGAGAAATCACATAACTTGGTGTTCTCTTGAGTCATGATGACTACACAACAAGATTGCACTCAAAAACAGATCCGGCAAGAAAACGGCGAACAGAAAAAGAGAGCCGAATAAAACGGCAAATTTTTGTGAAGTGGGGGAGAGGAAAACGAGAGGCAAATGGCAAATAATGTAAATTTCGAGGAGATGAGATTTGTGATTAGGAACTTGGTATATGTTGAAGATCCTCCCCGGCAACGGCACCAGAAATTCTTTTTGATGTCGCTTGAAGCTACGTCGGTATTTCCCCAAAGAGGAAGGGATGATGCAGCACAACGGCGGTACGTATTTCCCTCAGATATGAAACCGAGGTTATCGAACCAGTAGGAGAACCAAGCAACACAACGTAAACAGCCCCTGCACACAAATAACAACACCTCGCAACCCAACGTGCTAAAGGGGTTGTTTCGGGTAACGGCGCCAGAAATGACATGCGGACGGGAGAAAGTTGTAATAGATTGGATAAATAGATCGCAAATAAAATAAAAACGCAGCAAAGTATTTTTGTATTTTTTGTTTAATATATCTAAAAATAAATGCAAAAGAAAAGTAGATCGCAAAGGCAAATATATGAGAAAGAGACCCTGGGGCCGTAGGTTTCACTAGTGGCTTCTCTCGAAATAATAGCAAACAGTGGGTGAACAAATTACTGGTGGGCAATTGATAGAACTTCAAATAATCATGACCATATCCAGGCAATGATCATTATATAGGCATCACGTCCAAGATTAGTAGACCGACTCCTGCCTGCATCTACTACTATTACTCCACACATCGACCGCTATCCAGCATGCATCTTGTGTATTAAGTTCATGGAGAAACGGAGTAATGCAATAAGAACGATTACATGATGTAGACAAGATCTACCTATGTAGAGATAGACCCCATCGCTTTATCCTTAGTAGCAACGATACATACGTGTCGGTTCCCCTTCTGTCACTGGGATCAAGCACTGTAAGATCGAACCCACTACAAAGCACCTCTTCCCATTGCAAGATAAATATATCAAGTTGGCTAAACAAAACCCAAATATCGGAGAAGAAATACGAGGCTATAAGAGATCATGCATATAAGATATCAAAGAAACTCAAATAACTTTCATGGATATAAAAAGATATAACTGATCATAAACTCAAAGTTCATCAGATCCCAACAAACACATGGCGAAAGAGTTGCATCATATGGATCTCCAAGAGACCATTGTATTGAGAATTCAGCGAGCGAGAGAGGAAGCCATCTAGCTACTAACTACGGACCCGAAGGTCTACAAATAACTACTCACGCATCATCGGAGAGGCACCAATGGAGGTGGTGAACCCCATCCGAGATGGTGTCTAGATTGGATCTGGTGGTTCTGGACTCTGCGGCGGCTGGATCAATATTTCGTCGACTCCCTTAGGGTTTTGGGAATATTGGGGTGTTTATAAAGCAAAGAGGTGGTCCCGGGGGGCACCCGAGGTGGGCACAACCCACTAGGGCGCGCCTGGGCCTCCTGGTGCGCCCTGGTGGGTTGTGCCTCCCTCGGGGCACCCCCCCAGGCGCAGCCAGGGCCCAATATGTTCCTTCTGGTTCATAAAAAATCTCCATAAAGTTTTTTTGCATTTGGACTCCGTCTGATATTGATTTCCTGCGATGTAAAAAACATGCAGAAAACAACAACTGGCACTTGGCACTATGTCAATAGGTTAGTACCAAAAAATGATATAAAATGACTCTAAAATGATTATAAAACATCCAAGATTGATAATATAACAGCATGGAACAATAAAAAATTATAGATACGTTGGAGGCGTATCAGCATCCCCAAGCTTAACTCCTACTCGTCCCCGAGTAGGTAAGTGATAAAAACAGAATTTTTGATGTGGAATTCTGCCTATCATGTCATATCATATTCTTTTCTTTGTAGCATGGACATTTGGACTTTTATGTGATTCAAAGCAATAGTTTAGTTTTGACATGATAATTTAGATACCCAAGCATATCAAAAGCAACCATGTCTTTCGAAATATCAACGCTAAAATAAGTTATCCCTAGCCCATCATTCTCAACCATTGATACACTCATCAAATATGCTCGCATATTAGCTACACCCAATGCTCAAGTACGATCATATTGCCTCTTAGTTGGTGCTTTTATAAGAGAAGATGGAGACTCAAACTCAAAAAATAATAATTGCATAAAGTAAAATAAAGGCCCTTCGCAGAGGGAAGTAGGGATTTGTAGAGGTGCCAGAACTCAAAGCGAAAAATTAGAGATAAAAAAACATTTTGGGATGTGTATCCATCCCACCAACGAAAACGACATAGAGTTCCCAACAGTTTTCATGCTAGATATATCATAGGCGGTTCCCAAACAGAAAATAAAGTTTATTCCTTTTTCCACCATACTTTCATTTTCCATGGCTAGCTGTATCCATGGTTGCCCTCCATACCAACACTTTGCAAAGAATTTATTATTTGAAAACATAAAGTAAATTCATTTTTGCATTTCGGGACTGGGCACCCTAAAACCTTTGCCTTACTCTCGTGCAATGACAAGTGAATAAACACCCCTCACCGCTCTGCGAGCGAAATGAACACACAAAAGAGAAGTTAATTTGGAAAATTAGAGATGGCACATGCAAATTTTCTTAGAATGGCAAAAGAATACCGCATATACGTAGATATAGTGGACTCATGTGGCAAAACTGGTTTAAAGGATTTTGGATGCACAAGTAGAGATCATACTTAGTGCAAAATGAAGGCTAGCAAAAGATTGAGAAGCGACCAACCAAGAAACGAGTAATCTCATAAGCAAGCATTAAGCATAATTAACACCGAATAATGCACCCCAAGTTGGATATAATTTCATTGCATGAATATTGACTTTCGTGCTTGCATAGGGAATCACAAACCTTAACACCAATATTCTTACAAAAGCATAATTACTCATCAACGTAACTCACATATCACATCATCATATCTCAAAATTATTACTAAGAATCAAGTTTATTTTGTCAAATGATCTTCATGAAAGTTTTTATTATATCCTTCTTGGATATCTATCACTTTGGGACTAATTTTCATGAGTTGCTTTTCATAAGTTAAAACAAATATAAGTGAAGATCATGAGCATAAAAAAATTTCTTTCTCTCAAAATAATTTAAGTGAAGCAAGAGAGAATATCTTGAAAATTTGACTAACTCTCAAATAAATCTAAGTGAAGCAAGAGATCATTTCTTCAAAAATAACTACCCACATTGTGTTCAAAAAGATATAAGTGAAGCACTAGAGCAAGTCCATAACTCATAAAAATTTAAGTGAAGCATAGGGAGCAATTCTAACAAGTCATGACATAATGTTGGCTCTCTCAAATAGGTGTGTCCAGCAAGGATTGATGACCTAAAACACAAAATAAAACAAGCAAAGACTCATATCATACAAGACGCTCCAAGCAAAACACATAGTATGTAACAAATAAAAATATGGCTTCGAGTAAAATGCCGATGGTCGTTAGAAGAAAGAGCGGATGCCACTCGGGGGCATCCCCAAGCTTAGTTGGTTGCTCATCATTGGATAATAGCTTGGGATGCCGGGGCATTCCCAAGCTTAGGCTCTTATATCCTTCCTTCATTCATCGTAAGATAACCAAAAACTTGAAAACTTCAATCACACAAAACTCAACAAAACCTTCGTGAGATCCGTTAGTATAAGAAAGCAAACCACTACTATAAGTAATGTATCAAACAAATTCATATTTTGTTTTTGTATTATATCTACTGTATGCCAACATTTCTATGGCAAAAACTCATCAAAGAAAACCATAGAGCCATCAAAATAAGCACACAACACAAAGAAAACAGAATCTGTCAAAACAGAACAGTCTGTAGCAATCTGACTATTTCGAATACTTGTGTAACTCCAAAATTTCTGAAAAATTAAGACGACCTGGGTAATTTGTATATTAAAATTCTGCAAAAATAATTGGCATTTTATCACGTTCTGGTGATTTTTAACAATTGTTTTCGTGAGCCCATAAGTTTCTGTTTTTCAGTAAGATCAAACAATTATCACCCTAGAAAATCCTAAAGGCTTTACATGGCACAAACAGTAATTAAAACACAAAAAACAGAATCATACCAGTAGCATAATTGTGCAAACACACAAGAACAGAAAGCAAAAAGCAAAAATAAATTTTATTCATTGGGTTGCCTCCCAACAAGCGCTATAGTTTTAAGTCCTTAGCTAGGCATAAAGCAAGGTCTAAGTATTGTAATCTTTGGTTCGAGATCCATAAGATGCCCTCATGATTGACTCATATGGTGGCCTAATTCTTGTTCTAGGGAAGTGTTCTATACCCTTCCTCAAAGGAAATTGGAACTTAATATTGCCTTCTTTCATATCAATCACGACACCAATACTGCGTAAAAACAGTCTACCAAGAATAACAGGACAAGACGGATTGCAATCAATACCAAGAACAATAAAATCTATGGGCACAAAATTATATTTGCAAGAATAAGAACATCATTAATTCTCCCCATAGGCTTTTAAATAGTAGAATCCGCCAAGTGCAAATTCAAAGATCATGATTCAATATCGGTAAGACCAAGCACATCACATAAAGATTTCGGAATTGTAGAAACACTAGCACCCAAGTCACACAAAGAAAAACACTCATAATTTTTAATCTTGACTTTGATAGTAGGTTCCCACTCATCATGCAATTTCCTAGGAACTGAAACTTCTAATTCCAACTTTTCTTCAAAAGCTTTCACCATAGCATCCACAATATGTTTAGTAAAAGCTTTATTTTGTTCATAAGCATGGGGTGAATTCAAAATGGATTGCAACAAATAAATACAATCAACCAAAGAGAAAATATCATAATTAAAGTCTTTTTAATCCAAAAGAGTGGGCACATCATTAGTTAAAGTTTTGACCTCTCCAAACCCAATTTTATCAATTTTCTCAACAAGATTTTCACTCTCCGAAATATCGGGACAACTTATACCTAAAGTTGACTCTTCTCCAGTCCCTTTTTCATCAATCTTAACTTTACTAACAAGGAATGAATAGAAGAAACACCAATCATTTTAAGATCTTCATCACTTTTGCGAAAGTAATCACTAGAAAACGCTTTCTCTAAAAATTCTCTTTTAGCTCTAAGCATAGCGGTTCTTTTCTTACTTTCATCCATAGAAACATAAAGAGCTTTAATTGATTCATCAACCTTAGGCGCAAAAATTTTCATCTTGAGATTTTCCACATGAAGAGCAATTATATCAACACTTCTGGACAAATCATCAATCTTACTCAACTTATCTTCTATGGAAGTGTTGAAAACCTTTTGCGTGCTGATAAATTCTTTAATATTATTCTGAAGATTAGAGGTGTTCCTATTATTATTGTAAGATTGATTTCCGTAGGAATTACCATAATTATTAGAGGAATTACTAGGAAAATGCCTAGGATTAAAATTACCTTCATTAGCATTGTTATTGAAATTATTTCGAGAGATAAATTCAGATCTATGGCATCACTATTTTTCTCAATAAAGTAGACAAAGGCATATCATTAAAATCACTAGGAGCACTTTTACTATCAACCAATTTCATAAGAGCATCAACTTTTTAACTCAAAGAAGAAATTTCTTCAACCGAATTAACTTCTTTACTAGTAGGATCCCTTTCCGTATGCCATTGTGAACAATTTGCCATGATATTATCAAGCAATTTGGTGGCTTCAACCAAAGTAATTTCCATATAAGTACCACCCGCGGTGGAATCTAAAAGATTACGAGAAACACAATTCAACCCCGCATAAAAAATTTGTATGATTGATACGTCCATTTTGCATCATGCTTTTATATCGATATTATTGCATTATGGGCTGTTATTACATGCTATATCACAATACTGATGCCTATTCTCTCTTATTTTACAAGGTTTACATAAGGAGGGAGAATGCCTGGCAATGGAATTCAGGCTGGAAAAGGAGCAAATATTAGAGACCTATTCTGCACAACTCCAAAAGTCCTGAAACTCCACGAAAGTAATTTTTTGAAATAATAAAAAATATTGAGCGGAAGAAGTTCACCAGAGGGGGGCCCACCTGGCCACGAGGGTGGGGGCGCGCCCTACCCCCCAGGGCGCACCCCCCTGCCTCGTGGGCCCCCTGTTGGCTCTCCGATGGCCATCTTCTGCTATATGAGGTCTTTAGTCGAGGAAAACATCATAAGCAACCTTTCGGGACGAAACTCCGCCGCCACGAGGCGGAACCTTGGCGGATCCAATCTAGGGCTCCGGTGGAGCTGTTCTGCCGGGGACACTTCCCTCCGGGAGGGGGAAATCATCGCCAGCGTCATCACCAATGCTCCTCTCATCGGGAGAGGTCAATCTCCATCAACATCTTCACCAGCACCATCTCCTCTCAAAACCCTAGTTCATCTCTTGTATCCAATTCTTGTCTCCAAGTCCGGGATTGGTACTAGTAGGTTGCTAGTAGTGTTGATTACTCCTTGTAGTTGATGCTAGTTGGTTTATTTGGTGGAAGATCATATGTTCAGATCCTTTATGCATGTTAATACCCCTCTGATTATGAGCATGAATATGCTTTGTGAGTAGTTACGTTTGTTCCTGAGGACATGGGAGAAGTCTTGCTATTAGTAGTCATGTGAATTTGGTATTCGTTCGATATTTTGATGAGATGTATGTTGTCTAGCGTCTAGTGGTGTTATGTGAACGTCGACTACATAACACTTCACCATTATTTGGGCCTAGAGGAAGGCATTGGGAAGTAATAAGTAGATGATGGGTTGCTAGAGTGATAGAATCTTAAACCCTAGTTTATGCGTTGCTTCGTAAGGGGCTGATTTGGATCCATATGTTTCATGCTATGGTTAGGTTTACCTTAATACTTTTGTTGTAGTTGCGGATGCTTGCAATAGAGGTTAATCATAAGTGGGATGCTTGTTCAAGTAAGAACAACACCCAAGCACCGGTCCACCCACATATCAAATTATCAAAGTACCAAACGCGAATCATATGAACATGATGAAAACTAGCTTGACGATATTCCCATGTGTCCTCGGGAGCGCTTTTCCTTATATAAGAGTTTGTCCAGGCTTGTCCTTTTCTACAAAAAGGATTGGGCCACATTGCTGCACTTTATTTACTTTTGTTACTTGTTGCTTATTACCAATTATCCTATCACAAAACTATATGTTACCACTTATTTCCGTGCTTGCAGAGAATACCTTGCTGAAAACCGCTTATCATTTCCTTCTGCTCCTTGTTGGGTTCGACACTCTTAATTATCGAAAGGACTACGATAGATCCCCTATACTTGTGGGTCATCTAGACTATTTTCTGGGGCCGTTGTCGGGGAGTGAAGCGCCTTTGGTAGGTGGAATTTGGTAAGGAAAAAATTTATATAGTGTGCTGAAATTTACTGTCACTTGTTACTATGGAAAGTAATCCTCTGAGGGGCTTGTTCGGGGTATCTTCACCCCGACCAGTAGAGCAAAGAATTGCTCCTCAACCTACTGAACCTATTGCAAATGAAAATGTTCCCTTTGAAGTTCCTTCGGGTATGTTGGAACAACTGCTAGATAATCCTTTTTTAGGAGATGGAACAAAGCATCCTGATGAGCACCTAATATATGTGGATGAAGTTTGTGGATTATTTAAGCTTCAGGTATACCCGATGATGTTGTTAAGAAGAAGGTCTTCCCTTTATCTTTGAAGGGATATGCATTGACATGGTATAGGCTATGTGATGACACGGGATCATGGAACTATAAACGAATGAAATTGGAATTTCATCAGAAGTATTATCCTATGCATCTTGTTCATCGTGATCGCAATTATATATATAATTTTTGGCCTCGCGAAGGAGAAAGCATCACTCAAGCTTGGGGAGGCTTAAATCAATGTTATATTCATGCGCCAATCATGAGCTCTCAAAAGAAATAATTCTTCAAAAATTTTATGCTCGGCTTTCTGAAAACAATCGCATCATGCTCGATGCTCCTTGTGCTGGCTCTTTTATGATGAAGACTATTGAATTCAAATGGAATTTATTAGATAGAATTAAACGCAACTGTGAAGATTGGGATCTCGACGAAGGTAAGGAGTCAGGTATGACACCTAAGTTTGATTGTGTTAAATCTTTTATGGATAGCGATATTTTCCGTAAGTTTAGCACTAAATATGGACTTGACTCTGAGATAGTAGCTTCTTTCTGTGTATCTTTTGCTACTTATGTTGATCTCCCCAAGGAGAAGTGGTTTAAATATCATCCTCCCATAGAAGTAAAAGTAGCTGCACCTACTAAAGTTGAAGAAAAGACTGTCACTTATAATGATCATGTTGTTCCTACTTCTTATGTTGAGAAACCACCTTTCCCTATTAGAATAATGGATCATGCTAAAGCTTCAACTGTGGTTCGTAAGAGCAATATTAGAACTTATACACCTCCTGAGCAAGTTAAAGTAGAACCTAATATAGCTACTGTTAAAGATCTCTTGGCTGATAATATTGATGGGCATGTTATTCATTTCTGCGGCGAAACTGCTAGAATTGCCAAACCTTGTGCTAAATATAAACATAGACATGTGGTAGGCGTGCCCGTTATTTCTATTAAAATAGGAGATCACTGTTATCATGGCTTATGTGATATGGGTGCCAGTGCTAGTGTTATACCTCATACTTTATACGAAGAAATTAAGCACGAAATTGCACCTGCTGAGTTAGAAGGTATTGATGTTACAATTAAACTTGCCAATAGAGATCCTATATCTGCAATGGGAATTGTTAGAGATGTTGAAGTCTTGTGTGGGAAAACTAAATATCTTGCTAATTTTCTTGTTCTTGGTTCCCCACAAGCTTTTGTCCCATTATATTTGGTAGACCCTTCTTGAACACTGTTAATGCCAAGATAGACTACGAAAAGAATGTTGTTACTATTGGCCTGGGTGATAGGATTCATGAGTTTAATTTCTCTAAATTTAGTAGACAACACCGTGAAGAAGAATTTCCTAGTAAGGATGAAATTATTGGTCTTGCTTATATTGCTGTACCTCCTAGTGATCCTTTAGAACAATATTTGCTAGACCATGAAAATGATATGTTTATGAATGAAAGAAGGGAAATAGATGAAGTATTCTTTCAGCAGGAACCTATTCTGAAACACAATTTGCCTGTTGAAATCCTAGGGGATCCCCCTCCACCCAAGGGTGATCCTGTGTTTGAGCTTAAACCATTGCCTGATAATCTTAAATATGCTTATCTTGATGAAAAGAAGATATATCCTGTTATTATTAGCGCTAACCTTTCAGAGCATGAAGAAGAGAGATTATTGGAAACTCTGAAGAAGCACCGTGCTGCTACTGGATATACTCTTGATGATCTTAAGGGCATTAGTCCCACTCTATGTCAACATAAAATAAATTTGGAGAAAGATGCCAAACCAGTTATTGATCATAAACGAAGGTTGAATCCTAAGATGAAAGAAGTGGTAAGAAAAGAAATACTAAAGCTACTTGAGGCAGGTATAATTTATCGCGTTGTCAATAGTCAGTGGGTAAGTCCTGTCCATTGTGTCCCTAAGAAGGGAGGTATTACTGTTGTTCCTAATGATAAAGATGAATTGATTCCGCAATGAATTATTACAGGTTATAGGATGGTAGTTGATTTCCGCAAATTAAATAAGGCTACCAAGAAAGATCATTACCCCTTACCTTTTATCGATCAAATGCTAGAAAGATTATGCAAACATACACATTATTGCTTTCTAGATGGTTATTCTGGTTTCTCTCAAATACCTGTGTCAGCTAATGATCAATCAAAGACTACTTTTACCTGCCCTTTTGGTACTTTCGCTTATAGACGTATGCCTTTTGGTTTATGTAATGCACCTACTACCTTTCAAAGATGCATGATGGCTATATTCTCTGACTTTTGTGAAAAGATTTGTGAGGTTTTCATGGACGACTTTTCCGTCTATGGATCCTCTTTTGATGATTGCTTGAGCAATCTTAATCGAGTTTTGCAGAGATGTGAAGAAACTAATCTTGTCTTGAATTGGGAAAAGTTCCACTTTATGGTTAATGAAGGTATTGTCTTGGGGCATAAAGTTTCGGAAAGAGGTATTGAAGTTGATAAGGCCAAGGTTGATGCTATTGAAAAGATGCCACGTCCCAAGGACATCAAAGGTATAAGAAGTTTCCTTAGTTACGCCGGATTTTATAGGAGGTTCACTAAGGACTTCTCAAAAATTTCTCGGCCTCTAACTAATTTATTACAAAAAGATATACCATTTGTCTTTGATGATGATTGTGTAGAAGCATTTGAAATACTTAAGAAAGCATTGATCTCTGCACCTATTGTTCAGCCACCTGATTGGAATTTACCCTTTGAAATTATGTGTGATGCTAGTGATTATGCTGTAGGTGCTGTTCTAGGGCAAAGAGTTGATAAGAAGTTAAATGTTATTCATTATGCTAGTAAGACTCTAGACAATGCTCAAATAAATTATGCTACTACTGAAAAGGAATTCTTAGCAGTTGTATTTGCTTGTGATAAGTTCAGACCTTATATTGTTGATTCTAAAGTAACTATTCACACTGATCATGCTGCTATTAAATATCTGATGGAAAAGAAAGATGCTAAACCTAGACTTATTAGATGGGTTCTCTTGCTACAAGAATTTTATTTGCATATTGTTGATAGAAAGGGAGCTGAGAACCCCGTTGCAGACAACTTGTCTAGGTTAGAAAATGTTCTTGATGACCCACTACCTATTGATGATAGCTTTCCTGATGAACAATTAAATGTCATAAGTACTTCTCGTAGTACTCCATGGTATGCTGATTATGCTAATTACATCGTTGCTAAATTTATACCACCTAGTTTCACATACCAGCAAAAGAAAAAGTTTTTCTATGACTTGAGACATTACTTTTGGGATGACCCACATCTTTATATAGAAGGAGTAGATGGTGTTATTAGACGTTGTGTACCTGAGCATGAACATGAACAGATCATACGCAAGTGTCACTCCGAAGCTTATGGAGGACACCACGCTGGAGATAGAACTGCACATAAGGTATTGCAATCCGATTTTTATTGGCCTACTCTCTTCAAGGATGCCCGTAAGTTTGTCTTATCTTGTGATGAATGTCAAAGAATTGGTAATATTAGTAGATGTCAAGAAATGCCTATGAATTATTCACTTGTTATCGAACCATTTGATGTTTGGGGCTTTGATTATATGGGACCGTTTCCTGCCTCTAATGGGTATACTCATATTTTAGTTGCTGTTGATTACGTTACTAAGTGGGTAGAAGCTATTCCAACTAGTAGTGCTGATCATAACACTTCTATTAAGATGCTTAAAGAAGTTATTTTTCCGAGGTTTGGAGTCCCTAGATATTTAATGACTGACGGTGGTTCACATTTTATTCATGGCGCTTTCCGTAAAATGCTTGCTAAGTATGATGTTAATCATAGAATTGCATCTCCTTATCACCCACAGTCTAGTGCTCAAGTAGAATTGAGCAATAGAGAGCTCAAATTAATTTTGCAAAAGACTGTCAATAGGTATAAAAAGAATTGGTCCAAGAAACTTGATGATGCATTATGGGCCTATAGAACTGCATATAAAAATCCTATGGGTATGTCTCCGTATAAAATGGTTTATGGAAAAGCTTGTCACTTACCTCTTGAACTAGAACATAAGGCATATTGGGCTATTAAAGAGCTCAACTATGATGTCAAACTTGCCGGTGAGAAGAGGTTATTTGATATTAGCTCACTTGATGAATGGAGAACCCAAGCTTATGAAAATGCCAATTTGTTTAAAGAAAAAGTTAAAAGATGGCATGACAAAAGGATACAAAAGCTTGAGTTTAATGTAGGTGATTATGTATTACTATAAAACTCTCGTTTAAGATTTTTTTTGCAGGAAAACTTCTCTCTAATGGGAAGGTCCTTACGTTATCGAGGAGGTCTATCATTCCGGTGCCATAAAAATCAACAACTTCGAAGGCACAAATCTGAAGGTGGTGAACGGTCAAAGAATTAAACATTATATCTCAAGTAATCCCATAAATGTTGAAACCAATGTTACAGAAACCGTAACCCCGGAGGAATACATAAGGGACACTTTCCGGAATGTTTCAGACTCCGAAAAGGAATATGTATGTGGTACGGTAAGTAAACCGACTCCAAAACAATTTTTAAGGCAATATTTCTCCGTCATATTTAGAAAAATAGAAAAATAAGAAGCAGTCCGGGAAGGACACGAGGCTTCCACGAGGGTGGAGGGCGCGCCCTACCCTACTGGGCGCGCCCCCTACCTTGTGGGCACCTCGTGTGCTCTCCGGACTCCGTTTTCTTGCACGAAACGTATTTTGGTCGGTAAAAATTCTTTATATATTCTCCCGAAGGTTTTGACTCCTGCATCACGCAATTATCCTCTTTTCTTGTTTCGAGCTGTTTTTTCTCAGGGTTGTCAAGGCCAGGCATCATGTCGTCCCCCTCCTCCAACAATGGTGACAACGATGCTTGGCTAATGAAGATAGAGCTGAAGAGGGAAGAACCCATGGAGATCAACAAGGATGAAGGGATCAAGAAGGCCACGGAGGATCAAGCTCCGGCAGCAGAAGACATCCTTCAACTTGATCATAATCTTCTTACCCCAACTGAGATTTAAGCTTTCAAGATGATTGAGTTAGCTCGTATACAGAACAAGTATCTCACATGTGAAAATATTTTGTTGAAGGAGCATCTCGTTGCACTCAAGGGCATTATTCGCAAGCTGGAGGACCTCTTACGTTCGATGTGCGATTATCCATCATCAACTCCACCCTCTTCACCAACAACAAAGAAGGAGATATAATCACATGGGTATGGGCACTCCCCTTGGCAACTGCCAAGCTTGGGGGAGGTGCCCCGGTATCGTATCACCATCACATCTCCTATCTTTACCGTTTTTCTTAGTTCGATCCTATTAGTAGTATCTTGATCTAGTAGAATAAAGTTTATGGCATGATCTAGTTTTGATTTTTCGCTTTATGATCTCTCTATGTAATCGAGTCTATGAGTTATATAATAAAGATTAGTGTTGAGTAAAGGGCTTGATTATTTTGCCATGATCTTGAGTGAGTAAAAGAAAAGAGAAAAGAACAAAAAAGAAATAAAGAGTTCATATTGATCTTATTGAGAGTAATGACTTCACATAGAAAGAGTATGATGATTAAAAGTTGTTGGGAGTTGGCAAACATAGCTTTGGTCATCGTTGCAATTAATAGGAAGTAATAAGGAAAGAGAGGTTTCACATATAAATATATTATCGTTGACATCTTTTATGATTGGGAGCACACATTAAAATATGACATGCTAAAGAGTTGATGTTGGACAAGGAAGACAACGTAATGGGTTATGTTTTCTTATATCTGAGATAAAGTATATTGTCATGGATCATCCAACATGTTGAGCTTGCCTTTCCCCCTCATGCTAGCCAAATTCTCAGCACCAAGTAGAGATACTACTTGTGCTTCCAAAACCCTTAAACCAGTTTTGCCATGAGAGTCCACCATATCTACCTATGGATTGAGTAAGATCCTTCAAGTAAGTTGTCATCGGTGCAAAGCAATAAAAATTGCTCTCTAAATATGTATGATTGATTGGTGTGGGGGAAATAAGCTTTATACGATCTTGTGATGTGGAAGAAATAAAGGCGACAGACTGCATAATAAAGGTTCATATCACAAGGGGCAAAAAGTGACGTTCTTTCGCATAAAGATTTTGTGCATCCAACCATAAAAGCGCATGGCAACCTCTGCTTCCCTCTGAGAAGGGCATATCTGTTACTACTATCTTCTACCTTATGCAAGAGTCATGGTGATCTTCACCTTTCCTTTGTACACTTTATCCTTTGGCAAGCACAATATGTTGGAAAGATCCTAATAGATATATCTAATTGGATGTAGGGAAGCATGAGTTATTATTGTTGACATTACCCTTGAGGTAAAAGGTTGGGAGGCGAAACTATAAGCCCCTGCTATCTTTCTCTGTGTCTGATTAAAACTCCGTAACCACAAGTATTGCGTGAGTGTTAGCAATCATGAAAGACTAAATGATAGTTGAGTATGTGGACTTGCTGTAAAGCTCTGACATAGACTCTTTCTGATGTTATGATAAATTGCAATTGCTTCAATGACTGAGATTATAGTTTGTTAGTTCTCAATAAAGTTTCTGATTCGTACTTTTGCATTGTGAGTAGATTATTACTTGACCATAAGAAATCATATGAAAATATCTATATATGTTGCTATTATAAGAATAATCATGATGCCTTCATGTCCGTATTTTATTTTTATCGACACCTCTTCCTCTAAACATGGGGACATATTTATCGTTATCGGCTTCCGCTTGAGGACAAGCGAGGTCTAAGCTTGGGGGAGTTGATACGTCCATTTTGCATCATGCTTTTATATCAATATTTATTGCATTATGGGTTGTTATTACATGTTATATCACAATAATTATGCCTATTCTCTCTTATTTTACAAGGTTTACATAAGGAGGGAGAATGCCGGCAGCTGGAATTCTGAGCTGGAAAAGGAGCAAATATTAGAGACCTATTCTGCACAACCCCGAAAGTCCTGAAACTCCATGAAAGTCATTTTTGGAAATAATAAAAAATATTGCGGAAGAAGTTCACCAGAGGGGGCCCACCTGGCCACAAGGGTGGGGGGCGCGCCCCCCTGCCTCGTGGCCCCCCCGTTGGCTCTCCGATGGCCATCTTCTGCTATATGAGGTCTTTTGTCGAGGAAAAAATCATAAGCAACCTTTCGGGACGAAACTTCGCCGCCACGAGGCGGAACCTTGGCGGAACCAATCCAGCGCTCCGGCAGAGCTGTTCTGCCGGGGACACTTCCCTTTGGGAGGGGGCAATCATCGCCATCATCATCACCAACGCTCCTCTCATCGGGAGAGGTCAATCTCCATCAACATCTTCACCAGCACCATCTCCTCTCAAAACCCTAGTTCATCTCTTGTATCCAATTCTTGTCTCCAAGTCCGGGATTGGTACTAGTAGGTTGCTAGTAGTGTTGATTACTCCTTGTAGTGATGCTAGTTGGTTTATTTGGTGGAAGATCATATGTTCAGATCCTTTATGCATATTAACACCCCTCTGATTATGAACATGAATATGATTTGTGAGTCGTTACGTTTGTTCCTGAGGACATGGGAGAAGTCTTGCTATTAGTAGTCATGTAAATTTGGTATTCGTTCGATATTATGATGAGATGTATGTTGTCTAGCCTCTAGTGGTGTTATGTGAACGTCGACTACATAACACTTCACCATTATTTTGGCCTAGAGGAAGGCTTGGGAAGTAATAAGTAGATGATGGGTTGCTAGAGTGACAGAATCTTAAACCCTAGTTTATGCGTTGCTCCGTAAGGGGCTGATTTGGATCCATATGTTTCATGTTATGGTTAGGTTTACCTTAATACTTTTATTGTAGTTGCGGATGCTTGCAATAGAGGTTAATCATAAGTGGGATGCTTGTTCAAGTAAGAACAACACCCAAGCACCGGTCCACCCACATATCAAATTATCAAAGTACCGAACGCGAATCATATGAACGTGATGAAAACTAGCTTGACGATATTCCCATGTGTCCTCGGGAGCGCTTTTCCTTATATAAGAGTTTGTCCACGCTTGTCCTTTGCTACAAAAAGGATTGGGCCACCTTGCTGCACTTTATTTACTTTTGTTACTTGTTGCTCGTTACGAATTATCCTATCACAAAACTATCTGTTACCACTTATTTCAGTGCTTGCAGAGAATACCTTGCTGAAAACCGCTTATCATTTCCTTCTGCTCCTTGTTGGGTTCGACACTCTTACTTATCGAAAGGACTATGATAGATCCTCTATACTTGTGGGTCATCAAGACTCTTTTCTGGCGTCGTTGCCGGGGAGTGAAGCGCCTTTGGTAGGTGGAATTTGGTAAGGAAAAAATTTATATAGTGTGCTGAAATTTACTGTCACTTGTTACTATGGAAAGTAATCCTCTGAGGGGCTTGTTCGGGGTATCTTCACCCCGACCAGTAGAGAAAAGAATTGCTCCTCAACCTACTGAACCTATTGCAAATGAAAATGTTCCCTTTGAAGTTCCTTCGGGTATGTTGGAAAAACTGCTAGATAATCCTTTTTTAGGAGATGGAACAAAGCATCCTGATGAGCACCTAATATATGTGGATGAAGTTTGTGGATTATTTAAGCTTCAGGTATACCCGATGATGTTGTTAAGAAGAAGTTCTTCCCTTTATCTTTGAAGGGAGATGCATCGACATGGTATAGGCTATGTGATGACATGGGATCATGGAACTATAAACGAATGAAATTGGAATTTCATCAGAAGTATTATCCTATGCATCTTGTTCATTGTGATCGCAATTATATATATAATTTTTGGCCTCGCAAAGGACAAAGCATCGCTCAAGCTTGGGGGAGACTTAAATCAATGTTATATTCATGCCCCAATCATGAGCTCTGAAAAGAAATAATTCTTCAAAAAATTTATGCTCGGTTTTCTGAAAACAATCGCATCATGCTCGATACTTCTTATGCTGGCTCTTTTATGATGAAGACTATTGAATTCAAATGGAACTTATTGGATAGAATTAAACGCAACTCTGAAGATTGGGATCTCGATGAAGGTAAGGAGTCAGGTATGACACCTAAGTTTGATTGTGTTAAATCTTTTATGGATACCGATATTTTCCGTAAGTTTAGCACGAAATATGGACTTGACTCTGAGATAGTAGCTTCTTTCTGTGAATCTTTTGCTACTTATGTTGATCTCCCCAAGGAGAAGTGGTTTAAATATCATCCTCCCATGGAAGTAAAAGTAGCTTCACCTACTAACGTTGAAGAAAAGACAGTCACTTATAATGATCATGTTGTTCCTACTTCTTATGTTGAGAAACCACCTTTCCCTGTTAGAATAAAGGATCATGCTAATGCTTCAACTGTGGTTCGTAAGAGCAATATTAGAACTTATACACCTCCTAAGCAAGTTAAAGTAGAACCTAATATTGCTATTGTTAAAGATCTCTTGGCTGATAATATTGATGGGCATGTTATTCATTTCTGCGGCGAAACTGCTAGAATTGCGAAACATTGTGCTAAAAATAAACATAGACCTGTGGTTGGTGTGCCTGTTATTTCGGTTAAAATAGGAGATCATTGTTATCATGGCTTATGTGATATGGGTGCCAGTGCTAGTGTTATACCTCATACTTTATATGAAGAAATTAAGCACGAAATTGCACCTGCTGAGTTAGAAGGTATTGGTGTCACAATTAAACTTGCCAATAGAGATACTATCCAGCATCGACCGATATCCAACATGCATCTAGTGTATTAAGTTCATGGAGAAACAGAGAAATGCAATAAGAACGATGACATGATGTAGACAGGATCTACCTATGTAGAGATAGACCCCATCATTTTATCCATAGTAGCAACGATACATACGTGTCGGTTCCCCTTCAGTCACTGGCATCAAGCACCGTAAGATCGAACCCACTACAAAGCACCTCTTCCCGTTGCAATATAAATAGATCAAGTTGGCCAAACAAAACCCAAATATCGGAGAAGAAATACGACATGCATATAAGAGATCAAAGAAACTCAAATAACTTTCATGGATATAAAAAGATATAACTGATCATAAACTCAAAGTTCATCAGATCCCAACAAACACACCACAAAAGAGTTACATCATATGGATCTCCTGTTGGGGAACGTAGTAATTTCAAAATAATTCCTACGCACATGCAAGATCATGGTGATGTATATCAACGAGAGGGGAGAGTGTGTCCACGTACCCTCGTAGACCGAAAGCGGAAGCGTTAGCACAACGCGGTTGATGTAGTCGTACGTCTTCACGATCCGACCGATCAAGTACCGAATGCACGGCACCTCTGAGTTCTGCACACGTTCAACACGATGACGTCCCTCGAACTCAGATCCAGCCGAGTGTTGAGGGAGAGTTTCATCAGCACGACGGCGTGGTGACGATGATGATGTTCTACCAACGCAGGGCTTCGCCTAAGCACCGCTATGATATTATCAAGGTGGATTATGGTGGAGGGGGCACCGCACACGGCTAAGAGATCAATTGTTGTCTCTATGGGGTGCCCCCTGCCCCCGTATATAAAGGAGCAAAGGGGGAGAGGCGGCCGGCCAGGAGGAGGTGCGCCAGGAGGAGTCCTACTCCTACCAGGAGTAGGACTCCCTCCCTTCCTTGTTGGATTAGGAGAAGGGGGAAGGAGGAGGGAGAGAGGAAGGAAAGGGGGCGCCGCCCCCCTCCTTCTCCAATTCGGACTAGAGGGGGAGGGGGCGCATGGCCTGCCCTGGCCGCCCCTCCTCTTCTCCACTAAGGCCCATGTAGGCCCATTAAACCCCCGGGGAGGGGGGGGGGTTCCGGTAACCCCCGGTACTCCGGTATATATCCGATAACCCCCGGAACCATTCTGGTGTCCGAATATAGTCGTCCAATATATCAATCTTCATGTCTCGACCATTTTGAGACTCCTCGTCATGTCCATGATCACATCCGGGACCACGAACTACCTTCGGTACATTAAAACACATAAACTCATAATATAACCGTCATCAAACTTTAAGCGTGTGGACCCTACGAGTTCGAGAACTATGTAGACATGACCGAGACACGTCTTCGGTCAATAACCAATAGCGGAACCTGGATGCTCATATTGGCTCCCACATATTCTACGAAGATCTTTATCGGTCAGACCGCATAACAACATACGTTGTTCCCTTTGTCATCGGTATGTTACTTGCCTGAGATTCGATCGTCGGTATCTCAATACCTAGTTCAATATCGTTACCGGCAAGTCTCTTTACTCGTTCCATAATACATCATACCGCAACTAACTCATTAGTTGCAATGCTTGCAAGGCTTAAGTGATGTGCATTACCGAGTGGGCCCAGAGATACCTCTCCGACAATCGGAGTGACAAATCATAATCTCGAAATACGCCAACCCAACAAGTACCTTTGGAGACACCTGTAGAGCACCTTTATAATCACCCAGTTACGTTGTGACGTTCGGTTGCACACAAAGTGTTCCTCTAGTAAACGGGAGTTGCATAATCTCATAGTCATAGGAACATGCATAAGTCGTGAAGAAAGCAATAGCAACATACTAAACGATCGAGTGCTAAGCTAACGGAATGGGTCAAGTCAATCACATCATTCTCCTAATGATGTGATCCCGTTAATCAAATGACAACTCATGTCAATGGCTAGGAAACATAACCATCTTTGATCAACGAGCTAGTCAAGTAGAGGCATACTAGTGACACTCTGTTTGTCTATGTATTCACACAAGTATTATGTTTTCGGTTAATACAATTCTAGCATGAATAATAAACATTTATCATGATATAAGGAAATAAATAATAACTTTATTATTGACTCTTGGTTCATAAAAAATCTTGGGAAAGTTTTGTTTCATTTGGACTCCGTCTGATATTGATTTCCTGCGATGTAAAAAAACATGCAGAAAACAGCAATTCGCACTTGGCACTATGTCAATAGGTTAGTACATAAAAATGACTATAAAATGATTATAAAACATCCAAGATTGATAATATAACAACATGGAACAATAAAAAACTATAGATATGTTGGAGATGTATCAATCTCCCTAAAGAGAAGTGGTTTAAATATCATCCACCTATTAAAGAAGAAATTAAAGAACTGGTCCCAGTTAAAGAGGAAACTATACTTTATAATGTTCATCCAGTTGTTTCTACTGCATATATTGAGAAACAACCTCCCCCTGTTAGGATAAAGGAACATGCTAAAGTTTCAACTGTGGTTAACAAAAGTTATATTAGAAGACCCAAACCTCATGAACAAATTAAAGTAGAGCCTAGTGTTGCTATGGTTAAAGATATCTTGGAAGAAGATATAGATGGGCATGTTATTTATTTCTGTAATGAAGCTACTAGAATTGTCGAACCTGATAAAACAGATAATCATAGACCCGTTGTCTCAGTTAAAATAGGAGATCACTGTTATCATGGTTTATGCGACATAGGTGCTAGCATAAGCGTTATTCCTTACACCTTATATCAAGAAATTATGAATGACATAGCACCCGTAGAGATAGAAGATATAGATGTTACTATTAAACTTGCTAATTGAGATACTATTTCACCATGGGATTGTTAGAGATGTTGAAGTCTTGTGTGGGAAGATAAAATACCCTAATGATTTTCTTGTTCTTGGTTCCCCACAAGATGACTTTTGTCCCATTATCTTTGGTAGAGCTTTCTTGAACACCCTTAATGCTAAAATAGATTATAAGAAACAAAATATCGGTGTTAGTTTTGGGGATGAGTCTCATGAGTTTAGTTTTTCCAAGTTTAGTAGAAAGCTTCATGAAAAAGAATTGCCTAGTAAGGATGAAATAATTGGTCTTGCTTATATTGATGTGCCTCCTACCGATCCACTAGAACAATATTTGCTTGACCATGAAAATGATTTACATATGCATGAAAGAAATCAAATAGATAAGATTTTCTTTGAACAACGTCCTCTGCTTAAACACAATTTGCCTATTGAAACTCTAGGAGGTCCTCCTCCACCTAAAGGTGACCCTGTGTTTGAATTAAAACAATTGCCAGACACTTTGAAATATGGTTATCTTTATGAAAATAAGATATATACTGTTATTATTAGTGCTAACCTTACCGAACATGAAGAAGAAAGATTATTGAAAGTTCTAAGGAAGCACCGAGCTGCTATTGGATATACTCTTGATGATTTAAAGGGCATTAGTCCCACTCTATGTCAGCACAATATCAATATGGAACCGGATGATAAACCCGTTGTTGATCACAAACCTCGGTCAAATCCGAAGATGAAAGAAGTGGTAAGAACGGAGATATTAAAACTTCTGGAAGCAGGTATAATCTACCCTATAGCTGATAGTAGATGGGTAAGTCATGTTCATCGTGTCCCTAAGAAAGGAGGTATTACTGTTGTTCCTAATGATAAGAATGAGCTCATTCCACAAAGATTTTTTACAGGTTATAGAATGGTAATTGATTTTAGAAAAGTAAACAAAGCAACTAGAAAAGATCATTACCCTCTGCCTTTTATTGATCAAATGCTAGAAAGATTATCTAAGCACACACACTTTTGCTTCCTTGATGGATATTCTGATTTGTCACAAATACCTGTTTCTCAATATGATAAAAAAAACCACTTTCACTTGTCCCTTTGGAACTTATGCTTATAGACATATGCCTTTTGGTTTATGCAATGCACCTGCTACCTTTCAAAGATGTATGGCTGCTATATTCTCTGACTTTTGTGAAAAGATTGTAGAGGTTTTCATGGATGACTCTCTATTTATGGAAAGTATTTTGATGATTGTTTAAGCAATCTTGATTGAGTTTTGCAGAGATGCGAGCAAACAAATCTTGTCTTGAATTGGGAGAAGTGCCACTTTAGGGTTAATGAAGGTATTGTTTTGGGCCATAAAATTTCGGAAAGAGGTATTGAAGTGGACAAAGCTAAGGTTGATGTAATTGAGAAAATGCCATGTCCTAAAGATATCAAAGGTATTCTTAGTTTCCTAGGTCATGCTGGTTTCTATAGAAGATTTATCAAAGACTATTCAAAAATTTCTAGGCCTATTACAAATCTTTTGCAAAAGGACGTTCCTTTTGTTTTTGATGATGATTGTTTAGAAGCCTTGGAAACACTCAAGAAAGCCTTAATTTCTGCACCTATTTTTCAACCACCTGATTGGAACTTGCCATTTGAAATTATGTGTGATGCTAGTGATTATGTTGTTGGTGCTGTTCTAGGACAAAGAGTTGATAAGAAACTGAATGTTATTCATTATGCTAGTAAAACTCTAGACAATGCACAACATAATTACTCAACTACTGAAAAAGGATTCCTAGCAGTGGTGTTTGCTTGTGATAAGTTTACATCTTACATTGTTGACTCTAAAGTTATTGTTCACACCGGTCATGCTGCTATTAAATATCTTATGGAAAAGAAAGATGCTCAACCTAGACTTATTCGATGAGTTCTCTTGTTAAAAGAATTTGATTTACATATTACTAATAGGAAAGGAGCAGAGAACCCCGTAGCTGATAACTTGTCTAGGCTTGAAAATATGCTTGATGACCCACTACCTATTGATGATAGTTTTCCTGATGAGCAGTTAGATGCAATAAATGTTTCTAATAACACTCCTTGGTATGTTGATTATGCTAATTATATTGTTGCTAAATATTTACCACCTAGCTTTACATACCAACAAAAGAAAAAAATTCTTCTATGATTTAAGACATTACTTTTGGGATGACCCACATCTTTATAAAGAAGGAGTAGATGGTATTATTAGACGTTGTGTACCTGAGCATGAACAGGGATAAATCCTACGGAAATGTCACTCCGAAGCTTATGGAGGGCATCATGCTGGAGACATAACTGCTCGTAAGGTATTGCAGTCTAGATTTTATTGGCCTACTCTCTTCAAGGATGCCCGTAAGTTCGTCCTATCTTATGATGAATGCCAAAAAATAGGTAATATCGGTAAGCGTCAAGAAATGCCTATGAATTATTCACTTGCTGTTGAACCATTTGATGTTTGGAGATTTGATTACATGGGACCTTTTCCTTACTCTAATGGGTATACACCTATTTTGGTTGCTGTTGATTGTGTTACTAAATGGGTAGAAGCTATTCCAACCAGTAGTACTGATCACAAAACCTCTATTAAAATGCTTAAAGAAGTTATTTTTCCAAGGTTTGGAGTCCCTAGATATTTAATGACTGATGGTGGTTCACACTTTATTCATGGTGCTTTTCGTAAAATGCTTGCCAAGTATGATGTTAACCATAGAATTGCGTCACCTTATCATCCTCAGTCTAGTGGTCAAGTTGAACTTAGCAATAGAGAAATAAAATTAATTTTACAAAAGACTGTCAATAGGTCCTGGAATGGTCTAAGAAATTAGATGATGCACTTTGGGCTTATAAAACAACATATAAAAATCCTATGGATATGTCTCCTTATAAAATGGTTTATGGAAAAGCTTGTCATTTGCCTCTTGAGTTAGAACATAAAGCATATTGGGTAGTCGAAGAACTCAACTATGATTTCAAACTTGCCGGTGAAAAGAGGTTATTTGATATTAGCTCATTAGATGAATGGAGAACCCAAGCTCATGAGAATGCCAAGTTATTTGAAGAGAAAGTTAAAAGATGGCATGATAAAAGAATCCAAAAGCGTGAGTTCAAAGTTGGAGAATATGTTCTTTTGTACAACTCTCGTTTCAGATTCTTTGCAGGAAAACTCCTCTCCAAATGGCAAGGACCCTATGTTATCGAGGAGGTTTATCGGTCTGGAGCTATCAAAATGAATAATGCCGAAGGTACTAACCCAAAGGTTGTCAATGGGAAATGAATAAAACATTATATCTCAGGTATGCCCATTAATGTTGAAAGTAATATTATCCAAACTATGACACCGGAAGAGCACATAAACGAGTCCTTCCGGAACACTCCAAAATCGTGAAAATAAGGAGGTACGTGATACGGTAAGAAAACGAACTCCGAAAAATCCGCAAAAATATTTTTTGTAAGTTTTATAACATTTAGAAAATTAGGAAAATAAGAAACAGTCAGGAAGCTTACCCTGGTGGGCCCAAGACACCAGGGCGTGCCTGCCAGGCGCACCCAGGTCGGTTGTGCCCACCTGGGGCACCTTCCGGACTCCGTGTTTCTTCCGTTTGCTTGTCTCCGAAGATAAAAAAAATATTTATATGCCCCCCGAACCTATTGACTATCGTATTGCGGAGAAATCTTCTGTTTTCTTTCCTTGATGTTTTCTGTCAGATCCCATCTACCAGCCGCTTCAAGGTCCTCCAAGGACAAGTTCTTGAAGAACGTCATCAACCCATATTTGCGGGAGGTGGTGTAGCACCCTCAGGCCATCCAGATGCATGAGGGGGTGCTGCACATCCGCGATGTGCAAGGACCCAAGGGGACGGGAACCGTGGAGGCCAGGCTTGAAGCTATATAGCAGGAAGTCTTCCGGCGCAAGGGGATGGTGGAGCGTGGACTTAATGCCAATCACCTAATGATTACGGACTTTACCCGTGATCTCAAGGTGGATGGCAAGCCCATGAAGGATGTCGTCTTCACCCTCAACGAGCAAATCGACTTCCTCCAAAGCCAGATCTATGATCTTCAAAACCAAGTCTTTGAATATGAGGCGAGGTTTAAAGGTATGAGTTTAGCTGCCCGATTCAGGACCCGTGAGACTCATTCTTCCTCTTACGATGGTGGACCTCTGCCATGGAAACCCGAGGACAAGGTCGCATCTTCTTCATCACCACCACCTTCTTCTTCATCACCAAAAGAGAATTGAGTTTTGGGTATATGGGCACTCCCCTTGTCTTTCGCCAAGCTTGCGGGAGGTAACCCGGTATTGTATCACCCCCACTATCTTTTGCCTATACTTATTTTAGTTCGGTCTTTTTCTTTAGTTGAATAAAAGTTTAGTTTGATCCTTTCTTTTCGAGAGCTTGCTTAGCGATCTATCCTTGTAATCGTGTGCGAAATATATAATAAAGTTTAGTTTGAGTTTTTGCTTTCTTTACTTTCTTGTTGCAATAAAAAGAAAGAAAATAAATGAAAAAGATCATATGCTAATCTTATGGTAGGTGATGGCACCACATAAGGAAAAGTATAAGTAGGAAATTTTATTAGAGATTGACAAACATAGCATTGGTCAATGATGCAAATCATGAAAGAACTAATAAGAGAAGAGAAGATTCACATATAAATACACTATCCTAGAAATCTTTTTTGATTGTGAGCCCCCATCAAAATATTATATGCTAAAATTGTTGACGTTGGACAAGGAAGACAACGTAATGATTTATGTTTGTTCATATTCACATAGAAGATATATTGTCATAGATCCTTCAACATGTGGTGCTTTCCCCCTATATTTGCTAGCCACACTAAGTAGAGATACTACTTATGCATCCAAAAACCCTTAAACCCAAATCTTATTTTTCAAGAGTCCACTATACCTACCTAGGGATTGAGCAAGATCCGTAAAGTAAGTTGTCATTGGTGCAATAAGGCAATAAAAATTGCTTCTAAAAGTGTGATATCTGAGGGAGTCCTGGATTAGGGGGTCCTCGGGCAACCGGACTATATACTTTAGCCGGACTGTTGGACTATGAAGATACAAGATTGAAGACTTCGTCCCATCTCCGGATGAGACTCTCCTTGGCGTGGAAGGCAAGCTTGGCAATACGGATATGTAGATCTCCTCCCTTGTAACCGACTCTGTGTAACCCTAGCCCCCTCCGGTGTCTATATAAACCGGAGGGTTTTAGTCCATCGGACAACAACAATCATACCATAGGCTAGCTTCTAGAGTTTAGCCTCTATGATCTCGTGGTAGATCAACTCTTGTAGTACTCATATCATCAAGATCAATCAAGCAGGAAGTAGGGTATTACCTCCATCGAGAGGGCCCGAACCTGGGTAAACATCGTGTCCCCTGCCTCCTGTTACCATCCGCCTTAGACGCACAGTTCGGGACCCCCTACCCGAGATCCGCTGGTTTTGACACCGATATTGGTGCTTTAATTGAGAGTTCCACTGTGTCATCGCGATAAAGGCTTGATGGCTCCCTCAATCATCGACAACGAAGCGATCCAGGGTGAGGCTTTCCTCCCTGGACAGATCTTCGTGTTCGGCAGCTTCGTACTGCGGGCTAACTCGCTTGGCCATCTAGAGCAGATCGAGAGCTACGCCCCTGGCCATCAGGTCAGGTTTGGAAACTTGAACTATACTGCCGACATCCGCGGAGACTTGGTGTTGAGGATATAGCTACGGAGTGTGAACCGCCCCGGAGGGGCCGGTTTACCCTCGTGTAGAATCCAGGCCCATATGGAGGCCTGGAGCCCAGAAGGGAATTAAGATCCATACATGTAAACCGCCCTAATACTGTAACTTGTGTTGTAAGACAAGAAAGGAGAGACCAAACCGGACTCCTATATGAGCCGGATTAGGATTCTGTAAGCCGCCCGGGCGTTAACCCGTGTATATAAGGGGACAACCCGGCGGCGAGTTAGAGGGAGAGATTCGAAGCCAAGGCAAAACTATTGCTCCCTGGTCGCCGAATCATATCAATCATACCACAACTGGACGTAGGTCTTTACCTTCATCGAAGGGGCCGAACCAGTATAATTCCCGTGTCTTGTGTCCGCATTAACCCCTCTAGGTTAACCCGTACGATGGCCCTACGACTAAGTCCTTTCATGAGGACATCTGCCGTGACAATTCCACGACAGTTGGCGCCCACCGTGGGGCTATCGCACGATGGTTTGATGATCTTAGAGGGCAAGTTCGAGGACTCGAAGGCTATCTGATGGGCGGATGACTAAAAGTCGTCGCGGCAAACTCTACATCGACGATGCGGATCTGGGCCCCGAGGCGGCTCGCTTGAGTACGGGTACCGGTCCCTTTGGCGGCATACACGTGTTCATCGGCAAGATCGGCGAGTCGAGCTGGGCGGACACCTGCACCGCCCTCGTCGAGGCGGCTCAGCGGGCGAAGAAGAGTCCTGCCCTGGCCAAACCGGCGGCCAAGCATGTTTTCGTGGGAGTTGTCCACGGAGGTTACGAGACCGGATCGGCATCGGGTGACGAAACTGTCGTTTACTCTGGCGACGAGTCGTCGGCCGGAGAAACTGAGTCTTTATACCAGCTGCAGGATGACCAGATCGGGGGCTGTTCCGACGGTGAGAGCATTCCGGACCCCTTCGATCTACCTAACCGGGTCGGGATCTTCATGACCGGTACACAGCGACACTTCACTCCTCGACCATGGCGCCCGGTCGCCGGTTCATCAGCAGCGCGCGCAGCCGAAGGAGGCCTGTCGCCCGCCGCTCAAGTTTTGTCGAGCTCTTTGACGCGTTAGCTGTGCTCTGGCGGAGGCTAATCCGCCGGATCAGGGCGTTCTAGCGGAGATTGCAAAGGTGAGGAACAGATCACTAATGCTAAAGCAGACTTGGCAGCCGCGATGAAAGGATGGCAGCGAGCGGGCCGCACCGGATGCGCGAGCTTACGAGCTCAGCTGGACCAGAGCGCAGCACAGAGGTCATGAAAAGGAAGTACAGGTCCGTTTACCTTCCGCTTTTGAGGGAAGGAGCTTTTCAATACCCCGGGCAGGGACCAGAAATCCGCCGCCGTTGGTAAACCGCCGAAGCACTGGGGCGGCCGCGCCGTTCAGCCCGGATGATAGATCTACCTCGCCATCATACCGCGCACCCTGACCGTCACAGACACCTCCGGGTCATTACTCCAGCCCGATGGATAACCTCGTAGCGGCTGCGGCACGGTTAGAGGCAATCCCAATTGAAGGCGATTCACCACAGGCAGTGGAGACACGCCGGGTCAAGGAGCTCCTCAGGACGGCCTTGGCTCAGCAAGAAGCGTACTCGTCAGATCGAGAGGATCCATTCCACCCCGCCCGAGTCGGAGCTGCAGCCGACGCGCGATGAACCGGCAGTCGAGCAATGCGCGGCGTGGACCGCCCAGCGGCAACAATCCGGCGGCGGTTTTGAGGATGCTCAAGTGGTAGTGGACCGCGCTTAGGGCACGCAGGAGGCGGGATAGCAGCACAAGCGGAGGATCATCCGCCGCGCCGTTCGACCAACCATCTTGAACCGGGGTCACGTCGCTCTTTGGGGTGCCTTGCCTCGTCCACCTTTCTTTAAACGTCACGTTTGCCCAAGGATTTCAAGGGGCCACGCAAGGTGCCCAACTATACTGCCGACTTGGCTCCAGAGGCATGGATAGAAAGCTACGAGATGGCCATGGAGATGCTGGATGTAGATGAAGCGGCATGCGCAAAATACTTCACAATGATGCTGGAAGGTACTGCCCGGACCTGGTTGAAAAACTTGCCGCCCGACTCTATCAGCTCGTGGACGCAGTTGAGAACCCGGTTCATCCAAAATTTCAAGGACACCTGTAAACAGCCCATGTCGGTGGTGGATCTGGCGACTTGCGTCCAGGGGGACGGAGAGTCTACAACCCATTGGGTGCGCCGGGTCTCGGAAGTTTTACATTCTTCAGACCGGATCAACCCTGGCTCCGCGATCATGACGTTGGAAGCCAATTGCCGGTTTGAACCGCTGAAGCTGAAGCTGGGTCGCATGAAGCGTTTTTGTCATGATATGGGCACTCTAATGGGTGTTTTGGTAAAGTACGCTGATTCTGATAGTACCAAGGATCCTGAATCGGAGAATGATGAAGCGGGGAAGGGAAAACAGAACAGCAATTCCAGGAGCCAGCAGCATCAGTCGGCAGGCAACGGAGGGCACAAGCGTAAAGCGAACGGCAACATGGGTTTTGTGGCCAACACCAACACGCAGGACAAGGGTCAGCGGCGCCGGGGTAGGCAGTCAAACCGGGGTGGTCACAATCCGGATCGTTTGAACTTTGTATTAAACCAACCATGTCCAAAGCACGGGACGAAGGAGGCACCGGCGAACCACCTTTGGAAGGACTGCTATATTATGCAGGAGTTTAAGAATTCCAACTCTTTCCGGTATGATCAGGGGTCCGGCGGCGGTTCAGGGTCCGCTCCGGGTTACGGCGGAGGAAATCCCGGCCCAGGGTTCGGCGGTAATCCGGGCGGGCAAGGCAATCAGAATAATGAAGGTAATCAGAACAGTCGGAACCAAGGGGGCTACAATCAACAACAGCAGCAGTCGGGCTATCAGAGCAATCCAAAGCAATTGAATGGCGGGCAGTACCACGTCTTTACCACCAGCTTAGACCGGCGAGACCGGAAACTTCGAGACGGGCGGTCGTTGTTGTTGAACTGGCTGCGCCGCATTACCTGCGCTGGTCCGAGCAGCCAATTGTGTGGAGCAGAGGACCATCCTCCCGCGTGCCATAATCCGGGTCGATTAGCCTTGGTGGTGGCACCTCGGTAGGCGGGTACAAGTTTACCAAGGTTCTTATGGATGGAGGAAGCAGATTAACATCTTATACTACTTAAACTTTCCGGCGAATGGGGCTAACAGATAGGCATCTCAGGCCGTCCAAGACAGATGTTTCACGGAGTGGTGCACAGTAAGTCGGCATATCCGGTCGGTAAGATAGCCCCGAGGTAACTTTTGAGACGAGCATGATTCCGAACGAAGCGCTGACATTTGAGGTGGTGAAAATTCAGAGTCCTTACCACGCCCTCTTTGGGCGGCCGGCTTATGCCAAGTTCATGGCACGGCCCTGTTATGTCTACTTGCAGCTGAAAATGCCGGGTCACAAAGGAACAATAACGGTTCATGGGAGCCGCCGGATCGCTCTGGAATGCGAGGAAGGTGATGCGGCTTATGCCGAGTCGGTTTGTGCCACGGAGGAGTTAAAGTATTATAAGGATAATGTTGATCCGGCGGATATGACCCCTTTGAAGAAGCCAACTACAGAGCATGATCCGGACTTGAAGTTCAAATCGGCCGCGAAGCGAAGCTTGTTGATTTTGTGCTGGCGAGTCATCCAAGCAGTTCACCATCGCCCAACTTGGACCCTAAATAGGAAAGCGCGCTCATCGAGTTCATCCGTGAGAACCGGACATCTTTGCATGGAAACCTTCGACATGCCGGTGTACCGAGGAACTCGCTGAGCACACTCTTAATGTTGATCCAAATACAAACCAGTAAAACAGTTTCTTCGCGGTTTAATGAGGAGAGGCGCAAAGCCATTGGAGAAGAAGTCGCTAGACTTTTGGCGGCAGGGTTTATCGTTGAAGTCTTTCACCCAGTGGCTCGCTAATCCGTGCTGGTCCTTAAGAAAAATGGCACTTGGCGCGTGTGCGTGGATTACACAGATCTCAACAAAGCTTGTCCAGCGGATCCTTCGCCCTCCCGCATTGACCAGATCACCGATGCAGCGGCGGGTTGTGAGCGTTGAGCTTTACGGATGCATATTCTGGTTATCATCGATTAAGATGGCGGTTAAAGACCAGGAGAAGACTGCGTTTATCACCCCTTTGGAGCTTTCGCTATGTGTCCATGCCTTTTGGGCTCAAGAGTGCCCAAGCAACTTATCGCGTATGCATGAATTGTTTGCATAAGCAGATCGGCCGTAATGTGCACGCCTATGTGGATGATATCGTGGTGAAATCAAGGCAGAAGGAGACGTTGATTGAGGATTTAAGGGAAACCTTTGACAACTTGCGGGTGTACAAGATGATGCTCAACCCGCCAAGTGCGTCTTTGGTGTTCCGCAGTGTTGTTGGGTTTTCTCGTGTCAAACCGGGGGATTGAAGCTAATCCGGAGAAGATTACGGCCATTACTTCCTTAGCTAAGCCAAAGTGCATCAATGATGTTCAACGTTTGGCAGGCCGGATTGCTGCGCTAAGTCGGTTTATCAGTCGCCTCGGAGAGAAGGCTATCCCTTTATATCAGATGCTGAAGAAGACGGATCAATTAAATGCGAGCTCAGCTCTTGATGAGGCCTTGGAGGATCTAAAGCGGCAGTTGGCCAACCCGCTTTGTTCTTGCTGCCCCTATGGACGAGGAGCCGCTCTGTTATATGTTGCTGCTAATGCCGAGGCGTGAGTGTGGCCATTGTGGTGGGCGCAAGGAGGCGGGGAAGGAGTATCCGTTCAGCCGCCGATTTACTACATCAGCGAGGTTCTCATCGAGTCTAAACAAAGGTATCCACATTGGCGAAAGCTGGTATATGGGGTCTTTATGGCAAGCGAAGCTGAAGCAATATTTCCAAGGGCACCCCATCACGGTGGTCAGCTCGGCTCCTTTAGGCGATATCATACTAAACCGGAAGCCATCGGCGGATTGCTAAGTGGGCTATAGAGCTTGGGCATACGGTTTAAAATACGTGCCCAGACGGCCGTAAAATCCAGGCACTTGTGGATTTCATTAATGATTGGACGGAGTTGCAAGCACCGGAGAGAAGCGGATCACACCTATTGGACCATCCATTTTGATGGGTCTAGGCAATTGGAGGGCTCGGGGCTGGAGTCGATTAACTTCCCCACGAGGTGACAAGTTCTGTTATGTTCTCCGCCTAATGTTCCCTTGTACTAACAATGCAGCTGAGTATGAAGCCTTGCTCCATGGTCTCCGGATGGCCAAGGAAATGAATCTCAGCCGGTTAAATGCTTTGGTGACTCGGACTTGGTGGCCCAGCAAGTATCCGTATTTGGGACTCCAAAGATCCGCCGATGGCTGCGTATCGTCGGGAAGTGGATGTTGTGGCAGGACATTTTAAAGGGTATCGGTAGACCATGTGGATCGTCGGAAGAACGGCGGTGATGCTTTAAGCGGCTGGGTTCCAGCGAAACCGTCCCGCCTAACGTTTTCCTTGATGTGCTGCACAAGCCGTCGGTCCAGCTCCCTGATGAGATTGATTTGGCTATTCCTGATCCGGAGGCTCAACTGGTGGCGGCCTTGCATATCATTCCGGATTGGACGCTCCCTTATTTGGCATACATGAACCGGGGCGAATTACCAGAGGATGAGATGTTGGCCCGGCAGATAGTTCGGCGGTCTAAGTCTATGACTATTGTTAATGGCGAGTTGCACCGTCGCGATGTGTCGTATGCGTTTCAGCGTTGTGTGTCCCTCAAGAGGGCTGTGAGATATTGCGAGATTCATGAAGGGGATTGTGGTCACCACGCCGGTTCAAAATCCCTGGTGGCCAAGGCATTCCGCCATGGTTTCTATTGGTTGACTGCCCATGCTGATGCGGAGGACCTAGTCAGACGATGTGATGGTTGCCAAAAGTTTTCCAGGCGTGCTCATGTGCCGGCCCAAGAATTGAGGATGATTCCAATTACTTGGCCGTTTGCGACTTGGGGGCTGGACATGGTTGGGCCCTTCAAAAGGTCCAAGGACAAAAAGACCCACCTGTTGGTAGCTGTGGATAAATTTACCAAGTGGGTCGAGGCAGAGCCTGTTAGCAAGTGTGATGCAGCCACGGCGGTTCAGTTTATCAAACGGGTGATTTTCCGGTTTGGGTTTCCACACAGTATCATCACGGACAATGGCACCAATTTATCCAAGGGAGCTATGAAGGAATTTTGTGAACGAGAGCATATCCGGCTTGATGTTTCTTCAGAGCCACCCACAATCCAATGGTCAAGCGGAGCGAGCTAATCAGGAAATTTTGAAGGGTATCAAGCCCCGGCTTATGGTCCCTTTAGAGAGGACGCCGGGATGTTGGGTGGAGGAGCTACCGTCAGTAATATGGAGTATAAACACTACTCCCAACCGATCCACTGGATATACGCCGTTCTTTATGGTCTATGGAGCGGAGGCGGTTCTTCCCAGTGATATCCGTCATGACTCGCCCCGAGTGGCAGCTTATGTCGAGACAGATGGTGAGGCAGCGCGGCAAGATGATCTGGACCGGCTGGATGAAGAGCGTGATATGGCAGCAGCTCGCTCGGCGGTTTACCAGCAAGATCTTCGTCGGTATCACAGCCGGCGGGTTAAAACCAGAACCTTTCAGGAAGGAGACTTGGTGCTGCGGCTCATTCAAGATCGTAAAGATATGCACAAGCTATCCCGCCTTTGGGAAGGGCCTTTTGTGGTCAGCAAGAATCTATACAACGGTTCCTACTATCTGATTGATGTTCGAGAGCGAAAGGATTCACGACGCCGAGGAAGAGACCAACAGCCGTGGAACATTGCTCATCTTCGCCTTACTATACCTGAGCCATTGGCTCCGCTTATGTACATATTAAGACAATGTATATATTTTCAATAAAAGCAATAAACCGGATCCTCGGCTAAAGCGGGGTATCTGTTCTGCATAAACTTCCGGTTTGGGTACATGGAGATGCTGTCGTGAAGCGGCCTCCGGTTCAACCTTTAGCCTTGTTTTCAGAAACTTTTGTCATTTGGGGGCTTGGTCGTATCCGAACCAATGCAATGCCTCTTGGCAGGCGAAAGCCACCAGATCATTTGGGGACATGGTCATGTCTCGAACCAATCCGCCTCTTGGTCGGCCTAAGGCCATAGAATCACTTGGGGCTTTGGTGAACCCAACCATTGCAATGCCACTTGATCGGCATCATGCCACGAGTTCGCTTAGGGACCTGGCTGACTTGAACCATCGCTACGCCGTATAGGGGGCTTGGTCCTGTCCAACCATGGTAACACCATCTGATCCAGTTCAGTATAGCCTTTTCTTACCAAAACGATTCTTTCGCTGATTTTTGCTTTGTGGTTTTGAGACCAATCATTTGGTTTTTGTCGGCCTTCTTAAACCGACACGTTTTTTAAACCGGATTTATGTTGTCGGTACGTCTTTTCGCTGGCGATTTTTGTTCCGGTTTGATTTTACTGTTAAAACATCCCATTGAGGAGTAAACAGGGGGCTTATCATGCCCGGCGCGATTTACACGATAAATCGGTCTTATATGCACAGAGATTACTCTCCTTTAACGGTGATGGTTTATAAAGCCCACTGTGTGCCTGATGCTGGCAGGTATGTTTGTATCACATAGTTTTGATCCTGTGCCTTGGTATTTTCTCATATAAACATTGATCAGTCTGGCTAGAGGGGTAAACCGCCACGGCGGTTTAAGAACTTGTGATTTCAGGCACAATATGTTGCCGGAGTTATTGCAAAAGCCAACGGATCCAGCACTGCCATGCAAAAAGTTTACAGACTAAAGATTGTACCGGCATTGTTCAATAAAAGACATTTGCTATCCTATTACAAAGCCTTTCGAGGCCCGGTGTTTCCCGCGGAGTGGTGCCTTGAAGCTTTGGATATCACCCGGCTTGACGGATTATGCTGCTTCACCAGGTTGGCGCGAAGTAGAGGGGACGGTGCCTGGCGTCGGTTCAGCTTCTTCCTCTTCCTCACCCAAAGCCCGGAAGTCATTGGTAGACCACCAATCCGGTTAAGGCTCGAAGACAGCTTCTTCACTTATCGCTTCAGCTGGGTCAACGTCAGGGGCGTAAGTGTGCTTACGGATTGGAGGGATCAGGCTCTGCACTTCCGGGATGACAAATTCCACCCGCTTGTTATTGGCATCATAAAAAGATCGGTGAACCTCCAGATTGGCCTCAGCGGCTAGTTGACTCGCCAACGGACGAACTTCCTTTGTGATCCGCTTCAGGGTGTCATTATCGAAGGCTTCACCGTTCTCTTGAGCGCTGGGAAAACCCTTAGCTATGTCAGCCGGATCAAGGTCTGCTATCCATGCCTTGGCACGTGTCAGAGCCAGTAAGGTGCCAGCCCGGGCTGCGGATCGCTTCATCTCTTCCAGCTGCCCCGGAATCATCGACAGCCGGTCTAGCGTCTCTCTGATCAGGGACGGCGCCGTGTTGTCATATGAAGTGGCGCATATAACCCGCTGGGCGCCGGTATATAGCTGCTCGATCAGAGTATACGAAGCCTTGAGCTTTTTCCGTACGTCGGAGCCCAGATGAGCAATACGTTTGCCTGCACCAAGTTTAGACAGCTCAAGTTAAACCGGTGGACGCATTAACACAGCATAGTCAAGATAACTTTGCTTACCAAAGATGGCAGAGGTCATGGCGTGCACTTGGCGCTTAAGGCGGTCAGCTCTTCATCACCGTTTAAGGGCGCCTCGGCTTCCTCCGCCCGTTTTACTAAACCGCCTTCTCGATATCCCGCTGACCTGCTCGATTTATACCACTCCTTCAGCTGTTCCATGGTGGTCGTATGGTTTCAGCTCATCCTTGGCTTTGGTGGCTTCATTATTTGGGCTTCCAGATTGGTTCGAGATCTTTAAGTTGCACGCCTGCTGGTGTATTTCATTCGATGACAAAGGAAGCAGGTTAGTAGTTTCATTATGCAAGTCCCAAGCTTAATACAAGTATTCAACTTGGCACTTGGGGGCTAATGGCTAGTTGATCTCAATTTTGCTATGAAGAAAACACCTTAAGTCCCGGTTTAACTTTGCAAGGTTAAACCGACCCTTGGGGGCTACTATGCAGTTAAGATATAAGAGAGGTCGCACCTCATAACGGTCCTTCATACGGTTTACTAGACCAGCTTCAAAGTCGCGGCTTGTGTAAAGCCGTTCGAAAAGCCGAATGAAGCTCTTGGGCGAGAAATTGTCGTAGTTTACATATCAGTCTTCCCCTTGTCCTTGCTCATAATAGTGGAACTGTCTTTGATGCTGTGTTTTGTTAAAACGACTGGTTGGCCAGGAGCAGTGTAGCCAGTACCTGTCACAATAACATCGTCATTTTCAGCGGTCTGGTTTGGGCTCGCCGTCGTCTTGCTTTGGCTTGGCGGTTCAACAGTCACGACTCGCTCGGCGGATGGATTTGATGGAACAGGTTGGGAAGTTTCCACTTGAACCTCCGGTTCAACCTCTGGCGGATCAGCAGAGTCGTCTTTGTACAGTTCACCAGAGCTTTCCTTGGCAGCTTCAGGATTTTCGTGTGTTTGTTCGGGGGCGTTTTCCGGATCAGCATCCAGGGTAGGGTCAAGAGTTTTTGCCTTCTTGCTCAAGCGAGCCTTGGTGCTGCAATAGTCAGAGTCGGATCAAGACAAATTTAACAGAGTAACGGTGAATTGAATTGGCAAACAGTAATTACGTACCCTGCGGCGATGTTCAGCGGAGGCAGTTGTGTGGTGGATGAACCGCCAGACGAGTTGGAAGAGGCCTGATAATTTGGGTCAGACGGATTGAGAGGACATCGGAAGAAACCTTTTAAGGGATAACGCTTTTCGGGAGAGCAAGTCACCTCTGGCCGACGCTTCCGGATAGGTGTGTCCGGTAAACCGGCTGAAGTAACCTGTTGGCCACTATGCGGGTTGTGTGCGACGTCAGACTGTTGTGTCTTCAAGATAAGATTTGGATTCAAGTAAGCACAGGAATGGTATTTTTCACTTTCCGGACGGGCGCGATTTAATTCTCTTAACCGCGCAAGATCGGATTCGAAGAAAGTAAGATTACCTCAACAGGGTCGGCGTGGCTGGCTTCCGCTTCATCCTGGGAAGCAAATTGTCGGTAAAAAGATTGTAAGAAGACTAAGCATGTGCAGGAAGAAACACAAAGCGGCAAGCCGGTTTACCTCAGCATCTGATTCTTCGTCCTCCGCCGGATTAGAGGACTCGGCAGTTTTCTTTTTGCCCGCTTTCTTAGTAGCTTTTGACTTGACACGAGGCGCCCGAACTGGTTTGGTTCGCTTCCAGAAGGAGCTGTCGGCCTGAGAAGGGATAAAGGATTAACGTGCATTGACGGAGTATTAAGAGCGTGAAAGATAGAGAATAGAACTTACCGCCGGCGGTTTGTTGGTGGCACAGAATGGAGCCAATCCGGTGAGGCTGCAGACGGAGATTGGTTCATCAAGCATCTTCTTGACGATTTCGGTGACCTCTTGTTCAGTTATAGGCAGCTCGTGGCGCTTTGAGGATCTTTAAGGCTGCCGTGTACTCGTGCATCAATCCGGGCGGCGGCTTAGTGGCAAAACACCCCAAGAGACCCAAAGCGTACAAGATCTACGCCGGTTAAACCATTGGCCATCGAGCCCGGAGCTTGATTATTTGCGGTAGCGAAGTTTTTTCGTTCAGCCGCGTTAAGCGGGAAGGTAGCGGATGAGTGTTGCTGAGCCGGTGAGAACGGTAACCCGGCAAGGGGTTTTCGTCTGCAGGAGCGGTGTTCCGGCAGTAGAACCAGGTTTGGTTCCATTCCTTTGGATGGCTGTGGTGCTTGGCGTGTGGAAAATCGACTTCTTTCCTCTTCTGGATCGACACGCCGCCCAGCTCTGTGTTCGGACCATCAGAAAACTCGCGCGGCGGTTCAAATGGAAAAATCCGGAACAACTCTGATGGTTCTTCTTGAAGATAGACTTCACGAAGACTTGAAAGTTGCAGATATTCGACACGAATTTGGGCCGATGTCACGAGGATGAAGCTGCGATGGCAAGGACATCCCGAAAAATTTTGAACCGGGCGGACAGAACCCCGGTCTAAGTGGTGCATGAACACGACATTTCTCCCGCCGCGGCTCAGAGGAAACTTCGCCTTCGGAACGCGCCAAAGGAGGACACTTTTGGAGCCAAACCGCCAGTAGTGACATAGCCGTTGAGCTGCGTCTCGGTGACTCTGGACCGGACCCAGTTGCAAGCAGAAAATTGGGGAGCCATTCCGGAAGATTATATGGGAAAGCTGCGAAAGAAAGGAAGGAAACGGTTCACTATTAAACAGGTCAGGCGTTACAAATATTGTTAAACCGGCAGTTTGTAAGCCGGCTTCCCGGTCCGGTTTAACTAAGGACTAATGGAGGTCGGATTAAGTATCGGGTTAAACCGACGGAAGAGCTAGTGCTGGAAAAATCGCTAAGCATAGATGAAACAGGTTTCCCATGCAAAGGGAAATAATCTAGATCTACCAGGGTTCAGTAAAGAGAATTTCTGCGACCTATGCAGACCTCATACAGCGCAGGAAGGCTCAAGTATGTTAAAATGGAAGATCTAAACAAGGGGGAAAGGCGCCTAGAATCAGGTAAATGGTGAAAGCATCCGTTGGTGTATGAGAAGCGGTACGGCCGAGCCGTACGGCCATGGCGGAACAGGCATGCAAGGTCGGCAAGAACACTCGTGGATTATGGGACGAACCAAGCTTCCAGATGAGATCTAGGGTTTAAAGATGACCTTACCGGATGAGCAGGAAATACGGAGGGGCGCGGAGATTCTGGTCCGATCCGGTTGATGCAGCGGGCCGGCGGGAAGCGTTGGTCGAAGATTGAAGATGACGGCAAGAGCTTCAGGGTCGGCAGGTCGCGAGGAAGAAGAAGAGAGAAAGGAGAAGAAGGGAATGACCCGGCCGGTCTATTTATAAGGGGCCGGAGTAATCAATGGGCGCGAGAATTGAGGAGCCAAAAGCGGCGGAAGGTGCAGCGGCCGCCTCGATTCCCGGGATAGCCTTAATGAAGGGAATCTTACTGTTTAGATTTTTGTCCAAAATGACGTCAGGGGACCCTGACACAAAGAGCGGAGGATGATGTCACGGCGGATTAAATCAATGGCGGTTTACAAGGAAGATCAAGGGTTGCCTGAAGACGTGGAAGATTAACCTGAACCGGTTCAAGTCAATCTGGGGCCTAATGTTGAGGATATAGCTACGGTGTGAACCGCCCGAGGGGCGGTTTACCTAAATGTAGAATCCAGGCCCATATGGAGGCCCGGAGCCCGAAGGGAATTAAGATCCATACATGTAAACCGCCCTAATCAGAACTTGTGTTGTAAGACAAGAAAGGAGAGACCAAACCGGACTCCTATATGAGCCGGATTAGGATTCTGTAAGCCGCCCGGCGTTAACCCGTGTATATAAGGGACAACCCGGCGGCGAGTTAGAGGAGAGATTGAAGCCAAGGCAAAACTATTGCTCCCTGGTCGCCGAATCATATCAATCATACCACAACTGGACGTAGGTCTTTACCTTCATCGAAGGGGCCGAACCAGTATAATTCCCGTGTCTTGTGTCCGCATTAACCCCTCTAGGTTAACCCGTACGATGGCCCTACGACTAAGTCCTTTCATGAGGACATCTGCCGTGACAATTCCACGACACTTGGTCTTCAATGGATTCGAGCCCATTTCAGGTGCGCCACACAGTCACGACGAGGATGACTTAGCTCTGCCGTCAGACAGTGTTTGGGAGATCACACCTGCAACTACTCCGGCCCTCAATCCGGAACAGATCGCGCCGTCCGAGGATGGGTGGATGGACCCGCCACGAAGATCGCACACTCAGCGGCGATAGAGCCGAATGCTGACTTTACTTACTATGAGACCCGTTGAGGGAGTCCCGGATTTGGGGGTGTCCGGATAGCCGGACTATGACCTTTGGCCGGACTCCTGGACTATGAAGATACAAGATTGAAGACTTCGTCCCGTGTCCGGATGGGACTTTCCTTAGCGTGGAAGGCAAGCTTGGCGTCGGATATGCAGATCTCCTACCATTGTAACCGACTGTAACCCTAACCCTCTTGGTGCCTATATAAACTGGAGGGTTTTAGTCCGTAGGACGAACAACAATCATACCATAGGCTAGCTTCTAGGGTTTAGCCTCTCTGATCTCGTGGTAGATCTACTCTTGTACTACCCATATCATCAATATTAATCAAGCAGGAGTAGGGTTTTACCTCCATCGAGAGGGCCCGAACCTGGGTAAAAACATCGTGTCCCTTGTCTCCTGTTACCATCCGCTTAGACGCACAGTTCGGGACCCCCTACCCAAGATCCGCCGGTTTTGACACCGACATTGGTGCTTTCATAGAGAGTTCCTCTGTGTCGTCGCCGTCAGGAAGGATGCCTCATCCCGTCTTTAAAGACGACACTGTTGCTAAAGAAGCTTTGGCTGTCGGCCGAACTCTCCGGTTAGGCGGTTTTCTTATGACCGCCTGTTCGGTCGCCGCGCCGACGATGACTTCTCGGGTCATCGAAAGCAATCTTCACGTTAACTCGGAACTCGTCGAGCAGTTAGATCCGATGGAGCTCTCTTCCTTAAACGAGCTCTTGGATCGCATCGCCGCCCTGGGAGTCGCTACAGACTATGATCAGATTGGGCCTAAACCCGATCTGAGAGAGATTAACTCTCCCCAGGTTACCCACCATGTTGCTGTGGTAGAGGAACAATACGGCGACCCTTCTTCTATCTTAAGGACTAGCTACGTCCGGATTCCCGATCCCTCCATGCCGGATTCCCGCGGAGGAGAGGACGTCACTCAAGCCCTGAACCTAAAGTCAGGCAGCGGGCTAGATTCATTGGACAACATCCAAGAATCCAAGCTTCCAAGTTCGGAAGCTCCTTGGCCCTTAAGTCTCAGATCGGGCGAGGTTCCGGATTTAATTCCACCCGCCCACCCAAACATAAGCGACCTATCTCAAATTCGGCAAGAGCCCGCAGAAACAGTACACCATTACTGGGCCAGATTCCTCCTGGTTATGGACAGGATAAAGGACTGCCGCGAGGAGGACGCAATCTCATTCTTCTGCAATAATTGCACGGACAACGGGATCCTCAACGCTATAAGTCGCTGTGACATTACACGCTTTGCCGACTTGGCGTCCATAGTACGAAAGTACTGTGCGATGGAAAGCGCCTGGAAAACCGAAGCAAGATTTTGGGACAATCCGGCCTTGAATACAACCCCAGTCCAAAATAAAAAGGTGCATCATCACCAGGCACCTGGGTTAAATACCAAAAAGCAAAAACCCTCTATAGGGCATGGAACCGTACTGGAGGGATGTCTCAATGGACCCTGTAAAATTCATAGTACAGAGGGCGCCCCTCCAACTCATAGCCTTAGAGCATGTTGGATACTATGACAGGTGGCCAAAAGTGGCGAAGAGCTTCTAGCTCTAGAGCACCAGCCCAGGGATACCAGTACGGTATTAACAGTCTTCGAGACTTTCAGATCAAATAATATGCGGAAACGAACACTCCGTAGCCTTGCCGAAGTCTACCAAGTAGCAACAATAAACCCATGGAGTGACACGGCTATTACCTTTAATGCCGATGATTTAACCTAAATTCGAACATCCCGAGCACCGGCCGCATTGGTCCTCGATCCGATAGTGGGCGGCTTCGCCTTACCAAGGTACTCATGGACGGTGGCAGCGGATTGAACCTCATTTACGAGGAAACCCTTCGAAAAATGGAAATAGACTGGAGCCGCATTGAGCGAAGCAGCACAACCTTTAGAGGAATAATCCCCAGTCGGGAAGCATGCTGTACAGGAAAAATCACACTGGATGTGGTGTTGGCGCGCCCGGATAATTACAGGTCCGAGGAGGTCACGTTCCAAGTGGCCCCATTCAGCAGCGGATACCACGCTCTATTAGGGCGAGAGGCATTCACAATTTTTCAAGCTATACCCCATTATGGGTACATGAAGCTCAAAATGCCCGGGCCCAACGGAATCATCACTCTTGCTAGTGACCCGGACATAGCACTCTGCGCCGAAAATAAGACAGCCGCTTTTCGCCCTTGAGGCACTATCCGGCCCTAGCGGCGAGGAACTCATCTTGTTGTGCTCCACGGTGGATCGGGACGATGTGATACTCGATAAGAGATCCAAGTCCACCTCCTTTAAATCGGCGGACGAAATAGTCAAATTCCAAGTCCATCCAACGGACCCTACAAAAACGGCCTCCATCGGGGCACAATTAAATCCTGATGTAGACGCCGCACTAAGAGAATTCCTACACAAAACTTGGGACATTTTTGTCTGGCACCCTTCAGACATGCCAGGAATCCCACGCCGGCTGGCCGAGCACAGCCTAAACATCCTAAAAGGATTCAAGCCAGTCAAACAGGCTCTTCGGCGTTTCTCCGAACCCAAGAGACAGGCCATGGGAGAGGAGCTAGCCAAACTATTGGAGGCCGGATTCATCAGAGATATAAAACATCCGGACTGGCTAGCAAACCTGGTGATGGTACCAAAGAAGGAAAAATCCTGGCACCTATGCATCGATTTCAAGGACCTCAACAAGGCTTGCCCAAAGGATCCCTTCCCCCTCCCCCGCATCGATCAAATTATCGACGCTACCGCAGGACACGATTCATTGTGCTTCCTCGACGCATACTCCGGCTACCACCAAATTAGGATGGCAGAGCCTGACCAAGCCACAACAACATTCATCACTCCATACGGCCCATTCTGCTTCAAAACAATGCTCTTCAGGCTCAAAAAACGCCGGCACAACATATCAGCGCATGATTCAGACATGTCTGGCAAACCAGATCGGCAAAACAGTGGAGGCATACGTAGACGATGTGGTCGTCAAAAGCAAGCATGTCGAAACTCTAGTAGACTACTTGAGGCTCACATTCGATAATCTCCGAACATATGACATCAAGCTCAACCCGGAAAAATGCGTTTTCGGCGTACCAGCCGGAAAGCTCTTGGGCTTCATTGTATCCGGTAGAGGAATTGAAGCAAACCCAGCCAAGATCCGAGCTCTCTCACAATTGGATATCCCAAAAGACCTCAAACAAATACAAAAATTGACTGGATGCGTGGCGGCTCTAAGCCGCTTTATCTCCGTTTGGGAGAAAAGGCATTACCCTTTATCGCCTCCTCCGCCTTGCCAACACTTCGAGTGGGCGGATGCCGCCACGACGGACTCGAAGAAATAAAAGCCATATTGGCAACAAACCCGGTCTGGCGCGCCCAACATGGGCGAACCAATGCTATTATATATCGCGCAACACATCAAGTTGTAAGCGCGGTGCTCGTTGTCGAGCGAAAGCGGACGGACACAAGTTCCCCTTCAAAACCAGTTTACTACGCGTCCACCGTCCTAACTCCATGCAAGTCACGGTACCGCATTATCAAAAGATAGCGTCGCGGTGTTTATAGCATCCGGAAGCTGCGACAATACTTTCAAGAGTGTTCGATAACAGTAGCCTCCGAAGTACCTCTTAACGACATTATAAACAACCGCGACGCGACGGGCCGGATTGCCAAATGGGCCATTGAGCTCCTCCTGTTCGACATAACCTATAAGCCACGACGAGCTATTAATTCGCAAGTTTTGGCCGACTTCATCGCCAAATGGACCGAAGCCGAACTCCCTAAAGAGTACGGCGCATATTCCAACTGGATAATGCACTTCAACGGCTCCAAAATATTGGCTGGCCTGGGAGCTGGCGTCGTTCTGATGTCCCCAACCGGAGATACAGTTCAATACGTACTCCTGATAATGTATACGGACTCCAACAACGCAGCCGAATACGAGGCCCTTCTACATGGTCTCCGGATGGCAGTCTCCATGGGCATTCAACGCCTAGAGGTGCGCGGGGATTCGAACCTCGCGATATCCCAAATAAATGGAGACTTTGATGCCAAGGATCCGAAAATGGTAGCTTATTGCAATGTCGTCCTAAAAATGTCAGCTCGGTTTGAGGGGCTCGAATTTCACCATATAGCCCGGGATAACAACCAGGCAGCAGACGTGTTGGCACGCATCGGCGCAAAGCGCGATGCCGTCCCCAACATCTTCCTAGAGAGCTATTCAAGCCATCCGTATTATGGGAGGAGAGTCCGAAATAACAACCCGGACCCAACCACACCGCCCCACATGAACATTTTGACACAGTTGGTGGTTCTGCCAACGAAATAACACCCTCACCCCACGTAATAATGGCAGTCATTGCCCCGTGGACAGAACCATTCCTAGCCTACCTAACTAGGCAGGAACTTCCCGAGGACCAAAACAAGGCCCGTCGCATAGTTCGGCGATCTAAAGCCTATAAGGTCCATGAGGGAGAGCTTTATAAGAAAAGAACAACCGGAGTCCTTCAAAGATGTATCTCCGAAGAGGAAGGGCAGAATCTTCTGGCTGAAATTCATGCCGGACTCGGCGGGCACCACGCCGCAGCCCGGGCCCTTGTAGGCAAGGCCTTCCATACATGATTTTATTGGTCGACGGCCCGAGCAGATGCTCAGGACTTAGTCCAACGATGCGTCGGATGCCAGCTCTTTGCTAATCAAAGACACATGCCACCCACCGCCCTCAAAACTGTACCCATCACCTGGCCCTTCGCTGTCTGGGGGCTTGACATGGTTGGACCCCTTAAAGGGGGAACCCACAAGCAAAAATACCTACTGGTCATGGTGGATAAATTCACCAAATGGATAGAGGCCAAGCCTGTTAAGACGGCGAATCCGGACCGTGATAGACTTCATATCGTGGGTCGTTACACGTTACGGTGTCCCCACAAAGATCATCGGTGATAACGACCACGAACTTTACGGCCGACGAGGTCAAACTCTGGTGCAAAAACATGGGCATCAAGCTTGACTATGCTTGATCTATCACCCTCAAACTAACGGTCAAGTCGAAGCGAGCCAATGGTCTAATTATGGCGGCATCAAACCCAGATTAGTGCGGTCCCTCAAGGAATCTAACACGCACTGGGTAGAGGAGCTCGACTCCGTACTCTGGGGGCTGCGGACCACTCCGAATCGCACGACCGGATTCACACCATCCTTTATGGTATACGGCGCAGAGGCAGTTCTGCCCTGCGACATAATTCATGACTCACCTGCGTGCGCATGTACAAAGAAAGAGAAGCCAAGCTCGATCGGCAGGACAGTTTGGACGCCTTGGAGGAGGAGAGTGACGTAGCAAAAGCTCGTTCCGCATTCTATCAACAGCAGGCTCGAAGATATCAAAGCAGAGAAGTACGGGCCAAAACTTACAATGTTGGCGAGCTAGTTCTACGCCTGCCGGACAAGAAAAAGGACAAACTCAAGCCCAAATCGGAAGGTCCCTTTATCATCGACCAAGTCCTGACTGGTGGAGCGTACCGTCTGCGAGATGCATCGGATAACCGACTCGAGCCGAACCCATGGAACGCAGCCCGTCTCCGAAGATTCTACGCCTAGCGCCGAATTCTGAGTTCGTCTCCTTCCTCTGTCCATATTTTACACTTTAGCTGTCTTCTATTTTTCTCCTTCTCCCTCCTTTTTTCCAGCCTTTGAAGGCTCGTTAGCGCATTATTCGCACACACTTGACGCGCTATCCGCGCTCATTGTACCTGGGGGCTTCTCTCACAGAAGCTTATTTATAAGGGCTTCATGCCCAATACATGTGTCACACTTCCGCATGTAAATTTTATTCACCATTATATGCATCGATATGACTTAAGTTTTGGCCAAGCTGGGTTGCCTGGCTCCTTCGCTTACCCCTATGTTCCGATTGTTCGGCTAGGTGGTAAAGGGAGCACCTCTGCGATTGTTACTGCCGGGTCAGCCGGATGTGTACCTCAGGCTAGGTGAAGCCGAAAGCTAGCGTTCTTAAGAGAATATTCGGTCGGTGAACTTAAAGAAGATTTCTTACCTATTTATTTATCTGCCCCCAGATGTTTTTCTGCTTTTTTCGCAGTCCGGACATGCACTTTAGGGCATGCCTCCCAGGGAAAGGAACCCCTAACGGAACTATTCTCCCTGGAAGATGTTTCTTACTAACCATGTAATATAACATAACTAGTTGGGCACTTGTCTGATAAAGCAATAATGACCCCTACGCCTGGTCTCCACGCATGCCCCGGTTTTTATATAACCACGAGGGTATTCGGACACACTCCGGACTACTGGGTCCCGAGGTTGAAGCGAAAAGGTCCGCTATGACAAACGATCTACAATCCGGCTAGAAGGCATTTTACATGTCACCTTAAATTACATAGTCAATTTGACTGATTGTATTCCTCTTCAATGCCATCTAACAGGTTGTCTAGTTTACAGTCCTGCTGGGAATACTTTGCGGCCAATTCTACCTGGCCGTACACTAAGCTCACAGGGATCTCCTTCCCATCGGGCCCCACAGGTCCGACCTCGGCCATGTGGTTTGGGTCAGCCTTCATGTACCGCGTCTTCACCATGTCACAGGCCTCCCTGGCGCCTTGACAGCAGGCCAATATCTTCCATAATCAGAAGCGCCGCCGCGCTCCCTAGAGCCTCTCTGCAAGCTCCCCAAGGCCTTCGGGCAGGGAGACAGATGGCCACAAGGCCTGGGCGACGCCTTTCATCACCTGCCGAACTCGTTCGTGCAGTTGTAAACTTCGGGAAGAAGATCACCCATAGAACTGGGCATTTCCTCTGCGGGGCGGCCCGTGAGCATACCTCTGAGACATAACTCGTTAGTCGACTTCCTCGCCAAACTCTTTTTTCAAAGTTCGTTTAAGCACTTACTAAAATGCCGTCGAAGCCGCCGATTCTCCTTATAGAGTCGATACAATTGAGCACGAACATCTTTTAGTTCCTCACCCAGCTGGGTGTTGGCATCTTGGAATTATGTTTCTCCTGCCTCACCCTCGTAAGCACGTTCTCGCGGCCTTTAACCGGCGCAAGAGCTGCTGCTTGTTCGGATCTACCCCGGCGCCATCTGCAATGTTATTGTCGATTTATACACACGCCGCACTTCACAACATACTTATCTTTTAAAGCGTATATTACCGGAGGGGTCTCTTTGGCTTCCCACAGCGCGCTTGTCAGCGGCCTCAAGTTGGGCTTTGCACTCTTCAAGCTCTGGGACAATTGGGTATTCTTTTCTGTAAGATCCTGCACAATAAATGATCCTTAAATCAGTTATTCTAACTATTTCAAGTCTCGGAGACTCTTGGCATATATAACTCGTTAAATTTCCTCACTCGTATGTCTTTTACATACTGCTCCGTGGCTCGCTAGACCATCTTGGCGGCACGCAGGTGCGCATCTCCCAAATTGAAGGCGTTCAATGCCTCTTGGGAGAAACATGTCACGAAGAATTGTCCGTGGCGCTCGTGATTCATGGCACTCTCCACCTCGGAGTTGGTGGCAGACAATTTGTCGGCATCCTCTATCGGAGGAGCATCCGACGCACGCCTCGTGTTCGCCTCCGCTTCTGGGCCTGGCTTTGAAGCCTGGCCGGCGGAGGCTCGATTGGCAACCTCTCCAGATATAGTCCGGTGAGCGCTCTTTTTCCTGAAGAGAGCATGAGCGTTAGTATGCCTTCCGGAATAAAACCTGGGAATAAGGTGACACGCCATACCGTTGCGCCGGCATTTCAATCCGGACCGCACTTCTTTGTAGCCTGCTGGGCCGTGCTGCCCCTTGTTGGCTAGCCGCCGCAGGCTCGGCCTTCCGCCTCAAGGGCTCCCCCTGCAAAACACCGTTGGTATACGGTGATAAAAAATAAGCACAGATGAATCATTCTCAAAGTATTGGGGCTTCGGTCTCAGTTACCTGCGAGGCTGGAAGTATTCCGGGGTAATCGGCCGTAATGGCAACCAGGGCACTATCAATGCTCAGTTGGTGAAATACCCCATCGATTAGCTCCACCGATATGTCCGGATCCTCTTGGGAGGCCGGATCGAGGAACCGTTCCGGATCTTCGGGTTGTGGAGGCAGGCTGTTTATATCCTTTACGCTGGCGCAGTTCTGCGTCGAAATCACAAAATGAGATACTTGACTATGGGAATATGGATCGGATGGGCAAAAAAATGTCCGCTTACCCAGCTTGGAGGATTGTTCATAGAAAATCCGTCTTGTGGATTGACGCGAAGAAATTCCTCCTCTTCTCCCTTGTACAATGCGGACAAGGTCTTCATCAGATCGGCGACCGATCCCGGCCCCTTACGGCCGTGGCGGGTGGCATCATCCTCCCCGTTGAAATCCCACATGGAGTGGCCTCTATACTGGAGCGGCTGCACCCCCCGCATAATGCATGTGGCCATGACCCCGATCATGGTCAGTCCGGAATGAGCCAACAACCTTATTCGGCTCATCAGGTAAAGGACGTCCCTGTCATTTTCCCTCTGAGGGCTCCGTGGACGCCAGCTTAGGCGTTTCTTCAAAGGAGCATTCTTGAACTCCGGAGGCCGATCCAACAGGTCCGGAGGGCATCTTCTATATAAAACCATTCAAGGCCAGTCTTGACGCCTTCTTGGGTTCCGGATAGATATCCGGTCCCGGCGATGCGCCATAGTTCGGCTCCGCCCACTTGATATATCGACCCCTCCTGAGAACGGGGTACGAGGCAGAACAACCTCTTCCACAACGCGAAATGAGCCTCGATGCCCAAAAACAGCTCGCAAAGGGCCACGAAGCTCGCAATATAAGGTTGTGCAACTGGAGGCCATAGAACTCCAGGAGCCCCCGGAGAAACGGATGAATTGGAAATCCGAGCCCTCTTATCAAATAAGGGACAAGGCATACCCGCTCTCCTTGGGAGGGACCGGGGACGCTCTCCGCTTGTTTTCCGCCCTTATAGGTGGCGAGTCCGGCTTGAACCGGAACCATGAAGGCTGGGGGAAGAAATCCCTTGGTTTGGAGCGTCACTAGCTTGCTGTGCGGGAAGGAGCATCTCTCCCAATCTCCAGGCTGAGGACTGGGAGGGCGAGAGGAGGAGCCGCATCGACTGTCCATGCTGGAATGGGTTTCTGTCAGATGCGCTTCGATGAAAGCTCGCGAAGGGAAGATGGTGTGATTCGGATCTAGATCCTCATCTCTTATATAGGCAGCTCATTTGCGCATCTAGGGGGGTAAATGTAAAAATACCCTGGCTTTTCGCATTCGTTCAACACGTGGAAGATGGCCATTATTGGGCGTGGAAGCCAAGGAGTGTGATATTTACGAGAAGCCGGACAATATTCAACAAGTACACAGGATTTGGAGAAGAACCCGCCGTGCAATACCGAAGACAATCTATGCGCCGGACTCATCGTCATTGAAGCCTGGTTCAGGGGCTACTGAGGGAGTCCCGGATTAGGGGGTGTCCCGATAGCCGGACTATGACCTTTGGCCGGACTCCTGGACTATGAAGATACAAGATTGAAGACTTCGTCCCGTGTCCGGATGGGACTTTCCTTGGCGTGGAAGGCAAGCTTGGCGATACGGATATGCAGATCTCCTACCATTGTAACTGACTCTGTGTAACCCTAACCCTCTTTGGTGCCTATATAAACCGGAGGGTTTTAGTCCGTGGGGACGAACAACAATCATACCATAGGCTAGCTTCTAGGGTTTAGCCTCTCTGATCTCGTGGTAGATCTACTCTTGTACTACCCATATCATCAATATTAATCAAGCAGGAGTAGGGTTTTACCTCCATCGAGAGGGCCCAACCTGGGTAAAAACATCGTGTCCCTTGTCTCCTGTTACCATCCGCCTAGACGCACAGTTCGGGACCCCCTACCCGAGATTCGCCGGTTTTGACACTGACACCCGTGTTGCCGGACACTTGGATTTGACCCCGGCCATCGGCTCCGGGCCGCTTGCGTCCGTGCCTATTGAATCCGATTGGGCACCGATTATGGAGTTCCCTCCGTGGATATCTTTCAGCACTCACCACTGGGCGACTTGCTAAACTCATTGAGGTCTCTCTCCTTGTCAGGAGACCCTTGGCCGAACTATGTCCGGCTAGAATGGGATGCAGATGACGAAGAAATTCGCTCCCCACCCACCACCCACTTAGTAGCCACTTTCGATGATTTAACCGACATGCTCGATTTCGGCTCCGAAGACATCGATGAAATGGACGACGATGCAGGAGACAAACAGGAACCACCCCCACAGGGCGCTGGACTGCCACCTCATCATATGATATATACATGGTGGACACCCCCAAAGAAGGCGATGGCGATAAGACAGCGGAGGATAATCCCTCCAAGAAGCAATCCAAGCACCGACGTCAGCGGTGCCGCTCTAAGTCCCGCCATAACAAAAGCAGCGATACCGGCACAAGAGACAATAACGCTCCAGATAGTGCCGAAGACGATGACAATCCCCTCCAGCCAGACCTCAAGCGGGAGGATGAACAAGCTAGCCCTCCGGAATAGGCAGCAGACGGAGAATCAGAGGATGACAATTACATGCCTCTCTCCGAAGATGAGGTGAGCCTCGACGACGATGAATTTATCGTTCCTGAGGATCCCGTCCAGAAAGAGCGCTTCAAGCGCGGGCTTATAGCCACAGCAAACAGCCTGAAGAAAAAGCAAAAACAGCTTCGAGCTAACCAAGACCTGCTAGCGGATGGATGGACCGAGGTCCTGGCGGCCGAGGAATACGAACTCGAACGCCCAACCAAGAGTTACCCAAAGCGCATGTTGCTACCCCAACTCGAGGAGGAAGCATTAAAACCTACATCACCAGCGTATGATGTGGCTGATCGGCCACCTCGTGGCCGAGACAGAGGGGCATATCAGCCCGAAGTCCAGCCCGCACCCCGTCGCCATTCAAACAAAAATACCAAGGCCCGGGGCAACACGCGAGACCTGCACTACAAAAAAAAGACACATCCGTGACATTTTGGGCCGAACGAATTTTTGTCCTGTCATACATATGACACTTCTATGACGATAATTGTGACAAAACCCTGTATCATCATAGATGTGGTGGGGTCCTACTTCTATGACAAAAAATCATGACAGAAAATGGGCTTTTCATCCTAGGCGGGCCGGAGACGCAGCTGCATGACATTCTTTGGGTCGTCCATGATGGAAAAAACCGTGGTAGAAGCGAGGGGAGGAAAATTTCGGGAGTTCCTGGTTACGGTGGACGCGTCGAGGGCCGAAGCGATCGCGCTTTCTCGTGTACGTCTGGGCGTTGGCTCTAACTGAACCCGGCGAGGCATTGGGTTCTAATCAACCCAAGCGATTACCTTCGCGAGGCTCGCGTTCTTGAACCCGAGCGATTGCCTTTGCAGGCTCGCGTTCATTGAACCCGAGCGATCGATCGATGGCTGTTAACTGAACCCGATCGAGCGATTCCTTCGCTACTGCTGCTAACTGAAGCCGATCGATTGGATGAATAGTGAGCACTGAGGGAGTCCTGGATTAGGGGGTATCCGGACAGCCGGACTATATGCTTTGTCCGGACTATTGGAGCGTGAAGATACAAGACTCAAGACTCCGTCCCGTGTCCGGATGGGACTCTCCTTTGCGTGGAAGACAAGCTTGGCCATCCGGATAATATATTTCCTTCCTTGTAACCGACTCCATGTAAACCCTAGCCCTCTTCGTGTCGATATAAACCGGAGAGGATGGTCCTTTGAAGGCCGATCACGATCACAACCATAATCATCATAGGCTAGCTTCTAGGGCTTAGCATGTACGATCTCGTGCTAGATCTACTCTTGTACTACTCATATCATCAATATTAATCAAGCAGGAAGTAGGGTTTTACCTCCATCGAGAGGGCCCAAACCTGGGTAAACATTGTGTTCCTTGCTTTCTGTTACCATCAGCCTAAGACGCACAGATTGGGACCCCCTACCCGAGATCCGCCGGTTTTGACACCGACATTGGTGCTTTCATTGAGAATTCCTCTGTGTCGTCGCCGCAAGGCTCGATGGCTCGTCTCGTCGTCAAGGACAACATTACCTCTGGGGGAGCGCTGGCTGTAGGCCAAACTCTCCGACTTGGCGGCTACATCATGGCTGCCCCTTTGGCTGTTGCGCCGACGATGACCTCTTGGGTCATCACGCATAACCTTCGCGTCAATTCGGAACTCGCCGAACAGATGGATCCGATAGAGCTCTCCCCCTTAATGAGCTCTTGGATTGCATCGCCGCTTTGGGAGTCGCTACAGACTATGACCAGATCGGGCTTAAACCCGACCAAAGGGACATTAGATCCCCGCCGGACACCCATGAGATAGCGGTAGTGGAGGAACCACACACGGATTACCCCTCTATTTTGAGGATGAATTATGTCCGGATCACCGAGCTCCCTGAGCCGGACACCCGCTCAAGGGAAGACATAGCACAGGTCCCGGACTTAGAGTTGGATATTGGGCTGGAAAAATTGGGCAACACCCCGGATCCCGAGCAGTCAAACTCGGAAGCTCCCATGCCCCTGGGCGCTAGATCGGATCAGAATCCGGATTCAGCTACGCCCACCCACCTGGACTTAAACCATCTCTCCCATATCAGACAAGAGCCCCAGGAGACAGTACATCGCTACTCGGCCAGATTCCTCCTTGTGCTAAATAAGGTCAAGGACTGTCGTGAGGAGGACGTAGTCTCACTTTTCTGTAAAAACTGCACGAACAAAGGAATCCTTAATGCTATAAGTCGCCGTGACATAGTACACTTTGCTGACTTGGCAACCATAGTACAGAAGTACTGTGCGATGGAAAGCGCCTGGAAAACCCAAACAAAATTTTGGGATAGTCCGGCTCTCACCAAAACCTTTGTCCTAGCTAAACGGGCGAACTCTCGTAAGTCGGCCGATCCAGTCCCCAAGAAACCAAAGCCCACCCCAGGGCATGGAACCGTACTGGAAGAATGGCTCAATGGGCCATGCAAACTCCACAAGTACGCCGGACACATCACCAACTCATAGCCTTAGGGAATGTTGGATACTCCGTTAGGTTGCAAAAAGTGGCGAAGATCTTCTTGTAAGCCATAAAGCAGAACAACATCCCGCCAACGAACACAATACGGTACTAACAGTATTCGAGACTTTCGCCTCAAACAATAGGCGCAAGCGAGCTCATCGAAGCCCCGCTGACATCTGCCAGGTGGCAAAAATAAACCCGTGGAATAACACTGCTATAACTTTCAATGCCAGTGATGAACCTCGATTCCAGACTGTCCGGGCACCAGCCGCTCTGGTCCTTAGCCCAATCGTGGACGACTTTAGGCTCACTAAAGTACTCATGGACGGCGGAAGCGGATTAAACTTGATCTACAAAGAAACACTCAACAAGATGGAAATTGATAAAAGCCGCATTAAACAAAGCGGCACAACCTTTAGGGGAATTATCCCTAGTCGGGAAGCGCGGTGTGCGGGAAAAATCACACTCGATGTGGTATTCGGCACCCCGGAGAATTACAGGTCCGAAGAAATTACATTCCAAGTGGCTCCTTTCAGCAGCGGATATCACGCCCTTTTAGGACGAGACGCGTTTACAAGCTTTCAAGCTATACCCCATTACGGTTACATGAAGCTTAAAATGCCCGGACCCAATGGAATCATCACTCTAGCCAGTAATCCGGACGTCGCACTTCGTGCCGAAAACAAAACCACAGTACTAGCCCTGGAAGCATTATCCGCAGCCTTAGCAGCCGAAGAACTAACAACGCTGCGTGCCACCATGGACAGGGACGAGGTGATACTCGACAAGCGACCCAAGTCCACCTCATTCAAACCCGCAGACGAGATAGTCAAATTTCGGGTCCATCCAACGGACCCCATGAAGACAGCTTCCATTGGGACACAGTTGAGCCCCGCAATGGATGCCGCACTGCGAGACTTCTTACGCAAGAATTGGGACATTTTCGCCTGGCACCCATCGGACATGCTCGGCATCCCATGCGATCGGCGAACACAGCCTCAATATACTAAAAGGATACAAACTGTCAAGCAGGACTCTAAGCGATTTTGAGCCCAAACAGCAAGCCATGGGGGAAGAACTAGCCAAACTACTCGAGGCCGGATTCATCAGAGATATCAAGCATCCGGATTGGCTGGCAAATCTGGTAATGGTACCAAAGAAGGACAAATCCTGGCGCCTATGTGTCGACTTCAAAGACCTCAATAAGGCTTGCCCCAAGGATCCCTTCCCCCTCCCTCGCATCGACCAAATCATCGATGCCACAGCAGGACACGACTCGCTGTGTTTCCTCGACGCATACTCCGGATACCATCAAATAAAGATGGCAGAGTCCGACCAAGCTGCAACAGCTTTCATAACGCCATATGGTCCTTTCTGCTTCAACACTATGCCTTTCAGGCTTAAAATGCCAGCACAACCTATCAACGCATGATTCAACATGCCTGGAAAAGCAAATCGGCAAAACAATGGAGGCATACGTGGACGACGTGGTCATAAAAACAAGACACGTCGAAACCCGAATAGATGACTTGAGGCTTACATTCGATAACCTCTGAACATACGACATCTAGCTGAACCCGGAAAAATGTGTTTTCGGCGTTCCCTCTGGGAAACTGCTGGGCTTCATTGTTTCCAATAGAGGAATTGAGGCGAATCCGGCAAAAATCCGAGCTCTGTCGCAGTTGGCTATACCAGCAGACCTCAAGCACATCTAGAAACTAGCTGGATGCGTGGCTGCCTTAAGCCGCTTTATCTCTAGGTTAGGAGAAAAGGGACTACCTCTTTACCGCCTTCTTCGGCGCACCGAAAACATCATGTGGACGGATGCAGCCGCGGCCAGACTGGACGAATTAAAGACCTTATTGGCCAATAATCCAGTCCTAACAGCGCCAGATATTGGCGAACCTATGCTGCTGTACATAGCTGCAACACGTAGAGTTGTAAGCGCAGTGCTCATCGTCGAACGAGAGGTTGACAGACACAAATTCCCGCTCCAGAAGCCGTTTTATTACGTTTCCACGGTCCTCACCCCATGCAAATCCCGATACCCACACTATAAAAAATAGCATATGCGGTCTTCATGGCATCCCGGAAGCTACGACACTACTTTCAAGAGTGTTCGATTACGGTGGCCTCCGAAGTACCACTCAATGACATAATAAATAACCGTGACGCTACGGGCCGGATTGCTAAATGGGCCATCGAGCTCCTTCCGTTTGACATAACATACAAACCACGTCAGGCCATCAAGTTGCAAGTACTGGCTGACTTTGTCGCCGAATGGACAGAAGCCAAACTCCCTAAAGAGTACGGCGCGTACTCTAACTGGATCATGCACTTTGACGGCTCTAAAATGCTGGCTGGATTGGGAGCAGGTGTAGTCCTGACGTCTCCCACCGGAGACACGGTCCTGTACGTCCTCCAAATATTATTCACAGACTCCAACAATGCAGCCGAATATGAGGCTCTGTTGCATGGTCTTCGGATGGCAGTCTCTATGGGCATTGAACACCTAGAAGTGCGCGGAGATTCAAACCTCGCAATATCACAAATAAACAGAGACTTTGATGCCAAGGATCCAAAAATGGTGGCCTACCGTAATGCCGTCCTCAAAATGTCAGCCCGGTTCGAGGGGCTCGAATTCCACCATGTGGCTCGAGAAAACAATCAAGCGGCGGATGTCCTCGCCCGCATCGGCGGGCAACGCGACCCTGTGGTGTGGAGGGCTGGATGAACAATAGACGATGGAGGGGTGGCCGTGGAGGGGTGGTTGAACAGGACCCCGTGGTGTGGAGGGCTGGATGAGCAGTAGACGGTGGAGGGGTGCTCGTGGAGGGGTGGTTGAACAGTAGTCGGTGGAGTAGCGCACGGTGGAGGCTGGATGAACAGGAGCCCGTGGAGGCTGGTGGAGGTCGACGGTAGCCCGTGGAGGCTGGAGGAGGTCGACGGTGGAGATGAACAGTATCCCGTGGAGTCTCGTTTTGCGGTACGCCACACCCCTCCCTATGAACAGGACCCCCGCTTCGACCGTAGAGCTCCAACACAAGTCCGTTTCGTTCGTTTTGCGGTACGCCACACCCCTTCCGATCAACAGGACCCCCGTTTCGACCGTAGGAGGTCTGTTTCGTCCGTTTTGCGGTACGCCACACCCCTCCCGATCAACAGGACCCCCCGTTTCGACCGTAGAAGGTCCGTTTCCTCCGTTTTGCGGTACGCCACACCCCTCCCAATCGACAGGGACCCCGTTCCAAACGTAGGAGGTCCGTTTCCTCCGTTGTGCGGTACGCTAGGCCTCGTTTCCATCGCCTGTTCCGTCCAAGCCGGTTGGCTCCCACGCATTCCGTTGCCTCCCGATGGACACGATGCATTCCGTTGCCTCCCGATGAACACGACGCATTCTGTTGCCTCCCCATGAACATGACGACGACGCTGTTTCTCCGTTCCGACCCAGCCATGTACACGAGCCCCTGGCCGTACTTATGCATGAGTAGGCGTTCGAGACCCTGCCCGTATGTACGTACGTGGCCGTATTTTCTTTCTTGCACCCTCGTCGCAGTACGTATGTCTACATGCTACGTGCGCACCTCTACTATGACACGTGCGCGTCTCTACAACGACCAGTATGTACGTACACGTTCACGACTAGAATGAAAACGCTACGTACGCTTCAACCAGGTGGGTCCCGACTGTCAGGCACTTCCTTGCCTGCGAAGATGTAGCTGGTGGTCCCAGCAGTCAGGGGGGCGTATCGTCTTTTTTGCCTGGACGCACTTCCTTGCGTGAGAAGATGTAGCTGGTGGGTCCCAGCAGTCAGGGGGAAACGTATTTTTCACGAAATACGGTGGCCCGTCCGGTGGGTCCCCGCTGTCAGGTGGAGGAATAATTATTTTGCGAGTAATAAGGAGGCACTTCCTTGCTACGGCCGTGGACCCAGCTGCCAGCCTCTCCACGTACAGTCCATGTCCGATGGAAGCCATTCCTTGACCATGTTGACCATGCCGCGCCGAGAGCACCAGGGCGGTGGACGACGGCGAGGCCTAGGAAGGGGCGGCGGAGCTGGGAAAGACGCGGCGATGGATGCCCACGCGTAGAGGAGTACGAGGGTTCACTGGTTCACTACGGTGTGAGGCTGCCGTCGCCGCAGAATAACGGGGGATGTGGGTGAGTAGAGGGATGGCCTGGCCAGCAGTGGGAGTAGTAGGGGGCGGTGAGGCCTCCGCCGCATCGCAGCCGGCCACGGGAGGCAGGAGCACGAGGCATGACCGGTACTAGTTTGGGCGGCTAGAGCAAGAAGACCAGAGGTTGAAGAAGCACTACGGCCGTTTGATGGACATCGTACGGTCACTAGAGCTAGAATCGTGCATATTGACTAAGTTGACAAAGCCCTTCGTCCCCGTCAACTTAGTAGGCCCACAAGTTAGCCTGCCACTATACTGGCTCCCAGCTAACAGGGGGAGTATTCATTTTTTTGTGCGTAATAAGGAGGCACTTTCTTGCGTGTGAAGATATAGCTGGTGGGTCCGAGCTGTCAGCGGTGGTAACGTTTTTTTCACGAAATACAGAGGCCCTTTCGGTGGGTCCCTGACGTCAGGTGGAGGAATCATTATTTTGCGTGTAATAAGGAGGCATTTCCTTGTGTGCGGCCGTGGACCCAGGTGTCGGCCTCTCCACGTCTGATCCACTTCAGATGCATGTCGATCGTTGACCACGTTGACCAGGCAGCGCCGAGAGCACGTGGCGGTGGACGGCAGCGAGGCCTAGGAAGGAGCGACAGAGGCAGGGAAGACTCGGCAGTTGTTTCCCACACGGAGGGGAGAATCTGTTGAGAGGTTTACTAGTTTGTCTGCCGTCACGGAGAATAACAGCAGGTGCAGGGTGAGTAGAGGGATGGCTAGGCCAGCGATGGGAGTGCGGTGGGGCGGTGAGGCCTGCTTGGCAACACACAGCCGGCGAGGAGGAGCGAGCAGGCAGTCCTGCCGGCGCTTGTTTGAGCGGTTGGAGCAGGAAGAGCAGAGATTGAAGAAGCACGACGGCCGTTGGATGGACATCCAACAGTCACTCCTTGCGCGTCAACCATTTTTTAGGAAAGCCTCAAATCTGTGGAAAACAGCATACAGCCCATCTGCCATTATTTCCAATAATTGACAGCCCATTTGCTAATTCTTAAGGTTTTTTTGGAGCCCATATTCTTTTTGTTAGCATTACAGCCCATATTGTGGCAACGGTTAAAAAATTATACGAAATTTTGCATATTTTGGTGCGCTCCGAACTGTTTTTAATCCCGAAATTTCGACTGACATTCAAACTGATTTTAAAAATAAATATATATCAATATAAAATCCAACAAATTCTCCACGCATAAAAATTAATGTAATTTAAAATCTCGAAATGAAAAAAAAGATATTTGAAACTAATTGCCGGTTTGGTGTGTTTTAAAAATGTACAACCCATTTCTCATTACTGATAGGCCATTTTCTCAGCCAGCCGAATGAAGCTTTCCTCGTCTTGACAGATTTGTAGCCCAACAGGCCTGACAAAGTGACTTACTTGGCAAATCACAAAAAACTGGGTTGTGGCCGTGGACCCAGTTGTCAGCCTCTCCACGTACAGTACTCTTCCGATGGAAGTCGGTCGTTGAACACATTGACCACGCCGGGCCAAGAGCACCAAGGAGGTGGACGACGGCGAGGCCTAGGAGGGGGACGATGCGGAGCCGGGGAAGACGCGGCAGTGGATGCCCACGCGGAGAGGAGTACGAGGATTCACTGGTTCGGCTGCGGCGTGAGGTTGCCGTCGCCCATGAGAATAACAGGGGTGGGGTGAGTAGAGGGATACCACAGGCCAGCTGAAGGAAATATGCCCTAGAGGCAATAATAAATGTTATTATTTATTTCCTTATATCATGATAAATGTTTATTATTCATGCTAGAATTGTATTAACGGAAACATAATACATGTGTGAATACATAAACCTCTGAGTGTCACTAGTATGCCTCTACTTGACTAGCTCGTTAATCAAAGATGGTTATGTTTCCTAACCATGAACAAGGAGTTGTTATTTGATTAATGGGATCACATCATTGGTTGAATGATCTGATTGACATGACCCATTCCATTAGCATAGCACCTGATCGTATAGTTTGTTGCTAGTGCTTTTCTTCATGACTTATACATGTTCCTATGACTATGAGATTATGCAACTCCGTTTGCCGAGGAACACTTTGGGTGCTACCAAGCGTCCTGGCGTAACTGGGTGATTATAAAGGTACATTACAGGTGTCTCGAAGGTACATGTTGGGTTGGCATATTTGAGATTAGGATTTGTCACTCCGATTGTCGGAGAGGTATCTCTGGGCCCTCTCGGTAATGCACATCACATAAGCCTTGCAAGCATTGCAACTAAATGTGTTAGTTGTGAGATGATGTATTACGGAGCGAGAAAAGAGACTTGCCGATGCGAGATTGAACTAGGTATTGGATACCGGCGATCGAATCTCGGGCAAATAACATACCGATGACAAAGGAACAACGTATGTTGTTATCGGATCGACCGATAAAGATCTTAAGTAGAATATGTAGGAGCCAATATGGGCATCCAGGTCCGCTATTGGTTATTGACCAGAGGTGTCTCGGTCATGTCTACATAGTTCTCGAACCCGTAGAATCCATGCAACAACGTTTGATGGCGGTCATAATGAGTTTATAAGTATTGATGCACGAAGGTTGTTGAGTCCGGATGTGATCACGGATATGACGAGGAGTCTCGAAATGGTCGAGACATAAAGATTGATATATTGGAAGCCTACATTTGGACATCGGAAGGTTCGAGTGAAATCGAGAATTTACGAGATGCAGGGAGGTTACGGAACCCCAGGAACTACATGGGCCCATAGTGGGCCTTGGAGGAAAGGAGAAGGGCCAGCCCTAGGTGGCGCGCCCCCTTCCCTAGTCCTATTAGGACTAGGAAGGTGGGCAGCCCCCCTCTCTCTCTCCCCTCAGGAATCCTAATCCAACTAGGATTGGGGGAGTCCTACTCCGGAGGAGTAGGACTCCTTAGTCGCCTCCTCCTCTTGGCGGCCACCTCCCCTTGGCTCCTTTATATCTGAGGGGCAGGGGCACCCCAAGACACACAAGTTGATTTCCTTAGCCGTGTGCGGTGCCCCTTCCACCATATTCCACTTGGTCATATCGTCGCGGAGCTTAAGCGAAGCCTGCTGCGGAGAAGTCATATCGTCGCGGAGCTTAAGCGAAGCCCTGCGTCGGTGGAGCATCATCATCGTCCTGCCTTGCGTCGTCTTGTGGAACTCATCCCGACACTTTGCTGGATCGGAGTCAGGGGATCGTCATCGGGCTGAGCGTGTGCAGAACTTCGGAGGTGCCGTCGTTCGGTGCTTGGATCGGTCGGATCGTGAAGGCGTCGACTACATCAACAGCGTTGTTATAACGCTTCGCTTTCGGTCTCACAGTGCGTGGGCGGACACTCTTCCGCTCGTTGCTATGCCATCACCATGGTCTTGCGTGATCGTAGGAAAATTTTTGAAATTACTCGTTCCCCAGCGGTGGCATCGAGCCTGGTTTTATCGTTGATGTCATATGCAGAGTAGAACACAAGTGAGTTGTGGGCGATACAAGTCATACTGCCTACCAGCATGTCATACTTTGGTTCAGCGGTATTGTGAGATGAAGCGGCCGGACCGACATTACTGCGTGCGCTTCGCGAGACTGGTTTCACCGCTGTGAGCACTCGTTGCTTAAAGGTGGTGGCGGGTGTCTGTCTCTCTCACTTTAGTTGAATCGAGTGTGGCTCGCCCGGTCCTTGAGAAGGTTAAAGCGGAGTCTATTTGTGAAATGTCGTTGTGGTTTTGATCGTGGTAAAACGGTTCTTGCTCAGCCCGTAGCAGCCACGTAAAACTTGCAACAACAAAGTAGAGGGCGTCTAACTTGTTTTGCAGGGCATGTTGTGATGTGATATGGTCAAGGCGTGATGCTATATCTTATTGTATGAGATGATCATGTTTTGTAACGAGTTATCGACAAATGGCAGGAGCCATATGGTTGTCGCTTTATTGTATGAAATGCAAGCGCCATGTAATTGCTTTACTTTATCACTAAGCAGTAGCGATAGTCGTAGAAGCAATAGTTGGCGAGGCGACAACGATGCTACGATGGAGATCAAGGTGTCGCGCGCGGTGGCGATGGTGATCATGGCGGTGCTTGGAGATGGAATCACAAGCACAAGATGATGATGGCCATATCATATCACTTATATTGATTGCATGTGATGTTAATCCTTTATGCATCTTATTTTGCTTTGATTGGCGGTAGCATTATAAGATGATCCCTTACTAAATTATCAAGAAGTGTTCTCCTGAGTATGCACCGTTGCGAAAGTTCTTCGTCTTTGAGACACCACGTGATGATCGGGTGTGATAGGTTCTACGTTCAAATACAGCGGGTGCAAAACAGTTGCACACGCGAATACTCAGGTTATACTTGACGAGCTATGCATATAAGATATGACCTCGGAACACGGAGACCGAAAGGTCGGCGTGAATCATATAGTAGATATGATCAACATATTGATGTTCACCATTGAAACTACTCCATCACCGTGATGATCGGTCATGGTGTAGTTGATATGGATCACGCAATCACTTAGAGAATTGGAGGATATTTTTCTAAGTGGGAGTTCTTAAGTAATATGATTAATTGAACTTAAATTTATCATGAACTTAGTACTGATAGTATCTTGCTTGTCTATGATGTGTAGATAGATGGCTCGTCTGTTGTTCCGTTAAATTTTAATGCGTTCCTTGAGAAAGCAAAGTTGAAAGATGATGGCAGCAATTACGGACTGGGTCCGTAACGAGGATTATCCTTATTGCTGCACGGAAGAATTACGTCTGGAAGCACCGTTAGGTGCCAGGCCTGATGCAAGGGCTGCGCCGAAGTTGTGAGCGTCTGGCAAAGCAAAGCTGATGACTACTCTATAGTTCGAGTGTGCCATGCTTTACGGCTTAGAACCGGGACTTCAACGTCGTTTTGAACACCATGGAGCATATGAGATGTTCCAGGAGTTGAAGTTAATATTCAGCGAATGCCGGATTGAGAGATATGAAGTCTCAATAAGTTCTATAGCTGTAAGATGGAGGAGAATGGTTACATCGGTGAGCATATACTCGGAATGTGCGGATATAACAATCACTTGATTCAAGCTGGGAGTTAATCTTCCGGATGATTGCGTCATTGACAGAATTCTCCAATCACTGCCACCAAGCTACAAGAGCTTCGTGATGAACTATAATATGCAAGGATGACCAAAACTATGCCCGAGCTCTTGGCGATCTTTGAAAGCAGCGGAGGTAGAAATCAAAAAGGAGCATCAAGTGTTGATGGTTAACAAAACCACTAGTTTCAAGAAAAGGGCAAAGGAAAGAAAAGGAAACTTCAAAAGAAGCGGCAAGCAAGTTGCTGATCAAGAGAAGAAACCAAGTCTGGTCCTAAGCACTGGCTGAGTGCTTCTATTGCAAGCAGGCTGGTCCTTTGGAGCGGAACTGCCCCAAGTATTTGGCGGATAAGAAGGATGGCAAGGTTAACAAGGTATATGTGATATACTTGTTATTGATGTGTACCTTACTAATACTCGCATAGCACCTGGGTATTTGATCTGGTTACATTGCTAATATTTGCAACTCGAAGCAGGGACTCTGGATTAGCGAAGATTGGCTAAGGGCGAGGTGACGATCTTGGCGTGGGAAATGGTTCCAAAGTCGATGTGATCGCATGATCGACACGCTACCTCTACATCTACCTTGAGGATTAGTATTAGACCTAAATAATTGTTATTTAGTACCATCGTTGAGCATGAACATTATATCTGGATCTTGTTTGATGCGAGGCGGTTATTCATTAAATCGAGAGAATAATGGTTGTTCTATTTATATGAATAATATCTTTTATGGTCATGCACCATTGAAGAATGGTTTGTTTTACTTAATCTTGATAGTAGTGATACACATATTCATAATGTTGAAACCAAAAGATGCAGAGTTGATAATGATGGTGCAACTTATTTGTGGCACTGCCGTTTAGGTCATATCGATGTAAAAGCATGAAGAAACTCCATCTTGATGGACTTTTGGAGTCACTTGATTATGAATCACTTGGCACTTGCGAACCGTGCCTTATGGGCAAGATGACTAAAACACCGTTCTCGGAACTATGGAGAGAGCAACAGATTTATTGGAAATCATACATCTTGATGTATGTGGTCCAATGAATGTTGAGGCTAAATGGCGGATATCGTTATTTTCTCACCTTCACAGATGATTTGAGCAGATATGGGTATATCTACTTAATGAAACACAAGTCTGAAACATTTGAAAAGTTCAAAGAATTTCAGAGTGAAGTGGAAAATCATCGTAACAAGAAAATAAAGTTTCTGATCTGATCGTGGAGGAGAATATTTGAGTTCTGAGTTTGGCCTACATTTGAAACAATGCGGAATAGTTTAGCAACTTCATACAGAACACCACAGCGTAATGGTGTGTCGAGCGTCGTGTCGTACTTTATTAGATATGGTGCGATCTATGATGTCTCTTACTGATTTACCGCTATCATTTTGGGGTTATGCTTTAGAGGCGGCTACATTCACTTTAAATAGGGCACCATCTAAATCCGTTGAAGCGGCGCCTTATGAACTGTGGTTTGGCAAGAAACCAAAGTTGTCGTTTTGAAAGTTTGGGGCTGCGATGCTTATGTGAAAAAGCTTCAACCTGATAAGCTCGAACCCAAATCGAATGTGTCTTCATAGGATACCCAAAGGAGACAGTTGGGTACACCTTCTATCACAGATCCGAAGGCAAGATTTTTGTTGCTAAATTGGAAACTTTTTGGAGAAAGAGTTTCTCACGAAAGAAGTGAGTGGGAGGAAAGTAGAACTTGATGAGATAACTGTATCTACTCCCTTATTGAAGTAGTACATCACGAGAAAACAGTTTACGTGACACCTACACCAAATAGGGAGGAAGCTAATGATGATGATCATGAAACTTGGATCAAGTTTCTCTGAACTTAGTAGATCAACGAGAACAAGATCCGCACAGAGTGATGCGGTAATCCTGTTTTGGAAGTCATATTCTTGGAACATGATGAACCTCGAACTATGAAGAAGCGATGGTGAGCCCAGATTCCACAAAATGGCTTGAGGCCATGAAATCTGAGATGGGATCCATGTATGAGAACAAAGTGTGGACTTTGGTTGACTTGCCGATGATCGGCAAGCAATTGAGAATAAATGGATCTTCAAGAAGAAGGCGGCGCTGATGGTAATATTCTGTCTATAAAGCTCGACTTGTTGCAAAAGGTTTTCGACAAGTTCAAGGGATTGACTACGATGAGACCTTCTCACCCGTGGCGATGCTTAAGTCGTCCGAATCATGTTAGCAATTGCGCATTTTATGATTATGAAATTTGGCAAATGGATGTTAAAACTGCATTCTGAATGGATTTACGGAAGAAGAGTTGTATATGATGCAACGAGAAGGTTTTGTCGATCAAAGGGAGCTAACAAAGTGTGCAAGCTCCAGCGATCCATTTATGGACTGGTGCAAGCCTCTCGGAGTTGGAATAAGCGTTTTGATAGTGTGATCAAAGCATTTGGTTTTATCTGAGACTTTTGGAGAAGCTTGTATTTACAAGAAAGTGAGTGGGAGCTCTGTAGCATTTCGATATTATATGTGGATGACATATTATTGATCGGAAATGATATAGAATTCTGGATAGCATAAAGGGATACTTGAATAAGAGTTTTTCGATGAAAGACCTCGGTGAAGCTGCTTACATATTGGGCATTAAGATCTATAGAGATAGATCAAGGCGCTTAATAGGACTTTCACAAAGCACATACCTTGATAAAGTTTTGAAAAGGTTCAAAATGGATCGAGGCAAAGAAAGGGTTCTTGCGGTATTACAAGGTGTGAAGTTGAGTAAGACTCAATGCCCGACCACATGAAAGATAGAGAAAATGAAAGATGTTCCTATGCTTCAGCCATAGGCTCTATCATGTATGCAATCTGTGTACCAGACCTGATGTGTGCCTTGCTGTAAGTTTAGCGAGCAGGTACCAAAGTAATCCAGGTGGATCCTGGACAGCGGTCAAGAACATCCTTAAGTACTTGAGAAGAACTAAGGATATGTTTCTCATATATGGCGGTGACAAAGAGCTCATAAATGGCAGTTACGTCGATGCAAGCTTTGACACTGATCCGGACGATTCTAAATCATAAACGGATCGTATTTACATTAAGCGGTGGAGCTGTCGGTTGGTGCAGTTCCAAACAAAGCGTCGTTCTTGGGATCTACATGTGAAGCTGAGTACATAGCTGCTTGGAAGCAGCTAATGAAGAATCTGGATGAAGGAGTTCATAACCGATCTAGGTGTTGTACCTAGTGTATCGGGTCCAATGAAAATCTTTTGTGACAATCTGGTGCAATTGCCTTGGCAAAGGAATCCAGATTTCACAAAAGAACCAAGCACATCAAAAGGCGCTTCAACTCCATCCGGGATTTGGTCGGTGGGAGACATAGAGATATGCAAGATACATACGGATCTGAATGTTGCAGACCGTTGACTAAGCCTCTTCCACGAGCAAAACATGATCAGCACCAAGACTCCATGGGTGTTAGAATCATTCTTGTGTAATCTAGATTATTGACTCTAGTGCAAGTGGGAGGCTGAAGGAAATATGCCCTAGAGGCAATAATAAATGTTATTATTTATTTCCTTATATCATGATAAATGTTTATTATTCATGCTAGAATTGTATTAACGGAAACATAATACATGTGTGAATACATAAACCTCTGAGTGTCACTAGTATGCCTCTACTTGACTAGCTCGTTAATCAAAGATGGTTATGTTTCCTAACCATGAACAAGGAGTTGTTATTTGATTAATGGGATCACATCATTGGTTGAATGATCTGATTGACATGACCCATTCCATTAGCATAGCACCTGATCGTATAGTTTGTTGCTAGTGCTTTTCTTCATGACTTATACATGTTCCTATGACTATGAGATTATGCAACTCCGTTTGCCGAGGAACACTTTGGGTGCTACCAAGCGTCTGGCGTAACTGGGTGATTATAAAGGTACATTACAGGTGTCTCGAAGGTACATGTTGGGTTGGCATATTTGAGATTAGGTTTGTCCTCCGATTGTCGGAGAGGTATCTCTGGGCCCTCTCGGTAATGCACATCACATAAGCCTTGCAAGCATTGCAACTAAATGTGTTAGTTGTGAGATGATGTATTACGGAGCGAGAAAAGAGACTTGCGATGTGAGATTGAACTAGGTATTGGATACCGGCGATCGAATCTCGGGCAAATAACATACCGATGACAAAGGAACAACGTATGTTGTTATCTTGATCGACCGATAAAGATCTTAAGTAGAATATGTAAAGACCAATATGGGCATCCAGGTCCCGCTATTGGTTATTGACCAGAGAGGTGTCTCGGTCATGTCTACATAGTTCTCGAACCCGTAGAATCCATACGCTTAACAACGTTTGATGGCGGTCATAATGAGTTTATAAGTATTGATGCACGAAGGTTGTTGAGTCCGGATGTGATCACGGATATGACGAGGAGTCTCGAAATGGTCGAGACATAAAGATTGATATATTGGAAGCCTACATTTGGACATCGGAAGGTTCGAGTGAAATCGAAATTTGCGAGATGCAGGGAGGTTACGGAACCCCAGGAACTACATGGGCCCATAGTGGGCCTTGGAGGAAAGGAGAAGGGCCAGCCCTAGGTGGCGCGCCCCCCCTTCCCTAGTCCTATTAGGACTAGGAAGGTGGGCAGCCCCCCTCTCTCTCCCCCTCAGGAATCCTAATCCAACTAGGATTGGGGGAGTCCTACTCCGGAGGAGTAGGACTCCTTAGTCGCCTCCTCCTCTTGGCGGCCACCTCCCCTTGGCTCCTTTATATCTGAGGGCAGGGGCACCCCAAGACACACAAGTTGATTTCCTTAGCCGTGTGCGGTGCCCCTTCCACCATATTCCACTTGGTCATATCGTCGCGGAGCTTAAGCGAAGCCTGCTTGGGAGAAGTCATATCGTCGCGGAGCTTAAGTCGAAGCCCTGCGTCGGTGGAGCATCATCATCGTCCTGCGCCGTCGTCTTGTGGAACTCATCCCGACACTTTGCTGGATCGGAGTCAGGGGATCGTCATCGGGCTGAGCGTGTGCAGAACTTCGGAGGTGCCGTCGTTCGGTGCTTGGATCGGTCGGATCGTGAAGGCGTCGACTACATCAACAGCGTTGTTATAGCGCTTCGCTTTCGGTCTCACAGTGCGTGGGCGGACACTCTTCCATTTGCTCGTTGCTATGCCATCACCATGGTCTTGCGTGATCGTAGGAAAATTTTTGAAATTACTCGTTCCCCAAAATTCAGAGACCTCTGGGTCCACGAGGAGAGCAATATGTTGGGAGGAAGGAGATTCAAAGCACGGCAGCCGTGAACTAGTTTTTTTACGGACAAGTGAACTAGTTTACATACATAAGCAAATAGCCATTAAAAAGCAATCAGGTTAATGGGTTCTTAAAAGAAATATTTGGACAAAACAGATAATTACGACACATAGGCTAATGCATGAAACACTCGGATGATAAAGGTGCTTATAAACAGATAAAGTACAAAATCTAGACCTTCACAGCACGCTTGATCATGACGCTTGCGGCTGTCCGTGTACTCGCCGATTACGGAAGCGCACATGCCCTCATGTCCAAGATCTTCCTGTACATGTCGTAGCATGCATATGCGTCCTTGGCCGCGTAGGTTATGTAGGCTAGGTTCAGGTACCTCCCACGTGTTCAGGTCGTCTTCTTTCATGTTGGCGTATCAGGGGTCGATGATGGTCTCAGCGAGGTCAACCACGGAGTCCTTCTCCTGCCCGTTGCTGATGATCTTGTATTGCTTCTGGATGTCAACAAGCTTGTTGCACCAGATGGCCGAATCGTCGCGTTCTTCCTTCTCTCCACCGTAGCGAAGGTGCAGTCTGCGCTGCCGATGAAATGGGTGAATGCTCCAGAACCTGGTGCAGCCATAGGACAGAGGCAAGGCAGAGCTTCATTGAGTCCGTATCGTTGGTGTACATCACATTCAACTTGGTGCAGCCATAGGACTGAACGGCGAACTCAAAGGGGAACTCCTTGCTGAAGTCCATATCCAGCAGGCTCACCCCTCGGATCGCCATTGGAGTCTCTTTGAGTGAACGAGTGTGTAGGCTGCGGTAGTAGTTCGTTTTTCAGCTCTTGGGGAACTGGATTCAACTGTAAGCTGAGTGTGTACAGGCGACAATAGTTACTACCCCTCCCTCGTCCGCTGCATGCCCGGGAGAAGATGCACCCTCGGCGCATTCAAACGCCTCCATTAAGAAACCTACTCCGGCCACACGTCGGTTCACGAGCGGGTCTGTATTGGTACTGTAATAACAAGAGTTAGTGGTCACTTTACTTAAATTTAATTAGCTTTAATAGAAATTTATACCTAAAACAAGCAATGCATTCGCTCGTTCTATCAGTGCCACAGGATCAACATGCACAACAATTGGAATTATTATTCTCAGGACGCACACGATCAGCACATTTGTAGCACTTTCACAAAGATAATACTACCAAGTTTGAACTGTTTGTTATGGTTGTTGTCCTCTGCATCATCATGCCGTGTTTCCCAGCTTGCAAGATTCAAAACCAACAAATAAGATCCAAATAATAAGTACAACAAAGATGCCTACACATCTCATTGATTCCTAGCTTGCAAGATTCAGAACCAACAAATAAGATCCAAATAATAAGTACAAAAAAGATGCCTACACATCTCATTGATTCCCAGCTAGCAAGATTCAGAACCAACAAATAAGATTCAAATAATAAGTACAACAAAGATGCCTACACATCTCACTGATTCCCAGCTTGCAAGATTCAGAACCAACCCATTAGAGTCTTTTGATAAAGTGAATATCGGGATTAAATCCATCTTGGCTAGCCATGTCATACAATAGAAGAACTTGGCGAATGCTCTTGACTGTCACAACATCTGTAGTTGAGTATTCATGTTTGCATAGCATGTTTGCACAACACAAACAAGGAGACAGGAGAGCATGATTTCACTTTAATAGCGGCCTCCTTGAACTAAACCTCCAGCTCTACTTGGGTGAGGTCTGCCTGGAGTTCCATGATTCAATTCATGCGCCTTTTTCTGTAGTTCACCTCAAATGAAGCAAAGATTGCATCATTCAGCTAGCAAGAAGTACTTGCTCTTGTGAGCTGGCAGGTTCTTCTTTAGTGGTTGCACTAAAATTGAGGAACATTAAGGTTGGTTGTCCGGCTCATGTAAGGTGCAACTATAATTTTCTTATCCTGTTGTGCAGTTCCACTAAAATAAAGTGCCATTGTGGTACAGTGATGGCTCCATCTTGCAAAGGCTAATAAAATGTTGCACGAGATTACCAGCAGAACTTGACAGAGATTTTGGAAACTCCAATCACCATTTTGTGCAGTTCCACCAAAATTGAGAGATGTTGCCCACGTGAAATTTTAGTTGAACTGCACAAGACACTCATTCCAAAAAAAGTGTTTTTGCAGTTCACCAAAAGTTCACAATAGCAACAAGGTGAGATGGATATCCCTATCTGCACAAAATGATAGAAAGTAAACAGTTGCTGGTCAATAAGAATATACGAAACATATACAAAATGAAAAGAAGCATCTTAATTATTTTCATGGCAATCACGCAAGGACAGTAGAAATTTTAAAACGTCAGCAATGCTTGGTGGCATTGCTTGTTTACGAGACACAGTAAATCAACAGCAGCTAAAGAGTTGGTTTAAGGGCATGGGACCGTGGGGACACTAGGACACTTAGCAGCGTAAAGGAGCAACTTACTTACCATACTGGGGAAAACGACAGGAGTGCCATTTATAACACAGTTTAATTGCATCTTATCACTGGAGGCATTAGATTAACAATAAGACTGGTTAGACATGTCCCTAAGGTAACAGTGTGATCGCTTCATTTTACATGCGCCCTTACATTAACAACAGCAAAAGGTTGGTATAAGGACATGCGACGGTGGGCGATCAAGACAATGTACCTACAAGGAGGCATAAAGTGGTGATGCCGAGCTTGTTCACGCTATGTGAGGGCAGCAAACCTAATCACAGAGACCTTGTACTATGTGAGGGCAGCAAATCTAATCACAGAGACCTTTTACTATGTGAGGGCAGCAAATCTAATCACAGAGACCTTTTACTATGTGAGGGCAGCAAATCTAATCTCGAGACCTTTTACTATGTGAGGGCAGCAAATCTAATCCTGAGACCTTTTACTATGTGAGGGCAGCAAATCTAATCCTGAGACCTTTTACTCTCTGACGGCAGCAAATTTAATCCTGGAGACCTTTTACTATGTGATGGCAGCAAATCTAATCCTGGACATACTCCGTTGACTTGTCCACCAGCCGCCACTTTCTATCCTTTTTTCAACCAATAATAGATCTGTTCCTTATCCAGTTTGTACTGCGTTTTCCCATTATTTCCCTTTTCAACCAAGAGACCGGTTGGGTATCTGGTCTCTACTACTTTCACCATATTATTTCCTCTTTGAATCAAGTCCTAGATTCATGCTACAACTTTCCCCCCTTTCTTCGTTGTTTGAACAAAGCCCTATATTCGAATGCATGAAGTAGCTTTACCTCTAATAATACTAAAAATTTAGGTGGCTTTGGAAGAGCTGATGGGAGTAGAAAAAGATGCACATGAAGACACATGGGCAGCTGGGGCAGTAGAGCAAGGCCACTTTCGAAGAACTTATACCTGAGGGTCGCCGGGATGTCGGCGGCGGCAGGTCGGATCTGCAGACAATACGGCAGGGAGGAAGAAGGGTCGGAGAACCTCCCGAGCCGGCGCTGTGTTGGAGAGAACGGCACGGGCAGAGGATCGGGCCCCTCCGGCAGCTGTGGGTTTCCTGCCTGGGCGGCGATGACCGCGTGAACGATGCACCTTTTAGTCCTCTACACACACCAGCAGAAGGGATCCGGTCGGATCTGTGACCAGCGGTGAGCAGAGAGAAAATGTCGCTACCGCTGTCTTGTTTATATCTGGAGAGGATGAGAGAATGAAGAGAGCAACCCTAGTAAAGCCAGCCCTCAGGCCCCTGTGTCCATATATAGTGGAGTGATTATCTTTTTTCTCTCCACAACAAGCGTTTCAATTTGTGTACGTGGCATTAAAGAAAAGAAACTCTCTATTTAAGGTTCACTTGTGCTCCCCGCCCCTCCATTCATTGAACAACCCCACGGGTGAATAAACGTACAGTAAGTACTGTATTTATATAGAACGAACAAGCTCGAACTATTTTCACGTAGTTAAAAGTTGAGGGCGGGGCTTTTCCCGGGCAGTATGTGCGGCAGTTTTCGGGTAGGCGGTTTGACAGAGAGGCGAGGAGGGTGAGCGAGTGGGGTTGTGCGATTTGACGGCGCGTTACTGCTGGAAAGACTTGTGATATGACCACTCACTATAGTCATGAATTACTGGAGCTCCGACCGGGGTGATGCCCCCCTTCCATTCTGCGCTCTAATCTGGTGCATGACACGTCGACCCGATTGCTGGCTCTCCCACATGTCGGAGTAGTAAGAAGGAGCAAAGAATGATGCGGTATATAATAGTACTATACTACTCCCTCTGTTCCTAAATATAAAAGTCTTTGGAGAGATTTCACTATGGACCACATATGGAGAAAAATGAGTGAATCTACACATAAAATGCATCTATATACATCTGTATGTGGTCCACAATGAAATATCTACGAAGACTTATATTTAGGAACGGAGGGACTACTACTCAGGTCGGAGGAGTGCGAACCACGGCAGCCCAGTGAACCAGCAGTGCGAACCACGGTAGCCCAGTGAACCAGCAGTAGAAAACAATGTGGTGATATGGCCATAAAAAACAATGTGCTACGGTCCACACTGTAGCATGTACAGTAACACTCCTCTTTGTTTGAATCCCTGAGTTAGAGCTAGTTTGGGTTGAAATAGCCTCAAATAATCAAAACAAGAGGGGTTAGTTTGAGCTAGTTTGCTCTAACCCAGCTAAAAAAACTAGCCCGGTGGAGAGGTTCTAATTGGGTTAGTTATCCTCGGGCCCACTAAAAGAGAACTAAAAAAATCTCACCTGCCCGCACCAGATCGCTCCCCCCTCTCGCACGACTCCTCTCTGTTCCCCATAGGGCCGCCCGCCCAAGCGCCGCCGCCTCTCTCTCCTCGCCGCCCTCTCCTTCCGGCCTCCGCCGCCCTACTCCGCCGCCCTCTCCTCCGGCCTTGAAGGTCGCCCGCTCCCCCTTCACGGTCGTTTTCTCCCTCATCGTGCTGGCGGTGGCGCAAGATCTACCGTGGAGGTCGCGAGAGGGGTGAGTTTGTTCGTTCCTTCACCGTCTCACGGCCATGTCATTGATCTTGCTTGCTCTATCGCTAATTCTGATTTGGAAAAGTAGATCCTGATCAAACTTGCTATAGATTTGTGGTCCACGCATGGAATTGTTTGATGCTGCTTGAGGAGGTAATAAATCTTTCTAGAGGCCTAAAGATTCAGGTCACCTTTCTAGGTATTTCAATTTTAGGCTTGAATTATTTGTAGTGGCCCAAAGATTCAGTTCACCTTTCTAGGTATTTTAGTTACAGGCTTGCATTATTTCTAGAGGCCCAAAGATTAAGTTCCCAGTCGGCGGCAAGTGGCCCTGCTACCCATGCCGGTGTCGACCTCAACTCGCAAGGGCCAGCGTCGGAGGGGTTCCCGGGGCTTGGGCTCTACAGAGCCTTCCTACAGAGCGACGATGGCGAGCTCCTCCCTCGGTGCGTGAGGGGCTCCGGGCTCCCTCACTATCGTGAATGACTTCCGTGATGAGTTAGCTCATTCTTTGTTTCATGAAGTGTTTTTTTATTTTGTGAAGCTTGATTGACATCTTGTATGTTTAAGTGGGATATCTCATTTGTATGGAGAAAGTAAAAATTATCATGTTTTGCATGCTTGATTTGTATAGATGGTTCGTTTATGTCAATTGTGAGCGGGAGGAGGCCACAGAAGAGCCGGCCACACGAAGAGGGTGCTTGGATCCAAGGGACTTATTTTAGTCTGACTAAAAATAGGGTCCAAAGTATTCAAATGATTGAGATAGAGCATTTATTGTCAATCTAACCCTGCCATCCATACACCTCTTTGGTTTAGAGTTAGTTCAGGGTTAGAATCTAACTCTAACCTCTAACTGAGTTAGAGTTCTCCTCGTCTTGGTTCATCGCCATCATACTTTCCCATTCCTGTGTTTTCAGTATTCTGCGAATCAAAGAGGCCCTTTTTTTGCGGGAAAAATTAAAGAGGCCCTTAGACTGGTTTAGGTCCGGTCATTTTTTATAAACGTGTTATGTCCAAAATTTAATGAACGTGCTCCGGTTTCCACGAAAATAATCTGGTTTCATGTAGTAATTCATTCATTTATTTATTCTTCTGTGGGGGGTTTGCATGTAATTCGTGAGGTCTGAAATGTAAAGTACCACGGCATATGCTCCAAGTCGTGCATGCACTACGACCCAGATGCTCTATGTCCCACATGTCGGCGAACGGGAGCACGTGGAAATAGCCTAGGAGTACATATAGGAGGATAAATGCGTGAAAAAATATGTACTGTGAAGCGTAGCCACGGTTCGAAAAGGAGACCTAAAGTGATGACAGCTATAGGTCGCACGCACCCAACTAGTGGTACTAGACATACGACTAATTTTTCCCTAAAAAAAAAGAGGCACGAGTGCTCAGTACTCCTATTCTATAAACACGAGTCCCATCTGACAACAGCATCCGTGCTACAGCTAGCTCTCCTCCCTCGTTTCTCTCTTCTAATTCTAAACTCGGCCGACGCCCGGTGGGCGGGGTGGGTTTGCTCAACTGCGGCCCCACCTCACAGTGAAAACGTTACGACTGGAATAAAAATGCCATATACTCCCTCCGTTCATAAATATAAGCCTTTTTAGATACTAGTTCAAATGGAATACATCATACAGATGTATGTAGACATAGTTTAAAGTGTAGATTCACTCATTTTGCTCCGTATGTAGTAGTCACTTGCTGGAATCTTCAGAAAGAATTATATTTGGGAACAGAGGGAGTACTATACTTATAAAACATTAAGGCCACGAGGCGATGTAGTGCTGGTTACAGGAGGCAAGAAGAAGAGATGCATCCATCGACGACGTCCACCTCCTCGACTCAGGGCGCCGGCCCACCGAATGGCGCCTAAGTAGCAGCGGCTTTGGTGCCCAGGTCGACGTGCTTCTGAACAATGGCGTCCAAAGATTCCAGCCGCTGGAAGAAGGCCAACGTCTTTATGTCGTCGCTTGCCTTGTAGTGGCCTATGTAGCCGATATCCTCATAGACGTGGATGTGCAGGTCGACGGTTTCTTGCATGGCGAGGCGCTGCGCGGCGAGCGCGACCTCGAGGTGCACATTCTTCGTGGCGACCAACGGCACCTGCAGGGCCACCAGGGCTTGAAAGAATTCGTCACCATGTAGGCCGATGAGGGTGGCAGGCAATGAGGAGCCTAGGCGCGTGGGCTGGAGCAGTACGGCAAGGTCGTCCGCGCACTTCTTGACGGCGGTGAACTTGCGGATGGAGTTTACCATCATGTCATCCATGAGAGAGGCGAAGCCGGCGTCGGCGAGGGCTATGATGCCTGCGGTCGCCAGCACTGTCTGGAAACGCTGCATGGTGCGGGGCCGTAGGCCGGCGCCTTGGATGATTTGGCACAGCCGACTGCCACTCGCGTCCATCGCCTCCATAGGTGCTTGTGGCTTCTCGTCACTTGGTCTTGGATTGGAGTGAGCAGTGTTGTGCAGAGACTTGGAAGTAGATGGATTGGAGTGGTGGGACGCCTTTATTACATGAGAGTCCAAACTCTGTTGCATTCACATCGTGCTGGCTCTATTCTGCTTCTCCAATTAATTCCCTCTGCATGTAATTGAGGATGCATCATTGACCGTTCAACGTCTCGGGAACCGCTACCCTCTTCCTCCTTGGCATTCAAGCACCTATGGATCCGTCGACGACGAGGTGCCTATGGTTACTTCGTAAATTTCAAGATGATAGTGCCGTGCGTGTGTGCGTTCATAGGGGTGAGTGTATGCACGTGTATATGAGCGCTTGCTTCATCTTCGTCAAAAAAGCGTAAATGCGTGTCAAAAGAGACTAGTCGGTATACTCAATATTGTGCACCTCGGAGAGGAAAGCGATAGAACTAGCACGTGTTTATTTACGGTGCAGATTCACTCATTTTGCTCCATATGAACTCCGTCTCGGTGTACTCTAGTCACTTGTTGAAATCTCTAGAAGGGCAAATACTCCTTTCGGTTTACTGGGGCTATACTAGCAAGTAGTTATGCGTACTAATACAATAGTGGGCTCACATAGCAATTTTGTCTCATGCAAGAGCCTGGCTATATCGTGCTCAATGTTACGCAATTGCAGCGTTCGGTTTGCGCTTGGCTCTTCGCCTCTTGAGAAGACGAACAATGATGTTACTACTACTGCTTCTACAATGTCGAATCCACTATCGCTTGTCCGTCCCACCGCGGCGGGGACGGATAGCTTGTTGTAGAAGGACTACTTAGCAAAAGCCTGTCCTCGTTTGCGAGCAACGCAGCAGCATGGGCGAGGGAGAAGGCGTGTAGTAAAATCAAGCTTCTCCTCGTTGTACGAGTTGACGCGACACATCATAGCACTGGCCCCACATGCTTGCCTCTAAACTTGGCTGAAAGACCCGCAGTGTACAATATATTTGCTGCAACTCTAACATTTATCCACCACAAATTAAAATATATGTGGCCGTATGCATCATTACGATGCGAGAGGCGAAATCCTTTTCAAAAAAAAAAAATAATTAAAATATATATTCCTGTCTTGACCAGATGAGCGTGCAAACTACAATCACCAGGGTGATAGGTAGGGCCAGAAGACAATTTTAATTTTTTTTAAAATCTTCGAGACGGCCACATAGCATGGAGACGACCCCAATGATTTTAAGCTTACAGTCACGGTACACGCTATCCTAGACTACTCTACACATGAAACTGCCACACGAGCGTCCGGGCTGCGCTTGGCTCTTCCCCTCTTCGGGAAGTCGAACAATGATGGAGTACTACTGCACTGGAGGAGTACTACAGTACGCTTCTGGCTTTCTGACACCGATTGAATTGCTGCATGTCCACCGCGTGCGGGAGGGAGAGCGTGTAGCGAAAGTTTCTCCTAGTCTTGCCAGCCACCACGCTCATGGGTGAGGGAGGGATGCTCCTGCCTTTGCATGTATGACAGGTGGGCCCGACAGGTGTGTGGCCAACCTGTCATACAGCAAAAGGCAGCTGCAGTTAAGTCCGCGAGGGAGAGGATAATCCAACTTCTCGTTGATGTACAAGTTGACGCGACACATCAAAGCACTGCACTCGATATACTCCCTCCTTTTCGGTTTATAAGGCTCAATTCAAAAATCTCACCAACCAAGGTACTGCAGATGGTGAGTGGTGGAATATTTTTTTACTCCCTCCTTTCCGGTTTATAAGGCTCAATTCAAAAATCTCACCAACCAAAGTAGATGGTGAGTGGTGGAATACTTTATGTAGTTTGCAAAAGCACCCAATTAATGCTCTTGTTTTTCTCAAAAAAGTATGTTTACCAATGCATTAATTGCAATGCATGCATGCATAAATTAAATGCATTGGTTAATTTTCTCTTAATACTTGCATGCAATGATTTAATGCACCTTGGAATGTGAACATGTGATGGGAAACAACCAAATTGAGCCTTATAAAATGAAAAAACTAAAATTTTGAGATAAGCCCTATAAACCGGAAAGGAGGGAGTAGTTTGCAAAAGCACCCAATTAGTGGTCTTGTTTTTCTCAAAAAAGTATGTTTATCAATGCCTTAATTGCAATGCATGCATGCATAAATTACATGCATTGGTCAATTTTCTCTTAATACTTGCATGCAATGATATAATGCACCTTGGAATCTGAACATGTGATGGGGGAACAACCAAATTGAGCCTTATAAAATGGAAAAACTGAAATTTTGAGATAAGCCCTATAAACCGGAGAGGAGGGAGTATTTCAATAATTTGCGTTTACCGATGCATTAATTACAACGCATGCATGCATGCCGTGACTCTTCTTTTGATACTTGCATGTGTTGATTTAATGCACCTTGAAGTAGTACTAAAAAATATGTGAGGATAAATCTTTGTAATACCCCGGCCCAAGTCGAGAGATGGTTGTGCACGAGGAGGGCGAGATCATGCAGACCGAACATGACCCGACGATGGAGCTCTCTAAGGTCTCGATGGACCTCACCGTGCTCCACTGCCCCTTGTGCCTCCGCCCCTTGACGCCTCCAGTGTATGAGGTTCGACTACACCTCGTCCGTTCGGCTGATTGAGCAAGGTGCAGGTTTCTTGATTGATGTGTTGTTCGATTGATTTCTGCAGTGCAAGGGAGGGCACCTGGCCTGCGCGGATTGCCGCATTGAGCTCCCCGGGAACCAGCGGCAGTGCCAGAAGTGTGAGCGCGGCGGTGGCTTCGACGTGCTGAACACGACGGTGGACTCCATCCTTTCGTCGGTGAGGGTGGAGTGCCTGCATGAAGGATATGGGCTCTACGTCACTTACCACAAGCTCGCCGATCACCAGAGCGTGTGTCCGCTCGCGCCCTGCAAATGCCCCGTGCCCGTCCGCGGCTACGAAGGCCCGCCGCCGGCGCTCTACCACCACATCAGCATCGCGCATCCCATGCCCGTGCACAGGATCTAGTACGACAAGGTGCTCCAGCTGCAAGTGCCACTATCGGAGCCACGGCTCTTGCTATTCGCGGAGGAGGACCACCGCGCGTTTTTCTTGGTCGGCGGCGTGCTCGACATCGGCGCGCCTATCGCCGTGTTGGTCGTCTGCATCAGAGCGGGGGCGTCCCCACTGCCGCAGTACTTGGCCAAGCTGTGGGGAACGGCCCGCCGGGGGAGCCCAAAGGCACGACCGACGCCGTCAAGGTGGAAATGGAGGTGACAAGCAGCAAGGATCCCGGCGACGTCGATGTGCAGGAGCTGACCTTCTTGACAGTTCCGCCCAAGCTGCTGGCCGGGGCTAAGCTTGTGTCCCTCCACATTCAGATTGACAACCTCACGTCCTTTTGTTCATCTTAGTAATATGCTAATATAGGGATTACCTTGGTCTACTTTAGCTTAAGAAATGGTTGGTTTTGATGGCGATGCAGCAATTACTTCGACATCAGATCAGTAATTTCCGATAGTCGAACAGATATTTTGTGTCTGTTGGATATAAAGTTCCTTTGGGTAAGAAGTACTACTTGTCATCAAAATGGATAAAAGGAGATGTATGTAGACGTATTTTAGTTCTAGATACGTCCCTTTTTATCCATTTTGATGACAAGCACTCCCTCCATTCCAAAATACATGCCTTCCATTTGTCAAAATATAGATGTATCTAGACATGTTTTAGTATATAGGTACATCCATGATAGAGCCAATCGGATGGTTGAGAACACTACAATTAAGTAGCTACAGATCGTGTGTGACTCCCGATCAGAGGCGGGGTCATCATCCTCCTTTTCGAGAAAAAATAGACGTGTGTGTGAGAGGACGAGTGCGTGTGTGCACCTCTTCTCTTCCTGTATAACGTACTACTAAACTCAGAGTACAAGTTTTTGTGGGTGGCACAATGGTGCGTGCGAGAAGTCCCGAGAGATAGGTTTAATGCGTTTGAAAAAAGGACTAACCTAGAGCCCGCCACGCGGCTATTCCCGTCGAATGCCCCATTAACCGTAAGATATGTATACGACGGTGCCAGTTATTGCACGTATACAGCAGTACTCCCTCCTTTCCGGTTTATAGGGCTTAATTCAAAAATCTCACCAACCAAGATGGTGAGTGGTGGAATATTTTTTGTAGTTTGCAAAAGCACCTAATTAATGCTCTTGTTTTTCTCAAAAGATTATGTTTATAAATGCATTAATTGCAATGCATGCATGCATAAAGTAGCTTGCGTCTAGTCACATTCCAAATTACTCCACGCTATATTGAATTGCAAACCTGTTCACACGGATCACAACCTAAACGGTTTCCCACTTAGGAGCGTATTAGTACCACGCTATATTGAATTCCAAACCTGTTCACACCGATCACAACCTAAACGGTTTCCCACTTAGGAGCATATTAGTAATCGGTTATAAATACTAGTATGCCTAGATGACTGCACATTCCTCCTCAACTCCTCAGCCACAAAAACAAACAAGTCATTCAGCATCCTTCCCTTGCGTCTGCCATGGCCAGCGTGAGTTCTGGGTCGAGAGATTGCCACCAGGGAGAGGCGAGCATGGGCGGAAGCACGAGAGATGTCCCACCTTGCTGCGAGAGCAGCCGACATGTTCCGCCGCGCGGAAGTAGCAGCACAGAGGTCCCGCCGCGCCGCTGAAGTAGCACGGAGGTCCAGCCGCGCCGTCGATGCAGCAGATGGTCCGCAGGCTGCTGCAGCAGAGATGTCCCGCCGCCCACGAATGCAGCGAGATGTCCCGCCCGCGCCCGCGCGACACTGGAAAAATTTCTCGCGGCGGCGGCGGCGTTACAAAGCGCATGCATGCGATTGTCCATAGCTCGATGGATCAGATCTCCTGCTGGGCGAGGTTGCAGGACGACGTGAAAGCCTCGCTTGAACAGGCTACCGGAGTCATCCGGCAACTAAGGGAGGGCAATGAGAGGCTCCAGGAGGAGACCAGTGCCTTGTTGAAGAGGACCGGCGTCATCGTCAGGAAACTTATGGACGAGAATGACATGCTCCACAACGAGCGCCAAAGGCGGGTGGAGGAATCCATGGATGTTCTCAATCAGCGTCTTGAGGACACGAAAGAGCTCATCGCCGCTCGCTGCAGAGACTAGTTCCCGCGGCCTGCAGCAACGCATCAAGAAAGGAGAGATCAGCGAGCCAGATCCTTGTCTTCCTTCTTCTTTTGCCCTTGTGTATTTCGGGCGTAGCCGCATGTGGCTTTTAAATTAACTTTCTAATTATGTAAGACAATTAATCGTCCTTGTCTTTCTGTGGAAGATCAATGTTGCGAGGATGGAATGAAGAAAACTCTTGTTGTGGCGACCCTGGCGTTGCTGTTCTTCTAGTTGCTGCTGGGCTTCCTTCAGTTTCCTGGTTTCTTTTGATGTAATAATCGGTTTAGGATGTGGATTGTGTCATCGGTTGTGAAATGTTGGGTTCTAGCGCGGATGTTTGGCCTTTGTTGGCCTCTTGGGATGTTGCGATTTCAATCTGGTAGCTTTTAGTCCTTCGTGTTAGGCTAGAGTTGTGCCGAACTTCTTGTGAATTGTGGTGGTTTTCAGTAATGAAAATCGTAAGGGGCAAGCCCTTCTTTGATCAAAAAAAAATTTAATCGTTCTTATATATATTCATCATTCTTGCTATAAGTCGCAGTAGATGCTATATAGGTCCGTCGGATCTTACATCAAGATCCGTTCTTTCAGATTTTCCTTTTTCTCTCTTAAATCTCAGTCGAGTCAGACATAGCCACGCCATTAAACATAGGCTCGGGCGCCATTAATGGAGACCTTGAGAGAGAGGTGGACGACAGATGGAGGTCAAAGGGCTCTCCTCTCGATAAGCACGCGCAGGGGTCTGATCGCACGCCTCTCGTACTCAAATAGCTACCCTGCATGGTGCCTCCTAGCTAATAAAAAATGGGGACGCGTGGCGGCACGTAAATGGTACTAGTAAGTAGAACGCCCACGGTTTCAATAATACTTGTGTTTCCGATTGTAACATGACAACACTTGTTCCAAAATGACTTTGTTGATTGTTAATGTGTGCCGCAAATCGGACTGCAAATTTACCACAGCATGTTGGTGCCATGTCATGGCACCAAGCCAAGTTTCATTATTTTCATGCGTGTTTTGGATTTACAGGAATTAAAAACTAAGTTTCTCAATGTTTCCAACCCAGCCACGGCCCAGAATTTTGAATTCATTCCCATTTCTTGCATGGAACCTAGAAATTTACCCGAGGACACACATGTGATTTTTCAACCAACTTTGGTGCCTTTGGAACATGTGCTTGTATTTCAAATTTGAATTATGCACACAAAGGTGACACGTTCCTCCGAAACCACGAGCCTTCTTGAGAGAAGCTCCGATTTGCAAGCTTATACCAAAATTTGTTCCTATTCGCCAATTTTTTACCACGGCATGGTACTACCATGACATGACACCATGCCAAGTTTCATGATTTTAAAACCAAGTTTCTCAATATTCTCGACCGAGCCACGATGCCCAGATGTTTGAATCTTCTTCTCATTTTTTGCATGGGACCTACTCCCTCCTTCCATCTATATAGGGCCTAATGTGTTTTTCAAGACAGCCTTTGACTATTGAAAAGATTAATAGCACATGAGATGTATACTATGAAAATTATATTATTGGAAGCTCCTTTGACATACAAATTTGAAGGTATGCTTTGTGTAAGTTGCATGTCATATATTATTGCTCTAACGTTTGGTCAAAGTTAGCCTCGAAAAACGCATTAGGACCTATATAGATGGAAGGAGGGAGTAGAATTTCAACCGAGGACACAAATGTGATTTTTCAACCAACTTTGGTTCACGGGAGGATGTGCTTGTAGTTCAAATTTGAATTATGCACATTAAATGACCAAAAACTCAATTAATGTGTAAATAAGGCCAAATGAAGCCCAAATAATTCCCAAATTTAACAGGGCACTCATGTAATTCTATGTTGCCTTTGTAAATAAACTCAAGGGGGACAACGTATATCGTTTCGCACTCAAAGGTGGCACGTTCCCTCTCAGAACCACGAGCCTTCTTGAGAGAAGCTTCGGTTTGCAAGAAGCTTATACCAAAATCTGTTCCTATTCGGCCATTTTTTTACCACAACATGGTAATACCATGACATGACATCCATGCCAAATTTCATGATTTTCAGACGTGTTTTGGATTTACAAGAATTTTGAAACCAAGTTTCTCAATGTTCTCGGCCGAGCCACGATGCCCAGATGTTTTAATTTTATTCTCATTTCTTGCATGGGACCTAGAAATTCACCCGAGGACACAAATGTGATTTTTCAACCAACTTTGGTGCACGAGAGCATGTGCTTGTAGTTCAAATTTGACTTATGCACATTAAATGACCAGAAACTCAATTAATGTATAAAAAATGACAAACGAACCCGGAATAATTCCAAAATTTAACAGGGCACTAATGTAGTTCTAGGTTGCCTTTGTTAAGAAACTCAAGGGGGGGGCAGCGTATATCATTTCACACTCAAAGGTGGCATGTTCCCTCTTAGAACCACGAGCTTCCAAATCGGCCGAATTTTTTACCACAACATGTTAGTGCCATGACATGACACCATGCCAAGTTCCATGATTTCCAGCCGAGTTTTGGATTTGTATGAATTTAAAATCTAAGTTTCTCGATGTTCTCGGCAGAGTCATGACGCCCAGATGTTTGAATTTCATTCTCATTTCTTCCATGGGACCTAGAAATTCAACCAAGGATACACATGTGATTTTTCAACCCACTTTGGTGCACCGGAGCATGTGCATGCAATTCATATTTAGATTGTGCACATTAAAAGTCCGAAACTCAATTAATGTATAAAAGGCCAAATGAACCGAAATAATTCCAAAATTTAACAGGGCACTCATATAGTTCTATGTTGCCTCTGTAAATAAAATCAGGGGAGGCAGCGTATATCGTTTAGCACACAAAGGTGACACGTTCCTCTCGGAACCACGAGGCTTGTTGAGAGAATCTCCGGTTTTGCAAGAGGCTTATACCAAAACTTGTCCCAATTCAGCCAAAAATTATACGTATGAAAACAGGGTTTAGATTATCCCGAACATCTCGCTACCTAGACCAATAATGTACTATGATTTGAATTCAACATAAAATGGATACAAATATTTGAATTGGAGGCGTATGGTACATGTAGTTCATAGTGAAATATGATTACTGCTATATGCATGTGTTTTTGTTATCAAGATAATATTTAAATTATTGTATAACTTGACAACAATCGTATTCAAATAAGGAAGATTGATTAAAATTTAGTCCATATGGTAGACGACAATATATATGTTCACATGGTGGAGTAAAATTTTCATATATGATGGAAGATCAAAATGTACGACTACATCAATTATAAACCGCAAGGTCACCTAATGATATATTCGAATTCAACATAACGTGGATTCAAAAATTGAAATTCGAGATCATGGCATCTGTAATCATATAAAAAGGGACATTACTCTTTCTTTGGTGGGAATTGATTTGTTTTTTGTTGTTGTTGAGGGAAGTGCGAATCGATTTGGTACTGTGCAGGGTAATCTGTTCTCCCGATTTTTTGTACATTTTTCTTGTATTTTTTCAATGGCATCTATAGCAATATAGTACAAGGGGACATGACTCTCTTGTGTCTTGTATGAATTGTTTTTTTACACGTTAAGTTTGTTCTGCCGAACAAGGAATCCGCACCTTGTCATACCGAAATTTTCAAGCTCGAGTATCTTTTGTCTCACCTGCTTTGAAACTCCCGCTTCTTCAACCTGCGTCGCGCCTTGTTATCCTGAAATTTGGACGCGCGCGAGAACTCCCTCCTCATCCGAAATCGCTCTCGTAGCCTAGACACGCTAAATCCCCCTTCTACCCCTCAGCCGGAAATGAAGCTCCACGTCGCGGTGTCAAAACTTGTGGGGGTACGCTGGTAACTTACCCTACATTTCGGACAAGCGCGTCCCTAAGCTTGGCTCCCCCCTCCTCCTTCGCCCCCCCATTCGTACACCGAGGCCGCCAAAACCCGCGAAACCCCACGCTCCTCCGTCGGCCTCCCGACCGCCGCCCAGCCGGAGACTCTTCCCCGACTACGTCGTCCACCGCCACAACTCGTCGTCCCTCATCCACCGCACCGGATGAGGATCCGTTGTCGATCTCGTCGTCCCGCCGGATCAGCCGCCCCGTCCTCCACCTCCAAGGAGCTGCCCCAACGTTTGCCTCGTCTATCGCGCCACCTCAATCCCCACAGCGCCGTCTTGACCTGCCCCACCGGAACCGCAGCACCCTCACCAATTCCTCCGATGAAGCCGAGCCCAACTCGGCGCCACCAAGGAGGTTCTGCACTCAAAACTGCATTTTATCTTTTATTCAATCTCGCGGGGCTGCCGGTGCTCGATACCGAGCAGACATGGCGTCTCCATCGATGGCGCCGTCGCCGGCCACATCATCCACGGCGTCTCTCCCCCATGTCGTTGCTTCATAAGCGGCAACTTCCACAACGGCACTAGCTACAGCTGCTCCGGCTCTCGCTCTTGCTGCGGCTCTGTTCTCGCTGTCGGTCGCGCTGCGCACTGCTCCTGCTTTCATTTGTGCTGTTGCTCTGGTCTTGCTCTCGCTTGCGCTGCGGGTGCTGGTGCACGACCTCCGGCAGCTAGAGGAGTTGCTGCTTTAGCACTCGCTCGCGGTGCTACTGCACGACTTGCTCTCTGCTAGTGTGTTCCCTGCTCGAGCGTCTGCTGATTTAGATCACTGCTTCTCTGCTACTAGTGCTCGAACGCCCTAAGCATCTATTGCAATGCTCTGTTACTAGTTCAATCAGTTTCGACAGTAAAATTCAGTTTTGACCGTGAAGTTCATTTTCTTCAGTTAAGTTCAGAGTGAACAATACTTACAACATCTGTCGGAGCGGCCGTCGCGCGGCTGATGCGTTTTACATCTAGCACTTTAGATTAACGTTGTCTGTCTTGTCATGCTTTAGCCTCGTCGCCGTACACCTTAGCGGAGCTGCTCCAACAAAGGAACCGTCCATCACAGCGGAGCGGTACCCTCAGCGCCATTTCCAGAGGCCTCGGATCTTCTTCCCCGCCTCCGACAGTCACACCAGCATCATCACCATACTCCATGTCCAACCCAATGATGCTGAGGTCCACAAGGCTATGCCAAATAGGTTGTACACTCGTCGCATCACTTTGTTTCTCCATTCCTCTGTTCTTCCAATTCATGTGAGCCAAACACCCAGTTTGACTGAAATCCTATGTTTCCAAATGCTCTGTTTTGCACGTGCATTCCTATCCTATTCCTGTGTTTTTCCTGTCCCTGCGTTTATAGAATCCTCCAATTCTAAGGAGCCCTTACAGATTTACTTCATTTTCAGATTGGCGTAAAATAAAACTCTGTGTGTTATGTCCTGCTCCTGCCGTGCCGTCATCCACCCCACCTGAGGTGCACCATCGACAGAAGCGTTCACTGCAGCAGAGATCCCCCCTGCAGACTTTCTTTCGCCATCTCAGATCATCTTCCCCGTTGCCGGCAACCACGCCAACTGCATTACCATCATGGACTGAGCAGATGAACCTGAGGACTACACAGTTCCGGAAGAGAGGTCGTAGTCTTTCGTGTTTGCTTACGTTATACATCGGTTATTATTACCTGCTACTTTATTGTTCAATCTTGAGTTTTGAATTGCCCATGGGTCTCATATCGAGCCAGCAACAAATATATCTATCTACTATCTGGTTCATCTGGGGTCTTCTATGTAGTTCATGTTGGGTGGGCAACAAACAATAGATGATCCATTGTCCATCTTTTTAAACTGAAGCTATAATCTACCTGCTATCATTAGTTTTGGATCCATCCACTCGTTTGCTACCATCAGTCTTGATTTTTTCATGCACCCCTTAGGCCTTACAAAATCTAACTATTTTTTATTATGCATGTCGATATCATGTACACAATCGTCTTGAACATGTAGAGAAAAGAGACCGCTTGCGTCGAATATAATGTCATCAGACGCTTCGCTCCATGGTGGGCGAAGTGCCCCCCCTCTCCTGCATTTCAGTTGTATTCGAGAGGAAGATAACTGCTCGATGGAGATTCGAAGGAGTTGACCACGCATGTTTACCACCTGAGGTGTTTGCTCTAACCTGGCATTCTGATGTTGGTCATATCATGCATATGGCGCCTTGCATTGCTTACATTATACATCTTATATGTCATCAGCTTAGTTTAGATTTGCTTTATGTGAATGCCACCTGTTTAGTTTCTATATCATACTCCCACCATTCCTAAATATTTTTCCTTTTAGAGATTTCAACAAGAGACTACATACAGAACAAAATGAGTGAATCTACACTCTAAAATATGTCTATATACATCCGTATGTGGTATTCCATTTGAAATCTCTAAAAAGACAAATATTTAGGAACGGAGGGAGTATATGGGAATTATGCAATGCCATCTTCTTTAGCCAGGCATCATATACGTGAATCATGCAATGCCATCCTGTTTAGCCACTCATCGTATATGTGAATTCTATCATGCCATATTTTTTCCATAATGTATTCCATTTGTCAACAATGTTTATACATTCATCTACTCTTCTGTGCATCAGCCATTTGAGTCGGTCATGAGAAAATCTGGAGTGAAAACAAGGTCTTCGAGCGATCGGTGCTACACTGTCGATGCAGATTTCTTGCTGGTTCTGAGATAGCTCCTCGGAGGAGGATTCGAGAGAGATGACCATCGTATCCCCCGAGGTGCATGCTCTAACTTGGCTGGGTTATATTGCTCATATCATGCATATGGTGTCTTGCATTGCCATGCCATCTTCTTAGATTAGACATGCTTTGTGTGAATGCCTCCTGTTTGCTTTCTATATCAGATATGTGAATTATGCAATGCCATGTTTTTCAGCCAGTTATCATATATGTGAATTATGCACCGCCATGGAGCCAGGCATCATATATGTGAATTATCTCATGCCATATTTTTTTTCGTTACGTATTCCTTTTGTCGACAATCTGTGTATATTGAACTACTCTTCATGTGTATCAGCCATTTGAGCCGGTTATGGAAAAATCTAGAGTGAAAACAAGGTCTTGAGCGGCAATGGTACTGTTGAAGCATATATCTCGATGGTTCTGAGGAGCTCCTCAAAGGAGGATTCAGAGACAGATGACCAGTCCTATATCCCACCTGAGGTGTATGCTCTAAGTTGCAATGTTTATATTTCTCATATGATGCATATGGTGTCTTGCATTGCTTAGTTTAGACATCATATGCACAATATTGAATTCTATCTTCTTAGTTTAGAGATCATACATGCGAGTGCCAGCTGCTTAGTATATGAATCAATTATGTCAATTATATCATGCCATCCTGTATACTTAGACAACATGTATGTGAATTATTTCATCCCAACCTATTTTAGAAAGACATCATATAGTTTTTCATGTCATCTGTTTAGGTACTCATCATATGTTGAATTATGCCATTATATCCTGTTAAGTTATCCATCATATATCTGAAACTGTGTCATGCTATCCTGTTTAGTTAGGCATCATATATGTGAAATTGTGTCATGTTGTCCTTCTTGGTTAGATAACATATATGTGAATTACCACATCATCTATCATACAATGTCATGCGTTCAATTTCTTTTCTTGTTTATCAGCCATTTGAATTGGAGGGGTGATGGCGGTATCTAAGGAGCAAAACCCGTTCTTCACAAAAGACAGTGCTACCCGTTGATGCAGATAGAACCATGGTTGTCTTGGCCCACAAACTAGCCCCACCACACATAATCGAGACTCTTCAGTTGCACACTTACACGTTGGGCGAGAGAACCAGCTACAACCCATCTAACCGCAACCCCATTGGATAGTAACCCACTTATAGTTGACAAAGCACCATGTCCACCACAGTACCCCACAAGAGCAGTTTGTAAAGCTACTGCGGTGCCCAAAGCACGAAGACCACCACAGCTAACCCAAACTCCACGTTTAAAGCGGAAGAGCAACTGTTCTCGGGTCGATTCCGTAGCTATGGTCCATACTCCTTTCTTGTTGCATCACTGTATTTACTCATACCAACTACTTTGAATTTGAAGGATCAATTTAAACTCCAATGTCGCAACATGTATGTTTTAAACCTATTTCTTTAAGCTGGATTGCTGTTCTAACTTCTTGCTCTATGTTGATTTCAGTTTAAGTTGTATAAACAATTATGTTCTCATGTGATTCACATTACAAGTGCTGCCAATCTTGTGTAGTTTCTCACACTTATATTCTGTCTATCTCTCTTGTGTCTTAAAAATATGAGTTGAACTGTGTCTCTATCTTGATTAGGGAACATAAACTAGAATGATATGGACAATACAGTGATCATAGTACATAGATATATGTTTGTTTCATGCTGTTATCCTGTCCACCTTACTCTTGAACGGTTTACCAAAATGAGTTTAAGTATACTACAAGCTAAACTTGTGATGTATGCGCTTGTTTCTCTTGTAGTATGCAAACAGAATATTGGAGAAGAGCACCCCACTATGCAATGGTAGAGAAAGTAATGCAGATAAGGTTCAAGATAGTGAAACAACCTGTTGGTCTCCAAGAAAGGTGATAAAACAATCTTGTAGACGGTGAGAAAACCCCACAGCCTGCATTGATGTAGTGTTCGAAGTTCTTGGCGATTACACGGCTGGCACAAGCTCTTCGAACTTCATTGCTGAATCACTTCGCCTTCTTGATCTCAGCTACAAGTGAAAGGCATCGATCGGTTGTGTTGCGGCAAGAAGCCAAGGACCGAGGAAGTCCTGCAGAATTCAGATCGTACTTTCTTATGCAACAGCAAGTGCTGGAGGATTTAAGCGCCAAACAAGACCAAGTTAATAAGCTTGCTAAGAATCTTGCCAGCATTATGGGCCAATAACAGGCCGCATTATGGCCGTAAACGGGCTAGAGATGGAATCGTCCATTCATGGGCCGACCATAACGGGCCATCGTTAATAGGCCGTATTTGATGACGCTATGAAAACGGCCCAACGTATTAACGGACCACAAACGGGCCGATTGTAACCACGGGCTGAATTTGGCCCTAAAGCGAAAATAGCGATAATGGGCGTAAGTATAGGAATCTTTGAAGCAGGCCCAAGAATGAATGGGCTCTGATAAGGCCGAAAGATAACATGGGCTAGAAATGGCCCACCTGAATAACGGGCCCTTAATGGGTATAAAGTGATACATTGTTCATTACGGGCCAGTTTCACCACGGGTCGTTAATGGGTGTAAAGTGATACACTGTTCATTGCGGGCCAGTTTCACCACGGGCCGTTAATAGGCCAAGAGTTACATAGGGCCTCATATGGGCGAAAGACGTCATGGGCCATACATGGGCCAGAAGTGAAAACGGGCTAGAATCACATTGGATGGCCCAGATGACGCTACTGGGCCTAATTCGGATAGGGCGTAACGGGCCTTGGGTTAGCGGGCTGTAAATGGGCTATATGCGAACAAACCGTTAACAGGCTTTCCATGGGCCGGCCCGCCACCTTTTGACCAAGTCAAACGGGCCGGCCTTTTCATAGGAATGGGCCTCTGTTGGGCCGTGCCACGTGTCGACGTATCATAGGCGCCTTCTGCCCAATGAGTGGATGACAATTGTCCCAACGATGAGCCGACACGTGTTTCCTCTAGCCAATGATGATTTTACACGTGGAAAATCCCCATTGGTCGGGGCTGTTAACGGGTTATCGGATCCAAAACCCGACCCGATAGCTTAACGATGTTCCGTTACGGTGGATGCCACGTGTCGGTCACCCTTGACGAAAGCACTTCTGTGACGCGGGATTTATCGTCATGGAAGTGGACACTTCCGTGATGATAATTTTGGCAATGTCATGGAAAACTTCTATGACAGCACATGTATGACTATCTTGATTCTGTCATGAAATCGTCATGGATGTACATGCATGACAAAAAACGCGACCTACTGTGACAAACACGTATCATCATGGAAGTGTATTTTTTTGTAGTGATGCGAGACGTATTGGAAAACAAAGCAGGACATACAAGATCGATCTAAAGATCACGGGGTCGCGCCCCAACGCGTGACGATGATCGTCATGTCGGATACACTAAAGGCAAATCCGGTCGGGCCGAATACAACAGACAAGACTCGTACGAACTGCATCGTGACATAGCCCGGCACAGAGGCGCCGCACACCCCCTATGCTTCACCGATGAAGTAATGGATCATGAATTCCTAGAAGGATTCAAACCCGTGAACATTGATTCATACGATGGCACAATAGACCCCACGGTATGGATTGAGGATTTCCTCCTCCACATCCACATGGCCCACGGTGATGATCTACATGCCATCAAGTACCTCCCACTAAAACTCAAAGGACCAGCTCGACATTGGCTGAATAGCCTGCCAGCAAACTCCATTGGCAGTTGGGAGAATTTGGAAGATGCATTCCTTGACAACTTCCAGGGCACTTATGTGCGACCACCAGATGCTGATGACTTGAGCCACATAACCCAACAGCCAGGGGAATCGGCCAGGAAATTCTGGACTCGGTTCCTAACTTAAAAGAACCAAATTGTCGACTGTCCGGATGCCGAGGCCTTAGCGGCATTTAAACATAACATCCGGGATGAGTGGCTCGCCTGACACCTCGGCCAAGAGAAGCAGAAGTCCATGGCTGCCCTCACGACACTCATGACCCACTTTTGCACGGGCGAGGACAGCTGGCTGGCTCGCAGCAACAACACATCAAGAAATCCTGGCAATTCAGATGCCAAAGATACTAACGGCAGACCACGTCGCAACAGACACAAGCGCTGCAACAACGGCGACAACACCAAAGACACGGCAGTCAATGCCGGATTCAATGGCTCTAAATCCGGTCAGCAGAAAAAGCCGTTCAAAAGAAGAAATCCAGGCCCTAGTTTGGACCACATACTCGATCGCTCGTGTCAATTTCACGGCACCCCCGATAAGCCAGCCAATCACACCAACAGAGAATGTTGGGTGTTCAAGTAGGCCGGCAAGTTGAACGCCGAAAACAAGGACAAGGGGCTGCATAGCGACGACGAGGAGTAGCCTCGGCCGCCGAACACAGGAGGACAGAAGACGTTCCCTCCACAAGTGAAAACGGTGAACATGATATATGCCACCCATATTCCCAAGAGGGAACGGAAGCGTGCACCAAGGGACGTCTATGCGATGGAGCGAGTCGCCCCAAAGTTCAACCCATGGTCCTCTTGTCCGATCACCTTCGATCGCGGGGACCACCCACTAGTATCCGTCATGGCGGATCTGTCGCATTGGTCCTTGACCCCATCATTGTCGGATTTCACCTCACTCGAGTCCTTATGGACGGTGGCAGCAGCCTGAACCTGCTCTATCAGGATACAGTGCGCAAAATGGGAATAGACCCCTCGAGGATCAAACCCACCAAAACCACCTTTAAAGGTGTAATCCCAAGTGTAGAGGCCTGTTGCGCGGGCTCAATCACACTGGAAGTGGTCTTCGGATCTCCGAACAACTTTCGAAGCGAGGAGTTAATCTTCGACATCGTCCCCTTTCGCAGTGGCTATCACGCACTGCTCGGACGAACCGCATTTGCCAGATTCAATACGGTACCTCATTATGCATACCTCAAACTCAAAATGCCAGGACCACGCGGGGTTATAACAGTTAATGGAAACACAGAGCACTCGCTCCACACGGAGGAGCACACTGCGGCCCTCGCAGCAGAAGCGCAAAGCAGCCTTATTAGGCAAACCGCAAAATCAGCGAAAAAGACCCCGAACACCTTCAAGCGAGTCCGTAGTACCCTGCAGGAGGATCGCCAGGCACGTTTTGTGCTCTCCTAGCAATTCGGCCTCCGCCCGAGTCCCAGTCAAGTGGCAAGATTTCCGCCGCGCATACATAACTACGCACTCAAGATACCATGGGCATAGGCAGAGGCACCACTACGGAACGTCCCACAATGCGGCTCAACCGCCCCAGGGGCCGTATGCCTTCATTGTTTTCTCTCTTTTAGGACCTTACTCTCTGGAAGCCCTTTCCGGCAGTCTAATTGTTGGACCCATCGCGGCAAGGAAATACCAAGGAAACAAGACGCTCTGACTTACAAGGGAATCCCCAGGTGGTCTCTGATAACGATCGATATACCTGCTTTATATACCCATACGCAGCTTTCCCTTGGATAGGACATGTCAAATAGTCCTATTTTTTGCTTATTGCACTACTTGTATCTGTACGCTTTGACGTATTATTTAATAACAATGCATAGTGTTAGCCTATTATTGCACTCCCCTTCTTCTTTTGTTTTCCCTTGTCTGCTTATTTACGACAAATTGCGCCCGTATATTCTGGTACGACCAGTGCGCCAGGGGCTTCAGTATACCCCATAACACGGCGAGAGAAGTCCGAACACTTTCGACAGTGCGGCACCTCGAACTTATAGCATTATATGCATTAGCTCCGAATCATGTCTTGGGTCAATAGTTGGGTTTGCCCGGCTCCCATGTTTTGGTACCTTACATTCCGCAATATCGGCTAAGGTAGCACTGGGAGAACTACTGCGATTGTGTCCCGGTTCTTTCGGACGAGCACCTCGATGAAAGCCGGCTATGACTGTCATGATGAGGCAAGAGCTGGTCGCTGTTCGAGAGGTCTCAAGTCCTTAAAGACTTTTTCGCTTGGGCGAGTCGGCCTTGCGGACTTCTGGCGTATATAAGCGCCCCAAATTGGCGTTCAATACTAGGGGCTTCGCCAAAATTTAAAATTGTAGACTTCTATGGCTAAGTGAGAGTGATAAAGCTTTATAGTCCGATTGCCTGGTTTGTTGTGCTGAACACCTCCTTCGAAGGAACCAAAATTGGGATAAAGAGTGCTCAGGTTTATCCTGAACACCTCAGTACTAGTTACATGGGAGCAGAAGCCGATGATTGGCCAACTCTCAGATTTTATAAACGGTCGGACAGAAGGTAATATTTTAAATTAACAAGCATTGCATAGCGCAAATGAACTCATTTCATATTACAGGATCACATGAGTACATTCACTCAAATATTACATCCTTAGAACATTCCTCTGCCACAAGGCGAGCACCCTTCAGGACACTGTCATAATAATTTTCGGGGTGGCAATGCTCCTTGCCCTCCGGCGGCCCCTCCTTCACCAGCTTTTGGCGTCCAGCATCGCCCGGTGCACCTTCGCCCGGGCAAAAGCCCTGTGTGCACCCTCGATGCAGACGGACCGCTTTATGACTTCAAACCGTGGGCCGGCATTCACAAGCCGACTCACCAGACCGAAGTAGCTACCAGGCAGGGGCTCGCCAGGCCACATCTGGACTATAAGACCCTTCATGGCCTGTTCGGCCGCCTTGTGAAGCTCGACCAGTTGCTTCAACTGGTCGCTCAAGGGCATTGGGTGTTCGGTCCCAGTATACTGAGACCAGAACAACTTCTCCGTCGATCTCCCCTCCTCGGCCCGGTAGAACTCCGCAGCATCCGACACACTGAGGGGTAGATCTGCGAACGCTCCTGGAGAGCTCCGAACTCGGGTAAGTAAAAATAAAGTTTCCTTCACATGCTTGCTTTGCATAATGAATGTCTTACCCGCCGCTATCTTCTTAACCGCCTCAATTTCCCGGAGGGCCTTTTGGGCTTCAGCCTTTGCATGTTGTGCACTTTCGAGGGCCTTCGCAAGCTCGGACCCTTGCGTCTTAGAGTCAATCTCCAAGGACTCGTGTTTCTTGACGACAGCCTGGAGCTCTTGCTGCACCTCGCCTACTCGGGCCTCTTGCTTCTCTCGCTCGATGCGCTCCTTGGCCGCTTTGTCTTCGGCCTCGGATAGCGCCATCTGCAGGGCCGCCACTTCAGTCGTGGCCCCTAACAAAATTCATGACGATCCTGTTATTCCAAAACCAAATTTTTCTTTATCAATATTCAGACGGGGTGTCACTTACCTTTGTTCTCTTCGAGCTGCCTCTTGGTAAGTCCGAGCTCTTCCTTGGACCGCTCAAGGTCCCGCTTCAGTGCGGCGACCTCCGTAGTACGAGCGGCGGCAGCTAGCAGTGAAGCCTGCTTATTCGCATAGAGACATTCTGATTAGACTCCTGCGATTATTATTTGATCCTCTATTCGGCCTTCCTTGTGAGCATAAGCGAACATCGAGCGCTCTGTCTATCTTGTAACATTTTCTTACAATTTGATTACTTACCTCAAAGCCGGTTAGAAGGCTGGGACAGGCTTCAGTCAATCCGCTCTTAGCGGACTGAACCTTCTTGACTACCACACTCATAATAGTGTGGTGCTCTTCGTCAATGGAAGCGCCGCGAAGCACTTCTAGCAAGTTGTCCGATGCCTCTGTATGGACAAAGGCCATCGGCACAGACGGCTTGCCCCCCTTAGCGAGGGGTTGCCTGACTGACCACTACAAAAAAAAAGACACATCCGTGACATTTTGGGCCGAACGAAAAAATTTATGTCATACATATAACACTTCTATGATGATAATTGTGACAAAACCCGGTATCATCATAGATGTCGTGGGCTCCTACTTCTATGAGAAAAAATCATGACAGAAAATGGGCTTTTCGTCCTGGGCGGGCCAGAGACGCAGCTGCATGACAATCTTTGGGCCGTCCATGATGGAAAAACCGTGGTAGAAGCAAGGGGGAGGAAAATTTCGGGGATTTCCCGGTTACGGTGGGAGGTCGGGGCGGCGATGCGTGTTCTCTCATTACACGTGCTGCAGCGTGTGTCGGGCGTTGGCTCTTCTGAACCCGACCGAGGCGTTGGGCTCTAATCGAACCCGGCGATTGCCTGCGGGCTATCGTTCTTGAACCCGGCGATCGATCGATGGCTGTTAATCGAACCCGATCGGCGATTCGCCGCTCTTGCTGCTAAGCGAAGCCAATTGATGCTGCCTCTGGGATGAGCGATGGCGTTGCGGGGGGTTGTATGAATAGTGGCGGTGGCCTTTGCCTCGGATGAATAGGATCCCGTGGTGTGGAGGGCTGGATGAGCGATGAAGCGGTGGAGGGTGCCCGTGGAGGGTGGTTGAACAGGACCCGTGGTGTGGAGGGCTGGATGAATAGTAGACGGTGGAGGGTGGTTGAGCGATGGCGGTGGAGTAGCGGCGGTGGAGGCTGGATGAGCAGGAGCACTGTGGAGGTGGAGGAGGTCGAAGGTAGCCCGTGGAGGCTGGAGGAAGTCAACGGTGGAGATGAACAGTATCCCGTGGAGTCCCGTTTTGCGGTACGCCACACCTCTCCCGATGAACAGGACCTCCAGTTCGACCGTTGGAGGTCAGTTTCGTCCGTTTTGCGGTACGCCACACCCCTCCCGATCAACACGACACCCCGTTTCGACCATAGGAGGTCCGTTTCATCCGTTTTGCGGTACGCCACACCCCTCCTGATCAACAGGACCCCGTTTGACCGTGGGAGGTCCGTTTCCTCCGTTTTGCGATGCGCCACACCCTCCCGATCAACGGGACCCGTTCGAGCGTGGAGGTCTGCTTCCTCCATTGTGCGATGCGCTAGGCCTCATTCCATCGCTGTTCCGTCCAAGCCCTCCCGATGAACACGACCATGCATTCCGTTTGACCCAGCGGTTGGCTCCCACGCGTTCGTTGCCTCCCCATGAACACGGCGCGTTCGTTGCCTCCCCATGAACACGGCGCATTCCGTTGCCTCCCCATGAACATGGCGGCGGCGATGTTTCTCCGTTCCGACCCAGCCATGTACGAGCCCTCGCCGTATGTATGCGCGGTAGGCTTTGAGACCCGCCGTATGTACACATATGTGGCCGTATTTTCTTTCTTGCACCCTGGTCGCTGTACGTACGTGTACATGCTACGTGCGCGCCTCTACTATGACACGTGCACGCCTCTACATCCACCAGTATATATGAATGTACATGTTCGCGACCAGAATGACAACGCTACGTACGCTTCGACCAGGTGGGTCCCGACTGTCAGGCACTTCCTTGCCTGCGAAGATGTAGCTGGTGGGTCCCAGCAGTCATAGGGGCGAGTCGTGTTGGTTTTTTTTGCCCAGACGCACTTCCTTGCGTGCGAAGATGGAGCTGGTGGGTCCCAGCAGTCAGGGGGCAAATTGTTTTTTTTTTGCCCGGACGCACTTCCTTGTGTGCGACGGTGTAGCTGGTGGGTCCCAGCAGTCAGGAGGGAAACATTTTTTTCACGAAAAATGGTGGCCCGTCCGATGGGTCCCTGCTGTCAGGTGGAGGAATCATTATTTTCCGCGTAATAAGGAGGCACTTCCTTGCTATGGCCGTGGACCCAGCTGTCAGCTTCTCCACGTACAGTCCATGTCCGATGGAAGTCGTTCCTTGACCACGTTGACCACGCCGCGCCGAGAGCACCAGGGTGGTGGACGACGGCGAGGCCTAGGAAGGGGACGACACGGAGCTGGTGAAGACGCGAAAGTGCATGCCCACGCGGAGAGGAGTATGAGGGATCACTCGTTCGGCTGCGGTGTGAGGCTGCCGTCGCCGCAGGGCCTGGCCAACGGTGGGAATAGTAGGGGCGGTGAGGCCTCCACGGCAGCACAGCCGGCCACGGGAGGCAGGAGCAGGCGGCACGACCGGTGCTGCTTTGGGCGGCTGGAGCAAGAAGACCAGAGGTTGAAGAAGCACTACGACCGTTGGATGGACATCGTACGGTCAATGGATCTAGAATCGTTCATATTGACTAAGTTGACAAAGCCCTCCATCCCCGTCAACTTAGTAGGCCCACAAGTCAGCCTCCCGCCAAGGTGGGTCCCAGCTAGTAGGGGGAGTATTCATTTTTTTGTGCGTAATAAAGAGGCACTACCGGTGTGTCCGAGCTAACAGCGGGGGGAACGTTTTTTCGCGAAATACGGTGGCCCGTCCGGTGGGTCCCAGCAATCGGGGGGAAACGTTTTTTTCGCAAAATAAAGTGGCCCTTCTGGTGGGTCCCTACTGTCAGGTGGAGGAATATTTATTTTGCGCGTAATAAGGAGGCACTTCCTTGCGGCCGCCGTGAACCCAGCTGTCAGCCTCTCCACGTACAGTACTCTTCCGATGGAAGTCGCCCGTTGACCACGCCGCGCGAGAGCACCAGGCGGTGGGCGACAGCGACGCCTAGGAAGGGGCGACGGGAGCCGGGAAAACGCAGCAGGGGAAGCCAGCGGAGAGAAGTCGAGGTTCACTGGTTCGGCTGCGATGTGAGGCTGCCGTCACCGCAGAATAATAGGGGGTGTGGGTGAGTGGAGGGATGGCCTGGCCAGCCGTGGGAGTAGTATGGGGGCGGTGAGGCCTCCGCGGTAGCACAACCGGCCACGGGAGGCAGGAGCAGGCGGCACGACCGGCGCTACTTTGGGCGGCTGGACCAAGAAGACCAGAGGATGAAGAAGCACTACGGCCGTTGGATGGAAATCGTACGGTCACTGAATGTAGAATCGTTTATATTGACTAAGTAGACAAAGCCCTTGGTACGCTCCAACTTTGTAGGCCCACAGTCAGCCTCGAAGCAGTGCGCCCGGATGTCGGGAGGAATCATTTTTTGGGCGGCCGAAGCTAAGAATATTCGAGATTGAAGAAGAAGCACGACATCCGTTGGATAGACATCCAACGGCCACTGCTGCTAGAACCGTGTGTTGACTATAATAAGTTGACAAAACCTTGCATACGCGTCAACTTATTTTTTTAGGGGACGCGTCACTTAGTAGGCCCACAAGTATGTGGTAGAGAACTTATAGCTCATTTGCGTTTTGTAAGAATGTACAACCCATTTTTGAATTCTAATGGAATTTACAACAGCCCATTTACAGTTTGTTAAAAGTACAGCCCATTTTCTAGCTAGGACAATGATTAATAATTTCAACCAACCGTTGAAAACAGAATTCAATAAAATTTCCCACATTTTGATGGGATCCGAAATATTTTTATCCCAAAATTTCTAGTCAGATTAAATATAAATTTATATTACGTAAAAATCCAACGAAACATTGCGCGCCCAACAATGAAAATTTAAGATTTTCAAAATCCATAAATAATATTTTATAAACTAATTTAGTGTTTGGTGCATTTTTATAGTTACTGCCCAGTTTTATAATTACATCGTATTTATTATTTTTAAAGCCCATTTTCCTGTTAAGCCTAATGCATCCCTCCTAGGAAAGATTTGCAGCCCAGTGGCGGAGAATAACAAGTTGACCTTGCACAGGTATTCCTCAAAAGGCGTATAGCTGGGCTAGCCATTTTCATCTTGAAAAATTAGTATCTGGGCTGGATATCGGCACAGGCTAGGCAGACCACAGCCCGCCCAGTTAATACCCTGCTCTCCTCTGAACAACAACGAAAGCATCGCCAAGAAAAACTCTGCAGTGCTCACGCCTCAAAAACACAAATACTGCTCGAGCTGCTTGGTCCCAGCTGTCGGCCGCACCTTGTGCAATTCTCTCGTTTATATTGACTACATAGGTTGACAATGGTGTGGGACCGTGATGTCAGGAAACCAGGAGAAAGCAAAAAAAATATAGTTGTACATAATAAGGAGGCACTTGCATACGTACGGCTATGGTCCTAGTGGGTCCCTAGTGTCATCCAGTCAAAATAAAGTCATCTCCTGAATCCTCATGTTCGTTGACCATGTTAACAATGCTCGGCGCCACGGCGAGCGCAACAACTCGAAGAACAACGGAGAGGGCCTCGCAGGCCCTACAGAGGTCTGATACAGCGCCCGCTGCTCATTCAGGAAGCCAGGATCATCTGACAGCTATGAGCACCTTCGAGAAACTAAGACAGCATGAAACGGTAAGGCCGCGCTTGGGAGCTCTGGTTTATTTCAAACCTGTATTAACATACAAGTGTAATTTACTCGTCATCGGAAACAAAGCGTAAAATACAGGCGTAATGAAACCGAGGGCCTGAGGTCTGTAAGTAAAACCGGCGGGTTACGCGTGTAATTTGAGAGACCAGCGTATATTTTACGAGCACTGCTATATGGACGACATTACCAGACGATACATGCACGACGTGCATATCATGCCATCCATGGGCAAGGCTAAAACAGCAGCTAACAACTGGATTAGCAATCAGCCGAGTGTCCTTCAGCGTTTTTATCATGTGTGAAGTACTTCCGATATTTTACTAGTCGAAATCGACCAACCAAGTGCCTTCGCGCGAGACCATCTGCTTTAATTTACAAGCGTCAGTTTTACAAGCGGTTTTGGTTGGAAAACGATGATCCAATCACGGCCTAATATCATTAGTTGGTCGGAAGATCATATGGTTTCACGTCTAACCTACTCGACTTGTCGTATAGGCTATGAATGAAACATCTGATGATGAACTTCTTAAGCACGGAAACAACAGAAGAGGATGATCTTCTTAACAAGCAAATCATTGGCATTAGATCGACATGCAAAACAATACGAAGCATTATTCTCAGGAGGCACGGTGAACAGCTCGTGATGACGCATGCCACAACATTCCAAGCTCAACTTTGCAATCAAACACAAGGCCTGGCATTACATAGACAATATTCAGAACAAACTCTTAACACAGGAATATCTCAGCAGAGTAACTATTTACTTCTAAACTGAACACAGGAATAGGAAAAAACACTCGACGCTGCTCACAGCAAGGGCGTCCCACTCAAAAATATCAAATGCATGTCTTCTGGCTAACATCAATGAGCAAATTTTGACAAGGTTTTCCAATTCCAATATATTAAACTAACGTCTTATTGCTAACATCAATGATTAAACTTTGACAAGCTTTTCCCATTCAAAATATGTAATGCCTATGATCGTGGAGTCCTGTCCGCTTCTTGCTAACATCAATGATTAAACTTTGACAAGCTTTTCCCATTCAAAATATGTAATGCCTATGATCGTGGAGTCCTGTCGCTTCTTGTACTTGTTTGGGCACTTTTTGCCCAGGGCACTCCACGTGTTGTTAAATTGCCAATGGTCTCTGCTGACTAGTCATGTCACTGGTGTCTAATATTTATGGCACCGACTGAAGCAATGGAGGGATTCGGTGCCAAACTAAGAAAAGGTGAAACTGGCACCTGTTTTTGCCTACATAGTGGAAGGCCTAATACTCTGTAAAGCTTCTCGGTCATTCCTTCGTAATGTAGCGCGAACGATGGCTGCTTCTTTACGCAAAGTGGAGCGACCAAGCTGGACCCAGTAATGCAGCAGTTTGCCTTGAACACATTGGCTCCTTTTGTGCAGTTGAACTAAAATCGAAGTCGGAATAAAACCGAGCTTTAATTGTGATATCCCTGTAAGCAAAAAAGGTATAAGGGAAACAATTACTGAGAAATAACGGTTGATGACTTGTACTCCCAGAAGAAAAACATCTACTGATCTACCTTATCTTAATGGGAAACAAAGCAGGAGTGTAGCAATTCTCAATCAGTGTGATTCATTCATATTAATTGAGACATTATCTTAACAATGCCTTGTTTCAACATGTATAAAGAACGAAAAAGCAGAAAAGTATCATTCCTAAAACAATGCGACCGATTCATTTTAACAGAGACATTATCTTAACAATACCTTGGTTAAACATGTAGAAAGAACTACAAAGCAGAATATTACCATTCTTAACAAGTGTTGCAGTTTTGAACTAAGATTCAGTAGTTAATTAATTCTGAGAGTGGCATTGCTTAATTTTACCAGCGGCATTAGATTAACTAAAAGCATAAACAGTTCGAGGGGAGAGTGGGTGCAGCAACAGTATGTGCTTCCATCTACTTATAAAGGGGTGATGCAGAGTTTGTTGTAACAAAGCAACAAGCATCATGTGCAGGTTGGTCCCATTTTGTTCACTACTTAATGGGAAAAGACAGCAATACAATAGCTTTAATTCAACATTTATTTAAAACAGTACCAATACAAGTAGCACAACATCTCAAAGCACACTACACAATCATGTGGATGAAGGCCTGTACTGACCTTTCATGAGACCACCAGGATAAAATACGAATCTGCCAACACGAATAGGAAATCCAATCTCGTTTTGTGCAGTTGCACTGAAATCAAGCAAAGTGTTTCGCGTAGCGAAGCAAAATGTCGCAATAGCAACAAGTTGAATAGATATCCCTGTTTAAACAGAGGCAAAAAGGAATCAATTACTGGCTAATAAAGGAGGATGAAACATGCGGCCACAAAAATGGTAATCCCACCAATCCCTAACAAGTGTTGTAGTTTTGAAATAAGATTCAGTAGTTAATTCTAAGAGTGGCATCAATTACTGGCTTATAAAGGGGGTGATGCTGAATTTGTTGTAACAAAGCAACAAGCATCATGTCTGGGTTGGTCCCATTTTTGTTCACTACTTAATGGGAAAAGACAGCATTACAATAGCTTCAATTCAACATTTATTTAAAACAGTACCAAAACAAGTAGCACAACATCTCAAAGCACACTGCACATCATGTGGATGAGATCAAGATTTGAAACAACTCGCCACGAAGACTGGAAACAAATCTTGATTTCCTTTCGTGCAGTTCCACAAAAATTAAGCAAAGTCACCGGTGTGACATTCAAGTTGAACTGCACAAAACACTCTTAAAACATAAGTGTTTTGAGTAGCGAAGCAAAATGTCGCAATAGAAACAAGTTGAATCGATACCTCTGTTTTAACAGAGGCAAAAAAGGAAACAGATACTTGACGATAAAGGAGGATGAAACAAACGGTGACAGAAAGAAGCATCTAACTTATCTTGGATGGAAAACAAAGTAGGATAGTAGCATTTCTAAAACGGTTGCATTGATTCATATTAATAGACACATTCTCTTGAAACAACATTAGCTAAAAATGTAATTTACTTTTAACAGTGGCATTGCTTCAATTATCCGTGGCATTCTTAGATTAACAACAGCAAAATAGCTGTATGGGACATACCACACCATGTAAATCCCACACGTATAAATGGGTGATCAGAGTATGTAGCCAAACATATATGCGTTGGTCCCATATTTGTTCTCTTTGAACCTTTTTCCTAAGTGAGGGCAGCAAATCTAGTCCTGCACAAACTACCCGACCCCCCAGTTTCATTCCCTTTTCAACAAAGAGATCGGTTCCTTACAGATGAGTGTACTAGGTTAACCCCTTTTTCCCTTTTCGACCTACAAAGCGGCTGGATAGCCGGTCTATACTACTTTCCGCCCCTCCTTTCCTCATTGAACCACGTCCTAGATTCTTTCTCTAGCCCACCGCACCCTTCTTTCCTCTTTGAACCAAGACCTAGATTCGACTACAGATCGAAAAAGATCCACATGCAGCTAGAGCAATGACGGTTTCAAAGAAACTTATACCTTAGGGTCGTCGGGATGTGGCAAGGCGTGTGGCGGGAGGCCGGATCTGCCCACACTACGTACGATAGCGAGGAAGAAGGGGTCGGTGGCCCTCCCGCAGAGGCGCTGGGTGAAAGAGAACAGTGCAACCGGCAGTGGATTGCCTCCCTCGCCGAAGGTGATAGAGTGAACGCTGCACCTCCTCCCCTTCCCGGTGCGACGGGATACGGATGCCTCCTTCACCAGCTGTCAGGGGGAGAGAGACACAAGAGGCCAACGCAGTCTTGTTTAGATCTGGTGAAGAGAGGGTGAGAGACTATGAATATAGCAAACCCTAGCAAATGAACGCTGAGCCTACAACGTGTAACATATATGTAGTGCGGCGAGCGTGTGGAGAGTGCAAACCCTAGCGAACAAGCGGTGAGGCTCCCGCTTATATATATACTACTGTAGTACGAACTGAGCTCCGGTGCCTTCACTGCACCGGCTTTTGGCTATATGACAGGTGAGCCAGCCACATTTTGGGCCCACCTGTCATAAACCCAAAGGCAGGTGCACTAAGTCAATGAAGCCGCGTCCATATAGTACTTTCGTGTATACGACTAATATATACTAGTGGAGTGGTTTTCTTATTCTCTCCATAAAAATCGTTTTAAATTATATATGTAGCAATATTAACGTACATCATCTCTTGTTTGCGCACGTCCGGACCGCTGCCACGGCTGGTCCTGACCAACCCGAACCCTCTTCATCACCAGCGCGTGCTTCCCGCCCGAAACGGTCAGTGCCGCATTCATGCCCGGCCAGAGCGGACGCAACCTCTCACTGGCGGCGGCATTGAAGCGGCGCGCCGGCCGACAGAGCGTCGCCCGCGCCACTTCCGGGCGCACGCGGCTGCTCCACGTTCAAAGGTCGCAATAGCCGGCTACAACATGCATGTAAAAAGTTCTTGGGAGTCCATGCTACAGCTAGTTGTCCTCCCCGAACTCGTCAATCTCTTCCAGTAGTGCTAGTACTCCATGGCGCGATCCATCGACAAGCAGGCGAGAAAGTTATCGTATACTCGGTTTGCGGTGAGTGGCATGCCGAGCGACCGTGTGGGGTCGAGCCGTGGAGGAGGGTGAGACACAAACACGATAGGCGTGATTTAAACATTGGTTTTACTCGATGGCGTGATCCAACGAAACAAAACGTTGGTTTCTCTCCGTTTCCATTTTTTCTCCGGAAAAACAGAAACTTTCCATTCCATTTTCATTCCTATTCCAAGGTTGCCCCATTACAACATTCCATCAAATACAAAGGAAAACTAACATGCATGCTGATGCATCTCAATGATTCACAGATCATAGCCAATGTTTACTTCACAACTAAAGAAAAAAGTTGTGAGAGCGTGTACGAAAGAAAAACTACTGATGGGGTCACTACGACTTAAACCCTAAACCCTAAACATGATTTAATTCCCTGGCCAGGTAGAACACATCAAAGGAAAGGCGGCCGGCACCCTCGGATCATCTGATGCTTTTGTGCAGTTCCACTAAAATCGACACGAGCATCCCCGATGGCAAAGATATTGAAGAAGTGTGATTAGAATAAAATCTCGGCACTAGTTCATGAGACATAAACTCATCACAAGTAGAAGCCGGTAGAAGTAGAGAAAGATCGACATGGAGATGGAGCTACGGCAGTGGAGCAAGTCGGATCCAAAAGGAAGATGGACTACCTGGGACGTCGAGCTATAGCTAGAAGGGCGGTTGGGACGCGGCATCGGCCCATACCGCGGTGACCCCCGATTGGGACGCACCGACGGTGGGTTTTCTCCCTCGCTGATGTCGACCGCGTCTATGAAGAACATTGTTCCCTTCCCCCAGCTGCGGGATCAAGCCCATCGTTCTATGCTTGTGAAGAAAGCAACCTTAGCAAGCAGGCTTGTATCTTAGGCTCCTGCTAGTGTATATATAGTGGTTTTCTTTTTCTCTCCATATCAACCATTTTATATTGCGTACGTGTCATTCAAGAGTGAAATGATGGTTGCTTCTTCTGACTAACTTATTGTGTGATTTGACTGCTCCTTAGTGGCCCCTACACGTACTCCCCCTACGTGTATGCAAGATTCACACGTACACATGGACGCAAAAACGTGCGCGACCACTTCTAGGGAAAAGCCTATACACAGAATCTTACCAGCAGTGCTCCTCAAAATACGACGCTACTACTATTTAGTAGCAGCGCGTGATAGCAAAACGTGTTGCTGAAAGGAAAATAGCAGTAGCGCGTCCACACCAAACCGCGCTACTGCTCTAATTGCCATGACCTCGCAACCCAGCTAGTTATAGCGATGGCGCCCTATCTTGAATCGCGCTACTGCTATAGAAGTTAACAGCGGCGCTTCTAAGAAAATCGCTACTGCTAAGATCAGCCCACAAGTTTAGTCCCACCTCGCTCCGCGAACAAGGTGTTTGCCACCTTAAATATGTTACTTCTGAAACTATCACAACCAGTTGGTCTTCTTTGAACTCTATGTGTAGAATTTGTGGCATAATATGAGTCCTCTCCGGTTCCTACGGAGAGGACTCATATTGACAATTCAGATTGTACACAAAAAGATCATTGATGGCCAATGTATTTTTGCATTGACGTATTTTTGTATACTAACACTTAGCAGTAGCGCTTTATCTGCAAAGCGCTAATAGTAGTCCAACTTAGCATTAGCACGTAACAACGCACAACGCTACTGCTATTCAGATTAGCTGCAACGCATTTTAGCAAACGCGCTACAACTATCCCTACCTTATCCCCACGCGCACGACCGGCCCTCTCTCTCACTCACACTCTCACTCTCGCCCGCGCGCTGATAACCGCGCCGTCGTGCGTCGCCGCCGCCGCCGCCGCCTTCGTCCGTCCGCCGCCGAGGTACTCCTCTCCTTCCGTCCCTCCTCCCTCCTCCTTGCACATCATCCCTCCGCTTGCGGCCGCCCCTCCCTCCTCCGCCACCGCCCTCCTCCCTCCGCCTGCGGCCGCCCCTCCTCCCTCCTCCACCGGCAGCCCTCCTCCCACCGCCCTCGACCTCACTGCCGCCACCCGAGCCCACCCAGCACCGCCGTCTCCCGATCCCGATCCCGCCCTCGCCGCCCCTACCTCTCCGTCGCCCCCCACCCCCTTTCTCTCTGCTTAGTTAGTACTAGATGTTTTTTAGTAGTAGTAGGTGTTAATTTAGGTTTCATAGATAATGATTTCTAGTAGTAGTAGATGTTAATTACTAGTAGTGATGGTACTAGTTAACTAGGGCAGTATGATTAATAGTAGTTTTAGTTGAACTACTTTAGTTGTAGTTGAACTAGTTTAGTAAGTAAATTAATAAACTAGTTGAACTAGTTGAATTAATATAACTAATGTATTTTTAGTAAGATAATTAATATAACTAGTTGAACTACTTTATTTTTATAAAGAACTAGTTTTTTTTCTATTTATAGTAAGTTTATATTTAGTAAGAACTAGTTGAATTAATAAAACTAGTTGAACCTGTCATATTTTTTGTTATTTTTTAGTTTAAGCAATTATTCGGGATGTATTAGTGATAACTTATACGGTTTTTGCTTTTATGGAAATCAAGGAGCCCTCAACATCCCGCCGTCGTCCCGTCACACCGACCCCTCCGACATCGAGGTGAGACCAGCCAAATATCCATGTATATCTTGTGTTGCTTAAATAGGATATGTGTTTGCCCAAGTGGCCGTTCATGTTCAGTTTACACCTCCGAGTGGCCTATGTTTTTCCGGAGTGTTGATTAATTTCCGTTCCGGCAAATTTCAGGCGCTCGATATGTCCTTTTTTAGCAAAGGTCATGCCGGATTTTTCCGTGAATACTGGCATGACTTGTGCTAGAATATGTAGGAAATATTGAGTGGCCTGGATATTCTAGAAAAATAATGATCTTTGAATTGTACAAGTTTAATCTTTGAATTATGAACGTAGGAAAAGTCGTACTCGAACGACGACAGTCTCCCGGGGGAGTGCAGCTGGTGCCACGACGATCGAGGTATGTGCGACAGGTTCGTTGAGGTGGACGAAGATTGGCACTTCAGCATTAAGCTCGAGGAGACCTTCGATGTTGAAACGGTACGCAACAACAACAAGAGTTTTTTCGTAATTAAGCATGACTTCAACTATTTCAACGTCTAATTTTCATCTTTTACAATTCGACTAGCTTATCCCATGCCATGCAAGACGCTATGTCTTGGAGAGGATGGGTTTTGAAGACCATGAAAATTTTGAAACAAAGAAAATACACCTAAGAACCCATCATGATATGGATTTTGAAGTAAATCTGTACAATGCTCAAAGCGTAACCCATTTTGGTTGCCAAAATTGGGAAGCACTTTGCAAAATGTATGGTTTTTATGAGGGTATGATTGTCACCATGGATCTTGGTGATCCTGACATCGAGCAAGACAATATGGACATTTGGGTCCTTGTTGATACGCTTCCGACTCTACCGCAATGTGAGTTTCTCAAACATAGTTATTAACTAATTTATATTGTTTATTTCAAAATAGTTGACAGCTTATTTCCATTGACAGCTTATTTTGAATCTTCAAAGAATGTGCAGAAGATGGTAGACAAAACCCACTACACTGATGGCTCCGAATTAACTTATAAGGAGAAAAGTCATCTGATTGCTTATTGTACTTATCTTGAGAATTACAACACCTATTATCGAACTCCTCCAAATTATGGTGAATACGTGCCACTAGTGCACGTGTTGAACCACTATAACTTCTATGGAGATACCCTGGTAAGATTTTTTTTACTATTACGACATTCGTGCATTTTTTGCATACTTCTAAAACTAGTACATCATTGCTAACTACGAAGTTATTACTATGTTTTTCTACAGAAAATCCCGATATTGTGTGCCTCATCTGATCTATCATAATGGTCGCCTTGCAGTTCTGAACATACAGCCAGGTCAATCTAAGGAGCTCACCTGTGCATATCGGATTTCTAAAACCGGTGAACACATGCTAATCAAAGAATGGAAAAAATGTTTGGACATTCGTAAGGAGGTTCTTGGAAGTAACATTAAGCGAAAGGCAAGAATTGGAGACAGGATAATCTCCATTCTCCATAATGGAAAGTCAGGGGCTATCTTGTTTTTTGCTATTTTACCTTAGAGAATATAGTAGGTCCTAAGAGAATGTAGTAGGTCCTATGAGGTACAATATGTTTATTATGTGATACAATGTGTTAGAGTTGATGATGAGGAGTACTTGTGATTACGACTAGTGACCAATTTGCTATGTGATGTCTCATTGATAAAAACGATGATCTTGAGGAGGTGTTATATGACAATGATGTATTATGATGATAAGTTGTTAATGATATGATAACGATGATGATATTTATTATATCATTGGGTGAAAGAACCGCGGATTAGTTTCAAGTGGATGTCCATCCACTTGAAACTAGTCCATGATTCTTTCACCCCGTGATGTAATAACTCATTATGATGTAAAAATAATCTCTAAATTCCTGTTGTATGAAAACTTGTGTAAAGGTGTATGAAATACAACATGAAATAAAAAGAAATAAAATACTAAATAATAGTAGTAGCGGGCAAGGAGGAGGCGCTACTACTAATTACTAACAGCTCTGCTCTGAGAAGCACTACTACTAGATCAATTTAGCGATGGCGGGTCCGAGCACGCTCTTGCTAAGCTTTAGCTGTGGCGCCTTATCGATGGCGCTCTGGCGCGCTCTTGATAGGCCTAAAACCCGCGCTGCTGCTAGGCTTTTCCCTAGTAGTGGACGCCCTAATGCTTGCATGTCCGAGCACACGACGGAACACACACGGTCATGCTAATTGCTCAACCTACACGTGCATGCACGCACATACTCATTCAGGGTGAGCTAGTGACCGTATAAACACCGGAAAATATATATATTGAGCGCAATGGCGTATTATGAAGTCCATGACCGTATTTTTACAAATATACAGATGACGAGATAGTGTATTTATCTCGTTTGAAATTAAGCCATATTAACAGGAGAGGAGGCAGTATGGACTAGCATTACTTTGTTGTGTCCCGTCAACTTGCCGAATGAGGAGAAGATTGCAGGACGGGAGAAGCTTGCGCGCGGTGGCTCGCAGGACAAGGAGAAACCTTTGACTAATGCAAGCTCTCCCTCGCTCAGGCGGTGGACGTGCAACAGTTAATTCGGTGTCAGATTGCCATAAGCATACACTATACTACTAGTGCTACTATTGTTCGACTTCCCGAATAGGCGAATAGCCAAGCGCAAAGTTTACTAGTACTAGTACTACTAATATAGTCTATAAAGGTACGTACTATACTAGTACTAGGAACCGGATGGAGGAGCGTCTGCACTCTTATTATAATTTTGAAATGTGATAAAGCAATCTTCAACACATTTGGTTCTCTTGAGGTTCTCGCATTTGATAATGGAAGTTGATTGCATGGAACACTCGCCACAATTCTCGCAATTCTGGCTCATATCCTGTTACAAATAGTAGCGCTTCGGTAATATTTCCTCTTTTTGTTATTCAGCATGTAAACAGGTCAGCAAACCTTGCGGCGCATCTTCGTCGAACCGTGCTTGCTGCACTTTGAATGTGGCGAGAGCTGGCTTGATGAAACACCTCGCTTCCTACTTCTTTTTTTATGGGTACCTCGCTTCCTAGTGACCATTGTCTTGGCTGATCGTCCTAAGAATGCTTATATATGAATAAAGCTCTCTCATTTACCCGCAAAAAATTTAGGCCATATTAACCGGAAAGGAGGGAGTATGGACTAGCACTACTTTTTGGTGTGTCTCGTCAACTCGCAGAACGAGGAGAAGCTTGCAGGACAAGGTGATGCTCGCTTACGACTTATGACTAATGCAACCTACCCTCGGTGGACATGCATCAGTCCATTTGGTGTCAGATTGTCAGAGGCATACACTGTAGTACCCAACATGCGGAGTACCATCATTGTTCGACTTCACGAAGAGGCGAAGAGCCAAGCGCAGTAGTACGTGTAGTACTACTACTAGAACCGCATGGTGGAGTGTCTGTACTCTTATATTTTTTATCTCTGATAAAGTACACGTTTATTCCGGAGAAGGGCGGAAAACGGAAGCCCAACATGTAATGAATGATATCGTTCAACCAACCATGCTCGAATATATCCTGGCCTCCGTGCGAGCCCGTCTATGTGTTCTCGCTCCTCGTCTCTCTCAAGGAACGGCGGGTTGGCTCTTTGCCGTCAATTGAGATTGTTTTGCTCACACTCCTGTCCCACATGTCAGTGATGTGCCAAGAGGAGGTGCGTTGACCGACTGGTCATACGCTTACTTGGTTTTGCACCTTCATACTACTCCTCCCTCCATCACAGTTTACAGGGCGCGCTTCATTATGATGCATTTCTCTCAATGCATTTCCACCACCAGAGAGACTTTAGACGCGTTTGGTTTAATGCTCAATTAATTAGGGCGTGGTAACCGCAATCAAATCCACAATTTTCTCTCCATGTACTGTACTATTACAGAGTAGAGTAAGTGCATGCATGTGTGTACCCGGGGTGGAAGCACTGCATGCATGTGTGTAAGCCGTGCTATAACTACCAATGCTATTTTTCAGGCCGGTCGCTAGTCGCCTTGGTCCCACGGATTTTTTTTTTTTTCCGAAGCGCGTTGTATAAACAGTGACGGATGGAGTAGTATGAGCGGATTCAAAGAAGAGCGTATTGATGGTTGCTTCTTTAGATCAACTTGCAGTGGGAAAGGTGGGGCTTATGATTTGACTGCTCATTACTCACTATTAATGCGGCGCAACGACCGGGCTGAGTCTCCCATGCGGTTGTGCACTACCCCTCTGTTCTTAAATATACTCCGGAGTATATTTGTCTTTCTAGAATTTCAACAGTGACTACTCAAATATTTGTCTTTTAGAGATTTCAAATGGACTGTCACATACGGATGTATATATACATATTTTAGAGTGTAGATTCACTCATTTTGCTCCGTATGTAGTCACTTGTTGAAATCTCTAGAAAGACGAATAGAATATTTAGGAACGGAGGGAGTAAACATATGAAGCAAAATGAGTGAATCTACACTCTAAAATATGCCCGTTTGAAATTTGTAAAAAGACAAATATTTAGGAACGAAGGAGTATAATTTTGTGCATGGCACATGGACCCGGATGATGAAGAGGCTTCTGGCAATGCTATCAAGCTTTCATCATTTGTTTACATAATTGACGTAATATACAGATAATTTTCCAGCTACATGAAATTGTACAATGGTGTGAGCTTTTAGCTTTTGTTTTGTGTGTCTTGCCATCGATGCTCTGTCGAAAATAATAAAAAACTAATTTCCTTGCTAATGCATGTCAATTATTAGCAGATTAGAGCTTATAATTACATCACAACTGAAGACAGAGTTGTGAGAAGGTGTTAAATTAAAATTGATCCATGCTTTCATTGGCAGCAACGTCCCCCCAGCTCTGTCTAAATCAACAAGGCATGTTGGGAAAAAAGTAGCTGTCTGGAGCATGCAACATTCCGATCATTTTGTGCAGTTCCACTAAAATAGAGCTGAGCGTCCCTGTTCTAAAGATATTAAGTGTGATTAAGATAATAGAGGACTGCTGATGAAACAATAAACACACAATAGAAGCCGGTCACCTTTGCAGTCTCTCTTAAGACTAACTAGTTGGAGAAGATTAGGCTCGGAGTTGGATGAGGAGGATAGAGCAAAACCAATCACCCTTTGTGCAGTCGCACTGAAATGTAGAGACGTTGCCCGTGTGGCATTTTAGTACAACTGCACAAAACACTCTTAAGAAAAAAGTGATTTGTGCAGTTCACCAAAAGGTCGCAATAGCAACGAGGTGAAATGGATAGCCCTGTTTGCAAAAAAGAGGTAGAAAGGAAACAATTACTGGCCAATAACAGTTGATGACACATGCGACGACAAAAAAGAGGCATATTCCTTGCCCTAAGGGAAGATAACAACACGGTTGTGTTTGTCTAAAACGGTGTGAGGATGAGAATGCAATATGGAAGGTACGATGGACGAGCTACGTTTTGGGCAAAGAACTATGGAAGATCCACATGCAGCAACGTGGGAAGACGGGCAGTGGAGCAAGGCCGGAGGGGATACCTGGAGGTCGTCGGGATGTAACTAGGTGAGCAGCGGCGGGCGGAATCTACGAGCAGGTGGCGTAGGCCTTGCCGCGCCGGAGCTTGGTCAGAGAGAACGACATGTACCGCAGATCGAGACGTGCTGCCTCGGCGCCGTCGAACGGAGAAATGATGCACTTCCTCCCTTTCCCCCGGCGGACGGGATGCGGCCGGATCAGTGACCAACGGTGAGAGAGAGAGAGAGGCCACCGCACTCCCTTTCCCCCGCCGGACGGGATGCGGCCGGATCAGTGACCAACGATGAGAGGGAGAGAGGCCACCGCAGCCTTGTGTGAGATACTCTGAAGAGCGACAAACCAGGCACGCAAGGCTCCATTGTATATAGTGAATGGACTACCTTTTTCTCCATAAAAATCGTTTTATATTCTGTGTACGTGCTATTGAGCGCTATAACTTTATTTAAAAATAACGCGGGAACGCGTCAAGTCGAACTTTGTTTAGTGCAAGCATGGTAGACGACCTCCCTAGGTAAACAACTGCTGCAGGCGTTCAAATTAGCACGTGGGCTGCCATTTCGTAAAGAAATGAGCTCCACCGTGTAACCGCGCGGGTGTGGCTGAGCACGAAGCGTGAGTACATGCACGGCGCACCTATTATCTTCTTGTATACGTACACCACCTACGTGGGGTTGTGTGAGAGAGATACAAACCTAGAGAGATATAGTGTGTGGGTTCTTGAGAAATAGAGTCCTGGATGGAGTCCTGGAAATAACATATATATAGAGGGGGCGATCCACGAGAAGAGAGTGGAGGTATCATCGGCTTGAGGTGTCCATAGAATCGAAAAGAGGGATGATGATGTGTGTGCGCGCGCGATCGATAAAGAGTGCCATCGAATTTGTGTGTGCCCACGTCAGCGATATAGAGTGGCTGGCCCTCTTTGGAGCGTGAGAGGGACATGTGCAGTTTGTCTCGTGGCATGGATACCTACCTGTGGCGCTCGACTATCGGTGTGTGGTGGGGAAGAGGAGGCCCAATTAACTATAGACGTACAATGGCTGGTATATGTGTGGAGGAGGAGAGAGCCTACCTCATGTATTAAGGAGATCGATCGCCTCATGTATTAAGGGAGATCGATCGGCATCCATGCATATGTGCAGGAGAGGGACAAGGTTGGGAGAGAGACAAAGCTAGAGTGTTGGAGGGGTGGTAGTGGGTTGCTTCTAACAAATCGTGGGATAGGCTTGCTAGACAAGCGGAGGGCACGCCATAATATCAATAAGAGAGGAGATGGTTGTTTGTTGTGCATGCGTGCGTGTGAGAGGCGGGTCGGTGGCATGCACGAATGATGAGGGGCGACGATGTGGCTGTGGTAGCAGACATAACTACATAGGAAGATCAATAAGCCCTTTGTTAGAAAGGAGATACATAACTTGTTAGGTCCGTCGATCGATGGGGGGTAGTTAAAGTCGATCTAGGTATATGTTGGGAGATCGATCGGTATACATGCATGTGTGTGTTAGAAGCAAATGAGGCACGAGGAGAAGGATAGAGAGAGAGGATGCATGTAGGAGGTGGTGCAGAGGCATACTATATCGGCGGGGAGGAGTGTGCGAGTCACGAGAGCGATGAAAAGAGTGGTGGGAGTGAGGCATGGGCGGTGACAAGAGAAGGCAGGAAGCTTGTGTTTGTGCTAGGCACACCTGGCTAGAGAGGCATATCGATCGATGTGTGCCGTAAAGAAGGAGCTGGGGGCCTACACACACCGTGGGTGAACGACCTAAAGTGAAAAGATGAATTTGCACGATGGAGCTAGAGAATGCTGAGGGAGGGTGAGAGGGATACGGGCGTGTGCATGCACAAGAGAAAGTTAGCGCTTGCTACAAAGATAAGAGGGATGTGTGGGTGTAAAAGATGAATAGAGATCATATATACTTCATTATAAAATGCAAATTCGGATATTTGAAGAATTTATCATAGTTTTTTAAACCGACGCATGTGTGAATATATATAACGGTGATACACATGGTGTGTTTATGAACATGTTATACTATATTTAATATATTTTATCTGTACTCTTATAAAAAACGGAGTTGTTGATGATGGTGTGCCTGCCATCCTGTGTTATAGGCCGTCCGATTTATATCTGGCGGATAGCAAGGAAACTATGATGGTTGAAGTTGGCAACAATCATGATTGTAGATTCTTATTGAAATAGTGAAACGAATTCAAATCTAGTTCGAATTGCAGTGGTAGTATAGACATTTGGAATGCTCTAAAATGTTGGTATGAGTAGGTTACATGCATTATACAGCAAGCGAAAAAATTTAATCGGACATAACATGGATTCATACTCCCTCCTTCCATCTATATAGGGCATAATGAGATTTTTAAGACCGCCTCTGACTATTGACAAGATTAATAGTACATGACATGCACAATGTGAAAATTATATCATTGAAAGAACCTTTCACATACGAAGTTAACAGTGTGCTTTGTGTAAGTTGCATGTCATATATCATTGCTCTAATATTTGGTCAAAGTTAGCATCAAAAAACACATTAGGACCTATATAGATGGAAGGAGGAGTAACTTTGAATAACATTTGTATAGTAAAGCGGGCAAGACTCTCTCTTTGTGTGGTGTGAATAGTTTTATATTTTTTGTTTTCTTTTTGGTTGAGGGAAGTGTGAATTGATTTGGTACGTACAAGTACAATATTACTACATGTTAGGCTTGTCCCTAAAATTCAACTCGCGTCTTGTTATATCACGAAAATTCAGATATCGTGCTCCCATAATTGCCGCCTTCACAACCCGCGCCTTGCTATCCCGAAATTACAACATGCGTGAAAACTCCCTCCAGCTGCCAAATCCCGACCCGCGAAATCCCCCTTCTAACCCTGAGCCGAAAGGGCCGCTAGTTCAAATCGGTGGGGGTTACTTTTGTAACACACCCTACATTTTGGACAAGCGCGTCCCTAAGTCCCTAAGCGCTTCACCCCCTCCCATCGCCCCTTTTTCGCCATTCAAAATCCTAGGCCGCCATAACCTCTCCGCTCCAGCCGCGAAACCCCACCCTCCTCCGTCCGTCACGTAACCGTTGCCCAGTCGGAGCCTCTTCCCTGATGATGTCGTCCACCGCAACAGCTCGACGTCCCTCGTCCACCTCCCCGGATGATGATCCGTCATCCATCTCGTCGTCCCGCCGGTTCAGCCGCCCCGTCCTCCACCTCCAAGGAGCTGCTCCGACGATCGCCTCATCTATCGCGGCTGCTCCGTCCCCACAACACCGCCTTAACCTGCTCCATCGGAACCGCAACATCCTCACCGACAACTCGGACAAAGCCGAGGCCTACTCGGCGCCACCAAAGAGGTTGTACACTCATCGCATCGCACCTTCTCCTTAACTCGACCTCCCAGCACCGACGGTGCTCCATCCCGCACCCCCATGGAGCGGCTACCTTGAAGCCGGTGCCGTGGGCGACATCTCCACAGCGGCTCTCCCCCAGTGCGAGGCCCCTTCGGCGGCGGTGTCCATACCAGCCGGATCTGCTGATGCTGCTCCGGCTCTCGCTCGCGCTGCTGCTACTGCTCCGGCTCTCACTCGATCGCTCGCTCGCCCAGCTACTGCTGCTGCTATTCCCCTCGCTTGTGCTGTTGCTCTGCTCCGATTAAGCCACACTTCAGTCGCCTGAATCGACTTTTAGGTCAGTCAATTTTCAGGGGTTGGGGGGGAGGCTCGCCAGAGTTAAGGAAGAACCACCCGAAGCGGGGACGGGTGCTCGCCGGAGAGGTACCCCACTATCTATCTTAGGGTACAGGGTGGGGGCGGGGGGCCTAGAGGGCTGGCCGGGGCGGCGGTGGCGAGTTGTTTCGAGGCGGCGAGGTGGCGCTGGGGCCGGCGATTCGGCCGGTGGTGGCTGGCGGCTCAGGGGGGTGCAGGTTGAAGATGAACTGCAGGCCCTCCCTAAAATACATGTCAAGTGCCTCTCTGCTACCATTGCATTCAGTTTTGACAGTAGCATTCAGATTCCACAGTAAATTTCAGTTTCGACAGTTCAGTTCAGAGTCAACAGTTTTTACCTCATATGTTGTAGTCAGGTGGTTTTTGGTGATGTTAATTTTACATCCATCTTACATCATCTATTGGAGATGCTATTAGAATCCCACTTGACATTGATGATGTCATCTTGTGCTGCTTCAGCCTTGGCGTCTTCTGGCTCACGGAGCTGCTCCAACGACGAGCGATCCATCACAACAAAGCAGTGCCCTGGGCGCCGTCTCTGATTCCTCGGATCTTCCTCCACACCTCCAACAGCCACCTCTGCCTCAAGCGCTTGACCAACCCAATGTTCTTTGAGGTTAAACCGACTACTGACAAGAGGTTGTACACTTGTTGTATCACTTATTACTATACATTCCGTCAATCCATTAGGGCTATTTTGGTTCAGCGGAAAAACGTCGATCCTTTGGTTGTTACCATCACTCTAAATTTCTGCATGCTCTCCTTACATAATCTCACCATATTTTTTTTAGTATGCATGTCGGATATTGTACACATCATGCTGAACATGTAGACAAAAGAGAAGAGTTTTGCACGGCAATACAATGTCATGTAGACATCGCTCCATGGTGGGTTGAATGGCAAACCCTCCCCACCCTCTCCAGTTGTAATCGAGAGGAAGATATCTGTTACGAGGCGGATTCGGGCGCGTGACCACTCCTATTTACCCCCAAGGTGTTTGCTCTACCTTGGCATGCTGATGTTAGTCATATCATGCATATGTTGCCTTGCAGTGCCTACTTTTGACATCATATATGTCATCTTCTTAGTTTAGACATGTTCTGTAATGCCACTGTTTAGTTTCTATATCATATATGGGAATTATGCAGGTCTCGTGTCTTTAGCCAGCCATAATATATGTGAAATGTGCAATGCCATCCTGTTTAACCAGGCATCATATATTTGAATGATATCTTGCCCATCCTTTTCTTCATTACATTTCCATTTGTCGACAATGTTTGTACATTAAACTACTCTTCCTGTGAATCAGCCATTTGGGTGGGAGATGGGAAAATCTGGAGTGAAAACAAGGCCTTGATGCGAGGCAGTGCTACACAGTCAAGCAGATCTCTTGTTGGGTCGATAGCTCCTCGAGAGATGGATTCAGAGACAGATGACCAGTCCTATTCCCCCACTGAGGTGTATGCTCTAACTTGGCACAGTTATACTGCTCATATCATGCATACGGTGTCTTGCATTGCATAGTTTAGACATCATATACACAATATTCAACACCATGTTCTTTGTTCAGACATCATATTGAATGCCCTCTGTTTAGCATATAAATCACATATGTGAATTAAATGATGCGATCCTGATTACTTACATAACATGTAGGTGAATTATGTCATGCGATCCTGTTTAGTTATTCATCATATCTTTGAATTATGTTATGCTATGCTATCCAGTTTAGATAGACATCATATATGTGAAATTATGTCATGCTATCCGTTTTAGTTAAACAATATCCATGTCAACTATTTCATGCCCACACTATCTATTGCATCTGTCTCTCATACAATGTCTATACATTCAACTATGTTTCCTGTTTATCAGCTGTCGGTGGGAACGACACCTATGGGATCACAAGAATCCCTACTACGGTTCTTGGTAGCGGGGGTCGTCGAAGAAGCGGATCAAACATATAGCACACGGTTTCTTTATCCAGGTTCGGGCGCGAGGATCGTAAACCCTACTCCTGCTTTGGTGGTTTGTTTATCTGTGTTCTTGAACTAGCAATGGGGCGTGAGGAGCTCAAAAAGCGAATCCTCCTCCTGGTTGCCTTGGGCCTCCTTTTATAGGAAAGGGGTTGCCACAGTGGCACACAGGAGGTGGAAAAAATCTGATGATCTGAGTTTTCCCTCGCATTACATGACAAAGCGCCTTTAATGCGTCTTGCTTAGGTGTCCTTGCTTTATCGGGGGGGGCCACGCAGTGCCTGCCCAACTGGTTGGGTCGGCAGCTGCATCTGGCGATGGTGGAGGTTTGATTGGCGTGGGCACGATGGTGGCCCTCTGGTGTTCTTGGCGTGGGCCTTATGGTGGCCCTACGGGTGTTCTTGGCGAGGGCCTCGCCGTAGCCCGGCAAGGGTCTTGCTGTGGCGCTTCTTTGTCATCCCGGCAAGGCTCTTGCAGGGGCCTTATCAGTCCTCCTTGGCTGGGATCCCGCCAAGGGTCTTCATCTTCTATAGTGTGTATCTGATCTTGAATGTCTTCACAAAGATCTGCATGCCACCAGGGATGTCTCGAAGCCTTGCCCCATGGGGCGGTGGACTCAAGGGTGATTCGCTCCGTAGGTGTGGGGCGAGCTGCCATGGCAAGGGTCTTGCCGGGTTTGCTAAAACCGCCTCCCGGCAAGAATCTTGCCGGGGGAGTCCGCTTCGTCCCCTTTGCTTTTTGTGGTCTTGGTCTTGGCGTCGTTCTGCTCCTTTCGAGCCTCGTCCTTACCTTGGCTCACCTCCCTTGCCTTGCTCAGTGCGGTGGTGCCGGCGGCTCAGACTGCCCGTGCACAGTTATAGGGGTACAAAAAGTGTACCCCTCTTTTTGTACACCGACAGGAGCCCTGGGGCCTAGGCCACACGTAAGCGCAATCGCATCGTTGGGCTAGGCCCCAAAACGGTGCGCGGGCAGGCGGGGTGGTTTTTACTGCGGTAAGTCTCTTCGCGCACTACGCTTCCCATACCTCCCGCGCGTGGCTCAGCGTGGGGAGGCGTGCGTGACATGGGCGGCATGCGTGGGGCTGAGCGCTGCGTGCATGCGTCACGTCGCAGTAAAGGGGGCGGTTCGCGCCTTCCCCATAAACGGAGGGAGGCGTGGAGGCGCGGCCCAGTTACTGAATGGGGCCGAGGCGTGGTCTTCAAGGCGTCCACTCCCCATGATCACGGGGTGGGGAGAGGTCGCCTCACCCGTCGCCTTGGTCCCCCATGCCTGCCATGTGGTTCTCATGCACTTGGGGTGGCGAACGGTCGAGGCGGGAAACCGGGCCGTCGCGGGCTGGGGCAGCGGGTTGGTCCCAGTTCCCTGCGACTTCCCCGTCTTGATTGGCTGAGCGGGGCGGCCGAGCCCCCACCCCGTTCCTTTATAAAGAGAGGGAGGGGGATGGCGTCCCGCATTCTTCCATCTCGTTCTTCCTTCAGCTTCTGCTCCCCCCCCCCCTCCATCCGCCATGGAGAGAGGGAATCCTGGTCCTTCAACGGTGGCGGCGAGGGTCGCCGCTCGACAACGCGTCCTTCCTTCTCCTGCACCTGCAATGGCAGAGCCAGCCGCGAGGGGAAGGGGGAGGGGGCGAGGCCGTGGGCGAGGCCGAGGCGCTCGGGGAAGAGGAGGACGGGGCGGCGCGCCGATCTCGCCTCCGCCAGTAGTTCCTCCCCTCATGGAGGGCCATGTTGGGGATGACCCTTGTGACTTCTTCGTCAGGCTGCGCCGGCCGCCTCGCCATCGCCTTCGTCTCCCGACTCCATTCGCGCGGGAGATGGAGCTGGATCCGCCGGAGTCATTGCGGCTGCACATGAGGGGCTGTTGGATCAGCGGTACGCGAGTTCGCGTTGACTTCCCAGACTCTCATGTGATGTATCTTCGTCGGGGATGGAAGACGTTCGCTCATATCCACCGCTTGACGGAGGGACTCACTCTCCATTTCAAGCTGATGGAGGGCGGCCTCCTCTCCGTCAAGGTCTTCGGGCTCTTCGGGACCCGTGCAAGGTGCTGCGTGGAAGCTCTTCGATAGCGAACTCCTCCTCGGGCGGGAGTGGCGAGGAGGACAGCGGCAGCGGCAGCGAGGTAGCAGCGGCGGGATGATGAGGTCCGACTAGGTGTAGGCGCCGCTCCATGCGGCACCGGCGACCCCATCATCTGTGTCGCCGGCTTCCTGAACTTCTCGGGGTCGTCTCCTTGGGCGGCTGGCGTTGGGAGGCTGTGGAAGAGGAAGAGGGCGGGCGGCAAGGCCGTCAAATCGGAGTACACGGGCACCAACGCCTTCGACGCGTGCTGACGTCCTGCCGCCTCGTCTTCGAGCTCTGCTTCCAGCGCCGCCATCACCATCCAGCCTTCGGATAGCCACCGAGATGTTCTCTTGGTGTCTCCTGCCATTCGTAGCTCGCCTAGGCGCCCCTTCTGCCCTTTTCGCCTCCTTGACCTGCCTCCTGAGGAGAGGGACAAGAAAGGGGTTACGGGCACCTTATCTCTTTTTAGCTTGTAAGCCTTTGGGCCTTGGCTGAATTTAAAACTTGTAATCCCATCATTCATGTTTTTCATTCCCCATGGGCTGTACTTGAGTTGACTGTTTTTAGTGAAAAAGGGATGCTTGCCGGGTCATTTGTTTGCGGGTAGAACCCACGACAAGGAGTAAATCCTTGATATCCCTAAGATAAACATTTCCTTGCCCGGCAACAGGCCCTGCCGTCTTCCCACTTCGCTCGACCTTTCTCACGCTTTTGGCGGAGGCAGGGATGAGGTGGGTTCAGGCTCCTCATTTCATCCTTTTGCTGCCGCGACTACGACCAAACCTGGCCCCAGGAACGAGCCCTAGGGCCTAGAGTTTTAGGGGAGCACGGTAGCTTTGGGAAGAAACGAGGTTTCACATACCTCAGTCCATAAGGGAATGCATGATAAGGGATGAAGAACTTATCTGAAGCAGTAGCCCCCGGCAACTCTGGTTTGCCGTGGGTGAACATTTGCACTTGCAGCCCCCGGCAATACTGGCTTGCCGGGCTCTAGATGCTGGTCTGTCCCTCTTTTCTTTTTGGTCCTCAAGTGATCCGGCAAGGATATCTGTGAGTCCTGCGAACCAAAGAAGACAAAAGAACGGCAAAGAGACGCACACTCGACCTCTAAGCTAGGGGTTAGTCGCCGCTAAGCACTATCAACCCTAACCAAGGACGAGACTCGACCTAGCATGCATGCTATAACTTAGGGCGCCAGCGCTTCATTTATTTATGCTCAGGGTCTGCGCCTGGCTTTGTACAAAGGGTTACATGCATCATCGGCAATGCTTGTACAAAAGGTGGCTTGCCGGGGGGCCCGGCAAGCCGCGCCTCACTGGTAAAACTTGCGAAGATGCTCAATGTTCCAGGAGTTACTCACCGAAACGGCATCTTCGGTCTCCAGGCGGACTGCGCCGGGCCTGGTGACTCGTATTACCCGATAAGGGCCCTCCCACTTTGGCGTCAACTTGTTGGAATTCTTGGCCGATTGAACGCGCCGAAGGACAAGGTCGCCTTCCTCAAGGCTTCGGGCATGAACCTTGCGGCTATGGTAGCGGCGCAAGGCTTGCTGGTAGCGTGCTGCTCTCACAGCCGCCTGAAGACAATCTTCCTCAAGGAGCATTGCGTCATCTTGCCGCAGTTGCTCAAGCTCAAGCTCGTCATAAGCGAGTGCTCGAGGTGACCCGTATATGAGTTCAGTGGGGAGAACTGCTTCTGCCCTGTATACTAGGGCCAAAGGTGTCTGGCCGGTGGCTCGATTTGGCGTCGTCCTGATCGACCAAAGAACCGCCGGCAACTCATCAATCCAACGCCTTCCACTCTTGTGCAGCCTGTCAAAGGTCTTGGTCCTTAAGCCTCGCAGTACTTCAGCATTTGCCCTCTCAGCTTGACCATTGCTTCGCGGGTGAGCAACGGAAGCGAAACAGACTTTGCTGCCGAGGTCTTGGGTATATTGCATGAAGGTGCGGCTTGTGAACTGTGTGCCGTTGTCGGTGATAACCCTGTTAGATGCGCCAAAGCGGCACACTAGTCCTGAAGAACTTGATGGCTGGTGAGCTGTGACCTTCCTCACTGCCTCCACCTCCGGCCACTTTTGAACTTGTCGATTACAGCGCACAAGTACTCAAAGCCAGCGACAGTAGCAGGGAAAGGGCCCGATATGTCGAGCCCCAGACCGAGAAGGGCGGGAGAGAGGAATGGTTTGAAGGGCTTGAGCTGGCTGATGAAGCTTCTTTGAATGGGCCGACACGCTTCACACACGGTGACTAGTGTCGTCGCATCTGGAGGCGGTGGTCCGAAGAAGCCTTGCGAAATGCCTTGCGGCAAGGGCCCTTGACCCAATGTGGGATCACATATGCCTCCGTGTATCTCCGCCAACAGCTCCAGTCCTTCCTCTCGAGGATACACTTCAATTTCACACCGTTCAGCCTCTTTACATGCAGGGCGTCATCGACGAACTGGTACATGGTAAAGCGACGGGCTACTTTCCGCTTCTTCCTGCTCCTCTGGAAGTTCCCTGTTTGGAAGAATCGGACGGTATGCTGTGCCTGCGCTGGAGCACAGGGCTCGGCGGCGAGGACTAAAGGCATTTCCTCCGCTATAGGGCGGCTGTCTCGGCGGCAAGAGCTTGACGCTCAGCGGAGCCGGTCGTCCGTGGCGGGCTCGATATCCCGGCAACATCCTTGCCGTGGCTCCGGGAGCTCGGCGGGAAAGTACTTGTCGGGCCTGATTTCCTCCTCTTATTCTGCTTTGTTGATGGATCAGCGGATGGCTGAGTTAATTGAAGCACAAAGGTACCTGGTTCCACATGTAGCTTGAGGGCAGCGTTTTGACAGTGTCGGCGATATCGTTCTCTGCTCGGGAACGTGTTCAGCTTTATATACCGTCGAAATGCTCTTCCACTTTCTCACTTCATCGGCGTAGGCCTTCATCAGCGGGCTCGTAATCCTTGTTGACTTGCTTGACGACAAGCTGCGAGTCCCCCCTGACGATGAGTTTCTTGATTCCGAGGTCCGCCGCGATCCTAAGACCGGCAAGCAGCCCTTCGTACTCTGCCGTATTGTTTGTTGACACCTCCCTGGGGAAGTGCATCTGGATCACGTACTTGAGGTGCTCTCCGGTGGGTGCGACAAGCAGTACGCCAGCCCAAGCGCCTTGTAAGGAGAAAGCTCCATCAAAGTACATGATCAAATCACAACTTGCCTCCTTGCCGGGGAGAGCAGTCTCTTGGGCTTCTTCGTCAGGCGTTGCGGTCCATTCTGCAATGAACTCCGATAGGACTCGGCTCTGAATCGTCGAAGTACTTTCAAACTTGAGGCCAAAGCTGGACAGCTCCAATGCCCATTCCACAATTCTTCCCGTTGCATCCGGATTGTGCAATATCCGTTGCAGAGGAAAGAGAGTGACGACAGTGATCTCGTGTGCCTGGAAGTAGTGACGCAGCTTCCTCAAGGCCATAAGAAGGCCGAAGAGCAGTTTCTGCATGCCGGAGTACCTTGATCTAGCCCCCTGCAGGAGGGAACTAACAAAGTAAACCGGGTGCTGCATCATTTTCTTCTTCGGCGGCACTTCAACTGGCTGTGTCGTCTCTGCATTGGTGGTGTCGGGCTCTGCCGCTGCTATCACCTCGTCGTCAACCTCTCTCTCTGCCACCAGTGCGGCGCTGACCACCTGGTCCGTTGCCGCCAGGTATAGCAGCAACGGCTCCTGTGGCCTAGGCACAACTAGTATTGGCGCGGAGGAGAGGTACTTCTTCAAACCTTGCAATGCTGCTTGACTTCAAGTCCACCCATCGGGCCCACCTTTTCGGGATCTTGAAAAAGGGAAGGCGCTTCGGCGAACTGAAATGAACCTGCCCATGGCGGCGCGCAACCAGCAAGCCGGCGCACATCCTTGATTCGCTTGGGTGCTTCAATCTGCTCTATAGCTTTGATTTTTCCGGATTGGCCTCTATCACACGTTGTGACACCAAGAACCGAAAGCTTGCGGACGGGATGCCAAAGACGCACTTCTCAGGGTTCAGCTTGAGGTTGATCTTGCGCAGGTTTGCAAATGTTTCTTGCAAATCTGGTATGAGGGTTGCCCTGTCCTTGGTTTTGACCACTGTCATCCATATAAGCTTCCATATTTCTATGGAGCTGGGGTTCAAAACCAATCTGGACCGCCCTTGCTAACGTCGAACCAGCACTCTTCAACCCGAAAGGAATCCGCATGAAACAATACGTACCGCATGGGGTGATGAATGTTGTTTTCTCTTCGTCTTCTCTTGTCATGAAGATCTGGTGGTAGCCGGAGTAGGCATCGAGGAATGACAACAGATCATACCCAGCAGTGGAGTCAACAATCTGGTCGATGCGCGGCAACGGGAAGGGGTCTTTAGGGCAAGCCTTATTGATATCCGTATAATCAATACACAGTCTCCACTTCCCATTTGCCTTGCGCACTACGACCGGATTGGCCAACCATGTTGGATGGAGCACTCCTCCTACCAAACCTGCTGCCTCCAGTTTCCGGATCTCTTCTATGATGAACTCTTGTCGTTCCAAAGCTTGCTTCCTGACCTTCTGCTTGACGGGCCGCGCATGAGGGCAGACAGCAAGGTGGTGCTCAATCACCTCCCTGCGAACACCGGGGATGTCAGAAGCTTGCCATGCAAACACATCGACATTCGCCCGCGGGAAGGTGACGAGCGCGTCTTCCTATTTGTCGTCATGGGTGGAGCTTATGGTAAAAGCTCCTCCCGTGCCATCCTCATTGACAGAAACCTTCTTGGTTCCCGGCGGTATGGCCCTGGGCTTCTTGTTTCCGCCGGTGGAGCTCTCTGGCACGTCCTCGACGGCAGCGCTACACTCCGAAGAGGTGCGCTTGCCGGAGTGGGTGTCCGAGGTCTCACCGGTCTTCTTGTTCTTCTTCCCTCCCGGGGTCCCAGAGGCAGGAGCAAGTGCCCTAGTGGCGGCAGCTACTGCTACTGCTTGTTGGTATAGTTGGTCAGCGCAAATCAGCGCATCTTTCTTACCGGAGGGGTTGGTGATGATCGTCACAGGTCCTGGCATCTTCAGGGTGTTGTAGGCGTAGTGTGACGCCGCCATGAACTTGGCCAGCGTTGGGCGGCCAAGGATCCCATTGTAGGGTAATGGGATCTTGGCAACATCAAACACGATCCTCTCCGTCCTGTAGTTCAGGTCGCTTCCAAAAGTCACGGGCAGCGTGACCTTTCCCTTGGGTTGGCTTCTTCCCGGATTGACCCCCTGAAACGTGCCCGTCTCTTCGAGGTCCCCATCAGGAATCTGCAGTTTCTCGATCACGGCAGGAGAGATCAAGTTCAGACCGGCCCCGCCATCGACTAGCATGTTCGTCACCTTGAGGTTGCGTATTGTTGGTGAAACCAACAATGGCAAGCACCCGACCGCAGTTAGGGCTGCAAGAAAAGCTCGAGGCTCGTGAGCCGCTCGAGATCGACTCGTTTTTTGACTCGGCTCGAGATCGACTCGAAAAGAAACATGCTGAGTTTGAAAACTTTATGTAGCTCGACCGAGAAACGAGCCAATCTTGAGCCAATGTTGGCTCGCTCGATTTTAGCTCGATAGCTCAACAGAATATCATTATGCTAAATGATCATGCCATATATTAAATGGTAATAAGATAATTTATTACCATATATGTTGTCCATAATTTTTCTCCATTTTATTTACCAACAAACATGGAAACTTAATTAAGTGGAGAGAAGATTTAGGTCTAATTATGGCACATGGTCGACTATGTCACTAGTGCAGAACCGGGCAATAGCACGGTTCAGAAAACCTTTAGTGCGGTTCCACAACCGCACTAAAGTGTGGTCACTAAAGCCCCCCTTTAGTACCGGTTCAGCACGAACCGGTGCTAAAAACCAACCACGTGTACGAGGCAGCTCCGGGGCAGGGAGCCCTTTAGTACGGTTGGTAACTCCAACCGTACTAAATGTTTAATGAGTTTTGTTTTATTTTTATTTTTCAAATAAATTTGTGTTATCAATTTAATTTAGGATTGTTTTACGTTATAATGAGTTGTAGTGGTCATCATCATTATCATCATCGCATATTAATAAATAAATAAACTTTAGCTAGCTAAAAATCATCATAGTCGTCATTAGTTACCACTATTTAATCATCATAGTCATTACCGCTAGCTATCTAATCACCAACATAATCATCGAGTTCACTTTGTAACTGAAGCAAAGATATCATCGAGTTCAACATAATCATCACCAACATCGAAGTTCAGGACAATACGGACATGCATGAGAGAGGACAAGTACTAATTAATTAAGAGCATGAACTAGCTACTCCTGCTGCTCCCTCTCGGGTAGAATAGCATAGAACATGTATAGCTCTCCTGATTCATCATCTTGGAGCATGCAGATGAATCTGTCTCCTAATCTTGGGTTGCGCTTCTCCTTGCTGCCCCTAGTACTTCTCTCGATCGTTTACAATTTTGCTCCAATCTTTCACTATTAAGCATTCTTCGCTTTCAGAAATCCTGAATGCACTCATGTGTAATGTAGGAAATCTTAAGTAAGTAAGCTAACCATTGACATCGACCTTTTGTCTCGATCCACTGAGACACAACTGTCATCGGAAGTCCATGTTGATGAAAGAACATCGTATAGTAATTAATATACTAAGCAATGAAAGTTTAGCTTCAAAAATAATGTATGCAAAAGATGCACTAATTAAGGAAAAATAGTTAAAATCTTACCATCTTTCGATTATAGATATGACCGTAGTTCAATACGATCACCATTGGTCGCATGTTTTGAGTACTAACATTTCTAAGTTTAGGAAAAAAAATTGTCTTGACAGTATTAAGATCCTCAAGCCATGAAACATAATGACTTATTTCCTCGCAGTTTAGTTGAGCCCCGGGGCAGTAGTAGGTCCTGTCTACCAAGCGCCGGACATGTTTGCTTGAACCGAAATAAGCTGACAATACAAATTAGTTGTGAACTATTTTTGTATAGTTTGTATCAAAGACATAAACATATGCATCCATAGTTGAGAAAAACTCACATAATGGTAGAACTGGAGGCGTTTGCACATCGACCCAGATGTTTATATTACCTTCAATATCATCTTCCGGACGAATATCAAAGGTGATAACCATATCAGGCTCAAATGCATAAGCCTTGCATAGTGCTTGCCAAGTTTTGCATTCAAAATGGGTGGATGTGTCTCCATTATATAATTTGACGTTGAAAGTATACCCATGCTCCGTCTTCAAGTAAACTCTCTTTACCTCCATATCATCTATAGCACTAAAACCTACAAGACAAAAATTCTTGCATGGCAGGGGATGCGCTACTAGAATAGTAAAAATTTAAAATTATAAGTTGAAGCAAATGAAGCATAAGTCATGCTTTAAAATTATAAGTTGAAGCAAATGAAGCATAAGTTTTGCATTCAAATAATAATTGCCGTTGTGACTTACCGTATCCACTTCGAATGTCTCATTCAGCTTGATGCTGAAGCGCCTACCATCAACAAGGAAATTTCTGTCGCACAGGCCACGCTGGTCTTCACAGTGTTCGCACATAATGAAATCTTTTTCGTCATCAGATGACATTTCCTATATGTTCATATAGGTGAAACATTAAACACTTATTACTATGTAACATTAATTAATATGTAGCCAATTCAAATATATATCTAACTATATATATTTATCTCTAACAATTGACATTACTATATATTTAACTTTTCTATCTAATTCATCTAACATTGGACATTAATCTAACATTTATATAAACTCAAAATATATAAAAACATTAAATAAACAGAAAAACTCATTAACAAATAATATTTTAATTAGATCATCAAATCTCAGTTTTCTTACTAAAATAAACTAGTTATATTAATTATTCAACTAGTTCAAATCTCAAATACCTAAAATAAACTACTTGACAATTTTCTTACTAAAACTAAACTAGTTATATTAATTATTCAACTAGTTCAAATCTCACATACCTAGATAATTAATATCTAATTAAATTTCTAAAAACAGAAAACAGAAAATAAGTAAAAAATATGTGTGTGTGTGTGTGTGTGTGTGTGTGTGTATATGTGTGTACATGTGTATGTGTGTATATATATGTGTGTGTGTGTGTGTGTATATCGTACAATGCTTGGGCGGCGACAGCGGCGGAGAGGCAAGCGGGCAGCGGCGGCGGCGACGATTTACAATGGCGATGGCGACGGGCAGCGGCGACGACGGCGGCGATGGGCGACGACGCGGCACGGCGACAAGCGACGACGAAGCGGCGTATGGGCGGCGAAGCGACGACGAAGCGACAAGCGACGACGAAGCGAGCGCGGCGCGGCGACGAACGGCGCGGCGAAGCGGCAGGTGGCGCTTCGGCGGCGAAGCGGCGAAGCGGCGAGCGAGCGACGGCAGCGTGAGAGGAGACGCGAAGAAGTAGGAGATGTAACTGAAATTTTCGTAAGTGTTGTATATATAGGAGAGGCCTTTAGTACGGTTGGAGCCACCAACCGGTACTAAAACCAACTTTGGCCACCGAAGAGGCGGGAAAGACGAGGCCTTTAGTACGGTTGGAGCCACCAACGGTACTAAAGGCCTCAAGCCTCCACCCCAAAGTTTAGTCCCACCTCACGGGGAAGGGCAGCCGCACTGGTTTATAAACCCAGCCGCGGCTACCCCTTCGAACTCCTCTATATAGCAGGCTTGTGGGCCTAAATTATGCGCGCTGCCCTGTGAGTCTGTTGGGCCTTTAAGGCCTGTAATTACACACATGTGGCCTAACAGGCCCACAGGGCAGCGCCCCAATTTTTTTATAGTTTTTTTCTTTTCTTCTTTATTTTCTTCTATTTATTTCTGCGTAGTTTTTTGTATAGTTTTTTCTTTTCTGTTATATTTATTTCTGAGTAGTTTTTTTATATAGTATTTTTCTTTTCAGCTATAGTTTTTCTTCTTTTCTGCTATTTTTTCTTTTCTGCTATTTTTTCTTTTCTGCAAAACTTGATGGTCAAAGTCTGGAGTTATAACTTAAAAAAAAAGAAATGTCGACGTGCAATTAGTTTTTGCCATAACAGAAGAAGTCCGGAGTTGTAATAAGTTATTAAAAATAAAAAAGAGGTGCAATGCTCGTTAATTTGCTTCAAGCCTTTCGGAATAGTGTAAACTGCACTGAGCATAGCTCCGTGCAGTCTACCGTATTCCTGAAGGCTTGAAGCTAAGCTAACGTGAGCATTGAGCCTCTTCTTCATCGCTCTCGCACTCAGGGCTTATAAACGCTCCTAGTCCCTCTCACTTGCGAGGTGGGACTAAAAACAACTTACGTCTGGTTGATCCATGAACCGGTACTAAAGGTGCTCGTGGGGCCCCACCTTACGACACAACCTCATTAGTACCAGTTAAGTGGCACGAACAGTGCTAAAGGTTCGCCACGAACCAGTACCAAAGAGCTCCTCCGCCTAGCAGTTGGAACCGGTACTAAAGAGCTCCTCCCGCCTAGCAGTTGGAACCGGTACTTAAGAGCCTCCCGCCTAGCAGTTGAATGGTGCATACTGAATGCACAAAAAGTCTGGACTTGTAATAAGTTCAAAAAAATGAAATGCCTTTGTAACAGATGAGTTTAATTTCGTCATAAACCCGAATACTTCGAAAGATATTGTCCAGTTGATAAACGAAGTGCATCTAGTTTTTGCCATAACCCTCTCTACTTTTTTGAACATGATATGTGGGTAAAATGATGATACCATGCCAAGTTTCAACTTTTTCAGAGTTCATTTTAGTGCTTTTCAATTTCCAGGTCATTTAGTTCTCAAAACAAATCATTAAATGCACGACAAATAGCAAATGAAGGCATAAACGGTTGAAATTTGATGGCGTCGCTTTGAATGGTGCATACTTAACACAAAAAATATAAGAGCATTTAGATCATGATCTTATATTTCTTTACAGTCTAAATTGTCAATATGATCTTATAACATCAAAAATACTTTGATCATCAATGATGTTTGTGTGTACAATCTGAATTGTCAATATGAGTCATCAACGATTTATAAACCGATGAAGACTCATATTGCGGCCACAAATTCCACACATAGAATTCAATGAAGACCAAGTGCTTGTGATAGTTTGAGAAATAACATATTTAAGGTGGTAAAAGGCTTGTTAGGGGAGCGAGGTGGGACTAAAAACAGCTTGCCATAACCTCATTAGTACCGGTTCGTGGTACGAACCGGCACTAAATGGTGATGGTGGGGCCATAGCCTAACCGCAGGCTGACACAGCCTCTTTAGTACCGGTTCGTGGCATGAACCGGTACTAAAGGTTCACCACGAACCGGTGCTATTGATCGCCGCCACGAACCGGCACTAGTGTACACATTAGTGCCGGCTGAAATTCCAACCGGCACTATTGTGCTTCACATTTGACCCTTTTTCTACTAGTGTGTGTTAAGTGTCCTATATTTTTGGTAAAGCTTCCCATGATATTCACCTTAATTTTTTTGTTATTCATCCATAGATTTATAATTTTTACCATCTCATTTAGCTCAAAACTAGCTCGAGATCGACTCGAGATCGTTACAAGCTGAGCACGAGTCATGTTCTACAGCTCGATCATGAGCTTCACTAAGTTGAGCTCGCTTGAATTTTCATATGAGTTGAGCTGAGCCAACTCCAACTCGCTCGAGCTCGACTCGTTTGCAGCCCTAACCGCAGTAGTGCGATCAGGGTGATCCTCAGTGTCAAAAATGATAGGTTTGCTGGACCACTTCAGCGGCCTTTGGGCATCAAACGACGGCTCTGTCGCTGTAATCTCGCGCCTTGCTTAAGCCGCGGTGAGAAGTATGCTGATGGCGCTGCCATCGACGCCTTTATGGCCTCTGTAGCTTCGGAACTCTTGGTCGCCGGATTTGTCGTCCTCTTCGTGATCGCCGTCTTCGGCTTTACATCACGGCCCGGGCGGCCTCTCCTATTGCTTATCCTTGCCGCGACGGCCCGCCTGGCCGTCACGCTTCTTGCCGGACCCCTCAGCACTGTCTGGGCCCTTTTCCTTGTCCCGCCTCTCATACTCAGACCTTTGCTTCTTAGCGAGGAGCTCAACCTGTCGGCAGTCTTGGAGAGCATGGCCTTTGGTGCGATGGATCTTGCAGTATCGCTTGTCGGAGTTTCAGCTTCTCGGCAGCCGCCAAGGCCAAGAAGCGACACATCCGCAATTTCCTTGCCGGGGTCATCTGCCTTGGTCTTCTTGGTGGAGCCGGCGTCATCAGATCCCTCGACGGCAAGCACGGCTTTTCCTTTGTGCTTCCTGTTGCGGCGCCGGCCTTTCTTCGCCGGGGCGGCAATATCCTCATCTGAGGAGTCGGTTTCCACGCCGGCATCTTCGCCGGGGTACTTCCTTCCCTCTTCAGCTTGGGCACATCTGTCAGCAAGAACATAGAGTTCTGCTACATCTTTCACCTTGTTCATTGCCAGCTCTTCGCGCATCTTGCGGTTACGCACGTTCTGATGGAACGCACTGATGATGGCGGCAGGGTGAACATCAGGGATACTGTACTGTACCCGGCTGAACCTCTGTATATACTTGTGGAGACTCTCGCCGCCCTTCTGAGGAATGATGTGCAGGTCGCTTGCTTGGCCATGGGCTTGGTGGCCTCCAGTAAAGGCGCCCACGAACTCATGGCACAAATCCGACCAGGAGGATATAGAGTCTACCGGCAAGTGCATCAACCATGACATGGCGTTGGGTTTAAGAGCCAACGGAAAGTAATTCGCAAGCACCTTATCATCGCGGGCTCCGGCAGCTTGCATCGCGATGGTGTAGATGCTGAGGAACTCGGATGGGTGGGTCTTGCCGCTGTACTTTTCACCCACGTCGGGTTTGAAGGTGCGGTGAGTGGGCCACTGGAACTGCCGCAGCTCATGGGTAAAAGCCGGACAGCCTACCACGTGCGGTAGGCCTCCAGGGCTCCCCGGTGTCGGGTGGCTCACAGCAGGCCCTGCTCGCCTGCCTGATTGGTGGCGCGCTCCGCGCCGACGCTCGATAGTGGTTCGAGCGTCTTCATGTTCTCGTTCCCGAAGAACTTGGTGCTGGTCACAGTGGGCCCGCGGGTCGGACGATGCTAGGGAGATTTCGTCGCCCGTAACGTCGCGACGGGCTGGCGTCCGCGGTATCGAGTGAGGAGGAGGCGAGTGCACCGTGGTCGCGGCGCTGCCGGCCTTCCTGCCACTAGTGCGTGGGACTCCATCGAAGCTTCGACCCGGGGGCTCCACCGGACTCGGTTCGTCTTTGTTGGCCACCACAACAAGGCTTTGGATAGTGGGTCTCCATTCGTCGAGTTTCCCCGTAGTGGGAGGAAAATCGAGGAGCAACTGCGCGCGCACCAGGGCTTCTACTGGCGTTGGTGGCAGCGAAACCTGCACGGATCGCGACGCGCTTCGACTTCTGACCATGTCGGAAGGAGCTCTATCATGACCCTGCGGTCACATGCCATCTTCACCAGCGCCTCGGCGAGCGGGCAGGTCTTCTAAATCCCGGGAGTGGCGCTCGGGGCCCTTTCCGCGGCGACGCCCGGGGTCCTCGGCGTGATTATGCCATTTGTCGCGCGCCGCTTGAGAGGAGCGCGCCGTCGGCGCCGGCGTGGGAGTCTTGGAAGCCATCGCGTCGCCTTGAAGTGGCATCGATCTTGAAGGCCCGCGCCACCCGCGGAGGCCTGGCTCGTCTTTGGTTTTGGCGGCGTGCGGCCCGTTACCAGGCGCACGAACATCGCCGCCTCCCAAACTTCGGCTGCTGGGACGGTGTTGGTGTTCGCGAACAGCGCCCCGGGTCCTTTCTGTGACAGGTCCGCTACTCGCCCGCGTCAGGACCGGATGTCCGTCTTCCGACGGGACAACCGCCACCGTCATCTTCTTCTTGGGCGCCATGACGATGAAGAAGCATCGAACTAACTGCTAGAGCCGATTCTCACAACTGCGCCCCCTACCTGGTGCGCCAAAGATGTCGGTGGGAACGACACCTATGGGATCACAAGAATCCCTACTACGGTTGCAGGGCGCGGGGTCGTGAGAAGAGCGGATCAAACAGATAGCACACGGTTTCTTTATCCAGGTTCGGGCCGCGAGGATGCGTAAAACCCTACTCCTGCTTTGGTTGTTTGTTTATCTGTCTTCTTGAACCTGCAATGGGGCGCGAGGAGCTCCAAAAAGCCGAATCCTCCTCCTGGTTGCCTTGGGCCTCCTTTTATAGGGAAAGGGGTTGCCACAGTGGCACAGGAGGTGGAAAAATCTGATGATCTGAGTTTTCCCTCGCATTACATGACAAAGCGCCTTTAATGCATCTTGCTTAGGTGTCCTTGCTTTATCGGGACGGGAGAGCCTGTCTCGTCCGTCGCCGCTCCCTTCGTGTCGACACGCGCGCCCACAGCCAGCGGTGCCCGTGGTGCCATATAGGCAGGCAGGCAGCTGAGGTGGCGCAGTGGTGGGTCTCCACGAAGATCCGCTTGCCGCCACGCAGGTGCCTGCCCAACTGGTTGGGTCGGCAGCTGCATGCGAACAGTGGTGGAGGTTTGATTGGCGTGGGCCTAATGGTGGCCCTACGGGTGTTCTTGGCGAGGGCCTCGCCGTAGACCCGGCAAGGGTCTTGCCGGGGCCCCGGCAAGGGTCTTGCCGTGGCGCCTGCTATCATCCCTGGCAAGGCTCCTGCCGGGGGCCTTATGGTCCTCCTTAGCTGGGATCCCGCCAAGGGTCATCATCTTCTATAGTGTGTATCTTATCTTGAATGTCTTCACAAAGATATGCATGCCACCACGGGGATGTCTCCCAAATCCTTGCCCCATGGGGGCAGTGGACTCAAGGGTGATTCACTCCGTAGGTGTGGGGCGAGCTGCCACGGCAAGGGTCTTGCCGGGTTTGCTAAAACCGCCTCCCGGCAAGGATCTTGCCGGGGGAGTCCGCTTCGTCCCCTTTGCTCTTTGTGGTCTTGGTCTTGGCGTCGTTCTGCTCCTTTCGAGCCTCGGCCTTACCTTGGCTCACCTCCCTTGCCTTGCTCAGTGCGGTGGTGCCCGCGGCTCAGACTGTCCGTGCACAGTTATAGGGGTACAAAAAGTGTACCCCTCTTTTTGTACACCGACATCAGCCATTTGAATTGGAGAGGGTGATGCCAGTATCTAGCGGAATATAAAACACGGTCTTCAAATAAAACAGTGCTACCTCTTGGTGGAGATAGCACCCCGGTTGTACATGCACAAGAACCAGCCCTACCACACATAACCCAAACTCACGCAGATTGTACCCCTACTGCGATGGACAAAGAACCAGCTTCACCCAATCTAACCCCAACCCCAGCCGATAGTAACCCAGTTCCTGTTGACACAGCACCATCTCCACCATAGAGCTCCCAAACAAGAGCAGTTAGTAAGGCAGCTCCAGTGCCCAAAGGGCTAGTACTATCATGGCGAACCCCAACTCCACCAGTTAGTACGCCTATTCATGTGGAGGAAACACAACCAGCCATTCGTAGTTTAGCATCTATCGCATTTGATGTTGTTAAATTGTATGTGCGTATCTTCCCATCTTGGAAATATTATACTGAAGATGAAGGAAAATGCCAATTGCAGGTGTTTGTCCAGGAGTTATGTGTAAGTAATGTTATTCATGGCAATTACTTTTCTTCGTCCCATACATCCTACCTCCATGATGGTTATAATACAGCAAATTTTCCCATTTTTCTCTATAGAGAAGGACCGATTTGGAAACTCAGGATGAGGTAACATGTGCTATCTTCAAGAATGCTTGGTGGCAGTATCAGAATTACCTGAAGAAAACGTACTTCACCGGCAAAGAAACTCATCAAATTCCTTACGTTCTCTGAGACACATTCTTCGGGCGATGATAGGGAACGCCTTGTTCTGTACTTGTCCCAACCAAGAATGTGGTAAGGTCTATGAGCTCATTTTCTATTTTTAAGTATTTTATTCTTGCGTCTTACTTTACTCTGTTCATGTAGAAAAAGTGCCTAAACCTGAAGAACAACTGTTCTAATTTAAGATTCCATTGCCATCATAGTTCAAAAAAGCACTAGGCGTTAATTGTGTGTTTTGCCACCGCCTAGCGCTTTACTGACCAAAGCGCATGCTTATACGCAGTTATGCACAGATTATGCGTAGTTATGCGCAATGCGTTTTGCCAACGCCTAGAGCCTAGGCGCGCTAAACGCTCGCTTAGGCGCGCCTTTTTTAACTATGATTGCTTTGCTCTTGTATCACTGTATTTACTCATACAAACTTACTTTTAAATTGAAGGATCCAATCGAAACTCCAATGGCACAGCAGGTATGTTCACGCATGTTTCTTTAACAGGTTTGCTCTTATCGGTAGCTCTGTTGATTTCAATTTCAATTGTGTATACAGTTGACTTTCATATCATGCACATTACTAGCATCACAACAGAGCCAATAGTGTTGTTGTACATGTAGACCCGTGGTACCCATCTGAAATCTTGTTGTGCCGTGTAGTTTCCCACGCTTTGTATTCTTTCACTGCTACTTTGTCTTGAACTAATATGATTTGAACCGTGTCTCTATTTTGATTTGGCAAGACAATGCAGTGATCATAGGACATAGATATATGTTTGTTTGATGCTTTTATTATGTACTAGTACTTGGCAATAGAAGACTTGGTAGTTTAATCCTGTCCACCTTACTAATGAACTAGTTCATCGAAATGAGTTTCATATATTAGTACATGCTAAACTTGTTATGTGCCTGCTTGTTTCTTCTTTTAAAATGCTGACAGAATATTGGGGAAGAGTGCCTTATTAAGCAATGGTAAAGGAAGTAATGCAGATAAGGTTCAGGATAGTGACACATCCTTGTTGGTCTCCAACAAAGCTGATAAAACAGCTAAGGAAAACTATCTTGAAGACAGCGAGACAACCCCAAAGTCCTTTCTTGGTTTAGTGTTCGAGTTACTGGCCACTACCGCTTGCACAAGCTATTCAAACTCACTGTCTGAATTAGTTTGGTTTCTTGAGTCTCAACTACAAGCTGAAAGACATCGATCGGCTGTGCTGCGACAAGAAGCGGAAGGACTGCGGAAGTCCCTGGAGCATTCAGATGCATACTTTCTGGTGCAACAGCAAGCGTTGGAGGATTTTAGCGCCAAACAGGACAAAGCTAATCAGCTTGCTAAGCTTATTGCCAGCATGGTGGATACCCAGGATAACGTTTCTTGAGCTCTTCTGAAGTTGTTTCAGTTATTCTCTTGTTTTGCTGCCGCGTTTATTTGCACTGGTGGCCAATTTTGACGGCCAGTGTATGTAATATGCTGCTTTGTTCCCTATATTTGCACTGGTGGCAAACTTTGATGCCCAGTGGCTGTAATATGTGTAATAGCGGTAATAGACTAGCGTTAATTGCTTGCTTATTTATTGCCTTATTGTCTTGTTTAGTTGTTTGCTTGTAGTCACTGCAGTTCTTTTTCTGTGTTTTTCTAGTGGCCACAATAGCATATTTTTGGTAACTATGCCAAAATAATCATGGCAACACATGGACTATTGTAACCATGGGCCTCCTACAGGCCGTATGATCTATGGGCCTTCGTCCGGCCGTAGGATCCATTGGCCTTCTATACGGGCCGTAGGATCCATCGGCCTTCTATACGGGCCTTAGAGTCCATGGGCCTTCTACGGGTCGTAGGGTCCATGGGCCCTCTACGGGCCGTACGATCCATGGGCCTTCTATCGGCCGTACTATCCATGGGCCTCGTACGGGCTGTAGGATCCATGGGGCTTCTATGGGGTGTATGATCATTTCGCCAATCATGGGTCGTACTATTCGTGGACCATAACGGTCCGTTAATAGGTCGTATTTGATAACTCTGTGAAAACAACCCAATGGGTTTTTTTTACATGAAAACGGCCCAACGTATTAACGGTCCGCAAACAGGCCGACTGTAACGACGGGCTGAATTTGGCCCACAAGCAGAAAATGACAGTAACGGGCCATATGTAACCGAATGCTGCAAATGAGCCCAAGAATCAATGGGCCCTGCGAAGGCCGAAAGATAACTTGGGCTGGAAACGACCCAATGGAATAACGGCCCGTTAATGGGTATAAAGTGATACACTGTTCATTACGGGCCAGTTTCACCACGGGCCGTTAATGGGCCAAGAGATACAAAGGTCCTCATATGGGCCGAAAGAAGTCATGGGCCACACATGGGCCGAAAGTTAAAACGGGCTGAATCATACGGGACGGCCCAGATGACACTACTGGGCCTAATTCGGATAGGGTGTAACGGGCCCTGGGTTAGTGGCCTGTAAATGGGCTATATGCGAACAGGCCGTTAACAGGCTTTCTGTGGGCCGGGCCGCCACCTTTTGACCAAGTCAAATGGGCCGGCCTTTTCACAGGAATGGGCCTCTGTTGGGCCGTGCCACGTGTCGCCGTATCATAGGCGACTTCGGTCCAATGAACAGATGACATCTGTCCCAACGATGAGCCAACACGTGTTTCCTCCAGCCAATGATGATTTTACACGTGGAAAATCCCCATTGGTCGGGGCTGTTAACGGGTTATCGGATCCAAAACCCGACCCGATAGCTTAACGGCGTTCCGTTACGGTGGATGCCACGTGTCGGTCACCCTTGACGAAAGCACTTCTGTGACGCGCGATTTATCATCATGGAAGTGGACACTTCCGTGATGATAATTTTGGTAATGTCATGGAACACTTCTACGACAGGACAGGTATGACTATCTTGATTCTCTCATAAATTTGTCATGGATGTACATGCATGACAAAAAACGCGACCTACTGTGACAAACACGTATCATCACGGAAGTGTATTTTTTTTTGTAGTGGAATCCGAAACCACTGGAGGTTCCGGCGCCATATTCGTCTTGGGGCTAGACTTGCTGCCCCCAGCGTTAGGGCCCAGGGGAGTCTTTCCCCTCGTGCGCCCAGCGCCTGGAATGTCGCCTTGGGGCGCCTCCGGAACTGTCTCCCCTTGGTTCAGTTCCCTTTGAGACAACACCTCGCGTCGTCCGTAGGGCGGGGGGAGGAGGCGGTCGGGAGTGAATCGTTGTTCATATCTGACAGGCCCAAAGAATCATCCGACGAAGATACGTCGATATGGGCTCGGGATGGGCTGCATAATCATGCGCGACGTGATAAGAAACAGTACAATAAGACGTACCAAGAATTATTATGGTATCCGGATACTCACGACTTCGCCAGGGGCTTGTCCCTGGGTAACCACTCCTCGTCGCTGAAAGCGGCCGTCGGGGAGCAGTCCGGGAGGAGGGTCCTTTCCCTTCTTGGACCCTTCGGTCTCCCCTGATGGGGCAGCCTTCCTTTTCCTGGGCCCCCCGGCTAGGGCGGGGAGAACTTTCCTCTTCCTCCTCCTCATTTTCGTGGGAGGAGTGCGCCTTGGTGTTTTTGGACGATGAGTCCGATATAACCTTGTGTGGAGACCTTTCCTCGTCCCCGTGGCCTTCTTCTTGGCCTTCTTCTCCGGCACCTCATAAGGCGCCAGAACTATCATCTACATTAGGAGAGCATCTGCTGGATCTTCGGGCAGGGGGGCTGGACAATTGATCTGCTCCACTGTCGCTACCTAGTGCTGTTAAATGGCGTGGAGGCTTAGATCCCGAGCGTGGTTATACTGGGGAAAAGAACATCTTATGAGATATAAAAGACTTACCGAATTGGCAGGGCGCTTTGCGGTGAGTCCGCATTCCTCGGTAAGGGGAGGAGGTACCTCGGCGCCCTTGAACAGCACCTTCTAGACGTCCTTGTGCGTCTGTCGAAGAGCTCTCGCGGCGTCTGGTGCTCGGCTGGGTCAAACTCCCACAAATTGAATGCTCGTCTTTGACACGGGAGGATCCGGCGGAAGAGCGTGACTTGGACCACATTGACAAGCTTGATTTTCTTGCTCATCATGTTTTTGATGCAGGTCTGGAGTCTGGTCAGCTCTACTGAGGAACCCCAGGATAGGCCCTTCTCTTTCTAGGAGGTGAGCCGAAGGGGAATCCGGATCGAAATTCGGGGGCCACCACCCAATTGGTGTCGCGCGGATCAGTGATTTAGAACCACCCCGATTGCCACCCCTTTACGGTCTCCACATAGGAGCCTTCGAGCCAGGAGACGTTGGGCATTTTTCCCACCATGGCGCCTCCGCACTCCGCTTGCTGGCCGACCACCACCTTCGGTTTAACGTTGAAGGTCTTCAGCCACAGGCCGAAGTGGGGCTTGATGCGGAGGAAGGCCTCGCACACGACGATAAACGCCGAGATGTTGAGGATGAAATTGGGGGCCAGATCGTGAAAGTCCAGCCCGTAGTAGAACATGAGCCCGCAGACAAACGGGTGGAGGGGAAATCCCAGTCCGCGGACGAAGTGGGTAAGAAATACCACCCTCTCATGGGGTTCTGGTGTAGGGACGATCTGCCTCGCATCTGGCAGCTGGTGTGCGATATCCGCAGCCAGATATCCAGCTCCACATAGCTTTGTGATGTCCTCCTCCGTAAGGAGGAGACCATCCACTTGCCTCCCGCTCCGGACATGCTTGGAGTGGTTTGAGGAGAAAAACGCGAACTTGGGTGCTGGAGCTCGAGTGCGCAAGAATGGATGAACAAGGAGGAAGAAGGCGTGGGTGAAAAAGATGAATCCTTGTCCCTTTATAAGGGCGGAAGAAACTATGCGCCTCCCCACCTACCTGGTAAACTCGCTTATTCCCCAAGCGCCGTAATTGATGGTGCGGTTGGGTTACCCACACCCGTATTGATAAGAATCTCGTGATAAGGGGACACGATCTCTGCTTCGACAAGACGTGCCAAGAAAACCGCCTCGCAATATGTGTAGTGGCTGGTTGTGAAAAACGGTTCGAATAATGACTGAGCCGTGGTGTGATGTCATGCTGCAGAATGTGTCAGCAGATTAGATTTGTGGAAATATTATTCTCTCTACGGTGGTATGTGGAATTTGTTTTGCAGAGCCGGACACTATCCTTGTGTTCAAAATCTTCTATGGAGTATTCGGAGGAAGAACCCGCCTTGCAAAGCCGAAGACAATCTGCGCGCCGGACTCATCGTCATTAAAGCCTGGTTCAGGGGCTACTGAGGGAGTCCTGGATTAGGGGGTCCTCGGGCAGCCGGACTATATACTTTTGTCGGACTGTTGGACTATGAAGATACAAGATTGAAGACTTCGTCCCGTGTCCGGATGGGACTCTCCTTGGCGTGGAAGGCGAGCTTGGCAATATGGATATGTAGATCTCCTCCCTTGTAACCAACTCTGTGTAACCCTAGCCCCCTCCGATGTCTATATAAACCGGAGGGTTTTAGTCTGTAGGACAACAACAATCATACCATAGGCTAGCTTCTAGGGTTTAGCCTCTACGATCTCGTGGTAGATCAACTCTTGTAGTACTCATATCATCAAGATCAATTAAGAAGGAAGTAGGGTATTACCTCCATCAAGAGGGCCCGAACCTGGGTAAACATCGTGTCCCCCGCCTCCTGTTACTATCCGCCTTAGACGCACTGTTCGGGACCCCCTACCCGAGATCCGCCGGTTTTGACACCGACAAGATCATTTAGTGTAAGAGAAAATTGAGCGTTGTACGAACTTGTGATGGTGAAGAATAAAAGCGACAGAATGCATAATAAAGGTTGCTATCACAAGGGGCAATACAAAGTGACGTTCTTTCGCATTAAGGGGTTGAGCATAGAAACAAATAAGCGCATGGCAATCTCTGCTTCCCTCTGTGAAGGGCCTATCTTTTACTTTTATGTATTTACTTTTATGCAAGAGTCAAAGCTTTTCTCTCTATTCCTTTTACTTTTCTCCTTTGGCAAGCATCATGTGGTGAGGAAAGATCTAGGCACATATGTCCAGCTGAATATGGGTGGCATGAGTTATTATTGTTGACATCGCCCTTGAGGTGAATACGTTGGCAGGCGAAACTATAAGCCCCTATC